>JAWRVZ010000086.1:0-1267500 GCA_037043235.1 Rhodeus uyekii
CCTCTAGGGGAACTGCCTGCTTCGCCTATTCATCCAACTAGCCACGGTGTGCAACGAGCAGAGTTCGCTCTCGGACCATCGCAAATTGTCCCACACGTAGTTCAGCACCACACCATCCCTGCTTTTCTGACTGGAGATAATAGATTTTCCTAATCTACAGATGGATATGGGGTTCCTGGACGCAGAATACAAAAGGTGACATGCACACACAGCGGGCCAGTCGCACCCTGAGTGTTGCTCCAGAGTTAGGAACCAATACGACAAAAAGGCCAATTCCGAAACAGAGTTTGCATTTTTTTATAATGTTTCCTGGGAAATAGTATTACTTTGTCTTAAGAAAATGCGATTAACTGTAAATATTTTGGATTTCAATCATCTTTAAAATAAATAAATAATTGTTTGTTGTATTTTTGGCAACCTAGGGTGTGGCCTGTGTCCCACCCACCACCTTACAGGACACTCCCTAGTCCTAACTCCAAATTTTTCCTCAGGGTGAACCACCCGCTTCGCCTATACATCCAACTTGCCAAGGTGTGGAACGAGCAGAGTTTGCTCTTGATTCATTGCAAATTGTCCCATACATAGTTCAGCGACAACACTTACCGGAGATGGTAGATTTTCCTAAATCTACAGATGGTTGTGAGGTTCCTGGATGCTGAATACCTCAGAAGGTGATATGGACACATAGCGGGCCAGTCCCACCCAGAGTGTTACACCAGAGTAAGGAACCAATACGACAAAAAGGCCATTTCAAAACAGATTTTGCCTTTTTTTGTTTATAATTTTTCCTAGGCAATAGTATTACTTTGCCTTTAGAAAATGTTTAACTGTAAAAATTTCGGATTTCATTCATCTTTAAAAAAGAACTAATTGGTTGTCGTATTTTTGGCAACCTAGGGTGTGCCCTGTGTCCCACCCACCACCTTACAGGACACACTCTAGTCCTATCTCCAAATGTTTCCTCTAGGGGAACTGCCTGCTTCGCCTATTCATCCAACTAGCCACGGTGTGCAACGAGCAGAGTTCGCTCTCGGACCATCGCAAATTGTCCCACACGTAGTTCAGCACCACACCATCCCTGCTTTTCTGACTGGAGATAATAGATTTTCCTAATCTACAGATGGATATGGGGTTCCTGGACGCAGAATACAACAGGTGACATGCACACATAGCGGGCCAGTCGCACCCTGAGTGTTGCTCCAGAGTTAGGAACCAATACGACAAAAAGGCCAATTCCGAAACAGAGTTTGCATTTTTTTATAATGTTTCCTGGGAAATAGTATTACTTTGTCTTAAGAAAATGTGATTAACTGTAAATATTTTGGATTTCAATCATCTTTAAAATAAATAAATAATTGTTTGTTGTATTTTTGGCAACCTAGGGTGTGGCCTGTGTCCCACCCACCACCTTACAGGACACTCCCTAGTCCTAACTCCAAATTTTTCCTCAGGGTGAACCACCCGCTTCGCCTATACATCCAACTTGCCAAGGTGTGGAACGAGCAGAGTTTGCTCTTGATTCATTGCAAATTGTCCCATACATAGTTCAGCGACAACACTTACCGGAGATGGTAGATTTTCCTAAATCTACAGATGGTTGTGAGGTTCCTGGATGCTGAATACCTCAGAAGGTGATATGGACACATAGCGGGCCAGTCCCACCCAGAGTGTTACACCAGAGTAAGGAACCAATACGACAAAAAGGCCATTTCAAAACAGATTTTGCCTTTTTTTGTTTATAATTTTTCCTAGGCAATAGTATTACTTTGCCTTTAGAAAATGTTTAACTGTAAAAATTTCGGATTTCATTCATCTTTAAAAAAGAACTAATTGGTTGTCGTATTTTTGGCAACCTAGGGTGTGCCCTGTGTCCCACCCACCACCTTACAGGACACACTCTAGTCCTATCTCCAAATGTTTCCTCTAGGGGAACTGCCTGCTTCGCCTATTCATCCAACTAGCCACGGTGTGCAACGAGCAGAGTTCGCTCTCGGACCATCGCAAATTGTCCCACACGTAGTTCAGCACCACACCATCCCTGCTTTTCTGACTGGAGATAATAGATTTTCCTAATCTACAGATGGATATGGGGTTCCTGGACGCAGAATACAAAAGGTGACATGCACACACAGCGGGCCAGTCGCACCCTGAGTGTTGCTCCAGAGTTAGGAACCAATACGACAAAAAGGCCAATTCCGAAACAGAGTTTGCATTTTTTTATAATGTTTCCTGGGAAATAGTATTACTTTGTCTTAAGAAAATGCGATTAACTAAATATTTTGGATTTCAATCATCTTTAAAATAAATAAATAATTGTTTGTTGTATTTTTGGCAACCTAGGGTGTGGCCTGTGTCCCACCCACCACCTTACAGGACACTCCCTAGTCCTAACTCCAAATTTTTCCTCAGGGTGAACCACCCGCTTCGCCTATACATCCAACTTGCCAAGGTGTGGAACGAGCAGAGTTTGCTCTTGATTCATTGCAAATTGTCCCATACATAGTTCAGCGACAACACTTACCGGAGATGGTAGATTTTCCTAAATCTACAGATGGTTGTGAGGTTCCTGGATGCTGAATACCTCAGAAGGTGATATGGACACATAGCGGGCCAGTCCCACCCAGAGTGTTACACCAGAGTAAGGAACCAATACGACAAAAAGGCCATTTCAAAACAGATTTTGCCTTTTTTTGTTTATAATTTTTCCTAGGCAATAGTATTACTTTGCCTTTAGAAAATGTTTAACTGTAAAAATTTCGGATTTCATTCATCTTTAAAAAAGAACTAATTGGTTTTCGTATTTTTGGCAACCTAGGGTGTGCCCTGTGTCCCACCCACCACATTACAGGAAACACTCTAGTCCTATCTCCAAATGTTTCCTCTAGGGGAACTGCCTGCTTCGCCTATTCATCCAACTAGCCACGGTGTGCAACGAGCAGAGTTCGCTCTCAGACCATCGCAAATTGTCCCACACGTAGTTCAGCACCACACCATCCCTGCTTTTCTGACTGGATATAATAGATTTTCCTAATCTACAGATGGATATGGGGTTCCTGGACGCAGAATACAACAGGTGACATGCACACATAGCGGGCCAGTCGCACCCTGAGTGTTGCTCCAGAGTTAGGAACCAATACGACAAAAAGGCCAATTCCGAAACAGAGTTTGCATTTTTTTATAATGTTTCCTGGGAAATAGTATTACTTTGTCTTAAGAAAATGCGATTAACTGTAAATATTTTGGATTTCAATCATCTTTAAAATAAATAAATAATTGTTTGTTGTATTTTTGGCAACCTAGGGTGTGGCCTGTGTCCCACCCACCACCTTACAGGACACTCCCTAGTCCTAACTTCAAATATTTCCTCAGGGTGAACCGCCCGCTTCGCCTATACATCCAACTTGCCAAGGTGTGGAACGAGCAGAGTTTGCTCTTGATTCATTGCAAATTGTCCCATACATAGTTCAGCGACAACACTTAGCGGAGATGGTAGATTTTCCTAAATCTACAGATGGTTGTGAGGTTCCTGGATGCTGAATACCTCAGAAGGTGATATGGACACATAGCGGGCCAGTCCCACCCAGAGTGTTACACCAGAGTAAGGAACCAATACGACAAAAAGGCCATTTCAAATCAGATTTTGCCTTTTTTTGTTTATAATTTTTCCTAGGCAATAGTATTACTTTGCCTTTAGAAAATGTTTAACTGTAAAAATTTCGGATTTCATTCATCTTTAAAAAGAACTAATTGGTTGTCGTATTTTTGGCAACCTAGGGTGTGCCCTGTGTCCCACCCACCACCTTACAGGACACACTCTAGTCCTATCTCCAAATGTTTCCTCTAGGGGAACTGCCTGCTTCGCCTATTCATCCAACTAGCCACGGTGTGCAACGAGCAGAGTTCGCTCTCGGACCATCGCAAATTGTCCCACACGTAGTTCAGCACCACACCATCCCTGTTTTCTGACTGGAGATAATAGATTTTCCTAATAAACAGATGGATATGGGGTTCCTGGACGCAGAATACAAAAGGTGACATGCACACACAGCGGGCCAGTCGCACCCTGAGTGTTGCTCCAGAGTTAGGAACCAATACGACAAAAAGGCCAATTCCGAAACAGAGTTTGCATTTTTTTATAATGTTTCCTGGGAAATAGTATTACTTTGTCTTAAGAAAATGCGATTAACTGTAAATATTTTGGATTTCAATCATCTTTAAAATAAATAAATAATTGTTTGTCGTATTTTTGGCAACCTAGGGTGTGGCCTGTGTCCCACCCACCACCTTACAGGACACTCCCTAGTCCTAACTCCAAATTTTTCCTCAGGGTGAACCACCCGCTTCGCCTATACATCCAACTTGCCAAGGTGTGGAACGAGCAGAGTTTGCTCTTGATTCATTGCAAATTGTCCCATACATAGTTCAGCGACAACACTTACCGGAGATGGTAGTTTTCCTAAATCTACAGATGGTTGTGAGGTTCCTGGATGCTGAATACCTCAGAAGGTGATATGGACACATAGCGGGCCAGTCCCACCCAGAGTGTTACACCAGAGTAAGGAACCAATACGACAAAAAGGCCATTTCAAAACAGATTTTGCCTTTTTTTGTTTATAATTTTTCCTAGGCAATAGTATTACTTTGCCTTTAGAAAATGTTTAACTGTAAAAATTTCGGATTTCATTCATCTTTAAAAAAGAACTAATTGGTTTTCGTATTTTTGGCAACCTAGGGTGTGCCCTGTGTCCCACCCACCACCTTACAGGACACACTCTAGTCCTATCTCCAAATGTTTCCTCTAGGGGAACTGCCTGCTTCGCCTATTCATCCAACTAGCCACGGTGTGCAACGAGCAGAGTTCGCTCTCGGACCATCGCAAATTGTCCCACACGTAGTTCAGCACCACACCATCCCTGCTTTTCTGACTGGATATAATAGATTTTCCTAATCTACAGATGGATATGGGGTTCCTGGACGCAGAATACAACAGGTGACATGCACACATAGCGGGCCAGTCGCACCCTGAGTGTTGCTCCAGAGTTAGGAACCAATACGACAAAAAGGCCAATTCCGAAACAGAGTTTGCATTTTTTTATAATGTTTCCTGGGAAATAGTATTACTTTGTCTTAAGAAAATGTGATTAACTGTAAATATTTTGGATTTCAATCATCTTTAAAAAAAATAAAATAATTGTTTGTTGAAATTTTGGCAACCTAGGGTGTGGCCTGTGTCCCACCCACCACCTTACAGGACACTCCCTAGTCCTAACTCCAAATTTTTCCTCAGGGTGAACCACCCGCTTCGCCTATACATCCAACTTGCCAAGGTGTGGAACGAGCAGAGTTTGCTCTTGATTCATTGCAAATTGTCCCATACATAGTTCAGCGACAACACTTACCGGAGATGGTAGATTTTCCTAAATCTACAGATGGTTGTGAGGTTCCTGGATGCTGAATACCTCAGAAGGTGATATGGACACATAGCGGGCCAGTCCCACCCAGAGTGTTACACCAGAGTAAGGAACCAATACGACAAAAAGGCCATTTCAAAACAGATTTTGCCTTTTTTTGTTTATAATTTTTCCTAGGCAATAGTATTACTTTGCCTTTAGAAAATGTTTAACTGTAAAAATTTCGGATTTCATTCATCTTTAAAAAGAACTAATTGGTTGTCGTATTTTTGGCAACCTAGGGTGTGCCCTGTGTCCCACCCACCACCTTACAGGACACACTCTAGTCCTATCTCCAAATGTTTCCTCTAGGGGAACTGCCTGCTTCGCCTATTCATCCAACTAGCCACGGTGTGCAACGAGCAGAGTTCGCTCTCGGACCATCGCAAATTGTCCCACACGTAGTTCAGCACCACACCATCCCTGCTTTTCTGACTGGAGATAATAGATTTTCCTAATAAACAGATGGATATGGGGTTCCTGGACGCAGAATACAAAAGGTGACATGCACAGCGGGCACAGCGGGCCAGTCGCACCCTGAGTGTTGCTCCAGAGTTAGGAACCAATACGACAAAAAGGCCAATTCCGAAACAGAGTTTGCATTTTTTTATAATGTTTCCTGGGAAATAGTATTACTTTGTCTTAAGAAAATGCGATTAACTAAATATTTTGGATTTCAATCATCTTAAAAATAAATAAATAATTGTTTGTCGTATTTTTGGCAACCTAGGGTGTGGCCTGTGTCCCACCCACCACCTTACAGGACACTCCCTAGTCCTAACTCCAAATTTTTCCTCAGGGTGAACCACCCGCTTCGCCTATACATCCAACTTGCCAAGGTGTGGAACGAGCAGAGTTTGCTCTTGATTCATTGCAAATTGTCCCATACATAGTTCAGCGACAACACTTAGCGGAGATGGTAGATTTTCCTAAATCTACAGATGGTTGTGAGGTTCCTGGATGCTGAATACCTCAGAAGGTGATATGGACACATAGCGGGCCAGTCCCACCCAGAGTGTTACACCAGAGTAAGGAACCAATACGACAAAAAGGCCATTTCAAATCAGATTTTGCCTTTTTTTGTTTATAATTTTTCCTAGGCAATAGTATTACTTTGCCTTTAGAAAATGTTTAACTGTAAACATTTCGGATTTCATTCATCTTTAAAAAAGAACTAATTGGTTGTCGTATTTTTGGCAACCTAGGGTGTGCCCTGTGTCCCACCCACCACCTTACAGGACACACTCTAGTCCTATCTCCAAATGTTTCCTCTAGGGGAACTGCCTGCTTCGCCTATTCATCCAACTAGCCACGGTGTGCAACGAGCAGAGTTCGCTCTCGGACCATCGCAAATTGTCCCACACGTAGTTCAGCACCACACCATCCCTGCTTTTCTGACTGGAGATAATAGATTTTCCTAATCTACAGATGGATATGGGGTTCCTGGACGCAGAATACAACAGGTGACATGCACATATAGCGGGCCAGTCACACCCTGAGTGTTGCTCCAGAGTTAGGAACCAATACGACAAAAAGGCCAATTCCGAAACAGAGTTTGCATTTTTTTATAATGTTTCCTGGGAAATAGTATTACTTTGTCTTAAGAAAATGTGATTAACTGTAAATATTTTGGATTTCAATCATCTTTAAAAAAATAAAATAATTGTTTGTTGTATTTTTGGCAACCTAGTGTGTGGCCTGTGTCCCACCCACCACCTTACAGGACACTCCCTAGTCCTAACTCCAAATTTTTCCTCAGGGTGAACCGCCCGCTTCGCCTATACATCCAACTTGCCAAGGTGTGGAACGAGCAGAGTTTGCTCTTGATTCATTGCAAATTGTCCCATACATAGTTCAGCGACAACACTTACCGGAGATGGTAGATTTTCCTAAATCTACAGATGGTTGTGAGGTTCCTGGATGCTGAATACCTCAGAAGGTGATATGGACACATAGCGGACCAGTCCCACCCAGAGTGTTACACCAGAGTAAGGAACCAATACAACAAAAAGGCCATTTCAAAACAGATTGCCTTTTAAACAGATTTTGCCTTTTTTTAAATAATTTTTCCAAGGCAATAGTATTACTTTGCCTTTAGAAAATGTTTAACTGTAAAAATTTCGGATTTCATTCATCTTTAAAAAAGACCTAATTGGTTGTCGTATTTTTGGCAACCTAGGGTGTGCCCTGTGTCCCACCCACCACCTGCCCGCTTCACACACAGTTCAGCGACAAAACTTACCTGCTTTACTGACTTGAGATGGTAGATTTTCCTAAAACAGCAGTCGAGAGAAGGTCGAATGCGCATGCGTGGGGAGTTTGTGCGCGTGCGTAACCACATATATGCGTAGTGCATTGGCTGGCGCTGATCCAGAGATGGTCAGAGCTGGTCATATATCAACTATTCAGTGTTTTCAACCACTTACCTTTATTGTAGGTTTCAGACGGTTAAATACTCATAAGTACTCACAGAAAAATACATATAGTTTGAAAAATACACAATAATGTCTATAAAAGCTGAAATATCAATCTGTTCAATTATAAATTATAAATTGATAAGTTGTTACACATTGCATAGGTAGCTATAGCTACCTGTATAGCTACCTGTTCGCGATTGTTGACGGGGTTAATCAGCCCAATGCTTTTTCCCGGTCGGTCAGAATTAACTGTGAAACTGTGAAACAGCAGTTCGGGGGCCGACTACACACTCGAGGTCCAAATTAAAAAGAATCAAAACGGGGATGTTGTTTTTAATTATTTATTTAATAATCTTTTATTCAGTTATTACTTAATAACACACTGATACACTAAACATGGACACCTGTATTAGTGGGAATGTTGAATGTTAAAGTTTTTTTTCTGGATGCCAAAATAGCAGACATTTCTGGCTCTAGATTTGATTTCCCTAACTTCAACAGTGACCTGAGATTATCATCGGACAAGTTTGTTCTCAAATAGTTCTTCATGTATTTCATTCTTGAAAATGTTTGTTCACACATGTATGTTGTTCAAAAGATTGAAAGGTACATTGATGCAAAAGTTGTGACATCTTCTTTAGGCATAAACAGGGAAAAAAAACAACCAGTCCCAGGGCTTTATCACGCATTTTATATGTTTACACATATCTTTCAAGTGCGTCTGCAGATGATATATAGGGGAAAAAACGGAAATACATCATCTCATTGCAATACATACGATACGATACATCATCTTTATAGCAATCAGTAGAAGTAAGCAGCGATAAGGTTTTGTAATGTAGTGATTGGTTGGAAAACGTCTCCATTTACTATCGTAACCTCTGTTATTTTTCAATATTCCGTTTAGAGAAGTGTGAAGGAAATACTCTGATGCAATTGAATTGAACGTCAATTATTCAGATGCAAAATTCTGACGCGGTCTGTCTGCCTGATCTGCATCGCGCTACGATTGGCCAGTTGTCAACTGGTGTTATCCTATAAGGTTTCAGAAATGACGTGAAGGGGAGGAGTTCCCAAATGCATTTCACTGCAACATCTCGTTCCCACTCTCGAAAGGGAACGCGCTTTTGCGCGCCTCTATTTTAATTTGGTAAAAACATAACGTTCACGTAAGCGGCGGCTGATCTTGGCAGGATACACGTCAATTTATGTATTTTTTTCCATAGACAAAAAGGTCTCCGCGGGTCGCATCCTTCGGTAATTTGGGGACCTCTGATGTGGAGACTGGAGAGCCGCAAAAGAGCAGTCAAAGAGCCGCAGGTTCGCCACCCCTGCTCTATAGCAATTAAAAACTTGTTTTTTCCATTGTTATTAGCACTAATAAGTTATTTTTTTTAGAGATTTGGAACGGATTAATTAGTTTTTTGTTATTTCTTATGGGAAAAAAATTATTTGAGATACGAGTAACTCGAGTTACGAGCTCAGTTCCTGGAACGGATTATGCTCGTATCTCAAGGTATTACTGTATATTGTTTTTTTTTTATGCTAATTATATAATAAAGAGAAAGACGTATTAAACTAATTAACAGTTTGTGCTAAACATGGCTGTTTATTTTTATGTTTAGTCAATTGTCTTCCACACTGATATATATAAAATAAGAAACATGCATATTTTGTTCTTTCTTTCTGGAATGCACACATGGTAAAATAATCACCAGCAAAGAGCAAAAGAACTTATACCAGCACTAGCAACCTCATACATTTATAAGTATAATACTTTTAATAAAACAAACTTTTATCATTTATTTTCAAAAGAAATCTGTAGCACCATCAGTTTTTTTTTATCAGCTATTCTACTGTCACTGTAATTGCAGTGTAATTGGAACTAAATAATAATAGTATAATAATAGAAATAACTAGAGGTTAAAGTTCAGTAATGCACAATATTGATTATTCACATTTACCAATTCCAGCAAAATGCCAACAATGCACATATGTTTACTTAAATAGTTACAGTATGTAATTACTACTGTATGTACAACATTTATGAATTATGAGATTCATATGCAATTATGAGAGGATTGGTTTTTTTCTTCAATTGAACAAGATGGATTCATGGTTTACTGATTGTTAGTAAAGTGTTATATAGTGTACCTTTAACTATAACTTAGTTGACAACTAGATATTTGTAAACAATCTTACTGGTTGCTGACTCTTGCATCTGCTGTAGTCTCATGCCTGCTTGTCTTGTTTTTGTTCAGATATTATTTCTCACTTTCCTCTTGCCTGCTTTCCTCGTTGTGCACATCTGTGTGGTAAAGAAAACTAAAAATGTGCACACAGCACAAGTTTTCAGCACTTGTGAATGTGAATCGCATACATACTTAATGTCGAGAAACCATCTCGAAAGTGAACAGCGAGACATTCTAAAGCGCTTTCGTGTTGCCTTTGCACAGTGACGTCACATCGGAAAAGGCCCCGGCCAAAATGAGCGCCGGAAATCATCAGTTACAACATATTAGGTAAGAAATGGGTTCTTTTTAAAGCTACTGACTTTATTCAGGCAATACCAACGACTTTACATTAAACCATTGTCGCTTCGATACACAGATCTAATACATTTCTTTACAGTTGTGAACTTTGTGTGGTTTAACCTCGCGTGTATTGACAGTTCAAGGGCAATATGATGCGGAATACTTATGACACCTTCCTTGTTACAGCGGGGCAGTATTGCAGAAATAACGATTATCTTACCGTAACACATGCACTGAACTGTTGGTTAAGTAGCCCAAACATTGCGTACTCGTGGTCTGCTTGTTTTGAGAGGAGGTTCTACAGAACCAGGTTGACTCACAGAGAGTCGCCATGGAAACGGATACTCCTCGGAAACTACGTCACGCGGCGCGAGAATAAAAAATAAATACAGGCCTTACCTCCATGTTGGTTTAGAGTTGGCAAATTAAAAATTTCTGCCTACAAGTGACAGTAAAGCAAGAGTCTTGTACTCGCAGTTCTAGTGGGTTTCGCCGTCTGTAACCAAGACTGGCAGATTTTCTTTTCTCCATTCATATGCATAGCCCAATTGGCGTCACTCTGCATTGTTATATTATATTCCAAAAACAACGTCCTTGAAGACGATATTTCACGGTGTTCAGGTGACATGTGCTGTCCTGTCTTAACTTCTTCCTGCTCCAAAGTGACTTTCTGGCTCTTTGGATGGGGGGAGGGACAAACACTTTCAACCTCTTTTAATCTACCAGCTTTTTAATTCAGAATCTCTTTGTAGCGTTTGTTAGATCTGGAGCAATTTTTATTATATATATGTATGTAACGAGCCCTTAAAATATAATATGCAAGTTAAACCCTACATTAATGGGACAGCACTGTTCATTGGTTAAAGTGGTGGCGCTGTTTCCCCCAACGAGTTTAAGTAATCTGCAACAGAGCTAGAGAGAAATGCTGTGGGTGAGTGATTATGTTAGCTCCACTGTAAAAGTATAAAATATACATTTTGTCACACGTGTTGGATGTTATGTTGAAATAATTGTTTTTAATAGATATTGATTGCATTTTAGGGGCTGTTTTCTATTCAAATTTTTGAGTGTTTTGTGTTTTTTTATTGCTTATTCCGTGTCTTCCCAAATCTTTCCATGTGCTAATTAAGTGAACTATATTTTTAATAGATGGAGCTACATCTGTGTCGGTCACCTCACTGTTTTCAATGCTCTGTGTGCAGACAAATAAATGACTAAATCATCCACATCCTGAGTGTGTGTGTCCTGTCGAGGAGTGTGGCAACTTGGGCCAGAGAAAAACAAAGGTCACATATATATATATTTTAACATGTGTGTGTGTATGTATGTATATGTGTGTGATTGTGTATATTCTTTATATATATATATATATATATATATATATATATATATATATATATATATATATATATATATATGTGTGTGTATATAAGCATTCCCCCAAGTGGTTTCTGACCATTTGTTCACAAAATAGGTCTCTGTGAACAATTTAGATCATGAAGCTTTTCAGAAACACAGCCCAGCATGTGCCTAAGTATTTTTTTTTCTGTGTGCACTCAGAAAACTACATCTTAGATGTTTAAACTTATATGGTTTTAAAACGCATGCAAGTAATACAAGCTTTTATGATGAAGAACTACAATGTTGTTGATGTACAATGTACGTGAGTGTGATCATGATGGTGAACGTGATTTCACCAAGTACAACATGTTTCTGGTTCAACTTCTTTTTTGATTCAAAATTTTTACCTCTTCCTAAGGGGGCGACAGAAAATAATTGAGAAGCACTGAGTTAGATCAAGTTTTAGTCTTATATCCCGGGTTAATATATTATATACTATACTTTATATTTTGCAGACAGAAATTCTATTAAAGAAATAGATTTGATTTCATGTGATATGCTGGGATGCCATCACGAATGAAAAATGTTTGGCTGTTGGCATTCTGCTCTTGTGTATATCCTATTGAACAAGTGCTCTGTCAGCCTTTAAAGCCACTGCCTCTTCATCTTGGCCAGTAAACCAATTTCTCTGATACTGACTCTGCACCTCCAAAATATCATATTGATGCTGCAAACCTTCCCAAAACATACATTTTATGATAAGTAGGAAATTCTTAATTTCTATAATAGAGTCAAGTGCTTCCCCTCAGCTACAAATATATGGTAATTGACTGCAGACATCAATGTTTTAATGCAATCGGAAACGCTTTAATATTAATAATTTGCCATTTTAGAAGTGTTTATATAGAACCATGATGGATTATTTCGGACGCAATTATTAAGACGCAATCAAATGTTTGTTTTAACCCAGACTGTAAGAATGTTATTTTGGAGAGTCACGTACAGAATAAAAAGTCTTGTTCTTTCTGGTACTCTTTAGGAACTACCTCTAGCTTTCCTGTAGCTCAATCAGTTGAGCATTGATGCGCACAACACCAGTGTCATGGGTTTGATCCCAAGGAGAGAAAGAACTGATTCAATGTGTTCCTTGAACGCAATGTAAGTCGCTTTGGATAAAAGCGTCTGCCAAATGCATAAATGTAAACATTTAGACTATTACATGTATTTAGACTGAAAAAGTTTTTTTTTGTTTGTTTATTTTGTTTTTCAGCTCTGGAGTGACCATGTAGCAAAGACTACACTCAGTAGTAGTAGTACACTCAGCAATATCAACTGTTATTGAGGGACACACTCTGCATTGGTAATTTCTCTTTGGGTCAGAAGTAAGTTCATCAAGGTTTGTACCTTAATGTTGGTAACATGAACCTCTGTGTCATGCATTTGTGACTCAAAATAAAATAAACCCCAAAAATGTCATTCTTCAAACCATTTCTTATCCTAAGAAACAAAGCTTACAATCTTGTTTGACATAGAAATCATTTTTAACATTATATATTTGTTAATGTCAATTTATCCATTTAATGCATCTTTGCTGAATAATAAGAGAAAAATAAATTGCATAAAGTATATGTCATATCAAAGGGAATTTCAAAGTGTTTATTTAGTTTATTTCTGGCAACCATTTCTTAACTTCTCAATTTACAAGCATTAGCCTACAATGAGTTTTTTTCCAGATTTTTAAGAGGTACTTCACCGCTGGCAAAATGGGCTTTTAATAAAACTTGACTGCCTATACAGTAGAAAGGTGGGGAAAAAAATATAATTCAGCACTATCTGACTAGACAAAACAGAGAAAAAAAGACAACATATTGCCGTCCAAGGTCACTGATACCATTCAGCTTCGGTTTGGTTGCATCATTCACCATAGTGCATACTTTTATAAGGGAATTACAGTGGTTTTACCTCATGTTTTTAACCTTAATTTTGATCGCTATTGTTCATGCAGTGAAATATATACGTACAGTACAGCATATAGACAATGGCCCTCAAGATGAGTAAGAAAGAAGGTACGAAATTCTCCCTCTAAGCAGTAAAACCCTCCTCTCGTCTGCATCACGCCAAGGTAAAGTGCGCGTTACAGTAAATTTTCAATTATTAATTAGTATTTATTTGAGATGTTAATGGTTATAATTTTAATTGGAATTAATAGGGTAAAACCAAAAAAATATTTAAAATGGGCATTTATGGTCATTTGGAACGAATCAAGTGATTTTTTTATTGCATTCTTATGGTGAAACTTGTTTTGGTGTACGAGAATTTTGAGTTACGAGCTCGCTCTTGGAATGAATTAAACTTGTAAACCGAGGTATTACTGTACTTCTTAGCAAACCTTTCTCATAATGGTGTGAACTTGTATTGTTTCTGGGTACAATAATTTAAAGAGTAAATGCTCAGCGGGAGTAATTTCATTTTCAGTTCCAGTGAGGGATCCAGTGTGTTGTAGGCAGTGGCTATATAGCTATCACTATGATGGGAAATCTAGAAGAAAAAATACTCCATGTATGTAATCAATATTTCAAACTGAGCTTACACAACTGTTTTAGGCCAGACAGAGAGGGGTAAACTCAAGGAAAGCCTGTTCACTCAGCCGCTATATTTGCCATGCCTCTGGGCAACTATTTCGGGCATCCAGGTGCTATCTATTTAAATAAAGGAATCTTAAAATTTTTAACTATCAGCAATTGGCTCTTTTGTTTAGAAGGCGTGACGGATTCCACTATATTGCACATTGCAGTTTCCCACATTCATAAGTAACAGGAGTGCACTGTAGAGGAATTTGTAGTTAAAGACCCAAGAACCAGATATGATGAATGAAGACAAGGAGTCAGAAGTGTAATCAATTGAAGAAAATTTACTGAAGAATAGTTTGCAGTTTCATCAGCAGAAGCCAGCTTTAAGTCTAACAAGGAGTTTGTGAGCACAGCATTGTTACAGCCATTATACTCAGAAGCTACTTTGTCATTACTGAAGGTTAAATGATTTAAGAAATTTTGAGAAATAAAGGTTGACAAAACTAGTAATTTTCCACACAAGAGCAGAAGCATATCTTTTTCAATCACATGGTTGACAACAAGGCACTAAGTGACCTTCGAGGTTACAGAACTGCATTTCTAGGTGTTAGATTGTCGAGAAAAACAAGTCATTCCGCCTCCTTACAGTGCAGGTTGATCATCTCACCCATTCTGATCTGTAACAGAGCATACTAACGCACACACAGGCAGTTATCAGTCAAGAAAACTTGCAGAACCTTCCTGGCACCACTCATCGGGGTTATAAACATAAGGATTTAAAGGGCCATTCCTCTCTATTCCCTCTGCAGATTCAGCATAAGATATCAGAGTCATCTCATGACATCAAGTCATCAAGATATCTTTCTTTTTTTCCTTTTCTGCATAGTGATTCCAATTATTTTTGCTGCATAGTGCAGACCTGACTCATGGAATGCATTGTGAGGGTTTTAATTAATGTATTTTATTATGTCCTTGTTGTATCTCTGGTGCACATTCAAATCCACTCCATTATTCTGGGTCAAAAAGAATTGTATGATTATTAACATTAGGACAAAAATTAGGTAAGATTGCCATCTTCTGGTGATTCATTACACAGTCAATAAAAAAAGCTCATTTGAAATTTTTAACTCTCTCCATCTAATCCAAGAACAGGTTTATTTGGTAGTTCAAACCCTGTCCAGCACTTCTTTTATAAACGTATGACTATAGATGAGGGTACCTAGACATACATTTAAAAAATAAAATAAAAATATGTTTGCTGCTTCAGTTTTTGTAGATTATTTTTTCATGCATTTCTGTGGTATACTGGAAATTTAATTTCATAAGTTTCAAAGACTTTCATTGGCAAAAAATTTGCCAAACTCACTATTTGTCTTAGCATTTTCTTGTGGATTATGTCGATTCTGTTATGTTGCAGAAATCTAATATCTTGAGCAAAAAAAACCCCGACAAATTCATCACTTCACATGGTTATTTATTGACTAATTTGCGTAACTAGTTCCCTGCGCATGCGCTGAGTTTGCCTTGCATGTGGATTGCGGTCCGCTCACGGTTCACTTCCTGTCGTTGATCTCATCTGAGGGATAACGCTGTAGCATCACGCACGTTTTTTGTGATTTTGTGAGCAATCTTTGTGTTTGCATTGTTGGAGAATATAATTAAAGGTTTGTATCAAGTATCGAAGGTGGTTTTTATTGTGGTGGTTTTACACATGGCTTTTGTTGTTAACAAACACATACACAGTACAGTGTAACTGTCACGGTTCATGTATTCATTGACTCCTCGTTCTGCATTTGTTTGACTGTGTGATGATTGTGGGAGGCGTGGTTTCTGATCATTCACTCCGCACTCATTCCACGCACCTGTTGATCATTACATCCTGCCTTTATCAAGCCTCCACTAACTCCCTGTGTTTGTCAAATGGTTGTTTTGTGTGCATCAGTGTCGTCGGACTTGCCGTTCCTGTGTCTTCGGTCCTGGCTGTCCGTCGTCTCTGTTCGCGTGTTCCGTGTCACTCACTGGGATTATCTGCACTCACCGATCTGTCCATTGAGAGACTGCTTTTTTCTTCTGACAAACTCTGTTTGTTTTCTTATTGTGTGAATTTCGCGCACATGCACTGCGTACCGAGCCTGAACAGTTATGGATAATTGACGTCATGCTTTTGAAATTCGAAATGTGATCTTACACAAAAAAGTTCATCAATCTATGGGTGCGGGTTATGCCAACAATTTTTTTACACAAAACCCAAAACCTGCGGGCTTTATGAGTGTATGGATATTCTGTGGGTTATATGTGGGAAAATCGGTAATATATGTTATATGGGTTATCTCGATAAACTGTTATCTCTATGTTTTTTTGCAACCCCCGAGGCTGTCGACAAACTCCAAATACAGTGGAGTTCGGTTATATCACAATTTATTCTTGTGGACTTTTGCTTGTCTGCTCACCTTTTGAGGGTTGACAATAGCTTATTTAAGTTGCCTGGCCATGGATCCAAAATTTCATTGTGACGATCTCCAAGTAACTTCAGTATCAGTTTCTTTGAGACAAGGAAATCACGCTAGAAAATACATGAATCATCATCAAATTGCCCCTGTGTCATTGGAAAAACTTGCTCTTGCAGAATGTTTGATACAATTCTTTATTCTTGGCAGTAGATGTGTACAATTAGTCCTAGAACAATCGCTATCTCGATTCAAACGCTCACACGATCAAATTCCTAAATTACAACGATTTGGCTATGTCTATTAAACCTTTAATAAGAACGATCACAATAGAGTATTCAAATCTGCACTGGCATTGACCCAAAGAAAGACGTTTTATAGGTATGAAACAGCTTCACAAACAATTTCAACCACACAATATCTGTCACGGTTCATAAATTCATTGTCTCCCTGTCTGCCTGTTTGTGTGTGTGTGTGTGTGTAGTGTGAGTGGGGGCGTGGTCACTGATCACTGCAGCTGTCTCATTCCACACACCTGATGCTCATCTTGTCTGCCTATTTAGTTCACCCATCTCCACCACCTTGCTGTCGAGTCGTTGCCTTTCTGTTATGTTTCATCGTCCCCAAGGTTCTGTTGTCCATGTTCCGTGTCTCACGTTCTTCACCATTGGATTACCTCTTCACCTCGTCAGCACATCTGCCCATTGGATCCCTGCGTCACCGCCAGTCAGCTGTTGGACATTGTTTGTGTTTCACCTCACTTGTAAATAAACATCACTTAATTGCTATTGAATCCAGTCTTGTGTGTTACCTCACTGACAATATCATGTAAATTAAAATTCTAGTTAAAAGTTTATAGTTCTGATGTAAACACTGATGTCTACGGTAGCGATAAAATTAGAGTAAATGTTTCTTTCAGGAGGAACATTTTCTGGGCCAATTTGATGCAAATTGATGATGGCTGCAAGTCTTTCTGAGGTAACCACTAATAACAACGGAGCACAATGATTGGACGCACTTCTTCCCTCCTTTATAGCAATCAGTCTGCTCTTATAATCCAATCAGAATAAGAGTGATTTCTCCTGACTAATACTTGTTCACTCTTTCCTGTGTTGATGATATGATTAGTGAAATGATGTTAGCTGGTCATTTTGTATCAGGGCCACAAAGTGAAATGTATCTTTTTGGGTAACACTTTATTTTACAGTGTGTGACCAAGAAAGTACTGGTAATATGAGGTAACTACATGGGCTAATGTTAGGCTAGCGGTAGGTTCAGGGTTAATTTCTAGTTATATCCCAGTTATTGTCATTAGTATAATAATTATATAGTATAAATATGCAGAACAGGCCTGTAAAGTGCTACCTGTTTTTGTAATATTTCTTATTTTTTTGGCCAGTGAAGCTTTATGTAATTATTTAAATATGTAAATGGTTATAATGGTACTACGATTACATATATATATTTATATATATATATATATATATATAAATTATTGTGATACACTTGAGTCTGATAGAAGTAAAAAGTTTCTGTGTTTTGCAGAAAAATAATCCAAATGGAAGCAAGAAAACTTGACTTCACGTGATTTGATTACTGACCTTGTGCATAATCTTTTGAATATTTAAATGTAGTTAGTTATATTTAAATAATTCAAAATTTTGAGTTCAAATTCTGTTATGTACAATGTTACACCAGTACCCTAAAAAGTTTAAACCTTAAGACTGTACTTTAGGGTACTTATTCTGTAACATTGATAAATTATGCATTGTATAATTTTTTCATAAAAATTTACCTTTTATGGACATACACTGAAATGATAGAAGGAGCAACACAATATGAACCTGCTATATGTAGGTATCATTCCATCTAAAAAACGTTAGAGGGAGACATTGAGCTTCTTATTGGTCTTGTATTTATGGGTTCATCCAGTTTATTGGGAAGTAAAAATAGACAGGAAACTAGCTTAAATACTTGTGTCTCATCAGCCTTAAAGTACATGAACAGCTAAATCCTCCCTTACTTCCCAAGTGTACAGCACAGAGCCAAATAAGAACAAAGTGCTCTCACACTTCAGCTGTGAAGAACCAATGATTAGCTCTACTGATGAATTATGTCAAAGCTATGGGTTTGCTTTTTTTTTAATGAATAACACATCTGAATATTATGTAAAAAAAATTAATTTGAAGCTTATGATGAATATGCAATGAAAAGTTCAATTATTAATAAATTACAAAACACTATGCGTGTATATAACATATTTAAATAACTTTTCCCACTTTGTCTACATGAGTCATTTAATGTAACATGTCCAATAAACAATTTTGAGGGTTTTATGTCGTAGTTACCAATGTATTTTAGTCAAATGCAGAGCAGTCGTCACTCTTTACTATGTCTCATGAATTATTGTTTTTTGGCGGGATCCTTCTGGCACACAAGGCACTTTGGCATTTCCATTTCAGTTGTGGACAGTCCTGGTCTCTTCACACAGCTATCCATTCTGATGGCTGTGGTCACATCCCCATGCCACTGACCTACACAACCAGCCACAAACTCTGATTCATTGCTGTTTCAGTGCGGTAGGTCATGCTGCAGGGGCTCATTATAATGTTAAGTGCAAAGTAAAGCTGCACTCCAAAAATGTTTTGCACTTCTGCAAAACATAGCAAATAGGGAAAATTAATATTCTGGCAAGTCCATTTGCCAAATATCTAAATATAAATGGCAGTGTTGGTTAGGTAAAGTTATGATGGACATGCTATGATTTTGTGGGGAAACTTTTAATGTGGTAGACAATTACATTTCTCATTTATTTTTTTAAATGCAGTGGGGGTCGAAAAGTCTAATAAGATATTTCAGAGGGAAAAGATCAATTAAAATTAACATGAATTTCAAACATGAGCTTGTTCAAGGACTGAAAATCATGCTATTCAGCGCTTTTGGAATCTACATGGAAGCAAGAAAATGTAACTTTTTGTACGGAGGAGTTCACATGGTCAGTGTTTCAAATTTGCTCATTTGATTAGTGATCTAAAGCTTAATTCTTTTTTTATGTCATAAATGCAATAATGCATTCCTGTGAGAAAAAAAATAGTCATGCCCAAAATGACTAAAGACTTCTAGGTGTCTTAACCGCAAATTATTTGGTCAGGAAATTAGCCTAAATTAAGCAAATGCACTACTTAAAAGCCTTTTCTGTCTCAGAAAAACATCAAAGACAGAAATAAGTTTTTGGCAGAACATGGGAAGATGCGTGTGAAGTGATGAATCACAGTGAAACACAAGTTGCTTGGCGAAGATCCAGAGTGGTGTCTCTGAAAATGCATCTCTACCACAGTGAAGCACGGAGGAAGAGCTGTCATTGTGTGGGGAGCCTTTTTAGCTGCTGGTATTGGTGAGATACTTCACTGTGAAAGCCATTTAATGCTTTGGAGGACAGGAGAATATTTCAGAATGGCTTGCTTCCCTCACATGAAAAGTTGTCGAAAGAGAAATGATCAGATGTTATTTTTCAACAAGAAAATGCTCCTCCACAAATTTAAAAGATGATCAAGAAGTGATATTAGAGCATCAGACCAAGTCAAGAGTCCAGATTTGAACCCTATAGTGAATATTTGGTCTCACATTAAACTCAAACTCACTGGGAGACGTTTCAACGACTCATTAACTGTTTGAAGCCATCAACACTGACTCTTTTTTTCCTCTACCCACACAGCGTAAATGTTTAAAAGAAAACAAAGGGGAACGCTATTGTGTCTAAGATATCTACAGTATTTGTGCAATTCTTGCTAATTGCCTGACCAGTGATTTGTGATTAAAGTGGTTAAGACCATTAAAAGACCACTAAATATTTACATCTCCATTAAAGCATGTAGATAATATCAAGATGCTGTTAAATAAAATAAAAAACCCAGGAAGATATGCGATACTCTGGCCAAGACTGGGAAGAAATGTGATCTGTGATGAACTACTAAGTGATTTATAGTATAAAGTGCTGATCTTCTGGGGTCCTCAAGCACAACATTCTCTTTAGAGGATAGTGCAGTGATAAAATAACAGCTAGTAAGTGGTGCGGTGAATGCTTTATTAATGAGAGAGGGGAGAGTAGAATGACCGGTTCTATCTGACAGAAAGGCAGCAGTGTGTAAAATGGCCACGTTACAACTGTGGTGTGCTAAAGAACATCTCTGAACACAGGTTGAACATTGAAGTTTTTCCTGGTTCCTAAACCATTCCCACTCCAGGTTATGGTGGACACCTGCTGAAAACTTGACTATATTTCTTGGTATGATCTTCCTCAAACAATGGGTTTGAACTCACATGGCCTCTAGACTTTAATCCAACAAGTGATTTGGGGATGTTTGAGAACAGATCTGACAAAAGCATGGTCAGGAATGTTTCTTGCACTTGTTGACTTCAACTGAAAGTTCGTGTATTCTAAGGTGGATAATAATACCTTACAAAACAATCATGAAACATCTTGCAAATCCTTCACAAAAGCTCACAAAAACGTGTTCACGCGGTTTCTAAATATTATTTCTTTGAATCCAGGTTTAACGGGTGGGATGACTGAAACGCGGGAGGCGTGGTTTGCAAAGAAATTCGAAACTGTCAAAGAAGTTGAGTTTGGATTTAAAGAGATGTTGCGGTCTCCTCGGCACATTGATGGTCGTTACTTTTATGAGCATGCTTACTGATGATTTGGGATCTATGGATGAGCATTCGCGAAACATTACTGTCACAAGACTAGCAGTTCTCAGAAGCCTGGTGAAACTTACATCAAGTCTGCAGAAAAGCTGAGTGAACGTTAATTCGCTGGAAACAGTCGCTCAGGTAAAAATATCAATATATTCAAATATCTTTTCACGAAAACACTTCAAAGTCTATTTAATAATTGCTTTATTGTTGTCTGATGGTGTCAAGTCTAGTCGGAAGACTAGAAATACAGCTACTCCAACATAATTTATTTTATGTAGACGCAAAATAATTGACTATTTTATATTTTGTAAAGCCTAATGTTTTGTGTACATCGCTATTTTAATCGTTAAGGCGCCTGATTGAAATCAGACTGTAAACAATGCTTTTTAAGTCTCTTCTTAAGGGTCCATTTTCATTCCGTTGATTTCCGTTTGACATTTTTTTAATAGCGGTGGAATATTCGTGAACAACCTGTTCTTTTTATTTGAATCTTTTTTTAATGACTCAGATGAACGATTCGTTCACGCGGACCGAATCGATAATCGAATCAACAACTCGCCAACAGTTGCTTTAAAAGACGAATATCAGAAATGAACATACGAAAAATAAAAAATAAACGTTTGCTGATGAGATGTGAATTAATATCTGTATTGTTTAACATTAAGTAAAATATTTAGGTTTAAGTTAAACATCATTTTATTAGCTGAATCGTAGTTGAACATGGATGCATACAGCCTTAAAAAATAAAACATTACTGAAAGAAACAGTACGGTAATAAACAGCAATATATTTGCAATTTTACTTTTGAATTGATTCAGTTCTTTGAAATGAAGCTTGTTATTAGACTAATAGTTTTTAAACATAAGAAATTGTAACAGAAGTAACAAATTTTAACATAAGTTTTTACACTCTGTAAAACATTAATCTGCAAAATGATGTTCTTTGAAGCGTCCTCATACTGTTAACAAAAGCTTGATTTTTATATTCTTCACAAGACCTTCCACATCTATTTTTCTCATCTTGTAGCTGTTTTATTTCTCAGCTTTATTACCTGAAAGCAGCTCAGTGCTCTGAACAGAACCTCTTCTCAACAGATATCCTCAAACTCTCAGACGTCATCATCAGAACTCATCCACCATGGGTCGCTTAACTTCTACATTACTGAGGGTGCTTTCTCTACTGCTGGTGACGCAAAGAGTGCTTGCTATGGTGCTATTTAATGCCACAGATCTTGGCATTCTCTTGGATAAGTACCTGGATGATGATGATGATGGAGACTGGATGATGGAGAGACACAGAGGCAAGAGGGCCATCACTGCAAGTGACATGCAGGCCATCCTGGACCTTCACAACAAACTTCGGGGTCAGGTCTACCCTCCTGCTTCAAACATGGAATACATGGTAAAACATCTCTACTCCGCTACAAATGATAAAATATGGCCAGTAACACATATTAGGAAGAATTGTCCAAGCAAATTGTTGTTTGGTTTAGTGGTAAGTGTACACAATACAATTTTGCAATCTATTTTGCAATTATTTGTTTAGCAGTCAGCTGTTATCTTTGTGGTTTTGGAATTGCACAGTAAACTGTAATTTCAAAGGTTCTTCATGATCGTGGCAATTTACTAAAAAACAAACAAAAAAATCTGTAGTAGTTAAAATATATCACAAAAGTGTTTGAGAATTTATATTCTTGTGATGTAGAGCACCATTAAATGTCGTTTTTATTTTATGTGATGAGCAACCAATAGATTTTAATAAGCAGTCATAACTTATTATTATTATTTAAGTTATGTATTTAAGATTAAGATGTACAGTATAGCCTGTACAACATTGTGATTTGATTCTCCATATGGTTTCTGTCTTATTTTTTGAGAAAAGCCTTAAAACTGTAAACCCTGACATATGAAATATTAATAATTTTTTAATGGAACATATATATATTTGATATATTAGGCTTTTATGTCCTATATATGATATAGTGAGAATATGGAGCCCAAGGAGGGTGGGGGGGGGGGATATTCAGAGACCCAAACTGAATAAAAACATGCAGTTTGGTGAAGGTGTTGTTATTAAATATATATATATATATATATATATATATATATATATATTATAAGGTTTAAGATATTGTCAAATGTGACTGGACAACAGTATCTTTATGACTTCCATCTGCTTTTTTGGTGGGGAAAAGGCTTGAAAAAGATGTTAAAATAAATATTCTGTCATAATTTACTCTAAACCGGTATGTTTTGTTTTGTTCTGTTGAACACAAGTGAAGATATTTTGAAGAATATTGGCAACTAACAACTCATGTAGGTTCAGAACCTGTTGAGGGTGAGAATTTTTTTTTATTATTATTGGTGAACTATCCCTTTAAGTACCTGTTCTTTTTTTTAAATAAAATAGTGGGACTCCAGGAGGTTATGTGGGGGGGAAATTAATAAAAACCTGGGAGATTATAATAGATAGTAGGTGTCATTGCATAGAAATAAGGTAAAAAAAATAAGAACATTGATACATTAGTACAGCTTCACAGAACGTATTGTTTTGTCTAAAGTTTGATGCTAATGGCAACATTAATTTTTCATGTCTTTTCTCAAGTACTGCCAGTTTTCAATGAGTTGTTTAACACGGGACCAAAGACTTGCAGATACTCACCACCAACTTTACTTTAGCCTGTATGTAAAGCACATATATACTTTTTTTTGTATGAAGGATCATTGTCGAGATGGATTGTTCTTTCAGTCTGTGTGTGAAACTGACAAATAACCCTTCATCAGAATGTGGCTTATGTTGGACTTTTCATCAATCCCTCAAGTCCGCGTGTTCTTTTAATGAGGAGGGCATTACATTTTCGTTTAACTAATGAATTAAGTAAGTCATATGAATAAAGCACACAACGCCCTGGGTCACAGCTATCCTTGAGCACACAACACTACTGCAAGTCTTATGTTCTGGCACTCTGCAACTGCTTGCTCATTTCCATGACACTCATATTTATAC
Organism: Rhodeus uyekii; assembly: GCA_037043235.1. Taxonomy (NCBI): domain Eukaryota; kingdom Metazoa; phylum Chordata; class Actinopteri; order Cypriniformes; family Acheilognathidae; genus Rhodeus; species Rhodeus uyekii. The sequence continues at coordinate 24,464 of JAWRVZ010000086.1, forward strand.
AGTATATTTAAACAAGTTGGCAGTGTCTTCTGGACAAAGGTTGAGGAGATCTGGTGGTCCAATAGAAACCCTCCACTCATCTTGGCTCTTGTTCTCCTGTACAAATAAGCTCTTTTCGAGGTTAATCATACAATGAGATGCTCTGAGGCGCCTCGCATACAGATAAACATCTCCTTAAGTGGCAGGTCATCGACACACACTCTTTGTGGTCCTCTCTTGTGACAGTCCTGATTCAATCATCATACTCCTAGTCATCTGTCATTCCAAAGTCTGAAGATTATTGATTTATTAGCACAAACGTCTTTTACCCCTTGTGATTAACCATGTGACCAAGCATGCATCCCATCATTCAGCAAAACAATAATCATCTTAAAAATACATCATGTAATTAAGCCATGCAAATCAGTATTAAAAGCAGTATAATTTCCTTCACTTAACACAAAACATTACAATTCCCTTGAGGTATTAAAGACATAGTCATAGTTATTCTATCATTTACACCCTTATGTTGTTTCCTTCAAAATATTCATCAAAATATCTTCTTTTGTATTCTCTAGAAGAAAGAAAAAAACATGTTTGTAATAATGTGACAGAATTTTCATGTTTAGAGGAACTATCCCTTTAAGATGTGACTAAATTTGCTCTGTTCTACACTAAAACTTGTCAACGATTTGGAACCATTAAGTTTTTTAATGTAATGTAAGCTGCTGCTTGAATGCAAAGTCACTTCTTTTGCTCACCAAGCCTGCATTTGTTTTATAAATGTGTCAAATATTATTACTATTTAAAGTCCCCTGTAGTCATTCATTTTATACCTTAAAACTAATTTTTGATCACCCAAATTACATATTTAAAAAAACTAAAATTTCATGTCTTAAAATCCACTCCTCAACTTTACTGTATTAAACGCTATACAATGGTATCACTCTCTACAGCGTCAGACACATGACGGTAATTAATATGATTAGCCTTTTGCTTGGCTAACAGTGGAGAAAAGACATATAGTTCATCATAACATCATATACGTTAGATAAATAATTAATGATATATCTACCGTATTTTCCGCACTATAAGGCGCACCGGATTACAAAACACAGTCTCAATTACGGGTCTATTTCTGCACTTAATCTATACACAAGGCGCACCGGATTATAAGGTGTACGGCCGATTTTTGAGAAAATGTACGTCTTTTATGTGCGCCTTATAGTGCGGAAAATACGGTATAATATAATATAATTCACCTGCTATATTCCTAAATGTACTCGATTTTTCATATCAACAGAAAAATATACCAGGATAACCTGTCTTCTCTTGAGACTCCTCTTCTTCAGAGAGTAGTTAATGATATGCTAAAGTTTACCCACACGTTGATGTGATTGGATGTAAGGTGATTTCAAACTGTTTTTCAAATTGTCATTGGTTCACTGAAGATATAAGGAGAAAATACTCAGCAATGATGTTGACTTATACATTTTCACATGGTTTGTTTTTTAGCTTATTAAAAACACCACATAGACATACAAACAACATTAAAAACAGGGGTCTTTAACTCGGATTTCTATTGTAATATATTTTAACATCTATTAATCTATTTCTATAATAGCATAATTACTCGAGTCTTTAGTGTCACATGATCTTTTAGAAATCATATTAATATGCTGAAAATTCAGCTTTTAGAAAAATAAATTACAGTTTAAATTATATTCAGTTATAAAATAGTTAATTGCTTTTTGGATCAAATAAATGCAGTGTTGGTGAGATTAAGAGACTACTTTCAAAAGCATAGAAAAATTTGAATGACTCCAAACTTTTAACAGGTAATGTAGTGTAGAAGAACCAAATTAAAATTAGGATAGACGCTGAGTGTCCTTGCATGCTAAATAGACAAGTACCATGAGACTAACCCAGCTTAGACCTTTACTTAGAAAATAAATAAATAAATAAATAGATAAATAGGTGCATGCAGCATGACTGTCTTGAACAGAAAGACGTGCATCGGTTTGAGAGATTGTTAACTGGGTGTCGGGAGGGGAGTTTGGGCAGCTCAGCAGAGTGAAAGTAATAGGAAAGGTGTGATGGATGTGGAGACATGGAATGTGATGATGCGCTGCTCCAGCTCTCCACAGCCTCTAACAATAACCGATTCTGAATTCTAGGCAAAACAGCAGAATTCCACACTGCAGCAGGGAAATCCACCAATCAACAGACCCTCATTTCAGCTGGAACCCACTCATATTCCCACACACATACGCTTTACAGTGGCTACATTGACTCTGTGTTTCTCATTTAATACTTTCACTGTGGCTCTTTTGCCTCTTAAAAAAAGAAAAGATCTCCTGAGGGGCATTGGAAAATGTTCAGTTTTGGACTGCTGAACAATCTATTTGTGGTTTAATTTTGTTGGTACACCATAATACCTTGGATCATTAATTTACACATGCTAAATGGAATACAGTGGAATACGGTTATGTCGACGGCCTCGGGGGTTGCAAAAAAGCGTTAACCAAAAGCCAATATGGCGATTTGTTTGATGAAGTGATCGGCATGCTATAAAAATGTACATACACTGTATATGTTTGCTAACAACCAAAAGCATATGTGCACCAACTAACAGCAGAGATTGTAACGGCTACTTTATGTTTATGTTGGGAATATACATTAAAGATGGTGTATGTAGTTCTGTGCGTGCTGTTCTGGGGTGAACGTGCACGGGGAGCCGGGGAGGAGAGTGTTTTTGAGTGAGGAGAGATAATCTTCTGTTTCTATTTTTCTTCTTTTATTTGTGATGTTTGTGTTTTCTTTTTCCTGGTTTGTACGTACAATCTTTACATGTTTGAGAAGAGTGTGAAACCCCTCTATAAAGCTCATCATCTGGGCAGTCGTCAACCACTCTGACAGCCAGTGCAAGATTTACCAGTATACGATAAAAACCACCTTCGATTCTACAAACCTTTAATCGTATTCTCCAACATTGCAAACACAATTTTGCTCACAGCCTAAACAGTCACATAAACACATAACACATGCTCAGTTCTGACACAGTTCTGAAAAGTATTGCACACGCAGTTACTATGGTTTCTTTAAAGTCTAAAATGCTTTGAGTTTTGCCTTTAACGGTCTGCTTGAAAACAAATGCTTCTAAGCTTCTATCAGTAACGACGTCTTTGTCGATGTCAATGTAATCTGCGTTGTGTAATTTCGCAATCACTCTTGAACACCGTTTACTGCAGTAAAGTTGAGCGAGTGGATCTCTGAGCTTGTAATAATACGTAATGCTATTACTATAGTAACTTAGGGACCGTCCACACGGAGATACACGCGTATCACTGTATACTCATACATTTTTTATTGGATTGGCGTTTCGTCCACACGGATCCGCCGTTTTGAGAGACTGAATCCGCTCTTTTTTTAAACCGGGTCCTAAAGTGGACAGATCTGAATCCGACACCGTTGCGGCCTCGTGTGTACAGCCAATCCGTATATTTTGTGTAACGATGATGTCATCACATCACGTGTCGGCTGCGTCACACGTAACAGCAACAGTGTTACCAGATTGGACTGAAGATTTCCAGCCCAACTACAGCTTAAAACCCGCCCATTTAAAAAAATACCAGCCCAAAGTGCTTACTCTTATAAATAATGAAAAATGTTGCGAGATTTTATGCATCAAAACCATCCCAAATTTTATCAACCAGCCCAATGCATTTTTCCCGGTCAGACGTGACCAAAAGGAGCCCAATTGGGCAGGAACCCGCCCAATCTGGCAACACTGAACAGCAACAACAATGTGCATGCACAAAGTCTTCTTCTCTGTGTATAGTGTATATCTGTGGCAGAAGTACAGCGCCCCATACTGGTCTGGCATATATACTATACGGTTTTCAGTCAGTTTTATTGGTTTCGTGTGGACGCTGATATTTCTTGAGACGACGCCGTGTTTATGATCGGATAGGGAATGCACCGGCTTCGTGTGGACATGGCCTGAGTGAGTGGAAGAACCATTGTATAAAATGAAGAAAGAGTATAGAGTTACATTCAAGCTATTTTAAGCCATGAAGACAACTTTAAAGTGTCTTGTATTGAGTGCAGAATATACCTTTAACCTAGTATAAAGGCCTATTTTGATGGGTGGCTCAGCAAACCGAACAGACGTCCTGCTGGCAGCTGCTCACTTCAAGGATTAATGTCTCAGGCAATTGTTTCAGCTATTTTGGGGACCTTTTGGGCTAGATTTACCACTGGACTGTGCTTTGGGACATCCTAGGAAAAAGTGTAACGCGTATGGGCAGTGACAGGCAGATAACTCCCCTGCTACAATTCTGGCTCAAATTTCTCTCCAACCTTGAGTTTTATATGCTTTCTATTCAAGGTGAAAGTTCCATTTTGCTATTCCAGAATAATGAGATGTTTTTGTTAAACAGTAAAATGTGGATCAAATAGACAGAAAAAATGCTTAGACTTGTGAATGACCTTGAATGGTGTAGCTTGCAACCAAAACTAGAAACACAGAGAAGGGAATACAGAAGACAAATACATATGGAGAACATTACTGTATCACTTTGAGAGCCATTGTTTTATCCAAAAATAATTGTGCCTTTTGAATTAGCACACAAAAACAATAAGCCAAGAGGTGGACCAGAGAGAAGCCTGGTTCTTTGTACTGCCTGCATGCTCTGATTGTATTGAAGGCCAGCTAAAGTGACATGAATTTGCAAAAAAAAACAAGCCATTTACTTTAGAAGTACCAGATTTTTCTGTCAACCTCCCTATAACCAGGTCATATTTACAATGCACAAAAGATTAGGGCCTTGTTTCTGTAATTCTCTGCTTGCTACCTATTTCCGTCTGAATCTCAGCCCTGTCTCTGTATTTCTTTTAGGTGTGGGACACTGAGCTGGAGCAGAGCGCTGAGGAATGGGCCGAGACCTGCCTGTGGGAACATGGTCCAGCTGGCCTGCTGCCTCAGATTGGTCAGAACCTGGGAGTGCACTGGGGAAGGTCTGATTTTGCTTTGTGGCGTTATATTAATGTGAGCTTAGTAGTATTTGTGATATCAGAACTACTAAACAGCAACAATTCAGCTTTATTAATATACTAACACTGAGATTCAAAAATTTGGGTCTACATTCAAGGCGTAGATGTAAATTTAAATAGAATTTATTCCTGTGAAGGTAAAGCTGAATTTTCAGCATCATTACTCCAGTCCTCAGTGTCACATGATTCGTCAGAAATCGTTTTAATATGCTGATTTATTGCTCAAGAAACATTTATTACTATTTTGTTACAGTGAGAAGTTTTTATGCACTTTCTAGCAATGTAACTATATCCAGATATCCATGTATATTCTGTACATAGTCTACAAAATTTCCAATATTTTGTTTCATATTGGACTATTATTGTAATGTAATCTCTTTCAAATAAACTCTAAATAACAAAAACTACTAAAGAACACATAAAAACAAAAATTAACTGTGTCCTTTTTCTATAACACATTGTGAAACACCAGATCATATGATGTTTTGCCAACAACCTGGCTATGCATCACTATGTTTTCAATAATCTAACTGTAGGGTTTATTCTGCATTTGACAAAGCATGAATTTTAAGTTATTATTAATGATGTTTTTTTTTTAATGTTCACCCCAGGTATCGTCCACCTACTTCTCATGTACAGGCCTGGTATGATGAGGTCAAAGACTACTCGTTCCCATACTCCCAGGAATGTAACCCTCACTGTCCTTTTAAGTGCAGTGGTCCAGTCTGTACCCACTACACACAGGTAGATGTAATGACTGGAACATACCTCATGAGCATATCATGTGTTTATTTAGGTGCATTAATGGACTTGAAAAATCTGAAAATAGCTCTAAAATTTATGAGAAGGTAGTGATAGAGTTTTAATACCAATGTAATACATGTTCTGGTTGTCACTACTTCAGATGCAGCCTTTTTAAACAGTTTGAAGTTTAACCAGAGCTTTTGGAGAACACCAGACAGGATGGCACTGAAGCGCTTCGGTCTGCTACCAGTGAACATTAGTGCCAAAGTCTGTGTGCCTCTCTGACATCGATTCTTAGATGCTATAAGGCAGCTGTAGTAACTGAATTTTGAATAGTAGAGCCTTGAGGAACAGCAAAAGTTTAGCTGAGCCACAGCCAAATGGCAAGAACAAATTTCTACTACTGAACATTTGTTAAAGTCTACCAAAATTACCAAACAATTAAAGCTTAATTTAAAGCAAAAATTCACCTAAAATAAAAAATCTGTATTTTCTGTATCAATATTTTTCTCACACAAAGTTATTTTATAGTTTCAAAATATTTATAACAGCAAATATATCAAGTCATATGGGTATACAAGCAAATAGATTTCAATATAGAACAAATTCCTTCTAAAGATAATGTCTTAGGTAATTAAATGATAGCAACCAGATTACTTATGGTCAGATAATATTGATTGACTGATTTGCTCTCTTACTTATTCCAGCTTGTTTGGGCAACTAGTAGTCGAATTGGTTGTGCGATCAATGTGTGCTACAACATGAACGTGTGGGGCCAGATTTGGGCAAAAGCAGTTTATCTTGTGTGCAACTACTCACCAAAGTGAGTTACTTATTCATTATTCTGCATTAATTATTAAATACTGTATTCATTCTCTATCATTTGTATTATGATTGCGTGTCAGTGTTATCTCTTCTTCTCTGTTTTGTTCTGTGCAGAGGTAACTGGTGGGGATATGCCCCATATAAAAATGGCGCCCCTTGCTCTGCCTGCCCACCTAGTTATGGAGGAATTTGCAGAGAAAACCTCTGTTATAAAGGTTTGATGCTTATATTGCAGTGGCTAACAACTTTTTCCATTTACCTTATACACAACTATGCAAAAGTTTAGGGTCGTAAACTGTGTTAACATTTAAATTGTTACAAAAAGTTACATTTTAAATAAAGACTTTTGAACTTTCCATTCATCACTGACCCTTTTGATTGGCAGTGTGTATACATTGTGTTTAATCATTCATTTATTGATTGCTTGATGAATAGGATCAGATTTTCAAGTACCATAACTTGATCCAGGCAAAATGGAAGACACGTTTCATTGTTTCATTTTCAGATGATGGAACAAATAGACAAAGCCCACGTGAGGAAACTGATGAAAGAAATTCTATAGAACCTGAGGCTCCTCATGGCCCTGGACCAAGTTTACGGGCCCCAAGTCCAACCAGACGCCCAAATTCAGTTGTGAGCAAAGAACAGATGTGTAAGCTGTGGTTCACTGATTATACTTTTTAGAGTCGTGGGGAACCACTTGCAGAAATAAAAGTTGTGCTTTAAAAACAATTTCGGTTTTATCTGAAATAAAAAATGTTCTGAAAGTGTATGCTCCCAAAAATGTCTGGCTCAAAAATATATTTCTGTTTAGTTCAGATTGTTTTGATGTTCATCAGGCATGGATCTGTCGATGAATTTTTTGTTTGTTTCCCCCCCGAAACATATTTAATGTTGCAAGTGCAGCAGGGAGTTTTTTGTTCTCATAATGGTGATCTCCCTGCTGAGAATGTTTGCTTTGGGGACAATGAATACTTGTGGGTTTTAAATTGCTTCCTTTGCTGAAAGGGGGTTTGGACTGAAAGCTGAGATCTCCTGCTGTTGGCCACCATGAGCTCCTGCTGGAATTCCACAGCTTGCTTTTACAGAACTGTAGAAACAGAGCTGTGCATTTCTGCAGTGCTGATAAACTATATGTTTAAGCATGTCTAAACATAAATGAACCACCTGTGTTTCCTTTTTCTTTTGTGCAGCACAGATTGTGACATGTGACACAAAGCTGAGAGACCAGTGTAAAGGCACCACATGTAATAGGTGAGATAAAATATTTCATTAAAAAAAATTATATATACACACACCTTAAAACGTCACATAGGCCTTTTTCTTAACACTACTAATAATTCCTGACTACACGATCAATGTGCCATAATTCACCATATTTTCAATTTGTGGGTCTGAAAGGTACGAGTGTCCTGCTGGTTGTTTAAACAGCAGGGCAAAAGTGGTTGGAACAGTGTATTATGACATGGTAAGTGAGGCATAAAGTTATAAAGTCATGTCATGTGATGTCTAAACTTCATGCTGACAATGTCTTCACCCTCAGCAATCCAGTATTTGCCGGGCAGGCATTCATTACGGTGTCATTGACAATGATGGAGGCTGGATGGATGTCACAAGACAGGGAAGAAAGGACTTCTTCATCAAATCATACAAAAATGGGCTTCAGTCCTTTGGGTAAGCAGCAGTCTGTTCAAGATTGACTTTCATGTGCATTAGAAACTACTCCATCTAATATAATGAAAATGTTACAGGAAGTACCAGAGTGCCAATGCCTTCACAGTATCCAAAGTGACAAGTAAGTTTTAAACTAGATTTTCTGTTTTTCTATTTAAATATATTAGAACTAGATTAAATATATAATTAAACTCTGCAATACTTAATTTTGATTTGTCAGTTGTAGCATATTTTATATAATGGTTTTGGTTTTAAAATGTTTATTCTAGTCATCAGTGTCACATGATCCTTCAGAAATCATTTTAATATGCTTTTTTTGGTGCTTATTTGGTATTGTCAATGTTGTAAATAGTTGTACTGCTTAATAAATATATATATATAAACAATTTTTTTTTTTTTTTTTTTTTTACACATTATTTCCTGGATTATTCGATGTACAGACTTAAAATGACAGCTTTTATTTGCATTAGAAATCTTTGGTTATATTATAAATGTATTTACTGTCACTTTTGTGACAGTAAATACAGTCCAAAATTTACTTAAAATACGGCTCAAACTTTTGAATAGTAGTTTTGAACAGTACAGTAATGTACAGCCAGCTATTAATGCAAAATAAATAATTTCATAATATTTCCTTTGTTGCAGTAAAAGTTGTCACTTGTGAGACTACAGTTTCTGTGCTCTGCCCTTACCACAAGCCTGCAAGACATTGCCCTAGGTAAAAATCAGAAATTAACCAAACCTCCAGTTGAAATTTTGTTTTATCTTAACATTTTTGAATAGAAATGGTCATTAGTAAAGTGTCACAAAAAAAGCTTTCCAACTTGTGTTGTCTTCCCACAAGGATTTACTGTCCTCGCAACTGCCTGCAAGAAAATCCTCGCCTTTCTCGAGTCATTGGTACCAGAATTTATTCAGACGTAAGCTTTTTATTTTCCAAACTCAAACTGACAGGGATAGATCTCCCAAAAATGATAATTCTGTCATCATTTACTTCCCCTCATGTTGTCAAACCTGTATGAATGTCTTTCTTCACAAAAGAAGATATTTTGAAGAACATGGATAACCAAACAGACCCAGAAAAGAAATACCATTGAAATCAATGGGGCCCATCAACTGTTTGCTTACTAAAATCCTTCAAATTATCTTCTTTTGTGTTCAGCAGAAGAAAGAAACTCATACAGGTTTGAAACAACTTAAGGGCGAGTAAAGCTGTTTTCAGAATTGTCATTTGTGGGTGTACTATCCCTTTAAATCACAAAGGTTGCTGTCTCACTAAAGACTATGCATTTGTTTTTCAGAAATCTAGTATATGCAGGTCTGCAATTCATGCTGGTGTATTAAGCAACGGGTCAGGTGGTTATATTGACGTGATGTCCACAGACAACAGGAAGCTGTACATTTCCTCGTACCAGAATGGCATAGTCTCAGAAAGGTAGGTTTTATCCCTAAACTGGCCCATGTGCACTCGGTGTTAAGCAGAGTATGGGGCAGCCTGTCTCTCCTTAAGCTTGTAAAATCACAGGCCTTTTTTGAGAAAGCTGATTAGGGTAGAGCTGTACCAGGGGTTCCACTCCAAGCATGTTAGAGTAAACTTTGTAAGTCACTTTGAAGCTATGCTTTCTAATGGTAGACGAAAAAATGGACGTGCTACAGTTTAAGGCTTGTAGTAACAAAATGAATTTATCCATCCCATCAAATCATTGCAAAGAATTTGTCACAATTCCATAAACATCATCTTACACTAAATAAGCTTTTTACCAAATGCCGTCATTAGGAACACAATTATGTTTAAGGGTTGGGAAACATTGTTTATTTAACCTCTGTGTTCTCTCGCAGCCTGCAGAACCCAGCGGGAGGCAAAGCATTCAGAGTATTCGCAGTTGTTTGAGCATGTGCTGAAATCGCCGCCACTCATCAACTCATTCTGCTGATTAGGCTGTAATAGTGGCCATCGTAAGGCCTTTTCTGCTCTAACCAGCCTACTGTATGTCTTTTCACACAAATGTTGACTGAAATAAGAATTTTATCTAAATGGAGGCTCTCTCCAATGCATCAAGCTGATTAGCCATTGTATTGCCTAAAAAGGGTGTAATTAGAGGATCATTCAGGGAACATGATGTCTGTTTTGCAGAGAAAAAGCACTTAAGTTGCGTTTTAATCTTCCATTATTTTCATAAAGAACGTTTCAGAGACTGTTATAGCGTACAATATATTTTAGAAACATGTTAAGAAAGTTACTCATTTTATAAATGTGTTCATTTTTCACTGTATTTATTAAGAGCATGAAAGGACTGCTGATAAGGTTTTAAGGTTTTTGCAGATTATTTGGATGAGAATAAAGAATGCGGATATAGTCCTGCAGGGCAGGAGTTTACAACATCCAGCAAAAATGTTATATGAAACGTCCACATTATAAAATACTGTAAATAGCTTGTCTTAATAGTATTAATTGTAATGAGGTGCTGTTTTCATGTGTTGAGTACTGTGTCATAAAACAACTTCATTATCATTTAATGATTTTTATAGGTTTCTAAAAACTAGCTTTTATATCATGTCCAAAGTAATTTAAGGTGCTTTTCTTGGTTTGGTTTCTTTCATTTACATTTCCTTAATGTTCACATGAAACGGTCTTTTTTCCCCTATTGTGATGTATTTCAGAGCTTCTCGAACAAGAAAAAATGTAGAGTGGGATTTCAGGAATTATTCAGATCGTTGTTTGTTATTGCTCTAATGCGAGTGCCAGGTTGTGCCATCCTCGCACCAGTAAGCACGATGTCATTGCAAGAGAGTTGTTGTTATTTTCGAATTTGATTTCAAGGTGACTCTAATGATTTGGTTCTCAGCTGGTGGGCTGCAACCCAAAAATGAGTCGCAGGTCTGTTCCGGTGGGGTGAAAAAACTAACCAACCAATTGGGTGAATGTGATTAAGCCAAGTACAACATGTTCCTGAATCTGCATCTTTGTTGGTTCTTTGTCCAACCTATGAGATCTGAGGGATAAGTTTATAGTTTGTCAAGTTTAGGTTAACCAGGGTTAGAACTATGTTTTCGGTGACCATATATTTGTGCATATTTAGGTATTTTTAAGACAGAGTAAAAATGTGTATGTTGTTGTAAAAGTCAAATACTGTGCATCCAATCAAATGCTACATTATTTTGGCATAAATCAATCTATTCAACCTGTCGTTATTATAGTTTTGTATATTGTTGGGCCTGTGCAGGACATTGTAATAAAACTAAACACTGAAATTTATTATTGAAGACATTTTTAATGAACATTTTTAGTATTGTTTTGTGTGACCAGTTGGGTCACCGATTATGGACCTAAAGATAAACCAGCTGTTAACCCCTGTCTTAAGGTGGGGATACATATAGTGTATATAGTGTAGCAATTTATGAAGCAAGTAATTTTCCATTTGGCCAACTTTAACCCATTGCAAAGTCAGTGTGGGAAAATCTTGAACGTGTGGATTCCTATTGAAATTACTATCTGCAAAAATCTGCAGAGCAACAGTTAATGTTCATGCAAAGACCCTTTTAAGGCAAGTACATTCACTTGTTGGCCATCTTGGTAACATCTCCTTGCAGCTATTTTAAGTACAGCTCTTTACTGCTTAAATGGGGAAAGAGAGAGATCTCCAAAACTGATTTCTGGTGGCAATTGGCACTTTACATTTGTCCTCCCCCGACAATGTCTATTATAATTGTCTTGTGTAATGTATGCATATGGTTGTACAAATGGTTTTCTACCTCACATTGTTTAGGAAACATTTTACAATAAACTTAATCAGTCTTTTTTTATCCCTTTTTAACTGAAAATATAGTGATTTCAGCTCACAGTGTTATTGTTTTATTTATTTTTGTTTATTGTTATTGTTTATTTTTTTGGAAACCCTGGACTGGCACAATGCATGGAATCGGGAAGTGATTGAGGCCATCTGTCTGTAACGAAAACCAGATGGAATAATTTTCAGTGTTTACTGCTCTCTCACCCTCAAAGTAGCAGCTGAAACAATTCTCTTATGGATTATAGAACCATTTCAATGAGGAACACACTTCCACATTACTTTCATTCATTCAGGTTGAGAGATTTAATTTGGTAAAAGAATGAAATGTCTTCTCAATAAGAAGGATGGTAAATAACTGTTAAACTGGGTACTGCTATTGAATATTAAACACCTGCAGACACCAAGTTTTTTATTTTAAATAACTTGTTTATTAGTTAGAAGTTCATTTTGTCAATACTGCATAACTATTTTCAGACCTGCCACAGTTGCAGTCTGCTGTGCAATAGAAAGCCGATATTTATGGACAATGTCCAAAACATCATTCTACATCCAGGTTGTGTTCCGTCTGGATGCCTGCAGTCCAGAAACACAACTCAAGTGTAATTATACCAGCCACCACACTGACATCATAACAAAACAGAGTAATGTAGGGTGACTGCCACACTAACATATGTTTATAATATAAAGTGCCACTAACATATAATGACATGATTTCAACACCTTGATAAATGACTTTGCTTGTTTACTGAGAGTTACGTGCTTTTGGATGGAAATCACTCAAAAAAGCAATAATGTAGGACATAGAAATATTAATCTTACCAATGCTTTCTTACATCATAATTGACAAAATGTAAAAATCAAAAACAGATACCCACTCTGTTTAAGGAAAATTAAATACAGAAATACATAAAGTTTATATGCTCGACTGCTCTTTTTCAACTAAGTGAGAACAGACCAAGAACAACACTGTGAATGTTCAATTTCAAGTTAAACTTAACAATGAGCATGTCAGAGTTATTCTGGCCATTAAATGACAAAGTCTTTCGCGTTTATGAATATTCATTTACTTGTCTACTGACCAATGTGCATCTTGAGACAAAACATATTTTGTGTTACTTTCCGTTAAGACAGCTCAAACATGCATTTTAGTCTTGAATAGGCTTAAGCTTTATCTGTGAAACCAGGGAATAATGTAGGAAAATGGGCCAAAGCTGTTGATTACTCATCCTGCACTATTCATTTTCAAACAGTCTTCATAATAAGAATGCCCTGCCCCAAATACCATCTGCAAGAATAATTTTTCAAATACATTTTTTGCTTCAAATCAAAGTTTATATTCACCTCATAGCTGGTTGGTTTGGTTTATTAATTAAAAAGGCAATCTATGCTTTTGAAGTCTTTTTAATGTTTTTAACTATCATTATACACCCAAAAGGTGTTTCATACGTCTTTACACCAAATAAACTATCTGTTTACTATTGTCAGGGTTCTGTCACTTCAGTTTGGATTTCTAGTGTTTTGATTGACAGACCTCTGACACAGCCCCTTTGTTGTGTCTTGTTATTATGTAACCCCGCCCATCTTGTTCCCTCGTTTCCCTTAATTGATCCAAGCCTCATGTGTTCCCTATTTAGTCCCTTTGTGTTTGTTGTTCAGTGTCACGTCGTTGTCTTTCCATGTCATTCCTGAGTTATGGCTGGGCTTTTTCGGTTTAGCTAAAGGTTTAGCTAAAGGTTTAGCTAAAGGTTTAGCTAAAGGTTTAGCTAAAGGTTTAGCTAAAGGTTTAGCTAAAGGTTTAGCTCAGTGCTTCTCAATTATTTTCTGTCACGCCCCCCCAGGAAGAGGTAAATATTTCGCGCGCCCCCCCTCCCCCCATTTGTTTCCATGGCAACGCGTCATACACACTGCAATCACAAAAAGCGCTGTATAATAGATAATTCAGAATAGTCACCAACTTGTTGGCTCAACTTGTTGAAACCTAAAAGAAATCTTATGTGATTGAAAACACTGAATTGTTGTGATAAATGACAAGCTCTGAGCGCATCTTTTTTTTTGGATCAGTGCCAGATATCACGTGAAAACACGTGTGAATTTAGTGGTTGATCACGTGAGGCATATGAACACCGATGTGATCGTACACGTCAAAGGATGAGGAGACGGTTATCTGAACTTCATATCTGCTGCTCTTGTTCAGTGCAAGAAAACCTACTCCCTGGCAAAAAAAAGCATGTACCCCAGGGGGGCGCGCCCCACTATTTGAGAACCACTGGTTTAGCTAAAGGTTTAGCTATCGGCTTCTCCCTCGGGGCAGTTTTGATTTATATTTTGTTTTATTTTTCTTTGTAATAAATTTCCTTCTCACCGTACACCTGAGTCCTTGCTACTTGTTCCTTTACATCAGGGGTCTCCAAACTTTTCAGCCCGAGGGCCGCATTAACTGTCAAACAGCAGTTCGGGGGCCGACTACACACTCGAGGTCCAAATAAAAAAGAATCAAAACATGATGTTGTTTTTAATTATTTATTTAATATTATTTTATTCAGTCATTAGGCCTACTTAATAACACATTGATACACTACACATGGACACCTGTATTAGTGGGAATGGTGAAATTGTTTCCTGGATGCCAAAATATCAGACATTTCTGGCTTTAGATTTGGTTTCCCTAACATCAACAGTGACCTGAGATTATCATCGGACAAGTTTGTTCTCAAATTGTTCTTCACGTATTTTATTCTTGAAAATGTTTGTTCACACATTGATGCAAAAGTTTTGACATTAGGAATGTCTTCCTTACGCAAAAACGGGAGAAAAAAAACACCAGTCCTGCGGGCTAAATCACACATTTTATATGTTTATACATACCGGTAACATTTTTATTCATTTTAAATATCACACCCGTGGGACATATGAAAGTGCAAAGTTTATGCATCTGCGGATTATATCCGACATAAAATGGTATATCATCTCATTGACGGTGACCAAGAACAATTAAGCAGCGAATAAGGTTTTGCAATGTAGTTATCGGTTGGAAAACGTCTCCGTTTACTATCGTAACCTCGGTTATTTTTCCATATTCCGTTTAGAGAAGCGTGAAGGAAATATTCTGACGTATCGTGCTTATGCTGTTTATACTGTCTGTCTGTCAGATCCGCATCGCGCTACGATTGGCCAGTTGTCAACTGGCGTTATCCTATAAGGTTTCAGAGATTACCTGAAGGGGAGGAGTTCCCGCTCTCGAAAGGGAACGCGCTTTTGCGCGCCTCTGTTTTAATTCGGTAAAAACATAACGTCCACGTAAGCGGTGGCTGATCTTGGCAGGATACACGTAAAATTATGGATTTTTTTTCGTAGACAAAAAGGTCTCCGCGGGCCGCATGAGAGGGCTTCGCGGGCCGCATGCGGCCCGCGGGCCGTAGTTTGGAGACCCCTGTTTTACATCTAGGTGGGGATCTCAAATTTCTCACCCCAAACATTAAGCAGTTCATTTGACTAAAAAGAGCATAAAAGACTGTTTATGGTCAGCAAAGCAGCAGAGGTTCATGCAGTACAAATGAAGCTGGGAATTGCCACAACTTTCCATTGACACGTGCAGCGCTTGGCAGCAGCAGATTGAAGACTAAAGATGTTTGTGCGTATGATGAAAGACAAACCTTAAGACATGTTTTCTGAGAGTCATTTGAAATAACAGTCACCATTAATAACTTTCTAAGGTGCAGTTCGAAGAACTGAAAGCAGCATATATTCACTACCTGGCAGGGAAATGTTAGCCTTTTCTCTTTCAGTCCTTTGGAACGTCTTCAACAATCTTAGTCATTCGTTTTCTATTTACATGTGGCATTTTCCTAAACCTTTGAAAACGATTCAGTCTAGCAACCACAAGGTTGTTGACGGTGAACTGAAATATTATGGTGACCAGTGGTAATGTCTGCCTTTCTACGCCCACCTTTTCCTTGGCATCGGAATTGAATTTACAGATGAAGGAAAGCACTAAAAATATGACACAGAAATTGAATACATTTTGAGTGGAAGGAGCTTTTAAGACTTCTCTTGACCTGCCAAGTGAGTCTTAAAATTAGAGCTATGTCAGTTCTTTAGATAGAAATCATAAAAGAAGTAATTTGAAATATAATTTAATTATCTGACAGAAACACAAGCTCCTGCTTGTTTCTGCCTGTTTTGGATTAATATGAATGTGATATGCACTTGAATGCATGATTTGATTGACTACTTCTGTCACATTAACACGTCTCACACTTAGCACAGTCAGCATCTCATTTTTCATATAAAAATGACAAGCCTGTTCCCGATGCTATTTTCACCAAATTTCACCACATATGTGGTTCTTAAAGTAATCAACCAGGCATGATAGAAAAACAGAACATAGTTCAAATTGCACAAGGAGAGAAATCTGATCATTCATTAAACAATCATTACAGCAGATGAGATGTCCGATGGATATGAAACATGTGCTTCAATACAGGCAGTATTGAATAAATAAAGCTGCCTTGTTTCAGCATTAATGTAGTCATTTTGTACTGACTAAAACCTTTCCTTTAAACATGAATTTTGTGCCATGGTTCGTTTTTTGGACGACATTTTACTCAAATATACTATCTGGTTGAAATAAGATTGCTATTGTTATCTTCATACAAACAAGAATTTTTGGGTTGAAATGTGCACGTTGCAAAAAAAAGTTAATTGCTGCCATTCATTCTATTACATGCCAAAACTCCATCTACAAAAGCCAAGAAAAATATTTGCTCATTCGAGTTACAGTAAAACCAATGTAACATTCTCTTATGACATGTCAAGAAAACCATAGCAAAGTTCAGGTGTCTACCATATGTTGAATGTTTTTAAGGCAAGCTCACAAGTATCAAGAACATCCAATATGCAAGATCTTCTCCAGAGACTCCCAGGAAAGCTGTTGGTATTCGTGCATTAACAATCAAATTCAAGTAAAGATTTATGATGAAAGTCTTGGAATATGCATGGTGTACTTTTCTAATATGTAGAGATTGTTATTATGATCTTGCAAGTCCCACTGTTTCAGTTTACTGAAACAACACCACACTAGTGAAATGAGGAAATGCCTTTAAACACAGGAACTGCCACAGACGTTAGAGCGCTGTCTATCTTGGCATTCTTTTGAGAAGGAATCTAGGTCAAATAGGATGAAGAATACCGTTATTTTTTCTAATCCAATGTAGAAAAAATTAAGATGAGAATCCAAAAGATTAATTTTTGAAGGAAATATGGGATCTGGTCGGGCATTCACCACAACTCAAAGCTGTTCTATTGGATTGAAATCTGGTGACTCTGAATACCACTTGATTTTATAAATATAAAATAATTTGTTACATTTAAATAACGCTTTTTCATGCACTTTACAAAAATTTGGGCAATCTCCTCTACCACCAAGGAGAACTAAATATACTAGTGGTAATGAACAAAAGACAAACACCTGTGAATGAATGAACTGTGCCGTGACAATATATAGTTTAATATGTAAAAAAATAAATAACGCAATTAACACTGCAACTGATTTATCGCTTCATCCTTTGGCTAGCGTTACATGATACATCATGCTCTTATTAATGCAAATACTTTCAAACCATTCAAGTGCGCTACTGGTGCATCTGTGAATCTCCAATCCTTGTCACACACACACAAAATCATAATTTACTCAAATACCCCCATTTTGTGAAGTAAAAGTTTTAAAATATGAATGTAAACAGTTGTGAGAAAACGGGACACGTGTCAAATTGACATAATTTGTGTCATGTCTTAAAGTCACTCACTGCTCTTTGCCGAATAACCTGTGTAGCTTTAAGAAGGATTAATCTATATTTAATTTATGCAGTGAAGACAGTGAAGTGTTTGATAACTTTATCTGTACATTGCCCACCTGTTTGAGCTACCTGAAAAACAGGGCAAGTTAAAATCAGAACCGGTCTGACTGGGCCAATTGAAAAATGTTTGCCCCGATGTAAGGGTTCGGGTAAATGTGACATTTATTATAATAGGTTTATGTGAAGATAGTTTTAAGTTCACTTAAATTAGAGTTGTTTTATTATGAAAAGCCTAATAAATGTTTTTTTTAAATGTATATATATATATATATATATATATATTTGAAAGAAAGAAAGAAAGAAAGAAAGAAAGAAAGAAAGAAAGAAAGAAAGAAAGAAAGAAAGAAAGAAAATGGTCAGTTTATATGGTTCACATCCGTTGCAGCAGCATGTAGGTCACAGTTAAGCTTACAAACTGTGGTGAGCACTAGGGGTTGTGGTACTCATCCACGTCACCACTGACCTTTCTCTGTTTATGAAATGGATTTCATTTCGCCTCTTTTTCCATGTTCACACATGAGCCGTTGTCAGTACCCATGGGGAGGTAAAAGAGTCGCTTTGTCTTAATGAAATGGCAGCAGCGGCCACACATTTCTGCCAAAACCAGCCAAACTTCACCTGTTTTATATTAAACCTGTCGGATTAAATGCGTGAGCCGATAAACTTCTGCGAAGACATTGGGAGCCAAAATACAAGCCTCTACTCCCTTGTGGCCAGCTGATCCTATGAATGATTCTGTGCTTACAGTGGCATTTTGTGTAATGAAATATGGCCTGAAGTCGTTGCTTGTTAATCAATTAATTGCCCCTCCAGTTAAAAAACTGTAACAAACATTATCATATAATCAGTATTTAACTGAGTCTCACAATATTTAACAGTATTTAACTGAGTCTAACTCATTTAATTTTAAAAAGCAAAACTCAAATATAAATACTATTTGACTGTATAATTCATTTAAACTGTACAACCACTACTTTAGGGACTGAAAAGTCATTATTCACTGAAAATCGTGCCAAAAGTGATGTCCGGACTTTAATCTAATATATATATTTTTTAATTGTTAAAGTTTAGTCATTCTGTTTCCTTCTGTGATTTTCCCAGTGTCATTCCATTCACCTGTCTCGTAATCAATCGCCTTGTCAGTCTTGTCACCTGTGTCTAATCACATCCTGTGTATATATTCCCTTGTTTTCCCCTCTGTCTTCATCCGTTGATGTTTATGTCAATGTCGGATGTGATTGTTCACCTGAGTTGTTATCCCGTTGGACTACTATTTCTAGTTTGCACAAGAAATGCTCTTTTGTTTTGCATTTAAAGTGTTTATTTTGAGTTTTAGTATTAAAGTTCGTTTCAGTTTACATCTGTGCCTCTGTGCTTTCCTCATCCTCTGACACACACCTAACAGGAGTCAGTTGTTTAAAGCAATGAAACTTGCAGACATGATTTTTGGCCAAAATGACAAATGCAAAAATAAGACAGGACCAACTAAATATTAATAACTGATTATGTATGTAGTCAGTGTACTGTACTGCAGAGAGTTTGGTCCTCAGGGCCTCAGACAATGTACTATATATATATATATATATATATATATATATATATATATATATATATATATATATATATATATAAAACCTTGAGATACAAGCATAACTAGAATTGCTCGTATCTCAAATAATGTTTTCCTATAAGAAATAACAGAAAAATAAAAAAAACTCCCTTATTAATGCTAATAACAATAGAAAAAATGTTTTAATTGCTATAGAACCACACACACACATACCAAAATTATACTATATAAGGATTCCTGTGATATAAAATAAAATGTGGTTTTAATTATGAGTTCTTACCTTCGAGACAGATGATACAGTAGCGGCATGTGGAGGAGGAGGGAGAGAGAGATTACGTAGATTACGGAAGTGTAGTGTTTCAAAATGGAAGTATAATGTTTCTTCCCATGTAGTGCATTGGAAAGACTTCACACACAATAATGTATGCCTCAGAACCTCATATTTATCATTATTGAACAATCTCGTGCTGCTCCCAGCTTAATACTCATGAATCACTCATCGCCCCTGTAACCATGAATGTATATAACATACACCACAGGAAGACTCATGGGAGATGGTCACAGAAATCAAAGAACACATGAAGTGAAGGAGTGAGGCAGCATGGGATGCTCCGAGTGCTCGAACACCTAGCATCCGCGTCTGTAAGCCTATTCGTATCTCAAATCTTTACTCGTATTTCAAAGCAAAAATTGCTTGAAGGCTTGCTCATATCTTGGAATACTCGTATGTCAGGAGGCTTGTATCTCAAAGTATTACTGTATATATGTGTGTGTGTCTGTGTGTGTGTGTTCCTCATATTGTGACAGTTTAATGTAACTTGTTAGCTCATTAAAAACAAATGTACCCTATTTTTGCCCACTTCTGTACATTTTATTATATTATTCTCAATTTAGTTACTTTCGACACATCAATATAAACTCTGGGTCATGTCAGAAAAGTCCAGACAAATTCTGGTGTAAACAAAATGAAGATCTGAGAAGATAACATAATTTTTAGAAGATAACCCTCAAATTCTTCCACTTTCTTCCCCAGTATTGAGAATTCACCATCGAACCTTTAAGAGAATAATTGATCAAACATATGAAAGAACTGATGTCATAAATGCCCTGTCCTTGGCTGAGACAATGCATCATGATTGTTTGCTGAATACAAGGGGAACAGAGGATGCAGACAATTGATGGATTCTTGATTCTTGTCTGAGGCCCTGAGGACCAAACTCTCCACTGGCCCAGGAGAACTAAACTGCCCAGAATCATCCTTGACAAAGGACAGCAGAGAAACCATTAACAGAATCTTGCAGTTGCCCAGATCACAACACCTGCAAAACTCTTTCCTGTGATGACGTCAGACGGCAAAACCGAGAACAGAAGTTGTGTGTGATAGAGGATGCTGGTAAGCGTTTTTCTATAATTAGCACAGGCATTGCAGCATTAATACCCTTGTGGTATTCTTGCATGACTTATTTTGATGACCAATTTTGAAGCCTTACTGTTTTAATTCATAATTGATTCCAGTCTTCAAACAATTAATTAGGCAGAGCATTGTTAATTGCACATAAATATTTATGACTCCAAAAAACAAATTGTGTCTCTGGAGAGAGTTATTTTATTGAAATGACATGGCACTCTCTGAAGAGTTTCACTGCTTCAGTGTTGCCTTTATAGAGTTTCGATTTGTGTTTCAAGGTCAAACATTACTGTGCAAAGGAAACAGCTGACATCATTTTTACGTTGGATTTCATCTACTAACTGTGCATACACACATACTGTAATTCTGTGTAAAATCTGCATCAAAAGGTTGACATGCAAAGTTTGACATTGTTTTATGTAAATTAATAGCTGTGGGTGTACAATCCCTAATTAAGAAATATTTGGATTCATCAACCATTAGAAAGAGAGTTAGTGCAAAATGTAAGTGTGTATATACACACCTATGGAAATCTTTTGCATGCACATTTTCTTGTGCACAATATGCAAATATACTAATGTAATGCAAATTGTACTAATTATTTGTGAATTGAGGCTCAGTCACATGAACATAACTTTGATTAATAACTTTTAATAATTTCCTCTTGGATTTATATTGTCTCTATATTTATATTGAGATTAAATCACTTCACACAACCTTGTGAGATTAAATAATTTCACACAATTATTTCACCAAACTAATAATATTAGTATTGAGATACTATTATTGTTTTAAAAAAAAATTTAAATGTAGTAATTTTGTTGTTTGTTATTGTTGTTAATATTAGTTTTTGTATTTGAGGGTGAAAATGATGACACTAAGAAAAAAAAACATTTAATTGACAGTAAAATTATCAGATTGAATTGAATAATCCTTAGTAGTACGGTAGTTTGATTGGATAATTGAAGATATGAGATATTGAATAATGTAAGGATTATTTAATTCAATTATTTAATTGAATTAAATCAATTTCGATTATTTAATTCAAAGAATTTTACTATTAATTAAATTGCATAAATCTTAAAACAAGGCTTAATTTTCTTCTTCGACTGTATATTTGACTATTAAATATATACTTTTCAATTTTATTTTTTGTTATTTTACTACAAGTTAAACTGAGTGAAAATGAGAAATGTTGTTTTGGCAACTAAGTGAAATAAAACAAGTTTATAATAATAAATAGAATAATATTTTATTTCAGTTAGTGTTTATTTTGTTTAAATAAACACTAAGAGACTTTGAAACTTTTGAGACTTAAACATAAAAATTGAGTATCCAAAGTAGAGTCTATGAAATGCTCACAGGAACTGACCACGTTCAGTGACCACTGACTGTGACAAGTTCTGACTGGCACTAACTGGACCCTTACTACATGCATCAAATGTAACATTGCCATCTAATGGACAATTGCTGCGGTGACAGCTGGCAGTGCAGGTGTTTTTCCATCTCTGTCATGTCTCTAGAGCACAAACAAATGAACTGAGATATGTTAATTTTTGATGATATTTTGATTTAAGAATGTATCACCATCTGATGAAGATGTTAATAGCCAAAAGCAGCAGGCATTAAATAATAATGAAAGAATGGGATGAAACAGAAATTGCGATACATACTGTAAAAATGCTCTTGATTTTAATGGTAAAAGACAGTAAAAATGCTATGGTTAAAAACAGTAAATCACTTAGCAAAAGGTTTTACGGCAAATAACTGTAATAGCTATAAATGTACATTTAATGTAATTTTTTTATAGTTTTTGGAAGTGAAAAATAACAAGTCATAATTAACAACTTATAGGGAACTTATAGGTATAACTTACAGGGAAATAACATAAATTGACATTCCCAGAATTCCCTGCGTGACATTTCTCATGTTTCTTTTCATATCAGTTATATACATTAGGGTTTTTATGTTTTAAGTTTAAGTGCTATTGAGATGTCACTTCAAGAGGAAGAGGAAGTTATTTTGATTAAAGATTATGAGGGCACATTAATTAAAGCAAATATTGATGTGTTATGGATAAAATTATTTCTAAGAAATACGATGCAATATTCCTTTAAAAAATAAGAATTTCTCCATTTGATTGCATGGTGACTTTAAAGGGATATTTTAACCAAAAATCAAAATTCTGTCATCATTTACATGCTAAAACATGGTTATATCTTCTGTTGAACATAAAAGAGATATTTTAAAGAATGTTTGTTTCATACTATGGATGCCGATGACTACCATCAACTGTCTGGTGAACAACATTCATTTTTCATTCAACAAAAGAAAGAAAATCCTACAGATTTGAAACAACATAAAATGGTAGATAAACAATGACAGAAATTTCACTTCTGGGTGAACTAACCCTTCAGTGGCCTTTGTATACATCAAGAAATCGTTTAAGAACAAAGAAAAAATACTTAACGTTGAATGAAATTAGTCTAGAAATTGCTTTCAAGCTGAGTTATCAAGCATGATCAAACATGCAGTGGCAGCGAGATTGTGACATTTCACATGCACAAGTCTGCATGTGTGAATGAGTGCGACAGAAGTGTGACAAGGCACACATTTTTTGACAATAAATCTCAATATAGCACAGCCAGGCTGATTAATAGTTTGGAGTTCACACTTCGCACACTGCGCAGTGAAATGTGTGATGTTTCTTCCAGTGGCTTTGTTCCGTCTGTGCCTGAAGTCTTCATTGTTACCTTCAGTGACAGCTCTCAGACTCCTAACACATCGAGGGTTACATTGAGAAGAGCTTTCATTTATTGGTGAGTTACATCATCAGCAGGGGTAAATTACTTCAAAGGTAGTTGGGCTGCTAAAGTATGTTACCTCAAAAGTGAAGGTCAAAGAAGCCCTCAAACCATTTCCTATTTAACAGTTATGAATAAATCATAACTATGACACCAGACTCCTCAGGTTGGACAGTGTAGATTTCATTTTTTATGCATTACAGTAAGTGGAGGGCTTGCAAATAAAGTTGCTTTGAAAGGTACTTCATCTGAGGGTTGCATGTCAGTTCAAAAAAGAAGAAGATGAAATATTGGTTGTGAGGCTTTCTTAGCATATAATTAATAACCTGGTTTTGTTTAGTTCAAGGTATTGTGTAACATTTATTCTGATAATATAATATACACTCACTGGAGGCACACCTATTCAACTACTCATTAACGTAAATATATAATCAGCCAAGAACATGGTAGCAACTCAATGCATTTAGGCATGTAGATAATGATCTTCTGAAGTTCAAACTGAGCATCAGAATGGGGAAGAAATGTGATTTGAGGGACTTTGAATGTAGCATGTTTGTTGGTGCCAGACGGGCTGGTCTGAGTATTTCAGAAACGATTTACTGTGATGCACAACCATCTCTAGGGTGTACAGAGAATTGTCTGAAAAAGAGAAAATATCCAGTGATCAACCATTCTGGAGCAAAAATGAAGCATTTTTAATGCTAGAGGTCAGAGGAGAATGGCCAGACTGATGTGAGCTGATAAAAAGGCAACAGTAACTCAAATATCCACTGGTTACAAAAAAGGTCTGCAGAAGAGCATTTCTGAGTGCAAAACAAAAAACTTTGAAGAAGATGGGCTACAGCAGTAGAAGACCCACAAGAAAATGAGGTTATACTTCAAACGGGGTCACTAAAATTGGACCATAGAAGATTGGAAAAACGTTGCCTAGTCTGATGAGTCTCAGTTTCTGCTGCAACATTCAGATTCAGTATCAACGGTGCAGGTTGGTGGTGGTGTAATAGTGCAGGGGATCTATTCCCTGGCACACTTTCAGCCCTTTAGTACCAGTTGAGTGTTGTTTAAACAGTAGGCCACAGATTACCTGATTTTTGTTGCTGACCATGTCCATCCCTTTATGACCACAGTTTACCCATTTTCTGATGACTTCCAGCAGGATAACACGCCATGTCACAAATCTTAAATATGTTATATTCACTATATTCATATATATATATATATACACTATATTCAAATAGCCTCCACAGTCACCAGATATTTGGGATGTGGAGAAAAGGGAGATTTGCATAATGGATGTGCAGTTGACAAATCTACAGCAACTGCGTGATGCAATCATGCATATATGGACCAAAATCTCTTCAACCTTGTTGAATTTATGCCACAGTTCTGAAACCAAAAGGGTGTTTAACCGAGTACTAGCAAGGTGAGTGTAGATTATTTCACCTGCACTTGACACATTTTTTGCACGTTTTCACATTTTTGGTTTCATGCATTTTTTTGAAAAAGTTTTATACCATTTTAAACAAAAGTTTCGTTTTTTTTCCCCATTTAACCACCTCCACATAAAGAAAAAAAATGAAAGTAGATCAAATAGAAAGTACTAACATGCTTTCCTTACATGTTGGATTCCTTACAAATATCAGTGTACATATCTTAATCATTATTCTCAATAATGTTTTTTGTTTTCTTAAGGTAACATATTACGCCACCTCGATTTTGCACACCTGAAAATATCAAAATGAATTTAATTCAGAAAGGTTAAGTATGTTTTTCAGGAGGTGTTTTCAATTCATTGGATATGCATGAAATGTTTAATGTTTTATGAATGCTTAATGATTTAATTAAAAAATAATTTATAATTCAAGAATAGTTCAAAGAAATGAGGGTCATGTCAGGGCTTTTGTTTCTCTCATTGTCTCGTATAAAATGTAGTGCCATTAACAGATGTCTGCAGTATATTCTATAGCTATGTTTAAATCTTTAATTTTAATTAAATGTTTCAATGTATTGAAAGTAATTTTCATAGCCAAGAGTAACAGTGGTATAATGTTATGCAGAGCAAAATAAACAAATGAAAAATGACAGCTTTCAAATGAACTAGTTCCTAATGATCTTTTTCTTTTCTATCCCAGACAGAAACAGACACAGAGACAAACTAATAAATAATTATATGTATACTTTACTGAAAAGATCAAATGATGTGATTACTCATGTGAATTGTATGCCAGATCCACTTAGTAATGTGAGAGATCTTCATTCACGTAACATCTTTCATTGTCACGAGAGATGCAGAAAACCCTCTCACGCGTGTAACTGTGTCATCAGCTGTATCAAATTGGTTTTGGCATTTTTCCACAGGCAAAAGGGCGTCTCCATAAAGTAGGATTAAAAGAGCAGGATTTTGCAGGCATTTTCAGCATTTGTGTCAGTGGAGCTTCAGAATGCTTTAATATATGAATATAACATCCCATCCATGTCTTTTCTTTTTTTTCTCATTTGCTTTTGATCTGCTTTGATCTGTTAATCCCAAGGATTCAATCAACAAAACAAATCTCCCATCCACGAGTTATAACCATCCTTTTATTGTAAAAGAATAATTCTCAAATGAAAGCAAAACTGTATTTTGCTAACGAATGAAAGTCTCAAAATGTTTAAAGATATCACATACCACATGTATAGTTAATTAAATGTAAATCAGTAGCAGCACTTTTTTAAATGTCTGAACGTGTGTGATAACATTCAACCTAAAAAAAAGAAAAGGAAAATGGTCATATTTCATATTTCACCCTCACATCAAAAAATAAATTAGAATTCATAATTTATTTACAGAAAATATGGCCTGTTCTTTAGGACATAATGCCCCCTCTCCAAATACCATTCTTGTGAATAATGAATGAATGAATGAATGAATGAATGAATGAATGAATGAATGAATGAATGAATGAATTAAACAAATCAATCAACTTTTTTAATTTGCTTTGTGGAGCTCAAACACATCACATAATTCCATAAAAATGAAATAAAACCAAAAATATTAACAATTAACACACAGACTAGAAGCCTATATCGATATTTCATTTCCGAAAGAGGGCTGTTCTCTATAATAAAAATCATAATCACTAAATTGTTGCCAAATTTATTATTTAGTATATAATTTTTTTTATAAATATAATATACAGCTATTCATTTCTGACATCCACATCTAAGGGGAACAGTTTCTTATACTTTTTGTTGATTTGAACACATCACGTATTTACATAAAACTAAAGTAAAACAAAATCACAAGGATTAACAGTTAAATACATGATATATATATATATATTAATAATTTTTTTTTTTTACATTTTTGTCATTAATAAAAAAAGAGAGAAACAGATTTTTTTCTTTAGTATATCACTATTCATAATATAATCCTACAGCTGTTAATTTCTAATATTTACACCTAAAGAAAATGTCCTGTGTGAAAGTGAAACTGAACATATTCCCAATACAACTAAGTAAGTATAAATAAAATCCATTTTACGCAAGTGGTTGACTGCATCCACCCCTCTGACAGGCTCTCATGGTGCATTCCAGGAAGCTGCACTCTTGACTGAATGAAATCATCTGACGCGCGCTGTCTCCCTATTCTCGTGTGGAATGAGCCCTTCGAGCCGGTCGCTCGAGCATCAGCAGCGGCAGCGGCGGCGCGGCGCGGCGCGGCACGGCACTGGCACTGACACTGACGCGGGGTGTTAGAGGACTGAATGTCGTGGTGACTTCTGAGGGGACTCGCAGCCGAGCCGGGGACGAGGACAGACAGGCTGTTAGGATGGCTTCAAACTTCAATGACATAGTGAAGCAGGGCTACGTGAGGATTCGGAGTAAGAAATTGGGGGTGAGTGCAGTCAATATCTACTGGACGTTACTGTGTGGTCAGTAATTTTAGGGCATCTGTATTTAAAAACAGCTTTAGGGAGCGCGCGCACATCAAGAACATGCTATCGATGTGCACGAGCAACTCATGTCACTTTTTGTTTTATTCTTATTGACCAGTAGTTTTTTTTTATTTTTAAAGCAAATATTTATTATTCAGTGTATAGACTATAGCTAAAATCCTCCTCTGAAGTAGATAATTAGTATACAATTAGTTTACGTTTTAAGCAAATATATGTTGTTTCAACAAAACTTGTCACCTTGTTTTACCATCTACAAAGAAACTGTTTTTAGCAATATTATTTATTAATTTAAATATCATATAATTTTAAAGTTATAATCGCCTTGTTTGTTAAATAATTACGTCTCTTATCCATTGTAAGAAGTTCATCAAGAGTCTGCTGTCTTCAGTAGTTTCTTTGCCTATGAGAAGAGACATTAGTCAAGTTTACAGCTGCAGAATCATCTGTTTATTGTCCTCCTGATTCTGCAGCTGTGAATGGAGTGAGTACTGACCCGGTCTGTGCCATACAGCAGGTGAATTCATCCAGCCAAGAAAGATTCACTTTCATACGCAATCAAAAACTGGGCAGTATTATAGTTTTAGAGCAGCATAAGGGGTTTGATGATATATGTGTGTGTGTGTGTGTGTGTGTGTGTGTATTCAGCCCTCATCAAACCCCCTTATGCTGATTGATGTGTGTGTGTGTGTGTGTGTGTGTGTGTGTGTGTGTGTGTGTGTATATATATATGTGTATATTAGTATTTATTGAAATCTAATGGCCAAAATTTCTCTCTTATGAAAATTGCTCTGTGAATGTTGCTGTGATCTGTAGCAATGACAAACACAAGACTGCGCAGTAGAGTACATTATACACATGGTAGAAGTAGAATAAATAGTAATATGTGTGTGTGTGTGTGTATATACAAGAAATGTATATCTTTTTAAATTCAATATATATTGAATTTATTATATATACTAAAAGTATATGTGTATTAATTTGTATTTATTTGATCACACTTTACAGTAAGGTTTGATTTGTTAATGCATTAACTAACCTTAATAAATGGAACCTTATTGCAAAGTGTTAACATTTATTTATTATTTATTTTATGTCAGAAATAAATGAAGAAATGTATTCTTCATGTTTTTTAATTATTATAATTATAATTGTTTTTAAGTTATGGTGAAGTATGTGTTTTTTTTCTGCTACTACTATATTATATAATTTTTTTACATGAAGTAATATATTATTTTACTGTACATAAATGAACAAATAATGAACAGTGTATTTGTCTTAAGTTTGAGACATTTTAGAAATAAAACATAAATATAACATACATTTTTAATCAACTTGATGTCTGTGGGATGTTTGACCATTGTGGTTTGCTTTTGACTCTAGACTTGGGATATAAGACGTGAGATAAGGTGCGTTTCCACAGATATTGCTTCCATAGTACAGTCTTAGTCTAAATGCATTATCTGAAGCACAGTTTCGTGTTGCATGTTGATATTTATTGGTAAACGTATATACATTTCAGATTCACATTAGCCTGTAATTATACTGTAGTGGTCACATCTCTAAAATAAAAAAGGCAACTGTTCAGTATTGCCACATCTACTGCATTGTTCTGGCTTGCAGAGTGTGGAATTAGCATCTAATAGTACTGTGAAGAAATTGAACATCCCTCATTATTTTTCCATTATGTGCGGTACATCTTCATAGCTGCATTTGCCATTAATTGAGTTGAATGGAATGAATGTTAAAAAAGTGTAAAAGCATGTTTGTTGCTTTGATATCCATGTAAACCCTGCCAAAAGAATTTACAGTTCAACGCATCTGACATTAACTGACCTTCTCACATAGACACAATGCCCTTTGAACCCACGGTCTTCTGCACCTTTGGTATTTTCCCATTTGACAGACATCTGGGTAAAAATATAACCAATCCTTTAGCTATTGCATAATTATTAGAATGAATGCTGATGATTCCCATCTAATAGAAAACAGCAGAAAAGTATGGTTTAAAATGCTTTTACTCGTATTTAAAAAGCCTCTATTACTGGTCTTTATCAGCCGTTTGTATCCATTTGAGTGGAATCTGTTCATCTGATAAAATATGCTGATGAAACGGGCAAATGCTCTTTTGAAGACCGCTTTAGAGGGAAGGACTACTTGTCTCATCAGTGCTGGCACAGTCCTTTTTTTTAGTGCAAGTATCATGTTTTGAACAGCAGGATCAGCTTAGGGTTTCCCTCTGATGTCTCTCTCTGTTCCTCTTGTTTTCCCTGCCCTCTCTTTCTCAATCATCTGAGACCTAGAATGCATATTAAAAACTAAATGGGGTAAAAATTAAGTCACTTTTTTGACACTTTCCACCAATACGGTATGAATTTGTTTTTCATCTTTCAGTAAGAAGCTACTTAACCTCTATAAAATGTTGATCGCAAAACCACAGGAGGTCAATATTGTATGAGCTGTGTTATTTATTTTATTTATCTAAATTAAGATGTCACCCAGTAGGGGTGAGATGGGACCAAAGATTTGTTTTTCCTTTTTCTTTTCTTTTTTTATTCTTTTTTTGGCAATAGCACGGGTAAAATGGTTCAATTCTTGACAATTTAAAGTATTTTTTTAATGAGTTAATAATATGCAATGCCATTCATATTAAACCAGGATTGAAAGTCAGTAAGTAGCTTTTTTTAAATAATAATAATAATAATAGCACTGACATATTTTAAGCTTCCACTTAAGGCAGCTCAAAACCTGTAGACAGTGAACAGTATTATTTTACATGGCCTTGTCCATGTAAACGCTGTCCTTTCTGAAATGCCCTTTAACCTTGGATCATTTCACATGTCATCTGTTTATGTTGTCTTTGTTGGTCCTGACAGTCTCTGTTTATGACGCTTACAAACAGCCTTATAGGGCGTTGTGAATCCATAGAGAATCAACCAGACTTACCCTGGAGCGGTGGACTTAAAGCAGCCTTCCTCTCAGCACTTCCATCAGAACTGTAATCTTATTTAATCTGTTGTTGCAAGCCAGTACTTGACCTATATTTGACTACTGTGTTTTGTCATCTGTCTCTAAATGTACAGGCAGTTTAGTAATGCCAGAGATTAATGTTTAACGGAGATCAGCCTGACACAAGGTTCTGGACAATGAAAGTGTCGAGTAGTAAAGCCCATCTAATAAGTAAACATGGTTTCACTCTGTGTTAAGACATGACAGACAGCTGGCAATTTACAATACTTTAAATATTTGTATATCTTAAAATATTTTTTTCTAATTTATAGGCTTAGGGTTAGACCAAGGATGTAAATTTTCCATTTCATTTCATTTTTTCAATGTTGGAGAACTGCTAAAAGGGGATTATTGCCCCAGTTATGCTTTTTCAGGTATTACCTTTAATTTAGTGTGTAATGTAATTGTTTGTGAATGTAATTGTCTTTCAAAGGAAATAACTGATTCTGAGCTGTATGAAATGAGTCATCAGTAATTCCATTCTTACTCTCTGCACAAAACCTTTGTAGGTTTGTAATCAGGGCTTAACATTAACTTTTTTTTGCTTACCAACCCACACTGGTTACTAGCCACTCAGCATTTTCACTAGCCACAATTTTGACATTGATAACATGGGGAAATACTTTTAATACTATCTCATAATTTGGCTGCTCTCACTTTAAGACCCGAGACATGGATCCATTATACCAGGATTGTCCAATATGTCGATCGCAAAGGTCGTATGGGTAGATCGCATGGAATTAACAAAGTAGACATCTGCCCAGCATCCGTCCTCGCTATGAAATTTGTCACTTGATTGACGTACAGAGCAGCAAGTCTGACCTTTTCTGACACATGGGTCACTGCGCAAGCGCACAACGGCGCCAAGTGCTGCAAAAGTCTGGCAAGCTAGCCTCCTTTTTATTTCATTTAAACTTGAGGAAGGGTATAAAAATGGGGGGGGGGGGGGGGGGGGGGGATAGATAAGGACAGATAAGGAGAGTACAGGCAGACGGATGTTGAGAGAGTGTAGCCAAAACATGAGATGTTTTGAGTTCAGTTCAGTTCCTTGGGAGATAAGGAGACCAGGCGGTTCATGCTGAGTTCCCGAGAGATAGGGACAAGTGAAGTTTCGGGTTAATTTTTATTCCATTTTTTGAGCTTCGGTAATTTGTCCGGATCATAATTAATCAATCAGCTCCGGTCGCGTTCGGTCCGTACAGTTCCCTAGACATCACGTTTAGCCTCATGGCCAGACCGGTTACAGTCCGTAAAAAGTTCACCGGTCTGACTCTCGATGGAGCCCACATAAGCAGTCCGGACTGCGTTGTTACGATTCAGTTCCTCAATCTGTATCACTCTCTGATCTAATTCCTTCAAACGGCCACACACAACCCTGAGGTCAGGGCAATCCCAAAGCCAAAGAATAGGAACCCCGCCATCAATAATCCAATCGTATAGAAAATCCTTTCCATCTCAGTATTCTCAGGAGTCCAGCAAGCAGCGGGTCAGTGAAAAAGAAAGACAACAAAATACTAAAGCGCGAGGAAGCGAGAGGAGAGAGATACACGTCTGCACTGTAGAGAATCAGGAAGAGAAAAAAAACATGGAATAGTCCATGTAGTCCAATAGTCCATGAACACTTTTTACAATCCTGCTCTCCTATTTGCCAGCATTGCTCCCACCAGCCTCTGTATAGGTTTTCTTGTCTAAGTGCCCGTGGGTTTGTACAAAGCCTCTGAGAGAGTTTCTCTGTTTGTCTGGCATCCTGGGAAACCGTTTCTCTCGCATCATGATGAAGCAACGCTGCTTTCCGCAATACAGCTAACGATATGGCGGTATTTTTGAATTTTTATTTTTCAATGAATATTTTTGAAAAATCTGCGATGCACTGAGGCCGCAAAACTTGAACCGCGAAGTGGCGAGGTATTACTGTACATGAATTCTTGCCTAGACCAGCATTTTGACATTAATTTGTCTGTTTTTGATGATTTAAGCATAATAAGCAGCAAAAAATTATTCTATTTAGTACTGAGAGGCAACTTTCTTGTGTGCGCATATGTGTGCATTCTTTAGGTATGAGAAAAAAAAACTACGGAATAAGAAAATTCTAGGCCTGTTCATCCGGGGCAAATAAAACGAGTGAGAGAGGTGAGGCGGGTTTGTGTGTCAACCCGCTGTTGAATAGATGAGATATGGTATTTGGTATTGTGTATCTAATAAATGAGTATTGGAAGAATTTCAGATATTTCAGTATCAATATGTACTGAAAAATCTATATTTTTGACAACATTACATTGCACTTTATTATTTCAGATGCCTTTTTAAAAGACTACAGTTGAAAAATCTATATATATATATTATGTATAAAATTCAACCAGCAAAGTAGCTAGTAGGAGTGACTGCATTACACAGCACTGCTGAAATCCACCTGCATTTGGCGGGTGTTAATGTCAAGTCCCGTTTCTAACAGATCTATGGTTTTCATTGGCTGCTCGTGAAAAAAAGTCTACTTTGACCAGCCCTCAACCTCTGTAGTGGCTGTGATAGCTGAGCCTGGAAGAGTTTGGTTTGTGTTGTCAATGTCAGTGTCAGTGTCAAGAAGACGCTGTTTTCTGCGCTGCAAAAGCAAAACTGCTTTGCTTGCACTTCCAAAGGATGAGGACATCGTTGATACTGAAGTTGGAACAAAATTTCAAATATAGTTATGGGCGTTTCGTTTCCGATACATGCTGTAAGTGGTAGACCAATCACAACAGACTGGGCCGTCTGACTGATCAGAGCGGAGTGGAAGGAGAAAGGAGGGGTTTAGAGAAACCGAATCCTTTATCAAACCGTTTTAAACTATTTTTGACATTAGATGCATGTAAATATATAACTGTATTTTTTTACCTTGAATGCATGTAAATATATAACCTCCAAAACATAATGAATAACCTTTAAAATATCATAGTAGAGACACTTTAGACTATTAAAAATAATCTTGGAAAATGTAAAACTTCTGTAAATATCACATCAGTGGCACAAATGTACGTATTTGATCAGTGACCTAATGCAAAATCTTGATTGTTTAAAATTTTCAAAATACTAGTATTAATTATTTCCAGGTTTAATTTAGACCCCATTGTAAGTGTCCTGTTTCAATGTGAAAAACGATATATTTACCATGTTATGCCACATGGTACAAAACATTTTTGGTTTGGGCTATTTCAATACGGAACTATACCTTAAACATTTAAACCCACACTTTGCAAATATTTTATTGAATCTATTTGCTAACTAAACCTAGTGTGAACACCAATTCTTTTGTGACCACTTTTGTGTACTATACGGATGCGTATTACCTGAAACCAGTTTTGCAATACTTGTTTTCTAATATCTTTTGTGTGCACACAGCTATGTTACATGTTGCCATATACCAGTTTGGTTTTCATGTTCATGCTAATAGTGTTTATCCAGCTTTCATCAAATTGATTCAAACAAAGAGCGGAAGACAAATTGGAGGCTCTTATTAGGGCTGATGAATTGCCCCCCACAGCAGCAGAAGCAGCAAATGTTATTCAGAGTGAATAATGCTGCACTATTGTGCCATTTCTCTCGCAGATAAATCTCCTCTCAGTCTTCACTCCAACATTTCACATCATCGATCCCTGCTTTTTTTAATTACAAAACACACTTTTGTTTTGAACAGGAACAAACATTACTATTAGCTGTCGTGGATGTGTGTGACGTAAATGATTGTGTAGGTTCTTCGATATTGAGTGAGCCAGTGCGTAAGTCATTTTATGTTCTCGTTCACTCATTTTCTCATGCTTTTTGTATCACAACATTCTGAGCAGTTATGCATTTTATACTGTTTTCATTCTTTATAATGTCTATGAGTTAAATAATCTCGAAAGTGCAAAAGTGAGGAAAAGCTTTACACCCTCCTGTTGATATACCTCATACTATCAGCCAAGGTCATTTGAGAGCTGCAATTTAGCCAATCATCAGACTGAAAATTCATGTTGAATCTGAAAAGAGCCCTTTATCTTTTATTTTTTGCCAACTTCTGATGAGTGCAGACTACTAGACTGAAGCTCTTCACCTTTTCATGTTATAAAGGAAGAATTCACACAGATATTCTGCCAATATTTACTCACCCTCATGTCATTTCAGTCTTTCTTTTGTAGAAGAAAAAGGTGATTTTAAGTATATGCTGGATATTTTTTTCCACCATAATGAAAGTGAATGAGAACAAAGGATGTCAAGCTACTAAATGACAAAGTAGCCCATAAGACTATATTTCAAGCCTTCTAAAACTATAGCTTTATATAAGAAACAATTCAATTTAAATCACTATCCGCTGAAATATCTTGTCTATTTTACTCATTTACTATTTAACAAGCATGAAGGTAAAGGTTATCACTGAATGATGGAAATAAATAATATATGATGGTCTGTTATGGCAAAACATACTGTATATGTTTTCAGTCACCGGCCGCTTTATTAAGTACTCCTTGCTAGTACTGGATTAAACACCCTTTTGCTTTTAGAACTGCCTTAGTTCTTTGTGGCATAGATTCAACAAGGTGCTGGAAACATTCCTCCGAGATTTTGGTCCATATATGCATGATTGCATCACGCACTTGCTGTAGATTTGTCAACTTATCCATTATGCAAATCTCGCTTTTCACCACATCCCAAATATCTGGTGACTGTGGAGGCTATTTGAATATAGTGAACTCATTGTCATATTTGAGATTTGTGACATGGCGTGTTATCCTGCTGGAAGTAGTCATCAGAAGATGGTAAACTGTGGTCATAAAGGGATGGACATGGTCAGCAACAAAAATCAGGTAGTATGTGGCCTACTGTTTAAACAACACTCAACTGGTACTAAAGTGCTGAAAGTGTGCCAGGGAATAGATCCCCTGCACTATTACACCACCACCAACCTACACCGTTGATACAAGGCGGATGGATCCATGATTTCATGTTGTTTACACCAAAATTCTGACCCTATCATCTGAATGTTGTAGCAGCCCATGTGAATTTTAGCCTATTTTTCCTGTTCTTAGTTGACAGGAGTGGCACCCGGTGTGGTCTTCTGCTGCTGTAGCCCATCTGCTTCATGGTTCATCATGCTGTGTTCTCAGAAACGCTCTTCTGCAGACCTTGTTTGTAGCCAGTGGATATTTGAGTTACTGTTGCCTTTCTATCAGCTCAAATCAGTCCGACCATTCTCCTCTGACCTCTAGCATTAAAAAGAGACTAAACACCAGACTCTTTCACATCCGTCATATGTGCTCAGTGTGATCCTGCTCTCATCCATGAAGAGAACGAGGCACCAATGGTGAACTTGAATTCTGGTTCTCTCGGGCAAATGTCAGTCGATCTGAGCTGTAAGGATAGGTCCCACTAGAGGATGTCGGGCCCTCGTGGCACCTTCATGAAGTCTGTTTCTGACAATTTGGTCAGAAACATGCACAGAAGTAACCTGTTAGAGGTCATTTTGTACGGCTGTATGTCATTGTGACGGCACGTATAGATGTACCATGGTTGGGTTGCAGGCACTGCCTCATGCTACAGACAGTGACAAGGACCCTACCGAAACACAAAACTAAAGACAAATCAGTCAGGAAAAGTATAAGGAGAGAACAATTGTAGATGGCCACCATCTGCAAAATCATTCCCTTTTCGGGAAAGTTGCCTCTCCAGTGCACCTGTTGTCACTTTAATTTGCACCAAAGCAGGTGAAACTGGAACACTGTCCTGCAGATAAAGTTACAGTAGGAGTCTATGCCTCCCTTGCCTTCCCTGAGCCCAATCAGTTTTAACAGACCCCCTTAAGTGTGTGGTGGTAATTGGGAACGAATGGGGGACAGTCACACGAGATCACGCTATGATTGGTAATGATTTGATTGGTTTACACAATTTCCGCCTCTTGTCCCTGTTTGTGTTCAGTCTGATTGAATGAGTTATGGTGTTAATGGGAAGACAAATTAAAAGTAAACAACTCACTCACTTGGATATTACCACATTGCTGGACAAAACAAGGACAAAAATAGCTGGTATCCTTGTGTGGATATTTTGGTCCTCACAATTCTTTTTTTTTTCCCCCTGACACACACCTACACACACATACTGCATATGCATACATATAGTTATATTATATATATTTATATATATTGCATATAACTCAATATATTTATATTTTACAAACAATATTTTAAAATGATATTAAACTATAGTGTTTACCCACATGTATCTAAACGTCTTGCCCCTTGAAGTACATCTTTATATACTGTATGTATATTTTTACGTTCAAAGGTTTAAATGAGATATTTTTGTCAATGTGAAATATTTATTTCCCTAAGCTGTGCCATTTGGGTGAGTAAATATTGGCCAGAAAATATGTTTTCTATATAGTATGTTCCACATTTATGATACTTATATTGTGCTTTTGGATCTGTTTTATGCAAGTTGTGAGTCTTTGAATGTGTGCAGGGGCCTGTCTTGGATTTAGTATTCACTTAAGCTAAAAATGTAAGTTCAAGAACTTTGCAGCTCTCTTGCAAAGTGTGTGACTTTTTGAATTCTACTTCCCAAGCTCTCGTATCAAAATTTACCACTCCTATCACTTCTGTCC
This sequence comes from Rhodeus uyekii, assembly GCA_037043235.1. Taxonomy (NCBI): domain Eukaryota; kingdom Metazoa; phylum Chordata; class Actinopteri; order Cypriniformes; family Acheilognathidae; genus Rhodeus; species Rhodeus uyekii. The sequence continues at coordinate 61,723 of JAWRVZ010000086.1, forward strand.
TAATCTTAAGTGCTAAATCACATATATTCTCAGAGAATATTTCAGAGAATGTGAGATGATAAAATGGCCAAGCCTGACTTAATGAGTTTCACACCCTGTAAAACACAGTTGTATGGTTTCTCGTCTTCAGGGACTTTTTCTATTTGTATGAAACATTTTCACCTCTGAATGAATGTGCCATAGGTCCATTCACCCAACTGCTGTCTCTTCTAATCATTTGGCACGCGTTAATCATGTCTGTGTCCCCTGGGTCTTGCTCATCTCTAGTCATTCTGCTGTCTACTGTCTCTGAGCACAGAACAGTGTAGTTTGTGCTTTGATTAAAGCAACAGCACCCAATCTGGCCAGCTCAGCCCCAGTCATGCTAGCATGGCCCATTGAACACACTTTTGGGGTTTTGTTTTCCGCAGGGCAATTTTATTTCACTGTACTATCACTTTCTTTCCCAGCGAACATCTTAGTTTCCTTTTTATATTCCCTCAATCTCTCTAAAGCGGAGAAAGTTCTTGATGCTTCAGGCTCCTGAGAATTTGCTATGTGGACATGCTATCTGCTTTTTCTCTGCCAGAAGCGAAAATGTGTTTCTCATGCTACTTTGTACCCTCAGATAAAGCGCAATCCATAGTATAGCTAGACTTTATTCTTTTCCTCATAATTTCATAGACCATTTACAGTTGTGTATAGTTGTGACCCTATTTTAAGGACACTATTTGCCTCTGGACTGCTTCAAAGTTTATAATATTTCTCTGGATTACAAGATAAAATGCAGAAGGCCATTGATGTTTTTTTTCTCCTTCACTTTTATATTTTGACATTTAAAATGTTTTCATATTGTCATATTCATTACTTTAAGTTTTACACCAAGTGAAATTTACAGACTGAAATTTCTCTTTAACATTGAAGCACTTCATCAGAGCTTGATTCATTTTTGCCAAAAGGATATGATCTATGAAGCTTGGTTCATCTGTGATCCATGTGAATGCTTCAGTGTCTGGTTTAAAATGAGCAACACCCAGTGTGGTTTTCCTTCTTCTTATGCATTACTTTTATTCATATCTTGTTTTTGTTTTGTTTTTAACAATAAATACTGTAACTTATTATGAAGAACTCAATGTACATTTGGCTTTAGAATAACAGTTTAACTTAGCTGGGTTATGGTTAACTGAGAGAGCACAGATTTTATTTATGTATTGGTTTTATTTTAATTATTTTAGTGCTAGTACACGGACACAAATTATTCACTTTGACAGTGACGTTTTCAATAATAAAACAAAAATTAATAAATACATAAAATAAAGAGTCAGCCTCTGAAAAGCTCAGTGTTATGAACCTTTTTATGATACAGTTGAGAGTAAAGCCTCAGGAAATGCATCATAAAGCATTGTTTAACCTTCACTACTTTTGAAACTTTTTATTGCAGGTTACATTATTATGCATGTTGGCAGCAGCAGCAAGTGAGTATCCTTATGGAAGTCATTGAATCATTCAAGTGATTTATTGAATTGTTCACTCATTCCTTCAAACAATGATTTTGGAACTATTCATCTGCAGACAGAAACATTGTATTGACAGAGTAAATAGAAAATATAGTGTGTAAGTTACTTCTTATTTATTGATGTAACGTTGTCGTCACGCATGAAGATGAAGAAGAGACAAATAGATACTCTTTATTTTTAAAGATATTTTACTTAAGGGATCACAGGAACAACATATGAGAAGCGCTAACTACATAAATCATAAATGAGAACCGACAAGGTACTGAACGTAACAAAGATCTTAAATACAAGGCCAACATAATGAAAGAAAAGTGCACATTATAAGTAACTATAGAAACAAGCAAAGATATAATCCGTAACCCAGGAAACTGAAACAGACCAGGGAAACAGGAACTAAAAGAAACGAAACAAAACAATATAGAAATATATAGTCCATAACTGTGACAATTGAAGCAGTCATGCTGATTTCCCGTGCTGATATTCAGGAACATGAACAGCCCTCTCAGTCATTTGATGCTACTTCACAAATGAACTTCTGTATTTTAGAGGTTGTTATTGATAATGCGTTACATGCAGCTTGTTGTTAGAGCAATGACATTTTCGAAGGTGAACAGATTTCTGAAGATGAAATCGGAGACAATTCCTAGTTCAGTGATCAAAATAACAATGAAATCTCACTTTTACTACCGTAAATTAAAATGGGAAAAAAAGTATTATTAATTAACTTATTATTTAAAAAAATTGTATGTGAATTTAGTTTCCATATTAAGTAAGTTATATTTAAAAATGTAAGACAATTTAATAAAATGAAAAATCACAAACTGTAAAAAAAACACACACACACTTACACATATATATATATATATATATATATATATATATATATATATATATATATATATATATATATATATATATATATATATATATATATATATAACAACAATTTGCCTTGGCCAGCTGTAAGTTTTTCTAAATTTTTTCCTTTTTATGTCTAAAAAGCACACTGATAATATCATGCTGTGTTAATTTTTCCTGTCATATTCTTGCCAACAGTATGTCTTAATTAATAGTTGAATCATTATATCGACTTGATTTGATTCTTTTATAACAAAGAAAAAACCTTAATTAACTGCAGAAGGGTGACACTGTTTTGTATCTTGTTCCAAGTGCAAAACTTAGTTCACTGAAGTGCAGATTAGCTGACTGAGTGTGTACGTGGGAGTTTTCATGCTCTGTTTTAATTGGAGAGCCACTCACTAAGAACCTGATCCCTGCACTGAGTTATGCAAACAGCTTTTCACGAATCCATAATGCTGTCAGTCTTTGGTTTGAAATTTCTCTAAAGCTAAAGCTTAGAAGAAGTCCAAATAATCTATGAAGTGTTGTCTAGGCATTTAAAATGAGTTATTTACAAGCAGAAATTAGTTTTGTGATTATTTTTTCAGATCCCACAATGGCTTATTTTGGAGATTTGCTGCCTGCTCTGTACCATCAAATCCAGTGTTTACTTAATGGTTGCCCATTCTGCTTTGTCATATCTGCCAGAATGATGAACAGTCCCTCACACATATATGCCATAGGCATTATGTTGAGAAATAGCAATCACCCGCATATAAGAGCAATAGACTATAATGAGCAAAGAGATGGCTGCTGTGCTGAACCAAGTCTTTTTTGATGAATATAAAGCGTTTTATTGCACAGTAGAATGAATTCTGCCTTTTATTAGACCCAAATTTCATTCTGGCAAAACCATTTTTTTCCCAGAGAAATGTATTGGCAATGGTAGGAGATGCAGGGAAGATGAATGGCCTGGACAGTAAAGACAACATGTAATTTATGGGAACATTGCCTGGAGCTAAATTATATGTCATGAATATGATGAAATATATTCACTGGAATGGAGATTCATATACGATTGTGAATTTGAAGGCTACTGTGGTTCTTGATAAAGGCTTCTTTTCTGGTCTGCATGACCATTCAATACCATTAGGGGTTCTTGAGCCTCAGATTTTCTGACCACAGTCCTCCATTTACAGTACGGCAATTGAATGATTGCATTGAATTATCTCCTTTTGTCATCCACTGGTTAGTTTGCAGAATGTTTCTGTAGACACTTGGCTTTGATTTCCTTTTGAAACCAGGCTGTTATGCATGGGTTATTCTGAATCATGGATCAAATTCATTCTATTGGAGAAAAATGAGTATAAAAATAATCATGCAATGACAGAATAGAAATGGTCTGTGTGCGCTGGTGCATTTAAGTGCTTTAGTCTTCTGTTAATGTGTCACATAGGTTTCATACTAGATTAATACTCCTACCAGTAATAAATAAATGAAATGATATGCATATGGGTATATACACACAGGGTTCACAGCCAAAATTTGTTCACATGTATTTTTAATGATCACTAATGCAATTTGTGGAAAGATGGTAAAATTGAAATGTATTGGTACTAAACATACATCTAAAAAAACTGAGAAAAATGTCATTAATATCTGTAAAATAAGTAAATTAGCCAATTTAGTTTAAATCAAGACTTTCAGAAATAAGGACAACCTAGATTTAATTCAGCAAATGTCTAATATTCTAGTACTTAGTATGTTCTGCATATGGTCACATCTGTCCTGTTTAACTCCTGGATGAAGACCTTCTTAATGCTCCAATCTTTCATGGGGAATGTTGCTCAACTCCTCTATTACGCCCCGAGTCTAGGGAACACTTAAACGGAAAATAAGAAGGGCATTTTTTCCTTTTTTATTCCCTTTTTTACTCACTCCAGCCGATAATTAAACAGAACAACACAACTGAATAGAAAAGATAACATTAAGTTTTTTAAATGAACAAATAAAGCAGAGAGCATCTCTTCAGGGTGTCCAAAGGCCAAAATAACAAACAGAATGAATATAAAACAAAAAGAGGGAATAAAGTAAATAACCTAACCGAATAGAAAATAAAATCCATTTAACTTGCCTAACTTCCTAATGAAAAACAAATACAAACAAATTCAAAGTAACTGGCAGGACACCCTGCGCTCCAAGATGTTAACACATTGCTAGGCTTGGAAAAAGAAAAACCAAAATGTTACACGGGCAAACGTTACTCTGTAAGGTCTACATTTGGGTAACATGAACGGATGTAATCATGGTGAGGTTTTCACTCTACATAGTATCAACTAGAGGAAGGATCCAGAAGCGGCCAAACCAAGAATGAGCTCCCCGACGAAGGTCATTATATAAGTCAATGCCTCATCCAAACAGCCAATGATGATCAGACATCCTAATGGGTTACCTGTTTGGAAGCAGACAGAACTAGGCATAGAGAAAGACAGAGCAATCAAGCCATTTACGAAAACGAGGATTGTAACATCCTCCCTACAGAATCCCCTACAAGTGATCAGCAGTGTCAAGACTGGGTGAAATACATGTCCACAGAAGGTTTTCATTGATGATGAAAAAATGCTCAACAACACAAGGAATGAGGAGAGATTAGTAGCTTCTGTTTCAATGTTTTATATTACATCACACAGTGGTGTGTGAATCCATGGCAACATTGATAAAGCACAACTTCCTCACACCTTCAGCACTCATACATTCCTCTATAAGAGCTTTTCTACCCCTGAACTTCACTGTGGGAACCAGGCACTTCTCATAGTACTCCTCTACAATGTACTCCTCCTCTAGCAACATCATAACATTTTGAATGCCTTTGACCATGAGACCAGAGTATGGTTTCCCAGAAGTCTATGTTTTGTAAATATGGGCCTTGGTAAAAGCGAATTGACTAATTGCTTAGGCTACAGTAGGGAGTTCTAGTGTGAACAACAATCACGTGCGTCACTTCTGCAGTCTGCATCTTATTCTGTGAGATAAACAGTCACTCTTTTCATAGCTTTTGCTGGCTCATCACTTAATGAAAGCTTGAAATGAAGGCCTGATTATTTTAGTGGCCTTGTCACAAGTCCATTGTTTTTGAATTCCTGTTACTTTTGCTATATTTTCACACACAAAGCAATGATTTGGTAATCCTCTTGTACCACTGTCGTCTTTTGTCGACAAGGAATAAGTCTCCTGACAGTCACTCTCCCAAGTGGTTCCATTGTTATCAGCATTAAGTATGAATATGATTCAGTAAGCTATATAACACTTTTAATTGCATAGAAATTGCTTCTCTTTAAATGTTTTGGTTCAACATACTTGCTAAAAAAAATTGCCCTAAATTTTGACCAGAAAAAAAGTTGTTTTATTTAATAACTCACACAAGGGTATACACTTTTCCCCCCCATTTATGCTGTGCAGTGTGTGTGTGTGTGTGTGGTGTGTGTGTGTGTGTATGTATATGTGTGTGTGTATGTATATGTGTATATATATATAATACACACACAGAGTGCACAGCATATATATATATATAAAATAAAAATCATATACTGCATTTTCCCGCATATAACCCGTGGGTTATACCAGATTTTGTAAACCTTGCAGGAGGGGTGTGGGTTATTTAAGAGTGCGGGCTATATCACAAATTTTTTACACATAATAATTTTTCAATATATTTGTTACGTCCCTAAGGACTTAAGAGTTTTTTTTGTGGTATTTTCTTTCTTTTTCTTTCTTGTGAGGGTCCGAGCTTGAACAGTTATGGATAATTGACGTCATGTGAGCAACATTCCAAATTTGAAATGTCAACTTACACAAAATAAGTTCATCAATCTATGGGTGCGGGTTATATAAAGGTGCGGGTTATACCAGCAATTTTTTACTCAAACCCCCAAAACCCGTGGGCTGTATGAGGGTGCGGATTATCTGCGTCTCATATGTCTGATATATATAAACATTTTCTTACATAAATACACCTAATCTGGGAAGACCTCTGTAATTTCTTGGAACAGGATTCAAACAATAACCCTGTATTAATCCTGGTTGTTTACCAATGCAGGTGCCTGAGTGCACGTGCTTAGCCTTGGTGATTAGTCCAAAAATAGCAAACCAACAGTGTCACCAAACTCCACTTCATTATTCTCCACTGATCGTGTTGTCATGTGGGAGATGGTTGTCACGGTGGCGTGAAGGTAAACAAGTTAAACTGACAGAAAATCAAAGCATCCTTGAGTTTCCCAACCATGTGTCTAAATAAGATAGAGCTTTGCTCATGAATAACTCACAGAGCCTTTGAAAATACAATCAGACCCTAAACCAATTCTTTTATTTTTGCTAAATTACAAAGTGTCGTTCTATTTTAATGACTATTTTATTTCAAAATACTGACTCAAAAATTACTTGTGTATAGCATTTTCATGTTAGAAAATATACAAATAAATTAAATATTTGAAATGTGTTGTTTACAGGTGCTTGGTTTGGGATGTGCACAGTTATATAATTTATATTATATCAGTTATATCTAGTCAGTTGGTTGTCTGAAAGACAAGTCAACTGAATAATAGGTCTTAAACATAAACATTTAAAATATTTCCAGACCTAGAAAAGTCATAAATGTTGATCCAGTTTCAGTAGACCTCTGGAACAAATGCTCTTATTATAACATCTCTCCTTTCCTTTCTGCATTTTACTTCTGTTTGTGGACTAGCCTAGTTCTTGAAACTTGAAATCTAACGTGTACTGCAAATTGCTGCTGATGTTCCTCATTTGTAAATCGCTTTGAATTAAAGCATCTACTTAATCAATGAAAGTCTAGTTAACTGTAAAGGGGCTTTCACACCAGAGGAACCTTTTCATAGTTTCTAGAACTAATGACGGAAGTACTTGCTTTTTGAAGTGTTTGCAACGCAGGAACTGGGAACAATTTTGGTTATAGAAATGCCTTTTGGGGGAACTAAATGAGCTCCTACTTCAGAGGAAGTGTCTAAACCAGCACAACATGAACTACCACTGATGTAAGTGTTTGTTGATTGGCCGAACGCATGTGAAACACCAGCAGCTATCTTTAAAAAGGCAGTTTACACACACAGATTACAGCCTATAAATTTACTCCACAAACTAACTCTTGGAAACTTGGAAAACCCTGATCTGCTGGAATAAAGTGTTGTCTAAATATACTTAGGTACTTTGAAAGTACCTAGGTACTTTCAACTTTTCAATTGATAGTAGTAAGAAATAATTATTGTGTGTGTACAGTATGTTTAGTGTATAATGGACCTCTCAATCTTTACATTAAGAAGAAAACCCAACGCAACTTTGAGGGGACTGAAAGCAAAAACATGACTAGCGACATTGAGCATCAAGCACACAGCAAATGCTAATACTTTTTCATATACTGTCTACTTTCTTTGTATAAATGTTTTACCTAATAATGTAATAGTTAAACATATCATAAACTAATAATGATTGTTAAACCGATCATAAACTAATGAAGACGCAGAATGAAAGTGCTGTGTGCTCAGGCTCTGGTGTCCGCCGCACAGTCAAAATAAGTCATAACAACAATCGCGGCTTTTGTCACTTTAGGGTTGCTACTGGCAGTGCAAATGCAACCAGGAAATGGCCCTGGGGAAGCCTGCTCACAAAACCTTTGCATTGCCCCAAGAAACTTTGCATTTGCTTGTACCTTTTTTGTGTTCCCCATAGAAACTCGCACTACTTTTGCGTTATCCAAAGAAATGTTATGTTGTCTCACAAAACGTTTGCATGTCCCCAAGAAACTTTGTTTTGTCACAGAATTATTACTGCAAAATCTCAATTTATGTACAAATGATCCAATTCCAATACATTTTATTTAATGTAAATATAATGTATTTTACCATACAAACCAACTAACAGCACACTGTCAGCATTGAAATGAAATTTCAGCAGCTTAAATGATCAACAGTAAACAGAGGACATCATTTAAACATTAAAAAGTACATTTTTCAGACATTGCCTGTAGGTCATTATTATACTTTCTGTCAAAGTTTAGACATACTTTCATGCAATTAGTTTACTTTGTAGAGCGCTAGATTTGGTTCGCGAATACGCCTTCACCTCCTCCTCATCCACTGAACTCTTAGGCTTTTTCAAAGTGATTGTTGGCCTATCTGTGGCATCTCTCACAAATCTCCTACTTGTTCGGTTGGAGGGCGTTGACAGATGACCTTTTCTAGATGGTTTCTGGGTGGTTTGCTGTATCTTCCAGTTGATAATTGACAATTCAGCCAGCAGTGTCCACTGACACTGAAATTCTATACGTCTCCCACCCCCAGGTTATTCATGCGTGGTATATGCATCTCTAAAAATGATGTGGCGTGTTTGTTTGTTTCATTATTCCCTTGTTTATGTTTTATTATGGCATATAGATCATTCAGCTTGACAGTTCTATGCACAGTGTAGTGTTTCCTGGTCTGTATTTGTCCCTGGGCAGATTTATGGTTTGCACAGCTTTTCTATGAGAGCTCTATATAGAAGCAGTGGATAAAAGAAAAGATACCATAGGCAAGCGACCGTGCATGATTAAAAAAATGAATTCCCCCATTAGTGAGATGGGATGAGAGTATATGGTAGTTATCCAGCTTATAGTCTCAGAAGGCACACCCACATACTTTCTGATGCATCTTGCACACAGAAATACTTAGAACTGCCTGTAATAGTATGATTGGCTGATTTATATTCAGTTTCGGGTTTACAAAGGAAATGTTAACAGAGTGATTTTTAAGTTCCCAGACTGCTACAGTGAATGCTTCTTAGAAAGAGCTATTGACTGGAAAGTTTGAGATGTTTGTGGTTTTGAATCTTTGGATTTGCAAGCAAAAATGTAGGAATCTTTAAATACATTTTAGCTATCCTTGGCACATTCATGAACAAAATGGCTCTGTCCATTTTCCAAGCAAATAGATCGGTGTAATCAGTTGATTACAGTTCAGAAAGTTGAATTGTTCTTTCACAACTCAAGATTTAATATTTTTTTCACAAATCAAGACTTTGATCCAGTTTCAGTAGTTAACAGCCCACTGGAGTGGAAAATTATTAGTGAAGTATAATTTTTATTTTTGGTCTCTCCATCATTATATTGCTATTGAGTCATAAGGACCACATTTATGGTGTTTTTGCATTCTTTTTGAAGCTTGAAAGCTCCAGTGCCCACTGAATTTCATTAAAATATTAAGTGGGATTTTTTTTTTTTTGAGAGCTATACCTTTAAAGAAACAATATTGGACTTGTTGTTATTGATCAGTTGAGATTTTTTTATTTTATTTTTTGACAGAAATGTGTAATTTTATTCAGCAAAGATGCATTAAATTAAATTAAAGTGGCAGTAAAGACAAATTAACACTAATAAAATAACTCAAAAATATTAAGCAGCACAGCTGTTTTCAACATTGATAATAAGACGTTTCTTGATATTTAAATATAGCCTTGAAGCGTAAGAAGCATTACAAACTATTATCTTAAAAGCATTACAAACTATTATCTACTTTTAAGCGGCAGTGTACTTGAACCAAACATGCTGTTCAAAGAACCGGAATCAAAACCTGAAAATGAACAGAAAAGCTTCTAACCTTAATTTTTAATAACTGTATACTTTAACACTTGCATATGGAGGTTTTTATTATCCAAATGTTCCCCGCTACCACTGCTTCACTCTAAGATGAGAAAACTTGACCTACATATTGTTTCAACATTATTTTGCAGCTATTTTGGTAATGTACTAGTATATGTGCAGAGCTCAGGCAGGCGGTTAGACCTGCCTCAAACCTGACATTTTAACTAATGTTCTTCACAAAAGGTTAGAGTGACCTACATGCTCCATGTGGAGTTTTCTCTCTCCACTCCTATTTCTCCTTGCACCTGAATGAAATGGTGCCTTAAGTGTTAGAATGCATAAAATAAGAAGTGTTAACTATTCAGGATTTAAGTTAAGCGACTGACGTTAAAGAAGATAATAACGTGACGTTAATAGCAACCGTGTTATTTTACAGTATAATTAGTCTTATAGAGGGGACATATGAACTGTATTATCGAACTTTCTGTTCCTGATACAAAACAGGGATGTGGCCGCTCTGATAACCCAAATGTTTGTGAGTCATCTGCACCTGCTGAATGTCACCTGAATTCTATTTCCTCCTGCAGCTCTCAGATCTGTTGGCTGCAGTAACAGGGAAAGCGGCATGGGTGCTCTGCTGGACCGAATTTGTGCTAGAGAAATAAGTTATGCTTAAAGTGTTATGCTAATGCTATAAGCCAAAAATGTCTCTCTCTGCCCCTCCTGCGCTATGCTGGACACTGGTTCTTGCTGGCAGTGTTATCAACCATGCAGATCTTTGAAAGGCTATGCTTTGGATTAGCCCTATGCTGACACAGCTTGACCTTGTTGGGTTGTGTGTGTGTGTCTCTTTGATATGTGAAAGTGTGTGTGTGTGCGCCAGCGGTGCTTTCTTCTAGGAGGTAAGGAAGGCAGTGCCTGCTTAAAATATTTTTTTTTTATAATATATTTTATTATTATTATTAATAATAATAATAAAATCTGCTAAATTAATAAATGTAAACGCAATATCAGATTATTGTGCAGCTGTTATAGTAACGTATAAAATAAATATGAAATTTAATCGGAACATTTTTAAAAGGAAATACAGTAATACATCGGTTTACGAGTTTAATTCGTTCCAAGAGCTAGCTCGTAACTCAAAATTCTCGTACACCAAAATAATTTTCCCCATAAGAATGCAGTAAAAATCACTCGATTCGTTCCACATGACCATAAATGCCCATTTAAAATATTAATTACAGTTAAAATTATAACCATTAAGATCTCATATAAATACTATTTAATAATTTACAATTAAACTTTAAAAATACTTGACAATTTACTGTAACGCGCACTTTAGCTTTGAGTAGCGTCGCTTCTGGCGTGATGGAGACGAGAGGAGGGTTTTACTGCTTTCAGGGAGAATTTCGTACCTTCTTTCTTACTCATCTTGAGGGCCGTTGTCTATATGCTGCACTGTAAGTATATATTTCACTGCGTGAACAATAGCGATCACAATTAATGTTAACAACACAAGGTAAAACCACTGTAAATCACTTCTAAAAGTATCACTGTGGTGAATTATGCAACCAAACCGAGCGACGCTGAGAGAATGAACAAGTTAAGGGGTGATAGGCTTTGTGAGAGGCTGTCGTTAGGATATTTCCAGTAAAAATGCGCGCAAAGGTGTTGAACGTTAGGACTTTTCCACCAAAAAATGAGGGAGGCGAGCGAAAAATTCTCGCGCACTGATACAATGCTCATACATCGATTTGCTCAAATACAAAGTCACTCATAAACCGAGGTATTACTGTATTTTAATCCGTTTTTACATTTTTATTTAACAAGTATTGTGAGATTTTCAATCTTATGCCTTATCCTTTCCTCATTTGGATGCGCTCTTACACATTATGACTGAAGCACATAGGCCTATACACTAAGTTTCGGTTCATATTTCATAAAAAAAAAAAAAAACGCAATTGCTCAATGTGCTGTCAACATAAAAATAGATTATATGACTCATATGGCTTGAGTCAGCATGAGCATGGGGATTCACCTCCATCCTAGTGTCTCCTGTTGTCCTATTCTCAGGTGTAATATTTCTAGGGTATTTTGTGAGGTCCTGTAAGATACGATGACATGCTGCTCTAGATCATTTTCAGTTTTCTTTCATTTGACTAGCTGTAGATTTTGTGTTGAAATGGACTATTATGTGTCTATTATGCTTTGTGACATTATGAAAAGCCTTCCGTGGATTAAGGCCACTGGAACCAGGATCGTAACTTAAGCGTGCAGTATCATTTCTCATCACACAAGTGGAAGTGCAGATTAATCCATTTCTGATTTTATAGTTTAAACATGCGTGTTGAAGCATTTTAATTAGTTAATTTATAGAAAATGTGGTTGTTTGGACTTTAAGTGTGTTATTTTTGCTTGTAAGGTAAACCGTTTTCCAAACCTTTAACCTGGATTTTACATTGGACTAAAAAAGCTCAAAGAGGAGTCTTTGCCTCCTCATTTCACAAGCGATCTCATGCCAGTGGTTTGTGTGTTACTTTGCCGTATGTCATTAACTCCATATTACATTTCTGGACTTGGGTGGAAGCCCGTGGATATTTTATTAAAGAGCGTCCGTGCATGGGAAATGAGCCGGCACTATACTGTGATTACTTGCTACTGGGGCAATGGTGTGTTTCACTTTTGGAATGCCCCAGATAGTGTAATCTATGATTACATTTCATTTTCGGGAGCAGTTGTTGGCTGCGTCCGAAAACTTACTGTCCTCTCCGGCAGTGACTTTGCAGGCATCGTTTGAGCACGAATGTACTTCACGAAAATAATTTCGTCAAATTTCTGAGGTAGCTTAATGGTTTACTAATCAACAGCAACATGAAGAACGATTTGGTGAAAACTTTTATTACAAAAGTAATTTCTTGGAAAAAATGACATCAGAAGTGTTCGAAAATGTACATTAGACACAAACTGACCACCAACCAGCCGACCATTCAGCTGCCAGTGTTTGTTCTTTATAGCTCAACTACCACAGAATGGAAAGCACAGAATTGTGAGCTATCAAAGGCAGTAAAGGATACATCTGTGCTGCCTTCAAAAATCGATCAGATCAAGTTATCTCAGTAGACAGGAAGTTAAACTAACATTGGATTTGGACATGCCTTGATACCTTCCTACCTTGTAAATGCATCCTGCAAAGGCAGTATTTTTAAGATTTCAGACACAGCCACCAGTCACTGAGCAAATTAATAAATTAAATGTTGTCTATACCTGAGATGGATCAACCTCAAGTTGGGATTGCAGCCAGTGGGAGTGGAATTTAACCCAGGGCCCGCCATGAATCTTTTACACATGCTTGTTTTACAGGCAAAATAAAACTGATGGTTTACCTGCCGAACAGCTATAAAGGGCTAGCTCTCCCAAGATTTTTCTTCTTCTGAAACTTCTGTTATTTACTTAGCCCTCATGTCTTTCTAAACCTGTAAGAGTTTCTTTCTTCTTTTGTAAATGGGAACTAAGTTGAAATAGAATAAAATATAAATATTTGATGAAAAACTTAACTTAAAACCTGAATAAAAATTTAAAATGTTTCCTGTGCAACTAACCTTGACTTAAACATATTTTAATCTAAGTAATTAAATTACTCAAATAAATACTGAAATAAATATATACTCAAAATATATATTAAAAAAGCTCATTCAAAATTAATAAATACTATATCAACAAGAGGCCTGATATCTTGTATGTTGCCAGACTAAGTGTAAAAGTCAAATAAAAGCTTTATCAAAATGCAAACAGAAGTCTGAGGTGATTGCAGTGATGATGACCTCAGCAACCACTAGTCCAGATATCAAATCATAGTGTCCTCTACAACTGTGTCCCAAAAGAGCTTTGCAATCATGTCAAAAGGCTTTGTTTGTTTGGAAAATGGTACTCAGAGTAACATCAGGATATTCCCAAACAACATCAGTACTCATCAGAACTCTATTACTCATATTCTTTGCGGTTTCTGAAAATCAGCAAAAATTGCTTTTTGTGTGTGCCTTTAGCAATTATCTTGTAGCTTTGTGCATGTGTGACCTGTATTTGCACTGGATTCATTTACAGTTATTACCATTAGCATAATGTCTGTGATTTATGTATTTATGCAGATGGGATTCAGATCTTTGTAGTTATTAGTGAAATGGGAGTGTCTATTGTCTGTATGTGGGCGTTACAGAAAGTCATTCACTTTGAAATGAACGAAACATCATACAGTTTACTATCATTACTACTGTTCGAAAGTTCAAATGACTTTAAAGAAGCAGTATTTTTATTCAGCAAGGACACATTGAATTGATCAACAGTTGATCAACATTGATCAATATAATATTATAATGTTACCAAAAATGTGTATTTCAAATAAATGTTCTTTTGAACTTTAGATTCTTTAAAGAACCCTTAAAAAAATCCCAGTGTCAAATAAAATATGAAGCAAAAGTGTTTTCAATACTGATAATAAAAAATGTTTTTCCAGCAACAAATTAGCATATTAAAATGATTTCTGAAGGTTTAAGTGACACTGACAGCGTTGACATTGTAATAGTTTTATCACATTTAAAAAAATATTTAAATTCCGTATAGAAAATTATTTTAAATTGCAATATTTTAAATTGTTTTTTATGTGTGTGCTGTATTTTATCAAATAAATACTCAAAAAAAAAAAAAAAAACACTCAAAAGTAGTGTACCAAGTATAAAAAGCACACTTCTGTTACTTTCTAGTTTAGTTTAGGGGACAATTTTCACTATTAACTAGTTGCTTATTGCCATGAATATTGGATTTGGATATTGGTTGTTTATTAGTACTTATAAAGGACATATTAACGCCATATTCTGGATGATCATATTCTATATTCCTACCCAATTTCTACCCAATACCTAAACTTTTCAACCACCTTACTAACTATAAATAAGCAGTAACTAGGAGTTTGAAGCAAAAGTCATAGTTAACAGTTATTTAATAGTGAGAATTGGACCCTAATCTAAAGTGTGACCATATTATTTTTCTTCATCTAGACATCTGATGGCAACCTAAGGGAATTATTATTAGTAGTAGTATTATTTAACAAATGGTTGCATTGAAAACTGATTATCATTTGTTTTTAAATTGCATGGTAGTGTGACGTGTATTTAAGCTGTGTATTCAGTCTGTTCCGATTATAGTTCAAGATAATCTGATAAAGTGTTGATTTTTATTTCTGTCTCTTGCCCTCCCTGGGTATAGAGGGAGTATGATTGAAGTAATCAGATAACTTTCTATACTAGCTGCTGGTGGTTTGCAGATCAGAGCAGACAGATTTTATTAGAGAGGTGAAACGTCAGACAGTGGAGCCTCCAAGGTGGCTCAAATCATCTTCCTGGCAGAGGAAAAGGTCAGGCATCTCCCTGACTGGGCTGCATTGTCTTTTGTTCGGCCAATGTCATAAACACAGACATTCCTGCATGCTTACGAAGTTATGGTAGAATTAATTTGCTTTAGATCTCATATAGGAATTCCCTGCCATTATGTGAACTCATGATTCAGTATATATTTTCATATTTTTATGACTACATTAGTACAAATCCTTTTGTGGACACAAGAGCTGCCAGAGTGAATTCTTTTTTTCTTTTATTAAATTGACTAAAAATGGTTGTGGACATATTCACAGAATCTAAAAGGAGAAAGTATTTAGAAATGTTACTTTATGAAATGGAAGGTGCCTTGGTTTAAGAGGCAGCACATCATCTCTTCTACTTTAAAACTGGTTACAGAATAAACATGAATGAACATGTGAAGTCTATATAGTAAAAATTACTGAAATCTATCATATCTTGTATTATCTTATCGTTAAATCAGTATTTCAACTGCTGAAAGACATCAATAAAACGGCTTTATTAAACAATGTCACGTAGCATTACATTTACCTCAGGCAAGTCATTCAGTGTCACAGCTCGTTAATTCAACAGAGAAATTAACTCTTTTGCTGAATATATGCACTGTATTAGCCTTTATATTAATTATATTTTACTTAACCTGTTAGTGATTTCTTGATTATTTGATGTTTAAATAAATCTGTCCTGAAAATTGCAGCCATTTTGTAAATGTTTATATTTAACCAACGAATCTGAGTAAAATTATAATTTTGGAATTAGATTTAGAAGTTATATGCAGTTTACATGTTTGCATACATTTAATCATGTTTCATCATCATCTAAAGATTTAGGCCAGTAGTTTGGGCTCTTTGCTGTTAATCTTTAATATTATAGTAAAGTTAAAGTAAGGGCATCCTATATAGTTTACATCATTAGGAGATACATTTTTTAAAATCTTTAATAAACCTTAAAATGTAATTTAATTCATTTAAAGACAGAGACACAATCACGTGTACCACCTATACCCTATTATAAGTGTTTTAATCAAATTGGTTGAATGAGTGATTCAGTGACTCGCTCATTAAGAAAGTCACTTTTGTTTCTGGATTAATCTATGGCTTTGAACGAATCAGCTGAATAAATGATTGAATAAATTATTCACTCATTACAAGCCACTTGTCATCACCCATGGTGTGACAATATAACCTGCAGAAAGAGTTACATAAACAGTAAATCTGAAATTTGTAATGAAAGTCACAGAAAAAGTGAATGTGTGAGAGCCGTTAGAGAACTGTGACTTAACATGGGCATACACTAATCGGCCCTTTTTTGGGCCCAATTCACCCCTTCTGGCAATCCAAGGTTAAGTCTCGATTATCTTATCGATATTTCCTGTGATGTGAGGTGTCTTAAGAGTGATTGAATCTGCTTGAAAAATGTAAGGACCGCACTGATCTCAAATCGTAAATATCCAACATGTTAATCATCAGAAATCCTGGATCCCCACAAATTTTCTATAAAACAATCCAAACACCATTATCTCCATGTTTGTTTAAACTAAGGTCACGTTTACCTTCAAACGATTTTTGCATTATTCCCTGTGTTCACAGTCGGGACTCTTATTGTTTATGAATGGAATCCGTTAGTGTGTTGTGTGCCGTCTTGATCACATCGCATCACTTCAACACACTATAGGAACAAAGTTGTTCAATCAGATTTTTTTTTACCATCATGTTTGTGGTCTCCCAAATTTGGAAAATCTGCTGCGATTTTTAAAAATCTTCTAGTGTGGGCGCGTCCTTAACTGGGGGTATCCTAAACATTTTACTTTTGCTAAAATATTTTTGAATACCGCACACTAAACCTATCCACTTTTCTATAGTGTTGAAAATGTAATGGATAGATAAAAGTACTGCTAGTTTATGGGGTTAACCACAAGGAGGCACCTAGGTAACTTGCAACTCTTTATTAAAAAAACGGAAAACAAAACACTTTAAATATAACAGAAATGGCACTCGCTTAGTGCAAACACGGAGATACACGGAAGGCGTACAGCAAACATGCACAACGAAACATCCACGCAGTAACGACAAAGACAAGGGAACACAGCAGGGTAAATATACACGGGAAATGCCACACACCTGACGAGACTAATAAGATCAGTGATTAGACAAGGACAGGTGCAGGAAGGACATGGAAGATACATAGAAGGGACCCGGATGTGAACAACGTGGCGAGACTAAGTACATTGACAATAACTTATAACAATCACAGTTAATATCATATATATGAAAATACATATTTTGTTTATTTTACATTTTTGGGGATGAATGCTGCCCTTTACCATTTTGGATTCTTTCAGCCGTCTAGTAATTAAAGCGTTTTGTTTTTTTCCTTGGAGAATTCTGTGCTGGGATCTACAGGGAATTAAGTCCTCTATTGAATGTTATGTTGCTTGCATCAATTATGAGCAAACTCTCCACAATGTTTTTTTCTTTGTCTTTTTTTTTTGTTTTTTTTTTTACAGTTGGCTCTTAATGAAGTGGCTAAATTTACCTGCTTTAGTTTCCACTGAAGAGTCCTTCTGTGTGTGTGTGTGTGTATGTATAATTTTGACAGTTTGGAGAGTACACAGTGTCCTGATTCATAATTAAACAATCCAATCCAGAGACGGAAGGTTTCTTCATTAATCAGCCTTTGAAATTTCTGTTTGCAATCAGAGAGCTTGGAGAGATACTGTCCGCCTGTAACTCCTGCTTTCGATTGAGCTGCACTAAGTGATGGAGAGGGAGGCTGATTGCAAATTCATTTCTGTCAGTCATAGTTAGGCTTGATGACTTTGGTCATGGTCGCAGTAAAGTGAAAATTGGCTAAGAGTAGTGTGTTTATTTGGGGATAATGCAGTGAAAAGATCTAAATGCCATGGTCAGAATTAGCATTTATATAAAGCTATTACACACTCAAGTTGCATTTACTTAGCCGTGTCAACCTTTAATAAAACAGTAGGCGGCTATTTAAACTGTAGCAGAAAATCAACCACTTTTTAGGAAAAACAGGATGAACTTAAAGAAGTATTGGTGCCAGCCTTACTGACAAGCTTGGTTTGATTTCTAATCTGACTGAACAAAGTATCTATCTACATCAGATTATTTTTATTTTTTTTCTCAAATCCCTTTGAAAATTAGAGAACGAGATCTAGAAGTAGTTAAGGTCTGGGCAATACAAGAAATACTCTGGATCTGCACAAAATGCGTGAGTCAAGCATGGGATATCTTCAATTAATTGCTTTAGAAGTCCTTGTTTGGAGTAGTTTGTTTGACTTTTGTTGATATTGTTGTGAAACTAAAAGAAAGGGAAGTACAAAATAAATTGTATTAGTATTAACTGCATGGTCTAACTCTTGCTACAGATCAACCTCGGAGGGAAGTTTTGTTTCTCCAGAGACGTAATAAGTTGTTTCATTTATCAACATTTTTTATTTGTATTTTTTATCATCTATTTACTTTAACTATTTGCTAATTATACTACAACTATTTACTTATATTTGTACTAATATATATATATATTAACTTGTATTATACAACTATTCATTTATATAACATTTCAAGCAAAAGGTTAAATTACAATTATTAAATTTGCTGTAAGAGGCTGTTCTGTCTCAGCTTTTTCAACCTTTTTACCTACAATGATCATGCAGCTTTATTTTAATTATTTATTATAGTTTTTGGAGTCAAAAAATCCATTCAGATTGAAATTCAGTTTTAAGAAGCATGGCTGCTTTCTAGCTTTCTAATAAAACTTTCTCAAAAACCAAAAGCGTTGATGTGAGAAGACTCAAAGTTTGCTTGTAGGTCAAGAGGCAGCTAAATGTCATAATGTCGAAATGATTCATTCGAAACGAAATGGTTGATGGTTTTTTCTTGCTGGCTTTGCTTGACCTAAATAAAATTGAATTCCTAGACCAAAATCAATGAAAAGATGAGATTATAGATAGCCTATGTTGTAGCAAAACATAAAAATAAATATTATTGAATTTTCAGAGGCTGCATGCTAATGTGAATGAGCATGAATGAGTAGCAACCTTGTCTATCACAACAGTCAACATCTTAAAAGTCCAGCAAATGGCAGAAAAAGTACTGGGCTTGTAAATCTCAAATTCCCATGACCATATTTGATAACAGATGGCATGCGTGCACAGCGTTTCATTATTTCTGATTTTCCCATTTGAAAGAATGTGAATGTAATGGAGCTATTGCGGGTAACCTTTTGGCTCGACACACATAGTAGGTATCAGGAGCACCAGGCATCGTACAAGAATGCAACTAGATCAATTATGTTGAGTGCCAAATTAAGCATTGTTCTTTTTCTGTGTGCTACATCACTGGAGTAAACAAATTAATCTTACCCATAGATATGAATCCCAACAGCAATATACATCAACAAATTGGCTGTCTGCAGCAGGATATGGAGTATCCCTCCTAACCTCAAAGCATGCTGGTTCATATGTTTTTAAGTGTGCTTGGGTGGCATTTCTGTGTTCAGCCCAAAACAGAACATACACTCTAAAATGTATTCAATTTTTCCTGTTACTTCCTAAAGGTTTTATGCTGTTAATGAACTTGAAGTTATTTGATTTACACTGTTTACATTTCCAATATATATAACTAAATAATGTATGTATATTAAATAAAATAAATGTATAAATAACATTTTCTGCAAGGAAATGGAAATAATAACCATTTATGGGGTCAAATTGGACCAGTTTAAACGATAACTTTGATTAATACTGACTATACATGTATGCATGTATGTATGTATTTATTTAAGAGTGAACATTGGTGGATCCTGGTGGAATCGTAAACGTCAGTAAATATCTATTGTACAATGTTCAACTACATTTGAAGTTTTTTTCTGACATTTTTAAGTTATGTTTTATTATCTGAATACATCTGAAATGGAAATGGACCATCCCGATGAGAAAAGGCCATTCAAACCTCATTTGTTAATTATGGAACTGCAGTGTTATTGATTGGGCAAAGTTATGATTTTCCCCATGCCTTTCGGGGAGAGAACTGTGTCCATTTTGGGGTAGTATAAGATAATAACAAACAGGTGTCAGGGGAAATGGATTGAAGTAAGTATGTGTGTGTGTGTGTTTGTGGATTCTTTTTTTAATAGAGATTGTTCACATTCTCTCTTTTCTGTTGACCTTGAAACGCTGTCAGGGGAATGTGAGTGTTTAATCTGTGAAAGTCTCAGACGTTGCTTAGAGGAATATTTCAGAGAGAATTTTAGCCCTTTATTTCTTTAAATAGTATGCAGGGGGCAAACCCAGACAAATGGACAATGAAATCAGAGTGCCACTGAGATCTAGAGGCTCTTTCATGGTTTTTATGGCGCAGCGGTACATTGTGTAACATTGGAAAGTTTGGCCAGAAAGAATTTGTTTTTTTTTTAAAAAGTATGGAAATGTTTTCTATATTGTATGTACACTGCCTGTCATTATTTTTGTGGAATTTATTTTTAAGGTGTCCTTGTTACAGTGTAATTATACACTTAAATTATTAGTAATGAACTTGTAATTACTATAGGATTAGGGCTAGGTAAATGTAATTCTGTATACTTTACTGCTATTACTATAGTAAGTACGTGTAACTTGTAACAAGGACACGGTACAGTGTTACCAAATGTTCTTGTGTACTTTTATTTTAAAGATACTTTTAACTATTTTATTATATGTTATATATGCTTTATATTTAAATAATATAATAAATAGACAGCGTGCACACACACACACACACACACGCACACATTGCAGTAAATGCATTTGTATCTTTCTGTAACAGATCTTCAGAAGATGCTGGCTTGTATTTAAGAAGGCGTCCAGTAAAGGACCACGGCGTTTGGAGAAATATCCAGATGAAAAAGCTGCTTACTTCAGAAGCTTTCACAAGGTAATTGTGACTTCCATGTTTCATCTTGATTGAGAACTTCATTTTGATCACGTTTACAAATAACTTGATTAAGAGATTAGGTCCATTGGGTCCATTCTGTTTAAAATGCACCCTCGGTTTATTCCTGGCTCAAGGATAGCTCTATTCATTACCTGCGTAATTTATTTGCACAGCGCCCCTCTTGAGAAGTTCCTCTGACAGTGAAAGCTCTGGCTCAAGGGTTGACGCCGGGAAAGAATCTCTGAGTCCAATTATTTAGTTAGCAGGGGTCATAGGCATTCCGGAGCGACCGCTGTGTGATACTTTTGGAGCTGACAGTAGCTCAGGTTAAAGGTGTAAACGTGGGCACATGTCTGTTTATTTGTGTTGTGTCAGATGGTAATTTGATGTGTTCTCTGTGGAGACTTGTATCTGACATTGGCATCGCTCCAATGACTTTGAAAGTCACTGCGATAAAGCATTTGATCAGATGGTCTAGACAGAGCAGTGCTCCTCCCCATCCGCTCTGAAATCGGTCACAAGAGTTTGAGATTTCCTCAGGTGGTTGACACATGGAGCACAAAAACAGGGGGTGGGGGGGTTGGGGATGGGGGATGGGGGGGTTAGCTGAGAACGAATGGGTGAAAGTCACCTGAGAGTCACCACTTCCAACATGCTATAGTTGGATATGATTGGATATGATCCACTTATTCTCGTGAAAGTTAACAGCCTAAATTAAGACAATGATGGTGTTGGGAAGGCAAATGAAAAAGTAAAAAAAAACAGTTCAGCCACTTAGATATTTCCGCTTTATGTCCCATTAAAAAATCTAACTTAAAACAGCCTGAAAACATGACTGTGGGTTTTTAGTGAGAAATCGTCTTAAGCTGCTGAAAGTAAGTTGACTATTAAAAAGAAAAGCATTAGTTCACAAAGAATATATATTGTTTAAATTGTTATGACCTTTAGTTATTATTTTGGAATAAATTTAAGAGTGCTTAAAACACTACTAAATTCAACTTCCGGTATGCAGTTGAGGGAGTGAGACTCGGCCGGAAATTTAGTTCTTTAAATGTCATTTCTTTTCAATAGTTTATGGGAACATTTAATATTTTAAGACAGCACCTACAACACCAACCAACTTTTAAATGCTAGCTGAAGCTGGTTCTATGCCGAAATCTTAACCCGTGTCCTGCTCCTGAAAAGGCCTTGAGGTTTGTTCATGCCACTATTTCCAATCATAGCTCCAAAATTACCGAAGAGCAGCGTGGAAGAAAGGCTCGACATTTTAGAATGCAAATAAATAATTAGGAAGACGATTTGAAAAACCATTCGAGGTGGAATAATCTTTGTAAACCGGTTATTCCGGAGAATATTGAAACGTCCTAGCCCTCTGACTTCTGGGATTTTGGGGATAAATTTCCTCCACAGCCCATGATTGTTTGCTTTCATTGCTTTGAGAGATGCACTACAAGGAATACAGAATTGTGATATTTCTGACTTCTCGGCAGAGCTTAAGAAGCGACAGTTTAAGTCAGTCATGGCCGACCTACTCAGAGTCGTATCAGAATGTTGTATCCTTGCAGAATTCTCCTTTCCTTCAACGGTGAATCGCACAGTTTTGACACCCCTTAAAGTATTTTCTATGTTCTTTGGTACCATGGTTAAACCTAGTCAGCCCAGCAATATATCTGCTGTGTACACAAGTAATTAACAGATTATTTCTGGATAAAATTAAACTCGGGACAGTAATTTTCATGGTCCTTCATGCAATATCTCTGTCATGTACATGCCCTGAATGCTTTTGGTTATGCCATCAAAAGACTGGATTGTCTTAAACTTCATTAACTCTTTAGTTCCTAGATATTTACAGACCATTCAACCCTGACCCTCTTGCGGTCTGTAACCTGTGTGTTGTTCCCAATATTTTGGTATGGTTTTCTATTAAGCATTTGTGGTCAAGCTGATGTATGCCACTTTTACAACCCCACAGCATTCTTTCTTCTCCTATGTCCAAACACAATGGCAAGATCCCTGGGCCTAACGGGTTCCCAGTCAAAATTTTGAAGATGTTCTCTCAAACACTTAAACCCCCACTCATCAACATGCTATTTGTCAGTCAGTCTTGTATTTCTCTGATCTTGAAAAAAGATTACCACTTGATTGCGGCTTTAACAGGCCAATCAGTCTTTTGGATGTCAAGATACTTCTTGAGCAAAACGTCTTGAGTCTGTTTTACCTGCGATCATACACAATGACCAAACAAGTTTTTATTAAAAATAGATTATTGTCTCATAATATAAGAAGAGCATTGAATATAATTAACTCTTCAAACCCACATCCACCAAAGGCTCTACTCCTGCTTGATGCAGACAAAGCCTTCAATTGGGTGGAATGGGACTACCTCTTCTTGGTGCTATGGATTTATTTTTAACCCTCCTGTTACCCTCAAATATGCTAACACTTTTTACCCACTGGGGTCAATTTGACCCCAGTAATTTACACCACCAGAATATGATTTTTTTTTTTTACGAAGGTTTGTTCCAGGTAATTTATGTATTTGTTGACTACTTAAATAACATTTTAAGTTGACATCCACCCAGCACCCCCCTCCCCCACCCCTTATACATCCAGAATACCCATTGTAAGACTATGGACACATTTACAAATCACCATAAAATCTTACTGATTGACCTAAAATTGGAAAGTATATATATTTTTGCTGTTTTATTTGTTTTATAATATTTGTAAGTATAGATTTTGGTAATCTAAAACATTTGGAAAGAAAAACTATTTATTTTATCAAGGATAGTAACACAAGTTATGGTTGGGGTCAATTTGACCCCGAAAAAAACAAAACAATTTCAAACATTCAGAAGGATTGTATTTCTAAAAACAGAACATCATTACCATCAGAACAAAAGTAAGGAACACATAACAGTTAAAAAAAGAAAGAAAAAAAGAAAGGAAGGGCCAACGGGCAGTCATGCATCGGCAGCTGTAGGTGGCAAATTATTATGGCAAATTATCTACCCTTCCCTTTGTCTCATTGTAATCCAGTACCATTTGTGGTTTTCGGCCTTCTCTGGTGCTCAGAACAGCATTTTCCTCTTTCTTGGGCAAAGAGGAAATGACAGTGGCTCTTTCAGTGAAGGTAAACATTGAAGATGTTACCTTCCTGTTCTTCATCGCAAGAAGCTCAGAGGAAAGTTCTGGCTTATTTTTTCTCACTGTTCTCAACACGGTAGCCGTCCTTTTTAGCAGTTCTTCACCCAGGGCGTACGATGTGAAAAAATGATCACATGTAATGGGCCATTCAGTCCCTCAGCCATGTCTAGTACCACCCTCATGCCCTGATTTTTTTCAGGTGCTTCTCCAGAGGATTTAACCCATGTACACCTGCATATTCCAGGAATAGCTGGACTCTGCATTACATACGGCCCATATTTTTATGCCATATTTGGCTGGTTTGCTTGGTATGTCCCATATCATGTGAACTTTCCTGTAGCTCAATCAGTAGAGCATTGGTGCTTACAATGCCAAGGTCACGGGTTTGATCCCAGGGAAAGCAAAAACTGATTCAATGTGTTCCTTGAATGCAATGTAAGTCGCTTTAGATAAAAGCGTCTGCCAAATGCGTAAAAATGTGAACTACTAGTTGCTCTCGCAATACTACAGATATGGTTATGTTAGGTTAGAGCCCTAGAGAGATTATTGAATATATACAATTATAATGAACATTACAAAATTATAACATGTTATAGTGACCTCAATAAAACAACCAAAACAAATGTGTGTGAAATTTTAATATTTCTTATGTTTTATACAGCTAAAAGAGACAGGGGTCAAATTGACCCCCAGGAACACCGATGCTACAAAATGTGTACAGGACATTGAAAAAATATCAGCACGATAATTTTATGTTTACAGAGTTGTCCTCATTAAATTAGGAAAAGTCAGTAAATTTGAAGCAAAAAAAATAAAATTAATCATGTTTTTACAGACGTTAAAAATTGAATGGGGTCAAATTGACCCCAAAGATAACAGGAGGGTTAAATTCCCTTCCAATATGCTCGGTGGAGTATCCTCTTCTAATTTCCCGAGGTACAAGACAATGGTGCCCACTTTCACCTTAGCTTTTTGCATTGGTAATAGAACCGTTGGAAATTGGCATTTCCACTGAGCAGGCCATATATATTTGCTATTTACATTTACATTTATTAATTTAGCAGATGCTTTAATCCAAAGCGACTTACAATTTGAGGAGTACAGAAAGCAATTTGTCCTGAAGATACAAAGTACATAAGAGTGCCTGCCATACAACGTTTTAAACATTTCATACACAAGTAGAACAAGCATGGGGGATAGAGGGAGTAAGAAGGATTTTGTGTGTGTGTGTGTGTCATGTTAGGTGCTCATGGAAGAGATGTATTTTCAGCTGTCTTTTTAATCTTTGACAAGGAATCTGCATTCCGGATGAAGGCAGGGAGGTCGTTCCACCAGCAAGGAACGGTGAATGAAAATGTTCTTGCGAGTGATCTTTTGCCTTTCTGTGATGGAACTACAAGTCGTCGCTCGTTGATCGATCGTAGGTTTCTGGTAGGTTTGTAGATTTGTAGCAGTGAGTGGAAGTATGAGGGTGCTGAGCTTGTGTAAGTTCTGTATGCAAGCATCAGTGCTTTGAATTTAATGCGTGCTGCAAGTGGGAGCCAGTGCAGTGAGATGAAGAGCAGTGTGACATGAGTCCTTTTGGGTTCACTGTAGACCAGCCGAGCTGCGGCGTTCTGGATCAGTTGCAGGGGTTTGATTGCACTAGCAGGAAATCCGACCAAAAGAGCATTGCAGTAATCGAGCCTGGAAATGACCATGGCCTGCACCAGAAGTTGTGTTGCTTGCTCAGTGATGAACGGCCTCATCCTCCTGATGTTGTGCAGAGAAAGACTAGAGGCTTTGAAACTTTTGTTAAAAATTAATTCCCTGATTTTCCAAATCGCCCACCAAAATCTCAGATAGATCATATTCTTGAAGTAGCCCTAGACAAAAGGGGTACATTGTCCACTTTATACAGACTGATCTCTTCCATCACCACTTACTCTTTCCTTTATAAAACAGCTGTGGGAATCAGATCTTAGCCTTACACTTGAAGACGAGACTTGGAACCAGATCCTGTCCCGTGCCCATACTACTTCTATCTGTGCATGACAGCCTCATTCAATTAAAATGTATTCATCATGTTTATTGGACAAAAGTTAATTCTGGCAAAACTTAAACAGATTATCGATCCCCTTTGTGATCGTTGCCATCAGACCCCAGCTGATTTAATACACGTTTTGATTATGCCAATCTATAACATCTTTCTGGCTATCAATTTTTAATTGCTTCAGTGTCAAAGAAACAGATTGTGCTTTGTCCTCTGGTTGCACTTGGTTGCACTTGCACTTTTGGTTGGACTCTCCCCAAATGTCACTGGCCTACCCGGAACATTTCCTAACATTACTGGCTGTTACAGCCTATTATGGATAGAAACGTTTGACGACAGTTGGAGATGCAATTTCATTAATTTAGAAAAAAATCAGGTATACGATTACACTTGTATATTTTTAGAAAACACTTGTATATTTTTAGAAAACTAGGACCTATTCCTTATCTTTTTTTTCTGAATATGTTAGTACTAACTCTACATCCTGTCAATTACCGGTATGCAATAAATTGTTATCATGATTGTGGTTTGAATCTGTTGTTTTTGTGCGTTTAACCACCCCTCTATGTATACACTTAATATTTGTAAGTACTTGACATGCACTCTATATTTATACTCTTTGCCTCCTTTATTTTTCATTCATTCTTTGGGTTTGGGGTTAGGAGTGAGGTGGGAATAATACTTTTCACTATTTTCTTGTTGTTACTGTAAAAGCTGTACTGTAAAAGAGACCAAAAACCATTCTATTCTTGTATTTTTACACTAACTATAATGTTCTATTTATGTAGTGTTTATTTAACCAGGAACACGAAGTCTAACAGGTACATATATTTTCATTTGATCAATACAAAAAAAGTGCGGACTTTGCCTCCTCATTTTAAAGTAAAATCTTGCTTTGTCCCATTACAAAAACAACAATATGTTTATATAATTTTACTGGGGCAAAGTAAGATGTAATGTACATATTTTCATGCGTCGCCTGCTCGCTGTGCTCCGTGGAATCCTCCGTGTATTCACCGTGGAATGAATCCTAAACTTGCAGTCAGATGATATGACATAACATTGTAGCTGAGAAGAGATAACTGATTTGTGAATTCCAGATACAATTTGCGATAACTTTAGGTCTTTAACTGCTAAAAGAATGCTGATCTCTTCTAATTTGGTCAGGGGTGTGGGAACTATTTTCACAGGCTTACAAAAACATAATGGATTTTTTTTTTAAATAAAAGTCATTTTTAAAACAGTAAACCTTTAGCAATGAATATTACAGTAAATTGTAAGTGTGCTACAGACCTTTGTTTTTATTAAATTGAAATAAAAAAAGTAACTTACATTTTATACACTATATTTGTTCAGTCTATGAAAATAGGTCCAAAAAACCCATATCAATTTCATTAATTTGGACAAAAATCAGGTGTACAATTAAAAGCAACAGTAGTATATTTTTTAGAAACCTAGGACCATTCATTATCTTTTTTCTGAATATGCTAGTAATACTTCTACTTTTTCTACTTCTAGAGGAGTGTTTGAGCAGGATGTTTCTTTCTTAAATGAACCAGTGTTTCTGAACGAATTAATTTGAATGAATGATTCATTGTTTCAATAAGACGTGACTTGCTACCAGCTACTGGCTGGTTTTCTGCTGCACTCCATGCACAAGCACGTCTGTAATGTACAAAATTATTTATTTAAATAAAACAATTTATTCATTGTTTATTTACATTTATTTTGATAACAATGTGGTATGATCAAGTATCAAATAAAATCTAAACTTATATTGATGAAGCTCTTGTTAGTAATTGTTTAAAAATTACCATGGTAAAACAGCGTTCCAAAGGTAACTTTAATTGTCATCAACCAATCCACATCTTTTGATACCTAAACTAAAAATCTTTACAGGCGATTAAGCAAGGCACTTGTAACAAAAAGGGACTCACAGGCAGGGATCCAATTGCTTGTCTTTATTAAGAATGGTCGTACAGGTAGAAGGTCAGGGCTAACGAGGGCTAGAGCATTCGTGATCGGTAATCCAGGCAAGAGTCAGAAAGGCAGGCAGACAGAATCAGGTATGTTAATCCAGGCGGGGAAGTCAAGACAGGCAGATATCACAAGCGTTAATCCAGGCACAGGTCGGGGCAGTCAGAACAGAATCAATCATGGGTAAACAGGCAGAATTGGTAACAGGATAAACAGACAAGGATATAAACGCTCAGAATGATAACCGTAGTAAATCGAGACCTCGGGATGTGTGTGCATGCATGGGAGTCTTTTATAGTTCATGAAATGGTGTACAGCTGGTGTGACAAACAGTAATAATGGAGTTCAGCTGGTGTGTGCAATCAGTAAAATGGACAGTTAATACCTTGGTTTCACGTTGTGATCAGCTAAGCTATTTCCTTTTGCTTCCATATTTCCCTATAGTTGTCACAGTCCTGTCATGATCCTTTTGTTTGTCCCTCATGTGTTGCCGTAGCTGTCTTAGTCTGTGATTACCTAGTTAGTTCGCCACCTGTTTGTCATTTCCTAGTGTATTTAAACCCTCATGTGCTCCATTGTGTTTGTCAGTCTTTGAATGTTACTTGTGGAAGTCGCTCTCCCTCCGAGTTTCTGTTTTTGCACCCCCGTGTGCTCTTTTGTTTATTGTTGATAATTAAAGTTCCTTTTTGAGTTTATCTTGTGATCTCAGTGTCGTGTGTCTCCGTGTTACTACACACCGCCTGGATTGCTAACAGAAAGACTGACCGGGTTTTTTGTCGCCCATAAGACAGACACGCTGTCATGGAATTCGCCACCTCTCCTGCAGCAGAAGCACGCCACTCTGCCACAACACCCGCTATGTGGGAGGAAGACTCTGCGCCCGCCGGTACGCAGCTCGGACCAGTCCGTCTCGCTGGTCGAGCTGCGTGCGCGCCCACAGCTCCGCTACCCACTGCAGCGCCTGTTGCTCTCCAGAAGAGGCCTGCTCCGACGCCAGTTCCCGCGCCCCGACGCCCGTCATCAGCGCCTGTTCCCGCGCCCCGCCGCCCGTCATCAGCGCCTGTTCCCGCGCCCCGACGCCCGTCATCAGCGCCTGTTCCCGCGCCCCGACGCCCGTCATCAGCGCCTGTTCCCGCGCCCCGACGCCCGTCATCAGCGCCTGTTCCCGCGCCCCGACGCCCGTCATCAGCGCCTGTTCCCGCGCCTCGACGCCCGTCATCAGCGCCTGTTCCCGCGCCTCGACGCCCGTCATCAGCGCCTGTTCCCGCGCCTCGACGCCCGTCATCAGCGCCTGTTCCCGCGCCTCGACGCTGTCATCAGCGCCTGTTCCCGCGCCTCGACGCTGTCATCAGCGCCTGTTCCCGCGCCTCGACGCCCGTCATCAGCGCCGGTTCCCGCGCCTCGACGCCCGTCATCAGCGCCTGTTCCCGCGCCTCGACGCCCGTCATCAGCGCCGGTTCCCGCGCCTCGACGCCCGTCATCAGCGCCGGTTCCCGCGCCTCGACGCCCGTCATCAGCGCCGGTTCCCGCGCCTCGACGCCCGTCATCAGCGCCGGTTCCCGCGCCTCCTCCGGCGCACCCAGACCTCCTAGACCTCCTAGACCTCCTAGACCTCCTAGACCTCCCAGACCTCCCAGACCCTCCGCCGGCCGCCCGCCATGAACTGTGTTTTCCCCAGGCCGCCCATGAACTGTGTTTTCCCCAGGCCGCCCATGAACTGTGTTTGCCCCAACCCAAACTCCCTATATTCCCGGGCCTCTGGCTCCTTCCTGACCCCCCCGACCTCCCAGACCTCCCTGAACACAAGCCACCAGAACTCCCACCCAGCCTCCCTCTCCCACCACCTCTACCCAGCCTGCACCCGTCCCCATCTCTGCCTGTGTCCCGCTTCCCCACTCTGGCTCCACCCATCACTGTGGAGCTGTCATGCGTCGGCGGTACACCGGCATCGTGGGGCACTGAGGTTCCACCTCCGACCTCGGTGCCCCTCATTCCACCTCGGCCCGTCGACGCATCGTCAGCGCCTCCACTCCTCACCCCCTCAGCCCCAGCGACGTCCCTCAGCCTCTCCTCTCCTGTGGGCTCCCTCGTCCTACCGGTGTCCCCTTGGTCGGTCGTCGCCTGGCCTCCTCCTGAGGGAGGAGGTACCACGCTGGTTCTTCGGAGGTTCGTCACTCCAGCTCTTCCTCGGCCTCCGGAGCCAGCGGCGTCACTCAGGGACCTTGGCCCGTCGGCTCCACCATGGACTGACTCGGGTGCCTGGCCCCTGACCCCGCCTGCTCCCCCCTGGACACTTCCCTCTGCCTGGCCCCTGACCCCGCCTGCTCCCCCCTGGACACCTCCCTCAGCCTGGCCCCTGATCCCTCCTGCACCCCCATGGACTTGATTATTTTTTGGACTCTGTTGTATTTTGTTCAGTCCTCCCCCCTGGTCCCCCTCCCTCCCTCCGCTGTAGACCTGTTTTGGCGCGAGGTCGCGCCTTTCGGGAGGGGGAGCTACTGTCACAGTCCTGTCATGATCCTTATGTTTGTCCCTCATGTGTTGCCGTAGCTGTCTTAGTCTGTGATTACCTAGTTAGTTCGCCACCTGTTTGTCATTTCCTAGTGTATTTAAACCCTCATGTGCTCCATTGTGTTTGTCAGTCTTTGAATGTTACTTGTGGAAGTCGCTCTCCCTCCGAGTTTCTGTTTTTGCACCCCCGTGTGCTCTTTTGTTTATTGTTGATAATTAAAGTTCCTTTTTGAGTTTATCTTGTGATCTCAGTGTCGTGTGTCTCCGTGTTACTACACACCGCCTGGATTGCTAACAATAGTACTATGCCCTTCTGTTTTTACAATGGCTTAAAATCTAAGGATGAGAGTAGGTGACAGGCTTCAATTAATAAGGTAACAAGCTAACAATGTGATATGTGCTTTCCATCTGCAGCTGTATAGCCCCTAGCAACATTCTCATGTAATAACTTGCATCACGTACATCAATAAATGTTCGCTTCGTTCTTGCGAGGGTTGTTGTCTTTGGCGCTTGCAATATCACTCTGACAGCCGCACTTCCACTATTACTCTGACAACTGGCGCTGATAGTCTGCCTGACCTGTCAATCATGCAAGAAGATGTGATTGGCTGTGCTGCCATGAGGGCGGGCTCTTCACATCTCATCCGATGATCAACACAACACGCTTCTTAAAGGGACTAGCGCAGCGGGAGAGACTGCTTTTTTTCTTTTTCTTCTGATTCT
This sequence comes from Rhodeus uyekii, assembly GCA_037043235.1. Classification (NCBI taxonomy): domain Eukaryota; kingdom Metazoa; phylum Chordata; class Actinopteri; order Cypriniformes; family Acheilognathidae; genus Rhodeus; species Rhodeus uyekii. The sequence continues at coordinate 93,420 of JAWRVZ010000086.1, forward strand.
GACTTGTGTTTTTCTTATTTTGGTGGATCCTGAATTTTGAATTTTTTAATTTTTGCGCACATGCACTGTGTACCAAGCCTGAACAGTTATGGATAATTCATGTCATACAAGCATCATTTGAAATTCGATATGTGATATATGTTATATGGGTTATCTCGATAAACGGTTCTCTCTATGCTTTTTTGCAACCCCCGAGGCCGTCGACATAACCGAACTCCACTGTATTTAAAATAACTGTTTTCTAATTTAATATTTTTTTAAATGTAATTTATTTATTGATGTGTAAAGCTGCATTTTCTGTATCATCAGTCTTCAGTGTCACATGATGCTTCAGAAATCATTAACATTATTTGAATATAAAATTTGAAAGTTTACTGTCACTTTTGAATAACAGTAAGTGTTTTGAATTTAATGCATACTTGCTGAATAAATGTATTAATTCCATACTGTGATTACAAAAATCAGATTGACCTCATGCATGTTAGTTGTAGACCATTTTTATAATCTACATAATATAGATTCCAAATTTTTGTTCCATTTACAAATGGACAATATCAGAATCCTACACTGCCAAATTAAAATCCATTAAAGGGCATTTTGCAATTGCACCAGGTTTCCGCCCAGGAACCAGACCCTTTTAGTGTGAATAATTTCGAGCATTACATCCCTTTCCTGTCCTCAAGCCCTTTTGAAAATATTCCAATTAGGGCTCATTATCAGGGCGATGGCTGATGATCTTATGCTGCGAACATGCAGAACATTCTAGAATAATGAGCACAGATGCGGTTGTAGATTAGGGCCACGACACCACGGTTTGATGTCGCTGCATTGTGGGAACGTGCCTTTATCAGCTCTAACAAGCCTGCTAATAAGATTACTCATTAGACATGAGGGAGATGAGTGAATGTGGTACAAAGCAACAGCCCGGCTTTTCAGTATGTGTGATGAAGACGATGTAACAGGCAGACTTTGGTGTAGGTGTAACTCTGATGTCTCTGCACTAGTTCTGATTATGTATTTTTATTTTATTTTTAATTTTTTTTGCTTTTTAAAGTTCAAATTTAAAGGTCTATTAATTAAGTTTCTAGTATACTTGACATACCTGAAGTCCCATTTTGTTCATATTTGACATTCATCACATTCCAATTTGAAGTCAAGTAGAATTGTTAACATGCACTTTATTGGATTATTGTGTAATGTAAGTAATGTAATGAATTTATTAATCAATTGACAGGTATATTTATTATTTAATGATAATATAATAATTTGATCTTAACATTAAACCTATTTTTAGGAAAATGTTCAACTTTGTTTTCATATTTAATAGTTTAATAGCATGAAATCATGTGCAGGGCAGTGACCACAATAAGCCAACTTTTTTTCAAAGAAAGATATTGTGATCAAGTGTTGCTGGTGAACACTGTTCCAGATGTATGCTGTTCAAAACTATTTATCTGGTGACAAAACAAAATTTTAACTAATTTTAAAATTAAGAGATTTAATAAGTCAAATGCAACCTGATGGTTTTTAAGGCACTATTCTGTACAGTAATACCTCGGTTTACGAGTTTAATTCGTTCCAAGAGCGAGCTCGTAACCCAAAATGCTCGTACACCAAAACAATTTTCCCCATAAGAATGCAGTAAAAATCACTTGATTCGTTCCACGCGACCATAAATGCCCATTTTAAATGTTTTTTTTTGTTTTACCCTATTAATTACAGTTAAAATGATAATCATTAAGATCTCATATAAATACTAATTAATAATTGCCCTTTACCTTGTTCCTTGAGTAGTATCGCTGCTGGTGTGAAGGAGACGAGAGGAGGAGGAGGGAGGACGGGAGAGGAGGAATTTCGTACCTTCTTTCTATATGCTGTAATGTACGTATATATTTCACTACGTGAAGAATAGTGATCACAATTAATGCAACAACACGAGGTAAAACCGCTGTAAATCATTTATGTATATCATTGTGACAAATGATCTGTACAGAGTTATAACTGTGTTATAGTATGCTGTTCTATAATTTATGGCCCTTTAAGAACGTCATGGGTGCGTTGTACAGAGAACACACGTGAGCCTCATTAGCATGCAATGTCGTGTTGCAACTAAACCGAGCGACGCTGAGAGAATGAATAAGCTAAGGGGTGATAAAGGGGTTGGAACTGTGTGAATATTTTTTGAGAGGCTGTCGTTAGGATATTTCCAGTAAAAATTTGCACGAAGATGCTGAGCGATAGGACTTTTCCACACAAAAATGCGCGTGGGCGAGAGAATATTTTTCTCGCACGCCGATACAATGCTCGTACACCGATTAGACTTTCCATGCTCGTACACCGATTTGCTTGTATACTAATTCACTCGTAAACCGAGGTATTACTGTATTTAAAAACGTTAAATGTAAAAATGTGTGGTGTTTGGGTGAGACATTCACCTTCTTATCAATTATGTCCCTTTTTACAAGATGTAAAATAAGTTTCAGTTGTCCCCAGAATTTGTCTAAAGTTTCAACTCAAAATACTCCACAAATGATCATAGCATTGTCAGGGTTCTGTCACTTCGGTTGTGTTTTCTAATGTTTCGGTGACAGAGCTCTGACACTGCCCTATCGTTGTGTCTTTGTGGGAGAACAAAGAGAGACATCTCTCGTCTATGAAGCGTCTTGTGTGTGGGGCATGATGTTCAATTCTGACACTTTGGTCTTGTTCAGTTTGGGTTTTGTGTCGGGATTCGGACATTCATGCCCCATATTTTTTTCCCTGTTGTGAGCGCACGAGACGAGCGTTCACTTGTCCTCATGAGCTCTACATCATGTGAGTGGGCGCAGTTTCAAGCTTCGCACGGGCTGTGTGCTCTCTTGTATGTGTGTAATGTTGTGTTGCATGCAGTCTTTGTTTCACTTGTTTTGTTTTGTGTGGACACGCGGCTTATGAGTGTTCTCGCGTGCCAAGTTTTCTTGTCATGTTTTGTCCTGTCAATTGTGAAACCGCCTGTCTTGTTCTCTTGTTATTGTTCCCTGTTCTCCATCCTTCACCCTGCCTCATGTTCTCTATTCATTCCCTGTTGTTTGCTATCCTTTCCTGAATTGTCGTTTATTGGAGTGGAGCGAATGGCTAGTTGTGTCAAGTTCTGTCCAGTCAAGTCAGTTTGTTTTTCCCCCTCGGGCTAGTTTTTGTTTGTTTTGTTTCTTTTTTACTAAATAAAGCTCATCTCACCTGCAAATTAAGTCCTCTATTCCTCCCTTCACTCACCCTGACAAGCAAATGTTGTAAATGCCTATTTTTGAGTGGAAGGAAAAACATGCTTCTTTTTTGTGCATGTATCTTTAAATGCAAATGAGCTGCTACTCCCCAACCTACATTCCAGAAGAGAGCGGTTCTATTTAATATTCACTTTTTTGGAAATCTTCAGATATCTATAAGAAAATAGGGAAAACTTGATTTCTAGCATTACTTTATTTAAATATTACATTTGTTATTGTACTGTTATGCATGCACTATAGTATTGCTATTTTGAAATGGCTTTTTTTTTTTATCTTTTCTCTTTTCATTTTAATTTTAGATTTAAGTTAAGTCATTTTTAGTACTATTTATCCTTAATTTTACTTTCTTTATTTCAGTATTTCAACTTAAACTTATTTCTGCAAGTTGCCAAAGTAACATTTCTAATTTTCGTTTAAGTTTTTCATCTAATATTTAAAAGTATTTAATCGTAGTTCAGTTTTACTGTATTTCCTGTAGTTGTTACTGAACTGTGGTTTTATTGTAGTTACCGAAAATAATTTTTAATCGTTTTTATTTGATTTAACAAAGACAACACTGTTGCTTAAACATTTTGTATACTGTACATAACTAGACAAATCCTCAGACGTCATGTCCATGGACCAAATTCCTGGCCAGAATAAGATTCAGTGTGGGTCAGACTGTTTGATGTTTAGGCAAAAGTCTGGCTTAGCAAGACTAGCACGTTAGCTGAAAGCTAAGGAGTTTTCAGAAGATACTTCAGCACACCCATCGGCACGTCATCCATTCACTGTGATGCACTCAAGCTGGAGAAGTTCTTTCAAAGCCTTGAGCAAAACCCTTCATCAGAATGATAATCCTTGAACCCACACTCAGCACAACACAAACACATTCAGATTCAGTAACATCCTCCCTGTTGCCACAGGCATATCATATACTCTCAAACCAAGAAAAACTACCGGCAAAACCGAGAGGTGAGGTGTAGCGTCTGCGGTTTCCGACTGAATTTTAACTATTTCAACAGAGCTTGGAAGAAGTGTTGGTAAACTTTGTGTAACATTGTTTGTTTTTTTTTGAGAAGTGTGACACTGCAAGATGATGTGAAATGTACCTGAAGAGCATTTTAAATATAGCCTGTGCTTATTTTGTACTTTCAGTAAGGAGTCTGCTTTTCTCTGAGGTAATATTGTTTGTCATGGATGTGAAAATATTTTAAATCATGGATGAAAATCTTATTAAAATTCACATCCCTACTTGCTTAATTCATTAAAATGCAAGTAATCACAAAACAATATCAGCATTCATTCATTCTAATTGCAGTATGGTGACAGCTTAGTCACATCCTTAATTATCCCATTATCTTCCTTATTTAGTGTACTGGATGAAACTAAAACATTTTTTTTAGATCAGTGGTTCCCAACATTTTGGACTCCAGGAACCCCCATTATCTGCGACAATACTTAAAGGTCCCTTGATTTTTAGGTAAATTGTTTTAGAGCTTGGCTTGAAAAAAATGTATAGTCACTATAAAAATACCCTTGTAGTTGTAAGTTATAAGATACTAGTAGAATAGATACTTCACTTAAAAAAAAAAAAATTCAGTTGCAGTCTTTTAAAAAGACAATTAAAAATGATGCACACCGATACTGAAATACCTGAAATTATAGATACAGAATACTCAGAATAGATACATGATACCAGCTGCACTTTCTCACTCACTGACAGTGAACTGACAGACAAACCAATCTCCCCTCATTCACTAGTTTAATTTTCTCCAGATGGATATTAAACAATATTCATCATTACCGCAGATTTTGTGCTCGCACCCAAAATGAGCACACATGAAGCCATCTCTTAGTACTAAATTGACTTATTTTTCACTGGTTATCTACTTTCACGTAGCTCAAACAGTAGAGTGGGGCGCTTGCAACACCAAGGTCATGGGTTTGATTCCCAGGAAAAGCAAGAACTGATTCAAATGTCAGTGTAACCTGAATGAAGTCACTTTGGATAAAAGCGTCTGCCAATACAAAAATGTAAATTGAGCTTAAACCATCAAAATGATGTCAAAATGATGCCAAAATGGCATTATGTTTTAAGTGAACTTAAACAGTTCTTAAATCTTAAAGTGATAGTAGCCTAATATACCTGTTATATATAAAGAGGGACAAATTTGCCACTTCACATGGTTATCTCGTGACTAATGATCGTACGTAGTTCACTGAGTTCCCGTTGCACATACAGTGTTACGCAGCCGCAGAAGAACTCGCGGAAGTGGTGGAAAAATAAACCCTTCTAGATGCTATCTTGGAAGAGGAGACGCAGGAGTTAGCATCATTGTCCAGGAATGCCCAGATTACATTGACATTGACAAAGACATTGTTACTGATAGAAGCATTTGTTTTCAAGCAGACTGTTAAAGGCAAAAAGCCAAAAAGCATTTTAGAGTTTGTAAAAAAAACATAGTAACCGCGTGTGCAATACTATTCAGTACTGTCAAAGAAAAATCTCTGTGTTATGAGCGAATGTGTTTGTGTGTTGTGACTGTTCACGCTGTGAGTGATCATTGTGTTTGCAATGTTGGAGAATATAATTATCGAATACAAAACTGAATCGACAGTTTTTCCCCAAGGTATCAATGTCAAAATTGAGGCAGTGAAAATGTTGAGTGGCTAGTAACTTTGAAAAACCACTTGCTATAGTTGCTCGTGAGTAAAAAAAATAATATCAAGCTTTCCATACCACCGGCACTAAACCCTACCATAAACCTACAAGCAACCTGAAGCAACTACACCATTTTTGCTGCTTCTACAAGTCATTGAGGTCTTATGGTAAATTTTGTTTCAGGGGACTTAACAAGCTGCATTACGTTCAATGCTGTACAAGTGTAATGCTTTGTCAGAAAAGCCAAAAATAAGGAGCAGGTTTTGTGATACAATTGTCAAAATGTATACATTTACAAATCATGCACTATGGTATATTTTCTTTGAGGTCTCAAAGGTTTTGTACAATGAACGCCGACACATTTCACAATGAATCAAGGTTGATGTAACCATTTCTAAAACATACTTGAACATATACAAATATTATGAACATTAAGATTTATTTTCACTTTCCAATGTCCAACTGTTCTTTGGTGTTTGTCATTGGTGTGACAATAGAGAGACCAAACGTTAACTCTCATCTCAGTTGCTCCCTAAATCCAGGCACAGCAGTCATTTCAAATCATTATATTTTCCGATAACAGTAACTTCATTACCTCATTGTCATCCTCCTTTCTTTGTATCCTCCTCCTCTTAAGTTTGCTAATTTTGGTAATGAGTTTTGTCTTCTTCCGCAGATTACTGAGCTCCACAACATTAAGAACATTACGCGAATGCCACGAGAGACCAAGAAACACGCAGTGGCAATTATTTTCTGTGATGAGACGTCAAAGACATTTGCCTGTGAGTCAGGTAAGCACCGTCTCCAACAATGAGAAAAGTCTTTGTTGTACTGCTGGATTGTATCAAAAAGGACTTCTTTTATTCTATATTTCAAGATATGCAAGTATTGATTTTCACATAAGGGATCTTTGTTTATTTTTGAGTTATTCTATTTATACCTTGAAACTTCTATTTATACCTTGAAGTTGCTACAAAACATTAAGGCTAGTAAGTTTAGAAGAGCCTATTGGGATATACAGGGTTTTTTAAAAGTTGTGTCATAGCTTGTGTCATTGAGAATGAATATGGCCAAAGGCAACAAACAGAACAGCAGTTAGAAAGAAAAACAACAAGAGAAAGGCTTAACACACAAACACGCATTTGAAATATGAATGAGATGCTTTACTCACCATTAGCTTGGCAGCAGAAAGTCTTTTCCCATGTGTTTTCACTCCTCTCAAACTGAAAAACTTGTAGTGGAAATATGGCAGTGTCAAAACTGATCAAAGGGTTCTCACAGGGAAAAAAAGTATACCCAGAATACGAAGATGAAGATGTACTAACTTGGTTGCGAAATGATTTTAGGAGAGTTTTAATATTCAGCTCTGGGGTTAATCACAATTGTAATTTTACCAGGCTGAACAAAGCATGATTAACCGTAATTAAATGTATCATTTTGATTGTTTGAGAGACATTTTTGAACTACTGTTTGTAAAAGTTTGGGGTCATACGAGAATTTTTTTTCTCATGTAAAAGAAATGAATGGTTTTATTCAGTAAGGGCACATTAAATTGATCAAAATTGGTCTGGAAAGACATATTGCATAAATTATATAAATGCTATTCTTTTGATCAAAGTTTATTCAAAAATAACTATTTTCTACATTGATAATAACAATAAGAAATGTTTCTTGAGCAGAATATCAGAATGTATGACTGGAGTAATATTGCTGAAAATTCAACTGCCATCATCAGGAATAAATTATATTTTAAAATTATAAATGGTAATATTTAACAATATTATTGTTTTACTTTGTTCAAATAAATGGTGCCTTGCTGAGTATAAAAGAGGCATATTCAAAAGCAAATCTCACAGACTCCAAACATTTGACGGTACAACATACACCTAATTCGCAAAACTCTTTGAAAAAGATACATTTGTATGCATTTTCTTGTGATCGTGGCAGCAGCTATTTATCAGGTCATGGAAAAGAACATCATTCCCAGGCATGTATCCATGTTTCAGTGTAGACGAGCACCTTTTCTTAATTTTAAAAAGCAAATTCATATATATGGCTCACAGTGATTAATTAAATTAAAAGTATGAACATGGTTCAAATATGGCTAGCTGTGGGAAAAGCAATATTCAATTAGTTTAAATGTATTAATTTGAAACAAATTGGATTGATTAATAAACATATGAATCTGGCTATTGTGATTAATGAGATCTAACCTGTTTATTACCCCTTTCATTTATGTATGAATGACATATGCATCACATTACATTTATGAGTTTGAACTGTGCAATCCAGAAGATGAGCATTTTAAGTCTACTTTTTTCCAGTTTATCTGACTGTTTATTTCTTTAGTGAACTGATTTCTTAAATAACAAAAAAGTATGTGCTGATAAGCCATAATAACAGCAGGTCCAATTAATTCTAAATGAACTCCATCCACAATAATGGGTCACAAAGACATTATTAGACCAGAAGTGGAAAACTTGTGATAATCGAGCACAATATTTTTTTCTTTGCATTCAAATGTCCTGTCAAGCAAAATTCCCATGTAGGAAAGGAGAAGAGAGAGAGAAGGAGTAAAGGGGAAAAGCTGGAGGAGACTGGAAGGAGAGGCAGTGGAGTGGATGTGCACAGGGGGAGCAGGATGGTGGACCCGCTGGGATATCATTAGCACCTCTGGGGTCTTCCGCACTGCCAGGGGGACGCGAGGAATGTTCTCCTGAATCCTTTTACCACAATAACCTCCCCACCCCCAGCTCTGCCTCTACTCTCCTCCTTTCCCTTCAGAGGCAGGATATTAATGGGAAACGGGAAGAGCGGGCATAGGGCACAAATGAAGAGCTGTGCGAGATATGGGCGTATACCAAGGGTTTGCCTTGAGGCTGTTTAGACGAAGAAGTCTTCAGTACTTCAGACTTTTCTGTGCCTGTTTGTTGGTAATATGTCCTGCTGCATTAGATCACCTTGTTGTCCTTGTGGAAGTAAATCACCTTTGTGTCTGTGTGTGTGTGCTAAACTCTCCTTGTGGCTCTTTTAATTTTGGCACAGGTACATGTCCACGAGCTGCTCCCTCTCGAACTTCCCCTTTCCCACTAACTCTGGCCATATGGAGCTGGTGTCCCTCACATGTCCGCCACATGTAGGAACTCGACCTCCCTTGATCCTTCACTTCCACTTCCTCACCTCCCTCTGAGTCTGTCAGGTTACGCTTGTGTTGATCTGACCTTTTTTTTCCCTCTCCCGCTTTCTCGCTCTGCCTTGCAATTATCATGTCTGACTAAGAGGGGCTGTGACTTATAACTAATTAAACATTTTGTGCAAATTCGGTTTTATACATTTTTCACCCAAAACAAATTAGGCCTAACATCATATAAAATATAAAAGTCAAATTATATACTGTTCAAAAGTTTGGGGTCATTAAGAAAAAAAGAAAGAATACTTTTTATTCAGTAAGTATGCTTTCAAATGTATCAAGTCACAGTATATTTAATAAAATATTTTTTACATTTAAATTATGAACTTTTTATTCATCAAAGAATCCTGAAATTAATGTATTCCAGTTTCGACAAAACTATTAAGCAGCTCAATAAGAGCTCTTCATTTATATTAATAAGAAATAGTTCTTGAGCACCAAATCATATTAGAATGATTTCTGAAGGTTCATGTGACACTGAAGACTGGAGTCATGATGCAAAAAAAAAAATCAGCTTTGGAACAGGAATAAAATGTATTCTAAAATGTATTAAAATAAAATAAAAGTTATATTAATAATATAATAATAATATAATAATATTTTACTATAGCAAATGAATGCAGCTTTGGATAAGAAACTTATTTCAAAAATATAAGCAAGTCTTACTGACCATAAACGTTTGTATGGTAGTGTACAGTAGATATTCCTAATATAAAAATTCAGTAGAGCATGGAATTAGCCATGCCAAGGTCTTGCATTTGGTTTCCAGCGGATGCATGAACTGATAAATGAATAAATAAAAATGTACACTTTGAATCCAATAAAGATGTTTTGTCACATGCATAAATGTTAATTTAAAACTGATATTTATTGATGTTTAACAATGAATGTTGCTTTGATTAAAAGCTGTATGAAGTATTTGTACTTGCTACTTTGTAACTTGCTCTGCTTTGCCAAATTCAAATGCTTACACTATAAGAATAAAGCATTACAATGTAATGAATTTTTCCCCCTCACATGTAAATGCATTTTTCACTTCTTTGCAGGGCCCACAGACCCTACTGAATCAATAATCAAATTCATTCATTCATGATTTTTTTTTTATGTTGCCACCTTAATCTGTTTTCATCCATCCTGACCCATTTTCACTCTCCTGACTATTTATCATGTAGTTCTTCTCATTTCCTGTGCTTTGAGTGAACCGTTAACCATGTGAAGATGTTTTGCTGTAAAATGCTGTGATTCCACCGGGCATCTTTGTGTTTGTGCACATAGCTGCCTGAGCACTTGAGAGTTTGCCATGCTGATGAAGTATTTGTTTACCAATTTTCCACTCAGTGGGCCCAAAAGTTTGTGTGGATTTAGACACACTTAAAGGTCACCGTCTCAGGAGAGAGGCCATGCAAATACATCCAACAATAAGCTTGTACAAAAAAGGGGGAAAATGTGGACAATAGATTGTTTGTGACTGGATAAAGTTAGATAAAGATAATCCAAGGCATTGTGGTTTTATTTCTAGCTTTTGGATCGGTGCATACGGCTTACACGTAATACTGTGCAACTTATTTGATAAGATGACTTTTATTGTACTATTCGCCTATGGATTTGGCACTATAGCACATTCTGGTCATTTTTTTCTGATTGAGTATTTTAAATGGTGCCTGCTCCCATTACTCAAGATTTAAAATTAAAATGTGAATAGATATACAGTATTAAGCTTTAATAATTACAGCTGAAATATACTTTGGAAACATCAAGTAGACAGTCATTGTTATTCAAACAAGCTCTGCGGAATACGCAAATTTGACCAGGTCATGAATCTGCTAACTACTGTTTCTTGCGTAATTAGACAAATCAAACCTCAAAATGTTGAGCTTTCAAACCCATGGCACTGGGAGAAATGGTGTGGACAGAATTCATTTTGTAGTTGCTGTAGTCATAATTTGCTTGCCCTTTATGTCATTGTGTTAAACTGCATTAGGTGCTTTAGAGGGAATATTCACTTATGTTTACTTGCTTTCATTAGAATGATTCTGTTGTAGATTGGCCAGGAGGTTTTCAGGAACTGACTGCCAAGAAAAAACAAAAACAAGAAGTCCCATAAATACATGCAAGTGGCTTACTCAACATGCTCAACTCCTACAGAATGCTATTTGTGTTTTTCATTTGTGTGCATACAGGGGCCAAAATAACTATTGCAACACCTACCAATAATGTGTAAACTGAGAAAATGTGCCACCCATAAATCCTTTTTTTTACGGTCCATTAAACTATTCATTATTTATAAAACTATAAATATATCACTTTATACACCAGTTTGGAACAGAAATCGTAATCTACAAATGCTGATTTGGAAACATTTATTATTATTATTAATGTTTAACAAAGTATTTGCTAAATATTTTGTTCATAGCACTGTTCAAAAATGTAGGGTAAATTAATAATACTTTTATTCAGTAATAATGCATGGAATTAATAAATAGTAAGCAGCAAAAAACGTTTTCAATATTGATAATAATAATTTCAGGAGTGTGTGTGAGATGAAGATGAAGATGAAGGAAACACTTTCTGTGTTCACTTTCTGAAGTGAAACATTTCACCTTTTTTTTTCTTTTCACTTTTTGCAAAAAATTATGATTATTTAGAAACACAGGGATTAAATACACAGGAGATGATGAGACACAGGTGACAAGACTGACAAGTTGATGTGACAAGTGAAGGGAATGACACTGGGAAAAACACGTGAGGAAACCGGAAGAGGGTGGAGACACAACAGAATTGTGACAGAACGCTCCCAGAAACTCTACAGAAAGAGTTGACCTACAGGTCAGGTAGCTAGGGTGGTGGTGCCTTTCATGGTGCCACCAAGAGATCAGGTAGCTAGGGTGGCAGTGCTTTCCATGGTGGCTCCAGAAGATCAGGTAGCTAGGGTAGTGGTGCCTTCCATTATGGCACCAAGAGATCATGGAGCCAGGGAGGCGCCAGAAGATCAGGTAGCTAGGGTGGCGGTGCCTTCCATGTAATTCTTCCAGGTTCTATTGCCCCGGGAGTCCAGGTTTTCCTGGAGGCTCTGCCTACATTGTCCTACCCACCCCACACCCTTTAGCCAAAAAAGGTGGTGTTCATCACCGGGGCTAGGAGTGGCTCAGAAGAGCATTCAGGGGGCTCGGGAGAGTATTCAGAGGAGTTTGGCTCAGGAGAGAGTTCACAATGCTTGGGCTTGGGAGAGAGCTCATAGTGCTCAGGCTCGAGAGAGAGTTCAGACCCTGGGGGGCGCTCAGGAGAGGGTTCGGGCAATGGAGAGGGTTCTAGCACTAGGGGCTGCTCAGGAGAGGACTTTGATAATGGAGATAAGTCTTGCATAAGGGGGAGTTCAGGAGAGGGCTCGATTACTGGAGAAGGTTCGATTAAGGGAGAGCACACAGGATAAGTCTTGAATGCTGGAGCTCAGGAGACTGTTTAGAGGATGGCTGCAGTCCTTCGGCTGTGGTGTGTGCAGCCCACACTTGATTGGGAGCCCGTTGAGGCTGAATGTGCGCTGGTACAGGCTGGAGAGTGGAGGGTGCAGGTTTTTGAGTAGCAGGCACTGGTGCAGACTGCAGTAGAACGGGCTTACGAGTGTAGGGTGCTGATGCAGGCTAACAAACGGAGGATGCTGGTCCAGGTTGTTAAGACGCAGGCGCTGATGCCGACTCAAAAATGTACGGTGCAGGTGCAGGCTGGTGTGCAGCAGGCGCTGGTGCCGACTGCCGATGAGCGGGTGTTGGCGCAGACTGATGAGTCACGGGTACAGGCTGACTGACGAGTAGCGGAAGCTTGACAGGCGGACATTACCACGTGAATGTGTGAGGATTTTGGGTGATTTCTGCTTGGGATGATGGCTTGACGTCCTCAGCCAGCCCGACAAAGTAGTTGGAGCCATTCATCTAGAGCAGGGGTTTTCAAAGTGTGGGGTGCGCCTCCCCTGGGGGACGCCAGAGCATGCCAGGGGAGGTGCGGAGAGTTGTAAAAAATGATAGTCTAATAATAACTCGCCGAACTTGTATTAAACCTCCTTCAATATACATTTCCCTGTGATGTCATTCTGTCACGGCTGCAAGCGGCAGTGGTGCTGAAGTTTTGGTGGAGAGTAGGCGTGTGTCGGTTTTTTTTTTGGGGGGGGGGGGGGGGGCATTGGGTGGGTTGTGTCAAAAGGGAGGCCCACTGTCTCAGACTTTGAAAACTTCTGATCTAGAGCAGTGGTCCCCAACCCACGGTCGAAATGATACCGGGCCGTGGATTGGATCACGGACCAGTCCGTGGATCAAATGTTAGCTGAGGAGGTGTGTTCCGTTTCCCCGTCAGAAGCTGAGCTGAATCTTGCTGTTAACCTTGTACAGCTCACCTAAAAAATAAATAAAGCAAATTCTGTCATAATTTCCCCTCATGTTGTTGGAAACCTATATGGATTTATTTCTTCCATTACTACACTTCTTAAAAATGGTCAGTAATTTAGATTTTTTACATTTAGCACTTGGTGAGTATTTTTAGACACTGTGTCCACATCTATAAACTTGTCTATTTGCCTGTCTGTCTGTCACTTCCATATGTCTGTCTGTCTACCCCTTTGTGTCACATGGCTACTGGCTATTTTAGTTTTAAAACACAAATCTCTTGTAACATTAAACATAGTATATATTTATAGAAATACTGGGCTGGTTGATTATGAAAATAACGTTCATTACCAATTTAGCCTTCACAAATTGGTTGTTTTTGTGCATCAGTACTTTTCTTCTACTTGTTCCCTGTTTGCTGCTGTCTCTTCAGTAGCTGCTCCTGTATGTCTGTATATAACATGATGATTTGGATGTGTGTGTCCACAGAGCTGGAGGCTGAAGAGTGGTGGAAGTTATTGTGTTTGGAGTGTCTGGGCAGCAGACTTAATGACATCAGCCTGGGAGAACCGGACTTGTTAGCAGCAGGGGTGCAGAGGGAACAGAACGGTCAGTATCCAATTAGAGCCGGGCTTTTTGGATGATTTTTCGTCTTGTGCTCCCTAAATGATTCTATTACAAGGACCAAATGTGTTTGTTAAACACAGTCCCTCCAGGTCTGTTCTCATGTTTATAAATGATCTGTTCGGGCCAAGGTTCTTTACTAAGCACTAATGGGTACTGCCGTGCATCAGAGCATCAGCCCATAATGAAGCTTGCCATAGAGATGGATGAGATTATGACGCAGAAGAAAAGCAGAATGAATACGCATAGCACCTCTGCAAAAAACAAAAACAAATAACACTTAACAGAATGGGAAAGAATCTTTAGTGAATTCAATTTGTTTCCTTCCATAATGAATGGTAGTGAATTATATTTAAAGGTACATTTAAAGCCATAGTTCTAAACGGTTTTTGCTTTTAAAACCCAGATTTTACACTGGACATCAAGTGACACCCAAACCAATACGATCAGTTCAGTGTACAAAAATGAACAATGTTTTAAGGAACATTAAATTACTATGAATATTATATTAAATGAATTAATTAGATTCTAATTTATATAATTAGAACGATATATATATATATATATATATATATATATATATATATATATATATATATATATATATATATATATATATATATATATATATATATATATATATATATATATATATATATATATATATATATATATATATATATATATATGTATATATGTATATATATATGTATACATATACATATATGTATACATATATATACAAACATTGTTCAAAAAAAATTAAGGAAACAGTTGTATCTCAATTAATTAAGTATTCAATCTTTATTTAAAATGTCCTACAATTAAGTTAAGAAAAAAAAGTGACAACAGTCAATGGAAACCAAAATCATCAACACTCTGAGGGCTTGATTCAAAGTCATACCAAATGTCTATTTTAAAAAATAAAGTTACTGCCTGAACAGCAACTCATAATGAAAGTCAGTAGTGTGTATGACCCTCACGTGCCTGTATGACAGTTTGATTTGTATAGTGCTAGAAACCTGTATGTTTATTAAATAATAAACTAAATGAAAGTTTATATATTATATTTTCTGGCTAGTTTACTTTAGTTTAGTATAATACTTTCATCCTAACTGAATAATTAAAAAAGTTAAAATGTGTAAATCTTCTATAAATATTTTGGAATCTTCATTTTCTTTTCTTTTAATTCTTTTCAATATTTGTTAAAACACACTAGACACAGATATTATGTGCATTTTGAGCATTTTTTGTGTGGAATCATAGTTATTTTGTCCATCGAAAGTGTGCTTTCGCTTAACTGTTGCTCATGCGACACTCTTGCTTGACTCTCACGTGTTACTCCTGCTCCTGGTGTGAATGCACACATTTGTTAACATGCACAACGTAAAAAAAATTGTGCCGCTCAAGCTTGCTGTGTGAATGTCCATGATTCTAACCACGTTCTATAGGCTACATCTGCTTGTCATCTATACATATATATGCAGTCGTATGAAAAAAAGAATACGTTATACAAATCGTCTAGTTGTTAGAATATCTTAAAATAAGGTAAATACAACCTCAGGTGAACAACAAAAACAGTGTCGTCATTTATTTAACTAAAATGGAAAAGCCATGGGTGACAAACTAAGTACACCCTATGATTCATTTTCTTTTAGACTAACTTTTAGCAGCAATAAGTTGAAGGAATCAATGTCAGTGCGACAGTTTCAGCCTCTCGCATCGTTCTGAAAGAATTTTGGCCTACTCTTCTTTACAACATTGCATCAGTTCAGATCAGATGAGGTTTGCAGGCATTTATTTATGCACTGCTCTCTTAAAGCACCCTGCAACATTTCAGTCGGATTGAGGTCTGGACTTTGACTTGGGCCAGTGCATAACCTTGATGATTTTCTTTTCATACATTCTGTTGTAGACTTGCTGGTGTGCTTAGGATCACTGTTCTGTTGCCGGACCCAAATTCGGCCAAGCTTTAGTTGTCAGACAGATGGCCTCACATTTGACTCTAGAATACATAGAGAGAATACAAGGCTTTCTCCTTGTAACCCTTCCAAAAAAAAATTTCTAATTCTAATTTTTTTCTTTTTCTAATTGTGCTGTCATAAACTTTAACATTTAACATGCTAACTGAGGCCTATAGAGTCTTAGGTGTAGTTCTTGTGTGTTTTGTGATTTCTCATTCTGACCTTGGGGTGAATTTTCTTGGACGTCCACTCCTGGGATGCTTGGCAACTGTCTTGGATGTTTTCCACTTGTGAATGATTTTCCTTAGTGTAGAATTATGGATTCCAAATTGTTTGGAAATGGTCAGATTTATGGCAGCAACAATTGATTTTCTAAGATCTTTACTAATGTAAATTGTTAATGATACACACCTGAAGGCTCCAAATCAGCAAACTGACAAAATGACTGCTTTTACAGACATTTCATAAGCAGTACCCGACTGCTACTTACCCTCTTCATAACTTTTGAAGCAGTAAGGGTGTGCTTAGATTGTAACCCATGGTTTATCCATTTTGGCCTAATTTTTGTTAAATAATGACTTGGTGAAATGTGTCATGTATTGTTTTTCATCTGAGGTTGTATTTACCCTATTTTAAGACCTGCCAAGGGCCATTTGGTTTTATTATGACTTGATACATGATGCTGTAGAATTGTTAGCGGAAGAAGGAGACGATGAAGTTTCAAAAAGTTGTTTCTATAATCAATGAAAACAAACAAAGGTAAATCCACAGAGATGAAGGCACCATTACATTGTGTTCAACATAAAATGTTCAGACACGAACAACCGAGAACTGAAGAGTGAGCATTGAGAACTAAATGCAGACAGCAATGAACAGAAAATGACGAACAGCTGTGAAGGTGATTAGTGTTTATGGTCACTGACAAGTGGTGGGAAAACTCAAACAAAAGAACACATGTGCCTGAATAAAAACAAACTTAAGGGTCTGTGTGGTGTAAGTGTGTGACAACAATTCAGTAGGATGTTTGTCACAACACTTTTTCATGCACACACACACACATCAGTTTTCTCTGTTGTCTGTGACTATAAGAACAGCTCTGACCCATGGTTGAGAACCACTGCTTTAAGGCAACTTCATCTCCTCTTAAGTCCAGACTGTTTCAGTCTATATTTTTGGGAGTGTTTTTAAAACATAATTCAGAGAATCAATATCAGTTCATCTCCAAGTGCTGCTAAAGCATTCAGGCATAAAGCTGTGTCAGACACCATGCCATAATCATCAAATTTTTTTCAATCAAATGACAGGCAATATTGATTTGTTTTCATAACGAGAGCGCAATGTGTATATGATTATATCAGCTGGAGGTCAGCGAAATGATCGTTTCTGCGCTATTCGACAGCTGAGGAATAACGAGCTGAGAGTTTGCCATTTTGCGCTTCAATTAGACCCCTCTAACAGCGGGCTACGATAATTAAATCAGAGTTAATTTTCACAATCCCTAAAATAGCCCCCACATTATATTGCCTTTTCCTCGGGAGAGACACATAGCTTATTTTGAAGCATTAGGTATAATTAGGCACTATTAATTTGGATTATGAAGTGCACCCTTGTCTTTTTGGAGATAATTGAGATGGTGTAGTTACTCCAGCCGTAGTTGGCTCAACTGCGGCTCTATGGCAACAATCTGTTGACCTTTGTGCACTGCACGAGCCGCATCTGCAAGAAGGGAAAATAGTCATTTGAAAAATAATAATCATGCTAGATGGCTCTGTTAAGATGTTCTCAAGCTTTCCAGCCGTACCCTTTAATTTTCGGTCATCTTTAGGCAGAGCAAAATCTTTCAGCTGCGCAAATAGAAGCTGCATTTACCTAAGCTGTTTTAAATGTAAATATGACCGCTGAATGGACTGTACCATTAAAGTAAATGTAATTATTATTAAAAGAAATGTCAATCAAACAGCAGTTGCCAACTTAGGAATTCAATCAGTTCCCAATACATAAAAAAAGTCAGGTCCTATTCTACTTTTTTCCACATTAAATATCCTTTTTTACTTCTGGAATACTTGTAGAAGGGGCAATTTTGATAAATATATTACACTATATATTATATAATATAATAGGATATTATCTTGTCACATTATCTGCATGTGGTTATTTGCTAAATAATGTATAAAATGTATATAAATTATTTTTATAAGAGCAAATTAAGTATTTTATTGTAATGATTTTATTTTTAATCAGCCTTGTCACATTATTTGTTAATGCTATATAAATAAAACATATATACATATTTTTATTATTATTATTCTGATAAAGAATTATTATTCTTATTTTTTTATTTTATATATTTTTTTTGTTTGTTTTATTATATTATTATTATTATTATTTATTTTTATTTTTATTTTTTATCTCACCAAACACCCAATCTGCAGTGCTTATGACTTTTACTTTCTTTTCTTTTTTTCCTAGAGAGATTTAATGTTTACTTGATGCCTACCCCAAACCTGGACATCTATGGAGAGTGCACAATGCAGATCACCCATGAGAACATCTACCTTTGGGACGTCCATAATGCCAGAGTCAAGCTGGTCATGTGGCCACTCAACTCCCTGAGAAGATATGGCAGAGACTCAACCTGGTTCACATTTGAGTCTGGGAGGTGTGTGAACGCCATTCTAGTTGGGTGTGCTTTTATCTGACAAGATGTTTTCATCCTAAATCCAATAGTCCTGATTCTGCTGCTCTCGATATTGATTTGCTGATTCATGAAGGTGCTCAACATTTAACATAAGCTTTCCCTTGCAGGCTGTTCTTAAATTGTGCTCCTACTGTTCTGCCTATTACGACAAGAGTGTGAGTGTACTGAAGACTAATAGAAGCAGTCATTTCTTAGAGGTGTGTATGCATGTGTGTTGTGCTCTTACAGGATGTGTGATACAGGGGAGGGTTTGTTCACGTTCCAGACCAGAGAAGGCGAGATGATCTATCAGAGAGTTCACTCTGCCACACTGTCCATTGCTGAGCAACATGAACGCATGATGATGGAGATGGAGAAGAGCTCACAGGTATATAGTAACTCCACATCTCAAAATTCTATAGGGGACACTGGGGTGAAAAGCAATTCTTATTTAGTATTTTAGAACAATTATCTGTATGTATTACTCTGTAATATTAGTATAAGCATATTTCAGAAATGTGTCTCAATTGTTGTTCAAAATGGAGGGGTGTTTTATCATTGATAAAAGTACTATAATAAATAAACAGATATAATAGTACATAATAATATAATAATAATAATTATTATATTACTATAATAGTACTATAATAATTATAGTATTAAACAGAAAATGCACCTTATTCTATTTTTTTACTTCAAAATGTTAGGGTCAGTAAGATTCTTTATTTTTATTAATGCTTAATTTTTATATATTATATATTTTATTAAAAAAAAAATATATAAAAAAAAACATTAAATGTTTACTGCCCCAAACCTTTGATATTTTATATGTGATGCTCTTTATATGTGATATGTGTCTACATCATTTCTAAAAAATACCTTAGATCAGATTGCCTAAAAATAAACCTTTTGTCATTGCACACAATTAAATCGTACGTCAGGATTGCAACTTGCTACTTACCCTTTAGGATTCTGCTAAGGTTCCCCATTTCCTTTCTCATACAGAACACAGGTCACAAAAAACTGCCGTCTTTGCACTGTTGGGAAAATATCTTCAAAAATGATGCGCTTATGTGTTCTTATAGCTCAGTTACTAAAGCATGACGTTATTAGCAACATCAAGGTGAAGAGTTTGATTCCCAAGAACACGCATACCTTCAGCAGCGACTGAAGTCACTTTGGATAAAAGCGTCTACCAAATGTGTACATGAGAATGGATTTATGACGCTTTTTAGTTGCAAGATTTCAACAGAAATAACAGCCTCAAGAGTTTTTCAACGTTCAAAGCTTTCTGCATCTAAACAGTAATGCCTTGAAATGTGATCTAGCCATTTTTATTGTCAGTGTATCACTGAAACCACATTTTGGTTATTTCTCTGTAACCTCCTGAAGCTTGTGAGATTGATGAACCGTTCAGTTGCCTGGTGCGGATGGTCTTTCCTGCACTATTTAAACCTCGCTGGCGGTGAATCTGTGCTGTCATCTCTAAGGCCTTCAGTGGAGGCTGATGAGACTTGACCATATGGCCCTCCGCTCAGATCTCACATTCAGGACCCCTGCCAAAAAATGCTGCTTGCTCTGAAATCTTGATCTAGATTCCCGCTATGAGTATTATTTGTTCGATTTTATGAAATTTTCTTAAATTGCTGTGATAAATGCTCTTTTTTTAAAAGCCTGTAATGACATCACACTCCACCTGTCATCTGTAATGATCAAAACAGCCTAATGCTGTTTACTGTGAGTCTCGGTCTTTGAAATCCTCTCAGTGCAAGCCCTTTCCGAGTGATTTGCTTGGAAATATAACCAATGTAACCCAATGATTTTCTGCTCTGCCTCACAGACTCTTTCAAACGAGAGCACATTAACAAAGTCAATATCTCTCCCGCGAAGCGCTTACTGGCACCACATCACGCGTCAGAACAGCGTGGGAGACATCTGCAATTACCAAGGTAAGACAGAGCTCTTTCCCACTTCACATCTCAGTGAAAATGCCATCTTTAAGTGTTCGCCGTACTTATGAGGGTGACAATTTCATCTGAAGCTCCGTTGGGTACATTTATGAATCAGTGAGCAACACTGGCCCTTTCGCTTGGGTAAGGTAAATTGAGTAAATCAATAATATAGCAACATATTTGTTGTGCATGTACCAGCGCCCCATGCTCTTTTACATCCCGCTGCCCTTTCTGGAGTTCTTGAGCAAAAAGTGTTTTGTTGGATGGAATGAATGTGGTACTGCTTTAGTTTAGCTGGAAATGAGACTGGTGGATTTAATTCAATACTTTAAGTGAACATAAATTAAGCATGGAAGGTTTCCATAGTGATCTTGAATTGCCAGTAAAGCTGTGTTCCGCATAGGCAGTCGATTTGCATAAAGTAGCTGATGAGCATGAATTCATCTAATTAAAACAATTGTGTCAGCAAAACCTTACTGGATTTATGTTTTTTAAAACATTTTGATGCTTCTCCTATCATGCTAACAAATGCATTCATACTACATTTAAAGTAAAAGATGCTTGAATCACATTTAAAGGTGTAGATCACCTAAAAATAAAAATATTTAATTTACTCTGTCTCATGCAGTTCCAATCCCATTTAAGTTTCTTTCTACAATGGAAGACATTTTAGTGGAATGTTCAAATGTAAGTTAAGATTCACTAATAATCTTGCTTTAAAAACTTTCTCCCTTTTTTGTTTCAAGTTCCCAATTATGGAATTTAAGATTCCCACTTTGTTACGACTGCACGCCACTTGGTAACACATTTGTATAATGGCAGCCTATGGTCTTTATTGATTGCTTACGCACTACCAATTCTAGGGTTTAAAAAAGAATTGCATGAAAAGGCAAAAACATCCATTATGCGGCAGTCCTGTGGGTGAAAATGCCTTGTTGATACCTTGTCAGAGGAGAATGGCCCGAATGATTCAAGCTGATAGAAGAGCAACTTTGACTGAAATAACCACTCGTTACAACCGAGGTATGCAGCAAAGCATTTGTGTAGCCACAATACGCACAACCTTGAGGCGGATGGGCTACAACAGCAGAAGACCCCACCGGGTACCACTCATCTCCACTACAAATAGGAAAAAGAGGCTACAATGTGCACAAGCTCACCAAAATTGGACAGTTGAAGACTAGAAAAATTTTGCCTGGGCTGATGAGTCTCGATTTCTGTTGAGACATTCAGATGGCAGAGTCAGAATTTGGTGTAAACAGAATGAGAACATGCATCCATCATGCCTTGTTACCACTGTGCAGGCTGGTGGTGGTGGTGTAATGGTGTGTGGATGTTTTCTTTGCACACTTTAGGCCCCTTAGTGCCAATTGGGCATTGTTTAAATGCCACGACCTACCTGAGGATTGTTTCTGACCATGACCATCCCTTTATGACCACCATGTACCCATCCTCTGATGGCTACTTCCAGCAGGATAATGCACCATGTCACAAAGTTCGAATCATTTCAAATTGGTTTCTTGAACATGACAATGAGTTCACTGTACTAAAATGGCCCCCACAGTCACCAGATCTCAACCTAATAGAGCATCTTTGGGATGTGGTGGAACGGGAGCTTCGTACCCTGGATGTGCATCCCACAAATCTCCATCAACTGCAAGATGCTGTCCTATCAATATGGGCCAACATTTCTAAAGAATGCTTTCAGCACCTTGTTGAATCAGTGCCACATAGAATTAAGGCAGTTCTGAAGGCGAAAGGGGGTCAAAAACAGTACTAGTATGGTGTTCCTAATAATCCTTTATGTGAGTGTATATCTGTTGTTTTTACTACCTTAATTATATAATATGGAGCAAGATTTATTGTACAAACTTTAATGTTACAGCAGTCATTCACATTAGTGTTTGGCTAACGTATGAGCTGTTATTGACAGCTCTTGTGTATACACTGCAACGAATTAGAAATAAACAGCTGCAACATGTAAACTAAATATCAATCAAATCAAGCTGAATAGCTTATCACTAAGAAACGAAGGTTCTAGTTGATTAACTAGTTGTTTTAGTGTTTCATCTTCAAACTCATGATCTGATTGATATGGTAAAATCAGCGTCGTCGTTACTGTCTTTACAATGTGTACAATCACTTAGCTTTAGGAAGCCTCTGGGGAACCTTAATTCAGTTATTTGGCGCTGTAACTAATCACAACAGACTGGGCCGTCACAACAGAAAGCAGAGGTTTTAGAGAAGCTGAATCTTTAGACAAGCCGTTTGATAATCATTTTGAAAAATATTGTGATGTGCAATGTATATTTTTTACCTTAGTCCATCTAAACCTTTTGTACGAGACCTCCAAAACAAAATTAGAAACCCTTAAAATAGCATAATAGGGGCACTTCAACTGAAAACTGCCATAGGGATTTCAGCGAATATTCACAGATTTATTTTTATTTTTGTACCATTCTTTTAAACAGACATTTTTATTACTCGTGTAAACCCCTCAATGATGCACATTTCACAAATCCTTGTATTGAAAATACATTTTGCATCTTGCTATTTGTGCTACATTGATTTTCATTTTCCATGCCTCATTTTTAGCTAATGACTTTAAGTGTTGGATTGAAAGAGTGCGTATAGGTCCATGTGGTCCGGAAACACGAAGCATTAGGGAAAAGATGTGTTTATCTGGTGGGAGAGATGAGTTAATCTGCCTGGTGAGAGATAACTGAATGTCACATGGTTTTGGTGCCTCGGCCTTTGTCAAGTTGTCAACATCATTCTCTGTCATATGCGAATAACCTGTATTTTTACTGTTATGCAATTTCACATGACACAAGCAGGTCATTTGAACATATGAACGCGTTAGTATAAACATACAAAAAAGATTATTAGCTATAATGGCAAGATATTTGCGTCCCTAATCAGTGAAAAAATGTTTCGAGGCAGCTCCAGCTGCTGATATATTTGCCTCTGAGGCAGCCAGCCTTAAAGCCTCTGTCTCGTTCATCATTGTGGCATTCCCATTGTTGAGATGTTAGCCTGATATAGTGAATGTTCCCCCTCCTCATCAGCTTCCCTCAGAAATACAAATTCAGCAGAATGCTGTTTTTTTTTTCAATGAATAAATTGAGTGCATCACAATGTTGAAGGACGGTGTTTAGGTTGAAGAGTCAATGAGAGCATGCGCCTTCCTTGAGAGGAAAATGGAAAATATTATAAAGATCTCTGCTGTAAAACAGCACACTGCTTACGAATTATGCTGAATAGAGGGCTTTGCCACCTGTGTAAGGTGGCATATACAGCATACGATGTTTTGTTTTAATCAATCAGCATGTATATGAACAACCCACCGCACTGCTGTGTACGATAATTTACAATTCATGGCATAAATCTTGTCATTTACACCTGAAGAATGGATACTAAATCAATTAACAGAGATGAATTGGAGACAGTTGGTCAATAGCAAACAGTATGTAATGTTTAGTATGTTCATTTAACTGCTCAGTAGTTGGTCTACATTTATATATTACATTGGAAAGCTTTTAAAAATATTTCAACAAAACATAACATTTTATAAAAAAAGAAGTAAATGTTTATTTATTTTAGTGTCACCATTTGAATGTATTAAGTAAATATACACTACTGTTCAAAAGTTTGGGATCAGTAAGATAGTTTATTCAGAAAGGATGTGTTTAATTGATCAAAAGTGACACAAAATACATTTATAGTGTTACAAAAAAGTTTCCACAAACATTTTAAGCAACACTGTTTTAACATAATAATATGAAATGATTTAGCACTAAATCAGCATATTAGATTATGATTTTTGAAGGATCATGTGACACTGAAGACTGGAGTAATGGAGTAAATGATCAGTTTTGCTGTCACAGGAATAAATCACATTTTAAAATACATTAAAATAGAAAATGGTTATTTTAAATGAACTATAAATTAATGTTTCCTGTATTTATTAACCACTAATTAGTGTTGTTCAGCGTATGATTTTAGAGATGACATTTTTTTTTATTTTGTTGGTCACCCAACTGACATTCTACAAACTATAAGGAACTTAGCAGCTACATGTCAGCTAATGCTCATTAGAGTATTAGTAGACTTATTTTAGGTAAGGGTTAATAGAATAAGTTTACATGTTGCAAAGATATTTTAGTCTGTAGAAATTCTGTTACTGGACCATCAAAATAAATTGTTAGCGGATATAAAACAGACATTCTACTAATACTCTAATGAGAGTTAGTTGACATGTAGTTGCAGTTACTTATAGTTAGTAGAATGTCTAGCGTGGACCATCAAAATGGTGTTGCCAAAAATCTCAGTTCCTCAAACTTTTTAATGGTAGTGTATAAATCAAAGTTTAATGAGATTTCAACTATTAGAATCTACAAAGTCAACTAATCTACATTTGTTCAACCAAAAAGGAAAAATGTATGCATTTGGCAGATGCTTTTATATATAGTAATAATGTTTGATATTATTAATGCAGGTTATTATAATGTAATGCATTATAAGACTTTTAAAGAATGTGCTGTTCCCTTATATTGATGTATGAACCACAATATAAAGATTAATATCTGCTCTTTAATTGTTTACGGTAAATTTCCCACCTAGTATCCACATCTAGCAGGAAAGAACATGACTTCCTGTCACTTTGTGAATGAGAAATAACGCCTGGAAAGTGTTGTGCTGATGTTCATTCAGTCACAGCTCAAATGACAGATAGAAAACAGGGGCCAAACTGGCAGCATACATTTGGTCACAAGATAAATTTGTAGTCAGCAGGTATGGATTTGCTGACTCATATAATATAAGCCATACTCTATGTATTCTGTTTAAAATTGATCACCTCCTTCCCCTCCTTCCAAGACATATAGCACAATTAATAAATATTTCCTGTTACAAATAGCCTTCCACTTCTGCTTTATGACTTTAACTAGGTGACTTTAGTAGGCGAAATAATAATGCCATAATAATGTTTTTTTGTTTTGTTTTTTTAATTGCATTATGTGCAATTACTTGATCATTTGATTGATAAAATGTTGTCATTAATTGACTACTCTATTTAGGTTCATACTGTTGTCACATGAAAAGCAGGGACCAAAGATCTTTTCTTCATTATAACCCACCAAAAAACTTTTTTAGGTAGAGTAGAATAAACTTTTCAACATAATAATAATATAATAACTAGATGAGTAAAGTTTGTAAACAAATTTTGAAGTTACCTTGAGAAAGCCTAGCCTCAAAGTTTAAAGTAGCTGTAAAGGCTTCAAGCTTGAAAATTTTGTTAGCATGAATTAGCATGTTGTAAGCCTGTTCTTGTCACAGTCTTGTCGCGTCTGTCACATCCGGGTTCCCTTGTGTGTCTTCCCAGTCCTGCTTCCTGTTTGTGTCTAATCACATCCCAAGTTGTGTCACCTCATCCCCATTTCCTTGTGTATAAATCCCTCTTGTGTTTCCCTTGTC
Source organism: Rhodeus uyekii (assembly GCA_037043235.1). Lineage (NCBI taxonomy): Eukaryota > Metazoa > Chordata > Actinopteri > Cypriniformes > Acheilognathidae > Rhodeus > Rhodeus uyekii. The sequence continues at coordinate 119,582 of JAWRVZ010000086.1, forward strand.
CTTGTCGGTGATTGTCAGTGTTACTCGTATGTTCAGTGTGTGTGGATGTTTCTCCGTGTTCTCCGTTGTTGCCCCAAGTTTTGCACCAGCGAGTGCCCTTTCTGTTATATTTAAAGTGCCTTTTGTTTCTCTGTTTTGTTATTAAAAGCCTGAGTGTTCTGCAGAGCTGTCTCCTCGTGTCGCTCCGCATCGCGCACCACACCCTACTCAGTTCTAACATGCTGGTTGCATTAATTACCATGACACTGGCATGATTTAACAAGTTTTTAGCATGAATTAGCATGTTGCTAACATGATATAATGTTGCTAACATGACTTAACATGAAATAGCATGTTACTAGCATGAATTAACATGTCACTGACATGATTTTATGAATTGAGTTAATTAAAAATGCTTTTTTATTTATTTATTTTTATTTAAAAAGTTTTAAAATGGAAGTAGAATGGAAAATGCACAAAAAAACAAACATGCAAAAAATGGAATTTGGTATGAATGCTAAAATTTATATATATTTTATCGTGGAGTTTATCTAATTCTTTGTGGAGTTTATCTAATTCTCTTTTATATTTTATTTGTTTTTAAAAGCTGAAAATGGATGTAAAGCTGTTTTTATTTTCAAGTAAATTTTTAATGTGCTGTGTCACATACTACTAGAGATTGTGTTAACTGCAAATTTTCTGTCAAAAATCTGAAAGCCATCTGTCATTTGACACATTACATTGAGAGTGATCTATTGTAACTTGTAATGTCTAGACTACTAACGTCGCCCCCATTCCCTGGAACTTCACGTCAGAACTGAACTAACGAATTAAGATCGATTAAGAGTGGGGTGAGAGTGCCAAGGGATCAAACCACACTTCTCCTGACCCAGAGATAGAGGAAGCTTCTCTTTTACTGAAAATTTGGGTACTGCTGGAGTGTTGGAACAAAAGTTAAAAAAATTCAGGTATTAAAGGGGAAGAGCAACTCCTTCCATCTTCGGTTACCTGTCTCAGGGGTGTTGTTTTGCTGACTTCTTGGAGGATTTACCGGCGACTGAGATGGGTGGCGTAGCGTTTGCTTTTCTTTGTTCTTTTTTACTGCCTAGACTGAGGGATAGCTCACAACAGTCTGGTAGCACATGAGGACAGTTTCACATGAGGGCAGTTTCCAGTTTGCCTCAGCCTGTGTCTGAACTGCTGGGCACTGTCCCTGACAGCGTCACCAATAAGGCTACCTTGTCTGATGGGAGCAGCTAGAAATCGCATTTAGCAAGATGTTGCTTCTTGACCACCAAGCTGGACATCGTTCAGGGCATGTGCTTGACTTTCTTCATGGTCTGTCACCACTTGCAGTTCCTGCATCATCCCCAGTTCAGAACTACCCTTGTGCATTATGAGTGCTTTGGCCTGGTGGACTTTCAGGGTGGCCATCGCATGAAGGGTGGAGTTGGCCTGTGCCAGAGCTACTTTGGTCTCACAGGTGCTGGACTGGAGTTGCGGATGACCCCACTGGATGGTAGTATTTTGTACCTCCAGAAAAAAAGGCACAGGGGCGGTGCAAGGCAATATGTGCATCGTGCTACACCCCCAGAAAACCAATCATCCATCCACTGAAGCGGGAAGCTCAGTGTCATCTTCATCTCCAGAGCATGAAGCAGCTATCGATATTTCATATATCCTAATCCAGAGCAGCGAATGACACACTGGGTTGCTGTGACACTGTCATCTGACAGCTCGATGGCACAAGACATGCTGAGGAATGGGAGGTCCACATGTTTTTTTTTCGGCGGTGAAGCCTCTACTTTAATCCTTGACCTCCCAGAGTGTCAAGCAGATACATGGCTGTGCTTTTGCACACAAGCGGAGGCTGTTCAACAGCAGAGGTGCTAAAGCCTTCAAAAAGAAAGGGCAGATGCGACCAGCGTGCCGATGTGGCCGTGCTCATACGAGAGCATGAACCACTTATGAATACAGTCTCAGCACTCTTATTCCCAGTCATGTAAGACAGCAATTGTGGCCATCAGATGAGGACAGGAAAAAAACCATCTAGAAATGCACGGACGAAGAGGCATCTGTAAAAAGATGCTCACTGTCCGATTGCTCTTTTAGGGACCCATCATGGTTTCAGCCAGAACATGATGCATAATGACAATTAAAACAATCAAAACAATGGAGCAGTTCACACCATAAGCACTTGGTAATAAGTCGTTTATTATAAAAAGAGTTGTCGCTATATCCCCTAATAATTGTCTCTAGAGCCAAAAGTGCTTCATTCAACCTCTCCTGTCTTCATTTACTCATCCTCAAGTTGTTCCAAACCTGTATATGTTGAACACAGAAGTGAGTAAATTATGACAGAATGCTCATTTTTGGGTGAACTATCCTTTAAGAGTAAGAGTTTATAGTATTAGCTTGATATGTAATATCAAGCTGATATCTGATATCTACCCTGTACCCTATCCTACCCAGAAAACATTCTGCATTTTGCAGTTTACCTGGACCACACACACACACACACACAGTTTCTCCAGAACACCTGCACTAAGCACATGGTTGCCTGGGTTGGAGGTGAGCGAGTCCAGTACATATACAGACTCAAAAATGCCCATCTTCGCATTCCTCACCATCTTGCTAATCTGAAATCAATACACAACAGACCCAATCTGTGTGCCTCTCTGCCAGACAGCACGTTCCCATCAGCTTCAACCTAGCAGCAATGATATGAAGAGGCTTTTCTGGAAGATTCACACAAGGTTAGAACGAAGAGAGCTTTTCTTATTATATAAATGCTTGCACACTGCCGTCTCAGGACTTGGGAACACTCTGGGGCGGTTTGATAAGCCTGATTGGTCCCATGTGTGTTCTTTTGAACAGCTGCACCTTGCTTTTCTACTGATTGGGCCTCTTCTTTTCCTTGTCAAAGATCATTTCTACAGTGTATGTGTGTGTGTGTGTGTGTATATGTGTAGTATATACACAGACACATTCATTCATTCACATTATGTGTGTATGTATGCATGCATATGTATGTGAATGAGTGTTGAATCTTTCCTTCAGCAAAACACGAGTAGTTGTATTTTGCAGAGAAGTATTTCAACTACAGACAACAACTACAGTTGAATTAACTAGTATTACTTATTCCTTTTCTGATAATGGCCTTGGCTGTTTATTCATAGATGAACTGATAGTTGTTAACAATGTATAAAGTTTAGCAAGGAAAAGTCCACACCAGGCAATAAAATTATTTAAAATGATCAATGAGTTTACATTACGGGTGTACACAAAACTAATGGTTTGGTATGTACCTTGGTTTTGAAGTCATGGTTTGGTATAGCAGTGGGGAAAAACTAAACAAAGTTTATTTTTTATTACTAAACAGTGGTTTACTGAACAAATTGTTTCTCTGTCTTTAATTCAAAATGGTTTCTTAAGGATAAATAAATTGTCTCTGCTAATGCTGTAAACTATGTAGGGAGCCTTTACTTGCGCGTTATTATAATATTAAAGTTTAACTACAGAGCTCAAAATATTAGCCTACATTCAGTTACTATTTATGTTTAGATATAATAATCAAAATAACAAAATGTATGCCAATGCCAATTTAAACTGCATTAACTCATGCATTTAATTCTAAAGTTGTATTTTTACTCAATTTTACTCAATTTTTTGTTGAAATATAATCATTTACAGAGTGGCTGTCATTTTTATTACAGATATTTTAATCATACATTAAATAATCAAGACCACTAATATAATGTAAATATAATGTATGTACATGCTAATATTTTTATATTTAGTGAACATGTTAATTTCTCAAACTAACAAGCTGTGGACATTGAATAACTTGCCTGAGGTATGTAATATGTTACGTGATATGTTGCTGCTACGTGATATGTATCCTGCTACGTGATATGTTGTTTAATAGTAGTTTTGTTCAAGCTGTTTTATTGAGGCGGGGGTGTTAAGTATGACATGAGTACCATGGTAAGTACTGTGGGGTTTGTATCACAGGTTTTCGGTTCGGTTTGAATATCAGTACAACCCTAGTTTACATGCATAACTGGGTATTTGACATTGATCTAGTGACAGAAGTGTGGAATACATTATTACTCATATTAGTTGAAAGATTAAATGGAATATTTGTACTCTCAACCACGCATTTGTTGCACCACATGGTTATTTAAATAAACTGTGTAAACAGATTAATAAAGGAATTTAAGATTATATATATATAGATATATATATATATATATATATATATATATATATATATAAGTTGAGGGAGAAGTTCACGGACATGTTATTTGTCAACTACCCAATTATAGACTTTTGAAAACGGAAGCTTTTGCTTAAAACCTTTTCCTCTGCCTTCATTAGTGTGGCTCATTTACTTTGGCCTTTAGGTGTGTAATCACCTTGCGGTGAGTGGCTGTCTGGTGATGGCAGGTTGTATGTGAGCAGAAGATTTGGCTTAATGTAGATAAACTTTCACAGCAGGAAAATGTGAGTTTACTAATGCATAGAAATGCATGGTGGGAAAAGGTTTTTTTTTTTTTTTCCTTTCTCAGTTAAATCGATGTATATCTACCTAAAGAATCTAAACTTTCATTGAAGTAAAATAATTACAAGGGGGTGGGGGAAAATCACATTATGAAATGAATGCTATTTTCTCCAAAATATGTTGCCCACAATTATTCATACTGTTAGAATATCTCTGAAGTATATTCCCATTCATATTTTAAAGGAATTTGGCACACCAGGATGAGTAGAAACATGAAATGCCATGACTTCTTCTTTCATAAGAGTACAGATATGAAGAAACACAAAGGCCAAATTCTCTTAATCTTCCATCACAATCGGTAAAATCAAAGAATATAGTCTTGATGTGCAGCAAAAGACTGTTAAGCTTCAAAGAATGGAAAGTGGCTGTAAGAAAATAGCTAAAGCATTGACATCCATCAGGGCAATAATTAAGAAGTTCCAATCAACTAAAGATGTTACAGGTCTGCCTGGAAGAGGATGTGTGTCTATAGTATCTTACTGCATGGTGAGGAGTAAAGTTTGAGTGGCCAAAGACTCTCCAAGGATCACAGCTAGAGAACTGCAGAAGATGTTTGAGTCTTTGGGTCAGAAAGCCTTAAAAAAAAAATCAAACAGCCGCTACATCACCACATGTTGCTTTGGGAGGGTTTCAAGAAAAATCTTCCTTGTTCATTCAGAAACAAACTCTAGCATATTCAATTGAAAGACACTACTGGAACATCAAACGGGACCATGTTCTATGGTCAGATGAAACAAATAAACAAACAAAAAAAGAGTTTTTTGGCAGCAAGCCCTCTAAATGGCTTTGATGCAAACATGGATAAAAAGTACCCCATGCCTACAGTTAAATATACTGCTGATCTTTAATGTTGTGGGCCTATTTTTCTTCTGGAGGTCCTGGACATCTTGTTCAGATATATGGTATCATGGATTCTATCAGATACCAACAGATACAGAATCAAAACTTGACCAACTCTGCTAGAAATCTTATATTGGGTCATGGTTGGATACTCCATGTATCAGGATGATGATCCAAAACAAACATCAAAATCAACACAAAAATGGGTCACTGAGCACAAAATGAAGCTGGTCTTCCCAGTCCCCTGACCTGATTCCCATAGAAAATATATCACATATAGTGGTGTCAATTGAACACCAATATGGACCTAGGAATTTGCAGGAGAGCTTGACAGGGACGTAGAAGAACAACAACACAGCAGTAGGACCGGTATCTGAGGGCTCAATGTCCTCTAGTGAGAACACCAGAATTGGTGATGAGAGCAGATTCACAACGCCATACTGTTAAAGAGTCTGGAGATCATGTGGGGGACATTGTGCTGCATACAACATCCAGCATGCAGAGACGCATTGTTTGGCGATGGGTCAGTAATGGTCTAGGGAGGAATATCCTTGAAGGGTCACACAGATCTCCATGTACTTGCCAATGGTTTGCTTTTTGCTGTTAGATTCTTGGATGAAATCCTCAGAGCCATTGTCAGGCCTTATACTGGTGCAGTGGCCCTGGGTTCATCATGTTCCTCATTGCATGATGATACCCGGCCTCATGTGGCTAGACTTTGTAGGCAGTTTTTAGATGGAAAAAAAACAAAACATGACAGTCCCTCACATTCCCCAGAATCCAATTGAGAACCCCCAGGACATTATGTAGCAGAGCATCCAAAGCTGCCAAGTAGCACCACATACTGTTCAGGAGCTTTCAGATGCCCTCACCCAGGTCTGGGAGGAGATCCACCAGGACACCATTCGCCATCTCACTGGGAGCATGTCCAGTCATTGTCATGAGTGCATACAGACACCTGGGGGACATACACACTATTGACTTACTTTATGAGTTGCTTACATGAACTTCATGCAAGTTGGATCAGCCTGTAACTTTTTTTTTTTTACTTTTTTTACATAGATTTTTGGTATGATTTTGAATCCAGCCCTCAGTGTTTTGACTTTAATTTCTGTCGACTATTGTCAGAAATTATAGAATGTATATACAGATTTCAAAATTTTATATTTCATTAATTGAGATCCAATGTGTGAATTTTGTTTCTTTTTTTTAAGTGTACACTTTTTTTTTTAGTGTATATGTGTTTACGATTGTTAGTGGTGTGTTGGTTGAAACTGAGTGCCCATTAACTAGACTGGACTGATGCAACATACCCATGAAGCAAATGGCATATGCAGCTTGCTTTTTACCTTTTTTTTCCAGCTACATCTTTCTGTCTGTGGGAGCTTGTTTCCACTACAAAAAATAAAAAGGTCATTGAGTCCTTGCTTGTGCAATTGCAATTGTTTATATTTCACATTTCAGACTTTATATCTCTAATTGTGAACTTTATATCTGAAAAAGGTCAGAACTACGAGTTATGAAGTTAAAATATGTTTCTGGTTTCTCACAATTTCAAGTTTGTGTCAATTCTGATGATTGTAAGATGCAAACTTGCAATTACTAGTTACAAAGTATGAATTTCAAGATTCTGAGAAACTCACAATTCAGAGAAAAATAATGTCAGAATTATGAGTCACAATTAGTGTTTTTATTTTTTTATTTTATTGCAGAAACAAGCTTGACAAGTCTGTCACTCTGACAGATACATTTGAATGCGACGGATTAAAAAATATTCAAAGAATTAAAATAATTACATTTACATAATAAATAAAACAGGTTAAAGCAAGTACAGTACTCTTGCACTACTGTACTCTAGTTTCTGCTCTTCATCCTCTAGTCTAGAGCTGCCATGTAAGTCGGACTGGTATGACCGTCTTGCTTTAATGTCAAGCCAATGACAAATTGTCTGCGTCCCACCCGGTTAGATCTGTGTACTGCAGCCTTTTGTGTGAGTGTTTTTGTGTGTGTGTGTCAGCTGTGGTCTAACCCAAAGCCCTGGCACTGCAGGAGCTGTCTTGCATACAACAAATATGCTTGTTTACCATCACGGCGGATAATTCCTTCTTTCTTTTTTTGTGGTAAGAAGCCTTAACCGGGCCAGAGCTTTGAGCAACAGGTCTGCAGTGTAATTGCATTTTTCTAAAGGCTGGCTTGTTTCAAGTGAGGTACGAAAGGCTTGTTTGGCTTCTGTCATTTCATAGAAACTAATGAAGAAAAATCGAGAGGTTGTCACTTTGTTTTCTTCTCTGGTCGTTGTTAGTTCGAGCCCCTGCGGTGGGAACTGATGGTGTTGGCGAATTGGCTGTTTGCAGTGGAAATCGGGGAGTCAAACACAGCGGCACTTCTGTTGATGTTATTAGTTAGATTAGTTAGAATAAACGTAACGTCATGCCAGTGTTTGAAAATAACTGGCATGTTATTTGCATGCTACACGTTTTCTGTGCATGTTACTCCTTTAATGACATAAAGAGGAGATTGTCTCATTTCCTTTTCATTTAGTATTTGATGCTTAACATTTACATTTTAGCTGAGCTTTTAGTCATTTTGGTATGTGCTATTTTAGTACGGTATGTGCTATAAACTATTGTTTAGCTTTATTTTTATTTATTTTCGTAATTTTAACTCTTGCACTTCAACTTATTTCATGTAGTTGCCAAGGTAACATTTCTAATTTAAGATTTTTGTTTAACTTAAAATTAAACAAATTATTGGAAATTAAGCTGAAAACATTTCACCTGTCACCGTTAGGGTGTTGTGTGCGATGCAGAGATAAGCGAATACTTTAATTGAAACGCGTTGAAACAAAAGACTTTAACAATGAACAGAAATGGCACTACGTAGTGCAAAACCTGGAGATTCCTGGAGAACACGGAGACGGCATCCACACACATACAACATCACATAACATATCAACGATCGACAAAGACAAGGGAACACAACAAAGACAACGGTATTTATAGAGGACCACATGAGGAGCACCTGACATGAGTTTAACAAGGAAAGTGATTAACACGACAGCTGAAACAAGGACACGGAAAGATACACTGACAGGACGAGACTGTGACAACAACCTGAACAGACTGTGACATCCCCTTTATTTAAAATAAAAAACAAAACAAAAAAAAAACACTTTGAAATAATAGTTTTAGTTAATGATAACAGAACTGTCAAATATGAATAACGAGTTTTACTACTATAAATGTTAGCTTGTGAAAATATGTTGCCAATCACTAAAAATCTAAGTTGGGATTTTTTTCATTAAAACAAATATTGTTTTGAAAGGTTTTATAACCAAAGAAACAAAATAAAATGAACAAATAAAATATCAAGACATTCTTTTTCTATTTTTTTGTTATGAAATAATAGTTATTGAATAAATACATTTATAATCGATAAAAAATATTGTTTTTTGTCATTGAGGTCGCAAAATAATGTTTGTGCTCATTTAAATAATAGTGTTTTTTTTTACAAAATGGCATTGCTGTATTGTTGTCTGTTGAAATGAATAATGGATTCATACTGCAGACTACAGTCATGTGGTCAGATTTTTTTATTATGGTTTGATTGTATTTGATGACAGATTTCCTGGTTGTTCAGGTACACTGTATTGCCTTTGTTATAAGAAAGTGATACAGCTTGTAGACTCTAGACATTGCAAATATTGAGTTTTGGTGTGTGAGTGTCCGTATGTGTGTGTTATCATCCAAGTCTGTTTATCTGGCCGTTGCTTCATTTCCTCCATCCTGTAGAGCTCACTGGCAGCTCAGATCATCTGTGGCACGGTACTCTGACTGCAATTTCCTAAGGTGATGGAAGCACACATGTGGATGGTGTCTGTTGGCAGGTCTCTGAGACCACAGAGGCATAACATGTTTACCGAGCATGCAGGACAAGTGGCGCTCTGACTGCCCTTGGGTTCATACTGGATCCCGTAAATCCGCTTACATCAAAAGTGTGACATCTGGATGAGAGTGCACCTTCTGTGCTGTCCGAATCATGTACCACAGCGGGAGTATTCAGTTCTGCTACAGGATCCCTCAATGCAGAGGTTCGATTCAACCCTTCTCGTGATTTGCAGGAAAATCTATTCAGACGAGGAAGGTTGGAACTAAACTTTCCATTGCTGCTCCTAGTTCACACAGTTAAAGATGCAGACACTTCAGGCGTTAAACATGAGGAATTGTGTCAGATTATGCATCAAATATGGACAACAGGACATGATGTCATACTCTTGGGCCAGGGTTATCACAGTTAACTAAAACTAAAACCTAACAAATAAAAAAACAAACATTTTCACTACTTAAAATTAATTGAATTTTAACTGAACTTTAATAAATTACAAAATGTATTTAAATTTATTTATAAATTTTAAACTTATTTTATTGCAGGTAGTGGCCAGGGCAAAATTTCTTATTTTAAGAAATTAGAAAAATTCTGAAAATAGAAGAAAAAAAAAAACATATTGTAAAAAACAAAAGCTATAAAAAAAACTATTAAAAAAAATCTGAAGCATGCAATAAAGTGACTAAACCTTTATTTTTTTTATTTTTTACCTTTTAATTTAAAATTAATACACAAATCTAAAATATAAAAATAATATCGTATTCAAAATATTAATAAAAACTAAAGTAGTATAGTAATACTATAATAACACTGTCTGGGGCTTCAATAGTTACTTTAAAAAAAGCTTAACTTTTATCTGTAGAATTCATAAATAAATAAAGTACCCATTTCACTTTCATCTTTAAAGATGCTATCATTCACAAGGAGTCAAAACACTTTGTTGTCAGTTCGTATCAACACACATTAAACAAGTTAAACACTAAAAAAAATTAGCAATAGTACAAAAAGTAAACTTTCTTCAAAGGTATGTTCCAACAAAGCGTGTGCTACTCTTTCATAGGTCTCTATAAGTTTAATGTAAAAATGAGATGTACAACTATTATTTCATTCTATGTAAATTATAAAGATTTGCATTAAAAACTAGAATTTAATCTGACTGTTTGGCCAAATATATCAGCAACAAACTCCAGATTTTTAGCTCTGTTTGGGCCTGAGGTATTTTTGTCCTCCTTACATTTATTTACATTTACATGAATTCATTTACCAGACACTTTCATCCAAAGCAACTTACAATTTAAGGAATACAGAAAGCGATTCATCCTGAAGTTGCGAAAGTACACGAGTGCTCACAATACGAAGTTTACATATACAGTATAAGTAGTATAAGCCTGAAGAATAGAGGGACTAAAAAGTAGGGTATCTTTTGTTTAAATATATATATACGTTAAAAAAAAATATATATATATATATATATATATATATATATATAAATGTGGTTGATTTGTGTGTGTGTGTGTCATGTTAGGTGCTCAAATTCCGGATGAAGGCAGGGAGTTTGTTCCACCAGCAAAAATTTTCTAGAGAGTGATTTTTTTTATTATTATTTTTTGCCTCTCTGCGATGGTACCATGAGTTGTCGCTCATTGATTGATCGTAGGTTTCTGGAAGGTGTGTAGATTTGAGGTAGTGAATGGAAGTATGAGGGTGCTGAGCCTGTGTAAGCAAAAGTCAGTGCTTTGTATTTGATGCGAGCTGCAAGTGGGAGCCCAGTGCAGAAAGATGAAGAATGGAGTGACGTGGGCCCTTTTTTGGGTTCGTTGAAAACCAGACGAGCTACAGAGTTCTGAATCAGTTGCAGGGGTTTGATTGCACTTGAAGGAAGTCTGGCCAGAAGAGGATTGCAATAATCAAGCCTGGAAATGACCATGGCCTCTACCAGAAGTTTTGTTGGTTGTTCAGTTAGGAACGGCCTGATCCTCCTGATGTTGTGAAGTGCAAACCTGCATGACCGAGGTGTCTTTGTGATGTGATCTTTGAAGGTCAGTTGGTCCTCAAAGAATACTCCAAGATTTCAGGCAGACTTTGATGGGATAATCGTTGAGGAACCAATCTGGACAGTGAAGTCGTGCTGTAGATCATACTAGCCTATATGAGCCATAAAAACCTGATATATCAACTAAATATGCTTTTATTTCATATGCAGGATTTATAGGGTTAAGCAGAGAAAATGAAATCTGTCAAATATTTGACATTTCACCAGAATAATACTAAATTATGTTATGGGGTTTTGATTAAACATTCCATGTATAAAAAATATTCGTAACATGCATTTACAAAACAGATTGTCATTTCATGTCAACTCTGAGGGAGAGTCTACCACTCTTCAAGTCCTCGCCACTTTTTGCACAAGAGAACATACTTGTGTCCTGACTGTTGTTTCTTTTGGTGAAAGGTTGATTATAGATGAAAAGCTTGTATGGAAATAGTAGACACATTTTGCATAGGCCATAATATTCTCAACGCGCTTTGATTTGGGACGCACTAATTATTATTTAGGGCGGATAGTATGCGAATCAGGACACCGCACTGGAGGATTCAGCACTCCTGTTGTGCTCAAAAATGCATTTGATTTCTCTCAACCCAAACGAACCCTCCCACCTGTAAGATTAAGTTAGAAAGTGACAGTCTTCCATGCAATACCTGTATGTTCCTCAGAAGCGGTTTCTAAATAAGGTTTGTGTCAGGGCTCTATATATGGGCTCGCTGTTGTTAAGAAACAAGTTTGGTGTGATTCGCCTACTTGGAGAACAGGTATCCTCGTCTCACCCTGGATATTCTCCTCCTCATCCATAATTGATCACACAATCACCTCTTGAAAATCGAGTTAAGCATCTACCTCTCCTGCGCGCGTGCCAAACACTGATACGCGCCAGCATCTCCTTTCCCTTCTTGTTTGAGGAACAGTGCTATATTAATGCTCAAAGACGATCAATGTTGCATTCAAAAGCTTGAGTGAATCAATGCACGGGAATGTGTTTTGCCGTACGGTTCTTATTGCCTAAACTCGAATGTTTATTTCGTGTCAATAACGCGCGTAATGATGTCTCTGGCTCTTTCAAGGTACGAGCTTGACTATGACGCTCATCCCACGGGCGCAGACGTTTCAAAGCTTCCTTTCCGAGCAGACGGAGCAGGAGCAGGAGCAGAGCCAGAGCCAGAGCCAGGATCAAGCAACAGCGGCCTCTAGTGGTAAAGAGAGGAGTTGCAGCACCTCGCCGCTCCGTTGACACGCGCTGTCTTGGCTTGACGAAAGCCACGACTCCCGGACATTCCAAAGCTTTAGGAAGCTCATAGACACATGGACAGTATGTCTCTCGCTCTCTCTCTCTCTGTATGTATAAGTATGACTTAATAATTATAATTATTTGTAGAACAATGTGTATACTAAGAACTCTAGGAGCCTCTTTTTTTGTACGTTCAAGAAAAAAGAAAATGCCAAAAAGTTGTACCATAAACTTTATTTTCTTTGTGTAGTTTAAGACAAATGGACTTTCTGCAGTTATTTTTCAGATATACTGTAAATATGAATGCGCTTTAGCGCTTACACCCCCAAGTTTCTTGCATTTTTCTTTGTCAAGCTTTTGTCAAATTAGGTATCGGTTTGTTTTAGCACCCTGCACTTTTAAATTAGAGATTATTTTGCACTTTCGTCATTTGCTTTGGGTTTCATTACGCCATGATGTATGCAGATGCAGTGTGTTTTGGAGGAAATTGGAAAAAAGCAGTTCATCCAAAAATGAATATTCCATCTTTCCAAATTCGTATGTTTTTTTTCTTCTGTGAAACGCAAATGAAAATATTTTGAAGATTGTACTGGTTGCTCTTTTCCATTTAAATCTGGAAAAGCTTCAAAAGGAACTCTAAGTCACCTCTAATACTGTAAGTCCAAATCTTGGTCATGTTGTGTGATCAAGTGTGAATTAGGGAAAGCAAAAATCACACGAAATCTGACGGTTTAAAATCCGTTTCGAGCAATATTCAAATGTGTTTTGAAATCTATTACAAAAGTTTTAGTCTAACCACTCTGATCGTAGAATTTTTGTTTGTTTTCTTACTTTCTCAAACCTTGTAAACACTGCTGTAGAAACCATAACCCAGCAGATATTCCAGAAAATGAGAGCGCTACAGGACACACATATTAGATCTGAATAGTTTCGATACAGTGTTGACAGTCAATTGTTCAGATCAGATTGCAATCATGTCTAAACCATGAACTATCATTGTTTTGAATCAGATCGTTAAAATGAATCAGTTAAGCTGCAGCCGCACTAAACTTGAGGAAAATCTCTACGGACATTGCAGTGATCAAGATTTGATGACACTTTTTCTCTTTTTTTACTTTATTCAACATCTCATGCATTAAATATGCAATGCTACTCCAATGTACCACAACTCTGCAGTCCTGAAGATTCAAAGTTTGTGCTCTTTTAATTCTGCTAAGAGCATATCAATCTTCTTCACGCAAAACAAAGTTTTCGCAGGTAAACTTGAACTTAGGAATTAGGACGCAGTGTGAAACTCCAGCGTTTCTGGTATCTAGCATTCACATACTTACGAATGGAAATCAATTTAATGAAATTTAGTGTCATGTGACTATCCCTTTATTTAAAAAAATGCTGATTAATTAACGAATCTGAATGATTCGGGTTTGAAATGACACAAGTGTGAAAAATGATGAATTACATTTTTGGATGAACTATTGTTCAAAGTTTTCCCCCCAAAACACCCTTATTTTCTATGAAATTAATTTCTGAAATGTCTACACACTGGACGGGAGGTTCTGTTCATCTGAACCCTCTCACACTGCAGAAGAAGTGCCTTCAGCCTCTGCTAGACTGAGACTCTGGCTGGAATGCTGATTAAATTAGCATCACTCTAACCATCCAACATGTGTATAACTGAATTACATTTATTCGTTGACATTGCATTTGTCTAAAAGCAGAGGAAAATATCTATTGTCTCCCCGGACAGGAAAATGCTTAACTCTACTGAATAACTTTGGTCTTGTATAGATAGATTGATAGAATTGTGCACAGAAACAATAATGCATTCAGTGCGACAATCAATTTACTTTACAACTTGATCATGAAATACCTTCAATGGCTGTTGATTTGTGTTTAATTGTGCTAGAAAAACGTGATTTGACCAGAATAATAACATGTCATGATGTGGAGCTAAATGTTTTAGAAGCACATTATGAATTGCAAGTTTTTCCCCTTTTTCACTGATGCTCAGAATTCAGCATTTAGTAGCACTTGAATGTGAATTAAACAACCTGTTTTATTAGTGTGCACTGTACTTCATTTAAACATGTCTTTAAAAAGGGAATGTCCTTTTCTAAGAAGGTTTCTAAGGGATATTTGGTCAAATACTGTGTTGTTTAATACCATGATATCTCAAACCTTGTCAGCTATGAACATTGCTTGGGAATTCCCTTTGGGCTTTCCCACAAATAATCTCTTGTAATGTCTTGTGTTATAGCATTTACACCAGTTTAATTTTGTGTGCGTGCGTGTGCGTGTGTGTATGCTTATTTGTAACTGTATGTTGTTGTTTTCCTTTTTAAATCCATGTTTTATTTTATGGCATTAAGTAGATTTTGTCCTGTGTGGATATGTCAATGTTTACTGAGTAAAATAAACTGAATGGACTTTACAGAAACCCCTGAATACTGTATGTGCACCTGCGATAAAGATAATCCATAAATTATTTTTCTTTTTTACTGTATTTATATATTTCTGTATATTATTTTTACTGTGTTTAAAAAAAATAGATACAGCTTTGACATTTATATATATATATATATATATAGATAGATAGATAGATAGATAGATATATAGATAGATAGATAGATAGATAGATATAGAGATAGATAGATAGATAGATAGATATAGATATATATATATTTATATAGATATAAATTCAAAGCTGTATTTATTTGTTAAAAAACAGTAGAGACTAATGTTGTAAAATAGTATTACAACTTTAATTGTTTTTATATATTTTAAAATGTCTTTTATACATATGATTTCAGCATCATTACGCCAGTCTTCAGTGTCACATGATCCTTCAGAAATCATAATTTAATTCTCTGATTCTGTGCTCGAGAAAAATTTCTTATCACTATTGAAAAAGGGTTGTTTTGCTTTTTTTTTGGAAAGAATATCATTTATTTACAATTTTTACTGTCCCTTTGAGTCAATTTAATTTCTCCTTGCTGAATAAATGTATTATTAAAATAAAAGAAAGCTTACTAATCCCAAACTTTAGAAATGTACATATAGATGATTTTTCCCTTCATACTTGAAACTTATTTATATATATATATATATTTAAGTCTACATTAAATGTTAATATCTTTATATAAGTCTCAGAGAACACCATCATTCAGGCATGATACAATCTTCATGATGCCAAATCCCATACTTTTTTCGAGTACCAAGCCTAACTTCTGATTTGTAATCAAACAGATTGATTTGTGAGATCAAGGATAGAGTAGGATTCATCTTTATTCCTGTACATGTTAAGTGTTCTGTGCTCAAACATCACATCTGATCTCTTGAATGATCCTAATCATTTAAAGTCATTATTCCTCACAATGAAAATCATATTCTGCCTGTAAGCTGAGCATTGTCAGTTCAACCTATGAGCAAAGAAGCCTTTGTGTCCTCGTTTTCATTCGTGAGGCTGGTACTTCCATTTCTGCAGAGAGAAAGCATTCAGACTCAAACTGAGACACGGGACAAGGATGTGATTTTGAGAAGATTCATCTACTCAAAAGCTCTCTGAGATCCAATCATTTGATAATTATAGTCACTCAAACTAAAGTGTTGCTCCGGTGTCTGTTCAGAGGGGCCGTGCTTGTCTTATATCTGGCTTTGATACAGTCCAGAAAGCTTCTTAAGCAGATTACCTGTCAAACAGACTTCACAGAGGAGCAGAGAGGACATTTTTCCAACAATGTGCTCATGAGCAGCCAACATCCAGCAGCATTATGCAATGAAATGTGGGATCCGGACCGGGCTTGAATAGTTAATGTAATGATGATGAAGATGATGATGGTGGTAGTGGTTCATCAAATGACAAATTATTTGCAAGGCTCCATTAATCTTCTGCATTATTAGGAATTTCCCCTCTGATCCATCCATTAGTATTCAGCTGCAAAAGCATTTCTTGGCACTGATGTTTGGTTTGTGTTTTATGATTTCTGCTCTTCCGTCAAAGCTAGTTCTTCCATGTAGACGCCAATTTATCCATTTTAACTCATCTCTTTTGTTTTTGTTTTTTATGAGCCCTCACTATCTGAAAGTTTACATATATTTCTTTATCTCTTGCCCCACTTTTGGTCCCCTTTTTCATCCTGTCATAGACACAGCCATGATCATATGGATTACGCTGCCACAGAAAGAAAACATTCAGTTTGAGTAATGAATAAAAGAAGCATTAGAACTACTGCAAAACATCTGCGTTAAGGGTTTTTCATTAGTCAAGGAGAATGCGGCAGTTAAGCAGACATCGCTTTTCAATACAATAAAATAAACAATTTGATACAAAATGTAAAGTGTAGAATTTCTCTGTTTTATCAAGTGAAAAAAGATTCAGGAAAGATTGGTTACTGATATGAGTATAAGAATGTTTGCTTTGCCTTGTGTTTTTGCAGTGGACACACTGGAATTGAGGTATGATACAAGAAAAATGTCCCATAAACAATCGTATGTTTATATACTGTATAATATAGCAAGATGAATTTCATGAATGTCCTGGTCATACTCAAGTGTTGTTATTGTTAAGTAAAAATAAAGAAGATTTATATACAGTGGGTATGGAAAGTATTCAGACCCCCTTACATTTTTCACTCTTTGTTATATTGCAGCCATTTGCTAAAATCAGTTCATTTTTGTCCTCAATGTACACACAGCACCCCATATTGACAGAAAAACACAACGTTGACATTTTTGCAGAAAAACTGAAATATCCCATGTTCCTAAGTATTCAGACCCTTTGCTGTGACACACATGAGGTCAAAGAAACTACCTGAAGAGCTCAGAGACACAATTGTGGCACGGCACAGATCTGGCCACGGTTACAAAAAAAAAAAAATCTGCTGCACTTAAGGTTCCTTAGAGGACAGTGGCCTCCATAATCTTTAAATGGAAGACGTTTGGCACGACCAGAACCCTTCCTAGAGCTAACTGAGCTATCAGGGGAGAAGAGCCTTGGTGAGAGGGGTAAAGAAGAACCCAAAGATCATTGTGGCTGAGCTCCAGAGATGCAGTCGGGAGATGGGAGAAAGTTGTAGAAAGTCAACCATCACTGCAGCTCTCCACCAGTTGGGGCTTTATGGCAGAGTGGCCCGACGAAAGTCTCTCCTCAGTGCAAGACACTCAAAAGCCAGCATGGAGTTTGCTAAAAAACACCTGAAAGATTCTCTGGTCTGATAAGACCAAGATAGAACGTTTTGGCCTTAATTCTAAGCGGTATGTGTGGAGAAAACCAGGCACTGTTCATCACCTGTCCAATACAGTCCCAACAGTGAAGCATGGTGGTGTAGGCACCATGTAGGTGTTTTTCAGTTGCAGGGATGAACGATTGCAATCAAGGGAAAGATGAATGCGGTCAAGTACAGGAATATCCTTAACGAAAACCTTCTCCAGAGTGCTCAGGACCTCAGACTAGGCCGAAGGTTTACCTTCCAACAAGACAATGACCCTAAGCAGACAGCTAAAATAACGAAGGGGTGTCTTCACAACAACTCTGTGACTGGCTGGGCCGTTCAAGAACAGAGCCCTGACTTAAACCCAATTGAGCATCTCTGGAGAAACCTAAAAAATGGCTGTCCACCAACGTTTACCATCCAACCTGACAGAACTGGAGAGGATCTGCAAGGAGGAATGGCAGAGGATCCCCAAATCCAGGTGTGAAAAACTTGTTGCATCTTTCCCAAAAAGACTCATGGCTGAATTAGAGCAAAAGGTGCTTCTATTAAATACTGAGCAAAGGGTCTGAATACTTCTGACCATGAGATATTTCAGTTTTTCTTTTTTAATAAATCTGCAAAAATGTCAACAATTCTGTGTTTTTCTGTCAATATAGGGTGCTGTGTGTACATTAATTATGGAAAAATGAACTTAAATGATTTTAACAAAGATCTGCAATATGACAAAAAGTGAAAATACACAAAGTCTGAATACTTTCCATTCCCACTGTATACATACATATATATATATATATATATATATATATATATATATATATATATATATATATATATATATATATATATATAAAAAATACTAAACTAAAATAAAGCTGTTTTTGATATACTGGTTATAAAATTAAACTGCTACTTTTAAAATGATTTTTTATATATTATGATTCTATTAAAAATATGTAATTTTTAATATTTTACATGTAATTACAAATAATATATATGGTATAAAAATGTTGACATAAGTATTTACATTTCATAGTTGTATTTGTTTACTTGAGATGACTAATAAATAAAATAAAAATGTTTTAGTATGGGCAAGATGATTCGTTACTGCCTTAGTATAGTGATAAAAAATGTGTTTTAATCACAATTTTGGTGGGGTAATGTCATTAAATGTGATGAACAATGCATAAAACAAACAAAGAAATCATATTTTTAAACGTTTGATTTTCTAGTGAAATATGAATTTCCACATGAGATTCACACAACAACAACACAAGGTCAGCTGTGCGGAACAAAACTGATTGACATATTTACCTGTCTTTTGGCAGGATGCAGTTTGATTCTGTAGTCCTCTCTCTTCCTTTTCATCCTGTGAAAACCAGTTTAGAAATTGAGTGACGGTTTACTCTAGATGACAGACACTAAAGGCCACTTAATCATTTTATTAAGGAGCAGCAAAGCAAACACTGCAGTACGGAGATAACCTCACTTCACTGCAAAATAACAAACTGCACACTCAGAATAAAACTTAGTGATGCTGGCAGCAAGTGTGGTGGACATATGGCGGAGGAGAGGAAGGGATGAGATTTCACTGCCAATTATCTGAGAGACCTCTTAACAGACAAACCAGACACTTACAACTTCATACCTAATGAAAGCTACTGGGAATGCATTGTTCTTCAACCTTCAGTCTTAATTCAGTCCCAACATGCACACAACTCAAGTTTACGCTATTATATTAGCAGTGAATCCATTCATAATTCTCATTTTTAGTTCTGTTACCTCTAATTATTTCCACATTAACAAAAATAAGAAATTATGTTTTTAGCCATCTTGCTAAAGCCAATCCTCACAAGCACTGAAGCTGATCTGAAGTGAAAAAACTGCTGGGATCCTTATGATTACTAAAAAAGTAAGACGACACACACCTGTTCACCCACGTCACTAATAAGATCATCAGAAGAGCAACACCAACCAGACCTCCTCCAATATATACATACAGCATGTGATGAAGACTCCTTAAATCTGAAATGAGAGACACATTTAAAGGGTCATGGAATCATAAAACATTTTTTTTAGATGATGGACAGGTTGCATATTTGTTTATATGTGCAAGTAAGGACACTGATACAGTACGTATGATCGTGAATACGATGATGGATTATTCTCATACACTGAAGACAGTGCAAGCCGAAAATTCAAAGAACGGACATAAAAAGTAACTATACCTTTATTTTATTTTCCCTGTAAAACTGATGTGTTTTTTGTAGTGCTTGTTGACATAATGAAAATATTATTAGACCTATTTTTCATAGGCTATAGACAAATAGCTCTGCAAAAGTACAGTGCTGATTTGTCAACAAGAATCTGTTTGATTTGTTTACAATAGTTGTTAGCAGTCTTTTGTGAGGTTGTTGTAATAGATTAACATTTTTAAAATTCATCAAATGATGTTTGCTCATATTTTAATATTAATTTGTTTGTATGTTGAGTGTTGCAGGTCTGTGTTTTATTGGTTATTTTTTTCCCCTTCTTCCCACAGGATTAAACCGCGGACACGGCAACGGTCGTGATATGACGTCACGCTCCACAATCTTTTTTATAAACATGAATTTAACAAATAACAAATAGTAATACCGTCAAAATGTAAAAATACACTATCTTCTCGACTCTTCTGCAAAAATATATATTTTTATTTTCTTTCAAGAGGTCACGGAAAATCACGTTTTCACGTGATGCGAATTCGCACGTCAGAGTTCGCCAAATTAGAACTTTTCCTG
Source organism: Rhodeus uyekii (assembly GCA_037043235.1). Taxonomy (NCBI): domain Eukaryota; kingdom Metazoa; phylum Chordata; class Actinopteri; order Cypriniformes; family Acheilognathidae; genus Rhodeus; species Rhodeus uyekii. The sequence goes on from JAWRVZ010000086.1 coordinate 140,124, forward strand.
CGTCCCAATTCGCCTACTTTATATTATCCCCTAAATATATGTACTGTTTTTGTGAAGAAAAAGTACATACTTTTGAGTGTGTAGCAGAAGAGTTTGGGACTTATTAACTGTCGCACTCACACATTCGCCATGTTTGTAGTTTGTTAACACTTTATTCATGTTTGTAGTTCTAATCGAATCTTATAATGTCAATATTAGCCGTTACTAACTGAAAAGAATGGACCATCTGGGTATCTTTTGACACGGTAATTATAATTTCAAATACTATTTTGGACGGATAACTTCCAAATTGGAACGCAGCATGCAATCAATTTTAAAATATACTGTTGGTGGAGAAAATGCTGTATTACAAATAAAGCGCTTTCTGTTTATGCTATTTACCATCATCATTGTCAGAGCTCATTTCTCAGTACATTCAGCATCTGGCTCATATTCACAATCTCAAACATATTCTCAAATCGATCTCTTTCAATGTCTTCAAAATCAATATTTTGATCACCGACAGCCTCTTCACCAGATCCACCATCAAGTGACAGTTATTTGATTGTGTTCAGTAAATCACACTAAGCCACTGAGTTTTAGTGATGATATTTGTAATTTTGTTTTATGCCTGCTGTAATAAAATATAGGAATATAGGAATACATAACTTTAAAAATTAACAAGGTGGTAAAAGTCGATAAAGATCGAAGATATGAATTAAAGGATTAGAAGAATTATATATATATGATCACTTTAGATCTGTAAAATGTATAAATGTTAGAATTGACAGTGGTCCTCAAACAGAATAAGTTAAATGTTATAAATAACAAAAGCATCAATCAAAGATATTTCTTATTTCAATTCAGTGCCAAACTTCAATTTGTCAGTTAATTTAATTTGAATTATTATTTTAGTGGACAACTATTTTTTATTTTATTATTATTGTATGATAGGGCCTTTACTTGCACTAAAAATTCAAAATTTTGGACACACATGATTGAATCTTCAAGATCTTTGACTGGTACTGGTCTCATTCTCTTAAAAGGAAGCAGTGTGGACAAAATTTTAAATTTTAAGCAAGCCCCATCCTTGTCCTACCTTGAACAGGTAGAGTGGTCAGCAGGACTGTGGTGGACTGAACACCGACGTCTGTGCTGAAGTTGCAGCGGTAGAGTCCTCCATCTTCTCTGATGATGTTGGTGAGGTGTAGACTGACCTCCATAGCATCACTACAGTTCACTCGTCCTCTACTGTTGAACTCATTCACCTCCACGCCGTCGTCTTGCATCTGACACGTTGCTATAATATTGCTACTGCCCTCCTCAGTGTTCAGTTTCTCTATGCTCACTTGGTAAACCTCACCGTTGTGGACATGGTCACAATTAATGGTCAGGTTGTCGTTCTCCGCTACCACTAACTTAGTGTCCGGTTGAATAGAGATGGAGGTGGTGGTGATTACTAGAAAAAAGTGGAGTAGGAGAAATGTTATACAAGACCTCTAACACTTCAAATTAATATCATTAGTAATTCACACTGTATACTTTAGTATCATAATCGGATATAGTGATCGATCAATATGTAGTTTTTAATGGCCAATGCAGATATCCAATGTATAGATGATAGGGTATATTTGATATCGCACTTAATGGGCTTAATTTAATTTAAAAATAGCATTAGCATTAGCATAGCAAAACATTTAACTAAGTTTAATGAATGAACAGTCACTGCAATAAAAATTATATTTAACATATTTGCTAAAATATTGGAAAATATTCCCATATGCAAAATTTGTAAAATAAACATTAACACTTTATACAGAACTTCTTGATTCTGTAATTCTATTTTGACTTGCAAATGTTTTAAACTTTTGGAATTCAATGTTTATTGCATATTCTAAGATTTGTTCAAATGATATAGATATGTATTTGTATGTATTTTCGAAATGGCAATTATGTGTGAGAAAATATTGTGCCATTTTTTTCCTATGTAATATACCATTCGATTTCTAGTTTAAAGTAACCATGAAATAAAAATTGACAATTTTTTCTTTTTTTCATGGAATATTGAGGTGTTTATTGGAAATGATTTATCTATGAACATCTTTTTTATTATTATTCATGTACCCTCGTCATCTTTAACCAAAATAACTTCCCCTCCCTCAAACAATGACATCTCTTTTCTTCTCTGATGAAGTGTTTACTGATATAAAGGCAGAATAGCGTGTCAATTACAGGAAATCACAGCAATAGCAAACCACAACAATCCAATCAAATACCAATGGACAAAATCAAGTCCCACTCATTTTTCTTGCTCAATAGTCCCTTCTCTCGGAAGTAATGTTACAATAGGAAAGACTAATCGCAACTTCCATTTAATGCCGACTTTATAAATGTTTAATGTTCTGGATAGAACTTAAACAAAACGAATGAAGAGAAAGGTAGCGCCTTGCTTTCATAGCACTTTCAAAATAAAAGTTCTTTCTGACACTCATTGGCCAAACAGAAAAAAATTGTCAACCCATAAATTAGAAAAACTACAATTATAGGCCTTGCCTATATAAATTATATATATATTTATAAATTAGATATTGGTTGACCACTAATTAGATAACCTATCTTTATCTGCAATGTTGAAAGATTTTTTTCTGAAGGAAAAATTGAAATGGTTTCTTAATTCACCTGTTTTTTCAACAAATGTGGCTTTTGTCCATGAACCCTGAGGATAAGTCTGCAGAGAGCAATGATAGTGGCCGATGTCATCCTCGGTGACATTCCTTATGGAAATGCTGCCATCCATAGCAGTGGTTTTCAGAAACTCCACTCTGCCATCATAAGATGATTCAAAGTTGGTGCCATACTGAGGATGATAAACAGCTAGAGGTTGTGAAAGAGACTTTTTAGTCCAAGAGACCATGGTGAGCTGGCCAGGCCATGGACACAGGCAGTCCAATATCATTCCCTCCTGCAGTATGACTGTTGACTCTGGGGCTTTCATCTGAACAGAGCCTAGAAGACCATTGCGGAAGTCACACACAGATTTAAGCAAAAGACAAATTAATACTTGTAGTAATGGCAATTAAGCTATTTTTTAATTTGGAATACAAAATTATCAAAAAGGGACATCACTTCACATCAATGGATTTTACTAAGAAGCCAATTAAATATTTTTGAAATGCACTACCATACAAAAACTTAAGGTTGGCAGGAAAAAAAAAAGGTCTCACCAAGGCCTCACTTTGATCAAAATATTGTAAAACACTAATAGTGTATAGTCATTCATTTAAAACTTGATGACAAAGCTGCATTTTCAGCAGTTTATAATTTACTCCAGTCTTTAGTCTCATGATCCTTCAGAAATCAGTTTAATATGCCGAATAGCTGCTGAACAAACATTTCTGATTATTATGTGTTGAAAAAAGTGCTGTTAATATTATTATGGAAACTGATCTCTCTGACATTAAAGTTTTTTTTTATCAATATCAAAAGATAGACTTTTCTGTACCATTATATAGGACAAGAACAGATTAAATAGTTTAAAAATGACAGTAAAGACATTTATAATATTCAATAAATATTATAATCACTTTAAACAATGTATATAATAATTTATATACCCCCGTTTTTCCCCAGGCTTAATTAACATCAACTGTTGGTTGAAGTATTAGATATATGTGTGTGTATACACACATATTTATACATACACACTCATACACACAATAAATATGCTAAATAAAGGCAAACGTGCCAAAATACAATGTTCTCCTAGCTGTCGAACTAACAGGTGTTGCTGGTTTTCTCGTCTCGGTCTCCAGTTGTTTACAGCAGCAGAACAACAACTTAAGGTTTAAGTTTATTAAACTGTTATAGTTCATTTTTATAAAGCTACAAAATATAATATAACCATCAACCACAAGTACAAATGAAAGTTCCTTTCAATTTAACCACATATCCTTTTAAAAAGGAGGATTATAAACTACTGCAGACATTTACTTCTTTAATAGCGAAGGATAAATATTTGTAAAACTTTCTTTTTCTAATTTATATTCACTCTATAAGCTCTGAAAACAATCTACAGTTAATTCAACTCATCTGTAAACAGGAACACTGTTTATAATGCTAGACAACAGCCATTCATGCTCACGTCCTCAAATATAAATAACCAATAAGGAAAAAACAATTGCTTAAAACAAACCATTTAACTACAGCCAAAAGGTCCCACCTTTGCTTAAAACTACATTACCTTTCAGAAAACAGAGCAGCATCAAGAGTACCAAGAAGTACCAGTAATCCTTTTGTACTGCCACCATCTTGCTTCTGAGACAGAATGAATACAGCATTGATGGGGACTGAGGCGACCACAGGCATCATCTGTTCAGCTGCAAGAGTCTGCAATCACCTCCTCAACCAGCGGTTAAACACAGTTAGAGAGGAGGTGTTAAGTTCACCAAACCAGAATATTCTATCCCACAGTGTTTTTCTTTTTTTTGTTCAACTGAAACCGAAAGAGTGAACTTGAAACCAATCTCTGAATCCCCCTATGATAAAAATACATTCAAATAAAAGTAAAACTAAAATAATGATGTGGTGAGCAGGACAAATTGCAGTAATTGATAATGAGCGACGTATGAGCTATTTATGTTTATTTAATTAAAGTTTGTTAAATCTTCATCGGTTCCTGCCTCCTTATTCCTAGATCAACAAACTTTGCTATAAATGACCTAACGTAATTCATCCATAAAGCGATAGTACAGTGATTCCTCGTTTATCGAGGGCCCCCTAGGAATTTCCGTACCAGCATGTTTAAAATATATATATTTATACTTTAATTCAATATATTTAATTATAAAACCTTAATATTATACAGTTCCTCTCTCTCTCATACGATACGTATTATGGTGTTCTAACTCATCAATGACAGTAGTATCTTGAGAATTGAATCCACTAATGATGACGATGACAGACCTGTGCGGTTCGATGAATGTGATGATGATGATGGTGTTACTGCACTGGTATAATGAGGCCTTTAAATCAGTTCGGGAAGCGCCTCATCGTCAGATATCGGCGCTGGTGCCACTCGTGCTCTCATTGGTCGATCTCCACTCGTGCTCTCATTGCTCTCTACAGAGTGTAGAGTGCTCTCTACACACCACTCGTGCTCTCATTGGTCGATCACGCGCCGGGAACCAATCACGTGCCTTGTCTGAGTGCCGTGGGTTTGTACAAAGCCTCTGAGAGAGTTTCTCTCTCTGTCTGGCATCCTGGGAAACTGTTTTTCTCACATCACGATGAAACAACGCTGCTTTCAATATGGCTGCCGATATAGCGGTATTTTTGAATTTTTATTTTTCGATGGATATTTTTGAAAAATCCGCAATGCACTGAAGCCGCAAAACTTGAACCGCGAAGTGGCGAGGGAATACTGTACACCCAAAATAGTGAAATGTGTGTACTATCCCTTTTCAGTCCACATGATAAATAATAATAAATCTGATTTCATCATCCAGTCATACTGATCTGACAGTTAGAAAGCAGAGAGGTGTCTACTGTAAAACCAGTTCATTTATTGATTTGCTACAAAACAAACACATACACCAACTGTATGTACCAAAACATAAATAAAACTTCACATTATTAGGCGACTTCACCACCCGTGAGGCACTTAAGAGTTGAAGATGTGTGTGAGATTTCTCAGGCACATCAGAAAATAGACGTTCAGGGGTTTGTCACTTCTGTCCTCTTCTCCTACATGAACAAACAAACAAAAATTGACCACACATTCTCAGGAAAGATTCATTCCTGATACATCTACTGCTGTAGTACCATCTGAGAGGAAAAACGAGAGGCTCTCGTATGATCAAACTGAATATATTCGCACCTTTCCTGGCGGACACGTATGCCTCTTCAACTTTCAGTCTGATGGAAGGACACTTCAAAGTGGCCTTAGCCTTTGTGAGAGGAGACAGGAAGAGAGGAAGAGAAGATAAAGGGTGAGACGGCTCTCCGAGTGTGTGTGTGAGACATGGAGACTCGCATGTAATTTGTGTTTAGAAAAATGATCATGAATAGTGTCTTATTTCACATTCCACTGCCAAAGAACAGTTGCTTTTCCCACTTACTTATTAAAGTGTTAGTTCACCCAAAAGTCTTTCCAAATCATTTGAATGAATTCAGAGAATTTTTGTCACTCCATTGACAGCCTGCTCAACTAAAGGTTTGGAAAGACATGAGGATGAATAATTGATGACAGCATTTCAATTTTTGGATGAACTAACACTTTCACTGTTTGTAAAAAGCATTATATAGCAACAGTATGCCACTGAATAAATGACATTACCTTCTGATTGTTGTGCAATAGAGCCCAAAGCGCTGAAGCTCCTATGGTACGCATGTCTGATGAACTACTGCTCAAACAAGAGACTAGAAGCTCAACAGCTTTATCTGAAATATAAAAGACAGGTTTATTTTTAGAAGCAATAAAATTACATTATTGGCAGTGTGGATTTGCAGTTTCACATGGTTTCATGAGTACAATCATGTCAAGTCAATCATTTCATTTCCTTTGGTTTCTATAAAAAGGAATTGAGTGCATGTGTTGGTGTAATGTGTTAAACTATCATCTCTCCATTGTGGCTGTTGCGACACATCCGTACTTCACTGTTTGTGTGTATGTGTTGGCATCTGGTGGATCACTTTTCCACAGGCAGTGTTAAATTCAAGATAACAGGGTGGAGTCTGTCACAAACCAAAAAATGAATACAATTATAATCTATTACTACTTTCCTGTAGCTTAACCAGTAGAATATTGGTGTTAACAATGCCAAGGTCATGGGCTCGATTTCAGAGAAAGCAAGAACTGATTAGAATGTTAATGCGTTTCTTGAATGCAATGTAAGTCGCTTTGGAGAAAAGCGTCTGTCAAATGCATACATTTAAATGTATTATTTTATTACTATTTTGGTAACAATTTACAATAAGGTTTAAGTAGTTAACTCCATAAGTTAAATGAATAATGAAAAATACTTCTAATGCATTCATTAAACTTTGTTAAATGTTTATTAATGTATGTATATTTTCCAAGTCTCGCTTCCATTTGCAGGGTCCGCTATATTAGAATTATCCTCTCACACACACACACACACACACATTGAATTTTGCACAGGTTTCACGCTGGACGCCATGCCATTCATGACCCCAAACACACCATACGCACAAGAAACCCACGCTGCCACAGGGAGAACATGCAAACTCCACACAGAAAGGATCAAACCAGGGATCGACCAACTAAGCCACCAGCTTACATGAACTAATAATGAACAGTATTTTTATTAAGTAACATTAATAGAGAGGAATAAAAATAGTAACAAATGTATTGCTCATTGTTAGTTAATGCATTCAAATTGTTATTAATTTGAATTAATAATTGTAAAGCGTTACCGTTATGCTATTGTTACTTTTTGGGGGGAAAAACATTGATATATCGGCCAGGCCTATTTAATCAGAAGACATTTGGCTATTTTGTTTACCATACTTGCTCAGCTTTATTAGATACTGGCATTGGCATCATCCACTCATAATGAAACATGTTGGTCGACCACTAACGTCTAAAACCCTGTATATCCAGTGCTCATACCGTTGGCTAAGACTTTGGGCTTGTTAGCAGAGCAGAAGCAGATGTTGTGGAGAATGAGCAGGATGGTGGATTTAGTGCTGGAGTGTTTGGACTGGGCCAGTTCGACCAGCAGCTCTAAAGCCCCTCGAAGCCTGAGGATCATCTGTTGTCCATCCTCCCCGAAAGACACGTTCAGCAGCAGCCTGAGCCAGAGGGACAGAGGATCCCCTGTCGGAACGCTGCTTCGACCACCTGCCTTAGGCATGGGGAGAGACAGGAAGTGCTGCAGGAAATTACTCTAGGGAAAATAGCAAAAGAGGAGGTTTTGTTAACTTCTCTATGAAACTAAAAAGTGGATTTGCAACCAAAAGACTAATTAAAGGAGTAGCTGTATACTGTATTGACTAAAGTGGTTATATTTAGTTTTTCCCCTGAGTTGTCTTGCTTTAAACATTAGGTAGTGAGTTACCTTCAGCAGTACCCCTCTGCAGTCCCTGGAGACGGCCAGGTTGGCCATGAGTGAGAAAGCCAGATTGTGGATGCTGATGTTGTCAGGGGCAACCTGAGAGGCCAGTTTCATCACCACATGCATCAGTGAATTTGTGATCGCAATCTTAGGAAGAGCAGCCGGGACTGAGAGAGAACTACAACTGCTGCTGCATAAAGCACCACACGCTGAGTGAGAACAAGGGAAACAGAGTCAGAACAAGAGAGATAACTTGATTATGGAATTTAAAAAAAACTATAACGTATACAAAGTGTTACAAAATGTAGCCATCACAGAGAGATTATATAAGAGCGTTACGGAAACAAAGCTGTCAAAACTTATCAGAAACCCCTTGCATAACAGTAAAACCTGTAGCTTTAAATTTGTTACACACACACACACACACACAACTGTCAAATATTCAGCAAGGATGCATTAATCTGATCAAAAGTGACAGTAAAGACATTTACAGTGCTACAAAATAATTCTACATTTTGAGCATTCCATTTATCAAAAAATCCTGAAAAAAGGTATCACTGCTGACACAAAAATATTAAGCAGTATAACTGTTTTCAACGTTGATGATAATTGTTTTTTGATGATTAAAATGATTTATGAAGAATCATATGACACTGAAGACTGAAATAAAATCAGCTTCTCCATCACAGAAATAAATTACATTTTTTATAAATTATATTATAAAAAATCAGTTATTTTAAAATTTAAAAGAATTTCACAATATTCCTGTTTTACTATATTTTTTATCAAATAAATGCAGCCTTGGCGAACATAAAAGACTTTTATAGGAAAAAAAACGGTATTGTGCTGAATATATATTATGTATTGTGTGTATTTCTGCCTGTGGTGCTGCAGAATAGTGCTGCAGGAAACAATTCCCGTGATATAAAGCCACACAACCTTTTTTATTTTATTTATTTTTTATGTTTCTTTCACTTTTACTTAGTTACGCAATAATGAGCTTGTAAACTTAACGGAAATTTCCTTCCACTGTGTTTTAATTCTAAACATATCTCACTAAAAAGCATTTCCTCCAGGTCTAACAATGCAGCTTTTAGCACAGTGTCAAAACCACTCAGTGTCTAACTTCTAGGCTGACAGACATATTTTGAAGAATAGCGTGACTGCAGGTGAATCATTTAACATTAAACTACTGGATTATTGACAAATCTCTGCAGGTTTTTTCTTGCAGAATAAATCCAAAATTAATCTGCCAGATGAAAGAATGAGGGTTGTGTGTTGCAGGGTAATGAATTATACAATAAAAGTGACACAGGACAGAGTATGATGGGAAGGAAAATAGCTGGAGGGCTGATTCCACAACTGATGAACCAACCTCATGAACTTCACCTGCTGTTAACACAGACCTTGAGAAACACCATGCTTGAAGCACGGCATTGTAAGCTAGTGCTGTTAAATTATAGTGACAGCCCAAACGCACACATAAATACAGGCGCAAGAACAGATGTGCACCCACTCTCACACACGTATAGACTACCACACACCCATGGATTGCTAGTTCTTCACAGGTGTAAAGCCACATCCTGTGCTAAAGCACAGCTTTCCATGAGCTCAGATGTGTGACACCGAGCAGTCATTGTCTTTAAGTAAAAACACTCACTCACAAACAGACACTTTTATGTACAAAGGTCTATCTCTCACTCACTCAGTCACACTCTCACACATGCAAATGCTTTCATGTTTAACCGTCTTACTCTCTCATACACAATGCGGTTTCTAAAGATTAACTAAACGTTTACATCTATATTTATAGAAAAGGCAGGTAGTACAGCTAACAGTCTTGTCTAATATAAATCAACTGTGGTTGGTAACTGCAAGACAGTTTTCTTATGAGGTTGTTAAAAATAAAATGCTTCTAAATTCTCCATAAAATCCTAAAGAAAATGATTTCAAATTTGTTTTAATATTACATTTTCAAAGAAACTTTTAAAAGATTTTCCTTCTTAATGAATGAGTGACAGAGTCTATTCAGAGAACGGGGATTATTAGGAGGCCATGACTGTTAATGCTATTAATCTTTAATAGCATTATATTAATCTTTTCAATTTAACATATTAAAAATATTTAATGCAATTAACGCAGCATCCATTTTTTCCTTCATTCTCTGGCTAGCGTTATATTATGAGATCACACTATTATTCAAGAATCTCCTGATTCTGTGAATCTCCTGTCTGAGTGACAAATACATCTTACAACCTTACATGGAACGAAAACAATAACTTTTAATTATACTGTAATGCTTAATGGCTATAATTAATGGCTAAAATTGAGAAAAAATTATCAATTTAATAGAGCCATCAATATCAGTATCGGTGATTGTTGTAATGTATGTATGTATGTATGTATGTATGCATGTATATATATATATATATATATATATATATATATATATATATATATACACATATACACACACACAGTAATACCTCAGTTTACGAGCGACTTGGTATACGAGCAAATCGGTGTACGAGCATGGAGGGTCGAATCGGTGTACGAGCATTGTATCGGTGTACGAGGAAAAATTTCCCTCACCCATGCGCAGTTTTGTGTGGAAAAAGTCCTAACGCTCAGCATCCTTTTAACATGAAATATCTTAATGACAGCCTCTCATAACACAGTCAGGAGGTTCCAACCCCTTTATAACCCCTTAACCCCTTTTATAAGTGATTTACAGAAGTTTTTACCTCATATTCTAAACATTAATTAATTGTGATCGCTATTGTTCACGTAGGGAAATATACACGGTTTTAGCCGAATAATAAAGTAATAGGGTTAGACAAACCATATTTTTATACAAACAACATATAAGCCTCTCCTACAAATGAGCACTGTTTTCATGTTCGTCGGACCTGCCGTTTCTCTGCAGTATCGGCAAAAGCGCAAGGAGTAAAATGTGACTTCTTACTCAGTGAGCGGGGCTCGTTTTAACAGACAGCGGGATAGTTGTAACACCATGTTATCCAATGCAAGTTCATTCACGTATTTTTATTTGTTTAAAAAAGTTGCGTCTTGATGATCATAAGCATAACTTTTTTCCTTTATTTTTTACATTTGTTGTGTTTTGAACAATGTAATGACATGAAAAACGTTTTAATAGGTTATTACAATGCAAAATATATGATTATTGATGCAACTTGTTCAATGCAGCTTAGTGTTACAACTAACCCCGCGCTGTCTTGTTTACTTCAGGACCGGATAGCAGCCACTATGTTTTTCACGTCTTTCAAAATGGTACCATCTTTTAGCCAAGAAGATGGTAATCATAACAATATAAGATTAGACTAACAAGCTTTCACACATTCTTTGAAAATCGAAAAACAACTACTATAACAATAAAAAATATTTACATGCTGCCAAAAGAGTTTTTCCTGCTGTTCTCATCCAAACTTCGATGAAATTTCTCAAAAAATGGCCAGAAGACGTGTGCAAACAGTGTGATGAAAAGCCCTTTAGCATGTCACATTTATGCCCCTGCAACTATCTAAAAAAAAAAAACAAATGCTGTTACTATTTACCCCGCGTTACTTTGTGCCCCGCGCTCCCCTAGTTCTCTCGCGGCTCCCGCGAATTCATTCTCTCGCGAACCAAAAACAAAAAAAACCCAAAAAATATTTAAAATGGGCATTTGTGGTCATGTGGAACGAATTAATAGATTTTTAGTGCATTCTTATGGGGAAATTTGTTTTGGTGTACGAGCATTTTGGTTTACGAGCTCGCTCTTGGAACGAATTAAACTCGTAAACCGAGGTATTACTGTGTATACATATATATATATATATATTTAAAAAAAAACATCTCAATAGTCATTACAACAAGCACCGATATATGATGTATTTACAGTGGGTATGGAAAATATTCAGACCCCCCAAAATTTTTCACTCTTAAAAAAATAAAAAACACTATATGTAACTCTGTGTATATGTAACTCAAGAACTGCTCAATCCAGCCAAAATAAGCATTTATGGCTGAAGTCCCTCCCCTTAACACAAATGTTCCACCCTAGCTTCCAGTAATCTGGCAGCACATTTAAGACTCTGACACAATCCTTTCTGTATCTGTCATGGTCATGTCAGCCTTACATCTGGCACACAATGGCTCCCACTGTACTGGCACATGACTCATGAGAGGGTTACAGTGAGCACAAAGCTTATACATTATCTCAGCACCCTGTCTCTGCCTTTCTAATCCTCTTTTTCACTGTTATTCCCCTTTTCTCAGTCTCGTTCCTCCACCTCCCAGAAGACTAACCGTCTGTGCAGTTAGCAGTGTAGACACAGAGCAGTTCCAGGGCTGCCGTCATGGTGAGGTCGTCCAGCAGGAACCAGGGCCACAGGGCCAACAGCACCGCTGCCAGACGCAGCTCTGTAGCCACAATCTATGAGGAGAAAATTAGGAATTACTCAAATGAGACAACATTTGTTGTTATCAGTCAATATTTGGATATTTAATTCCTCATATATAATACATTTCCATTACATTTGCTGACAGCTAACAGTTAATTTGAACCACTAAAAAAGTTGTTAAATGTAATGTAGTATTCTAATCTAAGCCGCAAAATGAAAATTATAAATCAGTATATCCCTACTAAACTCTTAAGGTGAAAAAATAAATAAGGTAAATAAATGATGACAAAATGTTTTTTCCAAAAGTAGTGGAATAAGTAGTGTTTACAATAGTACTGTTTTTCGAAAGTCATTAAACGTCTGTAAATTAGGCTGCTTAATAGGGGAAAGTCATCCAACAGTCTGAGGTTGATTGACTTTCCTTTGTACTTCACAGAAATTATCACGTCTCATTACACACACATATGCATCTTGCTGGGTGTCCTGCAGGTTTTCTTGTAAAGACTGCATATCAGTCCTTACAAGAAAATCTGCACGCAAGCCTGCAAGATTGCAAACCCAACGCTTCAAACCCACAAGACCCCCTTTTGAGAACGTCTGCAGATACTGTACGATGAATGTAACCACTCAAATAATCACGGGGAAATTTTTTTGATATGACGTACTTTGCATTCATTATGTTGATACAGGCAATTTCGCAGTATCTCTAGAATCATCTTAAGTTCTCTCATGCTGTTCTCCACCTGCTGACATTGAACAAAGACAGAATGGTTAGAAGAGATCACGCTGACAATTGAAATTTTGATACCATCTTGTTTATATATGCGTACATTTATGCTTAATTTCCCTTGTTTGTATTAATTATAACTGTAACTTTAACCAAAATGACAGTACATAAATTCACAGAGCATCTGATTTACTGAAGTATGGCATTTTCTTGGATCAGCATCCTTTATCTCTAGAAAAACATTCATTTAAACCATCATGACTATCTCTGAATTTAGATTGCAATGATTAATTAATAGTCTTGTCAACTAATGGAAGTTGATTCTTTAAAATAAAATAAAGGTAGACATTTTTGTCGGTATTTACACACACACACAAAATATATAATAATACATACATACACACACACACACACACACACAAAGTTTAAGTGGTGAAACAATTCTAAGGTTGCAACAAAGAACGCATCCTTAAAAGGGCTAAATTAAAATAATAGTTTTGCATAATTACTATGATTATTTCTGTGTATATATATATATATATATATATATATATATATATACACATATATACATACACCCCAACACACACACGTGTGTATATATACAGTGGGTACGGAAAGGATTCAGACCCCATTACATTTTTCACTCTTTGTTATACTGCAGCCATTTGCTAAAATCATTTAAGTTCATTTTTTTCCTAATTAATATACAAAAAGCACCCTATATTGACAAAAAAAAAACACAGAATTGTTGACATTTTTGTAGATTTATAAAAAAAAAAACTGAAATATCACATGGTCCTAAGTATTCAGACCCTTTGCTGTGAAACTCAAAGTCAAGTCAAAGTCAGCTTTATTGTCAATTCTGCCATACATACAGAGAATTGAAATTCTATAACTCTCAGACCGTAGATGCCTCGGCGAAACTCAGGTGCTGTCCATTTCTTCGGATCATCCTTGAGATGGCTCTACACCTTCATTTGAGTCCAGCTGTGTTTGATTATACTGATTAGACTTGATTAGGAAAGCCACAACCTGTCTATATAAGACCTTACAGCTCACAGTGCATGTCTGAGCAAATGAGAACCATGAGGTCAAAGGAACTGAAGAGCTCAGAGACACAAGGTTCCTAAGAGCACAGTGGCCTCCATAATCCTTAAATGGAAGACGTTTGACACGACCAGAACCCTTCCTAGAGCTGGCCGTCCGGCGAAACTGAGCTATCAGGGGAGAAGAGCTTTGGCGAGAGGTAAAGAAGAACATAAAAAGATCATTGTGGCTGAGCTCCAGAGATGCAGTCGAGAGATGGGAGAAAGTTGTAGAAGTCTAGGCTTTATGGCAGAGTGACCCGACGGAAGATAAAATAAAGAACAAGATAGAACTTTTTGGCCTTAATTCTAAGCGGTATGTGTGAAGAAAACCAGGCACTGTTCATCACCTGTCCAATACAGTCCCAACAGTGAAGCATGGTGGTGGCAGCATCAGCAGCTGTGGGGGTGTTTTTCAGCTGCAGGGACAGGACGACTGGTTGCAATCGAGGGAAAGATGATATCCTGGATGAAAATCTTCTCCTTCCAACAAGACAATGACCCTAAGCAGATAGCTAAAATAACGAAGGAGTATCTTCACAACAACTCTGTGACTGTTCTGTCCCAGCCAGAGCCCTGACTTAAACGCAATTGAGCATCTCTGGAGAGACCTAAAAATGGCTGTCCACCAACGTTTACCATCCAACCTGACAGAAAAGGAGAGGCTGTAATGGAGCAAAAGGGTGCTTCTATTAAATACTGAGCAAAGGGTCTGAATACTTAGGACCATGTGATATTTCAGTTTTTCTCTTTTAATAAATCTGCAAAAATGTCAACAATTCTGTGTTTTTCTCTCAATATGGGGTGCTGTGTGTACATTAATGAAGGAAAAATGAACTTAAATGATTTTAGCAAATGGCTGCAATATGACAAAGAGTGAAACATTTAAGGGGGGGTCTGAATACTTTCCGTACCCACTGTATATGTATATAAAGTACATAAAAAAAAGTTTAGAATAAAAGGAGGATGAAAACAAACTACTCTGGGACTTCCCCAAGATCCAATTTTCACCTGAAATGGGCAGGGCAAATCTAAGCTGTATTCCATAGCCCACACTCAATTTGTTGTCTGCATTCCACAGCCCAAGTTGTCCTAGACCACTGGCTGATACATTTCACACTAGTCACCACAGAGTTCAACAATCATGGATCACTCCCATAGATACCAAAGAAGTAAAATAATAAAAGTTGAGAAAAATATATAAATGCACATTAAAACAGTTTTCTTAAAGAAAGAAAAAGGGGGATGCAAAAATAAAGTACTCTGGTACTTACTATGATTTTTGTTCTCTGTGATATTTTTGGTGCACACCTACATAACACTAAACATTATGATTGTGTCTTAATTAATTAAAGTTATTATAAAGTGTACAACCATAAGGAAATTGAACCAGAGAATCGCTTCAGTTTAGACATTTTCCGTCACATCTGTGACAGCACTGTCTCTCCCTCTACCACCCTCCTTCCTCTCAACAAGTTTTCAGCATCTGTGATGTTGAAGCTGTCTGTCATGTTGCTGGAACCCGACATACCTTCCTCCTGTGAGTGCTCTTGCCCGTTTTCACAGACTCCAGGTGAAGCTCTGCATAAATGTGCTTCATGCGTTCCAAACAGCTGTCAATCACACCAGCTAAAGTGGGAGAAGAGGCATGTATCTGTCTATGTACTCATCCATCAGACAGTAAACATCAGGCATTAGATAGAAATGTAATGTAACCTGGGACTAAAATTAATGTGTGCGCAAGGTTTCCTCCTAATGTGGTTATAGCACATTTTTAACTGCTATGCATTAAGGGGGCATTTTCTACATTCCGTAACATCTTTTCACCTTGAAGTTTGCTTATAATGTTAGGGAAGTAATGCATAGTAATTTATTATACATGCTAATTTTCCACGCTCTTTGACAACCAGAATAAAACAGCATGTTTATGCTACTGCACTTTTAGAACTTCTTCATGCTGCTGTATCTATATTATGCTGACTATGAATATGTGTTAATGTGTAAATGTAGGCAAGCGTATGCAAATGTGCCCATAGTCAAAACTGTGATAGTTTCTCTGTAATCCAACTGTGTGGTTTAAATTCCATAAATGGTTTGGTTGGAATAGGGAGGAAAATTTGCATTGTGAACACTAGTGTATGCCAATTGGACATCACAAGTTAGTTTATCATTGCGTGACTTTTGAAGGACAATGAAGAGATCTTTACCTTTACATGCATAACTCTGAGCGCTGGAGCTGCAGGCTAACAGAGACATGAATGTTTTGGCCATCACCTTTTTGAAGGGATCCTGGAATGGAATGTTCTCATATTGCTGTAAATTGAACAAAATGAAATTTGATCAATAATTATAAAATGAAATCTTTGGATCTTAGAAAAAATAATTGTAATCATTAATATGATTATATCTTTAATAATATAATACAAATACATGTAAAAGTAAAACATAGTAAAGTTTCATAATTATTTTTTAATCATTTATTTTAAATCAAACAAAAAAATCTGTATGGTATAACCAGCATGAAGGATTTTTGTCATCACATAACAAGAAAGAAAAAAAGAGGAAAATATAAAAAATCCTTATATCAATCCTTAAGTATAACCCTAGATATTTTATTATAAATAACACTTAAAGTCCCAAATATAAAATATAAAAAAATATTTTGATTAAAACAATAATGCTAAATATTAAATCATCTTTATTTCTTATTTTCCTGAGGAACTATGTCTATAAATTGCGTCAAGACAAAAAAAACTTTTACTGTGCATACATTCGCAAAACTGAACAAACAAAAAAGAATACATAAATGGTTGCCATCTCCAAGAGTGAGACCGAGAAATATCATGTAGCTCACAATTTTAAAAGAGTTTAAATAGACATCAAATTGTGGAAAAGCTAAGCTAAGAGAAGGGCAACCTGATTTGTGCTCTTTTCATTCAGAGTTAACACTCACTCTCTTCACATACTCTCTATTATTGTATATTGCTATAATTATATAGCTATAATATCATACTTTCCCCTGGCTCACCTGTAATTTAGGGGAGTGACTGTGTCTGTCGACTATTTTTTCAATTATTTGGAAGAACTTATTAATCTTGAAGACCATATCCATACTTTTCCTGAATAAGGTATTTGAAAAACAGACACTACAACTGTAAGAACTTGTCATATGTTCTACAGTCAGCCAATCAGACTTGAGCTTGCCATTTTGGGAAAGCGCTTGACAATTTTGTGTGCGGAACTCGGATGTTGTATTTGAGACAACCTACAACCTTAAATCCTAAACTAAATATGTGTTACCTCTAGTAATAGTTCACACATGACCTCTCCAGGCTCAAAAGACAGGAGCGCAGTTAATGAGGAGCTTGGACCCATGCTGGTCAGATCCTCTGTTCGGCATCCCGATCTCCTCTTAGCCTCCTCTGTGAACAGCACACACAGAAAGTGCAGGGCCGATGTGTTCAGAGAAGACTCTGCGCCCGATTGGTTCAAACACACTCGGATGGTATCTGTCATGAGAGAGGGCAAAGAATAAACATAAAGAATGCTAATATTTAGTTTTCTGAGATTTTCTCAAACTCCAACTTCAAGATGAAGAGATGCAAAATATACAAAACTTCACAACAAACAATCTTCACCACAAGGGAACATCTGACGAAAGTCTCTCCAAACTCACAGGCTTTTAAAAAAAGGCTTCCAAAGCCTGGAATACCTGCAGGCAAGTCAGCGAGTCTACTGCCCACCCACCTGTTTTAGGATTTTCTACCACATCCATCAGATCTAAAGCAGGCTGATAGTTCCCTCTGTCTCTGTCCCAGTCTGTCATATACAGCAGGGACACCCATCCACATATACAGGCATAATGAGCTGGCCTCCCACTGCATCTGTCTCTATCTCTTCAGCTGTCTCCTTCTCAACATCTATCCAGCACATCCTCTTCCATCTAAACTCCTCAATCTTTCTTTCCCCTCTGTCCCTTTGCACTTTCATCAGGTTTGCCACCATTTTTTCTTTGTACTCTTCTGTTTCTTTCTGCCTTCCCTTCCCATTTGAGTGTCTCCACCCTTTGTAACACACTTTGGTGTATGTGTGTCTCACCTGAAAAGCGCTGCCAGTGTTTCCCCAGTGCCACGCCGACAGATGGGCCGACCGCAGCTTGGTTCCTGTGCAGCAGAGTAGCCAGGAGCATCAACACATCTGCCCAGGTGTTGAGCACTGCACCCTGGGCCTGCGGATCTAAGGACCAAAACAACCACACACTCATCTAAAAATACTTTTCTTTCATTTCAAGGGCTTGTTTGGAAGGTTTTGGGGGTTTCTGGATTTGCTGAGGACGTTTTGTGTTACCCAAGTCCGCGACAGACAGCGTGAGAATGGAAATTAGGTTGTTCAGCAGGGGTTTGAAGTGCTCTCGGTGGAACGGCATATCCTCGCTGTGCATTGCTGCTGACTGCAGGAGCTTACACAAACTTTGCACATAATACAAGCTACTCAGCACCTGAGGGAGGCAATGGGAGAGAAAGAGAGAGTCAGTGGTAACAAGACAGCACTTTGGTTTCACAACCCTAAATGACAACAAACAACTGGCTAATTGCCACTGTTGAAGACAAAGTGGAACTGAACCAGAAACCATGATGCCCTTCTATTGTACTTGTGATAGAACAGCAGTTTTCTAACATGAGTGTGTGTACTTAAATGAGATGTTATGAAAGGCTTTAAAGGGCCAGTCACACAGCCGATCACGCACAAATCACTCACAGATTGGGTTTGTGCGTGCTTGTGCGTCGAGAAATTGACCAAAGTATTCCACGAACATTCGACGCACGCCCGACACATGAATCACTGATGGAGCGCGTCCAAACACGCACGCTTCGCGAACGTTCCACGTACAAGTTCTTTCAGAATCCACATTGACAGTGGATGTCAGTGGAATGAACGTGATACGTGCCGGTTCATGCGTGATATGAAGGTGGGGCGTCAGTGGAAGGATGTGGACGTGCGCGGTTTCGAAACAGTTCCGACGCATAAGCACTGACGGCCGACGCGTGTCCCGCATATAGTCACGCATACTCGACGCATAAACTACACACGCCGACTCATGAATAACGCACACTGACAGTCGTGTGTCGGAAAAATTTTGAACCGTTCAAAACTCAAAATCACGCACAAACCGCCTTCGACGCACATCCACTTAAAATCACTGACGGTCCAAGTTCGTTCCACCGACGAATTACGCATACGACACACGCTCCGCGCAGAAACGAAAATCTGTGCGTAATTCGTGCGTTCTTCATGCGTTTTCGCTGTGTGACTGGCCCTTAAGGTTTAGTTCACCCCAAAATAAAATTTCTGTCATCATTTACCCTCACCCACAACATAAGAGCTTCTAAGCAATTTTTTTAAATTCAATCTGACAGGTTTCATCCTTCCATGGAAAGTCAAGGTAATCAAAATGTAGAAGATACAAAAAAGTCATAAAAGCTATTGAACCATAAAAAGATATAAAAGGGATTGATTAACTTTATATACATATTTAATTTAGGCTTTTCACGTACATCTTAACAATGATTGAAACGCAGACATAGAGCACATAAAATATGGTAAACACAGTTTAAATGTGCACTTGATCCAACACGACACACATGCATTTATATGTGAATAAAAGCTGAAATTAGACGATATCAAACTACCGAAAACTGCTAAAATAATAGACTACCATGCTTATGAGAACCTTTGTAAGTCAAGTTAGTGTAAGTTTATAAGCACCTTTGCAATATCTTTAAAGATATTTTTATCAGTTTTAACTTCTGAAGAAAAATAGACCCGACACTGAATAAAGATGAAATGAAGAATGGCGAAAACATGCTCTGACAGATGGCAACGGACTCCGACAGGTAACACACTGATCCAACAAAACCCAATGAGGTGCCTGTTGCCAATGTTCCCTCTAAACTCCCTCTACAGTGTAGAGTCTACACAGAAAAAATAAAATGCCATGCAAAGGACAGACACGAATTGTGTGGGGAAATAATTTGATTGTAACAAATAATTGCAGTGCTCTGATCAGTATGGAGTTAGAACTGGTGAATACGATTTACAGGCTTCATAGAAAGAGAATGATGTGAGCTGAGTGGCAGTGAGCTAAATCAGTCACGGTAATGTTTGCGGTCCAAATAGCTGAAAATGAGAGCAAGACGCGATGTAATACCTCATGTTTTAAAGAAAAGTGGCTCGATTAAGTGGTGAAAGTAACGGATGTTATTCCAAACAGAACATTAACAAAACTCTGAGACGTTTGCAATTAAACATCCACCATTCAGAGATGCCTAAATAACTATAAAAGAGTTCCCAAGTTCACATTTCTTGAAAACATTTAGCTATTAGATATATTTATATTCTTCAGTTAAAAAAAATTTGAAGCATTTAAACTGATATATTGCTATATTATTTTATAAGCATAATAAAGAACTGATCTCACAAGGGGATTGCTCCCAGGGAAAGCAAGAACTAATTAGCATGTCAATGTGTACCTTGAATGCAATGTAGGTCGCTTTGGATAAAATGCATAAATGGAAATGTGTTTAGGGCAATTTGCCATTAAAAAGTTTGAAAATCTTGGAAGTTAATAAACAACCATTTTGATGGTTTATTCTGCCTGTAGCCAATAAGTGATAAAAAAAACATGGTTGTCCCAAACTATCTCAGTGCCACTGCTTAACTTTTTCTATATTATAGTACAAAATTTAACTGGTTGCATACAAAAAATGTATATCACTAAGTTAAAAGTAACAACTGCATGATGAACATTTTTTTGGTTTAGGTAGAAGAATATTTTACTCAAGAATAACAAAATAAATAAAAGTTTTGCTTAGCCTGTTACAATCTGTCAGCGCAATGTGAATTGACCTTAACAGTATTACAGTACATTGTTGGCTAAATAAAATACAGTAATACCTCGGTTTACGAGTGACTTGGTATACGAGCAAATCTGTGTACGAGCATGGAGGGTCGAATCGGTGTACGAGCATTGTAAGAAATTTCCCTCACCCATGTGCAGTTTTGTGTGGAAAAATTCCTAATGCTCAGCATCCTTGTGCGCATTTTTACATGAAATATCCTAATGACAGCCTCTCATAACATTGCCAGCAGCAATGTTACCCTGTAGCCTAAGACGGGTTGCTCACAAAAGCTAAGCGGGGCTGAGAGTGGTTATTTTCCTGGATGGGAGACTGACCTGATTGCTGCTGGAAGTGGTGTTAGGAGGCCAGCAGGGGGTGCTCACCCTCTCGTCTATGTGAGTCCTACCGCCCCAGTATAGTGACGGGGACACTGTACTGATATGAGCATCGTCTTTCGGATGAGACGTTACAACCGAGGTCCGGACTCTCTGTGGTCATTAAAAATCCCAGGATGTCTTTCGCAAGAGTAAGGGTGTAACCCCGGCATCCTGGCCAAATTTGTCCATCATGGCTTCCTAACCATCCCCTTTCTCTGATTGGCTGCATCATCACTCTGTCTCCTCTCCACCAATAGCTAGTGTGTGGTGAGCGTTCTGGCGCATTATAGCTGCCGTCGCATCATCCAGGTGGATGTTGCACTCTAGTGGCGGTTGAGGAGATTCCCCCGTCCATGTAAGCGCTTTGAGATACTTTGATAAAAAGCGCTATATAAGTGTAATGAATTTATTTATTTATAACACAGTCAGGAGGTTCCAACCCCTTTATCACCCCTTAGCTCATTCATTGGCTGCATCATTCACCACAGTGATACTTTTATAAGTGATTTACAGAAGTTTTTACCTCATATTCTAAACATTAATTAATTGTGATCGCTATTGTTCACGTAGTGAAATATACACATACAGTACCTCCAAGCAGTAACTGTCACAGTTCATGAATTCAGTGTCTCCTAGTTCTGCCTGAGTGTGTATGTGTGTGTGGTCACTTAATTCTCATATCTGCCTATCTCCCCGCTTGGCTCCCGCGCATTCGTTCGTTCGCGGCTCCCGCGAGTTCGTTCTTGCAGCTCCCGCGAGTTCGTTCGTTCTCTCGCGGCTCCCGCGAGTTCGTTCGTTCTCTCGCGGCTCCCGCGAGTTCGTTCGTTCTCTCTCGGCTCCCGCGATTTCGTTCGTTCGTTCTCTCTCGGCTCCCGCGATTTCGTTCGTTCGTTCTCTCTCGGCTCCCGCGATTTCGTTCGTTCGTTCGTTCTCTCTCGGCTCACGCGATTTCGTTCGTTCGCGGCTCACGCGATTTCGTTCGTTCGCGGCTCACGCGATTTCGTTCGTTCGCGGCTCACGCGATTTCGTTCGTTCGCGGCTCCCGCGATTTCGTTCGT
Organism: Rhodeus uyekii; assembly: GCA_037043235.1. Classification (NCBI taxonomy): domain Eukaryota; kingdom Metazoa; phylum Chordata; class Actinopteri; order Cypriniformes; family Acheilognathidae; genus Rhodeus; species Rhodeus uyekii. Next base: position 162,730 of record JAWRVZ010000086.1, read on the forward strand.
TCGCGGCTCCCGCTTCCCCCTCCTCTCTCTCCTCCAAGCAGGCTGCTCAAACCTGAAGTGCATTACAGTAAATTGTCAAGTATTTTTAGACTTTAATTGTCAATTATTAATTAGTATTTATATGAGATCTTAATGGTTACAATTTTAACTGCAATTAATAGAGTAAAACCAAAAAAATATTTAAAATGGGCATTTGTCGTCATGTGGAACGAATTAATTGATTTTTAGTGCATTCTTATGGGGAAATTTGTTTTGGTGTACGAGCATTTTGGTTTACGAGCTCGCTCTTGGAACGAATTAAACTTGTAAACCGAGGTATTACTGTAAATTATTCCAAAAACACTCAAAAAGATTTAAAAACAAACAAACATGCATGTGGTGGGGGACACATAAAAGTTTGTGAATGTGTTGGTGTTCCAATTTTGTGGAAATTCGCTGAACTTTCAGTGGCATTCTGTATTCCCTTATGACAGATTGGTGTTTAAGTGGAGGTAGAAAATCCCATAATGCACCTGGTTCCTAGCATCTTCCATAGCAGTTGGTAGGAGAGGTGTCCTTAACTCACTGACACATTGAAATATGGTTGCCGCATCCACCACACTGAAACAGACAGCACAAAACCAACAGGAAGTCATGCAGCTGACCCCTCCCCCATCTAAGCAGATGAAAACATACATAAACAAACAAATGAATAAATGGAATCTAACTTAAAACATGTTTTGTGTCCTTTTTAAGCGGGTATTCTGTTAGCCAACAGGCAAAACACCCACAACTTGGTATTTAGAAAGAGTGGGCAGAAGGCAAGCAGGATGTGGTTGTGTTAAATGTTCTCAGGTAAACTGTGAAAATAAACTTATACATAAAAATGAGTGTGTGAGAAAATGAGGTTTGCACTGAGATGTGCATGGCAGTGTTGTTTTAGTTTTTATTAATGTTTTGAATTCGCTTTTATTTTTCATGTTAATTTTAGTAATTTCGTTATGTGCTTTTGTCATTTTATTAGTTTGTTTAGTTTAAATTATGCTATTTAGGTTGAATTTATTTTTTATTCAGTTTTAGTTAGATTTAGTTTTTATTATCATTTTAATGCTTCAAATCAAATTAATTCCGCTTTTTGCCAATGCAACATTTTTCTTTAGATACATTTTTTCAACTAATATTTATATTTTGTATTATTTTAGCTTTATTATGTCATACATTTTACATGTGCAATGCGTGTCTATACTATGTTTTTTTGGTTAACATTTATATTAGTGAAAATAAAGTCACTACTTCTCCTGTCTATCACTGTAAAGCTGCATTGAACCAATATGTATTGTATAAAGCACAATATAAATAAAGGTGACTTGACTAATAAAATGTCAGTATAATGATCTATAAATGATGGCAGAATTCTGTACGATATCTGTTTGTCTTCACATCTCTCTCTAACCTGGCCATGCTCTGAAGTATTTGGTTGTGCTTGAGGGCAGATAGACTAAACTCGGGAAGCACAGCCAGTAGGTTGTCCAGTAGGCCGCACACAGCTAGCAACAGGTGAGGGGTTACTATAGCAACAGGCTCGATCCTTCCCCCTGGGTGTGACTCCTGAGTGAGTGCAGAGTCTGAACTGTTTGTGTCACTCTGACCTAGGACACAAAGAAATAACAGCACAAAGACTCAAATCACATTCCTCCCAAGACCAAACAGTCAGTTAGTAGAAAAACAAGCATACCCTGAGCAGTGAGTCTGTTGACTGGGGTGTCCTGGACTCCAGCAACACCAGAGGTGGGAACTGGAGAATGAGTCCCACTAGAGCTGCCTGATGGAATCTGAAGAACACAAAACCCAAAATGAAAACAATGTGAGAACAGTTCAGAGATATGTTACCTATGGGCTGTGTGCACCAAGCTGAAAGATGCTTACCTATGGTCCATTGAAGGTACATTTTGATTATATTATATTAATAATAACTATATTATTATTATTAAATACACTACCACTCAAAAGTTTCGGGTAGGTGCAATTTTATAAAGACGTCTCTCACCAAGGCAGCATTTATTTATTCAAAATGGAACATATTCAGAAAAATTATAACAATTTAACATAAATGTTTTCTATTTATTATTAGATTTTAAATTCATATTTAGTTTTATATTTTAGAAGGTAATGAATTCCTTTATTGGCAATGCTGGATTTTCCGCATCATTACCACATGATCCTTCACAAATCTGATTTGGTGCTTTAAGAAACATTTATCATCATCAATTTTGAAAACTATTGTGCTGCTTAATATTTTTTTTTCAGGATGAACTTTCAAAAAGGAAATCTCACTGACTCAAAACTCAGTAGCTTACAATATATGAACGTTAAATCAGCCGTCCTGCCAGCCTTTTCACTCGAAAAATAAATAAATTAAATAGTCTACTGACCAGAGTACTGGAGGTGGACATTGATCCAGAGCCTTGAGTTTGGTTTAGAGGAGCAAGCATCTCTCTCCAGTGCTTCAGAGAATCATTCAGATCTGTCTCTACATAAACAAAACAAAAACCACACACGCACCACTTCCTTTACAAATAAAACACTAATATTTACAACTAAATGATATGCACTGGAATAATTATCTCTAAAAGCAAACATTTTGCTATAACAAGGAAATTATAAATATAATTTCCTTGTATAATATAATAAATATAATATATAATAAAAAAGTATAATAATATAATAAAAAAATATAATAAATATAATCATCCAAAATATGCAGCACACGTCATAGTACATTCATGATCTCTAGTACAGAACAATATTAATAATGCGTGTAAGCATATGGAAGCCACCGAGTCAGACATCCACTAATAGCTGGCAGTGCTCTGGGCATGTGGACGGCGTACCCTGGGTGACATTGGCTGGAGGAGGAGGGGGGCTGAGGGTAAAGGCATGTCTGCCCATGTAACAGCTCTTCACCATCTGGCCCACGCTCTCAAAAAACTGGCAGTGGTACAACAGAGCCTGCAGGGCAGGAAGCCCGACCAGACACAGACCTGAATCCTCATCATGCACGCAGGGGCTCTGGGAGACACAAGAAAGGGAAGGATACAAGAAAAGAGATTCAATGTTTAAAAAAAAGGGAACGATAATACTGAGGAAACCAGAAATCACCATAGACAGATTTGTTATGTCTACAGAGCTTTTAAGACTGGCTGTGATATTGACATTCAGTTCTGAAAGTTAATTCTCATGTAAACATACCTGCCAGGCACATTCTTTGGCCTCTTCTGCGTTAGCAGGCATTGGCATCACAAGGAGGTTTTGCAAAATAAACGCTGCCTACAGGGAAGGAAAACATAAAAGTCAGAAACACTGCCATCTTCTTGTAAATTAATGGAAATGCATGCTGGTTGAACTCTCAGTGGAATCTCAGAAAGCAAGCCAATTCCTCAAAAAGAGAGAAATGCAAACACATTCCTTTTACACTGTAAATGAGGTATAGTTAAGATTCTTTTCTGTGCGGTGTCCATCTATATACATGTTTCACGTCGTTTTTTTTCTTTTTCTGTTCATAAATGATCCTCGTACAAAACCTGTATTAACAATAAGACATTCAGAAAAAATGTTGACTACCGTAAGTCTAATCATCATTGCAGCTTATTCTAACCCAAAACCACACACTTATACAGGAAGTGGCCGTCTGACTGATTTGTAAAGCTAGTAAGCACACTTTATTACATAGCTCTCTGAAATACTTGATTCTGGCTGGTGACATTCTCAGTAACAGGGTTTTTAAAATCCAATTTTTACTTTATGACTTTAAAAAAAAACGTAAAATTTTACATTTTTGTAAAAATGGTCCCATTTTCTAAGAAATTGAGTCATGGTTTAATGACCATTGAACAAAATGGTCATTAGGCCATCTGGTTAAGACAGTATTTGTCTCTTTCTTTTTTCTCTCTCAATCTACATCTCTTTAATGCACAAATACTGTCTTAACCAGTTGGCCTAATGACCATTTTGTCCAATGGTCATTAAACCATGACTCAATTTCTTAGAAAATGTACCTAATTCCTAAAAAATACTATTCTAATAAATAATATAGAAGTTAGTGTTTCAACTATTTACTGTAAAATGAAACCAAAAGACTTCTGTATCAACAGTACGCCTACGGTGAAATTGTTGAAGTGATCAATGGATTATTTTATAATCCATTAAAGCAGCTTCTTCTCAAATCAATTTTTCATGTCCCTTTCATTATACGATGAAAAGCTATATAAGTGATACGACTGTGGATTATCTCTTAAATGTCCATCTTGTTTGAACTTGTTTGTTCATCAAGGCTCAAAGCTAAGAAATGTTTTTCTTTCATTTAATAAGCTAATAAAATATTTCAACAAATCAATATTTCATGTCTACTTATTTTTTTATGTGGCAAGTAGCTGAGTAATAAGCGAGATAATGTACATCCAGTTGGTTGTTATAGCAAATTAAACGCTGACATGGTGATCAGGACCCTGAGGCAAAAAGCGGAAAAACAACCAGCTGGATTGACATTAGCCCAATCTATTGAATATTTGACCTAGGGAGTGTTTATGTGGAATAAACTTTATGAAAAATTTGCTTGTCAGTTCTGAACTGGTAATTTCAACCAGCACTCTCTATTTTTTTGTGTTCAATATGCTTCAGATGGCCAGAGAACAGACATTGTGCTGGTCCCTAGACTCGAAGTCTGAGGCAGTATGGGTAAACACTCAGTTTTTCGTGTTGAGTTCAAGCCGAAGTTGGATGGACTCACCTCTCGGCGCACCATACTGCACTCCTGTCTCTCCAGCAGGATGTTGAGTACCGTGGCCCACAGGCCGCCTGAAATATTCTGGCAGCTCGCTGACAGTGCCACACACCCTCTCTCCAGCGAACTCAGAGCCGCACCCAGAGCCAGGCTGGCACAGCGGACCTTGAGCAAGGCAAATACACACACTCATTCTCAGAACCCACACATGTGCTTGGCAGTTCTAACTGCCATAGGCTCTTTGGCATGTAGCACTGGCACAAATTTGTGTTTGTCATGCCCATTATTTTCAGTGCCCAGCATCTGCTGAGCTGAGGGAGGCCTGGACATGCACAAGTACTTGGGAAAATGATCCAAAACAGAAGGCCAAGGCATACAAATTGCTAAATAAGGTTTTCATCAAAATTACAGACACGTGCGTTTAAAAAAAATTTAATTACGTTTTTAAATGTTGCTAATATGTGGTGTTTTTTATTTGCTTTAACACAAACCAAGTGCAAATTCACGAGTCAACATTATTGCAGAGTATTTTCTCCTTAAAACTGCAGTGAAAAAAGACAAACTACATTGTAACCAATCACATCCAAGAGCAGGCATTTAAAATCATTTAGCAATATTGTGGGTAAATTATGTATATGATGTATTTTACAATGTTATGAAGAACTATATGTCTTTTCTCCACTGACGTTCTATAATGTTCAAAGTGTTTATAAGGATGCTGATTGCTTGAAGGCATCTGTCTGACTCTGAGAGGGCGAACGGGAACATGGTTTCTGTAATATTAGCATTTAATTTTTTGCGGTTTGATAATATAATCAAGGAAAAGGCAAACCATATTAATTGCCATTATGAGTATGACGCTTCAGACAGTGATACATGATAAAACGCATAAACATTCTGATATAAAACGACTTGTAGACAAGCTTGTATAATTCACTCTTCAACTTCTGAATAAGTTTCTGAATTAAAAACTAGTATTTCCACTTTCCATTGTCCAGCGTTTACTCCAGTAAAGTTGACTGAGTAGATCTCTGAACTGGTGTGAGTGTGTGGAGGCAGAGCTAATCTGCATATTCATGAACTCACGTATACTAAATGAAGCAAGGGTGTATTTTAAGGCATGAAGAATTTCTTTCACAGGATAAAAACATTTAAATGTGTGATTTTGGTGATGAAAGATGAGCTTTAATGGATACAATTATTTACTAGACGGGGACTTTAATAATTTTGCATCGTTGCATACATTGACTGTATGTCTTTTAACAACTCGGTTTAAGAAAATCTGTGGTTAGCTGATGTCATGGACTTTTGTCAAAGTCATTTTGAGGTTTAAAATGTATTTAAAATTTTTAAGGGAAAATATGTCAGGTTCTTTAACTGGTAGTGTTGTTTATTGAATTTAATTGAAATATGTCTGTCATAAAAAAGAAATAGACATGTTGCCTTGGCAACTAACTGAAAATAATAATAACTAAAATTAAAACAGAAAAATAATTAGAAAACTTAAAAAAAAAAGTAAATTCACATAAAATTAAACCTGAAAATATAAAAATTAAAAGACAATTCAAAATTTTAAAAAATAAATTAAAAAATCATTAAAAAACAAAAAAAACAAAAAAAACAAAAAAACAGTTACCGTCACCATTAGTTAATTTTAAAAGGTCCAAGGGTGTAAACTCAATTAACATGTATACAGCAAAGCTGCATTCATAACAATAATAAAATAATGAACAGCATATCACACAACAGATTTAAACTTCAAAAAAGTATTTCATGTCAACTGTTCAAAACAATACTTCATATTGAATAACTACTGTATGTCCAAATGTCTATTTTAGACGTGAAGGTCTTACCTCAGGGTCTCGGTCCACCCACAGGGGAATTAACCATGCCAAGCCAAGCTGGGCACTCTGCTCATCAGAGCTTTGCTCACGCCCCAAAGACCACAAGGATACCCAGTCCTTAAACAACACACAAATAATAAATATGAAGGTTAAAGCTGCTGTACAAATGTCACTAATAGTTATGAAATAGTTATTAGTTATACATTTAATTCTGTCATCATTTACTCATCCCATGTAGTTCCAAACCTGTATGAGTTTCTTTCTTCTGATAAAGAAGATATTCTGAAGAACATTTCCTATTATGGAGGTCAATAGGGACCAGAAACTCTTCAAAATATCATCTATTGTGTTTATCGGAAGAAAGAAATTCATACAGGTTTGGAACAACATGAGGGTGAGTAAATCAAAGAATGTTCCTTTTGAGATGAACTATCCCTTTAAACAGGTTTTTTGTGATAATTTATTATCGATATCATGTTCACTTAATTGATTAGAAGCGTTGGCACCCCCTAGTGTTAGTTTTAAAGCCTACAATGTCTTTTCAAATGGCATTTCTGACCTCGTTTTTGGTCTCCTTCATCATCTCATGTGACAGGTGAAGCAGGCAGATAACTGCATTTTTTGTCACTCCTTTGCCCATGAAGGACATTGAGTTTCCTCCCAAATCTACGTAGAATGAAGAGATGACCTGGAAAAAGCAGTCAAATAGGAACACAATCATAATTAGCTGTCTGAGAGATGAATGGGTGTCATTTGTGTATCTTTTATAATTTAATGTTTTATTTTTAAAGAGAATTTCTATTTAAAATATTTTATTTTATATTTACGTAGGACAAATAAATAAATACATTTCTTTCTTGAGATAATTGGAAATGTAAAAAAAAAAAAAGAGTTTAAAATAAATCGCTTCACTTCAGAAGAGATTGAATCATCAACTGGGGTAGTATGGATTACGGTCAAGATTGCTGTGTGTTTGTTTTTTTAAACGTATTAGAGAAGTTTCAATTTTGGGTGAACTATCCCTTTAAATTAAGGTGACGTTTAATTGGGTTATAAAGCTATATTGATTCGGCTGGTTGGTATAAAGTGATTCATGAATCTTGAACCCTGTGTGTGAGTGTGTGTTTAATGTGTTCTGTCTGGATGAAAGTACCTGGAAGCGTGTATATAATCTGAGCAAAATATGTTCTAGAGTGTAAAAGAGGTACTTGAGAGCATGTGTGCATGCATACTTCCAAGAGGCCACTGAGGTATTTGAAGCAGAATGTGTTTGGCTCCATGCTGGGTGCATGTGTGCTCCAGCCGGGCAGGGCGGTTACATGAGCCATAGTCCTGAGAGTGCGCTCAAGAGAGGGCAGGCCGTAGAAGCATGGAGCATCGGACAAGCGCAGGCACTGTAGAAGGCGCAGAGACAGCTCAGAGGCAAACGGTCCAGAAAGAACCCCGCACACCCTTAAAAACAGATGAAAAAAAAAGAAGAAATGAGGGACCATGAGTGATCATAATACAACCCCAAATATAGAAAAGTTGGGACATTTTGTCAAATGCAATAAAATCAAGAATCCATAATTTTATTTAACTGAAAAAGATTTCAAAATTTTCACTGAAATTAATGACTTTGTAAATACAAACAAATTTAGATTTCGATGGCTACTACACACTCCAAAAGTGAGTTGTGTTGTGGCTGGATTCTGTTGTGGCTTGATTCCATCGTGTTGTTGTTGTGTTGTGGCTAGATTCTGATGTGTTGTCGTTGTGTTGTGGCTGGATTCTGTTGTGTTGTCGTTGTGTTGTGGCTAGATTCTGTTGTGTTGTCGTTGTGTTGTGGCTGGATTCTGTTGTGTTGTCGTTGTGTTGTGGCTGGATTCTGTTCTGTTGTAGCTTGATACCATTGTGTTGTGGCCTGATTCCGTTGTGTTGTGGCTTTACTCCATTGTTTTGTGGCTGGTTTAAATTTTTTATACTTCTGGGGGACCATAAGCAGTTTATAGACTACGGTTCAAAAGTTTGGGGTCAATAAAATTCAATTGTTTTTTTTAAATCAATACTTTTATTTAGCAAGGATGCATTATTGTGACCAAAAGTGACAGTAAACACATTGACAATTCATAATATCTTGATAATACAAAATACAAAAGTGTTTTTAACAATAATAGTAAGAAATGTTTCTTGAGCACCAAATCAGCATATTAGAATGATGTGACACTGAAACCTGAAGTAATGATGCTACTAATATATATACAGTATATGGATCTCAAAGAAAGAAATCTCAATTTGAAAATCTGTATTTATATATATTCTATAATGTTAAGAACAAAACAGTCAGTGACAACAGTCAACAGAAACCAACATCAACACACTGGTTGGTTTCAAAATTATACCAAAAAATCTATGTAAAAAAACTGCATGAATCTCATCAAAGCAAATAAGTCAGTATATATGTCCCCCACATGCCTGTATGCACTCAAGATGACATCTGTGCTCCTGATGAGATGGTGGATGGTCTCCAGAGGAAACTCCTGGATCAGGGCATCAGTAGTTCCTTGACAGTCTGTGGTGCAACTCGGTGGCTTTGGATGCTCCAAAACATAATGTGCCAGAAGTTCTCAATTGGATTTAGATCTGGGATATATGAGGACCAGGTAATGGCTACAATGCCTTTATCATCTAAAAACTGCCTACACACTCTAGCCACATGAGGCTGGGCATTATCATGCACTAGAGGACTATATTCCCACTAGAGGACGTCAGGCCCTCATGCTACCCTAATGAAGTCGGTTTCTGACAGTTTGGTCAGAAACATGCACTCCAATAGCCTGTATTTTTTTGTCATTTTGTAGGGCTCTGGCAGTGGTCCTCCTGTTCCTCCTCATAAAAAGCAGATACTAGTCCTGCTGCTGGGTTGTTGCCATTCTACATCTCTGTTCAGCACTCCTTGTGTAACGGCCTGTCTCCCCGTAGTTCCTCAATGTTCTTGAAACTGTGCTAGGAGAAACTCAAAACCTCTTTGCGATGGGATATATGAATGTGCCAGTCTGGAGGAGATAGACTGCCTGTGCAACCTGATTGGGTACAGGTACAGCGTCATGCTACAGATAGTGACAAGAACCTCTCAAAAAACGCAAAAGTAAAGACAAATCAGTCAGGAAGAATAAAGGAGAAAATTTGTCTATGGCTACCACCAGGAAAATCATTCCCTTCCAGTGGGTTTTCTTGCCGTTGCCTCTCCAGTGCACCTGTTGTCAGATTCCTTTGCACCAAAGCTGGTAAAACGGATTCAAAATCACTTATGCTTTCCTAATTGGACACATTGATGATCCAAAAGTTTAACAGACTTGCTGTTATACTGTAATGATGTGTAAATGTGAATACATTTTTGAGTTGTGTGTGTCTATATACACAAAAAAAAAAAAAACTCACAGCTCAAACCTCCGACTCCTCTCGTCTCCATCACGCCAGCAGCAACGCTACTCAAAGGTAAAGTGTGCGTTACAAGAAATTACAATGCGACAAGTATTTTTAGAGTTTTTTATATGAGATGTTAATGGTTATAATTTTAACTGTAATTAATAGGGTAAACCCATTCTTTTTTTAAATGGGCATTTATGGTCATGTGGAATGAAGTTGATTTATGGTCAAGTGTCAAAAATTGTTTTGGTGTAAGAGAATTGAGTTAAGAGCTCGCTCTAGGAACGAGTTAAACTCGAAACTGAGGTATTACTGTATATGTGTTTATGTACACTGTGTGCACAATTATTAGGCAAGTGATTATTTTGACCATATCATCATCATCTTATCCATAATTTCCAACACCAAGCTGTATAAACTTGAATGCTTATTGGATTTAATACATATCAGGTGATGTGTATTTGTGTAAAGAGGGAGGGTGTGGCCTAAGGAGATCAACACATTGTGTTATGGTGTGCATAATTAAGCAGATTCTTCTCTTCAGGAAAAATGGGCCAAAAAAAGAGATTTAACTGACTCTGAAAAGTCAAAAAATGTAAAGAAGTCTTTCAGAGGGATGCGGCGTGATCATAGAACCATCAAACGTTTTGTTGCAAATATTCAAAAGAGGAAAAGAGGCAAATTAACCGCCAAAGATTTGAGAAGAATCAAACGTGAAGCTACCAAGAATCCATTATCCTCCAGTGCTGCCATGTTCCACAACTGCAACCAACCTGGAGTGTCAAGAAGTATGAGGTGTTCAGTCCTCAGAGACATGGCCAAGGTAAGAAAGGCTGAAACTCGACCACCTCTGAACAAGACACATAAGTTGAAACGTCAAGTATGCGTCGAAAAAATAGATTGTGGACTGATGAGATGAGAGTGACTCTTCACGGACTAGATGGATGGGCCCGTGGTTGGATCACTAACGGACACAGAGCTTCACTTCGACTCAGACAGCGGCAAGGTGGTACTGGTATGGGCAGGTATTATTAAAGATGAGCTTTTACTACTTAAATGTTCAGGTTTGAGGGCTTTTTTACATTTTTGATTGACCAAGAGCACTGTAGTTGTACAATAACAAAAGTAATCCTCAAAAATACAACTTGCCTAATAATTGTGAATGAATGAATGAAGGATGATAAATGGAAAGAAATGATAGAAAAAGGGAAGAACTGGAAAAAACAAACAAAGACAAATGAAAAGATTAATGCAAGGATAGGAAAAGAAAAAAATTGGGAGAGGGTGGATAGGATAAAGGAAAGACAAATAATGGAACTAATGAACAAAAGAAAGAAAGAGAAAAGGGATAGATGGGTCAAAAACAGAGGGATGGATGGATGGATGGATGGAAGGAAACAAGCACCCTGAACAAACGATAACTGTTAGATTGCTGCTCATAAACTGAAAATGCATGCAGGGAAATGTAGATCAGACACTACAGGGCTTTGATACATCAACAACTAACAGTGGGAATTTCCAATTTACAGACCCTTAAGGAGTTTTCAGAAGGGTTATTCCATAAATAACCAAATTAAATCAAAAGCGTCATTAGATTTGTATTTCCCCCCAGATGGCAGGTAGAAGTAGAAGTCTCCTAATGAAGATAGTAAAACATTTTATGCATGTACAGGAGAGAGAAAAGAAGCAGTGTTTATAGAATAACAAATCTGCCTTGTCGGTCTAAATGGTTTCAATGAGTGTGTTTTGGGGAGTAAACAGATGTGACCGTGTTTTCGCACCCTCACTAACCACAGGTGCATGTTAAGCTCAATGGCTGCTACGTTTCTTGAATACATTTCAAGATTTAATTAAAATGCACAGCAGTGTGCAAACCAATCATCTTGATAGTTTTTTTTTCATAGGATCAAAAAGTGTTTTATTTTTTTACGTTTAGAAGCTTCTTGGCTCTGTGGTTTAGGGGTTAGCACACGTTCTGGGCACATTGTGCTGTGGTACAAGATTGAGCTCCACAAAATCTCTACCTACCTATCCCATGAAAAATGAAAGTCATTTAGCTACAGTAACTGGAATACCCTGGTAAATATATTACTGTTCTAAACTTTGCGGTCAGTACATTATTTTATTCACCAAGTACATATTAAAAGCACATATCTAAAGTGACAGTAAAAAAAATAAAATCTATTACAAATAAATTGTAATTGTAATTATAAATTGTAAAACTGTTTCCTTTGAACAGGTTTCCTTTTTCCAATGAACTTTCCATTCATAAAAGATTAATGAAACAAGTATCTTGGTTAGGTCATTATTATTTTTTAATCATCTAAATGCAAATTTTTGAGAAATACACTGTTCTAAAGTACACAAAGACAGTCAAAGGTCTGTGGGTTTAATCAGACTTAATTATATTATAATTAGTGGCGTGAAAAAGAGTTTGCCCCCTTCCTGATTTCTTATTTTTTGCATGTTTGTCACACTTAAATGTTTGAGATCATCAAACAAATTTAAATATTAGTCAAATACAAACACAAGTAAACAAAAAGCAGTTTATAAATGAAGGTTGTTATTTTTAAGGGAAAACAAAATTAAACATTAACAAATTTCACGATCGTGACAGGCCTAATCATAAAATATTAAGCAGCACATTTAACACTTTTTCCAACATCAATATTAATAAGAAATGTTTCTTGAGCACCAAATCAGCATATTAAAATGATTTCTGAAGGATAATGCGACACTGAAAACTGGAGTAATGATACTAAAAATTCAGCTTTGCATCATGTTAAAATAGTTTCTTTTATATTGTAAGATTTCACAATATTACTATTTTCCTGTAAATTTTAATGGAGCATAGCATTAAAGACTTCTTTTAAATTTAGTTTTTTGAATAATAGTGTTTTAAGGCTTAACGGTTAAGTCAAGCAAGATACTGAAGAACTATTTAAAGAGCCTTCAAACAAGACTCCAAGACAGTACTCAAGTGGCACAATGTGTTTGGATATGTTCTATATATAGAGCTGTCTGATGGTTAACACCATATGTTAGAGAATATGAGACAGTAAGTGTGAATATATCGTTAAATGAGTCATGTGACTCATTTTGGGCATGAGAGAGTGACTCATTCAGTGTGCCCGAGTTTGTGAGTAATGCGTCACCCACTGCTGTGTGTGCGCGTGCGTTACCTATCAGAAGTGTGTGTCATTCGAAGCAGCAGAGTGTTGAAGAGGCCTGTCAGTTCTCTCTGTAGCCGATGACTGAGGTGGGCCTGAAGCTTGTCTGCTTCCCCATGTGACTGGATCTGAGTGTGGGTCTGAGGTTCAGCATTCAGCAACAAGTTCAGCAGGGTGTGTGACTCCTACACACACACACACATATATAAATACACAGCTTCTTGATTTGATTTGTCAATTACTGTCATCTTGTACCTCCTGATTCAGCTGAACACAATTTGATGACCTCATTCAAATCTGCCACAAGAACTAAATATAGCAGCTTTATTACAAATTCCTCATTCAGCAACACTAGAAATCTTAGTGCTGCACATAATTTGCCAACAAATTCACAGCAGAGATAAAAGAAGAATTACACATTCAGAGGAAATCATGTTAAACCAACTATAATTATGTTTAAGTGATCTATGTGATTTTTGTTCTGGCTATTGGCTATTACCACTAGGTGATTTGTAGGGTGTTCTGAAAGGTTGTTACAAAAGTGTTAATTGTGTGGGGTTCTGGTTGGTGGTCTTGGTTTTTACCCAGGAACTGGTGGGAAGTTGCTAGGGTGTTCTGTGTGTTTTTTGTGGCTGCTTGGGTGTTGTGGTTTGTATAGAATCAAGGCAGTTTCTTGGGTGGTCAAAGAGGCTCCATGTGCATTGCCAGGCATCTGCTAGGGGGAGAGAAATGGTTGCTAAAGCAGTGCTAGGTAGTTGCTACCAGGCCTTGACAGCCACTGCGTGGCCACTTGCTGTCAGAAAAATGAGAGAATGAGAAAGAGCAGCTGATGTAGTGTATTCTATTCTGCAGAAATTAGTACAGTGGAGTTCACTTATCTCAAGCTCGGTTAACTCGCCAACCCTATTATGTCGACGTTTGTGAAGTGGAACCGCCAAACTCCCTCATTGTCTTAAAAGAATCGTCATAACCGATAAGAAAATGCAATGTCGCCGAACCCTAGTATCTCGAGCACAAAACAGGGACAAATTCGCCACTTCACATGGTTCTCTCGTGACTCATGATCGTACCTAGTTCACTGCGTATGCGCTGAGTTAGCGTTGCACGTGTATCGCGGTCCATATGGTCGCTCTGTCAGTGACGCTTAACTCACAGTGCAGCCACAGAAGAAATCGCGGAAGTGGCGGAAAGCATCTGCAAGGCTTGATTTATCTCTGAAGAGGTAATTTCGCAGGATTTCGCATCACTGTCCAGGAATTCCCAGATTACATTGCATCGACAAAGACATCTTTACTGATAGAAGCATTTGCTTTCAAGCAGACGGTTAAAGGCAAAAAGCAACAAAGCATTTTAGACTTTGTAAAGAAACCATAGTAACCGCGTGTGCAATACTTTCAGAACTGCGTCAGAGCGAAATGACTGTGTTATGAGCGAATATGTTTATGTGTGTTGTGACTGTGTTTACGCTGTGAGCGAAATTGTGTTTGCAATGTTGGAGAATATAATTAAAGGTTTGTATGGAGAATGGAAGTTGTTTTTTATTGTATACTGGTAAATCTCTGCTGTTAGTTGGTGCACATATGCCTTTTGTTGTTAGCAAACATATACAGTGCATGTACATTTTTATAGCATGCCGATCGCTTCATCAAATAAATCGCCATATTGGCTGTTGGTTATCTCGATCATCTGTTATAACTGTATTCCACTGTATTGGAATATTCAGATATTTCATTGCATTGAAATTCCATGAAAATAGATATTTTTGACAACGCTACATTGCACTTAGTTTATTATTTCAGATGCTTTCAAAATACTACAACTGAAAGTTATATTATATATAAATTTGAACCTGCTAAAGTGGCTAGTAGGAGTGACTGGGTTACATGCTGAAATCCACCTGTGTTTGTGATGTTCTGGGTGGTTTTAAGTGGTTGCTAAGAAATCAGTGGTTGCTTTTTAACCCATAATTCTCTATGATATATCTCTTAGATATTTGTGAGGCCAAACAATGTCCAAAGCTCTAATGATGCAACATGCCAAAATCTGTACAAAAGAATATGAATAAGCATGTGCTTGTAGGCAACACAAAAAACACAGTTGTGCCCGTGTTTCATTTAAACAGCACAGATGTTTGAGAAACACTCCAGCGACAGTGGATGCTCTCTGCATTTCACCACCTCCCCCACCAGGTGTTTCATCAAACCCAGCATTCTCTGTCGAGAGTCAATGCAGGTTTGTTTGCATGCATACACATTAATGCGAGGTGAGGCGAGAAGAGACTTTTAGGAAATAAAACCACTCTTTCCCAATGTGAGAAACAAAAACAATGACAGCTGATGAATGGCTCTCCGTTACAAGTGTTAATTCGATATTAATGTATCTGTAGTGCTACGTGTTGTGATTTATTTCACCTCCTCCAAATAAATACACAACACTGTGTTCATTTGAGGCGGGAGGGCAAGCTAATTTAATTATCAAGGTACAATAAGTCTCTTTATTGTTTTAAGAGGGCTACAAAGTAATCTCAGATAAATGAAAGCACTCCATAACATATTCAACACGCATGTTTATTCAGAAATACCTGGTTTAGGAGTAATTCTAGAAGCCATTTTAGGTCCTGGTTGTCCAATTCGGACTGATTCTGCTTGAAGAAGGTGTTGAGGAATGAAACGATGTCCACCAAGAGCCTCTCGTCTTGACAGCAAGCTGGACGTACCATAAGAAATCTGAAGAGTTAATAAAAAAAGGTTTATGTTGGCATTCAGATGATTGGTTGGTAAGATTTTTAAATGTTTTTGAAATAAGTCTCTTATCCTCATCTATAATGCATATATTTGTATTTTATAAAAAAAAATACAGTAATTTCAGTATTATTGTAAAAAAAAAATTGCAACTGGAAAAGGTTTTCTTTCACATATTTTAATGTGAAAATATGGTTCTTCCTATAAATACAAGTTGTTTTAATGCTAGTGACAACTTTTAAACAGGTTTGATCAATTAATGCGTCTTAGCTGAATATATTTATAAATCTTAGTGACCCCAGACCTTTGAACGGTATCAGATTTAGTTTCTAAGCTCTGTTTTGCCAAAGATAAAACATCATTCCGCTTTGTGTCTGAGGGTGTCAGCACATTCATTGTTTAAGGCTGTATAACGTTGGTGCACTCCATCAAATTCATGCAAAGTCATGCCTGGTGATCACAAATCACATATCTGGATGTATAGGGAAAACAAATCTATAGATCACACACAGTGCATTTACCTCTCTACGGCACTGTGCCAGCCCAGGGTTTGCAGGATGTTCTTGCTGCTCTGGGCAGTGGTTTTTAGTGCAAGACGGTCAGCAAAAAGGTACAAGTGCATTCTGGTCAAAGCAAAGGTCACGGTGCTGTGGGAGCTTGCATCACGGACCCCATGAATGCAGTCCTGTAACCCAGACCTTATATTGCTTACTCTTAACACCACCACCTGAGATTCGGACAGCACCAGATCACCATGAAACCTTAGTGTGAGAAGGAAGCAGAAAATTAGGTGTTGTGAAAAAAGTTAAGCCATTCAGCACTCTAACCCACATGTTGGCATGTTGATGTCAATGACTCCAAAATCTGTCCTTCAACAGATTAAAAAAAAAAAACAGCACAGAGGTTTGGAAAAACACACTTTAGTAACTTTCATTTCCTGGAAACAAACCAATAGCTTCTGTGTATTAAAATAATATTAAGCCCTGCTGCAAACGTTTCCAAACAGTTCAGCAATAAAACATAAAATAAATTAAATGATCCATCTTAACTCTTAAGATGACCCAGGTTTGGGTCTGAAAAGACTCTGAAAATGTCAAGTGTGTCAATTGTATGCTATTTAAAAGGTTAATCGTTTTGTTTTGGTCTCCTACAGTAGGTTTACATTCATCCAAGGTCCAAAAACACTTTATGAGAAAAGAGGTTATGCTGCAATTTTATATTATGAGAAAATAGTGTCTGAAACCATTAAATCAAGGACCAGTCTCTCTAAACCTCTCCTTACCAAGAGTCTCTTCTGCTTTGATTGGTCAGATGGCCAAGTCTATGGTGATTGGTCAGCAAGTGTCAGAAAACAACAGGCCAAACTGAAACTTTAGCTCTGAAGGCTTCCTCAGCACTTGATGCACAGTGATATGAACAGTAACAATGGCATCAGTTTCATTGTCCAGTCCAAGTCCTCATCCTTTGGAAATGGATGCCAAGTGAATTTGCTTGCACAGCGCAGAAAACAATATCTTTTCAACATGCTGACAACACAAACCAAACTCTTCCTCTCCAGGCTTCAGCTACAACTCGTTTTTTAGGGCAGGTCAAAGTTGTTGGGCTGTGGCTGGGATTATGTACATTCGTTACAAACCATCTTGGGTTCATACAGGAAGTAAGGCTGGAATTACTGAATAATCCAATGGGTTCAGTAAATCCATTTATTGTACACTTTGATCTTTGCAGATATTTTACATTAAAATACAATATCCGGGGGGAGCATAATGGGGTACTTTTAATTAAATTAAACGTTCAAAGATCCTGAAAACGTTCACCACGATGAACATATACAAACATGCAAGTACATTTTACTTACTCTGGTATATCACTTCTAAAACCCATGTGATGCTCTAGCAGTCCATCAATCCCAGAATACCATGCTGTGTTCCAGGTGATTTGCAGAGCTTCCCAGGCAGGCTTCAGACTCAGCAGGTCTGAATATGAAGGAAGAACTGAACAGTAGGGACTCACTGCATGGTGTGAGGGAGCTTGAAATGGAAGATTATACCTGTAAGAAAATATGAGATATAACACATTTAATTTACAATGAATGTGTCAAATAATAGTTAAATCACCATTTAATTTACTCATGGCACCTATGAAAGTCAGGTTAGGGGTAAATTAAACGGCCGTTTCTTTTAATGCACAGCTAGAATGTCATAATAGACATGATTTACCTCCGTATAATGGCAGCAGGCAATGAGAAGGAAGACAGGCCTGTATCTGAGCCAGCTTTGTCAGTCCTGATCAGGGCACAAAGATGATGAATAGTTTTTACCATATTTCAGCTGTTTTTATCTACATAATGAAGGTCACTGGAGTAAAAAACAATACTGGACTTTACTGAATTTCTTTTTTTGGGTGAAATATCCTTTTAGGTTAAACAAAACCCTTACTCATAATTACGGTAATACCTTGAGATACGAGTGTCCCTACATAAGAGTATTCCAAGATACGAGCAAGCCTTCCGGCAGATTTTTGCTTATAAGTAAATATTCGAGATACGAGCATGCGTACTGATGCCGACGCTCGTTTACTTCACGTTTTCACTGACTTCTCTACGCATCGCCCACGAGTAGCTGATTTTCTCTCTATTTTGTGCATTATTCTTCATAATAGCGATGAGTTCTATGAAAGTGAGTGGTAAAGATGGTAGT
Organism: Rhodeus uyekii; assembly: GCA_037043235.1. Classification (NCBI taxonomy): domain Eukaryota; kingdom Metazoa; phylum Chordata; class Actinopteri; order Cypriniformes; family Acheilognathidae; genus Rhodeus; species Rhodeus uyekii. Next base: position 181,351 of record JAWRVZ010000086.1, read on the forward strand.
GAGAAGAAGAAACGCATGATGATCATGGAAATGACGCATGAAATTGTGGATAAATATGAGCGCAGTGCGGTGTGAGTGATCTAGCACGCCACGCACTCATCCACGATATGTGCATCACACGCTTGGTGACTAAACACAATATGTATTCTTCGTGTACTAGGTACAGTTTGGATCTGTGCTTTGCTTATATTGATAAGCATGCTTACGTCTAAGGATAAGGATTAATAAGTGCATATTCTAAAGATTAATAAGTACATAAGAAATAAAATTTCTATCACAACCATCCTAAAGCAGAAGGATGTTAAATCCTTCCAAGGGCGTGACGATTATATTGAAGTTATGTTCGAATATAAATGATGAGATGGAGAGGCTTCTGTTGTTGTGGATAAAGGAGAAGCAGATGTCCCTCAATAGATATTTCGTTAAAAGGTCTGTGCCAAGTGAAAGGGAAAGTGAGGGTAGTCAGGCGAAAAAAAGCAAAGTGATTGAAAGTAAAGAGAAAAAAAATAAAAATTCAAAATAATAATATCAAATAGAAGGTTAAAGAAATATGAAAGCTAAGTTCAGTTATGCTTAGTTCAGTTTCAGTTTTTACTAAACGAAAAAAGGTACGAAAAGGGATCAAAAGTAAAGAATAAAAAAAATAAAAAAATAAAAACATTAATATTAAATAGACAAGTAAAAAAAAAAGTTAATTTAAGTTATGTAGTGTTCATGTAAGGTACGATACGGAATCAAGTGTCTCTGTACCACCCTCCTCCGCACCTGTCAGTAAAAACTTGTAATTAAAATCCCATTTTATTTGATATCACACATGTATCACACATTATACATGTACTATAATTGTGTGTATATTATTTCTTATGGGAAAACATGATTCGAGTTACGAATTCCTCCCTGGAACGGATTATGCTCGTATCTAAAGGCATTACTGTATAGAGTGTAATCACTAATAAACTGCACTATCTTCAACAAGTGACATACCAGAAGTCATTCGCTTTCGATGTAGATCTGATTTGAGCTTCAGATCTGTTGAAATATATTTAAAAAAACTTTACGTGTAGACCATTTGTGGCTGCCCAACCAGATGTGATGCATTCCAATCAAAAGTATGAATTTGAGATCATTATTTATTTTTATTAGCCCTACAAAATCTATTATGTTTTTCTTTCAGATGTATGGAGGTAATTTGTTTTGTGTGGGTATATTATATTCATTCAAATCCTTCATTTTACCATGTGTGGAGGTTTGAAAGTTCCCTGCAACTGCCACTAGGGGCTGAAACACGAAACACTAACAGAATTTGATGAAACCAACTGCAGACATTTTACATATTAACTGAAGGAGTATGAGATCGTCAACAAAGGAAACTTACCAAACGTCCATTCGTGCTATTTCATCAAACAGCAGAATGCACATCAATGCAGCAGCCTCGCTCACATCACCCTGATTCTCCTTTATCAACAGAGAAGCTTAAAAAAAAAGACAATTCAAATGACTAGGGGAGCAATTATTGAAATGTACAAATACGTCACTGCATGAAATATACAGCATGTATAGACATTTAAATGGCTATTTAAGGCATAGTAACAAACTGATTTTGGAGGTGGAATAAAACAGCAAAGCTGAGGTGGAATAAAACATGACAACAAAACTATAACAGGTAAAACAACAAAACTCATCCATTATAGATGTGAAAGTAAAACAAAACAAGAGGCTTGAGCCAGAAAAAAAAACATTTTACATCACTGTACTAGAAATAAACATTTGCAAACAGCTTATCAGGGAAGTCTTCACTGGAAATGTTTCTAAATGTCTAGACAAGCATAAATATTACATTTGACATTGGGCAGTGTCTAGAGAATGGGAAGGGTCATGTCAATAGCATTGCATCTCCAGCAGTAAATATAGAAATAAACAAATTGCAACTGCAAGCAGCAATTAAGTGGCCAAACATACTAGAGGATCTTGTGACGCCAAGTAGATGCATAGATCTGTGTTGTCATAACGTCTAATCATGAAATTTGTCACCAGGGCAGCAAGTCTGATATCTGCGCACAACGGCACCAAGTCCTGTGAAACTCTAGAGAGATCGCCTCCAAATTATTTCATTTAAACTTAAGAAAGCGTATAAAAATGAGTGGATGAAGTGGACAAAGTAAGACTACCGTATGGAGTGAGAGGTGGACTTTTTTTCACTATGTCGGTTTCAAAGTCCGCTTGCCTCAATCTGCCAGTCTGTCATCGCTATATCGAAGAAGGGAAATGTGGAGCGGCATTTTCGGACTGTTCATAAAAACTACGACACTGACTTCCGTTCGAAAAGTGAACTGAGAAGAGGAAAGGTGAAAGAACTAAAATCTCAGTTTTCCAGATAGTAGTCATTTTTCTCACAGCTAACTTCAAAAGCGAAGGCAGCCACCGAAGTACAGAGTTTTATTGTGCAATATGGGTTCATGTAGTTATGCAAGCTACACCAACATATATTGTGCATTTAAGGAATTCTCAATATATTCATAAATAAATATGTTTTGTATTTTTATAGTAGGTAGATCATTTTAATAAGTAGTAGGCACCACTGTACTAAAGGGTGTGGAGGAAATGTTTCATGACGCGTTAAATATATGACAAAAACTTTGGATTAATTTAATTTGAACAAATTAAATTGATAAAAAATGATAGCACAGACATGCATAATGGTACAAAAGATTACTTTTTTTAAATACTGTTCTTTTGACTCTTCTATTCTTCTAAATCCTTCTATTCCTTTCTATTCTTCTTAATCCTGAAAAAATATATTTTTCACAAAAATAGTAGCCTAAGTAGAAAAAAAAAAGAAATGTTTCTTGAGCACCAAATCAGAAAGTTAGAATGATTTCTGAAGGCTCTTGTAACACTAAAGACTGAAGCAATGGCTGCTGAAAATTCATCTGTGCCATCACGGCACTAAAATACACATACTGTATATGAAATATAAAAATGTTAAATTGTAATAGTTTTTCACAATATTAACAGTTCTGACTATTTTTGAGGAAATGCTGCCTTGGTGAACATCAGAGACTTCTTATATATATATATATATATAAACTGTAGTTTGCATGTTATTACAATAAACTGTTGGTGGCGCTAGAAGGGTTGAGAGGGACCCAAGAGCTAGAACCATAAACACCCAGGGCGTTCTCAAACACTTTACCAAAGGGGCTACCCTAAACTCCAAGGTGATGAACAATAATTAGAAAAGTAACATCTACAACAGTTTACAAAACTTAACTTAGAAAAATTATCCAACAATCTAGCTGAATAGATTAAGTTCAGAATGATGTTTTACGGGCCATACCTCTGAGCAGCGTGATGAGAAGAGATGTCTGCTGTGCCAGACTGTGACGCAGGGAGGGGTCTACAAACACCAGCTTCCTCAGCATGCATATGCTGGGCTCCAGCATGCAATCCATGCTCTAGATAATGAATACAAAGCCTTCTAGTGTCAATAATAACATACAATGAGGTTTTTAAAGAGGTCTTGGATTATCCTCAAAATGACTTTGACACTGTGTTGACCCTAGTGATTGGGCTTTTTTTTAAAAACATTGCTTTGTGAATCTTTGAAACAATTTCAGTAAAAGCGCCTTGATTATTCCAATACTGTTTCTAAATAGTTTTCTGCTAGGGTCAACCACTGTGAATCCATGAAATGGTGTTCTAAGTACAGTAATACCTTGGTTTACGAGTGACTTTGTATACGAGCAAATCGGTGTACGAGCATTGTATCGGAGTGAGAGAAAATTTTTCCCTCGCCACTCAGCATCTTCGCGCGCATTTTTACTCTCATAAAGCCAATCACCCCTTAACTCGTTCATTTTCTCAGCGTTACTCGGTTTGGTTGCATCGTTCACCACAGTGATACTTTTATAAGTGATTTACAGTGGTTTCACCTTGTGTTGTTAACATTAATTGTGATCGCTAGAAAGAAGGTACGAGATTCTCCCTCTAAGCAGTAAAACCCTCCTCTCGTCTCCATCACTCCAGCAGCGACACTACTCAAAGGTAAATTGCGCGTTACAGTAAACTGTCAAGTATTTTTGGAGTTTAATTGTCAATTATTAAATAGTATTTATATGAGATCTTAATGGTTATAAATAATAGGGTAAAACAAAGCCAAAACAATATTTTAAATGGGCATTTATGGTCATGTGGAATGAATCGAGTGATTTTTATTGCATTCTTATGGGGAAAATTGTTTTGGAGTACGCAAATTTTGAGTTACGAGCTCGCTCTTGGAACGAATTAAACTCGTAAACCGAGGTATTACTGTATATGGTTTGCTTTGCCTGATCTCGGGTTAGTTTTTATGAATTTATGACATATTTGTAAAAGCTTACTTTAACTTTTATAAAACAAATACAAATGTTTTATTGAAAGGTGTTTTTATGCATGCTTGGGTTGATGTCTTATTGCGTTTACACCATTCTGACTAGTAAGCATCACCTGCGGGTGCCATTTTAAAAGTTTTGAAACAGTTAATCATTTTCCAAAGCAAGTGGTTCAATTGATTCAACGTTGTGAAAGGCTTTATTTCTCCCATCACTAGTTGACCCTAGGGAAAATATGTGGGTGGAAAATGGCCACTGCTTCAGAAGAAAAAGTAATGATTCATCATAATTGGGTCTAAAAGTGTTTACATAATCAACATCACAGCCGCAGTCATAACATTCACAGTAAAACCACAACAACAGAAAAAGTCAGACAGCCTCAAAGCCAAGGCAAGTAGTCAAAACAAACAGCCAGAGCAGTGTCGTAATTGACAGTAACAGCACTAACTAGGCATGGCAAATGGAGGCGACATATCGGAGTCTGCTCGTGGCATAATTGCCAGACATTTCGGTGCATAATTCTCGCTAATTAGCCATATTAGCAGGCTGGAATACTTGACAAAGCTGGCAGCTTTCAGCCTAGGGATGTACAGATCATGCAATAGATGTGAATTAAGCCTGACTCACTCTTGACTGACACCATTAACTCAAGCATCATGCCCAGGCACCAGTTTTCTAAATTCATTCGTGATGAAAGACTCAATGAACAAAAGAGAATTTGAGGTTTACCGCCACATTATTGTTGACAGACTCCGTGATGAAAGATATGAGCTTGTCTGATAAGCCCAAGGCCTTCAGCACCACATGCATTGATGAATCTATAAAGAACATAGTGAAATATAAATCAAGACTGGCTTTGTTTCTAACACGTTGAAATACATGTCATTCGATTAATTATTTGTCATTTGTTCAATTTATGTTGCAAAGATCAAAAACATGCTTAGAATTGGTTTGTGAGGTGTTTTGAAAGAAATGGACCCCACTCAGGATGGACAACATGTTTAATTTGCTGTGAGTGATAACAGTTCACTGATTAGGTAATAATGTCTAAATGAATCTAGAAGAGAAAAAAAAATCATTTGAACCTCTTCTCCACAGTCCAGTTTTCATTTGCAACAAATTATTCAAGCCTAAGGTTAATTTGGACAGTGCATCCAGTGTTATTTTAGCATTTACAATTATAGTTTTTGTTAATATTTTGAATTACATTTTATTTATAATATTTAGTCTATACAGTTATATATTTAAACACTTGAGAAATGTTCCCTGATCACCAAGATGAAGTAAAATTATTTTATTTCCAAGTAATTGCATTTTTTCCATGGTTTAAATTTTAAGTTTCAGTTAATGATAATAACACTGGGATTCCTCACCTTGCAGAACAATAGCCAGCTGTTCAGCCGCAGATCTTCGCAAAACTAGATCCACCGTTTCTGACGCAAGAATATTGTACAACTTATTTACAGACTCCACCTGTTCAAACAAACAAAAATGTTTAATAAAGGTTGTCAAGATTTGTTTTTTTTTACATGGTGTCAATGACAATGATAACTACTCAATACAGTGGGTTCAAAGCAACATTGTATAATTAATGCGTGCTATTATATGCAGCTGAGCAAGGGCAGCATTTTACCTTCACATATGACTTGTCTGAATTGCTCAACTTTATGTCCACACTTTTATTAACAATGTAGAGATTTGCTAAACATGACAATGTGGAGCTGTCCAGGGTTGGCCTGGAGTTTCTGGCACCATCAGGGCTGGTCAGGTGTGGTAGTAGATGTTGGACTGCTTTATTCCTTACGCTAAAAAACATTGGGAATAAGTTATTAAGCTCAATGTCAAAGCTGCTCTTTTCCATTCAAAGTGAATGCTGATCACGACAGTCCAGCAATGTTTTCTGTGAACAACAACATCACTTTTAATCCGTTAGACCTTATGAAAAAGTAAACTTTAGCATACTTAAAAAATAATATTATATATATAATAATATATATATATATATATATATATATAAAATTAACATTTTATCTGACACTTAATTGCAGGTTTACTGCAATTAAATATAGTTTAACTTTATATTAAGTACTTTTTTTGACCCAATTAGGACTAGTTAATTCTAATGATTTAAAAAAAAATAATTCACTGTTGAATTTACCAATAAGCAATAATGACAAAGTACAATTTCCTTTAAATATAATTTTTCATAAAAACTTGTTACGCATTGAAATATATTTGTAGTAATTAAACATTTGTAATGAAGTTGCAATTTAGTTCATATAAATATATTAACTTAAAAGGTAATATAAAATACTAAATACTTTAAATGTGCTTTAGTCTGTTAGATAAGATATACAATAATGTATACTTCTTTGAAGCATTTAAAAAAAAAGTAATCATTATTTTAGTAATCTTTTATGTAGTGTGATTAATTGTGTTAGGAAACCGTAGTGAAAGTGACTTTTATTTCTTTATATTAAACTTTTATTCTTACTTCTATTATACTATACTCTGCAAGAACACATATATAGATATATTTACACATACACAGACACACACACACACACACATATACACTAAGGATTTGTACACGGTTTCAGATGACTTGGAATACATCTGTGGGGCTAATTTTACAAAGCTTTTGAACCTTGACTTTCATAGTTCCCATTCATGTTCATTGTAAAAGACCTGCGATAATACTCTACAAACAATCTCCTGCTGTGTTTCACAGAAGAAAATTATATTGGTGAGTAAATGGAGACAGAACTGAAATTCTTTGGTAATTATTCCCATAAGATGGTAAAATAAATACAAATTGATGTGCACTTTAAACCTACGTGTGGTGCTTGCTGAACAAAAGCCGGAGGCCCATCCTTAGTCTAGTAGGTGGTGAACAAAACTCATCTTCCTTCTCGGGAGATGCTTCACCAAGCAGCAAGATACAGTTTCCCAGGGCATCCTCGGTGCCGGCGTAACTCTAATACATATAAATTGCACAAAACTTCAACAGGGCAGACAACAGACTTACAAAACCTAAATGCACCTTGGAACAACAATAAATAAATAAACAATTCCGACAGACCATTTCACCACTGCTTTATTGACAGCACAAACCCATTACTGAGAGACTTCAGCAAAAATGAATGTGATGACCTTGACAAGATTTATGAATATTCAATGCCAACCCCACCCTTCAAAAATAAAACCCAGCTTCAGTAGTTGAAAAGTACAAGATAACCGTGTTTAAAATAGAATGCGGCATAACATGGATATTACCATTCTGCCTCGGGCGTCTCGCAAACACGTTAATATTACATTGGAAATTATTTTTTCAGCCAAGTTTGACGGTTATATTGCAGCTAAGGGCTTGAGTGTGTGAGAGAGTGTGTGTGTGAAGAGAAAGTGTGTTTGCACCTGTAATATAGGAATGACCGGGTAAAGTGCCTCATTAAATCTGCTCCAACTTGCTGCTGTCATCATCAATCGTCCCTTCAGCAGATAGAGTAGAATATCCTTGGCAGCAACGCTCACCTTTGGATCACACATAAAGTTAGTTGATGGCGCTATGATATTACACTTACAACAAGCTACTTCATCCAAATCCACCAAACGCCACCTACAGCGGTGAGACAGGGGCATTTCAAATGTCAATCATTAGTTTAGCATGACCTCAGTAACACATTAAACATACAGCGTGGATACATTATTTATTAGTGAGCTGTATATTGGTATATCAAAATATTTCTTCTTTGTGCATTACTTGGGTCCTCGCTGGAAACAGGAAGATGAATAATTCACCTCTCTTGCTTGGTCTTGAAGGCCAAACACACTGATCTCATACAGGACACGGGAGTGAAGCAAGAAATGCACTCCAGTGCAGATGGATGAGGCAGGTTTTGCCACATTCTGAACTCCCAAGCACTCCTGTGGGGGTGAGAACAGCAAGTTATGGAAGGGACATTACAATCTGCAGAGTTCATGGGTCACCAACAGCCTATGTGGAGTGTAATATATTTGCTCCGAAATGTAATAGCAATTCAATGTATAGTAGACACACCCATAGCAAAGGGTAACATCATTTTACCCCTGCAAACGGAAGAGCTCTTAACCAATATATTGTTTTTATGGCTGCAAGTACCAGGTCATCATGTGGTCAAGCTAGTCTAAAAGATGCTTTGGAATATATAGCAAACAAGATTTTTGTTCAATTTTAAATATATCCACTATTTTTTTAGAGGTTTGGGGTGATCATTTTTTATGTTTTGAAACAGATCTCATATGGTTATCAAGGCTGCATTTATTTATTCAAAGATCCAGAACAAACATTTGCGAATATTTTTGCTGCTAAATATTATTGCGGAAACTACAGTGTTTCTTCAAGACTCTTTGATGAACAGAAAGGACAACATTAATTTGATTATAAATACACTTCTCTTTTCATTAAATTTAATAGATCCTTGTTGAAATTTTTTTTATTAAAAGGCGCAATAGGTGATTCTCTATAGCAGTGTTTTTCAAACTTTTTTGAACCAAGGTATAAAAAAAAAGAAACATTACAAAAGGCGCACCACCATCCGAAAATGTCACAAAAAAATGAAACATTAGCCTATATTAACAATAAGCAGTCATTCTTATCAAAGTGTCTTGAATGGGAATCAAATAAACACAAAGAAAAAAGTATTTTTGTCAGGGTTCTGCCACATTCGGTCTAGTCATTTCTTGGTTTTGTGGCAGAGCTCTGACACTACCGTTATGTCTCGTGTTTGGTGTGTGTGCGCGCGGCTTCTCGAGTTGCTTTAAGAGTCTCGAGTTGCGCGTGCGCTCTTGTCTGTGTAATGTCTGGTGTGCGGGTTATGATGTCCGATCCTCAGACTGGTCTTGTTCAGTTTTGTTTTTGTGTCGGGATTCAGGCATTCATAACTCGTGTATTCGCCGTGGGCGTGGTTCCTCGTTCTCGTGCGCTCTACATTATGTGAGTGGGTGCGGTTTCAGGCTTTACTTTGAACAAGCTTATCCTTGTTCTCCTGCTTTACTTTGATTTGTCCCAGCTGTTTTTCCATCAATTACCCTTCCTCCTGTGACTATTTAATCCCTTTGTATTTGCTGTCCTGTGTAGTGTCATAGTCTTTATTATGTGGTTTTCAGCCATTTGGCACCCAGTCGAGTCTAGTCTTGCTCTGTTTTTCAGTCAGTCAGTCTTGCTTTTCCCCCCTCGGGGTTGTTTGTGTTTGGATTTTTGGATTTTGTTTATTAAAGCCCGGCATAATTGAGTCCTCGCCTCATTCGCACCCTGACACTTTTATGATTACTTTTTTAGACCAATTAGGTGAAAATTAATAATTTTCCACGGCACACCTGACAATCTCTCATGGCACACTAGTGAAAAACACTGCTCTGTAGAAACTAGTATAGCAATCACTATGTTAAGTGTTTTTTTTCTTCTTGTTTTGCAATTTTGTATTTTAATCTGCGCTTTGAGTTTAAGAAAGGCGCACTATAAATAAAATTCATTATTATTACCTATTTTTAAGCATTTCTTTAATAATCATCTGTAGAAGGCGTAGAACCATAAAATATTTGTTCACACATTGTATTTGGTCCGAATGAAAGTGTTAACGTGCGTTTGCACATCATTGCGCAGCCTGTTCACGCAGACATCACGTCCTCAGCGTTCACGTACAATGTGCAGACAGAGCAAGAATGGCAAGCAAACATGCAAGAAATATTACACACCGACACGTTTTGCTAGCTACACAACCGAAAACTTCTGCATCTAATTCCGTTTTTAAAAAGTTGTTTATGAAGAAATGTTGTAAGTAGTTTCTAGAGTAAATCAAATGTTTATTTTACTCACAGATACATATAAATAATAAATACAGAGAAACAGCTAATTTTGTCTCTTAAGGTTTTCTAGAGCCGTTTATGTACAGGTATATGTGGTTTATGTGTATTAGAACATGGCCATTTCAATGGTTTATGACAAAACTTCCTGTGTCTCGTAAACCAAATGGCTTAAAAAACATTAAATGTTGTATCTTTTGAAATAAATAAAAAATGTAGAAAGTTGGGGTGAAGCCTGCTCGTGGGTAGCCCCTGGGGAGCCTGCACATGCCCCCATGACCCTCACACCCACCCCCTTCGAGGGGCATTGACTGAGGGCCATGGGAATGGGTTAAGGCAGGTGGTGTGACTGATAATAAGCATCATCTGTGTGTCCCAAGTTTCTCACAGATGAGCTTCAGAAACATAAAAGGAGGAGCAATGACAGTGAAGGACAGGAGAGGACTTGGCCTAGACTATTTTACATTGTGGTTTGTACATCTTTTACTTTAGTTTTGTTAATTTTGTGATTAAAGTTTCAATACATTCGCCAGCTCCTGCCTTCTTCCCATAACAACTAACCTTGTTAGACGCCATATTCAAGTCCAGTTCATAAAAATAATTTGTGCATGAATCAATAGTTTGCTGTATACCCATATAACCCTGGTTAACCTCTGACCTAGCGGGTTGTAGCCCACCAAAAGAATGCTAGCGAACAACTTTGATCCTATAAAAACCTCATATTTCCAGCAAAAAACAGAAGTCAAGCAAGAATTTTCAGTTCCAAATCTAGGTGAACTTTTCCCCCATCTTTTCTTTCACTTATCTTCTGGAAGTGGTTCAAAATAACCCCTGGCTCCCCAATTTTCACATCTTGTACCTTCAAAATGCTCAGAGTGCAGGAGTAAGTTTCCACCTTCACTGGGGACAGAGGGTGAGACAAAAGCTTCAGGAATAACTTCTGACTCTCGGACTGCAGTAGCGGGCTTGCTTGCGCAAATTTCCACCTAAAAAGAGACATGAATTTACAGATTGTTATATGATGACACCTCTTACACAGTGCCAGACAAAACAGCAGATGTCAGTAGTGTTTTTACTGCTTCTATAATTGTGAGCAACTTACAGGTAGGAGCAAATCTGGACGTATTCCTTCACCATCGGTAGGTGCTGATGGTACGAAAAAGCATCTATTCCTTGGTCAGCGAGCTCCAAAAGCTCATGCCAATTCTTATCACCCTGTAAAAGGAAAAATTCACTTGAACCACTTTTACGTCTACATAACGGTGAGTAAATAATCTTTTAATGAGCTAGCTCTTTAAAGCCACCATGAAAAGGAAGTTGTGAGACTCTTTTCTTCCTCATTGTGACACATCTAAATTAAATGGCTTCTCAAAAAAACGTGACAGGTTGTCCTCCCCTCACGCCAGTAAACATCGAGACACATTTTCAAAAGGGAAGGGAAGTTACTTTGATTAAAAATTATGCGGACACACACAAAATAAATTATAAATGACATCCACGGTGTGGCAAGATGAATAATTTATAATAAATACTGCATATTTTAAATAATTAATAATTACTTATAATTAAAAATAAGAACTGTCAATTTTGATTTCATGGTGACTAAACACAAACCATTATTCAAGTTGCTTAATCTTTTATACTAAATTTCATTTAACAATACCCAATACAGTAATACCTCGAGATACGAGCATCTCTACATACGAGTATTCCAATATACGAGCAAGCCTTCGGGCAGATTTTTGCTTCTAGATATGAGAAAATATTCGAGATACGAGCAAGCGTACTGACGCGATACCGACGCACGTTCACTTCACACCTTCTGTACACATCGCCCGTGAGTAGCTGAATTTCTCTCTATTTTGTGCATTATTCTTCATAATAGCGATGAGTTTAATAAAGTGAGTGAAAAGGATGGTAGGGAGAAGAAGAAAAGCATGATGACCATGGAAATCAAGCATGCAATTGTGGATAAATATGAGCGCGGTGCCTGCCTGATAAATCGTCTACTGGTTGTGCTTTGCGCTTTTTGACGACACGTGCCTTACTTATTTTTAAAGGGAGACAGAAAAAAAATCTCCCTCAATAGGTATTTTGTTAAAAGGTCTTTAACTTTTTTTTAAATGCGACAAGTGAAAGTGAGGGTAGTCAGGTGAAAAAAACTAATAGAAAAAGCAAAACAATAATATAAAATAGAAACGTTTTTAAAAAATACGTAAGCTAAGTTCAGTTATATTCATTTAAGTTTACGTAAGTTACATAATATTCGTGTAAGTTACGATACGGAATCAAGTGTCTACCAACACCTTCCTCCCTCCTCCGCACCTGCCGCTACTGTCTGTAAAAACGTAATAATTAAATTAATAATTAAAAACACATTTTATTTGATATCACACAAATCCTTATACTGTATACATGAACTATAATTGCGTTTGTGTGTCTATACCAATAAAACTATACCAATTTTTTTTCCATTGTTACGATCTGGAACGGATTAATTTGTTTTCTATTATTTCTTATGGGAAAACATGATTCTAAATACGAGCAATTCGAGTTACGAGCTCCGCCCTGGAACAGATAATGCTCGTATCTCGAGGTATTACTGTATATTGGTACCATATTGGTTACTCAGATCAGAGATTTTTATGGTTACATTATTTTATAGTTTAATTGTTCAATTTGTATAATTAGATGACCTTTTCAGTCATGCATTGTTCTTGTAAAGTTAACCTTTAAAATCAATAATTTAATAACACTAATATATTTTATCTTTAGCAAACCTCAACTTGAGACAAAATATAAATTTATTTTAGGTTTTTGATTTAAATTTAGACAATAGGTGTGGAAATTTAAAAGTTCACTATAATATTCATTTATAAAATTTTTGGTGCCTTATTGGTGCTTATTTGGTGATTTATTGGTGCCTTTCATTACACATGGGTATTAGATGCATTTTTGTGCGTTTAATAATTCTGAATCACCCTGTGGTCTTGTTAAGTATGGCAGGTTAAATATGCAACCGAGTAGAGCAAGTAGGCTACTTTTACGTTGTAAAGAATGCCTGCAAAGTGTGTTTAAAAAGAACAATGACAGTTTAAATCTATCTTGAATTTCTTTTGCTTAAAAAATAACATCATGGAGATCAAAAGTAATAACACTAGAATACAAATGTTTTTGTGACTAAAAATGGTGGGGGTTTCATGATTCATGCCTTAATGAATCAACTAGAAGAAAAATATTCTAGCAGATATTGAAAATTTCCAATCATTACCTCAGCCTGTGCATCCTTTAAAAAGGTGCATGTAGCCTCCATACAGTGAGAAACGTGTGATACTCTACGATACAGGCTGTATCTTTCAAAGCAAGCCTGCTCTAGGTACGCCACAGCTGACTCATGGATGAGGGGGAATGCCACACTGAATGATGCATCAAGACACAAGAGGAAAATGGCAGCCACTGTACTTTCGGGAAGGATTTCTCCACCCTGTTTGTAAAGACAACACACATAAGGTAATAAACACACGTGTGCACCAAACAAGCACACACACTAATGAATTTGTCTATAATTACAGTGCTGTCCTTAGGTCTACAGCTTAACTGAACAATTGACCCTTTCACAGTGACTTCTGGTGTGTTTCACACTCTCATTTGTTTTAATAATGACCATGAAGGACACCGCCATATGTCCACAGTGGCATGGCTTATTAATGTCTAAGAATGGCACAGCCATATGCTCACTCACCTTCTCCACAGGTAACAAGGTTTGCAGGAGACGTATAGTGAAAACGGCAGTGCCCGTAAAGACCATTCGGTGGTGGATCAGAGACGATTCTGGCTGTTCAGCGGAAGTCATGCCATGATGGTAGCACATAATGTCTCCCAACGTCTCTATACATGCCTGTAATTTCTCCCTCTTTTATCATACAAAAAAAATAAAACATAACTTCAAAGAGACTTATTGATCATATAATTTTCCTGCCAGCAGGGGGCAGCAAGAGTCCTGTGCATTTCAAAGAAAGTTTTCAGATGACAGCAGCTTTTAAAGACAAAATGCCATGAGCCTGTATTAAAGATCAATGAGGGAGAGAGGCATGCCGTGAAATATGCATAATCATATGCGCAGGGAACGTTCTCATAGGTGTCCACACACTCTAAGCACAATGAGTTAGTTTAAAAAGATTTCTACCGGAAATAACCATCATTGGATGAGGCAAATCTGTAAATCTATGTAATGCGACCTACATAATCCTTTGTGTGCAATGCATTGATGTAATTTTATGTAAAATACACATATACCGAATGACAAACGTTACATAATGAGAATAGCAAAACTACAATAAGGTTGTAAATGGTAACGCTTGACTCCTGACTAAATATCTGCATGTAATAACACGTTAACATTAGTTAAAGCATTATCAACTACAATTAATTTGTAGTAAATGTTTATTTATAACACAATGTAATGCTGACAAAGAGTATTACTTCATAATTTGACATATAGATGCTTACTGTGTAACCCCTTAAAAAAAAGCTCAAATCATTAACATTAGTTAATGCATAAGGAATAAGAAATACTCAATTTATTGATATAGGTTCATTTATAAATATTGTATTATTCATAGTTTAAGACATTATCTAATGTTAATCTATATAACTTGAAATGTTCAAAATGTATATAATACATTTACATTAAACAAGACTAACAAACAGGCTAAAATGACTGTTCATTGTTATTTTATGTAAGATATTGAATTAACTAATGAAGTTAATTAGAGTCTTATTGAAACAACTTACACCTTTTTGGCTTTTTTTAAACAATATAAATTGTTTAGATGGAAACAGCAGATTTATTTTGTTGTCAGGAGCAAACAGGGAATTCTAAGTGGTGAACCTGGCCTAAAAAACAACAGTCGTGCCATGACTGATTTGCGCTGATAGCTTAACGTTCTACAATGACCATCTGTCCCTCAGAGTAAGTGGAGTGGGTGAGACGGAGAGGCGACAGGTGTGTGTTTGTATGCACTAATGCAGACATCAGCCTCATGGCTGTGGATCTGCACTATGGAGGAGGGCTGTTAAAGACACTTGCCAGCTCTGTCGCAGTAAGGCTATGCTCGTCCCACACCTCAGGGGCGATGCTGTCTCCCAGCAGCCCCTGCGCCTCTGCCAGCAGCTCTAGCACCCGTTGGAAAACCTTCAGGCTCTCTGAGAAGGGGATGAGATGGGGGGGATGAGACAAAAAAGAGAGAGAGAGAGAGAGAGAGAGAGAGAGAGAGAGAGAGAGAGAGAGAGAGAGAGAGAGAGAGAGAGAGAAAGAGAGGAATATGATGAGCGATGGCAGCACACATGTGAGGGGAACGGCAGCAGCTGTAGCTGCGTTTGAAACAGGAAAGAGGGTTTAAGAGGACTCTCACCTGTCCTGATGAGAGGGAGAGCGTGCTCCACGGCCGCCACGGCGAATCTAGCCAGGCTCCACTGCTGCAGCTGCAGCTCTAGTGAGTCCTCTGCTTCCATCTCCGGGGGGAGCTCCGGGTGGGGCTGCGGGAGCGGAGACTGCTGGGCTGGCCTGGGGGGAGCCCCTCTCTGACTGCTGCTACCGCTGTACCACATGAATCAAAAAGAATCCATAATTGCTAACGACATGAATGGTTGTGAGCAATATAAAATAAAATAAAAAGATTTTAAGGCACTGATGAATTTTTTCACTTTATTTAGTTTTCATTTGTTCCGACATAAACCTTAATTTAGTTATTAAAAAGCCATATTGCACTTATACACACAAATCAGTAAGATTTTCTTGAAATAAGTACCTACAAGTTATGTAACTCATTACCTGCATCTATTAGGAATGTTATGTCTTTGGATTGTTTTAAGAAACATCAAGAAACTTTTTAGTTAAGATTTTAATTTATACTTTATTTCTGTGTACTTTTTTATATGAATTTTGCTTTGTTGATTTCCTATTTTGTTCTGTACATGTTCTTACGCTTTGAGTTTGAGAAAGGCACGCTATAAATAAAATGTATTATTAATATTAATGGCTCAGCAAGGCTGCATTTATTTGATCTAAAATACAGTAAACTGTAATACTGTCAGATATTATCCATTTATATTTTACTTATTTTAAAATGTAATTTATAACATTTTTAGCATCATTACTCCAGTCAAGAAAATTACAGAAATCATTCTAGTATGCGGATTTGTTGCTCAAGAAACATTTATCATTATTATAAAAGATGAAAATAGTGCTGCTTGACATTTTGGTAGAAAGAGATGATATTTTTTTAATTTATTGATTAAAAAAAATTGTAACAATGTAAAAGTCTTTACTGTCCATTTAATGCATTCTTGCTGAATAAAAGCATAAATTATTTAAAAAAAAGTTAACTGACTTGTTAAACATGCACTATGCAGAATAAAACAATTCTTTAAAAAAATAGTAAAGAAAAAAAGCATAGAAATTAAAAGATACAAAATCGGCGTCTCTCAAACATTACTTATGGTCCATTAGAAGTGTGCGGTGAGGTTTGTGTCATTGAGACACTGCCCTGTGCCTCTACTTTCATATTTTCTTTTTGAATTCCTGTGCTTGTTGGCTATGACGTTTCTGGAATGTAGCCTTTGACCAGTGGGAGCATGAAGGCAACTAAGGCTATCCCACCATGTCCGAGCCAACAGAAGGTCTACTGTGGCACAAGTCATACAAAATTGTAACAATAGCCAGGAGGAATGTGTCACAGCACATAGCACTGTGTATGGGGCTTCATAGGTGCAGACCACTTGGAGTGTCTATATGATGACTACGGTCCACCATTGAAAGCACCAACTTTGGGGAAGCAAGCGTTGAAACTGGAACTTGCAGCAGTGGACGAAGGTGACTTGGTCCAATGAGTCCTGTTTACTTCACATAGACAGCCGTGCATGTGTGAGCTGTTTGAAACTGATGCCACCAGCATGCCCTATGGGATGATGACAAGCCGGTGGATTGTGTGTGATGCTCTAGTCCAGGGGTGGCCAACCTGTTCGGCATGATGATCCACAAAATAAAGCTCATGACTGCGGAGAGCCGCATAAAAGGTTGTTGATTTTATGGTCAATGTCCAATGCTTTTTCCCGGTCGGTCAGAAAGCCCCGTTAAATCGCGCGAGAGATTCTGTTGAAAGTAAATTGCGATTGTACACAGAGAACATGTGGAGCAGGGGTCACTAAACTTTTTAGCCTTTTCAAGTGTGAAGGAAATATTCTGACGCAATTGAAAAGAACGTCAATTATTCAGACACAATATTCTGACGTGGTTATGCTATTTATACCGTCTGTCTGCCAGATCCGCATCGATTGGCCAGTTGTCAACTGGCGTTATCCTATAAGGTTTCAGAAATGACGTGAAGGGGAGGAGTTCCCAAATGCATTTCATTGCAACATCTCGTTCCCACTCTCGAAAGGGAACGCGCTTCTGCACGCCTCTATTTGAATTCGGTAAAAACAACATACACGTAAGCTGTGGCTGATCTTGGCAGGATACACGTAAATTTATGTATTTTTGTACAAATTTTTTCTAAGACAAAAAGGTCTCCGCGGGCCGTAGTTTGGGGACCCCTGATGTGGAGACTGAAGAGCCGCAAAAGAGCAGTCAAAGAGCCGCGGGTTGGCCACCCCTGCTCTAGTCAATGTTCTGTTGGAAACCACAGGGTCGGCCATTCATCCTTTTCAGCAGGATAAAACACCCTGCCACATTGCACGTATTGTTAAGGAACGGTTTTAGAAACATGATGTTGGAATGAGGAAAAGGTGTTGCCCTGGCCTCCAAATTCCCTGGATTTCAATCCAATTGAGCATGTGTGGGATATGCCGGACCAGAAGGTTCAATCCACGGCAGCTCCACCTCGCAACCTACAGGATTTGAAGGATCAGCTACTGCTAACATCTTGGTGCCAGATACCACAGGACACCTTCAGAGGTCTTGTAGAGTCCATGCCACGGCGAGTCGGCACTGGAGAGCCAAGAGCATATTAGGCAGGTGGTCATAATATTTTGCCACATCATGTCAGGGAACAAAGCTTGCGCTTCTGGTCTAGTTCCAGCCACGAGGACAGGCCAAGTTTGAGTTTTAAGTTAAGTGTTTAAAAACAATGTTATTTTTATCATGTTTTTAAATACTTAAAAACATGATTAAAAAAAAATGTATGTCCAAAGAGCAAATTTAACTAATAAAATATTGTATAGCTATTACCAAGTAGAAATTTTCAAGCACAATTTCCATGCTTTTCCAGGCCTGAAAACACAATTTCCAGGTGTTCCATGACGATGGGAAGGAGCTTTGTGTTATGAACTTTGTCTAACAGACATTTTCAGTTTTATTTTAAATGCAGAGAACAAAGCTTAGCAAGCACCTAGAAGAGGCAGCATCTCCATCCTGGCCATCCCCACGTGCCCGCTGAACAGGTCGGCCCACCACAGAAGGTCTCGGGGAACTTTCCTCTGGAGAAGAAACCCCAGATCGTTGGGTACCCCTCACCTCATGAGAGTAGGAGATAGAGGAGTTCTGAGAAACAGGATCTAACGAGATGAAATTAGAGAGATATTGATTGAGCACTTAGAAAGTTCAAGAACATCAAGTTTGAAATCACATTTAGAAGAACTGATAAAAAAATACACTATTGTTCAAAATGTTGAGGTAAATTTAAAGAAATTAATACTGTTATTCAGCAAGGATGCATTAAATTGATCCTTTAAACTTGCTATTCATGAAAGAATGCATCACGATTTCCACAACAATATTAAGCAGCACAACTGCTGATTTTTGTAGGATCATGTGACACTGAAGACGAGTAATAATGATGAAAATTCAACTATACATCACAAGACTAAATTACACTTTAAACTACATTAAAGTGGTCTTATTATGCCCTTTTACGAAGTCTTGATTTTGTTTTTGAGGTGTACTAGAATATGCTTTTATGCAAAAAACATATTTTGCATTATTACAGCGCTGCTCTAGGCCCAGTCACACAGCCGATCGCGCACGAATCACTCACAAATCACGCATAGATTGGGTTTGTGCGTGTTTGTGCGTCGAGAAATTGACCAAAGTATTCCACGAACATTCGGCGCACGCCCGATGCATGAATCACTGACGGAGCGCGTCCAAACACGCACGCTTCGCGAACGTTCCACATACAAGCACTTTCAGAATCCACATTGTCAGTGGAATGAACGTGATACGTGCGCCACAGTGCGCGGTTCATGAGTGATATGAAGGTGGGGCGTCAGTGGACGTGCGCGCTTTCGAACCAGTTCCAACGCATAAGCGCTGACGGTCGACGCGTGTCCTGCGCATGTCACGCATACTCAACGCATAAACTACACACACCGACTCATGAATAACGCACACTGACGCACATCCGTGCGTCGGAAAATTTTTGAACCGTTCAAAACTCAAAATCAAGCACAAACCACCTTCGACGCACATCCACTTACAATCACTGACGATCCTCGTTCGTTCCACCGACGAATTACGCATATGACGCACACGCCGCGCAGAAACGAAAATCTGTGCATAATTCGTGCGTTCTTCATGCGTTTTCGCTGTGTGACTGGGCCTTCTCCCCAGTCTGGCTCGAAAGCATCGTTAGTTCCCGTTTCGATGAAGCCCCTCATTTCAAAATACAAAATGTGCTGTGATTGCAGTGTGTTTTATGTTTTTTGTAATTTTCTTATACATTTTATTTATGTTGTCCACAAACAACAGACTGCCCCAAAATAGTGGGAACTATTTCAGGAAATCTTTTATGTGAAGCCGCCATTGTGAACATATTAGTTTCTGGAAGCTGTTCTCCGTAAAATGTGCAGCACACAGATAAACGTTGGGGTTATAATGTACAGGAGCAGAGTTTAAAACTCATCTTAAACACTCTCGTCAGCCTTAGGAACGTCAAAAAAATTAGTTTTGAAAATTAGGTGGACAAAAGCAGAGAATCTTCAACATAGCGACATGTTAAATTAAAAAAATATCTCCCTTAGGAGTAGATTTTGAGCTTTGTAACCTTCCAGCTTTTTTTATGCTCAAACAGCAACATTACAAACTAACTAATGTTAAAAAAGCATAATAGGAACTCTTTAAAACAGAAAACAGTTATTTTAAATGTATAAAAGTACATGTATATTTTTAATGTATAAGAGCATAAGAAACCTTTTTTTTTATGACCGACCTAAAAATTTTCAATGGTATTTTAATAGTTAAAATGCAAACTCAAAAAAACATATTTTTGCATATTTTTTATCGTCTCATAAGGGTGAACCTCTACATTGGGACAAAAAGTTAACATATTCATAATAGATGGTGTTGGGTACCTTGCTTGGCTGAGCAGAAGCTTGGATCTCTGTAGAAACGTAGGCGGCTCTTCAAGTTCCTACAAAGCTGTTCCAGACAGGCCAATGCCTGCAACATCAGGTAACTGACATCACCATCAACATTCAGGCCGAGAAGTGACAGGAGACTCTAGAGGGGAAAAACAGCAATATATGAAAACAGAACTTGATGTTGTCTTGTAAACCTACTAGGACATGTGTAGAACTGTTATAAAATTACAACAAAACAACTGATCCAAATGGTGCAAGTGTTTAAAGAGCAGTGATTCTACATTCAATTAGGCACTGAATAAAAGGCCACCACCTCATTCTGACTTTTAAGTTGTGTAATTTGTACCAATTTAAAATTCACTACCCCTCCAGTGGTACCAAAGCAATGGCGATGAATCAGGGTGATTCAATAAAACTAATTGAACTGATCACTCTGAGTCAGAATCAGTGGCACTTTTTTAATTTTTAAACAATTATACAAAAGATCAAGAGCATTAAGAACCAAAGAGAACGTTTGCAAAACAATTCAAAGCTTTATTTTAGCACATCAGAATGATGAATCATTTTCATTGAGGGCATTGACACTACATATCTTAGAAAGATGATCTGAAACGTATCCATCCCAGCAAATTTTTGACAAAAAAATACAGCAATACATGTCACTTCGTTTTAAACGCTTGTACTAAAATGGCTAGATTCAGCTTGCCAGCTAATCATCACGGTACAGTCCTAGACATAAGACACGATTTCCCACTGTCATTCCAATACTTTCCAGACATAAACCTATTGTACAAGCAATCAAAATCTGTGTCATTCAATTATAGAACGTAATGAGGATTACGGAGCCCACGATATCACTTTCATCACTGTCACTCAACTTGACTCATCAGGGGTTAAAACAACTGACAGACTGAAGACAGAAATTACATTTAAATCTTACTTGAACTGTACTTGGCCTTTGCAGAAATATTTCAGCAGGGAAGTCTTGCATGATGACATCACGAAGCAGCTCACAGGTGGTTCGTACTAAGTTGTGGTCGCCACTTCTAAGGGAACTAATGGTTGAACAAGCAATAGGTCATTGTGGCAATAAGACACACAGCATATTAGATGATAACAGTTAGAGGGTACCAGTACCTTTCATTTGATGACAATATATGTCGATCTGTTGTGTTCAAAGACAGCCATGGAAAAACAGAGAACTTCAAGCACCTAACAGAAGTACTGACTGCAGGGTAAAGAAATAAAATAATAATAAGATCTTAAATAAGATTCCCTGAGTGGAAAGACTTCACACAAAGGACACATTTCAAATATAAGGATGATCCAGGGCCCGTCTGAACGAGGTTTGGGCTAGATGACGGAACTGTTCCTTGCTCAATCAGGTTGTCAGGTCTGGTAAAAACCTGTATGATTTACTTTTCACAAAGGAAAATACTTTGAAGAACATTTAAGTCCAAATGACATTGACCCTCTTTGACCCTCTTTGTTTGGACAAAAATACATTTATGTCGACGGCCTCGGGGGGTTCAAAAAAAAAAAAAAAAAAGAAAAGAAAAAAAGAGAGTCAAGATAACCGAGGATTGAGAAACCAAAAGCCAATATGTCGGTTTATTTGATGCAGCGATCGGCATGCTATAAAAATACATACACTGTATATGTTTGCTAACAACAAAAGGCATATGTGCACCAACTAACAGCAGAGATTGTAACGCCTACTTTTGTGTTTATGTTGGGAATATACCTTTAAGACGGCGTATGTACAGTAATACCTCTACATACGAGCATTATCTGTTCCAGGGCGGAGCTCGTAACTCGAATTGCTCGTATCTAGAATCATGTTTTCCCATAAGAAATAATAGAAAACAAATGAATCCGCTCCAGATCCGTAACAATGGGAAAAAATATGTTTTTTATTGGTATAGACACACACACACACACAATTATAGTGTATGTATACAGTGTGATACATGTGTGATATCAAATAAAATGTGGTTTCAATTATAAGTTTTTACAGTCAGTAGCGGCAGGTGCGGTGGAGAGAGGAAGGGGGTCGGTACGGAGACACTTGATTCCGTTACACGAACACTACATAACTTAAATCAACATAACTTAGCTTTTACTTTTTACTTATCTATTTTATATTATTGTTTAGATTTTTTACGATTTGTATTCTTTATTTTTGATCACTTTTCATACTTCTTTCGTTTAGTAAAAACTGTAATTTTCTTGAATAGCAGGAACTAAGCATAACTGAACTTAGCTTTCGTATTTTTTTTTACTTTTCAATTTTATATCATTGTTTTGATTTTTTTCGATTTGTATTCGTTACTTTTGATCACTTTTCTTACCTTTTTTCGCCTGATTTCCCTCACTTTCACTTGGCGCAGACCTTTTAACGAAATATCTATTGAGGGACATCTGCTTCTCCTTTATCCACAACAACAGAAGCCTCTCCATCTCATCATTTATATTCAAACATAACTTCAATATAATCGTCACGCCCTTGGAAGGATTTATATTCTTGATAACATCCTTCTGCTTTAGGATGGTACATATCGTGGATATACTGCAATCATACACACGTGCTAGATGACTCATGGGCACCGCGCTCATAATTATCCACAATTTCATGCTTCATTTCCATAGTCATCATGCGTTTCTTCTTCTCACTACCTTCCTTACTACTCACTTTCTTAGAATTCGTCGCTATTATGAAGAATAATGCACAAAATAGAGAGAAAATCATCTATTCGCAGGTGACGCGTACAGAAGTCAGCGAATGCGTGAAGTGAACGAGCGTCAGCGTCGAGTGCACGTATCTCGAATATTTACTCGTATCTAGAAGCAAAAATCCAAAGGCTTGCTCGTATCTTGGAATACTCGTATGTAGAGATGCTCGTATCTCGAGGTATTACTGTAGTTCTGTGCGCGCTGTTCTGGCATGAGCGCGCGCGCACGGGGAGGAGAGTGTTTTTGAATGAGGAGAGAGATGGCCGCTATACCGCTGACTGTTATATAGCATAATTTACTGTTTCTATTCTCCTTATTTTATTTGTGACATTTGTCAGAATGTTTTCTTTTTCCTGGTTTGTATTTACGCTCTTTACAGAAGAGAAGTGTGTGAAACCCATCTATAAAGCTCGTTATCTGGGCAGTCATCAACCACTCCAGCCGGTGCAAGACTTACCAGTATACGATAAAAACCACCTTCGATTCTCGATACAAACCTTTAATTATATTCTCCAACATTCCAAACACAATTTCGCTCACAGTGTAAACAGTCATAACACACAAACACATTCGCTCATAACAAAGTCATTTCGCTCGGACACAGTTCTGAGAAGTATTGCACACGCGGTTACTATGGTTTCGCGGCCACAAGAGTGAGTGAAGCGTTATTGGAGTGAGCGACCATACAGACTGATGCACGTGCAACGCAAATTCAGCGCATGCGCCGTGAACTCGGTACTATCATTAGTCACAGGGATCGAGATAACTGATGTTAAGTTTTAAACAAAAATATAATATTAAGATACACAAATATGTCAGCAAGGTTGTATAGCTAGATAACAGATTAGGGTTTTGACAATAGCGAGATTGATTTTTGACAGGTTTTCAAGTATGCAATGAATTAAATGAATTGCTGTAACTTGCTTTCTTATAAATAAACTTGAATGCTTCCATTAAAATACACCATTCAAACTTTAAATGGTTTCTTTTTTTAAGAAATCAGTAGAACATTAGTTTTGTTCTTCAGCAAAAATGCATTAATTTGATTAAAATTGAGTCAAGACATTTCTTTTGTTACAAATTTGAGTCAAATCATATTTTAATACTATTCTAGTGAACATTATATTAATCAAAGAATCCTGACAAAAATCAGTTCCTACAAAAAATTAAGCAGCATTAACAAATATGAACAACTGGCCCAATCTTATCAGAAGAAAGAAATGACTTGTCGTCAAGTCCTGACAATTCTTACTGGTGTTGATATTATTTAAACATACAGTCTACAGTGAAGATTCAATGAGTTTAAGTTCTCCCTGAAAGTTAGTTAAACAAAAGGTAATTTGATGTTGATGTCACCTACGTGATACTCTGGGGGTGGGAGCATCTGTCTGCTTGGGTTTACTGCACTGGAAATATCCCCTAGCCGAGGAGTCGTCTTCAGAGAACACAAAAGCAGCTGTAGTTGAAAAGCAAATCAGAAACCAGCACTTCAATGCTCTCCTCCACCTCGAGTCAGACAGTCTACTCATGTTCAGTCCGAAGCTGCTGTCAGACAGCTATTCAAAAGGACCATGTGGCAACCTTGACATCGGTTATAATGACATCGATAGCTACAGTAATCTGCAGAACAGACAGATATAAAATCAATGTAATGTTTTTATACCTGTCTGCAGCGAGGGAACAGAGTCTGGCTCGTAGGAGGTGGTGGGTGGACAACTAGGCAGGGCCTCTGGGAGGTGGAAGAGCTGATCGAAGATGCCGTCTACGATTGTTCGGAGGCGAAGATCCACATTAGGTGAAAGCTGTGCAAGGAATTCGACAGCCCCTACCTCCCGTAGCATTTGGGCTCCGGTTGGGTGCTTTGACAAGACAAGGAAACCAAAATTAGACACTGCTCAAAACATGCCATCTAGTAGAATAATCTGCCTGGTTCTTTGTGTGGATACTGACATCCCCTTGTACTTTATTTCCTCCCGATCTGATTGGTAATGAATAGTGCCACTGCACTAGGGCCCATTAAAACATCACTTCCTGTCATTGAGAACATTTCACTAAATGCAGCCTGACAATATACAGACAATAAAGTCATTTTACACACATTCAGAACATTATCTACCTTGGACAGCATGCTGATTAAATCCAGAACTTCCTCCTGCATTGGAACTTCTGGGAAATTAAACCATTCCAAAAGGAAAACAAACAGCATCTTTTCCTGGACCAGATCAGGAACAGCTATGAGATCATGATCCAATTTGCTTCTGATACTTTTAAGAGCTCGAACTCTGATTTCCACTAAGGAGTGTCCTTAGGGAGAGAAAAATAAGGATGCATCAATACTGTAAATAATACAATGCAACAATTTACAAACTATACACAAAGCATCAATGTAGCAATATCTCAGTGGTGATATGCATTTTTATTAAGCCACAAACACAGATCGCAAATAAAACACATATCAACGACAATAACTACAACAACAGCCGTTGGAAGTTATTGTCATAAACCAAATAACAAAAAGATGTTTGACAGAATATTAACAAAGCTATTAAATTGCACGAGCAACATATAACTTCAACAAACTAAAAATGCCGTTTTTTTGCCAGATAAAACAACAATATTAACACGACGAGTGATTATGCACGTTTATAACAAATAACTGTTATAGCTTCACTTGTTTAGCTTATCAAGCTACTTCCAAATGAGTTTGTTGTTTAGCTCCCGAAAGTCGTCTGTCTCTCGTACTAAGCGTCTTACCGATCTTCTTTATAAGTGGTGATAACTCCATAGTTTATCTCACAGGTGGAAAACAAAACACAAAACACTGCATTTACAACGGCGGATTTCGGTTAAACGTCACATCCTCGTCATCATAGCTGGCAGCAGCGCGCGTCTGTTTTCAACTAGCGCGCCACTGTCAGGCACTTCCGGTATATGTCAGAGACATCAGTGAGATGATGTGCGCCTAGCAACTGCTTAAAATAAAGATATGATTTGCTAAACGAATAAGCAAATTAATAATTGTATTCTGTATATAATTTATCTGAATGTCCCCTTATGAAAACTTTTGTAAAGCTTATGTCAATTTTTGCCTTTGTATCTATCGTCTTTTTCTGCTAAAAAGTTATAGATTACTAAATAATCACTTAAGTGTATGCTTATATGTATGTTTAATAACAGCTTTTAATATTTAATTTTTATATATTATAATGTATAATATAATGTATTAATTATATAATACAATTAAAATACTATATATATATAGTAGAAAAGAAGTATAGCATATGTATGTGGAATGAGCAGGTTGATCTGGCCACAGTGAGGAGCATATTTTAGAGTACTAGATTACTTTTATTGATTTTTTTTGTGTGGCATTTGAACTCTTTTCTCTAGCTAGAAATGTCACTGTTTATTACAACACTGATACCTTTATCAACTATACAGTTTACACACGATTAAAATAATCTTATTTAATACGGTGAGATGAGTACAGTACTATTTATTACAGTATTACAGTACAGTACTATCAGTTTTATTTTCCTAACAATTTTGAAGCATCATCCATCGACTTTTTTGCTAGCAAATTCCTATTTTACCAAACATCAAAAACAGTTGATTTGTCACAAATGCCAGTGAAGATTCCTCAATCGGCCATCGGAGGTCTCGCTCACCTGACTACTAGAATCTAAAGAGCTCACATAGCTGGACCGGTTACTGCACACTTGTTCCTCATCACCTATCTGTGTTTGACTCTACTGTGGATCATTCGTGTTTGCCTGGATTTCTTCTATTGCAGTTTACTGCCTGCTGTGATCTTCTGCCTGTTATGACAACATTTACTGCCCTTCTCTGATTTTGTTGTTTGCCCTGTTATTCCGATTCCACTGTTTTTACTCTGAACTTGCTTTGTTTTAATAAACTACACATGGATCTTACTCAATTTGAGTCCTTGATACAGGATTATATAGCTATTATAGTGACACTAACTCTGTAGGTTATATGATTTTGCAGGTCATTTATTTGGTGCCTAACATTTTCACACTCTGGTTGGTGCGATATGATAACACAGTGACATCCTCAAAAGTGATAATTAAAAGACTTCCACATTTTTATAGATGCCTCTGCAGGCACCTTTTTGAAGGTCTTAAAAATGCTCTAATAAGACACGATTGGTGACAGAGGACAAAGGTGTGTTTCATCTGATTTTAAAAAGCTCTGAATTTATTAGTACTGACAAAGATGGCCAGAACATTTATTGTTCAGTGTTTTTTTTTTTTACAAATGAAAGACATGCATTTACATAATATAGTATATCTTAATCTAAATAGATTTAAGACATATGTACAGCAAAAGGACATACTCAGGAATGCAAGACATTGCCAAGTAACATTTATAGCCTACAAAGAGGATAGATTTGACAAGAAAATGAAAAACTTAACATACAGTGAGGTCAAAATCATATACCGAAGGTCATTTTGTTAATGAACAATGGACAAAATTAAGTGCTGTCCTACATCTTGTTCCAAAAGCCATTTAACTTGGATATGTCACAATAGACTGGCCTATCACAAAATTCTGTTTCATGCTGACTTTAAAAAATAGAATTACAAAACAGAAGCTTGAACATTTGATCCCTATAAAGTATATGTCTGTTATTTTAATCTATTTATATTAATTAATTATTTGTTATGTTGACCTTGATAACATTTTCGGTCTCGACCTTTATTATCTAATAAACTGAAACTGACATCTTGTGAATCTGTGTTTCTTTATTAATAATCTTGAATCAATATCAGCGCACAAACCATACCACACGTTCTACAGTCTAATGAGCCTACAATCCACAAAAGATTGATTATTTAACATTTTCAGTTGATTTCCTAGACAGGTCTTCTGGATAGCATTGGATGAGTTTTCCGCCTCTTCCATCCGTCTTTATATCAGAACTAAAGGCCTGTACGTGGCGGATGAAATATGGTTTAAACACCTAAATGTTCACCATGTGCTCACTGTGATAGACCCTGCTGGTAATCAGCCTGGATCTGAGATCAGTCATTCAAAGCATTCCAGCCTGAGGAAACAGACTGCACCTTCAGATGAATGTGTCCTGGGTTCGGTATGATTCATCACCTCCTCTAGTACACCGAAGCTTGTCTGGTACACCTAAGCTACTGTCTAAATCACTCTATTTGTCTAAAACAGCCCAGTGCTGTGGTCTCTTTACTGAGCAGTCTGACCGGCTGATATGACTCTCAGCACATCCCTGACCTGGGGACCTTTGGACTGATTTCCCTGTTTTATTTTCCGCCTGGCTGTCTTTTTCTGATATGGGAACCTGTGATTACGGAGAGGATCGCTCTGCGTCTTCTCCCACTGTGAGATAAAAAGCTTGGCTGATGAACCAAATCTATCGCCCTGGCTTGCACCCATGCTCCTGCCCGAACTCATCATGAATATTCCGCACTAAGAGTCCAATATGGAACATAACCCAAACACATTTGATATCGCAAGGACCAGGTAGAAACTTTGATTTTCTTATTTGGTTATTTTAAAACACTTTCTATGTGACAGTGAACAGGTTCCAGGGTGTGTCTAGAAAAATGTAACGTTTGCTTTATTAAAGTCAAGAAATAAAAATGTACAACTATTTTTTTAATTGGAATATTACAGTGTTTATTATAAATACTTTATCTGTACACATCGTTATTTTTTTTTTTAAATGTAACAGAAGTTGTGATATTATTTTGTTTCTTATATTGTAACATATATCCAAGTAAAATGGCTTCTGGAACAAGAAGAAATATAAGGTGGAACTTGATTTTGTCCATAAAGAATTTGATTAATTGGAAATAAGTGTTTTGCCATTGCTGTGATGTCATGAGTGACAGGTTCCCCTACCTCACGACAGTAAACACGTCATCAGAGAAGAGAAGAGAATTACTTTGATTGAAGTTTATGAGGGCACAAGATAAAAAAAGAAACATGCATGGATAAATCCTTTATAATAAACACTGCAATATTCCATAAAAAACTGCTCAACTCTGATGCCCATTTCAAATAAACAGCTGTAAAACATTATCTTAACGAGATCCTCCTGTGGCCTCATGGGATAGTGGGTCATCCGGGCACTTTTTGCATGTACTTTTATAAGTACTGTGAATTTGGACATACTTCCTTTGTCCTTTGTGCTTGTATTACAACTAAAGCACTTGTCCAATGCGGAGGGAGCGAGGGGCACGAGGCGATCAAGTTCCAAAACTGAAACTCTCTTTATTAGTAAAACGAAAAACACACTATAAATAAAGGGCCAGTCACACAGCCGATCGCACATGAATTACTCACAAATCACGCATAGATTGGGTTTGTGCGTGCTTGTGCGTCGAGAAATTGACCAAAGTATTCCACGAACACCCGACGCATGAATCACTGCCGGAGCGCGTCCAAACACTCACGCTTCGCGAACGTTCCACGAACAAGCACTTTCAGAATCCACATTGTCAGTGGAATGAACGTGACACGCGCGCCGTGGTGCGCGGTTCATGAGTGATATGAAGGTGGGGCGTCAGTGGACGTGCGCGCTTTCGAACCAGTTCCAACGCATAAGCACTGACGGCCGGCGCGTGTCCCACGCATGTCACGCATACTCAACGCATAAACTACGCACACCGACTCATAAATAACGCACACCGACGCACATCTGTGCGTCAGAAAATTTTTGAACCGTTCAAAACTCAAAATCACGCACAAACCATCTTCGACGCACATCCACTTACAATCACTGACGGTCCTCGTTCGTTCCACCGACGAATTACGCATATGACGCACACGCCGCGCAGAAACGAAAATCTGTGCGTAATTCGTGCGTTCTTCATGCGTTTTCGCTGTGTGACTGGGCCTTAAGAAACAAAAAAACAGCACACTTTGGAGAACACGGGATGAAACACAGCATCCACACACAACCATATAACATTGAAATCCACTTAACAGTGGCAATATCCGACAAGGACAAGGGAAACATGAGAGGGTTTTATACAAGAGGAAATGGGAAGCAGGTGACAAGACTAAAAGGGTAATTGATTAACAAGACAGGTGTGGGAATGGCATCAGAGATACACAGAAGGGACCCGTGTGTGAAAGACATGACGAGACTGTGACAGTGTGCATGCGTGTGTAATGTCTTTAATACTTATACTGTTTTGCCTATTATACAGTAATTCGTGCTATGTAGTAATAATGTAAACAAAGCTCCATATCATTTTGAATCGCTTTCGCAGTGCTTTGATATCATACACCGATCGGTCTGCAAAGCGCTGCTTCAAGTCAAACACACCTTAAATTTACAATGGACAAATGCTAACTCACAAATTCTCACAAATGAGTTCACAAATTGTTTGCAAGCAAAGGCTTTTTACAGTTCACAATCATTACATACGGTAATTAGGACATGACGTGAACTTTTTTTAAATGAATTACATCAAGTTATTTATTCTTCTTTTTTTATGCACTTTTTTAAGAGTTATGCACATTTTGGTGTTATGATACATGAATGCAATCTGTCTGACATGACTTGAATGCACCATAAATAATTCTAATTAAAAGCTATTTTAATTATCTTAAATAACAACCATCATAACCTAATATGCTCAATGTAAAAACACAAACATTTCTAGTTTTGATGTCGATGAAGGGGGCAATAACACTGAAGTAAAAACAGAAAGTGCATGTCAAAGTGACGTAATAGACTCATGCCTCCAGCACATCATCCTTTAACATTTCACAATCAGGTCATCATTATTATAAGAATGCTATGTGTTTACTCCAAACACAATCCACAGAGTTCTTCAAAGCACATGAACACCCAAACAACCCCAAAAGGGTAGACACAGATTAAAGACAATGAGCAAACCATGTTTTACAAGCTAAAGTAGGCTAAATATTGATGTTGGTTTTTTTAGGTTTTTTTAATGGTAATTGCATTCAGCTCAAGTCATACTATAGCTGACTCATTACATTCTGTGCGGCTCCAGCTGTTTCAGGTGTAATTAATGCAAACTCTCTCAGACCCTTTAAGGACTCTCCATGTGGAGCGAGAAGAGGTTTTGAAGGACTAGCTCGCAGATCACCTGTCCTGCATGCTAATGCATCCAGAGCATGCACTTGTTGACTTAAAAGGAAGGCATACGCTAAAGAGGTAAACATGATCAATCCAATAAATGACCCTGGACCGCAGAGCAAGAGCCGGGTAATCTCAGACAACAAAAACCCAAGTGGTCCCACTGGTACCATCACTGTCTGACATGTCTGTAATACACGTCTTCCGCTCCACTGCAAGTGTTGAAGATATTAGGGTGGGCACCTAGGGACCTCTGACAACCAACCCCCTAGCGAAAACAGTCAAGCTGAAGGACTAAATCAATGTGAGAGATGCTGCAGACATATTGAGCAAATCATTTCTGGCTCATGCAGCTTTCATACAAAATAGGAAAAGTCACATAAGATATGACAAATGATAATATCTTGCATTTGAAAAACATAGAAAGCATGCAATGAACACAAAAAAGCTGTTTTTATATAAAGATCCAGATTTGACTTCTAAACCCTCTTTATAAGCATGACCGTGCTCTTTTAATGAAATAGGTTCTCTCCTTCTCTCTGGATATAATGTGGTTCAGCTTGATAAGCCTTAATAGGGGCATGTAATTAGACTCTTTGCAGAGGCTGTCTTTGCACAAAGAGCTCCGGCAGGTTCGCCACAGCATTTTATTAACTTGACAGGTTAACTTTAAGGGAGGAAAAAAACAGCATCTCAGAGTGTAAGGCTCAAATTAGCCCAACAGCAGTAAACACAATTACCCACTTTAAAACAATGCTGACACTAATTAGGCCACAGATGAATTACTTAAAGTTCATGCTTTCTCTCTAATACTGCTGCAGTTAGAAAAAAAAGGACAGATATCTGACAAAATATTCATAAATATAAGCATTAATAAATTAATGCTTAAATAATAATGAAATAAATTAAAAATAATCATATTTAAAAACAAAACATCAAACACAAAAAAATAATCTGAATGCATGTGTGTGTTTGTTATCATTGTTAATATTTATTTAAACCCACCATCTGAACATAAAGATACTGCTGTGGGGAACAATAATTAGTGAATAATTCAATGAATATGAATCTGTTTTCCATTTTTCTAATAAAAAACAAAACATACACACACACACACACACACACACACACACACACACACACACACACACACACACACACACACACACACACACACACACACACA
Source organism: Rhodeus uyekii (assembly GCA_037043235.1). Lineage (NCBI taxonomy): Eukaryota > Metazoa > Chordata > Actinopteri > Cypriniformes > Acheilognathidae > Rhodeus > Rhodeus uyekii. Next base: position 213,950 of record JAWRVZ010000086.1, read on the forward strand.
CACACACACATATATATATATATATATATATATATATAGCATAAAGTAACAATTTGAGTGGAATGTTTGCATGAATTATGATCTCCCAGAAAATAATATAGCATTGTTACTGGTAATAAAAGGTTAAAACCATTTGTCATATGTTTTAAGTGATTAGATGTTAATTTGCATAAGATTTTTTGATTATTATTCTGTGAAGTCTGTTGTAGACCTGGTATCCACCAAACTGTATCAAACAAACAAACAAACTAATCCTTACACTGCATTATTTACATAATACATCAATAATGGGTACACAGTTCAATAAATACTTGAATATAAGTAATAAATAATCTGCTGCATAACCTATTCAAAGTGTCATTATGTGATGACACATTATGTGACAAATACCATAATGTGATGCTTTGATACACAATTAATGTGAATCTATGCATTGAAGTTGGCTATTTCACATGAATTAGAAAGCTAGCAAGCTAGATAGACCATCACTCAGTGGTTGTTTATGCTATCACTCAAACTTATATGGTAGCCACATTTTCAATGAACTTGGATGTGTAGCCGACTGCAGAACCACAGAGTGACTGAGTTAATGTCAAACACAAAGAGTTCAGTTGTTACAACCCACCTCACTACAGGGGTGAGTTGTAACACTGGCTGAGGATAGATGGAACAATGAAAGGTGTATGAATTCTAAAACTGTGCACTCACACACATACAAATTAAATAAATAAATAAATATGTGTGTATATATATATATATATATATATATATATATATATACTCAACTTATTTTTTTATCTCATAAGACGACATGTATAGGCTATGATGAAAACACATTTAGGCTACCACAAAAAAATCCCTTGATATGCAGCAAAAAGCTATCTTTGCTTTAACAGAGGATGTGGTTGATAAGTGGATTCATTATAAGAGCTTGGTTGTCCCCACCCCAAACAAGCATAATATAACTAACTGTTTTAGCATGTGGGTTTGAAGTTAGCATGAATGCATGAAGCTACTTTAGGTTATGCAACTCAAATAAAACCTGGAAATCAGTTTTTTGGTCATACAATGTCACATGCCACATCTACGGTCACAGTCAGTATGATATTGATGAAATCACCAAAGCTCTTTTCTGACTTCTGACTGACAGTGTTACTGTCCCTGACCCTGCGTTACAATACTCTTCCCTGCATATTTCACTCAGTATAATACATAATATCACAATACAGATATAATATAATGAAAACTAGGAATAATACAATATAATAAATAATCTGCTACATAGCCTATTCAAAGTGTCAAACTTTGAAAAAGTCATGGTTTGTTATAATATAAATAAACAAATACATCTCAGTCCAGACCACTGATATCTATTGATCAGTTGTCTGGACTGAGATGTGTTCATTTATTTATATTATAACAAACCATGACTTTTACAAAGTTTATATTATGTATGTACATATATAAAGTGGACCAGACCCCCTCCTCTCTCTTGTTATCCTTTCAGAGTCTTTTCCCACAATGCAACAGTCAACAAAGGAACAGGGATAGGATCAGGCTGTAGCTAAAGTGGCTAGCTAGCACAAAAAAAGAGGAAGAAAGAAATTGAGCTTTCTTGAAAGATTAAAGGAATGTTTCTGTCATCAAACTGGCAGATACAGATGCGGAAAAAACAGCCTCGGCTCATTGCGTGCATGAGATGATGGCAAACCGTGAGCAGTGGCTGTTAATGTAGCAGCTTAGCAGCTAACAGCCTATTATTAGCACTCCAATGCTAAATGAATCTCGTTGTCATTTCTGCGGACACGGTCGACTCGGAACCATCTTCCTGGATCGAGAGAGGGTGGTTAACTTATGTTTAAAGTGGTACGTGGACGTAATTTGTTGTATATAGTAAGTATTTACACTATATTTGTGTCCGACACGATGAAGGTCCCGTAGCCTGCTAGCTAAGCTAGCTCACTCCAGGCCTGTTTATTTTGCGAGACAAAGTTACAGAGCTTTGTCTGATTGTCCAAGCTTACAAAAAGAGATCTTATAATTGATTAATCTTCCGCCTTTTATCTTTTGGTTCTATAGTTATTGAGTTAGTTGCTCCAGTATCATATTCAAGCTAAGTGTGTTGATAAAGGCCTGTGTCAGTTCTGCTGGAAACTGCTAATTTGGATGAACACTAAGGATGATGCATTCATGTCGGGTTTTAAATGTTGGGAGGAATGGGTTTGTTATCTGATCTGAAAATTGTTATATAAAAAAAATAATTGTAACAGCCTGATTAGCCTTTGAGAATCAACTCATGTTGGTTTGATCATAATTTAAGTAAAACATTAAACATCAGACGCCAGATCTGACAGTATAACGTTATCCCCCCGTTTCACAGGCAAGGTTTAAGCTAGTCCCAGACTAAAGTGCATGTTTGAGCTGTCTTGATTGAAAGAAACTTGGACTGATATATCTTAAAATAAGACAGTGACATTGTTATGTCTAAATCTGCACACCAGAAATGTTTTTATTCTTTAATCATAATAATAAATAAATTATTTGTTTATAAAGGCACTTAAATGTCTAACTCACCTAAGTCTTAATCTAAGTCATGTCTATGTTCCCAGGCCGAAATATAATATTCTATATACCATGGTCTGTCTGAATACTCTATTCCGATTGGCTGGAAGGTGTGCCGTTTAATGCTCAGGTAGTGTCAGTTTGTTTGATCATTGTTCTATATTAGGGTTATTGCTCTCATTGAAGTGATGGGAGGGTTGAATTGTGTTACTGACTTGGATCTTTGAATAAAGATTTGCTTATTTTGCTAAATAAGATTCATGTCATGTAGTTCATTGAGCAGAATTATATTAAATGTTACATTTTCAATAGCTAGACTCCCCCAACATGTATACAACATGTATACTTCTGACTGACAGTGTTTATAGTCTTGCAATCTTTGATAATATTCCAAAAGATTGTAATGCAGCCAATAACAAATTATGTGAAACAGAAATGATTACTTTAGTATATTCTGCTCTGAGTCGTTCATTCACCTGTCATGTGACATCCGCATACAGGAAACAGAATTGGTTATTTCTCCTACCGAGTCTCTCCTCCCGCTCAAGTCACTTTTATTTTTCATGTGACTGCTACTCATCTCTGTATGTAATGTTGCATTAATGATCAACATATGTGTTATAACTATTTTCTGTATCAACTACAGAATATATGCTGATTTCATGTCACGTGACAAATGATCGAAGACAATCAGCCCTGAGGAGAAACTGCACAATATTGGGAAAAACGGAAATTGCGATTATTTTGTTTTTCTGAGAAATATACTGCAATATGAAAACAGTTTCACCAGATGAATGGCTCTATTTGTAAATTCTAGAATGATAAGAGCGATTTTTGTAGGGGAGTTAATGTGCATAGAAAATAAGCATAGATCAAGCAAATAAAATAAAGTGTTTTAGCCTATGATTTTCTTTAGCCTATTTTTTCTAATTGGCTAAGTCTAACAGTATTCAGGAAGAGAAATTGAATAATCAAGTGCAAAATGGCACTGCATAATCTTCACTGAATGAATTAAATACAATTAGTCTTTGTTAAAGCTACAAAAGTGATGTTCTCTTTTATTTTATTGGTTAACATTAATGAGTATTGAGTATATTAGGCAGAGATCCAATATAATAACACGCATCCTTTTTCTCAATTATTTACATTTGTTTTAGACATAGCCTAGGTGAGGATACTTCCCGAGACATGGATTTTGACATAATTTTGTGTGCATGTGTCCGTTCAAGCACGGGAAACAGAACTGAATTCATTGTATCAACTAGGCCTGGAATGCACAAATATATTTTATCAGTCAGTTATTTTTGATTAATTGCCTCTCGTCTCTCAGCCACGGCAGCTCCTAAAAAACAGAATGATGTACGAACACGGTCATATTAAGCAAAAAATATGGGACTGACAACCATATTCTAGTCCTCTAAAAATTCACTGTTATAGTCCAAGTACTTGCACTACCGCCTTGTTGTTTTGAGGTAGAAAGAAATCTTTTCTTTAGATTTCTCGGTTAACAAAAATTCCCACACTTTAGATTGAGCCGGTATTTTTGTAATGTATAGGGTAAAACCGACAGTGTTACACTAATGTGTCTGTCTATGGACAGCTCAAAGGCATGTGTACAATCAACTGTTAGTATTTAACTTTGTTGGTGTCATCACAGACCTCATGTGTTGGTGTGTCGCAGTTCAGGATGGCAAGTAGGAACCGCCACCTGCATCATATGAATCTCCTGTCTGACAAAACAGTCACTCTTTGTAACGTTTGTTTGACGTGTGTGGCGTATGCTCAAGGCATGTCCAATATGACCATTTACGTCGTCATAACCTGGGTGTTGATTGCACTCGAGCGCAGGTGAGACCAAAACTGTACACATTGCCTTATGTGTTTAAGCAGGCACTCCGTACTATAAAATATGCTCAGGACAGTTAACGGAACGGTCATTGTCCCAATCAGGACAGTTTTGCATCGTCACAAACGTTTATCATTTGCATGTTTTTAAGAAACGAATGTTGCGAAAAATAGATGCAGATGCGTGGCCAACACAAAATGAGTGAATTGCTCTCTGAGACAACTTATATCAATAGAAACTTTATCAAGCTGAACAAATCGTTTGTGATCTTCCCATCCCTATTTCCTTGATGGGAGATGGTGCTGTACGCACAGAAACTTTCAGGTGCACAGAAACTTATTAACGCTACCCTGTGACTTTCATTAATAAAATAGCTTTGCTGTTGAATCACTGCATTATATTACTCTAGTAACATCACTGTTTTTGAAGTAATTAAGCTCACAGCTTTATTGCTAGTAGAAAGAGACCCTGTGTGTAATTCACATACATAGTCTCTCTCTCTCTCTCTCTCTCTCTCTCTCTCTCTCTCTCTCTCTCTCTCTTTCAATCATAGATTCAAATAAATATTATAATTTATTTATATAAATGTGATCTTACCGTACCGCTTGTATCTGATTTAATGCAGGAAGACTGCTAGATCTAACAAGCTGTAACTGATGAAAATGTTTGAAAAATCATTTTTACCTTTCCAGTCAAATATTTTGCTGCAAATGTCATTTGCAGCGTTAACCTGCCAGTACTAGCAAATGACCATGTTATAACCTGGATTATCTACGGCAGTGGTTCTTAACCTGGGTTCGATCGAACCCCAGGGGTTCGGTGAGTCAGTCTTAGGGGTTCGGTGGAGGATAAGACAACAGAGATTGTAACAGCTACTTTGTTTATGTTGGGAATATAGCTTTAAGACTGCGTATGTAGTTCTGTACGCGAGAATGCTAAGAAAAATAGGGAGTTTGGCGGTTCCACTTAAAAAACATTGACATTACCGGGTTGGCGAGATAACCGAGGTCGAGATAAGTGGATTCCACTGTATATACTTTACTGGTGCTCAAAACCGTGAACCGTGCATCAACATCACTGTGTTCAAAGAACAAGACCATTAAAACATGATTTTCACACAAAAACATAATAATGAATATTTACTGCAAAGACCAGTTCAGAAATGCACGGCTTCACCTTGGCAAGTGTCTCATGTCATTTTCGCAACAAAGTCTGTTCCTTTTCTTCATTTTTATGTACATCATCCTCAAATGATTGCTCGCAAAGATATGTTGTAACAAACGGTATGAAAATCTGCAGAGCTTTCTTAGCAATAACAGGGGACGTTACCATTTGTTGACACCAAAACGTTAAGAGCGTTGTTCTGAAGAGTTGCTGTTGGACCTGGCTCTGCTGAATTTCAATGATTTCATCGAGGTTTTCATCATTGACATCTGTTGTCTCAAAACTAAACGTGAACCCCTCCACCGAACCCAGGTTAAGAACCACTGATATATATATTTGAAATGTTAAATTAAACTCATCTGATAACCTACCTTGAATGTTTCAAGAAAATTTCAGTGAAAAGTGCCAACCATAGGAGTAATAATTGTTTTTATAAATGCAATAAATAATAAATAGTTCTGAAAAAAGTAATGGAAGTAAAATATTAATACGCTGTGAAAATATTTATAGGGATAAATATTAATTTAGCAATTAGTAGTTTTGAAGTGTTTTGATGACCTGTGTAAAGCTTATGTACCGGAATAAATATCATTACAATATTTAGTTTAATGTTGGTTAATAATATAAACTTAACAATTCCTGTAAATACATTGTTGACATAACATTTACTAAATTAATTTGAACAAAATAAAAAATAAAGTGATTTATACTATAAATAGGAACTTATGGATTCTGTTATTCTATTATGGCATTTTATAAAGATATAGAAAATATAAAGATGTGATTAAAAAGGAAGTAAATTCTGCTACCAACAGTGCACTCAAAAATCTTAAGTCTATGTGCAGTGGGTATTGTATATACAGTAATACCTCGGTTTACGAGCGACTTGGTATACGAGCAAATCCGTGTACGAGCAAGGAGGGTCGAATCGGTGTACGAGCATTGTATCGGTGTACGAGAAAAAAATTCCCTCACCCATGCGCAGTTCTGTGTGGAAAAAGTCCTAACGCTCAGCATCCTTGTGCGCATTTTTACATGAAATATCCTAATGACAACCTCTCATAACACAGTCAGGAGGTTCCAACCCCTTTTATAACCCCTTAACTCATTCATTGGCTCTATTCACCACAGTGATATTTTTAAGTGATTTACAGAAGTTTTTACCTCATATTCTAAACATTAATTAATTGTGATCGTTATTGTTCACGTAGGGAAATATACACGGTTTTAGCCAAATAATAAACAAAGTAATAGGGTTAGACAAACCATATTTTTATACAAACAACATATAAGCCTCTCGTACAAATGAGCACTGTTTTCATGTTCGTCGGACCTGCAGTTTCTCTGCAGTATCGGCAAAACTGCAAGGAGTAAAATGTGACTTCTTACTCAGTGAGAGGGGCTCGTTTTAACAGACAGCGGGTTAGTTGTAACACCATGTTATCCAATGCAAGTTCATTCACATATTTTTATTTGTTTAAAAAGTTGTGTCTTGATGATCATAAGCATAACTTTTTTCCTTTTACATTTGTTGTGTTTTGAACAATGTAATGACATGAAAAACGTATTAATAGGTTAATACAATGCAAAATATATGATTATTGATGCAACTTGTTCAATGAGGCTTAGTGTTACAACTAACCCCGCGCTGTCTTTTTTACTTCAGGACCGGATAGCAGCCACTATGTGTTTTTCACGTCTTTCAAAATGGTACCATCTTTTAGCCAAGAAGATGGTAATCATAACAATATAAGAATAGACTAACAATCTTTCACACATTCTTTGGAAATCGAAAAACAACTACTATAGCAAAAAATATTTACATGCTGCCAAAAGAGTTTTTCCTGTGGTTCTCATCCAAACTTCTGTGAAATTTCTCGAAAAATGGCCAGAAGACGTGGGCAAACAGTGTGATGAAAAGCCCTTTAGCACGTCACATTTATGCCCCTGCAACTATCTAAAAAAATTGTTCGTTCGCGGCTTCCACGAATTCGTTTGTTCGAGGCTCCCGCAAATTCGTTCTCTCGCGGCTCCCGCAAATTCGTTTGTTTGCGACTCCCATGTTCCACGACTTTAACTCTGGATTATCACTTGTTTGTTTTCTGCACTATTATAATAAATTCACTCATTTGCTTTCATCCTTGCTTTCCCCGCTCCCCTCTCCTCCCTCCTCTCTCTCCTCCAAGCAGGCTGCTCAAACCTGACGTGCATTACAGTAAATTGTCAAGTATTTCTAGAGTTTAATTGTCAATTATTAATTAGTATTTATATGAGATCTTAATGGTTACAATTTTAACTGCAATAGCGTAAAAATTTGTGGTCATGTGGAACGAATTAATTGATTTTTAGTGCATTCTTATGGGGAAATTTGTTTTGGTGTACGAGCATTTTAGTTTACGAGCTCGCTCTTGGAACGAATTAAACTCGTAAACCGAGGTATTACTGTACTTCTATGCATAATTATATATTTTATATGCAATGCATACGGATATGACAGAAATATGACTATGGGAAACTGGATATAACTCAGCAGAATATGAAGTTGCTTGCTCATGCATCTCCAGTTACATCCGAACTCTCCTGTCTGCATCCTAATCACATGGCTTGGATCATTCGTTTATCACACAGAGTACGTGTTTTTATACGAGATGTAATGGATTTTTCAGCTGGATTCAACAAGTATTGCGAAGATTGTGGATAAATGCGTATTTTCTGAGTGTCAAACTCAAAGGTATATTAAAAAGTGTTATTAGAGATTGCCTTTGTATTATTAGACAGAACTGTTAAAGACTTTCTAGAATAGGTTCTCTGCTCTTTGGTGCTGGGTTCAAAATAAAACCTGGGTTCACTGTCAAAATAAAAGTCCCACTTACGACACTTATCGGCCATAAAGGGAAAAAATGCCACGTATAGGTCAACCAGTATCACAGATGACTTGAAATGTCAGGATTAATGAAATAGAGCATGATTCTGCATTATGCATGTTTAGTAGTTTGTTCACTTTTTCATGATGTCTTTTATCTCACCTTTTGCAGATGACGAAGGCTTTGGCGTTCCCATGATTGACGTTCCCAAGTCACATGGCCGGACTCTGCGGTTAGCATTCATCGGTCAACAGATAAGGCCATCCCATGCCCTCACCTGGGGTGTACAAGGATGAAGAAGATCAGTCTGAAGACGATCAGAAAGTCACTAAACATAAAGGGCAAAGATGATGGGGATTTCGTCATGCTTCAGCAGCCATCTTTAGCATCTGAGTTTACCAAGGATGATTCTCTCTTTGGCGGCTGTTACACTAAAGGGCTGGTAGGTTGTGAACTTAATGGGGAGGATGAGAAGGGTCATAAGAACCGATCAAAGAGCGAGAGTCTTATGGGCACTCTAAAGAGGAGACTGTCTACCAAACAGAAAGTGAAAGTCAAAGGAGGGTCCACCTCAGTAGGCTCTGGAGATGATGATGACAATTTCTCTTCCTCGTCAGTACCGATAAGCTTTAATGAAGTCAAAGCTCAGCGGCCCTTAAGATCCTCTTCCCTCCGAAGCCATCATTACAGCCCTTCTCCATGGCCTTTCCGGCCCGTCAGCTCTGAGGAGGCTTGCATCAAGATGGAGGTGAAGGTCAAAGCTATGGTCCACTCCCCCAACCCCAGTCCCTCCCTCAATGGCATCAGAAAGGAGTTCCATGACATCCAATTAGAAGGTCTGTTCCATGATCAGAGTGAGTCTATGAAGGACATGGAGACTCAGAGTGGTAACTTGCATTTGAACATTGAGGATCACGTGCCTATTGGACTCACACCTCAGGACTACATCCAGTACACAATGCCTTTAGATGAGGGAATGTACCCAAATTCATCCCAGTCCTTCTGCTTGGATGTACCCTCGCCAATGGAAGTGGTTGATCAGGTCGAATCTGACTCACTGCACGTGGACCAGGGCCCGGATGACCACGATCTTATGCCGCCAGACATTCTCATGGAGCAGGCGATGAACGGGCACCTTCCCGGTACTCCGGCGATGATCCTTTCCAATTCCAGAGCAGACACACCTTTATTTTCTCCTTCACTGTCACCTCTTTCCACCAACGATATTCCAAGGACCCTCTCCGGGTTCAGTGGTGCAGATTCTCACGTTGTTGAAAGAGTGAGGCATCACCTGAACTTTGACCCCAATTCCGCTCCTGGTGTTAGCAGGGTGTACGATTCTTTCCAAACCAGCGGACCCATGGTTGTAACAAGCCTTACGGAGGAACTTAAAAAACTGGCCAAGCAGGGTTGGTACTGGGGGCCTATAACTCGATGGGAAGCAGAAGAGAAGCTCATCAACCTTCCAGATGGCTCTTTTTTGGTGAGGGACAGTTCAGATGATCGCTATCTACTCAGTTTGAGCTTTCGGTCACAGGGAAAGACGCTTCATACCAGGATCGAACACTCAAATGGCAGATTTAGCTTTTACGAGCAGCCCGACGTAGAAGGTCACACTTCCATCGTAGATCTAATCGAGCACTCTATCAAAGACTCAGAAAGTGGCGCTTTCTGTTACTCCAGATCCCGTTTGCCGGGGTCCGCCACGTACCCCGTTCGGTTAACTAATCCTGTCTCGCGGTTCATGCAAGTACGTTCGCTGCAATATCTTTGCCGCTTCGTCATCCGACAGTACACACGGATAGATCTCATTCAGAAACTGCCTTTACCAAACAAAATGAAAGATTATTTGCAAGAGAAGCACTACTGAATGGACTGTAGTGGGATATGGTAGTAAATTGCACTTTTTGTTGAGTGATGCATTCTTAAAACCGTTTACATGTATGGAGGTCAAGTGATCAGTTGCATAAGTTGACTATCTGATCTTCCCACAGAAATGAACAGTCTTTTTTTGTTGTTGTTGTTGCTCAGATTCAGTGTTTTACGTTTCGCAATGCTCTTTGGGGTGATGTGGTAAGTCCAAAAACCAGTCAGGATTTTTGATGCCATGCCTAATACACATATTCATATTGATCATATGAATGTATTGCAGTAATGCTATACTATTATCAAAGCTTCAATTTGGATGTTGCGTTAATGTGCTTCATTCATTGATATTTTTGCTGAAGTGCGGTCACATTGGTGAAATTTCCCTGGCCTAAAAAGCTCCATTGTCTATTGTCAGTAGTGTAGCGATATACTGTATGAAGCACAGCTTTTGCAGAAGTTACTTTTAAACCAAGCAGCTTTCTGTTAATCAACGCTGTCCAATTGCAAAATCAGTCTGGGAAAATCTCTCGCCCTTATTCCAAATCATGTGGATTCCTAACATTTGCTGAACAATGGTAAATGTGATCGCACCTTTAAAAGGTATTTGTTTCTTTCTGGAAATATGATGTCAGGTTTTGATAGATTTTCTTCTACCAATCGGTACTTTTAAAGAATATGCTGGATGACAGAATTTTAGTGGAATACAGTTGTGTCAAATATCAGCAACTTTTCTAAGAGAATAAGATTTTAGTTTGCACTAATATTCAACATTTATTAGAAGTTAACAGTAAATCATTTATTCGTCCATTGGAGTTTTGTAGGTCTGTGCAACAACAAATTTGGTAATCGTGTATGATTATTAAAAAGGCCAAAAGGAAGGACTGTGAATCTAAAACAAATGTTATGGAAGAATACATGCAGAAATCCACAGAATCTGTCGTACAAAAAGGGAGCAGGGAAAGAACAATAGTTTTTTTTTTAATGTTGTATAGTGTGTTTCACACAGTATTCTGTTCTGTCGAAGTAAGTTTTGGCTCATGGATATGAAGTAAAGATTTATAATGGTTCACCAACAGCATTTTAAGTATGTCATATTCAAGTGCTGGAATGATTGCCATCAATTGTCATTGTTGTAGAAGCTGTGATTGAGAGAAAATAATGCTTGGAATTGTTCGTGACAACCTACCACACCGAAAAGCACAGTTTTGTAGAGACATTTCACCTTAAATGGCTTGTTTATACTTGAACCATAAGCAAACTTTCAATTAATCTGCAAATATCCCAAAGGAATTATCCGTTCATGAGTGAATATGGGAGATTCCCCCTCCCTGCTGAACGACAGCAGGCTTTCCTCGCCCTCTGCCCTCCATAATTGCGGCATGTCAGCCTGTCAATGTTTCATAAACACTGCTTCAAGCCAAAAATGGTGCATTCAGACATTTGAGAATTCATACACTGTTGTGCATTGTTTTCCCCACACCACCTATCCTCTTTCCTGTCATCTGAAAGGGAATCTTTTCTTTAACGAGGGCTTTATTAGGGCTTCAGATATCACAATATTTTGTAAGAGTTAGTGTTTTATGTGAATTACTTAAATGACGCTGGGATAAATTTGACATGAAATGGTTTTGCATGTGCACTGTCCTGATACAAGTCAGCATTGGTTGGCTTTGGACTACATTGGGATAATCAGCAAATGTGAGCTTATAAATGTCTCTTTAGCTGGCAAATTGAATGTGTGTGAATCAGCCAGAACTTTCTATTTGCGGTTTTCACACCACACATGGTCTAAGGCTTTTAAGGGCCTTTTTAAAAAAGTGCCAACTGGCGTTCACAGAAACTGGTGAACAATGCTGCGGAAAGTATTCGTGAGACACCTTGGGGAGACTTTGAAGGTTGGCTGTCAAATAAACACAGTTTGCTATCTTTAGTATTTATTAGTGAAAACATAACCCATAGAGTTCATTCCTTCAGCTAAAAAATCAGTCTTATGTATTTGCAAACGAGGGAACACAGTTTGAGATGGAAATCGCTCCTTTACACACCTGGAAGCTTATTTTAAATGCTGTATCAATGTGTGTTTTGGTAAAGAATATGATTTTATTTGCTGTATTTGAACGGGCAAACTGCCATTTTCCCATTAAATTTTATTATTTTTTTTCAAGTTGGTTGTTGGATGTCAGACGAATCGTCTAAATTGTGTGTGTTTGAGAGTGAGAGATTGTGGACGAGTAAGCAACAAAATAGGAATGTCTTTGGCAAGGCACAAGATTTTCAGTTTGTTGAAAATGCATTTACTAGAATGTGGAAGTTGACTAATGCAAAAAATAAATGTGAATGAAGTGTTTGACTGCGATGTACATTGCATTTCTTTTGTTTTTTCCCAGATGTGTGGCATACGATAATTGGATAAAGACTGATATGTTCAGTCTGTGTGTGTGTGAGCATATATTTAAAAATAGAACAAAAGTCGCCGGGACTCCATGATGTTCAATATCATTTTCATGACCTTGTTTGTATGTCGTTAGATGTCGCTTGTTTGGATTGCTGAAGTATTTTGAACCGATGACAGTTGAGCACTTAACAAGCTTCACTGAAATATCTATTTTTCTGATCCATGTTCTGTTGTCCTTGTGCTGCGAATGAAGGTGAATGTTTACATGATGTATTTAGTACAAATTAGTTTCTCTTTGTTTATATCCCTTAAACCTCTTGGTACAATTTTACAAATGTATTTCTTTAATGTGTCATACACATTTGTGCTGCTTTACAATTATGATTGCCTTTTTAATTACAAAATGGGGGAGATAGAATGTCACCTAGATATAGGCCTATGTATTCACAATGACTTTGCTATAGTCTTGAGAAAGTCAGATGCAAAAATTGTAGTCAACGTTTGAGTTTGTGATGATAATGCTCTGAATTGAGTCCTTTTTGTTGAAAAGGGTCCGCTCACTCCAGTTTACATGGTCAGTTTTCCAAAGTCAGTTCTTGTCTAATGAAAGTACCAATAGTGTTTTCTTGCACATTTGGATACAGTTAAAACATTTTTGTATCTGCTGGTATAAATTATGAATAAAAAAACGTGTTCAAAGCTTTGTCCTGGATTGTATTTCATTGAGGGTATACGTTTACACAACAATTGTGTATGAAATATTAATAAGTTTGTCCTTTTGCGTTTTTGAAAAGTTTTGCATACAGATTACAACCTTGTCAAAACAATCCTTGTTCACGCGAATCTACTAAAAACGCTGTATTATGCATGCCAGGCCAGTAGTTGGCGTTGTCACTGTGAAGAAACTACATGCATGACGTCACCATTTTCACAAATCGCATTTTGACAATACCGTAATCCCTCGTTTATCGCAGTTAATGTGGACCGGAACCCCCCGCGATAGGTGAAAATCTGCGAAGTAGGATCTGCCAATCAGCTCACGGGATACATCCACTTGTGCTCTCATTCATCGATCTCGCACCGGGAGCCAATACGTGCCTTGTCTGAGTGCCCGTGGGTGTGTACAAAGCCTGAGAGAGATTCTCTTTTTCAGCCTGGTAAACCGCTTCTCTCGCGCATCACGATAAAGCAACGCTGCTTTCCTCAATCCAGCTGCCGATATGGTTTTTTTTTTTTTTTTTTTTTTTTTTTTTTTTTTCACTGAATATTTTTGAAAAATCCGTGATGCACTGAGGCCGCGAAACTTGAACCGCGAAGTGGCGAGGGATTACTGTAAACCCGTTTTCAAAAGTTAGCATTTCCAGGCCTCAAAAACGCTGTTGTCGAGTAAACGAACGGCCAAAACTTTTAAATGAAAATTTTTTAGTTGAACAGTGCGTCTTTTAAACACCCTGCTATTTTTTTATTTGTGAAAAATAAAAACAATTATTGTTAAATAAATAATTTTGGATTCTGCTTTTGTTAGGCAGACAATAGTTGACGGTATATTTGTACAGATTGGGTTCCTAATCAGTAAAAAATATAAAATATGCTTAGTTCTTGAATGTGCACACTCTTAAGGTGCAGGCACATATTTATTCTTTTTCTGGGTGCAAGATGTTTTATTCATGGCAAGGTGGTGATAACTTGTCACACTAGGATGCCACCCTCATGAAATGGCACGTCCTTTTAAATGTGCCAAACTAAGTGAGTCAAACTCTCTGTGTGAAAAGAAGAGAAGGTTTGTTTTGATATACATGGATGTTCAGTTCTGCTTCGGGATATAATTGGTATATGGATCCGTCATATTGTGTTTTCAAAGCCTCCGTCTGTTATCCTCCCATTGTTTAGATAAGAACTTCTTCGACCCTGTTTAATATGCGTTTCACATACTCTTGGGTCAATTTTGAGTTCCAAAACCGATTTAACTTAAAAATATTCATGACTTCATTAGCTATATAGGCTACTGTTGAGAATTAAATTAAATTTGAATAGCTCCAGATTTGCTAGTGTTACGTCAGTTTCAATTAGAGAAATTGCTGTTTGGTTTGTTTTTTACTGGGAGTGTTTCTTTCTCTCCTAAGTCATCAATCAAATGTCTTATTTTGTAGATTTATGACTTAGCCATGCCATCTGGTCCTCTGCATGAAGTTCCATTTGTCAGCGGATGATGAAGACAACTCAAATTACCCAGTGAACACAGCTATGGCTTTAAAATGACATGGCAGAAGGAACTTTGGTCTGCAGCATAACGATGAGACCCAAAGTGCCTGCTGGCACCAGATGTTTTTTTTTGTGGGGTACAAAAGGTTCACTTTTGAGAAAAGTCTGTGATCCAGTGCCAAAGGTCTAATCACCACTGAAGCTATGGTAAGCTGCACTCATAACTTATTTACTGAGCATAATTAATCAATCAATGCATTTTTACTTTGGTGACAATGGCGTAGTTCTGGATTACCGCCAGGTTGATGTTGTTTAATGTTTAATTTTGTTTCTGCCTGTTCTTATTGTGTTTGATGCTTTTTAAATGGACATGTACAGAGCCTCTAAAGGGACATGATGGAAAAAATATATTTCAAAACTTTTACATTCCCCTGAGAATATTTGCTTTCGCTCATAAAACTCGAGTAAACGTTAAATAAACGTTTAAACGAGTAAACGTTTATTTATTTAAATCTGTTATTTTAAATACTTCAATTGAATTTAGGAATCGTGACATTATAATGGATTAGATGGATTTAATCAATTAAAATTTTTATTTTTTAACGAGGAAGTTGGTCTTTTAGTGTTATTCAGGTGATGTATTGTTATACACTCAATAAGCATTAGAGCATGTTGACCTACATGAAAAAATAGAAGAAAAACTTAGCATGATCAACTGAAAATATTTAACGGTCCAGCCAATAACTGATATATTCCGATGATTAGGATACAGTTTGCATAAAGATAACGTTTGCATGTAATATGCACAAATTGTCTCATTTTGAATGTCCCCAAACAGTATTTTAGAAAGATAATTTTGTGAAAGACTAAAAAAAACTACATTTAAAGAAAAAATGTGTTGCTTGTAAAAGCCACCACAATCCTAGGGCGTTGCTATGTGGTTGCTAGGTGCCCTGAGTTGTTTCTAGCATGTTCCTTAAACATGATTGCTGTGATGTTCTGGTGGTTGCTTGATTCCTTGTCAAAAGAGTCCAAAGTTTCCATGTATTCAAGTCTCTAGATGGCTTGCTTCTTGTTTCAACTGCTTTTGTACATGCAATGAAAGTCAATGGGGTCCAAAACAACATCGGACCTGACAGACATTATATAAATATTCTCTTTTGTGTTCCACAGAAGAAAGAAAGGTATGAAGGTTTTGAACAACATGAGTAAACAATGACAGAATTTTCATTTTTGGCAGGACTATCGTTTTAAGTACTGAAGTCATTCAAGCTGTAATCTCGCCAAATAGACTCCTATAATATGGCCTTTATTGCACCAACAGTCACATCTGGTACCTGAAGGACAACAGGTGACAGAGAATAAAGAGCAAGTGTGTGTGTGTGAGAGAGAGAGGCTCCTGCAGTGTTATGGTGACAATATTCTCTTCCCCCAGCGATCCGCAGATCCTCATGTGGCAAAGAGAACAGGTGGCACCCATCAGGAAGTGGTTGGGGAGAACTCTCTGTAGCCATACTTCAAGGAAGAGCACCCCACTATTGGTCCTTTTAAAATCTGAGCCATACTGTTAGAAGAGAAAGATAAAATCCTAGCAGGTGTTCCTTTGTCAGGTTAGTCTCTGATAGAGTCTCAGGAGCAGGTATCTTTG
This sequence comes from Rhodeus uyekii, assembly GCA_037043235.1. Taxonomy (NCBI): domain Eukaryota; kingdom Metazoa; phylum Chordata; class Actinopteri; order Cypriniformes; family Acheilognathidae; genus Rhodeus; species Rhodeus uyekii. The sequence continues at coordinate 230,500 of JAWRVZ010000086.1, forward strand.
GCATGTGTTCCCTTTGCAACAATCCAAAGAGTTTCTTTCTCACCACACTGTTTTGTATAGCTCGATCGCTCGCAGTCTATGAAATACCATGTTGCACCAAAAAACGCAAACACAATTTTGACACTTTACATTATAGTAACAATCATCCGACCAACATGAATATTATGATTAAGGCAGTTAATGAAATGATTGTGAACTTATAGTGACAGTATAATTATGTGTTGAGGTATCGTTCAATTGAATTCTGTCATCATTTTCTCACCCTCGTGTCGTTCCAAACCTTTCTCTTTTTTCTTAGTCTGTTCGGGAGACTTGGAATGTACCACAAAAGGCATACATGGTCCACTTCTATGGTGCTTTTCTGTTATTATTTGAAGTTTCACTGCTCATTTATTATAACTGCATGGAAAAGGGTGACCGGTATTTTCCAAAATGTAGCTTTTTTTTTGTTTTCCACAAATAATTCACACTCTTGAAAATGAAATTTGCTTAATATAAAACTTGTAGTGTGCTTCAATTTAATAATAATAATGAAATATACTGTTCATAACTGTTTCTTAACACATTTAAAAAGTTAACTTTGTAATGTCAAATTACAAGTTTTACTTTGCCTGTTGTAAGCATGTGTAAAGTACTTGTAAAGTGCAGGTAATTTTAACTGTAGTGGAGTTTTTAAATATATATTTAGAACTAAACTAAATTGCAACTTTAATTCATTACAAACTGATTATACACAACATATTATGATTCTTTCAATCGAAATGAAATTCTTGTATATTTTAGTTTACCATAAATGCTTTACACTTTAACCATATTTCAAAAGAAGACAAGCGAAGAAATTCTGGAATTACATATTTATATGTACACAAGTTTCTAAGGAAGCCTGTAAAAAACACTCTAAAAGTTCAGCTAAATAGATTTAGTATAAATTTAAACTGATACATTAAATTTGATTGTTATTAACATGCAATTAAGTGTCTGGAAACATAACATTTATTTAAAAGTAAATTATTTCAGTAATTATAATACTCTTCAATACACCTTTTAAAACTGTGCTAAATTTTTTTATTTTTTTTTAAACACCATGAGTAAATGATGACAGGATTTTCCTTTGTGGGTGAACTATCCCTTTAAGAGCATGCTCTTCTTTAGTATTCTTCACTTATACAATTTTTGTTCTATAACTTCAATGAATAAAACATGTGTGTTTTCAACTATCAAGCTTGTTCTGATTTCTCATTATAGCACTAAATAAAATCATATCCGTTTATGCAAATGCATAATTTATGACAACACTATCAAACATCTTCTAATATAAGGTGTCCATTTGCTTTGAGCTTTAATTGCAACACCCTTTTATCCCTCACATTTTGGTCTCGCCTGCTTATTTCCCTCACAATTGTTTGTCCCTACCAATTCCTTATCAACATGTCAGATACTTAACCAACAAAAGTCTTCACACCACAAAGTGTGTGTGAATCCCCTAGGCAGTGTTTCTCTGCATTACCTTTCTGCATCGTTGGTGCTTTGTCTCTATACCAGCGTTTACATGATCTGCAAATCTCTCAATCTAGCTACCAGCAATGCGGCTCTGATTAATGATGCTCTGAACCAGCAGACATCGCAGGGTGTTGCCCTGTTTAGCATGCTGAGCATTTGCCTGTTTACAGTTCTAAAGGTGGCTTACTAGTTCTCTTTACTACCGTATATGCTTTCTTGTACAGCAAATAATGAATTATGGCAGCGCAGACATTTAGCCTCACTCAAGCCATGTAGACCTACAAATGGTAAAAAAAATAAAAAATTGTTACAAATTTCAAGTTTTTGATTTTATGTCCATACATCATTAGTTTTTATGTAAATGAAAAGTCTTTCTTTGCTCTGTTGAGATTCCTAAAAAGTCTCTTTAAAGGAAAGCTTGGATAATACATCTAAAGAGTGAGAGAAAGAACTAGCTTTGCTTTTAAACAGCTTATTTTCTAGCTGTGGAAAATCCCTTGATATGGATATTGTAGAGCAAAAATAACATTTAATGTGTCTTAAAGATTAAATTAAAATGCATGTTCTTATACAGTAATGAACAATGTGAATATGCTGACCAAGAATGAGGGATTGCAGAATAGAAATGTCAAAAGCATTATATTCCCGGCATAGTTTAGACTTGAAGAATATTTTAATAACTATAATGAGATGACCGTTCCAATTTCTGCTTTAGTTCTATTCTTTAGTTCTATTTCACCCTTGGCAAACACTAGGATTTATTTTAAGCTCAATATAAACAAAACAATACGTCTCAAGGCAAGGGCGTAGTTTTGGTTTGAACGTTCCTCAGTCATCATTAGAAAACACACTTTACACATTTAGGCAAAAACTGTTCATTATTTCAAAAAGGTCCAGACTTTTTTAGTTTGTGGCTGTTTTAGATCATGTTTGCCTCTATTGTGAGTTGTAAATTCTCAAAAGAATTCAAATGGATCAGATTTTAGGATGGGAGTAGTTCGAGCAGATCTCAGAGCACGGTGGTGAATGCGCACATACAAATGTGGGTTTCAGTCATATTGGTCCATTTAGTTCGGACGAGAACATGAAATAAATATTGGGATAACTTGTCCCCTACAAACTATGCACTGTTTCAAGGGCATCAGAAGTTTTTTTAACAGATAAATTGCCATATGCTGCTCTCTAACAGAGTTCATTGTAAAGTATTATCTATAGTGAAGAGACGTTTCATTATGGTTGTTGTAACGCTGTGCTGGAAATGATTTCCAATGAAGAACCGTGTCTTATAAAGGGTTTAGATATTATGTCTTCATCTAGTCAGCTTGAGATGCTTTCATCTAAACTGGGTATATCTCTTAAGCCTAGTAGTGGATGTTTGATAAGCAGTAGGATAACTTATCTGCGTGCATTTTTTTTATTTTTTTTGGTTTGAGGGGAAAAATCACACAACCTTATCTCTGACACTGAAGACTGGATTAATAATGCTAAACATTCAGCTTTGCCATCACAGGAATAAATGACATTTTAAAATATATTTAAATAGAAAACGGTTATTTTAAATTTGAACGATTTTTTTTAAAGCATATTACGATTAAAATGCAGCCTAGTTGAGCATAAGAGCCTTCTTTCAAAAACATAAAAAAAAACTAAAAAACCTTTGAACAGTAGTGAATGAGATTTGTGGTATTGATTCATCAGTAAGCTCTGAGCAAAGCTATCAGCAAGTGTTGCGTCATATGGGATTGTTGGATATTCCTTGCAAACAAACATAAAATGAACATGACAAGTAAACAGTATTTTTGCAGTTCATATTTCAAATCTATCACCCTGTGAAAAAAACAAAAACAACCAAACGGTTGCATGAACCAGCAAAGCATGAACCAATGTGAACATGTAACTGAACTGTTTTTTTGCTAAATGTTTCACTCCTAAACGTCTCTCCTCTGGGTCTTTTCACCAGAGCAAACTGCAGCAAAATGGTCAATTATTAGTTGTATCTCTCATCTTTTCCCCTGACCTGTGATAGATTGCTGAGTCCAAAACCTCTCTGAGCTCTGGAGCAATACAAAAAGGAACATGAAAAGGAAAAGATTCCTTGCTCTACAGTGTATTTTTTTTACCCTTGATCAGCTGTTTAAGCGCGTTTATGTCTGTTTCTTCCGTTTTTCTAACACACCAGAAACTTTGCTGAAATTGTCTTCCCATTAGGGCCGTAAAGCAACAGAGCGCCATTTTGCAGTACAGAGACTCAGCTTAGTTTGTCCTAGATCTGTCCATTTACTTCCTTCTTAAAACAAATAGATGAGTTTAGGAAGTGCTGCTTCCTTAAATATACAATACCTCAACACGTGGGGTTCGTTATGTAATGAATGCACGAAGGATGACTTTTTTCATCCATTATGCAAGCTGGTTTTTTAACGGTGTCCCTGGCCTTGTATTATACTTTTCCCACAATTGTTTTCTGTTTGTAAATAATGTAATGCAGCCATGATGAAGAGGAGTAGCCATAAGCTATGCAATAATAATGAACTTTGGGAGCTGGCTTGTGCAGAACTGAAATAATTCTGTTTGAGGATGACTGTTAAATATCTACAGCTGTCGAATTACATCTACAGGGAGTCTGTTAGATAAAAGAATGCATGTGATTTATTTATTTCACAAACTGTCAGCTGCTCTGAAATACCCTTGATGTTTCAACTTTATTTGGAGAAGAAAGGAAACAAGATAATGGGGGTATGTAACCATTTTTGTGTACTGATGTTACATTACCAGCATTTATCTGAATCATTAATCTCTCTGGCACAAAAAAAGCAAAAAACAAAAATGCTGATGAATTAATTTTCATGAGTTATGCAAAACATTTTCTTATTAACTTTGGGTTATTAGGCTCAAAATGAGGCAACAGCGATGCCGTTCTTTTGAAAAAACAAAACAAAAACAGAGACCCATTAGGCAGTTATCATATAGTTTTTAAGTGTTGTGTTTCTACTTTTTCAATGTGGTATAGAATTTGGCTATACTGTAGATTTTATATTCGCCATTACCGCCCTTTTAAAAATAGTTTGTAAATCTCTCGTTATGCAGTATTATCATCACCAAATTTTGGAATATTGGATATTTTGTCAGCTTGTTTTGTTTTAATGAGGACAGGATTTGTATCTTTCTGGAGCGGATTGATCATAGATCTATTTGATCTGAACCTATGCACCTCAGTTTTTGAGTAAAAAAAAAGAAAAAAGGTTTTGGATAGTTTTATCATTACATAACAAAATATGAAACAAATATGCACTAGTGTGTTTGAATGTTGAACCATGGAGTTTATTTTGTACAGAGTAGAACAAAGTCTGTCTTGTCTCTGTCTTAGAAACAAAATAGCTTGTTATGTTATATTATCACCAAAAACTGATTTCAATCTTTTTGTCAACTTGTTTTCTTTCAATTAGGACATGCTTTTTATTTATTTTTTAAAACCGATTTATCATAAGACTCATTGATCTTAACCTCACTGATCTGAGGATTATGTTCATCTTTGTGAAAAAGAAAGCCCAAAACTCAAATTAGTTTCTCTACATGCATGCACACACACACATAGGTCCAAAGCCTTTATCTTTACAATCATGCTTGCACATATGTGAACATGAACATGTTGAACATGCTCCTGAACACTGAGCATTGTTTTTGTTTTTGATCTCTCACATTAATTTTCATTGACCAATATAAGCTCTAAGATATATATGTATATATCGTATTAATGGGTTGGGCTGATGAAAACGATGTGGCTTAAAACATAGCAGCAGGTTAAGTTAGGCAGGTCATTCCATAAGCATGGAACAGTCAAGGTAAGGGGGAGTGAAAGTGATTTTGTGCTTCTTTGAAATGGAACCACAAGGTTAGCTTACCTTTGACTTGGAGGGGACATAGGTCTGACGTAGTGAGTTTAGGTATTGACATTATAAATGCCTGGTTTTTGCAAGGCTGTGTAAGGCAAATATGTAACACCGGGCAGTTCTAGCAATGTGGTCTGTGAAGTTTAACTGATCATTGATCACAGCTCCAAGGTTCCTGGCTGTCCTGGATGAAGTTAAGTTTGACAAACCTAGCTGAATGAAGAAGTTGTGATGAAATATTGTGTTGGCTGAAACCACAATTCTACAGACCTGCCTTCGCAAGGTTGAGTTGATGGTGGTGGCTCTTCGTCTTGCAAGAAATATCTATTTGGCAGGTTGATATGCGAGCAGCTACCATTGGATTATCTGGCTGAAATGAGAGGTAGAGTTGTGTCATGAGTGATGTGATAAAATATGTTTATAAATGACAGATCATAGTGACGACCTGTCATTAATAAACATTTTTTTCATATCAGTCCTATGCTGATGACACAACTCTACCTCTCATTCCAGCTAGATGATCAAACAGAATGACAGATTATAGTGATTACCTGCAGATGAAGAAGAGAAGTGGTCCAGTTATTGAGCTCTGAGGCACCCCGTAGCTAGATATTGTGACTCACCTCACCACTCAACTCCACAACACCCTGATGGTCCTACCTGAGAGAATAAGTTCCTGAGATGCTCTTCACTATGAGGGTTGACAGGAGGATCTGGTGGCAGCAGCAGACAGAGTCAACAAGATGAGTACTGAGGATTTGGAAGTTGCTCTTGCCAGTCTCAGAGCTTCAATAACCAAGAGCAATCTGAGTTGAGTGGCCACTTTTGAAACCAGACTGGTTGTTGTCCAGGAGGTTGTTCTGTGTAAGAAAGATGGAGAGAATTGGTTGAACACGACTCGTTCAAGTTTCTTAGCAATGACTGGAAGAAGGGATACCAGTCTGCAGTCTTCTAAAGGTGCTGGATTTAAAGTGGGTTTCCTAAGCAGCGGGGTTATCTGAGCCTGCTTAAATGATACAGAAAAGGTACCAGTGTCAAGAGAGGTGTTTGATGTGAGTGAGTGCAGGAAAAAGAAGAAATGGCTTTTAGGGTATAAGTAAGGATAGGATAAAGTGATAATATTTGGAGATAATATAACATGAGATTTATAAGCTATTTGTATGCCAGTCATTTATGACTGAGAACACTACTAGGTGGGAAAAAGTACAAAAAGTGTCCAAAATAAAATTGGGACATCATTATAAATCAATCAATTTTAATCCAATGTGATCATATTAAATTCATTTTCACAAAAAAGATAATCCTCTCCAGTTTTAAATTATCCAAAATTATATAGAAGTTTATAGAAGTTTAAAAAACTTTCTTCAATAAAACAAAAGGTGTTTTAAATAATAAAATAAAATAAATCTATTTTTTTTTAGATTTTATGTTTTTTTTTTTTTTTTTTTTTTTCAGTGTTCAGTTTATTGGGTGGGAAAATAATATTCAATGCAATCTTAGAGAGAGCACCAATTAAACTCTGTTCTTATACAGTGCACAACATGAATATGCTTACTAAGAATGTAAAAAGCAATATCTTCACAGCATAGTAGACATCATTATTACTAAATATAATTACTCATAAATCAGTGTTAAATAATGACTATAATATTCTAAAGAATATTTTAAAGATTACATGAGTATATCATTCAAATTTCTGTCAATTTTCTTTGTAAATTCCTCTGTTTATTTATCCGCAGTGCCCACGAGTCGGTTCTGACATTAACACTCATATTTATTGTAATAAAAAGCCCATATACTTAAAAGAATAAGCAACATTTCCTTGAGCTGCAAAAATCAACAGATTTCAAGAATTAGCATTCTGTCTAACTACTCTGGAGTCTCCTGTCATATATATATTTTTAGCCTCTTTCAATAGTTTTTCTATATTTTTGCAGCTGCAAAGAACCAAGCTGTAGGGAAAAGGAAAGAGTGAATGCTTATACTTCCTGTCAGACATACTTTTTCTTTTCTGCTTGACAAACTTGATTTTACAATGCAAAATATGCAATATGTGCAGCATTTGGATCTATGAATCACTACGGAGAAGAACTGTCATCTCGCACCATGAGCGCCCGCAACCGCTCCGTGGAAGAGACAGAGAGAGGAAATAGATGCAAAGAGAAATAGAAAATGAAAAGGAGAGAGAATGGAAATCTGGAGCAGGCGTAGGTGGTGTTTAGAGGAATAAATAATTCAGCACCGAGCTGATAGATTGTGTATTTCTACAGTTACAGTGAAAAGGTAGCAAAATAAGACACATTGGTTTTTAAATAAGAAATAACTAATATTATCAGATTTTAGGAAAATCAAGAAACAGTGGTTTCAAGAAGCACGGATTTCAAAGGCCATTCAAATCTCCAACTGATGAGAGTTGAAGCTTTGAACAATGACAGGAAAACGGTATGAATCGTGGACTGATAGGTAAAATAGAGTCATGAGTTACAAATACAAAATGGCCAGAGTGACTCACCCGTCATCTCTCTAAAACACTTACATGAAGCACAAAAGTGCTTTTGAACAAATTATGAAAATTGATTTCAGTCTTTGGATGGTTTTTGACAAAAAATGTAATGTTCATTTTCTATGCAGCACTTTCTTTTTATTAAAGGGTTACATTCTTCTTGGTAAGTGCTTATAATGTTCGTTTCCACTTAGTGGCTTGGCAGGTCGGAAAGCATTGATACGAATGGAGGGAGAATTGAAGTATTGTACTGGTGTCATTTAGATGTGTTCAATGGCTGATTACATTATAGTCTGATGTGAAGGGCTAATCTTACATTGTACTTTGCCTACTGCACCTCAATAACAATGTAATGAAGGATGTTGGCTGCTGCTATTTACCTCCACTTAATTAAAAACAAATGTATGGCTAAAATATCTCAATTTTTGAATGGTGTCATAAAGTAATCTCTTTACAGGATGTCTTCAATACATAACAAATAACAGACAGATGTGACATACTCAAAGAGTTTGGACTTGAGAAGTTCTGAAAATAGAAACATACTACTGAAGCTTTTAAAACAAGACAAAACGAGGCAAAATGGTCAATAGATTAACATTTATATGAAACGTACAGCTGTCTGTTGGTCAGCGTGGCAAATTTATTGTAGTATGTTATAAAACAGTATGCAATAACGATAACATTATCACAGTCATGTCATGTCTTGTCACGTTCCTCCTGTGTGATCCTTCTGTGTTCCCGTAGATCAGGGGTGGGCAAACTATTTGTCTCATGGGCCACATTGGTTTCTTAAAATTGACAGAGGGGCCGGGGTGAAGGTCGTACCTGTGCATTTACTTATAAGAAATCCTAGAAAACCTGTATAAAGTATAGTTTGGTCTTAAATCACTCGACTGGGACACGTGAAATTACAACAAAACAAAATTAATACAATTTAATCGACAGAAAAACCATAATATGCAATGGGACTGAATCGTATATTTGCCTCAGCTCTAGATTGACAATCACAGGCGTCCAATCACAACTGACCTCTGGAAAAAGGGGAACTAACCAATGACGTTTGATGTTACAATTACAAGAGCAAGCCCCGCCCCACGACTGACAAAAACAAAAGTGCTCGCGCGTGCAAAAACAGAAGTCGAGAGCGGGCGAATGTTCGTGCGCGCGAGTGATTAAAATTAGCTCGCAAGTACCCACTCGCGGATGTAATTTACACACGCGCAAACATCAGTTTTGCGCTCGTTCCTTTTTAGCACGGAATTTACGTAATAAAGGGGGGTGTAGAGGGGTTTGCGACACACGCCTACTCTCCACCACAGCTTCAGCGCCACTGCCGCTTGCAGCCGCGACAGAGTGACATTACAGGGAAATGTAAAATGAAGGAGGTTTAATACAGGTTCGGCGGGCCGGATTAAAAAGCCAAACGGGCCGGATATGGGCCGGATATTCCCGCTGAATCTTCGTGTCTCCTCGTCTCTCAGCATCGCACACCGGACCCACTGCGTTACAAACATATTCAGTGTGTATATGATTATATTTCTTGAAAGGAAAAATAGATGCTGCCTCATTTGGACAGTCCCTAGAGACCTCCCCCACACCTACAAACACTTTATTACCACTATTAAATGCCCATCAGTTAATTTATTTCCACTTTTTTGGGGAATATTTTCTGAAATGCGATGGTAAAAGGGAGAAGAATGATTTCAGGAAAAGGCAGAATCGAACTCTGGTCAGGAAAATCAAAAGTTAATGCTATCTGTACTCTCCACACCTCTGATCCTGTTATCAGCGGGAGTTTTTTGTAATTTTGTCTGACTTAATCCGACACTGTGAGTGGAGTTTCTGTTTGCCTAATTGTGAAATTTACTAGCAATTTCTGAGTGTAAATTGTTTCTACTCCAAATTATTTCCAGTCTGTATACATAAATGTATGTATTATTAAAGTGACTGGCTTCTGCTCTGTGACAATTAACGATAAATGTGACTGCACCTTAATGCTTTCTAAACTGTATAACCAATCTTAAAGCATTCTGGAGCTCATATATATAACACTGTTGTGAAAGGTATTGGTATTACATTTAAACAGATTTGAAGTGTTGTTTATTGGTTGCCCCTGTGCAGACAGAGCTATATGTGTGTTTTATTGCATGCTGGGAACCTCAGCAGGCAATGCAATTGTCCCTAAGACTTGGCGGGACTTGATTTTGTCCATGGGGAATCAACTGGATTGTTGGATCATTGTCGTTTGCTAATTGCAAACATTTTAACCAAAAGCAAGTAATCAACCCATAATTTAAAGTCAGTTATCCTTAGACATGCTGTCATGTTGCATGCTGCTATTTTACCAACATGATCATAATCATAATATGAAAGTTATATAGTTCTTACATGTGTTCCCATGTTCAATAAAAAAAAAAAAAATCTGTATTAATCTATTATAGATTACTACATAAATCCCTTTCGTAACCACGCCTCAGAAATCTATCTCTCCTGCAGTACTGCAAGGGCAAAAGCTGAACATTTATTATATCACACTTGCCTACATATACAAACAAATGAATAAATAAATAGACACAAGTCCAAGTAGCGAACTAGCAAACAAAAGTAAACAGTTCCCCCAAATGCAGTCCAACTTTTTCTTAAAAATTCTCACTCCGTTCTGGTATTACGCTTGCTTGTTCACTTGAGCTGGTGTCAGAAACTCGTCTTGCCTCTCCTTTGTTAATCTGCAGTAAACAACACTGTGTCTGGGGAGTTTGCATTGCATGGGGACATATTTTTACTCCAAAAACAGTAAAAGAAAGAGAAAGAAAGCGGGGGAAAGAGCGAGGGAGAGCATGATTAAATATGATGCCTCTCACACTCTACAGTGTGCACAATGATAAAAGCTGTTATGACATCCTGTTGACAGGTTAAACCCGCAAATCCAGTTAATTGACGTTGCCTCAGATTCATGTTGCCGTATCAGAGATTTTGCGAGTTTCATATCGTTAGCGTGTGTAGCTTATTTCCCGGAGTGAGGCCTTGCGTATGGCAATGTTACCAGCAAAACCTCTATCTTTTCTGATATCATGAGTAATCGCTCAGACTTTGTGTAATTCATTTGTTCACATTGATGTGTTGAGTGATTTTCTTGTATATGTCTTTCTTTCCCCTTTAGATGTGGTGACATCCCTGTAAGTTATACATGTAGAATTTTATGCTGTAAAATATATTATTTGTTGTATAGAAGAGACTCGAGTTAATTGTCACACTGTTTTTCTCACCATTGAACATGTTTCAGTGGACAAAAAGGGGAAAAAAGGAAAAAGAATATGAATTCCTTAAAGTCTTACTGATAAGCCACTATAGAGCAGTGCAAGGATGATGTCAAAACCCAGAAGACTAATCCGCCGCTTTCCTATAGAGTTTTTAACGTTTTTTTCTTTTCAGTTTATGATTAAAATAAAGCTTGTAGTAAACATAACTTGATACTTTGACGTTTTGTTTTACAATGTAAATTTGTGATGTAGTCATGTTTATCTTTGAAAGCACATGTTTCAAATATGCAATTAGATAAGATAGTTTGGCGTGTGAGTGTGTCCAGTTTACGTAAGTTTAAGTTTATACTGTCACGTTATGTTTACCACAGGCTTAATCTCACTCGTAAATTGAAAAGCCAATAAAATCCCATTGAAAAATATTGAGGGAACCAGAGGTGAATTGGTCTTCTGGTCTTTGATGTAATCCATGCTCTATTGGTGCCTTGGGTAAAATATACAGTTAATTTAAAACACATTTACAACAGTGGGGCATTTTGTCACACTGAGAATCTGCATGTGGAATACTGGAAAAGTAACCTCCCCGTGTGACAACTAACCCCTGTCTTTTGAATAGGGTGGTTTTTTTGCATAATGATGTGGCAAATCTGCAAATTTTATGTCTTGTGTTACATTGGAGATTTTTCTCATCTAATAAAATATTTTTCAGTCGTAGATACTGTCTGTCAGAGGTATGACAACCTGATGTAATCTTTTTAGATTTTTCTTCTTTGAGGGATCGACTGAAATGCAGATGAGAAAGATCTGAAGTGGGAGAGATTTTTCCCTCCTGATATCATATTGAAAGACACTGTCCTTTACTGCCTTGTACAGTTTTGAAGTGCATGCTTCATAAAGAATAATTAATTATATATTTTTTTTCCAATTAATACTATTAGTTAACAATTTCTTAAAAAGGTTTTTATAAAATATATTATAAATATCATGTGATTTAATACATTTAAAGGTACACTATGTAACTTTTTTTAATCAAAATTAACAGCTTTTAATTAATATTCAATACATCAATCCTTCCTCCAAAACATGATTTTGTCTTACCCTGATTCACTATGGTAAGGCTGTTATTTGTTTATATTTTAGACTTGTCAAGATGATTTTTGCTGGAAATTGCATATACATCACTTACCCAGGCATGTCTTATCATATCTGTAAATAGAGAAAAGTTGCCTTAGCTAATTTTATGTTTATGATGTGGAATGGCATTGGTTAGTTCGTTGTCACAACAAGCGAGAAAGTTTGACATGGAGCCGCTAAATACTGAAACTCTGGGAAATCAACTGTTTAAAAAAACTGGTTTAAAAAAACTTTTGTCTGGTCTGCAGACAAAAAGAAAATGTGGCAGTGCTCGTAATAAAACGAGAATCAACATTGGCTTTTCGGAGATAGCAAAACTGAGGGATTTGAAATGTTGTAAATGCAACACAGAAGGCGCTTTTTATTACTCATATTACTCGTTTTTGTATGCAGTGTTAGCACGTTTGTGTTTTCACTGGCTACACGCTTTTATGTCATGTTTTTGTCTGAGCAAAACTCTCCTGTCTATTGTGTAACTCTGACCCGTCTTGTTTCCTCGTTATTGGTTTGATTTTCCCCACCTGTCCTCCCTTAGTGCCTGCCCTGTTTGTTCCCTATTTGTTCTCCTTGTGTTTGCTGTCCTATTTTGCTCCGTTGACGAATGTTGATGTCACTGAATTGTCGTTCGGCATTTGTGTCCTGTTTAGTCGGTCAAGTAAAGTCAAGCTATGTTTTGTTTTTGTTTTATTTCATTGTAAGTAAAAACCCTTCTCCCTTCATATCGAGTCATTTCTTCTCCCTTCACCCCGAGCCTGACATATTCATGATGCTCATGGCATGAAAAAGCAATTGTCAAAAAATTCAGTTTGGAACTTGTGTAAATATAAAAATAAAAGTTGCACTGAAAATGCAATTGAAATTTTTTATTGCAGACTGATTGACATTCTGAGTCTTGTTGACTGTAGGCCAGAGACAGGCTCTTTGTTATGTTTACTCAATGCTTTATATATAGATTTTAATTGCAAATATTTATTAAGTTTTAATTTATAAGCAAATATTCATAGCGCAATGTTACATTAGCATGTAAGTAATTTGACGTTGACTTTAAATCATTTGATAGCCCTAAATACAGTAAATAGCCCTAATAAATGTCTAACAATCTCTTCTACTGCATTAGTTTGATATTCAATACATATAAAGTAATTTTGCTCATTAACTATAATGTTTCCTCATTGTACAGATGCTTCCTCATCCTCACCTACACCTCTATTCTTACACCTGGCCAGAATGTTGACTTTGAGCCTGTGAGATGTTTGTGCTGCCTGCTAATTAAATATGTGAGTATTTAAAAACAACCACCAGCTGTAAATAGCATGAATGTCTGTCCCTGGGGAAGCTGCCAAGCTGTTCTCCTTCTCGTTTCTCACGAGTCACAAACAACAATTTAAAGGAGTCTCCCGTCTCTGTTACAGGGGACCCAGTGTTATTTGTACAATCAGATTTTCAATGGGATGCATAGAATGCTGCTCTCAAAGGATACAAAGGGATAGTATCCCCGAAGGCTGTGTGCGTACAGTTTTTAATCAATAAGGGCACCTTGCACCATTCTCTGTTCTATCTATATATTTGAACTGTGCAAGAAATATGTCTTACTGTACTCTGTTTCTTCACTATGCAGCATTTTGACCTTCAAATACAATTCCATCAGTTGTGATGAACGCATTTTCACACGTATACCGTCGTTTTTTCTGTTTCTGTTTTCTATTACACTAAAGAAGTACAAAAACAGGAGCATTTACTCTCCACTTATCAATAAATAATCATGAATAAATATCTACTCATACAGAACAAATGACAGCCAATAGTTTTGGAGGGAATATGTAATAAATGGCCTATAGCTAAAATGTTCATCAACATAAATAATTATTTCTGACCTATTTATTCATGACTGCCCTTTATATATAGGAGGTATTTAGGATGAACCATTAAAAATCCTACATTTGCAGTGGATCGGGAAACCACAAAGCTCCAGTGTGGTTTTCCATGGGAAATGACTGACTTCCATTCTCTAGCTGTTTGCTGTAAAGATGGTTTAAATGGCTTGCTTATAGCAAAGATGGGATGGGAGAAAGTATTTTAACATTGAAAAATTGCACGCATTACTTTTCAGCGGTTCTTTGTTTATCTGCTGTAGGGAAAAGGACAGATGGTGTTTAAATAAGATTATTCAATCTAAGTGTTTTTGTAAACTGTGTCTGCTTTATGGTACAAACCAAGGGAAAGAGAGAGAGAGAGAAACAGAGAGAGAGGCAAGACTTTGTGACTAAGATAGATATACTTTAAATTGTTTTGTAATTTTAGTGGGAAATAATGTAAAATACAACAGTAAAATCCTATTAATTCATCAACTGAAAGTTATCTTATGTTAAAAACAACCCGTTCTCACTCCCAACTCATCACTTATTGACTCTTGGTCAGTATTGGTTAAGTTGAGCAATGTATACAGTATGCACATTATACTGTAAAAATAGTATTTAGAAACTTTTTAATAAAAATCTAAAAACGTAAAAAACTAAATGGATGACAGCATCAATTAAGAAGCTTTAATGCTGGTTTTATAAGTTAAGCTTTATTTGATTCAAATAATTATTTTATATAGCACAATTAAATTTAAATTGACAAACTTAGGGATCATGTACGTTTGCTGTAATTTTGCATAATAGTTTTTTTTTCTTCAAATTAAAGTTTAATACGATCTGTTACATATATTTTACTATTTATTATCATTACTTCTTTATTGTTTATTGCATTATTTTACTGTTGTGTGTTATCCTGACAGTGTTTTGTATTTGGGTAAAATTGCGCTCTGATTTTATTATTATTGGCCACAGTTGCCATATAGATAGAGAGAGTTTATTTTTATTTTTGTTGTGGATACTTGCCATAGAAAGAAGCATAAAATGGGATTTTGGGGTGTGGGCACTCGAGAATGCAAGGACAAATTTAGCTCTATATTTTACCATGATTTTTGGTCTGATGATGATCATTAAAACCCGAACACACCCAGAAGCTCACATGCTCTCTGACTGTAAGAAATTTGCATATCCCATTAAACATACACACTTAGAACGAGCCCCTCTCCAGCTTTGAGGAGCGTTCAAGTCGTGCAGCTAGGCAAGCTGAGCCTCCCACTCTCCGGCACTGCCAAGTGCGTCATCCCTTCTCCCCTCTCGCCCTCTCGCCCTGGAGTGGCCCCTCAGCCCCACTGACTCTGGATCCATCCCCACAAGAGCCTGTGTAGGACTGTTTAATATACACTGTGACCAATTATCTCCATTCGATTAGCTTCCATAATAATTGATTCTGTAGAAGTCAGAAAGCACCAGGCGGCGTGTCAAGAGATCCTGAAAAAGGGAAGTTATTTTTCCTCCCGCACTGCCAGAATTTTTTCGTTCTTCTCTATTAATGTGGCAGTCAGACTAATATATCAACTGCAATTTTTGAAGTGCCCTTGGGAAGAAAGTTGCTCGTCATCGCATACTCCCGGATTATTAGGTGGATGGCTCTGAAAATGCAGAATTGTTTGTTAATATTACTTCCAATAAGGATGGTTTCATAAACACACACCAATTCATCACAGGGGATAGAATAGCAGAACACATTTTCGTTTTATTATTTGAGCTCGTGTGTTCTGTTTGCAACATTCATCTTCCTCTCTGTTCAGAAGTCACTTAGCGCTCTAACTTAGCAGACTGCTGATGGCACAGATCTGATGTGGACCTCTTTTACTGAGCGTGTTTAGGTTTTATAAAACACTCCTGTAATTTCTCTACTCCTCTATCCACCTCCAGTTTTCTTTAAGCCATTCTAAGCCTCTCTCCGGGGTGACATTACCACAGATAGTGGTTCGTTTGTTCTGTTTATGGCAGGGGTGTCCAAACTTATATACAGCTACTAACATCTGAGACCAGTCCAGTGGCACCAGCACCTGATTTGGTTGCACCTCGGCTTTGTATTGGTAGCATCGCACCACATTTGACAGTAGCTTGAGTTTGGATGCAGATCTAAATTTAACAACCTCAAAACCTAAACCAAAAACCTAAGTGGTCAAATTTAGATATTCTTACTGCGAGAGAACTGTAATTGACCATTTGTGTTCAATTGTATCATACATTTAGATTATAATAACCACAGGTAAAACCAGACATGACATCTCACTACTGTGGGAAATGTAACAGGTTTCTATGGTATCTAGAATGGCTTTGTGGTAATTAGTCTATAATCACATTTAATATAAATATAAATGAACAAAACTGCTAGCTTATAATAAAACTGCTAGCTTTCTATAATTCGAGTGTGTTCGAGCCGTATGCTCTCCTGTCCACGTGAGCTGTCTTGTGTGCGGGGCGTGATGTTTGGATCACGCCCCTTTGGTCTTGTTTGGTTTTGGTTCTGTGTTGGACACACGGGCATTCATGCTCCATGTGTTTATCTTCTGTTGTGAGCGCACGTTCTAGTAAGTATTCGCTCGTTCTTGTGCACTCTTTTTTGTTGTGTGAGCGTGTGGTTTTGAGCGCTCTCCTGTGTTGTTGTGTTTTGTGTAGTTAAAACATGGAACGCGTGCATACCTGTTTTTTGTTTTTATTGTGCTGTGTAGCACCCAGCTTGTATTTTTTTTTAACTCTCTGCTTGCTTTCACGTGGTCGTTTTTTGTGTGAACATACGGCTTATGGGTGTTTCTGATAGCTTGTTTGTATCTCATTTATTATGAGCAATTGGCTTGTGATTGTGTTCGCTGACCATGTGCTCGTGTTTTTGTCATGTTTAGTAGGGTCAGGGCTCTCCTGAACCCGGACCATCTTGTCATCTAATTATTGGTTAATTTGCCCCACCTGTCCTCCCTCGTTACCCTTTTTGTTTGCTCTTTATTTTTTCTTCTTGTGTTTGCTGTCCTGTGCCAGATCATTATTAAATGTCAATTTTGCATGCTCTTTGTGTGATAAGTCAAGTGAGTCTTGTTTTCTCCCAAGGGGTAATTTTTGTTTTGTTTTATTTTGTTAATAATAAAGTCCATTACTCTTACTAAATGAGTCCTCACTTCTTTCATCGTACCAAACCCTGACAACCGGATTTAAGCTATAGAGACATTTGAGTGTTGTATCATAGACCTCTGCGCCAAACTACTGAGGCAATGCTCAGACTGACAGCAAAAAATTTTTTTTTATTTTTTTTTATTTTTTTCATATCTAGATTTTGGTTGGGTTTCTGAAATCTGTTTTTTTTTTTTTTTTTTTTTTATCTGATTCAAACCACATTTGGAGGTGTATGATATATACCTGTCTCGTCTATCGCTGAGTTTTTCTTGTGCTATGGAGGAGTTCCGCATATAATGATATATTGCATTTTTACATGCTTTTCCGTTATCAATTTATCACTCACAGGCCTAAAATCCAGTGCTGTCACCTTGTGTTGGGGTTATGAAACTGCATTATTTGTAAATTATGTGTAGTGGGCCACATATTTTAATAGTTACCGGTAAGCTGTGGGCCATTTGAAATTCATCCCTGGGTCGGGCTTTGGATGCCCCTGCTTTTACGGTTTATTCTGGGCTGATACACTTAGTTTCACAGACACCGAAAAGTTCCTCACCTCTCGTCTGTACCATATTTCTAAGGGTTTTATTTTATTTACTGTACCATATTTCTAAGTGATTTTGCAGATTTTCTTGCAAAAGGCTTACCTGTAGCTCATGGCTCTCATTTTGGTTCCACAAACACTGCATTAGGAATTATTCTAGCCAATTTATAACCAAGATCAGCCTGTAATGTTGAGTGCCTCTTAGACACTCAACATTATGTATTTTCCTAAGTTCAGGTATGCATATTTTACTCTGTTTCTGAGCATTCAATGTTTGTATTGATTATCTTTGAATTTTATTATGTAATTGGCATGATACTTATACTTAATAATAAATTCTTACATTTGATTTTATTCTGAAATTATTAACTTTATTTTGATATAAGATTGGGTTGCATTCTTGTTACCGCAAAGGCACTGACTCCTCAAATTGCCACGACTGAAGAAACTGAACGTGCAGTGATCCTTCACCCGCTCCTCGGAAACTATCGTTGAACCGAACGAGCGTGTCTTACAAGCATAATAGGGCACTTTAAATGTGTTAGAGGAGGTGAGGGGCCTAACAAACACAATCGTTGCCATATTTCATATTACATGTTGTATATGGGTGTTTCTTAAAGCATGTGCACTTCTTAGGATATGTTCTAGGGCAGGGGTGGGCAAACTACGGCCCGCGGGCCATATCCGGCCCGTTGGGCTTTTTAATCCGGCCCGCCGAACTTGCCGAACCTGTATTAAACCTCCTTCATTTTACATTTCCCTGTAATGTCACTCTGTCGCGGCTGCAAGCGGCAGTGGCGCTGAAGCTGTAGTGGAGAGTAGGCGTGTGTCGCAAACCCCTCTACACCCCCCTTTATGGCGTTAATTCCGTGCTAAAAAGGAACGGGTGCAAAACTGATGTTTGCGCGCACGTAAATTACATCCGTGAGCGGAAAACAGAGCTACACGTAAATACGGGTACCCGCGAGCTCATTTTAATCACTCGCGCACGAATGAACATTCACCGCTCTCGACTGCTGTTTTTGCTCGCGCGAGCCCTTTTATTTTTGTCAGTCGTGGGGCGGGGCTTGCTCTTGTAATAGTAACATCAAACGTCATTGGTTAGTTCCCTTTTTTCTAGAGGTCAGTTGTGATTAGACCTGTGATTGTCAATCTAGAGCTGAGGCAGATTCAGTCACATTGCATATTATGGTTTTTCTGTCGATTAAATTGTATTAATATTGTTTTGTTGTAATTTCACATGTCCCAGTCGAGTGATTTAAGACCAAACTATACTTTATACAGGTTTTCTAGGATTTCTTTTAAGTAAATGCACAGGTACGACCTTCAACCCGGCCCCTCTGTCAATTTTAAGAAACCAATGTGGCCCGCGAGACAAATAGTTTGCCCACCCCTGTTCTAGGGCATAATTTTCATCAAAACTACTAAAATTCAACTATTATTTTAAAAAGTTTGGGGTCTGATTTTTTTTGTCAATGAAATTAATTATTTTATTCAGCAAGGATGCATGAAATTGAGCGAAAGTGGAAGTAAATACATATATGATTTTGCAGCATTCTCTTTCAAATGAATGTTGTTATTTTAATCTTTCTGTTCATTACAGAACCGTGAAAAAACAAATTACCCCAAACATTTGTGGTGTATAGGGGTCAGACTGAGTGTCTTGGAAGGTTTTGCATGTATTTTTTTTCTTTCAAATGCCTTTCATTATGTTGATATCATTATTTTCCAATGCTCACAAACCAGATATTTAATTGCTGCCCTTAAATTATTATCTAAAAAAAGAAGAAAAAATGAAACACAATCTAAACCAACAGTTAAATAAACCTAAACATTTACATTTTTAGTATGTAAAAACTAGAATTTGTACACAGTTTACGACTGTCCCTCAGTTGTAGCTTCATTTCCATTTCCATTACTGTTACGTGCCTGTCCGGTCATTCACTTCCTGGTTCCCAATGTTTTCTCCCAGTGTTTTTCCACTCACCTGTCTGGAAATCTATCATCTTGTTAGTCTTGTCAGCTGTGTCCCATTATCTAATCCTATACTATATATATCTTGGTCCGTTCTCCTACATTTTATGTAATTTGTGTGATTATCCTATTCCCTGTTTGTTTTGCAAGTAAAGCATAATGTATCCAGTTCCCTCTTCTTCATGCATTTTTACCACACGCACCCGTATCAATTACAACCAAAAATTTGTTATACTTGGTTATAAAAAAAAAAAAACAGTGCCAGTGAAGAGCTTGAGATGAAACAGACAAAATATTTGCATTATGCATCATCTCTATAATAGACATTCTGAGATGATAAAATATGAAAAATGATGACAAAATAAAATGACAACACTTACTTTTCCTGTCATACAAAAAGGACATTGTTTGTGGACAGATTACATAAATTAATAAGAAACTTTGCTTTAAATGAGTTTAAAGAAATCCACAGGGCTCCAAACATGGCCATAGTTGAAGAAACACTCTTACTGATCAGATGCCATAGAATTGCTCTGTTCAAGACTCATAAATGCTGCCAGAGATTCTGCTCTCCTGTGTAATTAAACAAACTCTTGACATTGTAGTCTTTATCATTGGTAGCGGTGACGCCATGTGGGACCCTATGGAGGAAAGCTTGTAGTGCTTGTTGTGGAAAAGCAAAGGAAGCTCCCTCAGAGATCATAAAAAAGAACACTTAAAACTTGGCAATAGCTTCTTGACTTTTGTAGAAAGTTATTTTCTCTCTTACAGTCATTTCAAAGTCCTAGTGCCCGGTTTCACAGGCAAGTGAATCCTAGTCCTGGACTAAAATGTATGTTTCAGCTGATTCATGTTTCTTTCTAAGGCATATTTAAGAAAATGAATGTCATAATTGTACTTTCCTGTAACTCAGTCAGTAGAGCTTGGCACTTACAATGCCAAAGAACATGGGTTTGATTCCCAGGGAATGCAAGAACTGATTAGTATGTCAATATGTATAGAATGCAATGTAAAAGCGTCTGCCAAATGCATACATGTAAATAATTCAACTAAGGCCTACTCCTAGCTTAATCCAAGCCCTGTCTGTGAAACCAGGAATAGAGTGTTTTTTTTTATTATCGTACCGTACAACTATTGCCCCCCGAATCAACAGATATTTATTGTTTTCCTTTAGGAAGAAATATGTGCTTTTATTCTAAATTGAGTTGTATATAATATATTTTATAGTATTAATTTCTAAATATTTCAAATAAATGTCAAATATTTGGTCACACTTCAAATTTGGTGTCTGTAACTAACTACCTTATTCCTATGAGTAACTATGCAGCTACATGTCATCTAACTCTCCTTCGACTGTTAGTAATAAAACAGGGCTCAGAATACAGGTACACACAAAAACACCAAACATCAGCTAACAAACACTGACTGAAACATTTGGGGTATTTATACACAGAGGAACTAACAAGATAGCAAGAAAACAAGACACACCTGGGGATAAAATCAATGGAAAATAATGAACAAAAGAAACTGACCAAATGGAGACCACACAGGATGTAACTCCAAACAAGACATGATAAGCATGTCAGCCCCCCCACCCCCACCCCCACCCCTTTAAGAGCAGATCCTAGGATAAAAAATGAAGAAAAAAAAGTAATGGTGGGTAGTGAAACAGAGGCAGTCTAGGAGAGAGATGGATGGCCTGGACTGTGGAGTGAAAGAGAGCATGGAGACTGAGGTGGAGCACAGAGCCAGGGTGGAATGAAATAATCAGTGAACCAGCTTGGAGATGGTTGAGCATATGACGCCAGAGGTGGAACAGAAGTCCACCACAGTTGAGCAGGTGACAACCAGATGGAGCTGGATTCTCTAAAGGGAGATGGATTCTCTGGTTCTCTGAATGAGAACAGAGATCACGGGGAGGGTCGAAACCTGTAGCTCAACCAGTAGAGCATTGGTGTTAACAACGCCAAGGTCATGGGTTCGATCCCAGGGAAAGCAATAACTGATTACAATGTCAATGTGTTCCTTGTATGAAATTGTAAGTTGCTTTAGATAGAAGCGTCTGCCAAATGCATAAATGTAAATATAAATGCACAGAGGGTTCAGAAAAGGCTTGCTTGTCCAATACAAGCCAGGAAGAGAGTTCATAGACGGCCTCTGGGACCATGTCAGAGTAAACCGAGCGTTCCAGGATGTCTTCATTGGCCATTACCAGACAGGTAGAGAGTTCAGTGTCAGAGGTGGTGGGTCTATGCCAGAGGGGACAAAGAATTCAGGGATTACCTCTTAAAGGGTTTTAAAAGGGTAGGCAAACAAACACACAAGATGCTGGTTGCCACAGGAAGCAGAGCTTCAAATGACCTCTGAGGCCACTGAATTCTTCTTCACTGAGATTACCAGACTTGGGGACAATGAGCTTTGATTTGCTGAGACCATGAGACTCAGGACTGCGGGGCATGAGGATGCTAATCCAGATTTGGAATGCCAATTGCTCACTCTGACATAAAATGAGGATCTGCCACACTGGATCCCAGGTTTCTCCAACCTGAGATGGATACAGTGGCCAGGATGGTACTGGCCTGTGATGGTGTCTGTGATCGATCCAGGTCTATTGCTGGAACTTTGGTGGTGTAGTTCCCATCCCTTCTCCCACAGTAAAGGTGGAGCCACTCAGCTACAGAGCCAGCTCCACAAACGCACAAAATGTTAATTGAGTATGTGATGTTGGTGGAATGACAAAATAAAAGTGTCAGCAGATATCAAGCAGATAGTCTACTGTTACGAGCAAGGTGAGGTCGAGGAAGTGTGGGAGAATCACGAGAGCTGGTGGCGTGATTGGTAATGCGCGCCACCTGTGAAGGACAAGGGAGGACCAGAGAGGTGTGCGTTTGTCAGTCCCTCGTGAACAACTGCAGCCAGTACTTTTATTTTGTATTTTTATTTTTATTTCACCTTAAAGTCTGTTAAAAATGTCTGCTGGTTCCCGCCACCTTCCTCACTGAACAAAGAACTACGTTACCTTGGTGCCGAAACTCGGGAGTTAGGAGGGATACGCTGTCAGAGACCACTCATTGCTGGGAGGAATCGAGGTGTTGAGGAGATCGGGTAGCCCAAGAGAAGACGTGAGGATCGTCAGGGACTGCCAGCGGTGGTGGTGCTGGACCAGAGGTTCGTGTGGGACGGAGAGCCCTGCCGTGCTCCTGGGAAAAGGTGGGAGGCTGCCGTCCATGAGGGAGTGTGGGAGTCGCCACCGGCAACTGGTAGCTTCTCCCCTGTTCCCTGCTCCTCCTCGTTTACAGCAGACGGCAGCAGGCTCCGGCGCTCTGGCGAACGGGGAGGAGCAGGGAATGAGGGAGTAGCTACCAGCTGTCCTCGTGAGGAGGAGTTGTTGCCGGTCGCGAAGAGGCGGAGGAATGTCAGCCCGTCCACAGAACAGCATCCAGTGCTATCGCACGGCACCATGAAGAAGAACCTCTCGGTTGTTTGGGGACCAAGAGTCAGCGTGTCTGGGAACCTGACCAAAAAACTTTCCTCCCCTCTCTCATCTTGTCTCTCCTCATGCCTCCGTCTCCTTTTCCCTCACCTTACCTCATCTGTCCTTACCCCCAGGTACTTCGGCCGCCATGATCACCTGGAGGAAGTAGATTGCTGACTCGCCTGCGAGGGGTGTTGGGGGTATGTGGTGAGCAAGGCGATGACAAGGGACAGTGGGACAGTGGGAGCATCATGAGAGCTGGTGGCGTGATTGGTAATGAGCCACCGGTCTCAAGTCTCACGGAGGAGCGGAGGCATGAAAGGAGGAGCGACGGTGAAGGACAAGAGAGGACCAGGCCTGGACTTATGCTGTGGGTTTGCATGGGCGGCAGTCATCCGCGAGGGACTGTGGCAGTACTTTTATTTTGTATTTATGTTTTATTTCACATTAAAGTCTTTCAAATGTCTGCCGGATCCCGCCTCCTTCCTCCCTGAACAAAGAACTGCGTTACATCCACTAATACTCTAACCGCCAGTTTCTCAGACAAGGCTTAAACTTAGTCCTAGAAAGTTCATGTTTGAGGTGTTTTAACTGAAAGCAACTTGTACTGACATATCTTAAAATATGTCAGTGCCATTGTTTTATCTCAAGATGCAAACCATTAATTTATGTTTATGAAAGATTCTTCAAATGTCCTAATTGAACTAAGGTCTAACCCTGGCTTAATCTAATTTCTGTCTGTGAAACCAGGGCTACGAGTCGATATGTAGTTGCAAATGTATTTATATTTAGTAAAATTACTAAAGTTGGCCATATAAATAAAGTGTCTCCTAAAAAATTGTTAGGTACAATGTACTTTATTGTCTTTGTGTTGCATTCTTCTGCTACTGAGATTGAATATGGATAGGTTTAGGGACAGGTTTATTGGTGGGGTAGGTTTAAGGGTGGTTTACTGGGTAAGAGAAGGGTCAACAGTGTAATTATAGATATTACTCTTAAATTACATGCAAGTATTTTTTTTAAACCCACGCATATAAGTACAATGTAAAAACATACACAATAAGTGCATTGTATCAAATGATTCATTTTATGGGTTAGGGCTAAACTTTGCACATATACAAAATTAAGTGGGATCTAATATTTGAATACATTTTAAACAGTTTTCTAAATATATGTACTATACTTTTTTTTATTCATTCCAAGTACTTTATTATCTTTATCTTATTATATTTTTCCAAATATTTATTCCAAGTACTTTATATCCAATTGAGGAAGTGCCCAATAGGAGGTTTTATTTTCAGTAAACTGCTGGAGATGATTTAGTTCCCAATCTATAGCTAAATACACACACACACACACACACACACACACACACACACACACACACACACACACACACACACACACACACACACACACACACACACACACACACACACACACACACACAAACAAACACACGAGTTTCCTAGAGAAATAAATTTGTCCACAAACCCTTTGTGTGTGAAAACAAGTGAACTTTCATTATTGCCGATTCTGTCTAACCCACAAATAACTTCACATGCGAGACAGGATGATTGATACTCTTCATCACCCAGCCTCTCTCTCTCCTCCCCCTAATTTAATTTCCAACAACTGCCATGCCCCGTCATCCATACCAAAGTGTCTCACCAATAGAGCAGCGCCTATTGATCGACAGTAATAATACAAATTCTCCTGATACATCCATGTTCAGTGCTGACGCAACATCACCGGCTAACAAAAAGAAGGGAAACAATTCATAAAAGTATTAAAGAGCACAAATGGATTTTCGTATCAACAAATCAATCCGTTTTTTTCTGAAAATGTGCTTTATTTTAACTAGTTGAAGGAAAAGCAGGCTTGCTGATCAGCTCATAACAGAACGCGGCAAACAGCCAGAGATGAATGTGTGCAGTATATCCCCTCATTAGAATGTCTATCACCCCCATGGCCTTCCTCCCACAATGCCCCGTCCCTCTTTTGGAGGTTACCTCGTCAGCATCCTAGTTTTTCTCCTTAATAGTCATCAAATTTTCTACCCACAGTGGTATAATCAACATAGATGAAGATGCTTTTGGACTCTGATCTAAGCAGTTTTTTGTGCGAAAGGAAGCCCGGTAGCAAACTCCAGTTCTGTGCTTTCTGCCGTGGAGCAGCCTTGATCACTCTTACCCTGCAGTCTGTATATTTTTCAGCAAGGCCTTATATTTACCACATCAAAGACGTTGCAAATTGCTCTGTAATTCAGTTTGGGAAATTCTGCCGATACTGCAAAAAATAAAATAAAAAGTCTTAATTTCCCAAGAAAGACATATTTATCTTAAATTATTATTATTAACGGAGGGCCTTGATTGTATAGATCAGGAAATAAAGTTTTTGCTGAGGGTGTTAAAAATAGCTAAAAATGCTCCTTCCGTATGGGATACCTGATTTCATCTTAGCGAGTTGTCAACCCCCATGATTTGCTCAAACTGCTTAGCTCTGCAGGGAGTGTGACATAAATGTATAAGTGTACCCTATGGCATAAATCAACACACAGAGTTGGGCTCAGTTCACACTGTGCTTAACCCTGGGTTATCGTTATTTTAAACACTGCTTTTAAACCTGGGTAAAGGAACCTTTCACACTTGCAATTTAGAAGTTAGCACCGATTTTTACCCAGGGTTATGAAACTGATGTAGAAGCACCTCACCCTGGTTGTAAGCATACAATTCGCACAAACTGTAAATATAGATAATAATATCTGATAGGTTGATGGGAATATTATTACAGGGACATTTACTAGGTGAAATCCTATGTGTGTTTGAGTATTTTAAATAAAATGTACTTTGTTATTATTAATTTTTAGAGTTTTTTATTGTTAAAATTGGTTAAGTTATACAGAAAATAGTTTTGTTTAATTGCAGTTTAAATGGTGATTTCAAGGTTTAAAACATAATGTTAAATACCTTGCCATTTTATTTATCCGCAGAAGTTCCATTTATCCATTTAATAGTAGTATCTTATTGGTATCAATTTTGGTCTTCATGTATGGGATTAAAATTAATATAAGTGGCATGGCCCATCCCCAGTGCACAGGCTTTCACGATGTCTATAAAAATGATAAAAAGCACAGAGCTCACAATGATTCCTAGCCCTCTCCCTGATATTACAAAACCTTGATTCTATACACACATTTGTTAATTGTGCAAATTTTGCAATGTCTGCATTTAAGGAACATTATCATTTCCCTCGAGTCAGAGAGTGTTATGAATATGCAGATGTCCACAGAGATGATCTTAATACATTTGTGACTGTGCAAATTAAGCAGACTATGGCTGTTTCATTTTAATCATTTGCAGGTGCAAGTAGGTCCTTGGCACTTTAATTATAAAATGTTCTGGGCTTTTTTTATGCCAGCATTGTGGGATAGTATCTGAATGGTGTAGCGTGTTGAGCTTGATGAAACATTGTAAAATCGGACAGTGTCTACACTATATGTTGTGATTGGTTTGTGCACTGTGGAAAAAGACTGTATGGACATAAGAGAAAGTGTAAGGGGAAAAAGGTGGAACAATGTAGTAATAAACTGTATCCATAATGTATGAATTCAATACAGACACAGAGAAACAAGACAGGAATGCTGGGGGAATATATTGAAATTAGAGTGGGTGGCTTTCCGGGATATCGTGAATACATAATGAGCAATGACCTCTGACTGCATTGACTGTTGGCTTCAGAAATATGCACAGGGTTACAGTCATAGATATTCTACATTTGGCTGTTTCAGGTATGTCAACAGCACCGCAGTGAATTAATTGCATTTGGAAATACTTGCAGTTACTACTACCAGACCGGAACAGTTCACTGCAGGATTATCCCTATCCACTTTTAAGGTTTATGTCGCAGCCATAGCTGCTTACCACATTCCTTTGGGTGGAATCGCTTTAGGGAGAGACCTGTTGGTAACACGTTTCCTCCATGGGACAATGATGCTGAGGCCTGCAGTACTCACTAGGGTACTAGGTTCGGATCTGGCTGTGATATTCCAAGGCCTGTCCTTGGTTCCCTTCGAGCCCAAGTGGTTCCAGTGAAGTTCCTGACTCCTAAAGCGTTGTTCCTGCTTGCTAAAATGTATCTTAGTAAAATAGGAAATGTACAAGCCCTGCACATTGTGCTTGGAGTTTGCACCTGGCTTGGTGAAGGCTTTTCTTCACCCAAGACCAGGTTATATTTCTAAGGTCCCCTCTAATGTGAATAGGTAAGTTGTGTTGCAGGAATTCTGTTCTTCTGTTCTCCTTCCTTTCAGTATCCAGACCAGGAAAAGAGTAATCTGCTTTGTCCAGTTCGGCATTAGATACAGTTGTTGACAGAGCTGCCCCGTGGCTTAAATCTGAACAACTGTTCGTCTGTTTTGTGCCACTTGCAAAGGGATCCCCAGTATCTAAAAGCAGAGGATGAGCAAGTTGATAGTCAAGTCTCTCTCTCTTGCCTTCCCCGCTGTCAGTCCAAACTCAATCGACTAGGAGCATAATTGCCTCTAAGGCTTTACTTCAAGATGTTTGTGATGCGGCAGGCTGGTCCTCCAGCATTCACATTCATGAGGTTTTTTATTTGTGAAGTTTTAGGGACCCAGGTGCTCTCATCTTAGTGCTTTCTTCTTGATTTCACACTAGACAGATACTTCTCGGCTTGGGAATAAATGTTCCCACAGGGTCATTGGATGTAGCACGAGTTCCCTTGAAAGGGAGCGCTTTGGTTATGACTGTAACCTTGGCTCCCTGAAGAGAGAATGAGACTCTGCATTACTCTGTCCTAGCTCTTACAAGAAAAAATACAATTTGTTTTCTCATTTAAAAATAAATTATCAATTAAAGCAGAAAAATAGAGACAAGGCCTTTTAAAATCTGATTTTTGAAGTCAGATTACTGTCATTTGGTGGGAGTAAAAAAAGAAAAATATCTGTAATGGCATGTTATCACATGGTGGTTGTAGGCAGAGATTTAAGCTTGATTTAAGTGCAGCGGTCTTTATTGATAAAACAATATATATAAAATAACTACCAAAAATACTCAGGCTTCTCAAAACTCCCAAAACAAGAAAATAACAACCAGTAACATGGCAGCAACAACAGATAACTCAACAGGACTAACACAGTGCTTAAATACACCGCAAACTGAGGACCTAATAAGACTAATTAGAAAAACACACCTGAACTTAATTCAAATAAATTAGTAACCAAGTAGACAAATAAGCAGAGGACAGGGGAAAACTACACTAATTACAATCTGACATCAAAATCAACTGAAAATTAAATAAAAACAGCCTAAATGCATATTAACTGTCTATTTTACACTCTTGATATTTTTGAGCGTGTTGAGACTCACCCCTTCTCTGCTGTGTGTTTTTTCCCCTCAAACAGTAGAGCGTGGCGAGTGCAACGCCAAGGTCATGGGTTTGAGCCCCACGGAAAGCTCCAACTGATTAGAATTTCAATGTGTACTTTGAATGCAATGTAAGTCACTTTGGATAAAAGTCTGCCAAATTAATAAATGTAAATGTAAATTTAAATCGTAGTTGATTTGTGGATTGTACCCCACCCCCCCATCCATGGTTGGGATAAGAACAATTGAGAGTGAGGAGGTGGAGGAGGCATGCTGGAAAACGTCTCAGGTTATGACTGTAACCTTTGTTCCCTGAGAAGGGAATGAGATGCTGCGTCGAGGATGCTTTTGGAATGCCTCTGTGTGATTGCATCTGAAACCTGAGTGATAACTCGGTCCACTTACGAGATGCAACGCGTTTTCCCTGGAAAGGAACTGTCATGGAACAGAGGTGAGTTGGCTATTCATTCATAGGCTAGATTATCTGAACATGCTTCTCCTGAAATTTGTTAATTAAACATAATTTATTTTAATTTTAGTTGAGGAATGTTCATTCATAACTTTGAGAGAACCTTAGACCAGATATTATCCAAAGTTATGAAAAGCTGGGTTTCCTCAAATTTATTTTAGGAACATATTCCGAAGTATTAATAACTTTATTTGACTGATATCGCTGCAATTAAGAGGTGATTGTAAATATTGTATTTGTTTTATTTGTCTGCATACACATATGTTATTATATTATATACATATATGTGTACTGCCACAGGAATACATTTGGGAAATTCCTCAACTCTGGCTGCTATTATCAATCTCTCTCATAATTTTCCTCTTTTGGAAATGTAATGTTTGTTTTGTTTGTATTTCAACTAATGTCTGTGTTATGGTTTTAGTTTAAGTTAATAACCTGTATCAATTTCTGTCAAAATTGAATATTCAATGCAGTTAAACACAGTTCAATAGTGAACGTTGACCTCTAAAATTAGGTGAACGTGCATTATCACAAACAGTTGTTCCATATTATTAATGTCTATTTTTACAGTAGTATAGTGTGCAGAATGGATACCTCTTTTTCTCAACTGACCAAGCTAAATATCACAATGGATTCTTTTCAAACAAGTCCAACAAGTCTTCTGAACACTCACCTGTTTGTAATTGGTTGGATAATCAGATAGTCTCAGCTCAAGCACACTCTATTGCTTGAGTCAGAGTTGCTATGCTGTGCTGATCTTATCGGGACAGGTCTCTGCATATTAATCTGTGATAGTAGAGAGTAATTTAGTATCAAGAAAATTACACACTTCCGCTTAAACTACAGTGTGAATTATATAAGAGTTACAGTGTTTAAAATCTCTGTCTTGTCAACTCTGTCCTCTGACCAAATAGAACGTCCTGATTTCTGGCTGCTGTGTCAATTTCCTTTTCCCAGAATTGTCGAGATCCTTCATTCTGAGCATGTGCATCTTAATCACACCATCAGCTTCATTTCAGCAGAAACCTGAGCAAAACGAAGGTAGGGAACAAGAAAAGGTCAATCCTTCATCACAGCTTACAGCCGATAGGGTGATTGAAAGACATGATATTTTCGCCAGAACAAGACCGGGTTGCTGGATAGCCTTCGACTTTACATAAAGCAATTGTGTCACCATAAAACAGAAAGGAAACCTTTTTTTTTTTTGTATAATTTGACAAACACTTTCAAGTACGTGCAGAGCATGTTCATTGAAGTGCATGCACTTTTTGCTCTGACCTAGAATCAACTTTCTCCATGATGGTTCTCACCTTATTCACAGTGTTTAAATAGTAATTCCAACTTGCTTAACACAATAGAATACCGAAATCCTAACAAATTGTTATTCAATATATCTTTGTACTCTTAATCACCTCATTTAGACAGAGTGTCATAGTCAGATCCACCTGGAAGAAAATGAGAGAAAAAAAAAGTCAGTTAATGTTATATTAATAATAAAACAAAAAAGAGGAATCTGGACAGAATTAAAACTGGCTGTAAATAACATCAGGTGTTTACAAGGATGTCAATGTGTTTTTGGAGTGGTTGTTTTCTTTAATCAATCTTTAATCAGAAGCAAATCTTGTTTACAATAATTAGCAGTCAGGTGAAAAAAGGGGATAGTCATTTTCTGAAGTGTTCATGCATTCATAGATCAATATGATTTTTAATGCAACACTGTTTACCAGTTATGGCAAATTTAAAGTCACGTCACTCTATCAGCTCAACGCTGTTTTATTTTGTTCTTACATCATTTACTCGCCCTCATGTTGTAAACAAGAAAATATTTTCAAGAATGTTGGTATTTTTTGTGACCATTGACTTCCATTGCACAGACACAAAGCCATTTCTCAAAGCCAAATATTCTTTTACATTCCAGTAAACTGTAAAATTCATACAGGTAAATGACGACAGAATTACACTTTTTGGGTGAACTATTCCTTTCATCAGTGTTGTATTTATTTTGTATTTCAGTGAAAAATATCTGACCAAAAATATCTTTAAAACAAATTATATTTTTTTCTACATATTCATACATATATTCCTTCATTCACAGTATAACTCATATGACAATTTCCTCCAATTCAATGCTGTATTGTCACAAACATATCTTAGGTTCCTTGCTATTTATAACCCTTAAATCTTGCTGTTTTGGGAATAATGCATTGCCACAGCACACAGTCCATGCCAACTTACCTCTGTACTGTATATTTTCACTGACTTTAGAAAATGACTTAACAGAAAATGAAGTACAATCAAAGCAGTGGTTGGTGAGCCACAACACTAGTAAATTACTCATTACTTATTAAGAAAAGATATGTGTCATTCATAATTTAATTAGAGCAAAAACAATTCAGGTTTTTTATACACAAACTCAATATATTGGCTAGTTGTTGCTTTAATTGATGCCTTTGAATCTGTTAGCCACCATAAACTCCACGAACAAACTCATTCACAAACATAAATTAGACTTTTTAATGCTACACGATAGAGAGGACCTTTTGGGAGAGCGTAACTGATCCCTTCAGCTCTGAAAATAAAATGTGACAAAAATATTGTGCATTATACCACTACTTGAGGAAAAGTGTAGCTTGTTTCTGAAAAATGATGGTTTGTACAGCTGAACTACAGTGAAAAATGTGGTTAAGTTACCTTTAATTAGTTACAGTCCAATGCTGTCAGTGACGGTTTGATTTTGCAGGCCATCAATAATTTAGTGTCATAGTACAGTATTCTGAAGAACAGGAGAGTGTTTTTGTTCATTTAAAGATATGAATCTACTTGATATTCTTGTATTTGCTTACGAACAAGGTTTTCTCTGCCTAACAAATTTTACATAATTCATAAATCACCTCCATTGCCATTTTTCATAGCTTTCAGACTCCTAAATTTGTTCTCTTGAAATAATGTACGCATCTACAGCATCAGAGATTTCAACTATAAAACTTTGTCTCTTGACATATTCCTGCCACTGTTCTTTAAATATGTTTGTGTGACTTTGACAAAGGCACGTCACACATTAAGCCAGAAGCCTCCAGACAGATCCATGGGCTGACTTGATGTTTCTGTAAGTATTGTTATTCTTTATTGAAGACACCATCTCAGGCATGGTAGTAGCAGTGAATGAGGGTTGGTGTGCCTGAGTCTGACATGTGGGAAAAGTGGAGTGATGAAGAGGTAATTAAAGACAGGAAGAGGTGAATATGATTTTGTGGGGATCTGTCTGTAATTGGACACATGAAAGACACAAGTAGGGTGCATCGCTAGTGCTGCTGCTCCTTATTAGCCGCTAATGTGAAAACCAATATTTCAGCCCACGTCAAGGTGCAGTGGGAGACAGCAGCTCTCGCCGACAAGTGTGGGGTCCCCACTGAGAGCTTGAGAGCATGCCAGGCATTGTCCTCCACCCTCCTCCTGTTTAATTCGTAGACATATCCTGGTTCAAATAGCCCTTCCCTGTTTTGGCTGAATGCTAGCTTTTTCTGTCAAATCTGATGGTTAAAGCACACATACCCTACAGAGAAATACCCTTATCTTACCACTGTAATTTGAAGAATATGCCTCGCTATTGTAGTCTGACTGCAGCTTTTTAAGATTTTTTTCAGGAATTTTCTTCTTTATCAAATACAGTAGTGTGAAAGAGAGTTTGCCCCCTTCCTGATTTCTTATATTTTTACATGTTTGTCACACAGTTTTTAAATGAAGGTTGCTATTACCAAGATAAAAAAATAAGTAAAACTAAATCCAAACCTACATGACCCAATAACTGTACTAATATAGTACTTTTTATCCGATTTCTATTGTAATTTCCTCTTGTGTTTTTTGTACAAAAAAAAAACAAACATTTTTATGACTGTTAATTTGCACTGTCCATGGAGCGGACCTGTTTACATTTCACTGCCAGCTGTATATTCTGTATATATCTGTGTACGAGACAAATAAAACTCTTGAATCTTGAATCTTACCCTTAGCAGCAAGAACTGCAATCAAGTGCTTGCAATAACTTGCAATAAGTATTTAACATAGCTGTAAAGGAATTTTGGCCCACTCTTCTGTGCAGAATTGTTGTAATTTAGCCACATTGGAGGGTTTTTGAACATGAACTGCCTTCTTAAGGTCATGCCACACCATTATTTAGAGCCAGAGCTTGACCACTCCAACTACTCCAAAGTTAATTTTGTTTTCTTCAGCCATTCTGAGGTGTCTCACAGCAAGACTTCCAGATTCTGAAGCAGCAAAACAGCCCCAGACCATCACACTACCACCACCATGTTTTACTTTTGGTACAATATTTTTTTTCTGAAATGCAGTGTTACTTTTTCGGCAGATGTAATGGGACACATACCTTCCAAAAAATTACATTTTTGTCTTATCAGTCCACAGAATATTTTCCCAAAAGTCTTTGTAATCATCAAGATGTGTTTTGGCAAATTGAGATGAGCCCTAATGTTCTTTTATCTCAACAGTGGTTTTCATCATGAAACCATGATGAAAACCACTGGAACCATGCTGGCCACATGGAACCATGCTGGCCCTTTTTCCCTGGTGTCGGTCTTATGGTGGAGTCATGGACACCGATCTTAACTGAGGCAAGTGAGTCCTGCAGTTCCTCGGATGTTGTTATGGAGTCTTTTGTGACCTCTTGGATGAATTGTCGCTGCGCTCTAGGGGTAATTTTGGTCGGCCCGCCACTCCTGAGAAGGTTCACCACTGTTCCATGTTTTTGCCATTTGTGGCTAATGGCTCTCACTGTGGTTCGCTGGAGTCCCTAAGCTTTAGAAATGGCTTTATAACCTTTTCCAGACTGATAGATTTCAGGTAATTTCTTTCTAATTTGTTCCTGAATTTCTTTGGGTCTCAGCATGATGTATAGCTTTTGAAGATTTTTGTCTATCTCACTTTGTCAGGCAGGTTTTATTTAAGGGATTTCTTTATTGAGAACTGGTGGACAGTAATCAGGCTTGGTTTTGGCTAGAGAAATTGAACTCAGGTGTAATAAATCACTGTTAAGTTATGTTTTAACAAGGGGGCAAGCACTTTTTCGCATAGGGTCATGTAGGTTTGGATTTAGTTTTCCTCAATAATAAAAACAACCTTTATTTAAAAACTACATTTTGTGTTTACTTGTGTTTTATATTTTACTAATATTTAAATTAGTTTGATGTTCTGAAACATTTAAGTGTGACAAACATGCAACAATGTAGGAAATCAGTAAAGTGGCAAATTCTTTTTCACACCACTTTTGGGATAATAGAAATATTTTTTATTAATTGCAATTATTTGAACAGTCTCATGATCGATTTTAATTTTGATTTTAATTCTTAAAATCTTTTATACTAGTGTTTCTAGTGGTGCATACATGGAACAAAACTCTTGACCTGTTTTTTTTTTGGGGAAAAAAAAAATTTGTTCTTTTGTTCGAGAAGACATGGTGGAAGTCAGTGACTATCAGCTTTCTAAGAGGACCAAATCTGAGGTGTGGTCATATTTTGGCTTTTAACAAAATTCCTAAGTGAAACTTAATCGAGGATGATCATCCTGTCTGCAGAACATGCAAAAGGATAGTCGTTGCAAAAGGGGGAAACACCTCAATTCCTAGTCATGTTTGTGTCCACCTTTGACCTTAACACCGAAACTAAGCCTACATTATTAATCTACATTAATCCGAATACATGTGAAAACAGCAGTTTTGTTAACATTTTATCAAAATATCTCACCTGTCACTGATGCATCCAGGTTGCTCTCAATCACAATTTTATGTTTGGTCTAAAACAAAGCTGTACACATTTTTTTTTGCTGCAGGAAAGTGAAGGGATCGATTCCTGAATCCACAGCTGCTGCTTCACACACACACACACACACACACACACACACACACACACACACACACACACACACACACAAACACACACACTTAAGAAATTATAAATCAATGACTTGATTTTAAATCAATCATCCCAAATTAGTTGCTGAATGACTTCAAATGTATGTACACCTCAGTCTGTTGACTATGTGACTCAATTATTAGTTAAAGCATTTACTTTACTTTTCTATATTTAAACACTAGAGAATAAAGATAAATATTGTATGTACTTCTCACTGAGAGAAAGAACATTTTATCAGTATGTTTTGGGTAACATTTCTTATTTAGAGCCAGAGCTTGACCAACTTCAATCTTGAAGAAACCATGTATCCTGTGTATGTGTTTGTTCAGATCAGTATTGGTGAGATGATAAACAGGCACCCTGGAAAGACAAAATTACTTGTTTTTCTCGACAAGCTGATTCCTACAAATGCAGTTCTTTGACCCAAGTCACCATGTATCTCAATCCAGGGTCCAAGCTTCAGCATCAGGATGAATGGAGATATGTTTCTAACTATCTTGTTCGGAAAATTACTAACCTTTTTTTTCTTAGCCAATCAGAATAGAACAGAAGAGAACACAGACGATAGTACAAGTTCAACAGTTATGTTTATTGATAAGGCAGTCAACTGCCGAGGTGAGGAGAAGGAAAACAATGGTGAAGGTGGGTGAACAGGTGAGTGGATACAGTCTTATCTGAATAATAATGGTAGCAGAGGTCTTTGGATGATGAAGAGTAGATGGCAAATACAGGAAGAGCGTAGCGAGTCTTTCGAAGAGATGATATTTGATGGAACAGGGGAGTCAGGCGTAGGTTCATCTATGAACATGCAGACCAGACAGTGGGTGATGGAGTGAAGGCCGTTTATGAAAGGAGAGTGATGAGTGATTGCAGGTGAGAGGGATTAGTACTCTGGAGATTGTGAGCAGGTAGGAGGAGCGTGGAGGTGTGATGTTGGAGGTTTGGCTGACCCTGTGACAAGTAACTTCTGTGAGAGTATAATTGTGAACATTTTCTTCTGACTCATGGCCTTCATTCAGCATATCTGGTCCTAAGGTCTTAACTGTAAATTCCCCTACAACAGCAATCGTGAGTGACTGTGATGTGAATAGAGTACGAAGTAATATCTGTAGAAAAAGTGTGAAATAAGTGAATAGCACATAACATGCACAATTATGTAAAACATAGATATCTATCGGTTCAATATGCGGAGAGAAAAAATATCCGTTTTCAAGTGAAAACACATTAGTGTGAATAAGGCCTAGGTTGGGGATATAATTGGACAAAATATTGTTTTGAGTAGAAATATTTTACTGTCTCACTTGTAATTAACACAAAGCTTCCATGAAGAAAAGCAAAAGTGTTTTTGAACCAATATTAACGATTATGTCCAAACAAGACTATTATGTCTGACATTTAAGGGAGAATGTATATTCATTGTACACTTATTACACAGATTTTATTTTTACATTTTTTTACCATAGAAATACGTACAGAGACATGAAAAACTGAATTCAGATTAATGTTAAAAAAGTACAGTGTACAAAACAACTGTCCAAACAAGATGATCACTCTTACAATATATACTAGTATTAAAACTAGTATAAAAGTGTTATAATAGGAAGGAAAAGGAAATGCTGCAGAACAGAATCTTGCTTTTTTTTAAAGTGCACAGAGCTTATAATTTTAGTTGTTGATTTTCAAGTATAAAACATTTTGAAATGTTTTCAGTGTGCGTATTTTAATCTAACTTTAGTAAAAATTTAATAATATTGATAATCATGATCATTTTAGTCACTATAATTATGATTAGAAATCTTCATGCTGTTTCATCTCTGCTTGATGTTTATACACTTTAATTTGGAAAGGCACAGACCTGTCAATAGGTCTGTCAAAGGTCTAACAGCTGAAATTGCATATTAGAGCAGAAACCAAGCCATGAGGTCAAAGGAACAGCCCACAGAGCTCAGTGAAAGAGTTCAGATCTGGGGAAGACTGCAAAAAAAATCTGCTGCATTGAAGGTTCACAGTAGACCTGGCACAGGACTGTTTTCTTAACCTCGTTCCCGCTGAACTCCCGCTCCTTCTGACCATTACCATCCTGCAACGTGGGTTTCACTCCTGCCCGCAACCATTGTGATACTGTTACATGTTGTTGTCACTGTTGCGTCATGTTACACTTCAGGGTTCCCTCTGTGTCTCCCGTGCCCTTCCTGCACCTGTACTGTCATTATGTTGTTAGTCTTCCAGGTGTTTGCATTTACCCTCGTGTATTTATACCCTCTCGCGTTACCTTGTCTTTGATGGTTATTGTTGTTCCAAGTCAGGGTTTGTGTGCATGCTGGTTTCCACCTGTGATCCGTCTGAATTTTGCACTATGATGTGCCGTTTTAAGTTTGTGTAAGTCTTTTGTTTTTCGTTTATGAATAAACCTTCAGTGCCGCATTCCTCCGAGTGTCTCTTCGCATCGCACAACGCACCGCAACAACATTATAACAGATACAGCTTGAAGAAATTGTGGGAAAAATCGACCTCAGGGCATTAATGTTGTTGCATTAATTAAACTGATTTGCACCAGCTGAACTCCATATCACAGACTATAAAGTTCGCACACAAACACACACACACACACACACACTTCTGTGCAAAGTCTTGTTTAGCCCATGTGCACAATTCCGAGCGTGGTAAACATGTAGTATAGCGTCGGCAATTACCAACTAGCACCAGCAGAGGGTTAATCCTCCGACATTAAAATAGACCCAAAACCGCTGTAATAACATGACAAGACACCCAACAAAGCTGTTGTTAACACAGTTTCAAGTTTATTTAAAGCGGTTTTGGGTATATTTTAATGTCGGAGGTTTAGCTAGTTGGTAATTACCTACGCTAAACTACAGGTCTACCCTGAGCGTTTTCATAGTCCTGTCTGTTTGCCTGTATCTCGACCACGACCTTGCCTGTTCCTTGTATTCCTGTTTGTTCCTGTTTTGACCCTGCCTGCTCTACTATCCTATATTTAAATAAAGACACACGTTTGGATCAACCCTGGTCTCCACTTCATTACAGTTTGGAAGAGAATGTTACTGTTTGATTGCGGTGAACTTTATTGACTGTGTAATTATTGACTGTCCACTCCCGTCCGCAACAAAAGTAAAATCGGTTATTCCAGCGAGATTTGCGTTGGATCTCCTCTAGTTCACAAATGCATGTAGCCTCCATAACATTCTTCACTATCCTACAAAACAAATCAGGAAAGTAAGCATCAATACACAGGTCTAGTGACTTGCTCTGTCATACTCCCAAAATATTTTTCTAAAATACGTCATTCTCTCAAAACAAACAATTGCTCTGCTGGTGGTGGCATTTCCGACGTTTGGCGAACATGACAGATGTGATTTGTCAGTAGCAGCCATTATGTTTTCTCTTTGAGATGTACTTTGCTATATGAAGTACAATGCTTGCAAGACTCAAGAGCTTGGAATAACTCAAGGCTTGACTTCTCTTCTGTGATGGTAAATTAGACTGACATGCTTGGCCTCCGCCACATGCAGAAAAGGAAGAATTGTGTTTCTTTACAATGTGTATTTCAAAGTAAACCTTGAAACAAATCCCCTTATTTATGCGATGTAAGTATCCATTTTAAGCATTTTAACCCATATTTAGAGTGCATACACATGGCCTGGCAAATTTGGAGTGGAGACACAAAAAGCTGCTGCGCATTATGACAAATGATTTTGACATACTTTGGAGATCCTGACAATTGATTCTTCTGCGCATGACACCGCGTGTCACAGGCATGCCCTCATTACCGGCCACACATCAGGTGATTTCCCTGGCACCAGAAGGGAATTGTCATGTTATCACTTCCAGAGTGTCATGTCATGTTATATTTGCCATGGCTTGTCACAACAGTGGCGATGCACCACTTGTGATGGTGTTTATAATGGTATCAGTTTGCCAACAAGCGCCTGTCAGAAAACTTCAGTATCCCGTACGGCTTATCTACAGTGAATTGTGGGAAAATGTGGGAGATATGCAAGTTTCAGAGATGGCTCTGAATGTTAAGAGGCTTCATTTACACCAGTTTTACACATTTCATAGCTTTCAGCATACTAATTATTTCACAAACCCCTTTTTTACATTCTAATTGATATTCAGGAAGGGTTAGGATCATTTATTATATATTTATGGCACTGACTAGTTAGCAGTTGCTGGATAAAAAAAGAACAAATTATTAAAAATGACTGAAGCCTGTTTTAAAGGAGTACTATGTTACTCTATTTAACTCACTCAGCTGCATCCATTTTGTGTGGTGTTGCTTTCCAATAATACAAGCTGTTCCAATTTTGTGTATATTTATTAGTTCACATTCCTTCATTGTCCTATTCCATTTCATTTAAAAGATACACTTAATGGTACATTTAAATTAATTACACATATAATGATGTTTAATTTTAATATGAAATGTAATTAAATTACAAATATATTTATTCAATTTAATAATGTAATAATAAATTAAATTTGTAATTATTTAGTAATTATACATGTATTTTAATAACAAGCAGTAGAATTTGGCTTTGTAAAGAACTTCATGTCAGTACAGTTTCCAAAACTAATTTCATGCATTTAATCATAAGTTTTTAAAAGTCTTTATGAGAAACATTAATTGCATAATATAAACATGAATGACCTGCATCCAAACATTTGACTTGGAGTGTGTGTCTGTATTCAGATTATACATGAAATATTAATGCATTCATAACTTAATAAAAAGTGCCACAGTCACATTTTATTTATTGTGCTGCATCTGATGAAAAGCACAAATAATGTAATTCTGCAATGGACTCGTTAATATTTCAGTAATGCACTCATTAAAATTAATTTTCCAAATCAGTCTGTTTGTGGACGACATTTTACTCTCCGAAGTCCAGCATATAGCCTACTATGAATGAGAATTTGTTATTATATGGTGTTGAGGTTAATTGCTCCAGTAAAACATTCTATTAAGTTATCCATTTGTCATCACACCAGTGTTTTCTTGATCTAAAAATATTGCACCAGATATTGAGTCTGTTATGATTAAATATTGATGCCCAATTTAGGCTGGTTTACTCTCCCTGTCTCCAGTGCTTCTAGAGAACTGCAGTATTGAGTTCAATAAAAGGAGATCGTTGGCGAGGCATGCCGGAGCATAGAAAGGTCACGAGGTCAAGTTCACTGAGGGGGTGGAAAGAATGAGCATGCTGAAGGTTTCGAGTACTGAACGTTAACTTGTGGAAAGCCTGCACATATAAATTTCAAAATAAAAAGAAGACCATTTACTCACTGGACATCATAAAGAAAATGGGCAATTTAAGAAGGCGAAGGCGAGTGATTTAAATTAACTGTGATTTTTCTTCTCTCTTCTTCAGTATTTTCCCTTTGAGGATAGTTTTAAACTGGTTGTGACTAGAAAAAAAATTTGCAAACGTAACTTTTAAGCCATATACACTATCTGGTTTAATAGCACATTTTCCAACCCTGTCATTATTTTTTGCTTGTGACAAAGGCATAGTTTCTGCTCAGGAGGAATACTTGAGTTGATATGGCTAAGTGAGGAATGTGTCTGGTGCTGGAGGACTTTGACACGTGAAGTGCACAGAGGGCTGCATGTCATGACAGCTCAGAGTGACTATATACCCACAGGCTGCTGCACACACGGCTTTATTGATGCCAGTGGTAAGGGTACCGGGAACACATCACTAAAATGTGGAGTTATCTTCTGGAGGGAATTGGTGGAAGGTAAAAACTCCACACAAATTTTCCACACTGGATACGGGAGTCCAGGAATGAGTGTGTGTGAATATTCTAGCAGCAGATGCTGCAGGCTTTGATGAAGTCATTGAGACTCATGAACCCTTAAGACAGATGCATCATGCTGACATAGTATTGGTGTGACTGGAGAGCTTTCTTTCTTTCTTTCTTTCTTTCTTTCTTTCTTTCTTTCTTTCTTTCTTTCTTTCTTTCTTTCTTTCTTTCTTTCTTTCTTTCTTTCTTTCTTTCTTTCTTTCTTTCTTTCTTTCTTTCTTTCTTTCTTTCTTTCTTTCTTTCTTTCTTTCTTTCCTTAGTTCCTTAGTTCCACTATTAATTTTTCCTTTATCCTATCCACCCTTCTCCCTATTTTGTTTTCTTATCCTATCCTAGCATTAATCTTTGCATTTCTCTTTGTTTTTTTCCCCCAGTGCTTCCCTTTTTCTCTCATATCTTTCCATTTATCATCCATCCATTCACACATCTTTCCTTCCTTCCTTCCTTCCTTCCTTCCTTCCTTCCTCTATTTGTTCCTTTGTTTTTGACCCATCTATCACTTCTTTCTTTCTTTCTTTTGTTCCTTAGTTCCATTATTCATCTTTCCTTTATCCTATCCACCCTTCTCCCTATTTTTTTCTTATCCAAGCATTAATCTTTGTATTTGTATTTGTCTTTGTTTGTTTTTTTCCCAGTGATTCCCTTTTTCTCTCATATCTTTCTATTTATCATCCATCCATTCACACATCTTTCCTTCCTTCCTTCCTTACTTCCTCTATTTGTTCCTTCCTTCCTTCCTTCCTCTATTTGTTCCTTCCTTCCTTCATTCCTCTATTTGTTCCATTGTTTTTGACCCATCTATCACTTTTCTTTCTTTCTTTCTTTCTTTCTTTCTTTCTTTTGTTCCTTAGTTCCATTATTCATCTTTCCTTTATCCTATCCACCCGTCTCCCTAATTTTTTTCTAATTGTTTTTTTTCTAAATTGTTTTTTTTTCCAGGGCTTCCCTTTTTCTCTCATTTCTTTCCATTTATCATCCATCCATTCACAAATCTTTCTTCCTTCCTTCCTTCCTTCCTTCCTTCCTTCCTTTGTTTTCAGTCCATTTTTCCTCCATTTGTTCCTTTGTTTTTGACCCATCAATCCATTTTCCCCTTCTTCCATCCATCCATCCATCCATCCATCCATCCATCCATCCATCCATCCATCCATCTGTTTAACCCTTCTTTGTTTTTTTCTATCTATCTATCCATTCATCCATCGTTCCTTTCTTTCTGTATTTTTTGTTCCAGTCAACCCTTCTTCCCTTTTTCCATCCATCCTGCCTTCCTGCTGTTCTACATCTTTATTTTTTTGATTGTCTGTCTGTACATCCATCCATCCTTACTTCATTCTTTACCATACATGCATCCATCCATTTTTTTTTGTTGCCTTGTTTTATTCATTCATAATTCTTTCCAGGGGCAAGGGGTTTGTCACAGTGCAGTGAAGAAATGACTGCAATAAAATCGTTGAGTACAAGTCATTGAAATAGATGGAGAATGACATATTATGCTGATAGTGATGGATCAGGTGGACCAATCACAGTTGATTTATTCTTGAGATTACAGGGGTAGAATCCCATTTGTATCTTGGGTGCCAAAGAGTGGAAAGAGTGAAAATCTTTGGTCAGTTCAGTAATCAGGGAGAATTTACCATAATTCTTAACATATAAGTATCTTTGCTCTTTACTTAGATTGCTCTTTACCCCCCCCCCCCCCCCCCCATTTAAAAATTTGCTAAATATGGAACCAAACAGATTTTAGCAGGAGGCGGAAACATCTATTATTTTAAACCCCTCTCTTTTACCACTGTATCTAAAGCAGAGCTGATGGCATTTCAAGGAAAAGGCATGTGTCATGTTTTCTGATGAATATTTGACACGGAAGCCTGTATGTCTCGTCAGACTTCATTTGCAGTCCGAGGGTGCCACACACTTATGCAGTAGACTGAAATCCCTTATCTACAGACTGGTTCAAGGTTCAGTGGCATTGATGACGGCTCATGACAATCCCGTGGATACCAAAGGGAAATGATCTATGATTTAAAAAGAAATAGGAGATGTGAATCTACGTGAATGAGTGAATCACAGTAACATTATTTATTTATTTATTTATTTATTTATTGAACTGTATCTCCTCTCTGTGGCGAGGGTCGGTCCTCCTTGTGTATAAATTAGAAGTCTTTAGCACATGTTCCATTTGAGACTCTGTAGCCAAATTAATTTTAATTACAGGTATTACTAAGCCTTGAAGTGGATAGAATGTCATGCTTTTTGTAATCATAGTCAGATTTTGAAAGAGGGTGCTTAGGGCAGTGTGAATGTTGAAGTTACTTATCAGCTTTTAAATAAAACTTTCATCTATTAAATAAAAAACCGTATTTGAAATTATAGTGTAGTTTCATGGTATGAATGTAAATGATGTCATAGAAGCTGCTTTTTCTACATTGTAGGTACTTTAATCAATTTATGTTGCTTTGGCTGCATACTAATTTTGGGGGGAATTGATAGTTTTGTAATTTTACATAAAATAAATGTAATTAGTTTTTTGTTAAATAAAACGTCCAATTCATAATTAATTATTAATAACATGTTCATTATTTACTTCATTTCAATGCTCTTCTCAATTCACGTGTAACATCTAGTCTTTCGAAATCTCAGCCTGATTTCTCTTGAACACTCACTTCAAACCACAAGAATACTAACAAACAGTCATTGATGTTGCAACCTATATTTCAGTTTTGTCAAGGGTAGAAATGCAAAGTGTTTTATTTACTTTTTTTTCTCAAAGTTGGAGAACTTTTCAGATGCAAACTTTCTGATATCAAGGACACTTCTCCAATATCATTCTACCTGTCCAACTGTCAGAATATTTTACAGGTTCCCCCCTTCAAATGTTTCGCCGTGATTTTACTGATGTGCAGCATCACTCAGACAGCCCCTGAATTGTACCAGTAAAATGTTTGTTTTAAAATAAAATATGCTCAGATACCTTCAACTTTTAATGAATTTTAAATGGAATTCATTTTGTAAGGCCTTGATGTTTATGCAGCACCTAAAATAATACTCTATTTTCCATCATGTTCTTAACATTCTTAACTAAACATTGTTCACACACAAGCATTGTCCTTCAGTAATCATTCCTAGACTCTTTGATTCTTGCATTGCCTAACATCACATTATTAGACAGCTCTTTAAAATTCAAAATTCTAATTGATCAGTCACTTCATCTAGCTCTCAGATATTTCCTACTCTTCACCATTGTTGTCAAAAACAGTTTTTTGAACAAAATGCTGAAAAAGTCTGTTTTTGCCAAAGACTTCATCTGATTCAGAACCATAATTTAAATTAAAATCAAAATAAAGTCCATCAAGACTCCTAAATCATAGTATATCTGTATATATATATATATATATATATATATATATATATATATATATATATATATATATATATAT
Organism: Rhodeus uyekii; assembly: GCA_037043235.1. Taxonomy (NCBI): domain Eukaryota; kingdom Metazoa; phylum Chordata; class Actinopteri; order Cypriniformes; family Acheilognathidae; genus Rhodeus; species Rhodeus uyekii. The sequence goes on from JAWRVZ010000086.1 coordinate 274,853, forward strand.
ATATATATATATATCTATAGTATATCTCTCTTCATATATATATATATATATATATATATATATATATATATATATATATATATATATATATATATATATATATATATATATAATATATATCAATGTAACTGCCATTACAGAGAAAAATGTACCGAACTATAGTATAGAATTAGTATATATAGTATAGAACTATAATATATATATATAACTATATATATATATATAGTTATATATATATATATATATATTATAGTTCTATACTATATATACTAATTCTATACTATAGTTCTGCATTTTTCTCTGAAATGGCAGTTGATTTATCAACTGATTAATTGACTGATTTATTAATCAGTTAATTTTGATTTATATGTTGTTATGATTATATGATAACGTTTTGCATAAGCAACTTCAACCCACACCTTCTGGTTTCAGAAGATCTTCTTCTTTGCTTGGTTTTAAGTGTAGAGGTTCTGTAATGTATCAGAAGATCTGTAAAATTGCTCCCTACTGTGTGACAGTGAAAACACGGATTGAAGGAAAAACTCATCAATGGCTGGGAAGTGTTGAGTCATAATCAATGGAAAATCTTATCAATGGCTTGGAAAGTTCACAGAGAATGCTGTTTTAACCTCAAAAACACAACACAACAACAAAAACAAAAAATGCAGGTATATGGAAGAAAAGAGAAGACAATTAAAAAAAAAACAATGGATAAGTGGAATAGCCCTAACAGATGTGTTTTATTTTGAAGTAATCCTATCAATAGTCGGGAAAGTGTTAGGGGATGGTTCACACCGAACACATTTTGTCAGAAAAACAAGTCAGTGGAAGGAAAAGAGGTCTAGAGACACATTTTCTTTAAAGTTGAACTTCTTTTAATAGTGTTTTCAGAACGTTTCGTACATGAGACACTGCAAACGATGAGAGAGCAATGGTCAAACACATCCTTCTAGCGCGTTTACATAGAAAAACAACAGAAAAGTAGCGCAGTGGAATGAAAATATGCGTTCTGTCTGAACAGTCCCTTACATTATCGTCATTGCAGGGGTTATGTGTCTTTATTAAGGGCACAATGGTTGTACAGCACCCCAATTTGGGTTGGAATTTGAATTCGTAAAATTGTCAGAATTGTGAGCTAGATGAGGATTGGATTGATGGGTGAGTTAGGACTCCAGGGGCAGGTTTGGTCATGTGGGGAAGGGAAGGTGAGGGATGAGTTAAAGGGTTCAAAGTCAGCGAGAGTGGGCTTAATCTGATGGGAGTTCTTCCAGGCAGGAGAATCATGCTGGGATTCATAGGGCTAGCTGTAAACCATATGGGACCTGAGATAGATATTCTTGTTGCTGTGCTTTAATGGTCTCAGTTGTGCAGTATAGGTTCAAAGACATTCAGTTTAATAGCCTACAGGACCAGGTGCAGTCTAATTGTTGTTGGGGACAGCGTTTCAGTTGTTCAAAAGCAATTGAAAGAACAGCATTCACACCATGTTGAAAAGAAAAGCTATTGTTTCAGCTATGTCCATATATTTCGGTTTTTAGTTTTATTCATCAAAAGATGTTAACTACCTGAGATGTCACCTTATGCAAAATAAGGCACTTAGTGAACCTAGAAAAGCCTTTAAATTCAGAACAGCTTTCCTACTAATTGAAACATCGTTTTTGAGACTGTGGAAAAAAAGCTTTTGTGGGAGTTTTAAGCAACTTTAAAAACGACTTTAGGACCAAAAGGAAAACCCTATTGTAATAAAGTAAGCTATATCTCTTTAAAATGCATACTCCAGAATCAGACATTGAAATCCATGTGGTCTTTGAGAATCCTCATTGCTAATATTTTTACAGCTGCCACCCTGAGTTGATGGGTGTTACCATGAGCAAATGGACATATTGATTTATGTGAATGCTGCCTCGGCAGGGTCACAGGGTAACAGGCTGATCAGAATTCTGCAGTTTTGGCTTCTGCACCCTGCATGTAAGCATTTGAGCTGCAGGATGTTAGAGGCAGCGAGGTGATACAAAAAGGGCACACAAAAAAAAATAGTTTAACAGAATTCTTCTCATCGAGATACAAATATTTTCACCCTGTAGTAAAAAGCAACTACATCAACTGGGCACGGCTTCATTACTGTGTATGTGGAAGTGATGCCATAATAGGAGGAGTTTCAACATCATTTCGAGATGTAAGATTATTTTGTGGTATCCATGTGTGCTATTCTTGACCTTATCTGTGGGTGACTGCCAAACTTTATAATTAATAAAAAGTCATGTGCTATAAAATCAACCCAATCCCATTTACAGAAAGGCAATAAATCACTTTAAATAAGAATTAGGAAAATTAGGTGCCCACACAAGCGCTTGGCCTTAACAGATGTTGCAGACACATTGAATAAATCCAGCATATGAAGCATTCTGTTTCTGTTTATGCTTTCTGAACACTACGGTCCCTGTGTAACTGCCTTGGAGGCCCTACATGAGAAAACACAACAGGAAAAAAAACGACACCGGTTTAATCTCATTGGTGCAAATGATCCCTACTCTTGCAGCTGGGATTATCATCACTGGTCTGAGAACAATGGGATTTCATGGAAGCTTAAATTGGATCACATTGGATGGCTCTTTATCATCCCATTGAGACAATTTTTTTAAATGATGCTTTCACAGGGGAGTGATGCTCTCCATGTTTACAAGAGTGTAAAATAGCTCCCCCGGTTGTGATGAAATGCTTACAAAAAAATAAAAATTATTATGCATATTTAAAAATAAGGATTAAACTTAACACTAGCTTAGTTCTTCTCCATCTGAGGCATGTTTTTGATTTGTCATGGTAATATTTAAGTTAATAACATGGCATCAATTGTTTTCATCCTATTTAATAATTTGTTAAAAAAATCCAATAAAAACAAAGAAATAAGTACGATGTGTGATTTGAATACACCTCTGTATTGACCATATCTATATATGTATTAAATGTATTTTTATAAACCTTTGGAGCTCAAGAAGAAAATATAAAAAAATATACTGATAAGTAGCTTTGTTTAAAACATGTAATAGTTTAACAAAATGCTTTTCAATACTTTCAAAAATATCTGATAGTTTAACCTATTTATGACAAGGCAAGGTTAGTTTATGTTGTGAAATGCCATGTGTTTTGACTCCATAAAAAATGAATGTTTATAAATTCATTATATTAAAACAAACAAACAAAAAATATTACCTTGAAAACAAATATCCCAGTACCCACATGTATTCAAGGTAAAAGGAAAATATAGTATATAATATAATCCCTATTTCAGGATACTGTGTTTTAAAAATAATCTAGTATATTCCAAATAGGCTTTATAAATCTTTATTTGAAAGTGTTCAAATAATGTTTTTAATACTGTGAGCCATATGCAATTATTGCACACCTTTGGAACAGTACTAACAGTTTACAGGCTGAAGAAAATTAATGTCACAGTTCCAAAAACTTCAGACATTAAAGAGACTTTTCTACTGACTCTGAAAAAGAGAAAGAGTCCCTGGCCACCTGTGCAAACATGCTATAGTCCTGCTGAATGGAGGCTTGCAGTCTGCAGATGTGGTCAGTGCAATAAACTCCAATGCCCATAATGTAAGTCACCTAAGAACGTGCAACAGGAAGGACAAAATTTCCTTGCATTCCCAAACTATATGTGACCAGATATACCAGAGTGGAGTAAAATCTCACAACAAAAGCTGGCAAAATACTTCTCTGTCCATGAAGTTGAGATACACTATACAAAGCAGCTGATGGAAACACCAAATACTGACTGCTATTTACTGACTTTTATTTTTTATATTAACCCCTGCTCTGTTCAGGGATTCATTATCCCGTTTCTGTTCATCAAATGTCTGTGAAATTTGTTCAGTTTATGTCTAAGTTGTGGACTTTTTATGTTTATACAAATATATACATAATTTTCAGGGGGGAAAAAAGTTGTTAAAACTGGAAGAGTACAGCCATGGCCAAAATTGTTGGGACCCCTGAAATTTGTCCAGAAAATCAAATATTGCTCACAGAAAGTATTGCATTTACACATGCTTTGCTATACACATGTTTATTCCCTTTGTGTGTATTGGAACAAACCAAAAAAAAAAAGGAAGAAAAAAAAAAAGAAAATTTTACATAATTTCACACAAAAAAAACTCCAAAAAAAGGCCGGACAAAATTATTGGCACCCTTTCAAAAATGTAGATAAATAAGATTGTTTCAAGCATGTGATGCTCCTTTCCACTCACTTAGGGCAAGTAACAGGTGTGGGCAATATAAAATCACACCTGCAAGCAGATAAAAAGGACTTAGTGTTTGTGTGTCTGTGTGCGCCACACTAAGCGTGGACAACAGAAAGAGGACAAAATTGTGGAAAAATATCAACAATCTCATGGTTAGTCTCAAGTCCATCTCCAGATATCTAGATGTCCCTTTGTCCACAGTGCGCAATATTAGCAAGAAGTTTGCAGCCTATGGCACTGTAGCTAATCTCCCTGGACGTGGATGAAAGAGAAAAGTTGAAGAAAGTTTGCAACACAGGATAGTCCGAATGGTAGACAAGTAGCCCCAAACAAGTTCCAATGAAATTCAAGCTATCCTGCAGGCTCAGGGTGCATCAGTTTCAGTGCAAGCTATCCGTTGACTTTTGAAACGCTGTGGCAGGATATCCAGGAGGACCCCAGTGCTGACACAGAGAAATAAAAAAGCAAGACTACAGTTTGCCAAAATGTACTTCAGGGGCATATTCTTCGTACGTCGCTTACAACATCCAAGATCAGTTGACACATCCGGGATGAGATAATCGCGCTAACTATGAGCTGGATGATTCGGTTCTTCAAACGCACCTGTTGTTGACGATTAGTATAGCTGGATTGAGTTATCTGAGATCATTGCGCGTTCATGTGCTGGCTTAAAAGGGGATATGTATCGATAGTAGAAACACTGATCAGCAACATTTTGATTGGTCAGTGAGCATGCTGAAAGAGCGCGCGCAGTATTTCTCGGCGCGCATGTCGCTGAATTTCAGCGTTTAATTAAAACACAAGGCAACACTTTAAAGCTGCAAAAGCCAGGAGAGAGGACTGGCAAAAGTTGCCGACAAATTAAATTTGTGAGAAGCCTAGTGATCGTGTGTGTAATTATATTGACTCATATTAATTGTACTGTATTTCATAATCATCTTTTATATTAGAGCCACCACAGGACCCACTAGAACTTGGGAACAAGTAAAAGTAAAAGGCAAAAATATTCTGCAAAATAGTATCTTTACTACTTGCGCTGTGCTGCAAAAAAAAAGAGTCAATTAATGAAATAGAATTGCAAAAACTAATAAATCAAAAAGTCAGACTTGAGATTGAATTGCTTCAAGAGGAACTTCAAAGTTAATAAAATACACGAATAAACACACTGTAGCCTACTATTGAGGACCTTACATGATTTATTTCATTCCACAGGCAAGAGATGATCAGCTCGATTTTTTTAAATAAATAAAATAAACTGTAAACTAACTGTGTGCAAAGTTCCCTTTTTTCAAAAATGACTGCTTGAGTGCTGGTAACTTTGTGAATGGCACGACAGACAGCACTTTCACAATGTTCTCCGTATACCAACAGTGTAAATGAACGTGCCGCTCGCAAAGTAGCGCAAGGCAATACACACAGTTTGAGCTGTAGTCAACGCCCGACTACGACTAATTGTATCTAAATTAACTGGATACATTATACCCTCACGTGAAAAACGAAATATAATATATATATATATATATATATATATATATATATATTATAATTATTATAATTATATTAAATATATTATATTGCACCTTCAGCAACAGGTTTCTCTCGTAAAAACGGACAGGACATGTTGCGACAAACTTCCCATTTCACCTCCGCTTGCGTGAACTAATCCTGCTAACTGGAAGTAAGCCTGCTCCGAGCAGGTTCACTTCAGCGGACCTGTTACTATGACAACAAGTCCCGGATGAGCGTCGAAGAACTGAACAATCTGAGATCAAGCGAAATCGTCAACAATCTAATCCAGCTAAGTGAGTTAGCGAGGTACGAAGAATATGCCCCAGTAGGCCAAAATTCTGCAAAAACGTCTTGTGGACAGATGAGACCAAGATAGAGCTTTTTGGTAAAGAAAATTATTCTACTGTTTACTGAAGACAGAATTAGGCCTACAAAGAAAAGAACACAGTATCTACAGTCAAATATGGTTGAGGTTCAAAGATGTTTTTGGGTTGTTTTGCTGCCCCTGGCACTAGGTGCCTTGACTGTGTGCAAAGCATCATGAAATTTGAGGATTACCGAAGGATTTAAGGGTCGCAATGTAGGGCCAAGTGTCAGAAAGCTGGGTTTGCATCCGAGATCGAGGGTCTTCTAGCAGGACAATGACCTCAAACATACTTCAAAAAGCACCCAGAAATTAATGGCAACAAAGCTCTGGCGAGTTCTGAAGTGGCCAGCAATGAGTACAGATCTAAATCCCATTGAACACCTGTGGAGAGATCTTAAAACTGCTGTTGGGAAAAGGCGCCCTTCCAAAAAAGGAGTGGAGCGGTGGTTAAAAATTCTGGGTGAGAGGTGTAAGAAGCTTATTAATGGGTGGCAATAACTTTGTCCAGCTCGTTTTTGGAGTTTTGTGTGAAATTTTCAAAATTACTATTTTTCCTTCTTTTTTTGTTTTCAAAACACACAGAGGGTGCCAACAATTTCGGCCATGACTCTTTTTTACTAAGTCTCTCTCTCTCTCTCTCTCTCTCTCTCTCTCTCTCTCTCTATATATATATATATATATATATATATATATATATGTGCACACACACACAAAAACAGTACAGTAAGTACAGTATTCATGAACTATATTTCTTACAATTTTCCCTTTCATAATTATAATCATGTAATTACAGTGGAGTTCACTTATCTCGACTCACGGTTAACTCGCCAATCCTATTATGTCGATGTTTTTGAAGTGGAACCGCCAAACTCCCTATTTGTCTAAGTATTTTCTCATCGGTTACGTCGATTCTTTAACGTCGCCAAACACTAATATCTCGAGCACAAAATAGGGACAAAGTCGCCACTTCACATGATTATTTTGTGACTTAGATGGTACCTAGTTCACTGCGCACGTGCTGAGTTTGCGTTGCACATGGATCGCTTCACTCACAGTGTCGCGCAGCCGCAGAAGAACTCGCGGAAGTGGCAGGTATCTAGATGCCATCTTGAAAAAGGAGGCGCAGGAGTTGAGCCGAGTCAAGCGCGTCTGCAGTGAGTGTGTGTGTTCAGTGAGTCGAGCGTGTCTGCTGTGAGTGTGTGTTCAGTGAAGCTTCATTGTCCAGGAATTCCCAGATTACATTGACATCGACAAAGACGTCGTTACTGATAGAAGCTTAGAAGCATTTGTTTTCAAGCAGACCGTTAATGGCAAAAAGCAACAGTGCATTTTAGAGTTTGTAAAGAAACCATATTAACCGCGTGTGCAATACTTCAGAACTGTGTCAGAGCGAAATGACTGTGTTATGAGCGAATGTGTTTACACGTGTGTTGTGCCTGTGTTTACGCTGTGAGCGAAATTGTGTTTTCAATGTTGGAGAATATAATTAAAGGTTTTTATCAAGAATCGAAGGTGTTTTTTATTGTATACTGGTAAATCTCTGCTGTTAGTTTGTGCACATATGCCTTTTGTTGTTAGCAAACATATACAGTGTATGTACATTTTTATAGCATGCCGATCGCTTAATCAAACAAATCGCCATATTGGGTGTTGGTTATCTCGTTAAACGGTTATTTCGATGCCTTTTTGCTACCCCCGAGGCCGTCGACATAACCAAACTCCACTGTATAACTATCATCATAATTATTCTCGTATTTTGACCTGTTTTGCTTATGTGAATTAAAATATCTGATGATGGATGACTGAATTAAATTATTTCAGGAGTACTTTTTTTCAGAGGGGATCAAACAACACAATCCCATGAGGTGTTAAGGGAAAAAGTCCAGTCCAACTGCAATCACAGCATGGCCACGCTGGACATCAACTCAGATTTCATGCTTTATGTTGCAGAATGATTTGAAGGACAGCGATCCCCTTTGTTCCAGCCTGCACTTTTCAGTCTGATCAAAAGTTTGCTCCTTTTGATGTTTTAACCCCTTCTTTTCTTTGAATAAATAACCTTCCTTTGAACCATATGGTGTCCTCTCGGTACTGGGAGGAGACCACGAGTGTTGCAACTCCCACCTGTGGTTTTAATTACGGCCTATGACGAGGTGAGTCAGCCAGGCAGAAACAGAGGAATGGGAACAGGAGTGCCGACCCCAGGTGTTTCCCCTTCCTCTGCAGGGATGAACAGAGCTCAAGGAGGAACGTGCAGGAAACAAAGCATTACCTGGCACTGAATGCATGTTTACTATTCAGAATTATCATCCATTTTTAAATGTTTTCCACATGTCAAAAACCGTGTCGTACCATTCTGACATGCTCTCAAGATCAAAATCATACATGGATGACTATTATTCTGTGTCTATGTGTTACCTCTCCAGTTCTTTTGCCATAATGATCAGTGGATTGTTGCGAGACCTCTCCAAGGCCCTTGAAAAGAAGGGCAGAGCTGAGCACCCATCAAATTAAGTCAGCTCCAGTTGTACCACCTTCGCTATACGTGGCTTGATCCTTTTCTTTCCAATACCCCCTGCCCCTGGAGTTCACAGCTCCTCCGCAACCCCTCCTCTGCTTCTCAAAACTCAAGCCCTCCTTCGTTCTCCTGACTTGTTTCTCTTCTTCTTTATGCACGAATCCTGCTGAGTGCGTGGGTATTTCTGAACATAAGCTGAAAGCCAAACCCTGCAGGTTCATGTCTTTTAGGACCGGCACACATATCTAGTCCCATGTTTGTCTCAATTCTACAATGCCTTGCTATATTTGATTTTCTTTGTCGAGTTAAAAGCACGATGGTTGTTTTGTAGAAATTTGGGTGGGTGCAAATGCAATCCATCGATCTTCTTGACGTCTCTTCCTTAATATGCACCGGAGCATTCGAAATGAAGGAAAGTATCAAATGAAAGAAACATTGCTACCTTGAAACCATCTTCAAATGCTGTGGTTCTGAAGCTTATTAATTTCTTACCTGACATTGGTAATACTTTGAAAAGTCAGTTTTATTTTTCAGTAATGTATTCTGTGAGGATTCCTTTGAGGCTGTGGCTCCAGATTTTATTCCTCGTGAACGTTTCATATGGCTGCTGTATGTCAGATGTACAGGAAGCCTGCAGGCTCTTCCTAGTAGAACTCTGATGCTGTCAGACAACATAAATGGGGTCGTGCAAAAAAAAAAACCTCTTTCACCTGTGTTTAGCTCCAATTAGCATTACTGGTCCCTGTAATCAGTTATTGTTTATTCAAATAAAATGCCATTGGTTAAAATCAGTGTGATTAGGTATTTTGTTGATGTGACTTTTATAACTTTAAGAATCTATATTTTAAGAAAATACCTTTGATGCGTCACACTTAGAGCTATTCTAATAATGCTTCAGCTACATTTAATTCAGTTTATATAATGTTTCTATCCTAGTTTGGGTCTTGGTGGTGTTCAGCCAGATTTGTAAACAGTTTATTGTATTTTGTTACTTGATTCAGAATGCTTGTTCCCCCAAAAATATAATCTTGTCATCAATTACTCACCTTCACTCATATTTTTTGTTATGAATGTTCAGAATGTTCATGCTTTCTATTTTCATACAATGAAAGTGAATAGTGACCGATCAAACGCCAAAAATTACACCTATCTAACTAAATCGAACTAACTATATAAAAATAAATACATAAAAATAAATAAAGAACACCATTTGCTGGTACAATAACTTTGTGTGAAGAACAGATTACATTATTACTATTCATATACACAAACATTTGCAATTTGGATTTAAATTGGAAAAGAGGAAAAGCTTAAGAATCAATGATTGGATTATTATTGCAGCGATTGTTATGTTTCTTGCATATTATATGTTTAGCAACAGTTCTTTTAATCTTAATTGATGGAGTGTGTAGTTTTTCATTTCTTAAACGATGTAGGAAGACACATCATGGCCATATTGTTAAGATTCATCAGGCTAAAAAAAATGGTTGGAATGGAGCATGAGGATTCGTTTTCACCCATGAATTGACACCTTTGAGTCCAGGCCTTAAATTCATTGAAAGTCTTTGGGATGTACTGGAGGAGACTTTAAAGAGTCTTTGACTTGCATTGTCAATACAAGATCTTGACCAAAAATGTATGCACCCCTTGATGGAAATAATGCATCAACGTTGTCATCCTGGAATATGTCTTCCCACATGGTTGTTTATTTAATGAAAATCTAGAATAATTGTTGCTAAACATTGCTAGAAACACAATAATCATTGAAATAATGATCCAATCATTGACACTTAAGAATTTAAATCCAAACATTGAATTGTTTTGGCATCCAGTATAATTATTATTACATATTGTGATTATTCATTTCAAATAACTGTTGCAAACATTCACAACTACATTGCATATTCTTGGTCATCATTCACTTTAATTGCATGGAAAAGAGCAGTGCTAAACACCTCATTTTATACCCTATGTAAGATAGATAGTCATTTGGGTTTGAAACGGCATGAAAGTGAACACATGATGACAGAAGTTTCATTTTGCCATAAGAGATGGCAAAAGTGGCAGGATTTATTCAACAGATAACTACTACTCCAACTGTTATACATGGAAGTATACAATGATCCAGTATTGGCAAAGTTTAGCCATAATTACCTTTAATAGCCCATCAGTCTGTACTGTAGTGTGAGTGTATTAATATTCATTACGTATTATGTGGGAGAGCAGTAGAGGATATAATAACCGCTAGTGCTCGCAGCCGCTGTGTTCCGGTACAGGGCCTTTGTCGAATGCGAACCACCCCATTCAAAGGTCATGTAAATGAGAGCATCGGTCTGGAGCTAGCAAGGGCCTGCCAATGGAGGAGGAAAATAGTGTAATTGCAGCTTGTGAGACTGATTCCTGACATCTGGTCATACCTGAGTGGCTGTTTCTGTAGCTGAGACCCTTATTCCGATCATTGGCATTCTGTGGGTGGATTGTGGAAGAGAGTTGGGTGCTCTGAAGCACACAGAAACATGTCATAGGAGAGTTGTGGCTGTTCCTATCAGACATGTGTCACAGTGTAAAAGCGCTCTTTGTCACTCAACACAAACCCCAGACTGAGTGGCTGCTCAGGGCAGAAAAGAACTTCCCTGTTAAACTCTGAGAGGGATGTGGAGGTGTTTCACTCACCGCCCTTCGAGAGCCCTTTACAAAACCTGATGGATGCTAGACAGAAGAACAGACATCCAGCGCAGCGAGGAACAATCCGTAATGAAGTTTATTTTACAATTGTTATTCCATTTTCATATTTTACAATTTCGAATCATTTTATTTTAGACAGATTATTAGTTGGGGAGACCAGGGCAAGTGTTCTACTTTTTTTCAGTGTATATTTTTATACTTTCAATTTATGTAATTAATTATATTTTTATACTATACTTTACTATACTATACTGTACTATGCATTTATATATAAATTAAAATGACTGTTCCTTCAGATATCATTCAAATATGCTGATTTGATGCTTAAGACACCTTTCTTATTATTATCAATGGTTAAATTTTATTTCAAAAGTCCACTTTAGACATTCTGCTAAAGATAAGTAAATTTGCAACTAAATATCAAGTAACTCTCTTTAGAGTGTAGGCAGACTGTTATGTTAGGGTTAGTAGAATAAGTTGACATGTAATTGAAAGTTCAAAATACCATCAAATTAAAGTGTTAGCATATATTAAGCAGACAGTGACTGGTAGTTAACATGTAGTTGCAAAGTTACTTGTAAGTAGCAAAATTTCTATTACGAAATAAAGTATTACCTTATCAAGGTTGAAAACTTTAGAACGGTAGTACTGTATATGATATATAAGATAACCAACTCCTTCTTCTTTTGTGTGTTGCTGCTGTTAGAACAGTATGCCATTGAATGCCCTTGTCCAAGCTGAATTTCAAAATGAGAAAAAGGGTATATCTTCTTCTGAAAGAAAAACGTAGAGCATAATGATTCTACATCAATAGGTCACTTGAAGATCAATAGCCTCTAGAACGAAGACTACAGTGAGTGCTCAATATTCATAAAGTATGTTCACTTCGTTCATACAATTACTATGAAGATGATTGTTATAAATAAGTCCTTTGAGATGTTAAAATAAAACATTTTTGGTTGTAAATTCAACCTAATATTTTCACGCTGAACGCAAAGACTTTCTGTGAAAGCGAATATCTTGCTTCTCTAGACGAACCATTGCAATAAATGGATCCCGTAGCACTGCCTTATATTTTTGAAACTCCAAAGGCCTGATTGACAGAGCCTCTGGATTGTCATTTAAAACTTTATTGCAGTGGTCTGACTACATATGTGAGAGAGCAGGTGGGTCTTAGAGAGTCACTTTGTAGATTTTTTTTACACATATTCCTGAGAGACATGGAGAGCTAGCACCATCTCACTTCCACCCACAGCCAGGCTACTCTCATCATAAATAATCTGCCATATCTGAATATCATGTGACAGTGTGGGAAGAGCCATTCCTGTTTCACAGCTTTAAGAATTATAAAAGAGATGTTAAAATCTTAAATAAGAAGTGCGTTGGGGGTTTTGGTGCGATTTGCAGTGAACATATGAATTACGGCTGTTGTAAACATCGCCTTGCTGTCAAACTAGCTCTGATATCGGGGAATTGTTTCTTAATGGTCTCTTGTGAGTTGTGTCAGTAAGGGTTTTAAAAGCAGGACCCTTTTAAACCTGTTTTTCATCTCTAAAAAAATGCAAAGGATTTTGGTAGAAAAAGAAACGTTTGTAGGAAAAAAAATAAAGAGATATAATGTTGTAATTTCCAAGTGGTGAATCGAAACTTCTCTTTTCTGTTCTCTGTCTGAGACTTGAGAAAGTTCACAAGCTTTTATTTTTTTTATTTTTTTTTAGGCAGCTTTAAGATATGACAGTTCATCAAAGCCTGGTGCCAGTCAAAGGGCACAGCTGGTGGGGATAGAGACTGGGGATGGAGGTCCGTGTCACTGAAATAATTACCACACACATATCAGCCCAATAACAAACACATTTAATTTGAGATGTTAAGATCCAGATGAAACTGAACTGGTAACAATATTGTGAATATGTCCAAATTAAGCGTTTTTTTAAAAAAAAAAAGAAAGAATATAGGACAGGACTTGGTTCTATCCATCAGGTGCAAAAAGCAGGCAGTGCCTATTTGTACTAAGTGTTTGCTACTTGTAAGTAGTACAATTTCTATTATGAAATAAAGAAAAAAAAAAACAATCTAAATTCTAATCTAAACAAAATCTATTGCCGATCGCAATAGATTCTGTTTATACTATGTAAAAATAGCAGTATTTGCACCTCAGTGTTTTAGTACATTATAAATTATAAAATATTGAGTGGAAGTGATTATATTCATTAATATAATCCCAACACGTACCACTAACCCTACCCGATAAACACTTTAATATAAAATAAGTGGGAGAAGAACGAGTTTGGCAAACAGCAGATTTGAACTCCGGTCGATCACGTTAAAAGTATCCGTGCCGCTGCCTAAAGTTCAGAGACATTTTTTAAACTTTTGTTCGTAACAAGACACCAATGGGCGGATTTAGTATAAATAGCATCTGCCAACAGACTTTTACTGATATTTTGATAGAAAAAATACATATTAAATCTTCTGAAATCATACAATAATTAAGTTTTTTATTCATGGAAATCTTCCCCTCTGCTGCAACTATTCCTGCATATTCTAACATTCCTGCATTTTCATTTTTCACACTAAAGATCTTTTACGTTCCAGATAAAAAAAGAAAAGAAAAGGATTTGGACAGAGCGACATGAGTGTGAGTAAATAATGGCAGAATCATTTTTTTGGAGTGAACTATCCCTTTAAGTTTTTACTAAACAATCATGTCGTGCATTGAAAGAAAGAAATCTCCCTGCAGCTAGTGTGACAACACAGAAACGCATGGTAGGCCATGCGCTCTTGCGCAAATCGGTGATGATTTAGGAAAAGAACCTATCAGAGGTCTTCCGTCTCCCTTCTCTGTCTTTAATTGCAGTCAGTTCTGAGTCACTGCGCTCTTTTCTTCTCAGAACTGTTAACAGAGGGTCTCAGAAGAGAGATGTTGATGCAGTCAACACAGCCGACTAAATATAAAATAGTCTTACTCTCTCTTAACGCTAATGGGTCCTGTTGAATAATTCAACTATGATGATAATAAAAGGGAAGAGAAAAAACCCCGTCTTGCATCAGTAGTTTATGGGTCGGGGCAGGGACATAATTTGCTGTCAGCAGCAGTAGCTGCTGCTTCCTCTCAGGTCCTTCCTGTCTCTCTTGCCTTCTTTCTCTCTCTAATTGCATTATTTCACTGGAGATGAAGAATAATTTCTGAGGAATTTTCATCAGTCATTATGTCAGGAGGGAGGATGGTGGGGTGGAAAGAGGGTGCGAAATGCTCCTTCACTGAGGTGTCATGCATTAACAGGAGAGGAAAGATTTGAAGCATAAACACACACACACACACACACACACACACACACACACACACACGCACACACACACACACACACACACACACACACACACACACACACACACACACACACACACACACACACACAAACAGAAGCCATCACTGAAAGTAAGGGTAAAACATAGGGCAACACATTGACAGGAGAACAGTGCCAAATTGGGCTCTCCTCCATATCTTCCACTGTCTTTTTAATTTCCCTCACTCGCAACTTCCCGTTTCTGCTTGTCTCTCTATTGTGTCACAAAATGTTCCCAGAGCTTGCCTCCAGTTACTAATGCTATGAAACCTTGTTTATTCATTTACATCACCATATGTAATACAAACCATACCGTATATGTGAATACATCTTATTTTCTGCTCCATTTTCATCTCTGACCCATATTACCCCTCTTTCCCTGCCCCTTGTTGTGTAAATGTCACAACAAAGTACTTTGTGTGGCGCGGAACGATGGCATACTGCTTGCATAGAGGTGTTCTCTGCCTGGTCAGGGCACACAAAACGCTGTGTATAATGAGTCGAGACACTTTATGCATATTAAACCAATTTGCGAGGAGTGTAATTAGTATCATAGCAGGGGTTTGACATGGAGGCCAGACTCTGTCAGCACTCTGTAGAGCTCTTTTTAAAGTTTTGGCCCACAGGAAAATGACATTAGAGAGTAAATATTGACATAAATGCCTCCATGTTCTGTGGACTATTGCTCTCCATGAACGGTGTCACCTGGGTGGAACACAAATGCAGCGTCTCTCTGATTATTTCCCAGGGTTTTCCCCCACAGAGGTTCTTGCTTTACGAACTTTTCCCCGGTGTGGCCCCTGGATTTCCTCTGATGTTTTTTTCCGGCTTTCTCTCCTTCCTCCACTTCCTCTAAATGTTCCTGCCTCTTTCTATCTACCGCTGAGGAAGCGTGAACAGTTACTTCTGCGGTTGATCCCATTCTGTTTCAGTCTCTTCATCAATTTGGATTATGTTTACAGAGTGAACACAATTCAGAATAAAAGGTGATTGATTTTTTTAATTATGAAACACTTTGTCTTATTCCTCCTTAATATACAAATATGACTATAATTAAGTCATTTGCATGCTGAGTTACTCAAAAAGAGTGAACGCTGTGACATTCTTTGGCATTTTTTAAAACAATGCTCTGTTTAATTGAGCAGCCAAGCACAATTCTGATTCAAAAAATGGGCCGATTTTGGGGAGGGCCAGAGATGGGCACAAATAGATAAAAAAAAAAGTATTTAGTAAAATAATAGGAAACTAAATTTTTTGCTAACATAGCATATTTCTTTTGACACTAAAATATATTGTGTATATAAAATGTAAAATATAAAATGCAGTCCATACCGCAAAAGAACTTTAACCAAATATGTCAAATTCCACTTCTGAGACACCCGGAAACGGTCAATAGGATGTCATGTGATTGGCTTGTGTTTTTATATATATATATAAATATATAAAATAATATTAATAATAACAACGTTATTAACATAACATAATATGTATATATATATATATATATATGGTCGAATTAAGCCTGGTGATGAAAGTTATTATTAATTAAGAATAAAGTGACATATTCAAAAAAGTATTTTTTATGAGAGTATGAGAGACAAAACATATAATTACAAATTTATTTTTATTTTTGTTAAGGAAAATAAAAATGTCAAAATAATTAAATACGCGTTTTTAATAAATGTAATTTAAATATAGCGCATCTCTGAACGTGGCAACCTGTTTTTTATTCCATGTTAGAGGAAATGTTTAGGGAACTGTTTGGAATTCCCAATTTACATTTAGTGTCGCTAGTAGCACAAAAAAAGTAAAGTCACATGTTTTTATATAGTGGGTTTTACAATACAGATCATTTCAAAAAAGCTTTAGTAAGAAACTCTGTAGAAGACAGTAGTGTCATTATTCAACAAACAATTTAGCTTAATATTGATTCAATTCACTTTAATAACCATCAATACTGAAAAGTTAATCAATTATTAAATGATTTCAGTTTAGCTAAAGGAGCAGCTCTGTAGAAGATAACAATGTTATTACTCACCTCAGGTTGGCTCAGTGTTGATCAATTCAGTAAAATAGTGTCAATTTTTTTTAAATATATATATATATATATACACTATATATTAGACCTTCAAATTCATTAGCACCCTGCATACTTATTTCCTAAAGTTTATATGCTACAGTAATTCTAAAAATTTTAAGAAGGTTTGATGTGATTTGCTAAGTAACAGATATTTGTGTGTTGAAGTAACCCATCAAGCTTTGTTGGTGGGTCAAATCACAGCAACTTTGATCTGATTACTCACTAGGACTATATATATGTGTGGAATGTGTTCAAGTTTACATTTCACTGTAATATTGCATTTTGGGTATGTGCCACCATTGTTGCATTAGCTCACATAATTAAGGATGATTTTAAACTGTAATTTGGAGTCTGATTGCAAATACCAGCCATCAAAAATGAATGACTGTAATGGGGAAAAAAACATATGACATATATATGTGACATGCAGACATTAATTTAGTCTTTTTTCTATGGGGATGTTGGCAGAGATTTTTGTTAATGCTAATTTATTTTCTACAGTTCTTGCTTAATTCTCTTTTTGTTTGTTTCTCATCTAGATTTATAATTTTTTTTAATTTAGCTATTAGTTGTAAAGCAGCTGATGTTTTGGCTTTAGCATATCTCCCTGTTATCTCATTGAAAAACCCTGATGACAAGCAAATGTGCAGTACCATTAAGCTTTTCTTTCACTAATACATGATATTGCCATCTGCTCTGAACTATAAGAACCCATAAATATGGAAAAATCTTATTTGCAGATGAATTTGCAGTAATCATCACTTAGTCCCACCGTCTGAATTAAACGGTGATATTCCTCTGGGCTTTTCGTCATTACACAACAGTGAAATGTCCTGAAGGCCCCTCGCTCAGATGAAAGAAATAAGGGATGCTTCATTATTTAACAATATTGAGATCCTGATGCTAATGAGTTATTAACAAGATTTATTTAACGATTTTAGAATTATGCAGCAGGGTAATGGGACATATCTGAGGCAAATGTGTATATTATTATTGAGATGTAAATGCAAAAAATGTTAGATGAGTGCAAGGAGGGAGATAAAGACAATGTTTGCAGCTTCATTTTAATCTGAAAAATGGAAAGTATCATTTTCATAGGATGGGTAGAAAAAATGTAATGAGTGATTAAGGAACTAGTTCAGTAACTACAAACGGGAGGAAAGGTTTGTTGTTGGAGTTTTTATATGAATTTATTTTTTATCATATTTTTTTATTTATTCAACATTTCATTCTTTTTTGTTCATTCTTTTGAGAAAAGGATTATATTTGCAAAAAAAAAATATATAAAAAAATTATAAGAAATACACCAGTGAATAATGACACCCTTTCGTGGTTGCCATGGCAATCCTGACAAAACTGTCAAGTTTCAAACTCTTTTATATATCTCATGTGGGGTCTGCACGGCAACTGTCAAAGAAGCACTTTAAACTGAGATCTTTTTACCAGGGTACATTTTATATCTAGCAAAATAAGCCAGTTTTGTGAGCTATTTTCAACGACACCCACTCCAGAGATTCAGCAACTCAGAAGATCACTGTGTTGAATAAATAAGGAGTCTGGAAATTAAGTGATTGAAATTCTTTGGACGTAAGGTATTGCCACATGTGATCCACAATCAGTGGATTTCTATCAGCTTGAGCAAGGAAGACAAGAGGCTTTGGAATCACCTTAAGTAGGTTGTGGAGCAGTAATCCAATTACAGAATGTTTATGGATAGTGAAATAAAACCAAAGGCCATATTTTCTGGAGGGTGTCTATGAAGGTACTCTTCATGGTCTTGTGGGGCCACTACTTAGAGAGATGGATATCAGTGATGTCCATTCATTCTTGTTTTTTTAAACAGAATAAACAAAACATCCAGGGCAATTGTTTTACGATTAATGGGTGTATTTTTGAAACTATGGGCTGTGCTTACACTGAAAATCTTAATGCAGATATCTGAGGCCTCGTGTATAAAACTTCACATAGATTTCTTTCTAAAAGTGTGTGTACACACAAAAGCTAGATTTAGCAATCACACAGAATTTTCAAATTTATTAAAGAACATGTACGCTATAACTTTACCTTTATATAAACCAGTCAGCAAAATATTGCATCTCCACCCTGGCCCCTCCCTGAAATAAACATAGTTTTACAATGCATAATGTCATCTGCATATCATTTTCATGCATATTTCATATTTCATGTATTTATTCGTGTTTTCCAATAAATAAATAAAAATAAATGTTTATGACGTTTAAATACTTGTTTGTATAAAATACATTTCAGAGAAACTTTTCAGAGAAGAGCAAATTAAATTTATGCAAATGTGGCTATAAGGCATATCTTAGGATGTTTATTTGTTTTTAATGGAAACCTATAGGCCTCTTTTTATGGAGTATAAATAATTGTCTGAATCTGTGTGTCAGTGATAAAACATAAAAAAAAAACTGTGCATACCTTACAATTTATTTCAAATTCTATCCTTCAAATACAGTGGTTTTCATAATTTTCATTATGGTTATAATTAGGCTGCTGTCTCTCTGTGCACGACATCAACAGCACACCTGGGTGCAGAAGAGGTTGTACAGTACTGTGTCATTATACTTACTCAAACCAGTCAATGGACTGCTCGATCAGCGAGCGAGTGAGAGGTGTCTGTCATTATGCCGTCTATTGCTGGGTTTCCATCCAGTCTTTTCAAAGTTCACAAAAAAAGAACAAAACAAACAAATGTGTTTCCATCAAGTGGCTGTTAGAGGCCACATTTGAAATGTGTGTTGATTTGTGATACTGAAATTTGTATTTTTGAAATGTATTTGAAATGTAACATAGGTGCCATTACCCAACATTTTTAGGTTGTACCTGTGCATGTGATATAAAAATCTGACTCTGACTCAATTTTCAATAGATTTCCTGAGAATCACCCACAAGCGAAAATTTAGAGAAAATTTACTCATAGCTGGAGACCTTTAACAAGAAAAAGAGGCTTTCAATGCTCAGCTCAGTGCTATTCAGGTTAAAGTTGAGCACACAAGGCAAGTTGGTGTATTCTTGACTGGAGATCAGATGGGACCAGAAGAAGAAGAGTAATATCAAACAGACAAATATACTCTTTTCAGAAGGGAACATGTTTTGGTTGTATTTTGATAATGTTTAAGAGCCAAGTAAAGCTAGAAGATAGTATAGAAGATATTCTGGTGGGACAAACAGTATCATTAACATTTTAATGCTGCAGTGCACCATTTAACTGAAGCATTACAAGTAATGCAGCTAAGGATTTTGATCTTTCTTAGAAAGTGCAATCAACTTTGATTGATCAGGATCATAAAAAGGCACCAGAAACTGTAACGGCAGCTCAGAGAGTGTCTGAAGCAAGCCCGGAGACGCAAGGAGCTGACGCAAACTATGCAGCATCTCGTTCCCCCTTAGGGAACTACGGTTACATACGTAATCCGAGATGTTCCCTTTCATGGGAACTCGAGCTGCATCGAAACGCTAGAGGAACGATATGCCAAGACTACCTCCACAGGTGTGTCACAGCTGACTATGAGAGCACCCTCGTCACCGGAGTGGATTAGAGGTCAAGCTGGTACAACCTTTGGAATATATGTAGGGAGGACCAGTCTGCCGTAGTACAAACAACAAGCAAAGGAGTCCCCTGTGAGAAAGCCATAGAGGCAGCCACGCTCCTGGTGGAGTGGGCATGGACCCTCATGGAAAAGGAATTCCGGGTGACTCCTAAGCCAGAAAGAGCTTCAGCTAGTAGTTTAGATGCCAGGGACCACTAAAGGGTCCCGAACAGAAGAACAGCTGGTCGGTCCTATGCCACACGGAGACCTAGGGGACATAGGGGTCCAGTGCTTACACTGGAATTACCTTGTTCTTGAATCCTGACCATGATCACAAAGGGAGGAGATGACATAACCCTCAAGCCAAAAGGAAACAAGTACCAAGGACGAGACACCCAGAGGTACGTGGTAAGCAAGACCGCCACGTAAATCTCTCGGGTGGGAGGAGAGAACCCTGTAGTGAAGCTGTCCCTCAGGAAACAGCATGACTTAGGGGTGTACATTTTCCTTGTGGTGGGGGCTCTGGAGAGGAGAGTGGTCTCAGCAACCTTGGTTTTGGTTTTGAGGGGTAGACTGGTTGGGGCTGTTGGAGGTAGACCATGCTGATGGTCTTTGGTTGTAGGGGTAGACTTATTGTGTGTGACAAATTGGAGTGTATTAAATGACCTTGTTCTATATTGTTGCCTTATTGCCCCGAATAAGCCAGCGCCTCGTGACAAGCTTTTGTTTTTTCTCTCAGCTTTTTAACACATGCTCTTAAAACACTGAACTGCATGACTAAGAACAGTAGAAATGGATTGAATACTCTCTTTGTCTCTCTCAGCTTGCTCCTGCTGTTTTCTCAGGAGGGCTTCACAGAAGGGTGTCAGCTCTCCACTTCTGGGAGTAGGCCTTGTACAGGAATGGTTCCAGAAACGTTGGCGTCTTGAAGGTGTTGAACCATCGAGCTGGGATTCATTTGGTAAAGATCTGTCACCATCTGCTCCTGAACCCACGGAGTCAGAAATATGTACTGACTCTTAAATTTAAAAGGAAACAGTTAATGTTGTCATTAGCCTACAAACCTCTCTTTCCATCCTAATAGTTGTTCTAGCACTGATGAGAAAATAGCATGTAAAATTAGCAAATGTCATGCCAATGGCAATGTGAACACAGGTTTTAGTAGTTTAAATAAAAAACAAACAAATGTGGTGCAAGAGCTGCAACAAGCTGTGATGCAATATGCTATGTTAAAAGTGTTTGTGGTTCCTTCTGAATCAGTGTTGCTCTGTGTGTTTTCAAACTCATTCTCGATGTCCTCACCATTCGTCACTAGACGCAAAAATGAAAACACTGGGCTCAAGTTGAAAAATCCCCACATTTACCTTTAAATGTTAACAAGCAATTTGATTTAATAACTTGATACTAATCTGAACTGTTCCAGAAGCCAGAGTCTTAATGTTAGGTCTGTGGTTGAGAATGCTATCAATTATATAAAAAAATTATAATTTTCAGTTTTATCCCCCATCTCAAAGTTCCTTGCAGATTCTGTTGCTTTTTCCCATCTAAAATGGCTGATATATTTTTTTCCAAAATAAGACAGAAGAATATTTTGGTTTCCATCACTTGGGTGAAAGGTAATATGTAATTGGGTGGGTGATGCAAACATAGCTTATGTTGGTAAGCCATCTGCTTGGAGACAGGAGCACGCCATTGATTAGTATTTGCGCAAAATATTTTCTCAATTCAGCTATTTAGAACACAACTTAACGGTGTAATTTAATGTGCTAAGCAATCCTTGCTAGTTAAAACAGTAAAACACAGCAGGCCACAGGAAAATTATTTCTAAAGCACCACATCCACTACAAATATTTATATTATAATTAATAATAAAATTCTGTAACTTCTTTGTAATGATTTTATGAAATCTCAGTAATTAGCTCCATTAATGAGAGTGGTAGATTTAATCTAAATGTGTATATCTGTGTGGCAAGGGGGGGCGTGGTTCAGCTGCGTCTGCAGCGGGAGAGAGAGAGACAGGAGACGAGCGGGCCTGAGTGAGTCAAGTGCACAATGACATACACATGTGTCTCGTTGCGGTAACTAGCGTGGAGAGACCGGATGAAAGCAGCACGGGAGTGGAAGGAAGGTTGAGAGAGAGATCGCGACTGAGGCTCGGGGCGCGAGAGACGACGCACGGCTGAGAGGCTGGAAAAAGCAGAGACTTTTTGATCACGAGCGCCATTTCAGTTATTGTTTATGTTTGCTGACGTTAATAAAACTCCCCGAGCCTTAAATAAAGCTGACCCCGTCTTCTTCCTCCTTCACAACGAACCTTGTTACACTGGTGCCGAAACCCGGGAGGAAGAAGACTGCCGCCGCCATTATGCACACTCCGTCAGGCATGCCATTTGAAAAGGTGTTTCAGTCGCTCGCGGGACTCCACCAGCAACACCATCAGGTGCTCCTGGAAATGAGGGAAAATCAGGAGCGCTGTTTCCAAGCCATTGTTCAGGCGCAGCAGGAGGACCGTGAGCTGTTCCGGAGCTGCTTGGACCGGAAGATTCAAACCGGAGGACCAGCAGGGAGCTCAGTCCCACTCAGTCCCACCCGCCCATATTTGTTTGGGAAGACGGCCGAGGCCTGTGGGTGGACACAATCCCAATGACTGGTGCGCCTCATTCCCCTACTGTCAGGAGAGGCGCAGGTAGCAGCACAATAGCTACCAGTCCCGAACCTCCTGGTCTATGAAGATCTCAAGAGAGCCATCCTTCAGAGGGTCGGCCTCAGTTCAGAGCAACACCGCCAGCGCTTCCGCTCAAGGGACCTGGGTGAAAACAGCCGGCCCTTTTTGATGGCTCAGCGGCTCCGGCTGATTCTGGGTACCAATTGGCTAGCATTCAGTCAGTTATTAGGGGATTTATGTGCGGATGTCTTCTTGGGGCAGACAAAAACTTGGGGGGCGGGGGGGGGGGGGGGGGGGGGGGATGGGGGGGGGAGTGGTCGCTCAGGCAGGTGAAGCTAAATCGGAACTTCTGGGCTTTGCTTCAGGGGAACAAACAGAGCGCCCAGGAGGCCGCCCTCCTACCCATACTTTGCAATAATCAAAGACAGGTTGTACCGAGTGACCCAAGACGCTCAAACAAAACAGGATACAACCCAGTTATTAATACCAAAAAGCTGCCGGGAAATGCTTTTCCAGGCGGCTCATTGTAATCCGATGGCGGGCCACCTGGGACAGGCAGCAACCCTAGATCGTCTCATGACCCGATTTTTCTGGCTGGGCATTCACGAGAATGTGCGCAGATGGTGTGCGGCTTGTCGTGAATGTCAGTTGGTGAATCCACCGGCCACCCCAAAAGTGCCATTGCGCCCCCTGCCTTTCATGCAGGTCCCCTTCGAGAGAAATGGTATGGACCTCATCGGGCCATTAGAACGTTATGCACAGGGTCATCATTTCGCATTAGTGATAGTGGACTATGCGACACGATACCCGGAGGCAGTTGCCCTCCGCAGCATTTCGGCAAACAGGGTTGCGGATGCACTGTTCTGAATAATCTCCCGAGTTGGAATGCGAAAGAGATTCTCACTGATCAGGGCACGGCGTTCATGTCACAAACCTTACATGAACTTTACGAATTGTTGGGCATTAAGTCGGTTCGCACCAGCGTCTATCACCCACAAACAGACGGATTGGTGGAACGATTTAATCGCTCATTGACATCCATGATTCGGAAGTTTGTTCACGATGACGCCAAAAATTGGGGTAAGTGGTTAGAGCCCCTCTTGTTTGCAGTGCGCGATGTCCCACAAGCCTCCACAGGGTTTTCCCCCTTTGAGCTTCTCTTTGGGCGTCAGCCCCGTGGGGTATTAGACGTCCTTAGGGAGGCTTAAGAGGACGGACCTTCAGACAGTCGGAATGAAATTCAGTATGTGCTGGACCTGAGAACAAAACTTCACACCTTGGGGCGGCTTTCTATGGAGAATTCGTTACAGGCCCAGGACAAACAGAGCAGGTTGTACAATAGGAGCACTAAACTCCGCAAATTTACACCGGGAGAGAAAGTTCTTGTATTGCTCCCCACCTCTAGCTCCAAATTACTCGCCAAGTGGCAAGGGCCTTTTGAGGTTACATGGCGTCTAGGGGATCTTAATTATGAGCAGACAGGAGCGGGACACGTCAAATTTACCACCTCAACCGTCTAAAAACATGGGAAGAGGCGGGTCAGTGATGCTGGCGATGGCAGTGAGCGGAGAGGAGGATCTCGGGCCAGAGGTCAATTAAAAAAGTCGATCCCTTGCCCTGGCACCAGGGGGGACCACCTCTCGCTCTTCCAGCTCACTGACATTGCCAAGTTGCAAGCAGAATTTGCAGACTTCTTCTCGCCCCTGTCTAGCCAAACGAATCTCATACAGCACCATATTGAGACTCCACCAGGCGTAGTGGTTCGAAGCCGACCATACCGGCTGCCTGAACACAAAAAAAGGTGGTTCAGACAGAATTAGAGGCAATGCTAGAGATGGGGGTAATAGAAGAGTCCCACAGCAATTGGGCGAGCCCAATTGTCTTGGTTCCCAAGACAGACGGCTCGATCCGATACTTTGTGGATTATAGCAGGGTGAATGCCGTGTCAAAATTTTATGCGTATCCAATGCCGCGGATTGACGAATTGCTTGATCAGCTCGGTACGGCTCGTTTTTACTCAACGCTGGACTTGGCATTGGTATTGGCAAATCCCCTTATCACCACTATCCAAAGAACAAACCGCCTTCACCATGCCGTTTGGATTACACCAATTTGTTACGCTGCCATTTGGGTTGTTCAGGGCCCCGGCCACATTTCAGCATATGCATACAGCATATGCATACAGCATTGCATATGCTGCTGCCTACCTAGATGACATCATCATATACAGTAATGACTGACACGCTGAGGGCGCTGAGGGGGGCCGGTCTGATGGCTAACCCAAAGAAGTGTGTGGTTGGGTGTGTGGAGGTTAGGTATCTGGGTTTCCACTTGGGTCATGGGCAGGTGCATCCCCAAATTGATAAGACTGCAGAAATTGCAACCTGCCCGCGGCCCAAGACCAAAAAGGAGGTGAGGCAGTTCCTGTGGCTGGCGGGATATTATAGACGGTTTATACCCAAGTATTCGTTCCTCACCAGCCCGCTGACTGACCTCACTAAAAAGGAGGCACCAGATCCAGTCCAGTGGTCAGAGTCGTACCAGCAGGCTTTCACCCGAGTTAAGGCTGCTCTGTGTGGTGGCCCGTTGTTACATTCTCCTGATTTCTCTTTCCGCTTTCTGTTGCAGATGTCTGCATCGGACAGGGGGCTGGGGGCCATCCTGTCCCAGGAGATAGAGGGGGAGGAACGCCCGGTGCTGTACGTGAGTCGGAAGCTCTCAAAGAGAGAGACCAAGTACAGCACCATTGAGAAAGAGTGCTTGGCCATCAGGTGGGCGGTCCTCACCCTCCGCTATTATCTCCTGGGATGGGAATTCACCCATGAACCAATCGCGACTGAGGCTCGGGGCGTGAGAGACGACGCACGGCTGTGAGGCTGGAAAAGCAGAGACTTTTTGATCACGAGCACCATTTCAGTTATTGTTTATTTATGTTTGCTGACGTTAATAAAACTCCCCAAGCCTTAAAGAAAGCTGACCCGTCTTCTTCTGCAGTAAAAGAGTGTGTACGCAATTACTTATTTACGGCTAGTTTATTCTTCAGAAATCCAGAAATGTGTATGGAGAAAATTGGGTAAACACATTTCTTTGCTTATTTTTTGTGTATGCAACATCTATCCATTTATCTTCTTTTTATCTAACGGAATCTAATTGATATAATAGATCAATGCCATTTGATAAAATGGTAATGAGCAGAACACGAAATGAGCACAATTCACCGAAGACAGTGCATGTGAGTTACAAATTGGGAATGGTGAGGTTTAGGGTTAAAATTATGCTTCGTATGTATTTTGTCTTCAAGCGTTAGGTCAGTAGGCAGAGAGTAAATAGTCTTTTGTGGCTGTTCGAATGCATGTGGCTAACGCCATTTTGTTATACTGTACTTGTATATGTGTAATGACAATAAACTTGAATCTAATCTAATTTAATGATATGAGCACTACGAAAGTATTTGGGTTGAATGCATTTACAATTTTTTTTGGGGAAATTGAATTTTAAACGTTTTTGGAAAAATATAAAATAAAATATATAAAATATATAATATATAAATATATATAATATATAAAATATCCAACTATTTCAGAATTACTGTAACTGTAACATCTGAAATATAATGTATGATAGAAACACAAGACAAGGGGAATATGCACACTCGTGTCAGACTTTACTCAAAAGAAGCATCTAAGCAAGACAGACATAACCAAACAAACCCAGAGCATGGATTAAAAAACAGACCTCAATAATAGAAGAAAGATTTTGCCATGGCCTTGGCCATATGGCCTTGCTATGGCCTTAAAACCAGCTAGATCTACTTACTTTTCTACCCTCTTAGAAGAAAACAAATACAACCCTAGGTATTTATTTGATACAGTGACTAAATTAACAAGAAATAAAGCCTCAACCCCAGATGCTTTAAAACAGCACAGCAGTAATGACTTCATGGACTTCTCTACTTGCAAAATTCATAATATTACAGAAAAAAAATTATAACCACACAAATGTCTACTACAATATTACAAAATACAGTAAATGTTAGTGCTATTGGGGAGGAAGAATTGTCTAAACTCGTTAAATCATCAAAATCACCAACATGTATGCTAGACCCACTACCGACTAAGCTACTGAAAGAGATGCTTCCTGAAATCATAGATCCTCTTCTTAACATGACATATCGATCTCGGGTTCAGTATGGAGTTCCTCAAGGTTCAGTACTAGTACTAGTACATGCTTCCTTTGGGTGCAATTATTAGGAAGCATGGCATTAGCTTTCACTGTTACGCTGATGATACTCAGCTCTATATTTCTTCTCATCCTGATGAAACGTACCAGTTCACTAAATTAACAGAATGCATAACTGATATAAAAAATTGGATGACTAATAACTTTCTACTGCTTAATTCTGAAAAAAAAACAGAGATTCTAATTATTAGACCCAAAAGTTCTGCACGTAATAATCTAGACTACTGCCTAACACTCGATGGCTGCTCTGTCAAGTCTTCGTCGTCAGTTAGAAACCTGGGTGTGCTCTTTGATACCAATCTTTCATTTGAAAGCCATGTTTCTATCATCTGTAAAACGGCATTCTTCCATCTTAAAAACATATCTAAATTGCAACATACGCTCTCAAAGACAAATGCGGAAAAGTTAGTTCCCTGTCAAGGGAACTCAACACTGCGTCGGAACGCATATGGGAACGCATTAGCGTGATTGTCTCTTGAAGCGCAATTGAAACCAGGTGTGCGAGTGCAATCACCGAGGGTGATATCATGAGCCAGGAGTATATAGGCACGCAGTGAACTAGAAGCCTCAGCTTTAGTGTCTTCAACAGCGCTCGAAGCTAACGTGTGTGTAAAGTGCATTGCTGGCTGTAAGTTTGATTTTCACTTACCTATGTTTTGATGGCGGGTACACAGATTTTTGCGTTGTGTCACTCCTGCCGCGTTTCATCACGGGCAGTGATATACACGCTCTCTGTGTCACATGTTTGCATGCATGCTCACTGCTCGAGGGCTCTGAGTGTGCAGAGTGTTTGCGGCTGCCGCCACGCACTCTCCGCTCTGCCTGGCAGTTTTTGAGGGAACTGCTCAGGCTCGCGGTCCTCGTGATCTCGCCCCGCTGCAGCTGAGGCTCAGCGGCGGTCGCGCTCATGAGGATCACAACTGGGTTTAACAGCGGGGTTGGAGACGGGGACGCCTTTTCTTCTCCCTTTCCTGTTAAATCTACCCTCACGCAGGACTCGGAAGCGCACCATGTGGTGACTACTTCCGACCAGGGTGAGGAAGCGTTGCTGAACTTCTCCAATTTTGAGAAATTGGAGGTGGATTTAGTCAGCATCGATGTTGATGAGGTTGAACCGCCATCAATCTCATCTGCATTTGAGGAGCTGCTTGAGGTTTTGGGCAATGGCGAGGCTGGGTCTCGAGTGACCAGCTGAGCCAAGGGACGCTCGTTCAAGGACGAGTGTTGCCTGCCGCCCGAGTACAGCCTCAGCGTCGGGATTTGCTTTTTTTTTTCCCGAACCTCCACATCGAGGTGTTGAGGTCATGGAAATAGCCCGCTTCTCACAGAGTGTATAGCAGCGTTGAGCCGTTATCTATACTACTCCTGTGGCCGGTTTAGGGGTGATGCCTAGAGTGGAAGTTGGCGAGTTATTTCGCGCACCACTCATCGCCGCCCCTGAAATCCCGACGCCGCCCATATCCTCGATGACGGCGGGGGATGGCCCTTTGGCAGTCGCTGAGCTGCGCAGGGCCACTGCTATCTCTCTCTGCGCCATGCTTTTTGACCGCGCTGAGAGAGAGAGAAAAATAAGAATATCCTCTTTATGCCCCTCTTATGCCTCCTGGCCTCTTCGGCGATGCTATCGAGATGGCAGTCGAGAGGTTTAATGAGGCTGCAAAGCGGGAGGTAGCATTCAGGAGAATTCTTCCCCGTCGCTCTCGAGTGTCTGGGACTGCGAGCCAGCCGCAGCCCAGCAGCGGCTCCTCCTACCGCGCTGCTCAGCGGCAGAGCATTGTCACCAGACAGCCCCCTCTGGGTGGCAGTACAGGTTGTCACGCTCAGCTGCAGCCTTCGGGCAGGACAGATCTGAGGGCTGTCCTCCAGGCTAGGCAGGGGCCCCCCACTGGTCTGCCTCGAGGGGTAGATCAGTGCCCTGTAAGCGCGGTAGCAGGCTCGGTACCTCGAGGGGGCCGGGTCATGCTCATCGCAGGTAGCTACTTCCGGTTGTGCCCCACACGGGGCGCACTGGGCAGGCTGCCCCCTCTGAGGAGGGTTTTAGAGCATCTGCTCCGGAGGCTCTCTGGTGCCATTCAGGGCCCCGAGTAGAAAAACATATCTGTCCAGAGGTCAGTCTCGAGAGACTGATACCCTTAGCAGATTTCATGGTAGCGTGGTTACGTCTGCCAGGTATCTCTCAGAAGGGTCCTGCGTACCGTATCAGAATGATATGCTACTTTGTTCCGGGTCTATCCACCCGGATTTTTCGGGGGTTCTGCCAACTCTGGTGGTCCCCGAGCAGGCTCTGGTCATGGGATAGGGAGTCGACTCATTGCTGGGGAAAGAGGCCATAAGGTATGTTCCTCTCTCAGCCAGAGGTCCGGGCTTTTATAGCCGATACTTCATCGTCCCTAGAAGGGATGGAGGCTTGCGTCCTACTTTAGATCTTCGCCACTGAGATTTAGAGAGTTAACTCTGAAGCAGTTTGTAGTGCAAGCCAGGCCTGAGGACCGACTTGTCGCGACAGATCTGAAGGACGCATATTTGCATGTCTCCATCCTTCCACAGTACCGGAAGTTCCTCAGATTCGCCTTTGGGGACAAGGCTTATCTATACCAAGTTCTTCCGTTCGGCCTAGCTTGTCTCCTCACACTTTCAACAAGTGCGTGGATGCAGCTCTAGCTCCGCTCCTGGGAGTTCTGGAGTAGATGTGCTCGGCCTCCGAGGGGGCCTAGCGCATGGTATTGGTCTCACAACCGAGGTTGCTAAGACCGCTCTCCTCTCCAGAGCCGATGTATCCCTGCCGGCTGTTTCCTGCGGGCCAGCTTGGCTTCAGGGCTCTTCTTCCCGGGAGGTTTATGTACGTATCTCTTCTACGACTGGCTCTTTCCGGCCCAGTCTCGGGAGAGCGCGGTGCGACATCGAGATGTTGTTCTCGCACACATTTAGGAGCTCGGGCTGAGACTGAATACCGGGAGGAATGTGCTCTTGCCGAGGCAGAGCACTACGTCCCTCGTGTTGTATGGGACTTTGAGTCAAACTCAGCACGGTTTCTCCCGTGCGTGTTGCCTCCATCCCGTCCTCAGTCGAGAGCATAAGGCTAGGTCGGCCACTCATGGTCAGACGCTTCTAGGAAGTGTTAAATTTTGTGGCGGCAGTTCCCAGTGCTTTTCCACTAGGCCTGCGCCATCTGTGACCATTATGGTGGCTCAAAAACCAGGGGGTTTTCCTCGAGGGGCAACCTTTCCCGCTTGATCAAGGTCTCAAAGCGATGCTGCGGGTCTTGCATCAGTGGAAGAAAGCCTGGTTTCTTTCCCGAAGGCCCGTACTGGGATCACTCTGTCACCGCGTGACGCTGTTGACAGACGCCTCCCGCTCGGTTTGGGGGGTGGCCCCGAGGGGCCGCTCGACTTAGGGTCTGTGGAGCAGACTCCACCTCTCCTGGCATATAGTATGTGCCGGAAGCGTGGCTGTCCGTTTAGCACTTCAAGCTTTTCTCCCAGACCTCCTGTGGACCCAAAGGGAAACTCAGCTCCCTTCGAGCAGTTTCATCTCGGGGACCCCAAATTCGGGGGCAGACTTCCTGTCGAGACAGGGGCTGAGGCCCGGGGAATAGGACTCCGCACCGAGGTGTTGGAGCAGATGGGGGGAATTCCGGCCCGTTCCGTCTCGAGAGACGGCTCGCTGCCTGCTCTATTCTCCCCTGTTCTCCCAGCTTCTCTCTGGCTGGTACGACATGAGTAGCTGAGGCTCCTCTTGTACACCTTTCCCCGGTTGCTCTGCTCCCAGGGTTCTAGAGAAAGTTCGCCAGGACAGGGTCCGTCTCACCTTTTTTGCCCCGCAGTGGCCGGGCAGGGTGTAGTTCTCGGACTTGGTGTCCCTCCTAGACGGCACTCTTTGGAGGTTCCCGTCAGAGTGGACCTTCTGTTCCAGGCTTAGGGCAGGATACTTCATCCTCGCCCGGAACTGTGGAATCTGTGGGTCTGGCCTCTGAGGTGGCCCGACTCATAGACTCAGGTCTCTCGACTGAGGTCGTTGAGACCATTCTCCACTCTAGAGCCCCGTCCACGAAGAAGCTCTACGCTCAGAAGTGGAATATTTTCACTTCCTGGTGCAGTGACAAACATTTAGACCCAGTGACCTGCCACGTGGTATCGTCCTGGAGTTCTACAAGAAAAGTTCGCTGCCGGGTTGTCCCCCTCCACGCTTAAGGTGTACGTGGCTGCCATTACGGCTTACCACGTACCCCCAAGTGGTACCCCTCGGGGTTGGGACCCCCTAGTAGTGCGTTTCCTTCGTGGCACTTTGAGGCTAAGACCAGCAGTACGCTCTCGGGCTGGGACCTGTCCCTGGTTCTCCAGGCTCTGTCCCAGGCACCCTTGAGCCACTCGAGGACATCTCGGAGGAATTCCTCACCCTTAAAACGGTGTTCCTTTTAGCCATCTCCTCCTTTTAGAGGCTTGGTGACCTTCAGGCCCTCTCAGTGGCCCCTCCTGTTTGGAGTTTGTTCCTTGTCTGGCGAAAGCTTTCCTCTTTTCCAGACCTGGATATGTTCCTAAAGTGCGTTCGAGCCCGGCTCGTCACACTATACTGCAGGCCTTAGGTCTTCCCCTCCAGTCGTGACCAGGAGTCCAAGAACAAGGTCTGTCCAGTGTGAGCACTGGACACCTACGTCCGCAGAGCGGTTT
This sequence comes from Rhodeus uyekii, assembly GCA_037043235.1. Classification (NCBI taxonomy): domain Eukaryota; kingdom Metazoa; phylum Chordata; class Actinopteri; order Cypriniformes; family Acheilognathidae; genus Rhodeus; species Rhodeus uyekii. The sequence goes on from JAWRVZ010000086.1 coordinate 306,728, forward strand.
CATTACGTAGGTCAGACCTACTCTTTGTATGCTTCGGGGCTCCTAAGGGAGCTCCAGCGTCAGAACTAACTTTGAGCAGGTGGATAGTCGAGACTATCTCACTGACTTATGGCTCGGCGGGTCAGCAGTTCCTACTGCATGTCCACGCCCACTCTACCCGGAGCATGGCTACCTCTAAAAGCTTTTGCGCAGGGGCTCCCCTTGCTGATACTTGTGATGCAGCTGGCTGGTCCTCACCGCATACTCTTATTAGGTTCTACCAGTTAGACCTTAACCCCGCTTTAGGAACCTTGGCCCTTTCGTAGTGAGCTACGTTAGCTTGGCGTACTCCGTTCGCTGAGGCAGCGTGGGTATTCTCGTTCCCATATGCGTTCCGACGCAGTGTTGAGTTCCCTTGACAGGGAACGTCTCAGGTTACTTACGTAACCCTAGTTCCCTTAGAGGGAACGAGACACTGCGTCTCGTAGCCTCAGCTCCATCGCACGCCGGCTGTTTCAGACACTAGTTAAGCTGAGGCTTCTAGTTCACTGCGTGCCTATATACTCCTGGCTCATGATATCACCCTCGGTGATTGCACTCGCACACCTGGTTTCAATTGCGCTTCAAGAGACAATCACGCTAATGCGTTCCCATATGCGTTCCGACGCAGTGTCTCGTTCCCTCTAAGGGAACTAGGGTTACGTAAGAAACCTGAGACGTTCATGCGCTCATGAGTTCAAGGCTAGATTGTTGTAATTCACTACTAGGTGGTTGCCTTGCACACTTAATAAACAAATTCCAGCTGGTCCAAAATGCAGTTTGAGTTCTTACTAGAACCAGGAAGTATGAGCATATTAGCCCAGTTCTGTCAAACCTGCACTGGCTTCCTATTAAACACAGAATACATTTTAAAATCTTGCTAATGACTTACAAAGCTATGCTCCAATGGCTTAGCTCCACAGTACTTGAGCGATCTCTTAACACATTATAGTCCTTCACATCTATTGCGATCCCAAAATACTGACCAGCTTATAATACTTAGAATATCAAAGTCAACTGCTAGCGGTCAATCTTTTTCCTATTTAGCTCCTAAACTCTGGAACAGTCTTCCTAACACAGTTCGGGAAGCAGACACACTCTGTCAGTTTATCTCCTTTTACAAAATATATTATGAACAACCTACGTAGTATGTGCAGTTTTAAAAATACCATTACTCAGTTTAACATTTATTTAAGTGCATTATGCATAAGAAAGTGTCTATTATTTTACAATGATGCAAAGCATTTAGTCACAGTTTTGTGGAACTTAAAAACGCTGTCCTGCATGTTAACAAAAATCAAATGTCAATTTTTTTTAAATTCATTTTCCGACTCTGGGAAGCAATTCTGAACATGAATTTACTTCACACACTTAAAATCTTAAGTGGCAGCTGTTTAAAAAAGTATGTGTGGTTTTTTTATGTAAACAAAATAACTTTAACAATTTTCAAAAACTGCAATTTGCAATTAGAGTTCACTAAAGACCTGAAATAGTTTCTCAAACTCCCTCAGCAACTCTGAAATCCTCTCTTTGTACTGTCTGTGGTCAGGATGAACCCTTCTGCGCGGAGCTGCAGCATCACTGGCCTCTCTGGGTAAAAACAGATCGTATTCATTAACTTCTGTATTCTCAGTTCTCCGTGCAAGCTGGTGTATTTCTCGCCATGCTGAGTTTCATGTAGTCATGGAGTTTAGGTTCAAATGGCCACAGATCGCGTAATTTCAGACGGCTGGGTGGCATATATGCAAATCTTTCCAATTTACGGCAAGGGATCAACACTCACGACGCTGTGGTTCATCAGCACAACTTCGTAGATCCGAAAGACAGGGAGATCCACATGAACAAGGTCGAGATTATGTGGATGCATGCCAAACGCAAACTTAAAACACAGTTTGACTCGTCACGCATCCCATTTCCATCCTGCCTCACGAGTTTGTTCCGAAATCGATTTAGAAAGGATGACGTTTGCAGCAGCATTCTCTGCCATAGCTGAAGTAGATGTGTAGATGTTCGGTTAAAACTGATGATGATGATGAAGTTGCCAGGGCCAACAGAAAAGCACGTAAACTGACAGAACTAAACGCCACTCAGAGCCTGAAGCTCAGTGCTGCCATCTGCTGTTAGCTCCGCCGAAAATGAAAATTATTTTTTTCATACTGCAGATTTATCTCCCGGGCCGGACTGAACGGGCCGTACGTTTGACACCCCTGCCATAACACCTAATGTACTCAATACATCAGAAGAAGAATGGCATCTATGCTGATATTACTCTTACTCTTACTGATATTACTCTTACTCTGTACAGTGCAGACGTGTTTTCTCTCTGCTCCCGCTGTGGTATTTTGTCTTTTTTTTCTCTGACCCGCTGCTTGCTGGACTCCTGAAAATACTGAAATGGAATTAATTAACTGGTCAATCAGCGCGTTTGATAAGATTTTCTCACAAAGGAAGGGTGCCCCGGGAGAATCCACCTGCCCGGACGGGACCTTTGCTGCAGGGTACGTGATGGACCCATGGAATAACTGGCAAGTCCTGTGCCTGGAGGCTCTGTCCGTAGAGGATGCGGAAAATTTATATATGATTGGATTATTGATGGCGGGGTTCCTATTCTTTGGCTTTGGGACTGCCCCGACCTATCGGAAGATTGGTAAGACAGCTGCAAGCATATTCACCCAGCCGCTGTCTGTGGAAATTAAGGAATGCTTTGGGCTTCCGTTTGAAGGAATTAGATCAGAGAGTGATACAGATTGAGGAACTGAACTGTAACAACGCAGTCCGGACTGCGGATACGCAGGGAAGAGTGGGCTCCATCGGGAGTCAGATTGGTGAACTTTTACGGACTGTAACCGGTCTAGCCATGAGGCTGGACGTAATGTCTAGGGGAACCGCACGGCCCGAACGCAAGTGCTGAGGACCAGAGCAGATTGATTGATTATGATCTGGACAAATTACCGAAGATCATCAAATGGATCAAAAATTGTATTTGCCCACCCGAATCTCACTTGTCCCTATCTCTCGGTTGGGAGGTCAGCCTGACAGCTTGGTCTGCTGTCTTTCCCTGTGCACTGCCTTGTCTCCCTTCAAGGCCAAACCATAGAACTGAACTCGAAAACATCTGACGTTTTGACTAACACTCTCACACAACACAATCTCAGACTCACTCCCACCATACACACCCGATCCCAATCGAGCCTGTCCTTACCTGTCCTTATCTGTTCTTATCTATCTCCTCTCCCACTCCATACAAAAAATCCCATCACGTGACCACGCGTACTGTGTCGTTATGTTTTGTGTTTGCTATGTAATGCTTGCTAAACTGCATTCTTGTATTTCTGGAGAGAAGATGGTGCCGCAGATGGCTGCCTCGGTGTTGAGCTCTTCAATGAAACAATGTCTGACTTGAAAAAACACATATCACATAGTACACATCTATAATCACATAGTTATAGAACTCATAAATACAATAAATGTTGGGAGAGGATCGACAACTGCAACATCATGTGTAAACACTCAAAAAGTTAGTGGGTTTAGCAGTAAAATATAGTTAAGCCACTGAGTTAAGAAATTATTTAAAGTAAATGATACACAATATATATGTCACAGTCTTATGTTCCATGTCCGGGTCCTGTTTGAGTCACATCACCTGTTTTGTTAATTACCTACCTCGTCTAGTCCTAAAGGTGTTCCTAATGTGTGTTATTGTTAAATACCCTTCTGTTTCCCTGTGTGATCGTGGATTGCTGTAACTGTTTGGTCTTTGCTTCTGTGTGGATGGTCCATGTTCCTAGTTTCCCCGTTTTTGCACATGTGTGCAGTTTTGGTTCTTATAAAGTCTTTTGTTTTCGTTTTTTGAAAGAATAAACCTGAGTTTGTCGCAGTGCTGTGTTCTCCTCGTTCCTCGGCATCGCACACCGCACCTCCTGCCGTAAAAATATATGCATTATATATGCAGTCAACTTCAACAGTTTTTCAGCATCCCTCCACTACCCAACTCAACTCTTAGGTTAGTTCTTACCACAGCCAGGAATATTGGAGGAGTACTCTGGTTTTGGGCCAAGTACTGAGCTTGGAATCCTCTCCTCAAGACAGCACACCAAAAATGCCACTTATTTTATATGACTTATTAGTAAGTGTGAACTTGTGAAGTCCTATATTTCTGCTTTATAATTCTTTTAATTGATTATTGTCAATGTAAAGACACACTGGAGTTTAATCTAGCGATTAGAGCATTCAGAGCATTTTTTTTCCCAGCTGATTAATGATAAAACCATTGACAGTCAATCACAATCCCTCCGTTTTTGAAGAACTCTGGCATTTAATGTGGCAGACAACAATATTGTGTAGAACAATATTATGCATTGGTGTAGACAATAATGTAATAATCTTTAACAATCTTGTTGTGAACGGCCTTATTTGTTGTATTGTTGTTTTGTCCATTGATTTTCTGAAGGCACACACATTCATTTTGGCATTAATAGTGGTGCCTTAGAAATGCATAATTACTAGTCTGAGGATGTGAACAACTCAGAGCAGAACATCCAGATTTTATCGTATAAATACGACATGGCGTGAATGCAGCATATGGCTAGACCAGTTGTTCTGGGGTTTCCTACTCTTCTGCTTCACAAAAAGAGTACATACTTTTTGGGCTTAGCATAATTTGGCAAACTGGGACACAGCATAACAATCACTGGGTACACTGGGAAACAGGAACAAAACAAAATTAAACTAAAACACAAGTGAGCTAACAGAACTAACCATAACCCTCACACATGGACATGGGTAAAACAATTAAATCTACACATAAAAGGCTAACACAAAAATTATTTTAATAACAACGTTCTGGTAGAGCACATTCACTTAATCAAGTCAATTAACAAGATAAGAGGTATATATTCAGCAGACTTATCTCTGTTCCAGACTTCTAACTACAGTGGTACCTCGGTTTACGAGCGACTTGGTATACGAGAAAATCGGTGTACGAGCATGGAGGGTTGAATCGGTGTACGAGCTTTGTATCGGAGTGCGAGCAAATTTTTCCCTCACCCACGCGCATTTTTGTCCTAACGCTCTGCATCTTCACGGGCATTTGTACTGGAAATATCCTAATGACAGCCTCTCATAACACAGTCACGCAGGCCCAACCCCTTTATCACCCCTTAAAGCATTCATTCTCTCAGCCTCGCTCTGTCAGCAGTTTAACTTCTCTCAGCCTCTATTGTTCACGTAGTGAAATATATATGGGGTTCATGAATTAATTGTCTCCTCACTTCTCTCCACTCTGGAGCTCGCGTTGGTGTCGCGCGAGTCTCCCGGCGCTGGCGCGGTGGCGTCGCGCGAGTCTCCCGTTCCACAACTTTCACTCTGGATTATCACTTTGTTTGTTTTCTGCACTATTATAATAAATTCACTCATTTGCACGTGAATCCAGGTTTTGTGTTTTCCCCCTCCCTCGTCTGTCTCTCATCTCCTTCATGCCAGCAGACGCTGCTCAAAGTGAGTTACAGTAAATTGTCAAGTATTTTTAGAGTTTAATTGTCTAAAGTTTAATTGTCTGTTTAAAGAGTATTTATATGAGATCTTAATGGTTATCATTTTAACTGTAATTAATAGGGTAAAATAAAAACTAAATATTTAAAATGGGCATTTATGGTCGTGTGGAACGAATTAATTGATTTTTAATGCATTCTTATGGGGGGGATTGTTTTGGTGTACGAGCATTTTGGGATACGAGCTCGCTCTTGGAACGAATTAAACTCGTAAACCGAGGTATTACTGTATTCTTTGGTCTCTGTAAAATTTGGTCTGAGCCAAATTTTGAGCTCGGAGCTCTACCCTCGGACTGCACGCCAAATACACATACCCTTTACTCTGTTCAATTATATGTAAATGTGAAGTTTGACAGTGATATTGTACTCTTCAAATATCTAATGTATGCACTTAAGGATATGAGGACATGTCCAATACATTGCCAAAACGGTTCATGGAGTAATGTATGCAAGCAAACACTAGGGGTAGATAAATAGAAATAACAGTTTAGGTTTTTTCATTTTGACTCTAAATCCAATGTCTTTGTCAACAGTATTGTTGAACAAAGGGCAAAACGATTAACAATTTCACGAGTTCACACTTACAAATGATTCAGGAGCAATAAATGGTAAGCATATTTGGCGTGCAGTCCGAGGAGAGGGCTCCGAGCTCGGTATTTAGCCCGAACCTGGAGCACTCCCCCCGTATCCTGACTTTGATAGGAACAATTAAGTGTGAGGAGTTGGGGTGGTGGAGGGATGCCGAAAAATGTCAAAGAGCTGTAGGTGAGTCAAACATGTCTATATATACATGCTTCCTCTCCTGCTGATAGGATGAGGTGTAATTGCTGATGACGTGTTGGTTGTGTTAATCATTTGAACGTGCTCCTCCCGAACTTTGTTAATAAAACATCATTTCACGAGTTCACACTTACAAATGACTCAGGAGCAATAAATGGTAAGCATATTTGGCGTGCTGTCCGAGGAGAGGGCTCCGAGCTCGGTATTTAGCCCGAACCTGGAGCACTCCCCCAAAAATTGCAACCTAGTCGGACAGCCGCTAAAGATTTTGATGACCCCCCAAAGAATTGCGAGGTTACAGCTGAGGGGGGGTTAATTGTGAGTTCGGGAGGGCAGATGAATGTTACTGAAGAGGGCTTGAGGTGCGGAGGGGATGATATGGCTTTAGCATTGGATATGTGTTTGTTGTTCAATTTGTTGCAAGAAAGAGAATTGGGTGTAATTTGGTTTCTGGGAGTATGAGGGGTACCTCTGAAACTACTCCCCTGGCTGTCATAGGAGTAGGGAGGTATGTAGCCACCGCGGTAGGGGAAACCCCCGTGGTCGCTGCAGGAGCAGGGGGCACGTCGCTGCCGTGATAGTGGAAACCGCTCGGGGCCGCTGCGGGAGGCAGGAGGTACGTCGCCGCTGCGACAGTGGAAACCCCTCGGGGCCGCTGTGGGAGCAGGAGGCACATCACTACCGTAGCAGTGGAAACCCCTCGGGGCCCTCACAGCAGCAGGAGGCACGTCAACGTCGTAGCAGGGGAAAACCCCTCTGGGCCCCCACGTCGGCAGGAGGCACGTCACTGTCGCAGCAGGGGAAACCCCTCTGGGCCCCCGCGTCAGCAGGAGGCACGTCGCTACCATTACAGCGGAAGAACCCCTCGAGGCCGCTGCAGGACCAAGGTGGTGCGTCACCTCCGCGGCAGGGGAAACCCCCGCGGTTGCTGCAGGAGCAGGAGGCACGTCGCTGCCGTGATAGTGGAAACCCCTCGGGGCCGCTGTGGGAGGCAGGAGGTACGTCGCCGCTGCGACAGTGGAAACCCCTCGGGGCCGCTGCGGGAGGCAGGAGGTACGTCGCTGCCGTGACGGTGGAAAACCCTCGGGGCCGCTGTGGGAGCAGGAGGCACATCACTACCGTAGCAGTGGAAACCCCTCGGGGCCCTCACAGCAGCAGGAGGCACGTCAACGTCATAGCAGGGGAAACCCCTCTGGGCCCCCGCATTGGCAGGAGGCACGTCACCGTCGCAGCAGGGGAAAACCCCTCTGGGCCCCCACATTGGCAGGAGGCACGTCGCTACCATTGCATCGAAAAACCCCTCAGGGCCGCTGCAGGACCAAAGGGGTACGTCGCCGCCGCGGTGGTGGAACTGATTTTGGAGAGATTGGCTCCCTTGGGAGTATGAAGTTAGAGAGAGCTTGCTCCTGCGGGAGCGTCACTGCTGCGGCAGTGGAAGTTAGAGAGAGTTTGCTCCTGCGGGAGCGTCACTGCTGCGGCAGTGGAAGTTTAGAGAGAGCTTGCTCCTGCGGGAGCGTCACTGCTGCGGCAGTGGAAGGTAGAGAGAGCTTGCTCCTGCGGGAGCGTTACTGCTGCGGCAGTGGATAGTTTGAGAAGCCTTGCTCCTGCGGGAGCGTCACTGCTGCGGCAGTGGATAGTCTGAGAAGGGGTGAAGAAAGATTTAGTTTGGGAAAGGAAATTAGGAGGAAAAGAAGCCAGGGCCGTATGCGGAGCAGCCTCACGCTTAGGTCGGCCCCTGGGGCTTGGGGAGGAACGGAAGGATTAGAAAGAGGGAGAGTTTGGGAAAGGACATTTGGAGGAAAAGAAGCCGGGGCCGCGTGCGGAGGCAGCCTCGCGCTTAGGTCGGCCCCTGGGTCTTGGGAAGGAACGGAAAGATTAGAAAGAGGGATAGTTTGGGATAGGATATTAGGGGGAAAAGAAGCCGGGGCCGCATGCGGAGGCAGCCTCACGCTTAGGTCGGCCCCTGGGGCTTTGGGAGGAACGAAAAGATTAGAAAGGGGGATAGTTTGGGGAAAGAGGTGGGGAGTCTGGGCCTGCAACGCTAACGGAGGCAGCCTCACGCTAGGATTAGATGGGGGGGGGGGGCTGCACGCCAGACGTAAGGGAGAGGGTTAGGAATGGGTATGAATTGATGAGAGTGTGCAGTGTCAGTGAGTGACGGGAGTGTCAGTGCTGCGGCAATGGAAGTAGTGGCCATGAAGTTGTAAGTGGGGAGGAGCTGATGCTTAAATGGAAGACCTTGTTTGATGTGCAATCTGTTTGATCTGATGTGGCTCTTAAAGCTTCTGAAGACCAGCAGCGCAATACTTGTATTTGCTGTTGGGAAAGGCCTTTGCTCAGCCGTGGTTGCTGCACCTATGCGAAATGAATGGCTGGATAAATGGTCTGTTGGGAATCTGGTTTGGGTAGTGTAGCTTTAAGAAGTTTGGAACCGGAACGTGTAATGGGGTTGGAATCGTCTATGGAGAGTGGGTCGGATGGGAGTTTAGCCCGCGAGTTTCTGAAATGAAAGTAGGCTGAGTGGATGTGATGGTGAGTTATGAGCGTCTGAGGAAACCAAAGCCAGTATGAACATGGCTTCACTGCTGCGGCAGTGGGAAAATTCCCCCTTGGCTGACTCCTGCGGGAGTGTGGGGTAACATCATTGCTGCGGCAGTGGAATAATTTGCGTTTGAACTGAGCTCATGTGGGAGTGTGGAGCTGCGTCACTACTGCGGAAATGGAGAACTTCCTCTGAACTTAATCGCATTTTGGATAGTGGAGATTGTCTATTTCCTCAACTTCTGTTGTCTCTTGTGGCAGTGAAAGATCAAATGTAACTCCTGAAAGCTTCCGATGACCTGTGGCCCAGTGCTTGGATCTGCTGGTTTGGAACAAAACGTGGCAAGGTGATTTAAGTCTTCTGTGAAGAGTGGGTCGGATGGGAGTTTGGCCTGATTTCTTGAATGAAGGTAGGCTACGAAGGATTGTTGCTGTTGGAGTAAGATAAGGCCTTATGGTTTGGTCTCCCTTACTTTCGTTGCGCAGCGCTGACGAGTCGGAATATGGATTGATTTGGATTAAGGTTGGATGTGATGGAATCTGAGGAACTGAAACCTATATGGCTCGACCATGGCGTTGAGTGGTCGGACGACATTTGGGTGGAATCCTTGGCGGAGAGTAGGGATACGGATTTCCAACATAATGGTTGTCTGGTGTCTGAGCTGGTGGGTTGAGTTCTTGATATACCTTTGATGAGCAGAGGATTAGGTTTCGGCAGTGAGAAGTAGATTTCACCTAGGTAACCCTTGGTGAAGCTGGCTTGGAAGTTCTTGGTGTTATTGGAATGTAATACAAATCGGCGGCAGTGGGTAGAGACCATGTGGAGCAGACCATATGTGGAGTGGAAAGTTTTGAACTCTTCCACTCCACATATAATCCTTCAAAAGAGTGGTTTGAAGCGAAAAAAGGCTTGAAGAATGGACATTTAGAGGCGTCGATAAATATCAACTCTGAATATTGATATACTGGTTGGGAATAGGTCCACCTCTGGTGGCAGCAGCCTTAACTTCAGTTAGGATTTGTGTTCAACTGTTGTTGGCGACAGAGGTGGTTCCAAGCAGCAGTGTTTGTGGAATGGCATGAGCATAGCAGAGAACAGGATGAAAGGAGAATTAGCATGGTGGAGAGAATTAGGTGGAAAAAAGGCCAGGGGCGAAGCCACTTGCGGAGGCAGCCTCAAGCTTGGGTTGACACCTGGAGCCGGGAGAGAGACAGAAAGGGTAGAAAGGGAAGATAAGACAGTGTCTGGGCCTGTGCCGCTAGCGGAGGCAGCCTCACGTTAGAATCGGAAGGCAGGGCTGCAGGCCAAACATAGGGGAAAGGTTAGGTACGTGCTGCCGTTGCTGAGCCTGCACCGCTGGCGGAGGCAAGCTCGCACTTAAAGGGCGGCGTTTGTCGCTAGATGCTGGCATGTGAGGTGCAGTGCTGGAAAACTGCAGTGTGCTGCTGCGTCTTAACGCTTGAAGATCTGGTTTTGCAAGGGAGAGAGATGAAGATTTAAGGAACGTACGTTTGAGGCATTTTGAAGGTAGAGTTGATTTGGAGATGGTACAGCTGACTGGAGCGAGACCTATTCTAGTTAGTTTTGCTTTGATCATCCTCCTTTACTATTGATAAGAGTGCTGAGGTGTCGTAGGAAGTTGAGCAAGAAGAAGGTGGATGTCTTGATGGTGGAGGTGAGGGCAAGCCTCGGCGTCATAGGGTGCGACAACGGAGCGGAAGAGCTGACGACCGCGTGGTGTTGTTGGAGGCTCGGTTGCAGTGTTTGTTGAGTGCAAGAGCTCCTTTCGACAGTGGGATACAGTGAAGGAACTTGAGAGGAAGAGTTTATCGTGAAACTGGTACATCTCAATCTTGGGCAATGTGGCGAAAGGCGGGGCATCACATGATCGCCTGCTAAATTTGAACACATTGGCTGGCGCTGAGCCAGAGAAAGTGCTCAACGCTTGTTGCTGTTCAGTGTTTCAGTCTCTTGAAATTATTTTGGTTACAGACATCTAAATACACTCAAGAAATAACAAAATCAATATGGTTTGTAAAAAGCATAAGTAAAACCTTTCAATTATAAATTGACAGTTGAATTTATATCAGATGCATGTTGCATATTTAATTTCAAAACAAACTTACCTGTTGGAAATCGGAATATCAAAGTTTATGAAAGTTCACAAACTTATTGGCTTTGAATAAACCCTGAGCAGGGGTTCATCCAAATATCATAGACTTATAAAGCTTATCATAGACTTAAAGGATTTAAACAGTGAAGGCAGAGAATTACTTTGAAATAGGAAGTGCATATGGTTTCTTTCCAGTGAGTCCACTTAATAGCCGATTAAGTTGAAACAACAAGGCAGCGTTGGCAATAAGTACTTGATTCTTGTGTGGGCGGCTGAGCGCGCGATCGACTGTAATGAGCGCGATCTGAAGCAGCGCGTGCGATCGGACTGTACTGCGCGTGATCTGACTTCTGAGCTGCGCGGAAGCAGCGCGTTACTTTAAAAACAATCACATTTCAGACGTGGGTTCCCCGGAACAGTAGCATTGAGATGGCACAAACTGCTCGTGATTTAGCGATGCTGAAATAAAAGCGCCGGGAAGGATTTCTTGTTTGTGTGAGCTGACGGACAGAGAGAGTGTGAGCTGAAACTGCAGCGCGGTCTGCTGAGGCTCGCGGCGGCGGCGGCAGCCTGGCTAGCAGGAAGAAAGCGGCATTGCCTGAGAGTCGAGCTTACTTCTCAACCGGCTTTATTATCCTTCTCAATGGCAGGAGCGATTGAAAGGGGCCGATGTAGAGCTGCTGAATACGGATGTTTTGCTTGGTGGCGAGAACAGGCCTCGCGTCTTACTGTGCGTTTGCTTGTTGTTGCTTAGGACCCGTTTGTTTGGTCTGGCACCCGTGATGTATTGCTGAGGGTGATATAATATAGTTAGCATGGTGTTAGGCGGATGAGGATCGCTACTGGGTCCGGAGGTTTTCGTAGAGAGTCCATCTAACGAGTCTAGCTCGATTTTGGGTTAAAATGTCAAAGAGCTGTAGGTGAGTCAAACATGTCTATATATACATGCTTCCTCTCCTGCTGATAGGATGAGGTGTAATTGCTGATGACGTGTTGGTTGTGTTAATCATTTGAACGTGCTCCTCCCGAACTTTGTTAATAAAACATCATGCGTCATTAAGCCATAATAACAATATAAAAGTATAAACACTTGCTTAAAAGGTTGCTGAAACTGCAATCTTTGACACTTTTGACACTGCAATATTCTTTTATTTTGACATTTTAGATTTTTGTTTTTCCATAACCAAGATTAGAATTTACAAAACATTAAGTAACGCTTCTTTTTATCATTTTCCTCCAGAGACATTGAAACACAGAGTAATAATTAAACTCATTCACAGAGATCACCCAGTGCCACATGGGATTTGCTCTTGTTCTGTCCTTTGTTCACACCTGTAGCAGAGTAAGGGGAAAGCCCTTCTGCCTGAATAAAACCACCTGCCAATCACTCCCATTGTCTGTGCTGTTGAGCGTATTAGATACCTGACGCATGTTTAAAAGAGGCAGAGATGGAAAACCTCATGACACAAGATTGTTACCATACTCTGATGGAAACAAATAATCAAAGTGTTGTGCAAAATCATATCTGCAATGTTTTATTTTTAAATCTTTTTAAAAGCCATTCCACCAGTGGACATTGTCATTTGGCATTTCTGTCACAAAGTATAGACTTTCTGATTTTTTTTTTACATTTTAAAATGGGGATAGTTGACCAAAAAATTTGTTTTGACTCATATTTTGAAGAGGAATCTGAAATGTTGTAGTATTATGTTAACAAGATGGATGAATTTGACCAATATATTTACCTATTTTGACATTATAATATATATATATATAAATTATTTTTCCCCTTTTTTTCTAGTGTTGCTCATATGTAACACTTTTACATTTTTGTCAACTATCAATGTGTTTATATTTTACTTTTCAATAAATTTCTAAAAATACAAAATTGTCTGTGTAAATGTTACAAACAAATATATCATTGGATAGTCACCATGTCTGTCAAGTTCCAGAAAGCACCATACATTCTTTCTTGTCTTCTGGGGCCATTACTTTTGCATGGAATATTATTGTATGAAAAAGAACTGATGAAGGAAATTCCCCTTTTGTATACAACACGTTTGGAAGAACATAAGTAAATGATGACAGAATTTTTTTTTTTGGTGAACTATAAAAGCAACATGGCAAGAGATGAAGTCTTGGCTGTTAGATTTGTTGGGTATATGTTGAGTGTGTGTGCATGCGTGTGTGTGTGTGTGTGTGTGTGTGTGTGTGTGTGTGTGTGTGCCTATAGGGCTTGTGCTACAAGACTACCGAGAGGGGAGGACAAGGTCTTGGAGGGAAGCACAGGGTGAGAGATGACTCAATCAGCCAAAAGCACCTGCTCCTGCTTCTGCTCAACGCACAGGCCTATTAATACAACCACACACACGCAACTCAAATAATCCCACTTTCTTCAGCTTGGTTCTTTTTCAGACTGACTGTCATATTCAATCATATCTTTACAATTCCAGGTAGTTTTGTCTGTGTATTTTTGTTTTGTATATATATATATATATATATATATATATATATATATATATATATATATATATGTATATATATATATATATGTATATGTATATATATATATATGTATATATATATATGTATATATATATGTATATATATATGTATATATATATATATATATATATATATATATATATATATATATATATATATATATATATATATATATATATATATATATATATATATATATATATATATATATATATATATATATATATATATATATATATATATATATATATATATATATATATACAAAACAAAAATACACAGACAAAACTACCTGGGATTGTATATATATATAATTATAAATCCTTATAATTGGGAACCTCTAACATTTTCTATTTACGGAACACCTTACAGAACTATTTAAGATTTTTTTGTAAAGCATTTTCTTCTACAGATGATGATAACAATAAAGATTTTATATTATAGTTCTGAATTTAAAATTATAACTGATTCCAAACCACAACTATAATTACCGGTATATTGGCACAGAGGAACTATATTGTTGGAAACACTTTTAGATCAACTTTTTTTTCCCAGGTGATGAATTACGAAGAAAGTGTTGTAATGATGATTACAAAAATCATTCTAAATATAAAAGAATGGCACTCCACACCACAACTACAATGAGAAAGACGCAGAGGAATGATAACGAATCATTGGAATCACTTTCAGAACTTTTGAATCATAATCCATCCCGCTTTAACAAGCTCAAGCATTTGAAGCAGCAAGCGACAGAACTGCAGAACTGTAGAACTGTTTTTATAATAAACGGAATCAAATTGCGTGTTGGTGGGGATACTAATATAGTTATTGTTATAGTTATCTTTCTTTATTTGTTCATAAGCATGATTAACGTGTTTGATTTAAAACTCCACACAACCCATAGATGGTTTAAGACAGGAAGACAGGGAATAATACAATTTCATTGTAGTCTGTATAATGCTGAAACTTGAGATCAACGTTTCATGCAAAATTGCTCCTGCTGATTGTTTCCCTTTCCACAGTCAGCTGAGAAAATCAACTGGCATTTTACTGAAGTGAAATGTCAAGGTCATTGAGATGTTTTTCTCTTCGCTGAATCACTGGTGTTGTTTCCTCTGCAAGAGGGTCAGGGACATCTGTTCTGTTTATCATAAATATCTAAATTAATTAGAGATTCAAACCATGCTGATACAATACATATTTATTGGTCTGCTACCACTGTGTGGCTTTGACATTTTTAATGAGATACAAGCTGGAGATGCACAAAAGATTCATAAACGAGCAGGAATTTATACTCTTGTGAACTGTGGAGTTTTACTTGGGATTTTTAAATGCCATGAGATGTCAATCTTTTGGAGCTGTGAGATGATCATTCATAGTGTTCACTGAAAAAGCACATTAAATAGAGGCCGATGAATGTTGAGTGTATGACATTAATTCATTCAGTGCATTACACTCCATTGACATAGAGTAGACTGATTGTAGCGCTTAAAATTCACACTCGATGGATAATTGGATTTAGCCTCATTGGCCACCACAACGTACGATGCTGCACAGAATATGAAAATTATGAGAAACTTAAGCACAAAATTCAATCTTAAGGAAGTGTCACACACCAGAGCAAAGTAATTGACAGGATCCACTTTTATGGTAAGAAATATTAAGCTTGTGGAACCTTTTAATTAATAAAAAGGTAATTTTAGCAATATTTGGGTAAAATCTAGAGGGAAAAATAGGTCCATGTTCTATTATCAACAGTGTAGTGATTTGCAGAATGAAGCTAAACTCACAGAGAAGATCCTTTCAAATGAAACTACTGTCACCCCTGCAAATTTGCATGAGCAAATGCAAAATCTGCTCACATAAAATTACTGATCAAATAATGATTAGTGTGATTAGTGTTAAATGATTTAAATTATTTTAATATAATATAGTAAAGTTAGATATTTACTATAGTTAATGACATATCCTATGTTACAATACAACATATCTAGTAGTGATCCACAGGTTATTAGAAATTAGGGAAACTGAATTAAACACATACAAATCCCATCCAAAACAGAAACAATATGTGATCTCCATAACATCTGCTCTTCATCAAGAATGCACATCCTTGGGAATTATTCACAAACAACTTTAATACCAATGGAGTAGAGAAGGAGGGAGCTTAGGTGGAGGATGTAGGGCAGGCAAAGGGGATGACTCCCTTGCTCAGAGCAGAGCAAACAGTGTCAGAATCCAAGGAGGAAACAATGGAGACTGAAGCTAGGGAGGAGGTAGTGGGAGGAGCCAGAGTAAAATCCCCAGCTTGAATCCGATGACATAAGTCCACGGTGGAGTTGAGAGAGGAGGATCCATGGTGGAGTCTTGGTAGACAGGACCATGGGGACAACTGACCGAAATGAGGCTAATGGCAATGGAGACCCAATCAGAAAAGTCCAGGAGACTAAGACAGAGTCATGTGAACAAGCTGCTGAGTTGAAGCCATTGCACTCGAGGCATAACCAAAGGGAAGGAAGAGCCCAATAAATCCAAGGGGTGGAGGGCCATGTCAACAAAGAATGCTCATAAGTCCATGGAAATGGCAGAATGATGACTGACCAAAGTATAGCCAAAGGTACGAGGAAGCCCAGTGGAGACAACAGATCGATGGACCGTAGTGAAGTGATGGGCTTGGAGGTTCTGTGTGGAGCAAAAGGGTTGACAGTCCAGAATTGTGTAACTGTACTATCAGCCCTAGGTGGATCCATGAAGCACTGACCAGGTAAGAGAGGTAGAGAAAAGGGCTGATGAGAGGTGGTGAAGACTGCTGAAGCACTGGGCAGGACTGGATTTAACAATTGACCTTACTGACTGATGCAGGAGAGACATACATCTTAGGAATGGCCTCCTTCGCTGACATGGAACAGGCAGAGGAATTGTAAGTGGAAAGAAGGGCAGAAACATCAAAAACATCAACAACTCTGTGTTAGGCTACGAATCAGGCTTGATGCAGGGTGATGAAACACACAGGGTTGTATCTTCAGACTCCTCTAAATAAATGAGTAGCTCAGAGTTCAGACCATCCATATTTGCCTTAGTTAACAGGTCAGGGCTCCTCATCATCCCCTTATACTACACTAGTAATTCTTCTGGTACAGACAATGTTGCTGGCTCATGCGCCTGATCAAACTTGTACAGCTTTGGTACTGGGAAAATATTGGGCTGAGATTTTGGCTCTTTAGCTGGCATTGTGGCAGGTATTTTATCGATAGAAGGCCTGCAGCAAAATCGGCCTGGCCATATTAGTGGGGACCTTAGTAAATTCCAGTTATTTTAAAAGATGTCATTGTACCCTAGTGCATACTGCAGTC
Organism: Rhodeus uyekii; assembly: GCA_037043235.1. Taxonomy (NCBI): domain Eukaryota; kingdom Metazoa; phylum Chordata; class Actinopteri; order Cypriniformes; family Acheilognathidae; genus Rhodeus; species Rhodeus uyekii. The sequence goes on from JAWRVZ010000086.1 coordinate 323,588, forward strand.
CCCAGCCTCAATGTGCCATGGAGGAAACATTTTACAGTTTCCTCATGGTAGCTGCTCTGGAGTGGAGAATGGTATCAACAACCTCAGTTGAGAAACCAGAGTCTATGATCTGGGCTCAGTCAGAGACCAAGCCCACAACTTCCACACTCTGCCTAGCCACAACTCTCTCCAGATATCCAGGAAGCAGAGGGATCAGGGTAAAAGCATACAGGCATAGCCTCGGCCATGTCTGAACCATAATATCCAGTCCTAGAGGAGCTGGGTATGTGAGGGAGAACCAGCGTGAACAATAAGACATCTTTCAAGAAGCAAACAAATCCACTTGGGCCTGGCCGAAAACCCTTCATATCTGCTCCACCACCTCAGAGTTGAGTCTCCATTCCCCGCTCCACAGCCCCTCCCTCAACAGGATTTCTGCTCCCTGATTTGGGGCCCCAGGGTTGTAAGATTCCTTTGGGATTTTGTGCACCAATTTGTAAAGTGGTAAAGTTTGTATCACGTGATTGCAAACCCCCCTGATAATTTATGTAGGTGACCACATATTGTGGATACTGTGGCAGCCAAACCTAACAGTTTCTGGAACTGTTTCATAGTGAGTGACTGGGTTAGCTTTATCCTTTTTGCAGCCTATAGGATTGATTCGGTGCATGCTATTGACAGGCATGTAACTAAATCCAAAACCAGTAAACAGAACCAGAGCTTGCTCAGGGGCCACCACTGTATGTAGAAACAACATCAACCTTGGTGGGTGAACTTAATGGTGTAACCCTTTTCAATTGTGAATAGGATCCACTGAGATGTATTCGGCAGAAGCCTCATGCTGCCAATTCTACTAATGGAACCAGTCTCTCAAAACAATGACCTGGAAGCTCTTGAGCCCTCCTCAGTGGGAGCGAGCCTCCCAGTGCTTGTTTCCGGGGGACACTGAGATATGATCTCACTAGGATTGCTGTGCCATGAAGCACACGAGATGGCAGCGTTGGCCGAATGGTCTCCTAAGGGGACCGAGGGAAAATTTGCATCGTCTAATGAGGCCAACTTCCATCTGGTGGGGACTGTCCTCAAAGGCCTGACGTCACTGGTATATGGTTTTATTTTCCAACTGGTCCTCAGATCCGTCTGGTATATGGTTTTATTTTCCAATTGGTCCTCAGATCCGTCCTACCCCTTTAAGGCTGCGAGTGGACCCAGTGGGTGTGAGCAGAGATAGGGCAGAGCTTGTCTCTAACCCCTCCGTCAGGTTCATATGCAAAACCCCAGACTTAGATTGTTGCTGAGTCTTGGTCACTATTCGACACTATTTTGTCTCGCGCATAGTCACGCATACTCAACGCATACTCAACTCATAAACTACGCACGCCGACTCATGAATGATGCACACCGACGCACAGTCGTGCGTCGTAAAAACTTTGAACTGTTTGTGACAGTTTTTCAACTGTTAGGTTATAAAAGGAAGGGAGGAGTCCGGGATCAGCAGAAACAGTGGTTTTTTTATTCTAAATAATAACAAACAAAAAGTCAGCACGAGGGCTTGTAATAAACATAAACAGCAACTTTTCAGTTCAGCTCTGAGGCTTCCACGATATCAGCTGGCCGTGTTTCAGCTACTCCCCAGGCAGGCTTCTCTCTCTCCTAGGCCCAGCTTTTAAACTGTCTCTCGACTCACTGCAAAGTGAAAACACCAGTTAGATTTCATTAACAAGAGGCGTGTCCTTTAACCATTAACTCCCCCAAACTCCTCCGCTTGCATCAGCCTTTAAACCACGCCCCGCTGGCCACACTGTTCAAACTCAAAATCATGCACAATCCGCCTTTCGACGCACATCCACTTACAATCACGTTCAATCACGGTCCACGTTCTTTCCACTGTCGAATTACGCATATGCAGCACGCTCCGCGCAGAAACGAAAATCTGTGCGTAATTCGTGCGTGATTCATGCGTTTTCGCTGTGTGACTGGCCCTTAACAACTAACTAAAACAGGATGTTGTCACAGAAAATATGAGATTTTTCTGCATGGGGATAGTTATTTTGATTAAACATTACGAGTGTGCATGCATTTTAAAAAAGGTTCCTCGAGAGTAGTGTTTCTTTCCATATAGATAAACACTGTGGTTTTGTTCAGAATATTTTTTATCTGTGTATTGGTAGGGATGGAAGATTTCCTTGTCTTGTTGATGTGGAATTTCCATATTAAACCTGGAGTTTAACCGAGTGTTTTGAAAACCTGCTTGCTCATGAGCTACTACCAGTCCCATGGGATCTAAACAGGACGTTTATTCGCTCTTAGACCTGCATGGTGCCCTGCTCGTTTTACCCTGTCACACTTCTTTCAGTGAGGGCAGCCGACTGTTAATTAAGAAAATGTTTACAGCTCTCTGCATAAATTACACGCTTTCTGCAGAAAGTCAATGAGATTCCTTTTTGGCTTTTCTCTAAAGGTGAGTATTAATAATATTTTACACTGGGTTAATTATGTTAAACTTTTACACTGGTTCCAGATTCTCTCATTACTCTGATAAAGTGTAAAATATTAAAATGGGATAGACAGGTCGAATGAATATTCATTTATTTTTAATGAATATTCATTTATTTTTTGACATTTTAAAAAGACAATTTTAAAAGTGAAAATTATTTGATTGCATTAAATCTCAGTGAAGGCTGAAAGTTGACAAAGTTGACAAACAAACAAACCAAAAATTATAGGAGCGCAGCGATTAATGGTAACGATCAACCATTATTTCATGTTGTTTTCTTGTCTCATTTGGTCACTATATTATAAAACAAAATGATATCACAGTTCATTTTACATCTCTGCTCTTTAAATGCCTATAAAGTTTCTGAATTAAATCAGTAACACAAGTAACACAAGTTGTGTTCCGTTCCTTAGTGAATGAGTATTTTTGAACAAATAAGTTGAGTCAATGAATTCAAAAATTCACTTCTAAATATGTATAAATTAGTGGCTTTGTCCAAAATCAAGTAATCATGTCATGCCTGTTAAAAAAAGTATTTTCTATACAACATTAATTGGTGTTGTATGAATTAAATCCCAACGCACTTCATTCACCATGTTGTCATTATAATGGAACTATCATCAGTTATGTCACTGAAAATAAAAGCTCCACTAATAATACACAGACTGACAAAACCGTTCAGTCAATTCGAATTAAAGAATGAAACTTACTAATAGTATTAAACATGTTCTAAGTACATTAACAAAACACCATACAGCATTAGGAGGAAACAAGGTGGATAGAAAAACACAGAACCTTTTCTTTTGAAAATACACCCCCTGCATGTCCTTGCTGTACTACCCTGTGTATTTTCACCCCTTCCATTATATTGGTAAAATTACAATATAACACACAGGTATGCGGTCATAGAGTCGATAGAGGATAAGTGTAGAGAAGTCTTATGGCTGCAGTTTTCTCTGCAGGCTGTGCCTCAGGCAGAGGAATTGCTTGCTGTAGTGGTTGCTAAATTGTCCGTAGACCGTTTAAAGGACGTTGGGAGTTTTGTTATCTTGCCAGTTTATTTCTATTTCGTTCAAGTGAGTTCAATCTTGATTGTGACACAATGTTTGAAACCTTTTCAGTACTTAGATGATGAACAAACTGAACATCTTGCGTCATGTAACCGATAAACACTGTGATTACTGGTTTACAACCCTAACATGTGCACTCTGGGTAACCACAATTCACGGAAAACAATTTTTGACAGTGTTAATAATAGAACTGTCAGCAGTGTAACCTGCTACCAAGGCTGCAACTCAAGCTCTAACATAAACACATGCGTGGAGACATCACAGCCCATCTGCTTTTGAAAGATCTATTTGTCATAAATAACTCATCTCAATAGCATCATATCTATAGGTCATGGAAATGGACCAAGGGTCACCTTCCTGATGATAACTAGCATTGGGATAAACTGTTTTATAAGGGTTTATTTGTGTCTAAAGAGGTGCATGTCGTCCAGTTGAAATACAGTTGCTTGGAGTGATTGAGAAAAATGTCACTTCACTCAGCAAGTGATGAAAACTGACATATGGCATCAAAGCATCATTAAGGCTACACCTGCAGGAGGAGGGTTGAGGTCTTGAAGAAGATTTTAACAGGAGGGGAAGTGTTTGCAGGATGAGGAAGGGCATTAAACAGCTTGTAGGCACCACTGTTGGGTAGATACAATACAGAAATTCAGTAAATAGGGCTACACTGTAAGATGTTGTATGCTGATAAACAGTGAAGTGTTAAGCAGCCCAGCATGTGAAGCACTAGATTTGAAGGATCGATCGATCAGACCCTTTAGGGATTTCATTAGTGCAGACCTCATGTTATGTACACCAGTAAGTGATTTGCAGCCTATTTTAGCGAGGAACCGCCCTTTCAAACAAAGAGACCTTCTAGCTGATTTGCATAGTGACCACTCACAGGGGTAGATTTATACACCAGAATTATAGATGCAAAATAAAAGCAATTTGGCAAATGGTTGGACAGAAAACGTGTAAAAACTCTGATAAGAAAGTATGCTTGTCAAAAACGGTCACAGATAAAACTGAAAGTATAACAGAATACACAATTCTATTCCTGGACATATAATCCACTTCATATTATTATTAATTATATAATAATGTCTTATTTAATTATTATTTAAAAGAAGTTCATTTGGTTGCACGTTTGACTAGACACATTTTAGACAAATATTTCTTCCTCAGGCAGAATTAATCTCTCATTGACCTTGATTGTGTAGTTTGTACTTTTGTGTAAACGATTGTGTAAAAATTTACTATTTTAGAGCACTTTAACGTGTTTTACATATAGATTATTTGTTTTTTAACTTTTGGACTTTTGGGTTAGAGTATTTTATCCTCCAATACTTTACTGTGTGCTTTTTTTGTAACTACACGCTCTGGATGCTGTGTTCTTCTTTTGCCTATGTAGTGTAATTGTAACGCAAGGTACTCACAGGCAGAGATCCAATAGCGTGTCTTTTTTTATTAAGAATGGTCTTACAGGCGGATAGTCAGGACAGGTGTTATGATTATGAGCTCTGCGCTCCCCTCCATGGCCACCAGAAGGAGCTCACTCACTTATACTGACACTTCACTACACACTACATTTCCCAGCATCCATCACACTGCACTGATTACACATACACAGCTGGACTCTATCATGTCTGTTTGCTCATGCCACCTGTTACCAATCACATGAACTATAAAATACTGCTTCACCCCTTCACAACGGCGAAGTCTCGATTTGCCGTAGCTATCAGTCTGAGCGTTATTTATCCTGTCTTGTCTGCCTGTTGCCATTTCTGCCTGTTACCCGTTACCCGTTATCTGATTCTGTTCTGCCTGCCCTGACCTGTGCCTGGATTAACGCCTATGATTGTCTGCTGCCTGTCTTGACCACCGCCTGTACCACGTTTCTGCTACTGTCTGCCTGCCTTTGTGAACCCTGCCTGGATTATTGACCATTCTTAATAAAGACATTGCAATTGGATCCCTGCCTGTGAGTCCCTCTGTTACAACAGGAAGACAGAATCAAAAACAGGAAAACAACAGGGTCGGTAACAGGAGATCAGACACAGGTATAAGCGGTCAGTAAAGTTCACTAACAGCAAAACAAGACTTTGCCCAAACAGTGTGTTTGACAGACTCTTTTATAGTTTTTATATAATTTCTAACGGAATGATCTTGTAGGTGGCGGCCATAGATAATTGTTCTTTCCTTTTTCTTCCTGCTTGATTTGTCTTTAGTTTTATGTTTTGTTAGGGTCCTTGTCCACTCTCTGTAGCACAAGGCAGTGCCTCCATATCTAAACGTCGCAAGGAGGTTAGTTGTGTCTCTCAGCACAGTTTCAAGAGCATGTAGGAGATACGAGGAAACTGTCTGTCACACGAGGAGAGCTGGGCCAGGATTTAGAAGGGCAACAACCTAGCAGCAGGAAGTTCTCCTTTATGCGAGGAGGAACAGGAGCACTGCCAGATCCTTACAGAATGACCACCACCAGGCTACTGGTGTGCATGTTTCTGACCAAAGAGACAGAAACAGAATTTATGAGGGTGGCAACACCATCCAGCATGACCGGTTTGGTAGTGGGTCAGTAATGGTTTGGGTAAGAATATATTTGGAGTGCCATACAGACCTCCAGATGCCTTCCCTTACTGCTGTTAAGTACTAGGATGAAATCCTCAGAGCCATTGTCAGAGCTTATGCGGGTGCAGTGGCCCTAGGTTCCTCCTGGTGCATTATAATGCCCGGCCTCATGTGGTTGGAGTGTGTAGGCAGTTTTTAGATGATTAAGGCATTGATGCCATTGACTGGTCCTCATGTTCCTCATGCCCCTACCTAATTGAGAATCTCGTTATGTAACGAAGCATCCAAAGCTGCCAAGAAGCACCACAGACTGTCCAGGAGATCACTGATGCCCTTATCCAGGTCTGGGAGGAGATTCCCCAGGAGCGTACCCAAACTTAGTCATGTATAGGAACATGGGGGCCATTCATCAGCGTGTAAAGACATTTTGTACATAATTTTAAAGACATTTGCTTTCCCGTCCCCCCACCGCATTTCATACCATTTGTGTGTTGAAAAAATGTTCTAAGAGACTTTCTTCCCAGACAAGAAGGTAAAGAGATTTGAACTTAATAGTTCAAGAAAATGTTGTGTGCAATATGAATAACATAGTCATGTCCGATCTGACATGACTAGAAACATAATGGCTATAACATCTAATTTCTAGCAACATGTATTATCCTGATTTGGGCTTCCAGCAGGATCTGTCTGTATGTAATACTGATGATCTTGAGCAAAAGCATTAATGCAGATTTCACACGGTGCAAGTTTGGCTCTAATGAGGCTGAATTCATCAGAACCAGATGCAGGGTTGCCCACAGGTTGTGATGTGCTTGGCACAGAGCTTCAGATTTTTATGCAGGTGGTTGATTACATATGTCAGTTCTTTGGCCCTTTCACCTCTCTCTGTGTTAGCTTGATCAGTTAATAGCATTACACCGCACATTACGTTCCACCAAGATGAGCCACTCAGTCTCTGGGCAATGTTTTTATTTCAAGTCAATTATTAAATAATGACCAATTTCGTAATAAGTCACCCGACAAATCGGTAATAAGTAACCTAGCAAATTGGTCAGATAGAGCAATAAGCCTATTGGTCCTTCTTCCTCTCTTCTTTTCTGAATGCAGATCAGTCGTTTGTTGTTACAGGAAATATGGAGGTTCTTTAAGAGAATGATGAATGGATAGTTTTGCTCTGACTCACCATTGCAGTGCTTCAATACGGTACTTGCACTGACTGCTCCACTTGCCTTAGCAATGGATTCTCAGAATGATCTGAGTTTCTCTTTTTAAAGCCATTCATTCTAAATGACATGTAGTGTAATACATATGGAGTACCGAAACAACTAAGTCATAATTAACAATTATGGAGTATGCATTAAGGAGTCAGACAAAAAAAGTAGAATACATTTTTTTAAATCATTCAAACACTCAATATGATTGCACTAAATAACAATAAAAGCTGAATGGTATATGATCTACTCTAGAAGGTTATGATCTATTTTCCTCAGTAATGATTTTAATTAAATAGTAGAGTATTGCACCATTAATTTAGACCTCAAAATTAAACATTATACATGTATTATTACTAATCTATACGTATTTAACACTAAACATTAACCATTTTTTTTTAAATGAATGCTGAAAAGTCATGGTCAGCTTTATCAACATTAACTGTTTTCAACAGAAAAACCTTTCAATTCTCAAGTTTAATAATCTGCTCACTTAAGATAAAAAATGCCTTTTTTGACCCACTATCTGTTAAAATTCCCTCTGCCCTATAATGTCCTCTGAGCACCTCAGAAAAAGCCCTTACAATGGCTGTTTACCCCCCTCTTTCTAAGTCTCGTCTTTATCAATTCATTTCAGTAACTGAGAGCTCTTACCCCTTCCTCTTTTTATTGCTTTTCCAGGCTGTATTATGGGTGAGGAATAGGAGTTGATATTCTGTCCACTTCATTCCAAAAAATTAATAGGATCTTTCTATACGGAAATGAGACAGATAATCGCATGTGTCCATAAGTGAGGCATATTTTTATTTGTACTTTATTGTTGCAGTTGAAAGCTAAATGCTTGATCTCAGCTCTGACGGTTACATATAGTAAAAAGTCAAAGAGACAAAGAGAGGAATAAGTTATAAATAGGGGTATTTTGAATTGAGATATGTAATTTAGAAAACTACTGTTATTGAATACTACTAAATTAGAGCCTCTAAATGAAGGCAGTTCTGAAGTCAATACAGCTCCCAGTATCCGTGAAGACATTGTTTATTCCAACCTAGTGAATAAATAGTCCTTGTAGACTTTGCCCCCCATTCCAAAAAAAACAACAACTCTATTCCAAATGTATTGTTTCTTTGGCACTTTCTTAAACCATTGTTTACAGGAATGGCCTCTGCATGCTAGGTCTCTGTTCTCAAATCATGGCCTTCTGTTGTCCTTTGCAGTAAGTTTGATTACAGACATTGTGAAACATTGCTGTGTGTGAATTGGGGTTGAATGGGTAAACTTGAAAACTAAAGTGATGATTATACAGCTTGTGCAGGAAGATAACGCTGTTATAGTTTTGACAATGAAAGGGAAATTCTCCCTGGCAGCACTTACTCCCACTGCAGAAGTGCTTATAGTAGTGTGCCATTGGGAATATTGGTGGTGGACATGTAATTGGTTGTTTGTGTGTGTGTGTGGTAGGGGAAGTATATCCTTTGATTTAATCTGGGTCAATGTCTGCCAAAGCCTTTATCTTAGATGTATATGCTGCTGTAGCATCTCCTATCTTAAAGCAATAGTTTACATTCAAACCAGTATGACTTTCTTTATTCCACTGAACAAAAAAAGAGACGTTGATCTAGATGTTCACACTACAATTTTTCTTAATGGAAGTAAATTAGGGGCAAGTAAAGTCAAGCTTAAAATAACCAACAATACCTCAAAAGAACCATACAAATTATTTCACTTTTCACAACCTTTAAAGTCAAGTCTTTCAAGTCTTCTGAACTCATACAAAAACACAAATGTATTTCATTATTGAATGATAATCACCAGCAGAAAAAAAGACAAAACGGCTGTTGCGACGTTGTTCAAGTGCGTAAATAGAGGTTTGCGTTTGGCCTTAATTATGTGGCAACAAACTCTAATTCCACTGAATCATATTTCTTCAAACCGTTGACTTTTCACCATCTGAAGAAACCGTTGACTTGTCTGTGATATAGAAGTACCTCATTGTAGAAAAGCACCTCTTCAGAGGACAGTTATTGTTATTACTGGCAAGAAGACGCTGGCTAAAAGAAGCTGTGTTCGTGAGAGACTTTCAAAAGAGTTCACTGCAGTCATTGCTTATATATTATTCATCCAAAGTATCACTGAAATATGTAATTTCTTTTTCTTTAGATTAAATTATTATTTTCTTAACTAAATATTAACTAATAATTAACTATTCTTACTGTTATATAATTCAATGATTCAACAACATTACAAATTGAAACTATTGCAGGTTCAATTTGTAAAAGTTTTCAATTTATGCAATTTTTAGAGAAATTATTTGGTAGTCAGAGGTGTTGAGGTTCAGAAGATTTTTTAAAAAAGGTTTAAAGGGGGTGTTTTTCAAAAAATAAAAATAAACTACCAATCACTACTAAATGCTGCTCAAGAAACATTTCTCATTATTATCAAATAAAAGTGACTTAATATTTTTAATATTTATATATTTTAAGATTCTTGGATGAATATAACTTTGTCACTTTTGATCAGTTTAATGAAGCATAGAGTAAAAATAAAAATTCCTTTTAAAAAATTCAAATAATATTAAATTCATACTGACCCCAAGCTTTTGCATGTTAGCATTTTTTTCCTTTTCCTTAAAGGTATTGTAATGCTTCAGAAGATTTTTCAAAAAAATATAAAGTTGGGAAAAACTTTCCCATTTAAGAGTTATACTTTTTAAAGAGACACAAATTCATAGCCTTCTATGGTAGCCATGCTTTCTTATTTTGGATTGATAAGCTTTAAGTGTTCAAAATGCTGCAAGAGTGAAGAGTTAGTCTGTGAAATAGGTTATACATACACATCAACAGGTCCCTGTAGTGTAGGATAAAAACAGAAAAGAGCAAAAGACCAGAGGCCAGATCTGCCCTCAGGGCTCAATAACTCTCCAGTCAGCTTCCACGGTTAGTCCCAAGATGAGGTTTAAATCACATTCATTGCCATCTTTCCTCCAGAAAGCCGATTTACCCGATGGTGGGATTTTGAAAGCAGACTGCACTTGTTCACATGTCATCAGAGCGGCTGAAGCACATTCAGTCTGAAGTGACGAGAAACAGAGAAGGAGAATCAAAGAATGGAAAAAGGCGGCTCATAATGGGTCACTTTTGAATGCTAGAATAAAGAAGTGATCATTACTCTGTCAAGTAGAAAAGGGTTCAGGTAGTGCAGAACAGTAGTGCTGCTTAATATTTTTATGGACTTTTCTTTCTTTAAGAACAGCAGAAGAATTTTTTGTTTGAAAAATGGTAGTATATCGCAGTGGAATTGACTAATTAATATTAGGTTTTCCACCCAAAAAATTCATACTCTGCTAGAAATAAATTGCTCCTAAAATCATCTTAAAGTAGTGTTCTGATCTTAACTGGCTTAAGCTGGAGTTTAAAGTAATAGTCTAACTAGTTTAAGGAGACTGGAAAGCCAGCTAACCACCTTAGCCAAGCTTTTTTTCAACAGGATACTCATTCCACCCATAACCAAATAAAGTTGCTGATATTACTATATAAACAGAAAAGAAAATATAATTGGGACTAGAATTAAGGAAAGAATATTGATTGTATTAAATAAAATGATTTTGATGGACAAGAGACATGTTTTATTTTTAATTATTACAATTGATAATTTTGATTAGCTTGTTATCTTGTTGTGATTCGGGTCAATGCTTCATAAAAGATGGAATATCAAACAGAAGGTAATTGGATTGAGCGTAAAAGTTTCTTCAGAAAAACACCTGATCAATATCCAAGAGATTGGTAGTAGTGAAAAGGTCAATGACCTACTTTAAATAAGCAAAGTTACTCATCAATCTGGATGAAAAATTAATTTATTCCACTAATCTCAGTTGGAAAAGGTATTATCACTATAAGTTGAATAGTCTTACTGTTAAAATCTTATATACTTGCACAATTGATTTTCAAGTGGATTTTTTAATTGATTTCTTATAGTCATTGATTTTTTTGGACTACCTCACCATCAAAATTGTCAGATCTGAATAAAATATTGTTCAAGATACTGATGGAGCATTTTTCTTTCACTTTATTTAATGAACTTAAAGTCATAGCTTTAATGAAGGAACAGGAGGACACTTGACGACAGGGAGGTTTGTATAATTCACAAGGCCTGAGCTGTTGGATAATATGTTTTCTTTGGGGTGGCATATGTACTCCGTCATTTAAAAATTCATTGTTAAGTGAGTCTCTGGAAAGCAAATGCATCATTCCTCTCCGTGAAGACTATCTTTTATTTTTTAGCCTATTTCTCAAGGAATTAAGGAGATGTTTCACTGAACAGTTTAATGAGATCATTATCTCACAGCCCTTTTGTCTTTTTTTTACTTTCCTAACATCTTTAAGAATAAAGAAGTTTTGGTCAATGATTCGTCAAGGTTAATTTAATTGCTATGGCTCTTCCAATCCATTGCTATACTGTTGCTAAGGATTTCTTCGCACTTTGTGAGGGTTGAGGAGAAAGTCTTGATGCTTGACAGAATAAAAACAAGGGTTAGCCATGCTTTGCAACAGTGCTTTTAACATTGCTGTAAGAGCGTGATGTTGCGAGTATTGAGCAAAAGAGTCGGTTCTGGTTCAGATCAACCAGATTTTCACTGATGATGGTAGGGAAATAAAATGTCTTGAGTTCCTAGCATGGCTCGCTCTTAAAAGGTGAATGAGAACTTGCCAATCTGGGTTTCTTTCTTCCTCTAAGGAAACTTTCCCACCAGCTGAAGCACTATTGTTTTCTGATGCAATCGTTAGTAAGAATGCTTACATGCTTCAGGCTCTATTTGGATTCTCACTCAAGAACTGGAACACATGGACGTCTGATTCCACATTCCAGTCTTGTATTTTGTGCAACTTTGAGCAGGGTGCTCCTTTCTACCATAATGTTCAAAGTGAATATCAGCTGGGTGTTCCTCTTTTACATCAACAAAGCTCCTCAATGATGGCTCTCCTGTGGATTGGCTGAGGAACTTTTGGTGTCGCTTCATAGAGTCATAAAAAGGTCCTAGTGTTATGAAATTGCAAATATTGTCCTTTAAGAGTTACAACATCTCTTTGTGATGGCAGGCCATGTGGCGTGAAATGCTTTTTAAAATAGTTTTAGATGCAGCATTGCATTTCTCTAATTGTTTGTGATTGATTATGACCTCTTATGATCTGAAAGACTTCTACTAAATATTATAAATAATATATTACAGTTTTTCTCAATTGCCTAAAGAAATTTATTGAAATTGTGCCTACTTTTTTTTTCTTTTAATTCTAAACACAAATCCATAACTTCTCACTCAATTCCCCAAGCTTCTTATTTTCAGGTCAAAATGAAGCTCTCCAAAAAACAAACTCTGCCCTCAGACATGATGCATAAGTCCTCAAAAACACACACACAACAACATAGTCTCAAAATTCAATACAATGCTATAAAAATGGTAGTACGTTATATTGCTTTTTAAAATCCTTTTCACATGATGAAAACAATAAAAACCTCAATAAATGCATACATTTGGACATTTTTATTTCTTAATATACTGCACAGTATAATACACCAAACAACAACAAAAAATCGTTCTGCCCCAGGATCCCATCTTTGCTCTGGGACAGTTTAGAGAATCTTGTCAACATCACAGGGTACATTGTCCCTAGCCAGGCTCTTGCATGCCTGACCTGAAAAGTCTAGGTAGGCTTCTTCCATGGCCTGAAGGAGATGAACATGGATGTGAGATTGTCAGATATACATTTTCCACCGCCATGCCGGAAAAAAAATCCCCTGTTGGGTTTAGAAAGAGAAACTATGCAGGCAGAAAGATGTTGCAAAACCTCAGGTTATAGGTAAACCAGTCATGAATCAGCGCAGTGTGATGTAAGCTGACGTTATCCCAAACAACAACATAGTGAGGTTGCTCTGGTTTTCCTGGCTCCCTCTGGTCAAACTGGAACACACACTCTCTTAGACCATCAAGGGAACCAACGAGGAGCATAGTTTTATAGTGTAGGGACGATTCGCAAATCCATTGCCGCTTGTATATATATTCTTTTCTTTTTCTTATTTGTACATATATTATTTTATTTTTCTTATTTGTACCTAAATGTTCTTTTCTTTGTCTTATTTTTCTTATGTTCTTTTCCTTTTTCTTATTTGAATGAGTTGTAAAGAGTGATTTATGATCAAGGTAGGGATTTATATTAGTTAAATCCTTTCTTTACTTTTCTGTATTTTTCCATCGAGTAAGGATAAATATTGTCTGCACGTCTCAACAGATAGAGCATGTTATCAGAATGTTTTGGGAAGTTTCTGTTGATTGTTGGAGCCTGAGCCGAGTTCAGCCTTGGAGAAGCTGCGTGTGTGTGTGTGTGTGTGTTAATATGGTCTGTATTGGTGAGGTGATTAACTGGCACTATCAGGAGACGGAATGACTTGTTGTTCTTGACAAGCCACGTCACGAAACCATCAAACATGTGATCAATGAAGATATGCTTCAGACTGTCTGCTCTTGTGTGGAAAATTACTAGTTTTGTTATGCCTACGAACTCCTTGTGAGACCTGAAGCTAGCTTCTGCTGTTGAAACTGCAAACTAAACTTCACTAAAATGTCTTCTATTGACTACACTTCTGACTCCTGGTCTTCATTCAACATATCTGGCCCTCGGGCCTTAACTGTAAATTCCCCTACAATAGTGTCAAAAAATGGCATGACCACGTGTTGGCTGATGGCTCTGCATTGTAGCGTTTTCTCCTCGTTGGCCAAGGACATTCACAATCGCCAAATGTAGTATGTTCCTTCTCCTTCTTTTGGTCATGTTAAATCTAGCATCATCATCACAGATTTTCTCTCTGTCCTTTACATGCATTCTAGAAGCAATCACATCATTACTGCACTGCACAAGCTGATTGGCCTCTACTGATCCTCCAGCCAATGAGATTGCTCTTCCTCCCATTACCCCCGTGGGATTCACCTGCCTAGATCTACTTTAGATCTAAAGAGATTTATGTATGTTCTACTTATGCAGCAGCATATCTTACATGCTCACAGCAGCAAGTCCATACTTGTCCTGCAACAGCAGCAGTCCTCAATAGCAGCTGTAGCAGATCTAGTCCATCAAGACCAAATACATTGACATTGCCATATTTAATAAATCAACTGTAAATGCGGAAACATCTAAAATATGCTGGTGGTTTAAAATCACTAACACCGATTTGATATTAATCACAATAATCTGCATTTAACAAATTTTGGAAAGGATTAATAAATACATAGAGTAAGTGATGGTTGAAGTGAATGTTAATACAAAAGAAAAGTATTAAAAATATTTTAATAAAATGTGTTTTATTTTCCTTTAAAGAGAAGAGACCCATTTGATTTAAGCCATTTCAATATAATTTTATCACTAATGAAGAGGCAACGCTCTGCTAAAAGCTAATTTGGAATTAATGACATATACACAGTCAATTGAACTACTTGGTGAATGACTTCAAGGGGACGCATAGATGAGACGCACATCTCTTATCTGTAGTCAGTATAAAAATAATTTACTGTCCTTTTGTGTAGTCAGTTTTTACAAAGGCATATATGTTACTTGAAGTGCAAATATGTTGGAATATTAATAATGAGGTTTGTTATATTTAAGAACCACACAGGGAATTCACTGTTGTTCGCTTGCATTTCAGCTAAAACATTCTCTTGTCACAACATTTGTGATCGTTACCTGATTTGTACAATTCCTTTAGTGAGTGGGGTGTTAAAACAACACCATTACGTTTTTAGAAAAATCCCCCTAGTGTGTTGATCTTGACAGTGGAGCTGATGTATTTAAAAACCCAAATGTAAAATGAGGCCAATTACAATAGAAGAAGGATTGCATTCATCATTTGTTCTTTATAAATCAGGAACACATGGTCATTCACACCTCATTAAGTGACTGTGCCATGGACATTGGCCAAATCCCAATAACAAGCAGATGTCTATGGCGGTACAACTAACTGATCATAGAGCAGATAGCATAATACAGAATCAGTAACAGAGAATATCAGAATATGGTGTAAAGTGAGTTTATATTTATACACACTACCACTCAAAATATTTTTAAACGATTTTGATTGAAGACTCTTATGCATTTTCTATTTGAATATATGTGATGGCAAAGCTGAATTTTCAGCATCATTACTCCAGTCTTCAGTGTCACATGATCCTTCAAGATATCATGCTAAAACGCTGAATCAATGATCAAAAAACATGTCTTAATGTTTTGTTGAAATATTTTTTTTATATTTCTTTAATGTCAATGATCCATTTAATGCATAATTGTTTAGTAAAAAAAACGTTTAAACTGTACTGTTTATGTGTGTGTGTGTATATAAACATATATTTTTTGTTCAATTTAATTAATTGGACAAAAACAGCTGAGACATTCTTTGAAATTCATACATATGTGACAGTCATATTGATTTGGAACAATAAGAAGGTGGAGTACGTGACATAATTGTTATTTTTGAGGAACTGTCCCTTAAAGATGGTGGCACTTTAAATTATTCATCCCTCTGCCAGTATACTGGAGAGGAATCGCTGTATCTTTACAGTTGCCTTAATGCAGTTTCCCTTCTTCTGAACAATACAGCAATAATTTTTCTCATTAACAATTGACGATTTTATGCTATAGACCAATTAAGAAAATTTCTACTCTTTGAAGTATCGTGCAGCACTGCTACATATACAGTCACATCTCTCTTAAGCCCTTTTAAGTGGCCCTTCCCTGAGGTTATCCACATCATCATCTGACACCGAAGGGAATGACCCGTCCAAGGGAACTAGAGGCGGGGAGAACACGGTCATAAAACACCAAACAGTTCTAGGAACAAGCTTGTGTATGTTAGGATCAAGCAACATAACAACCCAAGTACATAAAATATTTACACCTAAGTAAGGTATTGAAATCCAAAAGACTTGTCATTTGTGGCTTAATTAGTTATTAGCACCAGAATGCTTGCCGGGATGGTTGGCATGAATAATAGAAGACCATTTGAAGGTCATTAAAATCAAGGCAGTTTGCCGTTGAGCAGGGGGAAAGCAGTTTGAATTGCCAAATGCTTCAGATTAACAATGCCATCGCTTGGCTCCCCACGCTCAAGCAACCAGTAAAGGCAAGGTGGGGGTAATTTGTCAAGTGCTCTAGCGGGGCCATCTGTGCTACAGACTGACAAATGTCCCCCTTATTTGTCATAAGGACACATGTCGTACAAGCACTGAATTAATTCCCCCTTTGCAATACATTTATTTGTCATCCAGGTATTTAACCGGATTTCGTCTTGCATTGCTCACACTGTATTACGTGGGCTTGACAGGACAACAGGCGGTTACGCCCCACCAGCTTTTCCAAATACTTTACAAGAGAAGGTGCAATATGAGGTGAATCTGATGTATGCGTTGAAAAAATAAAAAGTAGGAAAAGCACACTCAGCATTGAGTGCAGTTGTATAAATCAAGATACACCAATTTCGAGTAGCAGCGTCCCCATTTTCTTAGTCTCAGAAGGGTTGTAATGCGTGCGTGTGATGAAATCTCCCTGTTGTTTGAGCTGGATTCTTCCATCTTGACAGCGCACCCAAGAGAGCCGACGGCTTTGTTGTTGCCAGTCTATTTCATCTCTTCCTATAAGCAGGCGTCGTGCAAATAATGCCATTTGGTAAATATGATGGAGTGCCATTAGAGCAGGTCAAGGCCAGTAATCTTCTAATCTCATTTCAGACAATATGGCGCCTTCCTAGGGAACTCTCAGTCCGTGGCCCCTTCACCTGATAAAAAGACGCTATAGAAATTTATTTGAAGATGCCTTTCCTGGAGAGGGCAACATTTTCACCTTAATCAAAAGAAGGATGAACATGACTGGCTGTGTGTTTTATTATTGCCTTTCTTTATCTATTACATTTCATGACAGGAATGGCAGGCGTGACACAATATGTTTCCAGGGACGAGAGATTTGTTGCAGAACTGCTACACATTATGACACAATTACACCCAACAACATAGTTTCACTGTCGACTAGAAACCTCCTATCTTCATATTTTGTACCCCCCCCCCCCCCCCCCCCCCCATTGGTTTTGGGAATATTTAACCAATAAAAAGTAGTAAAAAGAGCTTGTGACTACATTTACCTTTATGCATTTGGCAGACTGCAGACTTTTATCCAAAGCAACTAATATTCAACATTCAAGGAACACACTGAATCAAGTCTTGCTTTCCCTGGGATCAAACCCATGACCTTGGCACTGTAAGCACCGATGCTTTTTTGATTGAGCTACAGGAAAGCTAAACTCATAACTCCATTGCAATGAAGTGCAACACACATTATGGACCATCTCTGCTTGTTTGCAATGCAATGGTAAATACAGTATGCAACATTCACTGGTCAAAAATGCTCATAACTCCATTTGAGCTTGCTTTTGGTAAAATGTTAATAATATAGTGACGCATACAAGCGTCTGACTGTATGTAAAGCCAAAATATCAACTTTGACAGGACAGTGTATATATTTTTTTAACGGGTTAACATGTCATCAGAAAAAGAAAGGAGCACGCATGCATATTTGGCGTACTTTCCTAGGGGAGGGCTCCAAGCTCAGAATTTGGCCTAGAGTACTCTTCCCATATTCCTTTGTGGGAATAGGGATGTCTAGGGAGGACTAGTGTAAAATGGGTAATGATGCACAGTTAGCATTACATGTGAAAGCAATTTTAGCATCCAGTATATGCCTTAATTGTAAACTGTTAGATTATGTTTTGGTTCACACATGATTCAGATATGTTTGAGGTTACTGTGGTTTTACTATAAATAGTAAATAGTTGAACTACAGTCACTGTAGTAAAATCATATGGTCCATTTTCATTAAGAATTGCCTTTGACAGGCATTTGTACCCATAAAATGCAACCTTCAGATTTAGATGGTGTATGATTTATTTGTTTAACAATTACATAATATAACATGATTCATTTGAACGTTTAATGTACAAATTAAATAAATATTAATTTCACAAGTTATATAAAATTTCAATTAGTTTATTGTGAACTAACTCAGTCTAATGGATCCATATTATGTTTTTCTGTCATCTGATGAGCATTGTTCTGGGCTGCTTCCCAAAAGCATTATGAGCCAAAGCTGATCACAAAGATTGCAATGGTATTTTACAATACTTTTGGGAAACGCAGTCCTGTTTTAATGGAGCATAGCAGTGATGGATTGATTGACCGGTCCTGTCTTGTAGCATTTGCTGATGTTCAGATTTGCATATTTATTCGCACACAATTATTTGCTAACATAGTTCATTTGTACAGTTAAATGGATGTTGTATGCATTAAATTCCTTACACAAAAGAAGATACAGTGGAGTTCACTTATATCGAGTCACGGTTAACTCGCCAATGTCGACGTTTTTGAAGTGGAACTGCCAAACTCCCTATTTGTCTCAGTATTTTCTTGTGGGTTATGTCGATTCTGTTATGTTGCTGAATCCTAGTATCTCGAGCAAGAATGAGGGACATATACACCACTTCACATGGTTATCTCGTGACTGAGAGTTCACTGCCCATGCACCGAGTTCGCGTTGCACGTGGATCGCGGTCCTTGCACAGCAGCTCCCAGATGCAGGCAGAGCAGATATTCACTCCTCCACATGCAAATGAATGTCCGGCAAGCCGCCGCTGGCTGATTACGCAATGGCAGTACGGGATGTCAAATGTTCTTTGACTAAAAAATAATTAAATCACTGCACAAATATAAATCGCTGCATTTGTTTAACTCATACAGCCTCAGTCACGTACTCTCGTCCACTGTGTGTGTGCGCCTGTCTGTGACAAAAGCTAACTAGCTGGCTTGCTTATCATGTCTCAGTCAAAACTGTACACCCAAAAATACAGGAAGGAGTGGGAAAAACCCTGAATTCCAAGGCTGGTTAAAGCCGTTTATTGGTGATAATACGCATGCATACTTGATAGATAAACAGAACACAAGAAAGTATGCAATCTAGTACAGCCACACACACATGCATGGCACGCACACACAAAAACACATTCTTGCTTATGTTCTGACACAGTCTTCTCAGCGCCGCTGCGGATTGAAGAACTGATTGAACGTTGAACGGGCAGAACACAAGAAAGTATGCAATCTAGTACAGCGTGATGACCTCATGAATGTGTTATGACTGTTTACGCTGTGAGCGAAATTGTGTTTGCGATGTTGGAGAATATAATTAAAGGTTTGTATCGAGAATCAAAGGTGTTTTTTATTGTATACTGGTAAATCTCTGCTGTTAGTTGGTGCACATATGCCTTTGTTGTTAGCAAACGTATGTACATTTTTATAGCATGCCGATCGTTTCATCAAACAAATCGCCATATTGGGTGTTGGTTATCTCGCTAAATGGTTATCTCGGTGCTTTTTTGCAACCCCAAGGCCGTCGACATAACCGAACTCCACTGTATATTGAAGAATATTTGTAACCAAACAGTTGATGGGCCTCAGTAACTTCCATAGTATGGAAACAATACTATGGAAGACAATGGGGCACATCAACTGTTATATAACTGTTATATATCGAATAACTGTTATATATCGTATTTTGTGTTCAGCAGAAGAAAAAAAAATGTCATACAGGTTTGGAATAACTTGGGGGGGAATAATGAGGATAGAATTTTAATTTTTGGGAGAAGTATTCCTTTAAGTGTATGTTTTCAAAAACAAGCAAGAAAAGATAAAACTATTCAATAATAAAATGTTTAATTTAATATCAATTAGGTTGAGAGTATAAAGGTTGAACAGTTAAGCATTAAAATGCAAAACAAACTAATTATTAATCACTAATTACTGGATCTGTGCTATTATTGTTTAAAGTAGCTAGTTAAAAGCAACACCTCTGAAAAGAACTGAACGTCTCAGGTTACGTACGTAACCATAGTTCCCTAAGAGGGAACGAGACACTGCGTCGAGACGCGATTGGGAACCCTTCAGTGTATATGTCTCTTGAAGCACAATAAAACCAACGTGCGGGCGTGTACGTCGCCGAGATGACGTCATCACGTCATGACCAAGGAGTATAAAGGCACGTCACGACCCGGAAGCGGGTTAGCTTGAACAGTGTCTGAACAGGCCGGCATGCCTAGGAGCTGAGGCTGCAAGACGCAGTGTCTCGTTCCCTCTTAGGGAACTATGGTTACGTACGTAACCTGAGACGTTCCCTGTCAAGGGAACTCGCACTGCGTCGAGACGCGATTGGGAACGAGGAATACCCACGCCGCCTCAGCGTACGGGGTATGCCAAGCGAAACGTAGCTCACTACGATAACGCCAATGATCCCAAGGCGGGGTTTAGGTCTAACTGGTAGAACCTAATAAAGGTATGCGGTGAGGACCAGCCAGCCGCATCACAAATGTCCGCGAGGGAAGCCCCTGCGAAAAAGGTTTTCGAGGCAGCCATGGTCCGAGTAGAATGAGCTCGGACAGACAGTGGACACTGCTGTCCTGCCAGCTCATAAGCTAAAGAAATAGACTCTGAAATCCATCTGCTCATAGTAGGCTTAGAAGCAGGGGAGCCTCTGGGGGCCCCAAAACAGACAAAGATTTGGTCTGACCTACACCACGTGGCAGTTCTGTGGACGTAGGCGTCCAGTGCTCGCACTGGACAAACCTTGTTCTTTAACTCCTGGTCATGATCCGTAAATGGAGGAGGACAGAGAGCCTGTAGTACTATGTGGCGCATAGGACTAGAAAGCACTTTAGGTACATAACCCGGCCTGGGATAGAGGAAAACTTTAGCCAAGCCGGGCGAAAACTCTAAACATGAAGGGGCCACAGAGAGGGCCTGCATGTCACCAATCCTCTTGAGGGAAGAAATGGCGAGAAGAAAGAGAGTTTTAAGAGTAAGGTGCTTATCTGAAATCTCGTCCAGCGGTTCAAAGGGAGCCTGGGACAAGGCCTGGAGCACCAGGGACAGGTCCCAAGGAGGCACCCTTGAACGTACTACAGGCCTCAGCCTCTGAGTGCCACGTAGGAAACGAACTATGAGGGGGTCCCTGCCCAAAGAGGCACCACTCAAAGGTACGTGGTAAGCGGCTATGGCAGCCACGTAAACCTTTAGTGTGGAGGGGGACAGCCCTGCTGCGAACCTTTCTTGCAGGAACTCCAGCACGGTGCCAACCTGGCAGGTAACTGGGTTCAGCTGCTTTTCGCAACACCAAGAAGTGAAAATCTTCCACTTCCGAGCATACAGTTTCCTCGTGGACGGGCTCTGGAGTGGAGAATGGTCTCTACAACCTCGGCTGAGAGACCAGACTCTATGAGCTGGGCCCCCTCAGGGGCCAGACCCACAGTTTCCACAGTTCTGGGTGAGGATGGAAAATCCTCCCCTGAGCCTGGGACAGGAGGTCCCTCCTGACCGAAATCTCCCACAGAGTGCCGTCTAGGAGGGACACCAGGTCCGAAAACCACACCCTGCCCGGCCAGCGCGGGGCAACTAGAGTGAGACGGACCTTCTCCCGGCGAACCTTCTCCAGAACCCCTGGGAGCAGAGCTACGGGGGGAAAGGCATACAGGGGTAGATTTGGCCACCCTTGCCTCATGGCGTCCAGACCGAGAGGCGCTGGAAGATAAAGGGAGAACCAGAGTGGGAAGTGAGTCGTCTCTCGAGACGCAAACAGATCCACTTGAGCCTGGCCGAATCTCTCCCAAATCTGCTCCACCACCTGAGTGTGGAGTCGCCATTCCCCGGGCCTCGGCCCCTACCTCGACAGGAAGTCTGCCCCCAGGTTCTGGGCCCCCGGGATATATATCGCTCGAAGAGAGAGCAGTTCCCTCTGGGCCCAGAGGAGGATCCTGATCGCCAACTTGGAAAGTCGACGAGACCGGAGACCTCCCTGGTGATTTATGTAGGAGACAACACCCAACTCCTCAGAGCTGGGTTGTTGTTATTCAAGTCGGAAGAAACCGCACAGGGCGTGCTTCCGGAACTTGAGAAGTCCCCGCGATAGGGATCGCCGCTGAGCCTCAGCTGCAGCAGGACCTAAACCGCGAGTCTGAACAGTCTCCTCGAAAACTGTCAGACAGGAATGGCACCCTACACAGTCGACGCTCTCGAGCGCGGACCATGTAAGATTAGCCCTCCCCCACACCTTCCAGTGAGCGAGAACGACACCTCGATGCCGAACTGCTAACTGCCATGACTGAGCCATGACGAGGCTCAGAACATGGATATCTTGAAGGCGCAGTGCCCAAGCCTTAGTGAAGGTGCAGTTGGTAAGTTTGCCATATCTGCGCACTTTTCTCAATCACACGTGAAATCCCTTTTCTTTTAAACTAGACTCGGGGCACGCGTACCAGCAAATACATACACACACGTTGAGCTTAGAGCGCTGTGAAGACACTGAAAGCTAACCCGCTTCCGGGTCGTGACGTGCCTTTATACTCCTTGGTCATGACGTGATGACGTCATCTCGGCGACGTACACGCCCGCACGTTGGTTTTATTGTGCTTCAAGAGACATATACACTGAAGGGTTCCCAATCGCGTCTCGACGCAGTGCGAGTTCCCTTGACAGGGAACTGTAACATTGCTGAAAAATCTAGTTCTATACTGGTGTCATTGCCTTTAGTTAGTTATTCTCTAATATTGATTTCAATATTTATAATTCAATATTTTGTGGATTAGGTGTAGCTGAATTCAAAAATGCTGACCAGACAGCCAATCAAAAATCAATGTACTGCAAAATTATTCTGATATAGAAATATATTTTGACCACATTGAAATCAATTATGGATATCCTAGAAATGGTGGTGAGAGCAATCTTCGAGCTTGTGAATATAATCAGAGAAGTTAAATGTAGATGTTTAAATGTAAATCTGAATGACTGTGGTTTACAGGTTGTTTACAAGGACAGTAATTCAATATGAATCTTAATCCTCACATTCTTTACTTCATTTAAAAAAACTGACAAATTTGAATGAATTAAATAATTACATTTCAATGAATTAAATATATTAGATCATCTTCCCCTTGCAATCTAGTGATCATTTTAAGGGTTGTTCACTCTTGTGAGGCATTGTTGACAGACATGATTCAGTCTCTGACCTATCAGGAAATATGGTGAGATTATTTTTGTGATATTGTTGTAATTTATGACCTTTTCAGTGCTGCAATATCACAGGACAGGATGAAATAAAGAGCTTATTTTTTGATTGAACAAATCAAGAATAAAGTCTAAAATCAATTTGAACTTTAACAACCCATATACTGGCATCTTTCTGTATCTCCCAGTGTATTGATGTTTCACCTTTAACTGCAAACATTGATATGGGCATCATTAAAGGGATAGTTCACCCAGAAATTAACATTTTCATTATTTACTTACTCCCATCAACCTCTTATATGGCGCTTTTTGTATCATTGTGTAGCTTGACAAATCCAGTACTCTTTCACTTTTATTGTATTAAATAGAAAAATATATATTAAAAGGAACCTATTATGCCATTTTTTAAAATAATTTATTTTGTTTTTAAGATCTACTACAACAGAGTTCCGTGCTTGATTTTTCGAAAAAACAAAACAAAACAAAAAACGTCTCGGGTTAAGAATGTAACCCTGGTTCCATGAGGGGAACGGGACGCTGCGTCAAAGCGCTAGGGGGAAATAGCCTGATGTCAGTCACGTGGAGATCTGTGCAACCAATGAGAGACGAACGTGTGTGAATGCATCACCGCCGGCGCGTGCCGGTGACGTCACGTAAGCGGCAGCTGATCTTGGCAGGATACACGTAAATTTATGTTTTTGTTTTTTTCGTAGACAAAAAGGTCTCCGCGGGCCGGATGAGAGCCGCAAAAGAGCAGTCAAAGAGCCGCATGCGGCCCGCGAGCCATGGGTTGGCCACCCCTGGACTAGGGGGTCCCTGCCCAAGGGCACCCAACCCAGAGGTACATGGCAAGCCGCTATGGCAGCCACATAAACCTTCAAGGTAGAGGGGGACAGCCCTGCCTCAAATCTTTCTTGCAGGAACTCCAGCACTTTGACAGGTTACTGGGTACACCTGCCTTTCACTACACCAAGACGCGAAGAGTTTCCACTTCAAGGTTTCCTCGTGGAGGGAGCTCTGGACTGAAAAATGGTCTCTACAACCTCAGCTGAGAGACCGGATTCCATCAGCTGGATCCCCTAAGGGGGCAGCCCACAGGTTCATTAGCTCTGGGCGGGGGTATGCAACCCTCCGCCTGGGACAGGAGGTCCCTCCTGATCGGAATCCCAGGGGACTCCGTCGAGGAAGGACACGAGGTCTAAGGACCATATTCTGGTAGGCCAGTGGCTTAGATGGACCTTGTCCCAGCGAATCTTGGCCAGAACTCCCGGGAGCAGAGTGATCGGGGGAAAGCCGTGCAGGCGTAGCCTCGGTCACGCCTGTACCATGGCATCCCGCCCCAGAGGCGCTGGATGTGTTAACGAAAGCCTCAGAGGGCAGTGAGTGTTCTCTACGGAGGCAAACAGGTCAACCTGTGCCTTGCCATATCTGTGCCAAATCTGCTCCATATAAGAAAGGAACCAAGAGTTCTTCCACATACTCAGGGTGCGTAGGCATCGCCCCGTGACCTTGATTGTGCGAAGCGGGTTTCCCCTTGGGGGGAACCCCTTGGTTTTCAGCCACCACTGCAGGGGTCTCATGTACAGCCGGCCCAGTGGGATAATGCTGGATGCCGCTGCCATGAGCCCTAACACCCTCTAAAGTGTTTCACCGTGAGTGGCTGCCCAGCTTGATGCTCTTGACGGCTGAACGAAAGGCCTGGATGCGCTCGGGGAAGAGCCGAGCAGACATGGCCACTGAGTCCCAAATGACCCCCAAGAAAGTGGTTCTCTGCGTGGGAGAAAGTACACTCTTCTTGGTGTTCAGCCTTAACCCCAGCTCCTTCATGTGCGGGCACAGCATCTCGATGTTGTGCTGCTAACTGTGGCGACTGGGCCAGGATAAGCCGTCGACATAGTTTAGGACACGAATGCCTTGCAAATGCAGCGGAGCTAGAGCAGCGTCCACTACCTTAGTGAACGTGCGGGGCGAGAGCGCCAGACCGAAAAGGAAGCACCCGATACTGGTACGCCTTCCCCCCGAAGGCGAACCACAGGAACTTCCTGCTGCGGAAGGATGGAGACGTGAGAATATGCGTCTCTGAGGTCGACCGTGCCGGACCAGTCTTAGGACCTGATCTGTACTACGATCTGCTTGAGCGTCAGCATTTTGAATTTTAGACGCATAACCCGCAACCCTCCATCCTTCTTTGGAACTATGAAGTACCGGCTGTAGAACCCGGACCTGCTGTTCGCGAGGGGTACGCCAGCAGAGTGTCTACTTCTGCTCCATAACCAGAGCCTGCTGGGGGCCTACCAGAGACTGTAGGACCCCCGAAAAACCGGGGTGGAGAAACCCCGAACTGGCGTACCCGCAGGTTACCGTGCGCAGGACCCACTGAGAGATATCCGGTAGAGGTGACCACGCACCTGGAACTGTACTAAGGGAACCAGCCTCCCGGGGCTGGCCTCTGGTACTGTGAACATATTCACCACTGAGCCGGGGCTTCCGGAAACTCGGGTGTAATGCTCTAGGACCCTCCTTAGAAGGGGTAGTTCACCACCTTGTTGCAGTAGTTCAACACCGTGTTGCGGCTTGGTGTCAGGACCGCTTAGTCTTAGCCTGCTTAGCGTTAAAGACGACCCTCAAATCACCCCTTTTGCCTGAAGGCTGAAATTGAACTTGTCGGCCCGACCTTCCAGGGTTCATCGGAGGAAGTCGGGTAGCGACACTCTCTTTTTGAGCGGCCCTGTATGAGGAGCTTTGAGACCGCGCTTGACCGGCAGTCTCACATGGAGGGCGGCGGGGAAGGACCTTACTGAATGCCGCCTGCTGTCGTGCAGCCTCCTGGAACTTGTCGACCACACTTTTTACGGCATCGCCGAACAAGCCCGAAGGGGACAGAGGGGCATCCAGTAGAACAAATTTATCCTTGTCTTTCATGGCCGATAGATTGAGCCATAAATGTCTCTCCGTGGCCACCAGAGCTGCCATGGAGCGGCCGACAGAGCAGGCCGTCTCCCTAGTGGCCCGAAGAGAAAAATCCACGGTCCGGCGCAGCTCTGCCACTGCCTCCGGACCGGTACCACCGTCCTCGTTGAGGTCCCCTAGCAACTCTGCTTGATAGGCCTGCAGCAGTGCCGTAGTATGAAGGCACGCAGCAGCCTGGCTGGAAGCAGAGTAAGCTTTCCCCACCAAAGACGACGTGACGCACTTCGGTTTGGTGGGGAGAGCCGGAGCTTTGATAGAAGATGCAGACTGGGGAACGAGGTATCCTGCAAGAGCCTCGTCCACTTTCTGCATCCCTCCATAACCATAGGGCTGAGCCCCGATGAGAGTCGTATACATAGCACTATGCGGTGTATGCACTCTTTCGGAGGCTGGCCTTCTCCATGATCTTGATACCTCAGCATGGAGATCAGGAAGGAAAGGCATAGCCCGGCGCGGGGGAGTGACGTGAGCAGGCAGGTAGCGCTCATCCAATATACTCTTTCTAGGACGAGTGCTCCTGGTCTCCGCCGGCCAATCAATACCCAGACGCGAGACCGCTCAAGCCACAACCTCAACTAACTCCTCAAACGCCGGCGAGGAGGGTGGCGAATCCTCCCCGATCGGGTCGACACTAGCTAAATCCATCTCATCAGAACTGGATAAAGTCAGTGCCGGAGCCCCAGCACGATCGTCTTTTGGGGAAACCGTGCCCACAGCACGCTCGTGACTGGGACCCGCCTCATCTCGCGAGGGCTGAGATAAGGAAGGACCCATCTCAGCTCCCTCAGCGAGATCCATTTGTGATCCCCATGACTGAGAGCGCCGCAAAGCCTCAGCTGCTGCAGTTCCCGAACCTTGGGGAACACTAGCCTGAGCGGCCTCCTTACCGACCGCCAGGCGGGAGAGGAGCGTACGCAATGAGAACCTCTCACAGTCCTTACAGCCGCCGTTCTCAAGCGCTGACCGCGCGTGCTCCGCCCCCAGGCAGACAACGCACATTACATGTGTATCCCTGTCCGTTATAAAACGCGGACAGGGAAAAACACAAGGTTTAAATGTCTGCTCATCAGCCATACTTTCACACACACAATTCCCTGATTTTTAAACTAGATTCGTTTCTAAATCACTCTCACACAGACACAGCACGCTAAAGACACTCAGCGCTGTTTCGGGCGCGCCTTTATGCTCTCTCATGACGTCACCGGCATGCGCCGGCGGTGACGCATTCACACGCGTTCGTATCTCATTGGTTGCACAGATCTTCACGTGACTGACGTCAGGCTATTTCCCCCTAGTGCTTTGACGCAGCTCGAGTTCCCTGAAAGGGAACAATTGTTTATAATATTTTTAACTTTTAATATTTTCAATTATGGCTCTTTTCAAAATTGCCCTATATACCCTCATTCACTGTTCTCTACATTAGTGGACTAATATAGTCAGGGGCAAACAGGGGCAAAAAAAGTGACCCTGAATTTTCTGGCATAAAGAGGCCCATCACACCAGGTTCACAACACACCTCTGTATACATAGTTCCCATAGTTTTGGAATGTGGGCGGAGTCAACCTCCGGGCGCCACTCTGTAGGGCAAGCTCAGAGCCTGAAGGCTTCCTACTATGCGTAACGCCAAAACAGATAGTAATAATAGCAGTACTGTTAATAATAATGACACTAATCTATACAGTATTTGATAAAAGTGGTCTGAGCAAATTTTCTAATGCTTCGACGGCAGATATTTCCTGTTTGCTAAACATGTCCGTTGTCGCTCTTCACTAAACGTCTTCGTTTGCTCTACTTCAAACGTCCTCACAACAGGTTTAGGGTAAAAACTAAGTTCCACGGAATCGTCTGCAAGGTTTGTACGATCTTTAACCGAGCATGTATTAGACATTGTGCGCCTGCAAATTGTATTCGAGCGAAACACGCGATGGCCCACGCTATGGGTGAGACTGTACAGTGACGTATGTGCGGACGTCATATGGGAACTATGTATACACCTATCACAGAGCATGCTGTCGTTTCCCATTCACTGCTATATAAGTTTACCACACTGTGATGACTTTTGGCTCTTAGAACCCTGAAAGTTTGGAAAGTGTCCATCGAGGCATATTTGTAACACTTGCAGGACGGTATGCGATGTGGAGAAACGCGGGAGACGCGGAGATCCAAACAGAAAACATTTCATTCACATTCACAGACATGACTGTGACAATATTATAGAATTCAGAAACAGTGCTTAGAGAACAGAGAATAGAGAACAGCTCCTTTTGGAGTGGACTTTGAAACTTTGCAGACCTTTTTCATTTTCAAAAAGCAACATTACACACTAAAGAACATACAAGCATGGACAAAAGCATAATGGACCCCTTTAAAGTGAAAATTCATCTTTCACTTTTAATCGAAGAAGAATGTCAAACACGTTTTAATTTTTTTGCGTGAACTATCTCTTTATTTACTGGGAAAGACAACAATAGTTTGTATATTTCAGACATATTTTTCTATCACTCTGTGATGTAGGTCTTTTTTTTTGCCATTGTAAAGATTGATTCTTGTTTTGGGCCATGCCTTTGGGCCTTATTAAAT
Organism: Rhodeus uyekii; assembly: GCA_037043235.1. Taxonomy (NCBI): domain Eukaryota; kingdom Metazoa; phylum Chordata; class Actinopteri; order Cypriniformes; family Acheilognathidae; genus Rhodeus; species Rhodeus uyekii. The sequence goes on from JAWRVZ010000086.1 coordinate 352,571, forward strand.
CAAAATGTAAACTCTATCTCCTCTAACAAACGGCAGAGAAAATGCCAGTGGCCGGCTCCCTGGGGGGTTGCACTCAGATTACACTGACAAGTTAACTACCGTATGAGCTTCCACTTCTCTTCTTTTATTTAGTTAGGTGATGGAATACTCTACATCTCTCCAATATTGCGGAGATGAAGAGCGGGGTTTCACCCCCTCGTCTGTTATTGTGTTTACATTGCAGGCACTATAATGGGGATTGTATGATTATATTGTAATGCACGTTGACAGTGTCTGGGCTAGACTGAAATCACCTAGTAGAGTATATATAGTGAACATGTCTTTGAGATTCTGTCCATTCTTGACCGTATGGCACAGTATTACCTTTCGCATATGTAAGCACTCACCTTGACTGATGTTCATATGTGGCTGCTGCAGCTGGGTGGAGGACACCATCAAAAAGGCCAATGCAGCAGGGCCATCTGGACTCCATATGGATAAGGGCTAATATCTAACTATTGTCATTACTCAACACTTTGGCCTGTAGGAAAGGTTAGAAGGATGACACCTGCAGTATCTGTCAGAACACTTAAAATATTGAAGCACATTATTTATTGCCTTTGTGGGTACATTTGTAATTAAGTTATAAGAAGATCATGCAATAAAGTATGCAATGAAATTAATTCAATTAAAAAAATATCACGTCTTTGTATCTTCATTTTGAAACAAACGATGTACATTTGTATACATAATGTACTTCACCGCTCAAAACTTTGGGCTCAGCAATATATTTTAGAACATTTTGAAACTCTTATGCACACTGTTTGATCAACAACACAGTAAAAACAGTATTAATTATTATGAAATATTATTACAATTTAAAATCACTGTTTTGGTTACACTGTTTTACACTATTTTATGTTGTCCTTGCTACAGTGTAATTGTAATTTGAATTGACTATGTTTAGTTACTTTAGGGCTTGGTTTAGGGTTAGAATCTTGTAATCATGAATTATTTACTGTTGTTACTATGTACATTATTGTTATTGTTGTAACTATGTACATTATTATTACTGGACACTAAGCTGTCACTCATTTGAATTCATTGCAATCTCACAAAGTTCTGCTAATTGTTTAAACTGAGTGTTAATATATTATTTAGCCTACATAATATCTTTTTTGTTTCAAGTTAAAGTATGATGAGATGATTTCAGTGTGCAGATCTCAGCACTGTTCAAAAATTCTACCGTTTTAAGTGGTGAGGGGATTTTAACTTTAACACAACTGACGGAAGTCATTAGATAATCTTAATCAGATTTTCCATTACATCCATTGAATTACATTGCTGTCGTGTGAGATTGATTATAGTGTGCAACACTGTAAAATGCATAAAAGTATGATGCAGTCTTCAATAAACCCTGTCTAGTGTTACTAGTGTCACTGAGCCCATACACTAATGTATTGCCGTGTCTCCGTGTGAGCTCACTGCTTCAAGTATGCTCAAGCAATGCTTGAGTATGCTCAAGCAAAGGTGTCAAGTCATACAAATCAAGTATGCTCAAGCAAAGGTGCTCTCCAGTCTGTGACATGTCTTGTGTGCAGGGCGTGGTGTTTGGATCCTGACACTGCAGTCTACTTCGGTTTCGGTTTTGTATTGGGATTTGGACATTCATGCTCCATATGTTTGTCTTCTGTTGTGATTGTACAAGATGAATGTTCACTCGTTCTTCTGCACTCTATCTTGTTGTGTCTGCGCTTTATCTCTATCATGTGCGTTTGCTCTGGTTGCGCACTCTCTTGTCCTGGTGTGTAGCACGCAGTTCATTTTTACATCAGCCCTGCGCTTTCATGTCATGTTTGGTCTTGTGCTGTGTTGTGTGTAGCTTGTGTTTTTCACTGGCTGTGAGCTTTCAAGTCATTTTGTTTTGTATGAACACGCAGCTTATGAGGGTATTCATGTCAAATTTTTTTTGGAGCACGTGGATTGTCACTTGTTTATCTTGTGCTAATGTAGAAATGTAATGAATGGCAAACCAAGTGAGTGACCATGACAACAAACAAGGTAGGGAGAAATGGTGCAAATGAGAACAAAGTCCAAACTGAATAAAATTGTGACAGAAATCAAGCCTTTGTCTGTCACCCGGGACTCTTATTTTGCCGTTGTCTCATGTTCCTTCTGTTTCCATGGACACTAATCCACCCAGCTGGTTTTCATTTGTTAATCACTGTTCTTGTATTTAGTCACCCCTGTTCACTCCTTAGTTGTCGGTTCTTGTTTGAGTTTGTGTTCACACTGGCTATGTGTGCACTTCTGTTACGGGCTCCTTGGTATAATTAAAGTTCCATTGGATCACGTTTCCTCGTCCGCTTCCTCGTCCTTGTCTTTCCGTTCCTTCCCGTGACATTGTCTCATCAATTTAATGTGTCCTTGGTAAATAAAAATAAATACATACTTACCCCAAACTTTTAAATATTCATTTATAATTTTAATGAGCTTCAATCAATTTTAAAGTCTTATTTATATTTTACATAGTCAGTTTTATTAATACACGGACAATGTTATGTTTTATTTTCCTAATCAAATACACTTTATACTTTAAACTTAAACTGTAAATCTATTTAATCACCGCATTAAAATAATATGAGCTCTTTAGTGCCTGACTGGATGATGAGGATGATTGTTGTACTTGCTGTGTACAGAACACCTGCTATTAAACTTGCCCTTTTTTCTCTCCTCCACAGACCGTATACTCTCCCTGAAAATGTGCAAATGAAATCCTTTGGCACATTGAATTAATATAGAACATGTGTGCACTTCTAAAGGTGTTTAAAATTCACACTCAGAAGCAGGGATAAATGTATCGGTTAAGGATGTAACTTGGTTTGTTACACCGCAGACTTGAAACCACTTAGCACCCTGATTAAACGTGAAAAAACAAAATGGTTGCGGTGACTTTGATGAGATGTATTTGGGAGAAGCTATTTTATCCTTGTTCTTAAGTGGCTGCTAAAAAGGTGTTGTAACGGCTATATTTAGCTTGTGCTAAACTACCGAAACCGTTTAAAGGACTTATTTCAGTTCACGCAGCATGTGTTTGTCGGTGTAAAAGAGATGTCAGCACAACACAACACAACAGATTGTGAGAAAATACTCTGTGTGTTGTTGTGTTAGTTGGAGCTGTTGCTGTTTTGTTCATTACCTTCTCTGTTTACTTTTGAGTTGAAAAGTTCACAGCACAAAAAAACAAAAACAAATCAAAAACCCTTTTTCGGTTTCTGCATGGTTGTATTTCTGGAGACCCACGTGTCTCAAAAGTGTCATTATAAGCCCACTCCTCCATCTCAGAACGGCCATCAGAGCCACTGTTCTGAATGTGTAACATTCGGCCGCAGCTCCATCACACTCCTGCGTGTTAATTAGGAAGCAGAGCAGTGATAAACTGGTGATTTAAATGAAACATCTTGTGTGTTTATCTGTCATTTGGGATGGAGGGAGGAGTACAGTGATAGGCAGATGGAGGTGGCTTATGTCTGCTCCGCGCCATGCTGGGAGAAGAACAGGAAGGGCGCCAAGCGCTTCTTGCACCATAACGCAAAACCCAACACACAAATACAGCCCGTGCGTTTGTCTCTGACTACACACAATCATGGTGAGAAGTCTTTCTCATTATCTAAAATTAGCAGCTTTCCATAGAGTTGGTAATGAGTCAGGCATGGTAAATATGGATCCCAAAGCCCCCATTGGTTATTTCCTCAAACATACTAGTCATTCCCAATTCACATTTCCAATATCAGTTAACGCTTAATGGTCCATCGAGGTCAAATGTGAAAACACTAAGACATTAAGTGGATAGCTGCTTTAATATAGAAGCAAAAGTTGTAATTCTAATTGAAAGTGTCAATGACATTGCATGTTTAATACTGTAAAGCTATATGTTTAAAGTCAGCAAACGTGAATTGACTTGACTGAAGTTCTGAATGGCAGAGCTCATGCAAACATCCACATCGATATGATCAGATGCTTTCTTAACTGCTTTTTTCTCATCACTCGTGTCATTTAAGTTGTGTATTTATTTTGTTATTGAGAGGAAAATGCTGTGCACATATTTATATATTCATCTAAATGCTGCTGTCAGAAGTGTCGGTAGCGTCATTATACATTTGGCAGACACTTTTATCCAAAGCAACTTACGTTGTGTTCAAGGAACATATTGACATAATCAGTTTTCCGAGGCTCGAACCCATGACCTTGGCATTGTTAACACCAATGCTCTACTGGTTGAGCTATTGGAAAGATTGCATTTGATGATGATTAATATTTGATTGATGATAGGTGTTTCTAACTTCTTTTTTTGATGCATCATGTACTATGGTAAAAATGTCATCATAATTAGTGTGAAAAGGAATAAAAATAGTTTAAAAATAAACTGCGACTAGTGTTCATTTCAGCTTTCAGTTTTTTTTCTTCCAATGAGCCTATGTTGACTAAAAACATGAAAATATATTCATAAACATTTGCTTAAAAACTATTTACTGAGAGTCTGATGTTAATTTTTTTTTAAATGTAATTAAAAACAACAGTTTTTTTATATAAATTATTTGGTTTCTCAATAATGAAGAAATTTGATACAGAATTGCATGTATCTGTCAAAGTCTTGTCTTGTCTTTCACATCCGGGTCCCTTCTGTGTATCTCCGTTGCCCTTCCTACACCTGTCTTGTTAGTCAATTAACCTGTTAGTCATGTCAGCTGATTCCCATTTCCCCCTGTATAAATCCCTCTGGTGTTTCCCAGCTCTTTGTCGGTTATTGTCACTGTTACGACGTGTGTGGATGTTTCGTTCTGTGTGTCCAGGTTCCACACCAATTAGTGCCGTTTATGTTCATATTTAAAGTGCTTTGTTTTCCTCGTTTTGAATAAACCTTTGAGCAGCAACTCACGTTGTTATCCTCGTGTCTCCGCATCGCACACCAGCAACAAAAGTTTAACAGTATCATTTTCAAAGAAAATAAGACTACAATAAATTGTAATAAACAAAAATGGTAGAAAAAAAGAAAGAAATCTAACTAGAAAAAACTTTTCTTGTACTCTTTGTAGAGCACTCCAAGTCTCTTTTGTTGATACACAGTATTATGATGCTGTTTTAGAAAGTGCCTAATAAGTTCTGCGACAGATCACTAGATTTGGGAATAGGGGAGTGTTCATAGGTCTTGTTGAATTTAAAGGGTACCTATCTTGCAGGCTTATAATTGACATTGTGAAGTTCATGAGTCCATGAGAGATTTACTTGTGAAGTATATAAAGAAGCTTTTTTTTTTTGAGCAGGAAAAACAAAAACATAAACGGAAGGATAAACTATAACACCCATGAAATGCATGTACTGCTCAAGGGTACAACAGTACTACACTGTTAAAACAGAGGAAAACAATTAGTACTTATATAGTAACAAGTTTATTCGATTTACTATAATCTGGAAATTCATCCACCATCTGTCTGCACCTTAATGCATTTTAAGTTTATTATCTTTTTAGCACTGTAATGAATGCATTTACATGAAAATTATGTTAGGATATAACATCATAACTACCACAGGTCATGTTTTACAAGCACATATGTGCGTTTGTTACATCCATTATGTCAGTAATGTACAGGACAAGCATAATGTGCAGTAAAATCCTCCAAAATATGCAGTTTGTCTGGAATTATATATATATATATATACAGTATATTTATGTATAATTCCATAATAAATATACATATGCTCAAAAAACTTCCTGTTTTCTTTTTTCAAACATGAACAATGAAGCAAATTGCAGAGCCAGCATTATAAATACCTCTTCTGAGATATAGCGCTTGGCAGTTTTTTTCCCCATCAGCATTTTGTTTACTGATAATATTATGAACGCTCTACAAATTCAACATATTGTGTCTGAAACTATTGATTAACATCTTTGAGATGCATCTTTTATTGATTGTTTGGAATATTCCGCATCTTAAACGGCTCGCTATAGATGACCAGCATCAATAATTCAATCAGAATGTTCATTCTTGAAATAATGCGATTTACACTTTTCGTCATTTTGTGCTACAAACACTCATTTGAACATTTCTGCAACTGCAACATCCTCCTCTATTAAACTAACTAATGAGATTTGTTGATTCCATCAGACTTGAGCGCTGTTTGGATCGTAAACCGTCGGGGAGGGGCTTGTGCTAAACTCCTAAACTTCTGGACTGCAGAGTGAGACAGAGTGCTTTCATTAATTAGGGGTTCAAACGCGAAGCGTTGAAAACCTATTGTAATTGTTAGGATTTTTATTATTATTATTATTCTTCTGCCGTAATGCGTCTCGTGCAGACCAAACCGTAAGGTCTAGAGACTTGAAAGTTGGTCAGATGGTAGGTCTCAATTTGGGGAGAACGTATCAAAATATGACGCAAATCGGGCAATAGGTGGCGCTACAGCGACTACAAACGCGTACATGTTCATAACTCATAAACCGTTTGTCGTACACTCAAGTGTCTTATATCCCTGGAATCCTTGGCTCAAGACTTAAAAAATGTATATCTCCGATTTCATTTCCGCCTATAAAAATTTTCCGCCATTTTGATTTTTCTGAAAAAAAATTTTTTTGAACTCCTCATAGGCCGTTTGTCCAAATAACGCGAAACTTCACACATATCATCTAGAGACTCTCATGACCAAAAGTTATTCAAAGAATTTTGATCGGTGATTCAGGATCGCAACAACACGTTAAAACGTTTGCATAAGGCAAAGGCACTTTTGCTAAAATCGTAATAACTCTGGAGCGCAAAGAGATAATCTCACCAAACTTCACATAGTCATGTATAAGGTCATTTTGTGGTCACAACAAAAAAACTGCGACGGTTGACCACTTGGTGGCGCTATATTGCGAAAAAAACTCTAAATTACCTGTACTGGGTCACATGTTAGTCTGATTGACCTGAAACTTGTCATGCACGGTCTTTGTCCAAGGGTCCATGATGGTGTATGAGGACATTGGTGTATCTCAAAAAGCTTGGCCGTCATCGATCAATGAACTTTGAGCATCAATTAGACCAGCTTAACGAAGGTCGATCGGAACGAAACTCGATGGGTGTGTTTGACTCATGGCCCTAGTGGTCTGTCAGAATTTTGAAAAAAATCGGACACTAGTTGGCGCTAACGAGTTTTTTGCGTCTCTACTAACGTGGTGTTTCACGCATCCACAGAATATTGATATTATATGATAGAGCTCCTCATACTGAACAACTTTGCCTCAAGAACCACTGCTGTCAATCACATTGTTTATGAAATATTGGAGATTTTTGAAATTTCAACTTTTTCGAACTCGTCATAGGCGGTCAATACGATTGGCTTGAAAATTCACACGCATCATCTAGGGACACTCAAGGCAAAAAGTTATTCAAAGAATTTCGATTAGCTAAACCGTTCAGCAGATATAATTTTTCATATATTTCAGGTTTGGCCTATTGTGAATAAAAAGCCTATATATCTTGTCCACAATCAAGAAACTTCACAAAACTGTGTAAATGTTAAGAACAAGTCATTTTGAAGAAATGTGTTGGGTTTCATGTATTTCTGATGCTCATAGGGCTCACAATAAATTATAAACACTCTATATTTTAAAATCTTAGAAAAGCTGTAATACTATTTTTGTCCACAAGAGAAACGTCACAGAACTGTGAACATGTTAAGAACAAGTCATTTTGAAGAAATACGTCAGGTCTCATGTATTTCTGATGCTCATAGGGCTCACAATAAATAATAAACGATCTATATTTTAAAATCTTAGAAAAGCTGTAATACTACTTTTGTCCACAAGAGGCACCGTCAGACTAGAAAATCTTTTTATGTGGAGAACAAGTCAGATTGACATAGACTGACATAACAGTTCTGAAGACATGACATACGGTGTTAAACACATGCACGTAATATTAATATCATTTGATAGATATTCCCATACTGAAAAAATGTGTAACATGTCTATATCGTTTAAACAAACTAGACACTTCTTAAAGCTGTGTTTATGTGGAGAACAAGTCAGATTGACATAGAATGACATAAACCAACATAACAGTTCAGATGTTCAGTTCACAATATTAATATCATTTGATCTTCTAATACGGAATATTTTTGTAAGATGTCTATACATTGTTTGCACAAAGCATAAACTTCACAGTACTGTGCACATTAGGAGAACTGGTCCGAGGGTCCATGATGGTCTACGAGGACATTGGTGTATCTCAAAAAACATGACCGTCATCGGCCAATGAACTTTGAGCATCAATTAGACTAGCTTAACGAAGGTCGATCGGAACGAAACTCGATGGGGGTGTTTGACTCATGGCCCTAGTGGTCTGTCAGTATTTTGAAGAACATCGGACACTAGTTGGCGCTAACGAGTTTTTTGCGTCTCTACTCACGTGGTGTTTCACGCATCCACAAAATATTGATATAATCTGATAGATCTCCTCATAATGAACAACTTTGCCTCAAGAACCAGTGCTGTCAATCAAATTGTTTGCGAAATATTGGAGATTTTTGAAATTTCAACTTTTTCGAACTCGTCATAGGCCGTCAACACGATTGGTTTGAAAATTCACACGCATCATCTAGGGACACTCAAGTGAAAAAGTTATTCAAAGAATTTTGATTAGTTAAACCGTTCAGCAGATATACTTTTTCATTTATTTCAGGTTTGGCCTATTGTGAATAAAAAGCCTATATATCTTGTCCACAAACAAGAAACTTCACAAAACTGTGTATATGTTAAGAACAAGTCGTTTTGAAGAAATCTGTTGGGTTTCATGTATTTCTGATGCTCATAGGGCTCACAATAAATTATAAACACTCTATATTTTAAAATCTTAGAAAAGCTGTAATACTAGTTTTGTCCACAAGAGGCGCCGTCAGGCTAGGAAATCTTTTTATGTGGAGAACAAGTCAGATTGACATAGACTGACATAACAGTTCAGATTACATGACATATGGTTTTAAACACATGCACGTAATAGTAATATCATTTCATAGTTTTTCCCATTCTGAAAAAAATGTTTAACATGTATATATATATCGTTTACACAAACTAGAAACTTCATAAAGATGTGTTTATTTGGAGAACAAGTCAGATTGACATAACAGTTCAGATGTTCAGTTCACAATATCAATATCATTTGATCTTCTCATTCTGAACATCTTTGAAAGATGTCTATACATTGTTTGCACAAAGTAGAAACTTCACAGAACTGTGCACATTAGGAGAACTAGTCAGATTGACCACAAACAGTCATGACAGCTCAGATGGTCCTGCTACGTTTGAACCCCGGTCATTGCTGCTTGCAGCTATATTTTCATTTGTTTCTGTAAAAGAGGATTATAGCTTGACCTTTCTGTGAAGCTGGACCAGCATCATCATTCGCACTCATTATACAAAAATTCGATGGGATTGAACCCGACACCTGCCTCCTAAGGGGGTAATTAGAGAGTGAATGAATTCTCTGCAACTTTGCAAACTTATGCTGCACGGCAGTGGCACCAAAGTGCAGGGAAAAGGTGGAGAAAGAAAAGAAAAGAGAGAAAGCAACAACAGTTTCCCTGGGCACCACTGATGTGCACTGGCATACATATCAGGTTTAATGATATTTAGTGCAAACGTTTCTATTTTGCATTTCTAATCTAATTGAAAAACAAAAACAAATTTTTTACAAAATCAGCACACAATTTAAGTGCAAAATAGAATTGAAAAATTAACCTTTTGCTTTAATGACACCAATCTTTTGGTTTATTCCCAGTTTTAAATGAGATTTTATATCTTCACATTATGTTAAGTTTTTCCTTATTTCCATGACAAACACACTCTAACAGCAAGAATTAGTGCTGTTTAATATGTCCATCTGTCAAGATTTCATGATGATTTTGACATATCTGAACATCAGAATGCAGTTAAATGTGATAGTGGTCACCTGCATTTCAGACTTTAAAGTTGTTTTTTTTTTTTTTTACTGGACATTTCAAACTATTTGTTACACATTCTAAGATACATAATTAAGATAAACAAGATAAAACATTACAGTTATAGATGCACCATGTATTTAAACCCTAGTACTACTTAGTATTTTGTGTTTGCACATAACTAAGTGTAAAATGAATTGCTTGTTTTCTTGAAACTATTCTGAGATACAAAACAACACTTCTATGTTTCTCTAGCATGCACTCACAGCTCCGTCAGATCCCGACATCTCATCCCAACTTGAGTGTATTTAAAAAATGTATGAGGGAATTTACAACTTGCTCTGTTATATAAAGACCATGCAGATGGGTTTGAAAATGCTATTTGGAGCAAATTAAAGTTTAATTTTTGTCCTGGATCACTTGTCTCATTCACAGCCATTATTTTCCAAAGACAACAATTTGTGCATAATTATTTTGACTTAAAACAGTGGGATGGCTGGCTTTAGCTGCATGTAATGCATTGTTCATATCTATTTAATGATGAAGCAGGTATGGCGCAATACGCATGAGCAGCTAAAAGTGGAGGCTTTCTGTTTCACCCAATAATTGTTATCATGAGATGTTTCGGTAACACTTTATAATAATGGTCCTTCATTAATAGTTAAATATGCAGTAAGTAGTGCAGGACAAATGAGTAGCCCTACGCTAACACTTCAGCTACTAATATTAACTAATATGGAAACAAGATTAACTATTCAGTAGGTAATGTCAAATTTAATGTAATTTTTATTAGGTAATCAATAATTAATGAATGATATTAGCAGAAGCACTAATAACAATGACATATTATAAATAATTACTAATTAATTGCAAATCACAACATTATCATGTGTTTGAGAGACACTCAATCATGATTTTTTACTCTGAATATAAATGTCTCACTAATTACTCAAATGTTACAAAGTCACTCTTCAAAAATCACTAGTGATCTGAACCATTATTTTAAAGTCACTTTTTTTTGTAGTGATAGCTGAAGTTTCAATGTAGTAGTACTACTCATTTGTCCTGCATTACTGCCTTCATAGTTACCTATTAGTGATGGACTATTATTATAAATTATTTTGTAGATTGAACTACAGTATTACTTCCTTTACAGTATTGATGACCCATTAAATCCTCACCTTTGCAACAATATATTTTAAAGGCTCCTAGTTTTGTTTTGGAGGCCTCCCATTGTAACGTGGACTCAGGCTGAGTAATATGAATGTGCAGTTCAGAGTTCAGACAGGTTTGGGTCGAAATACCAGGGCAAATAACAATATGAGGCAGAGCAGTAAACATGGTCATTCCAGGCAGAAGATCAGGGCAGGCAGAAAACAGCAAAATAAATAGTCCAGGGGAAACACGAGTAGTATGCAGGCAGTAAAGAACTCTACAAGGTAATGTAATGTTCATCAAACACGAACAGAACAGCACAGTTCAAATAATGCTCAGAAATGTAGCCAGGGCAAACAAGATTTCGCAAGGACAGATCATACACGTAGGATTTAAATGAGGCTCAGGTGTGCAGTAACTGGTCCAGGTATTTGGGTTTTTGGAAAATGTAGTCCAAACTAAATCCTAGTATTCTGGTAACGAGACCTCAGATGACCGATTGAGTAATCTTCACTGGCATTCGTGACATCTACGTAAAGTTTACATGCATCCAAGGTAAAAAACAAAACAAAAACACACTTTTAATTACTTATAATATTCATTAAAGAGCCTCTTTTCTCAAAGTGTTTGAGACAGTGTGTTAAAGGATTCAGGCTTCTAAACCTCTCCTTTTTGAGAGCCTTCTCTGCTTGATTGGTCAAATGGCCCATTCTGTTGTGATTTGCCTAGTGCTTAATGAACTTGTCGGAAATAAGACTTATATTACCATATCTGAATTTCCACTCTGGAGGCTTCATCAGCTCTTGTATACTGTCACAGTCTCGTTGTGTTATTACAGTCTCGTCTTGTTCCACTTCCGGGTCCTGTCTGTGTATCTTCCCGTGCCCTTGTGTCACCTGTCGTGTTAATCACTTACCTTGTCAAGTCCTGTCAGGTGTCCCTAATTTGTGTATTCATTAAACACCCTCCTGTGTTCCCATGTGATTGTCGATTGTTGAAACTGTTTAGTGTGTGTTTAGCGTGTTGATGTATCCTTTTTCTGAGTTTCCTGTTCAGAGTGTTTCCTAAGTTTTTGCACAACAAGTGCCGTTTTGAGTTTGTCATTAAGTCCTTTGTTTTCCGTGTTTGCTAATAAACATGTTTATTGAAGTACCGCTTCTCCTTGCCTGTCTTCGCATTGCACCGCACCCTCACCGTAACATATACTCAGTGATATGAACAGTAGTAATGGCTTCTGTTTTACTGTAAGAATTCCAGCCTGTGTCCTCATCCTTTGAAACCGCATATAATGTGAATTTGCTTTCAAAGAGCAGAAAACATCGTCTTCTCGACATTTCGACAACATGAACCAAACTCTTCCAGGCATCAGCTAGAACTATGTGTTCCCTGTCAAGGGAACTCGCACTGCGTCGAGACGCGATTGGGAACCTTTCAGTTTATATGTCCTTGAAGCACAATCAAACTCAGGTGCGGGAGTGTACGTCGCCGTGATGACGTCATCACGTCATGACCCGGGAGTATAAAGGCACGTCACGACCCGGAAGCGGGTTAGCTTTCAGTGTCTTCACAGCGCTCTAAGCTCAACGTGTGTGTGTATTTGCCGTGTGTGATTCAGCCCAAAGTCTAGTTTAATAGAAAAGGGATTTCACCGTGCGTCTGTTGAGTGTTTGTGGGAAAAAAAAAATGACGGAGCAAGTTTTTCGGCGCTGTGTTACCCCTTGTCCCCGGTTTCTTTCGGGAAGGGATACACACGCCTTATGTGTAGCTTGCATGGGAGAGGAGCATGCATGATCAGCGCTCGAGGGCACTGATTGTGCAGACTGTTTGCAAATGAGTTTGCGAACACTCCGATCCCGCCTGGCAGTTTTCGAGGAAACTGCCCGGGCTAGCGGCCCTCGTGGTTCCGGTCCCGCTGCGGCTGAGGCCCAGCGGCGGCTGCGATCATGGGGGTCGCAGATGGATCTGTCAGAGGGGTCGGAGACGGGCTTGGCCTTTTCTCCACCTTTACCTGGCAGATCTAGCCCCGTTAGGGAGCCGGAAGCACGCCCTGTGGCGGTTTCTTCCGACCCTGACGAGGCGATACTGCAGCTATCCAGTTCCGAGGAACTGGACGTTGTTAGTATCGACGCTGATGAGGAGGTTCCGCCAGCCCCCTCACCAGCGTCAGATGGGCTGGCGAGTGGCCGGCTGAGCGGACGCATGCTCGTCCAAAGAGCAGGCTGGACGAGCGCTTTTTGCCGTCCAGAGCACCACCTCAGCGCCGGTGTCTGCCTTTCTTCCCCGACCTCCACACTGAGGTGTCGAGGTCCTGGAATAGGCCCGCCTCCCACAGGGTGCATAACAGCGAGACCGCTGTTTATGCCTCCCTAGTGGGAGCTAAAGAACGCGGATACGGGGCGATGCCTAGAGTAGAGGCTAATCCTTGGCTAATCATTTATCTCCTCACTCACCGCAGCCCCTAAAGGCACCGGTGCTCCCCACCAAACCTCTCAGGGTTACGTCATCGTTGGTGGGGCGAGCATACTCATCGGCTGGTCAGGCTGCAGCATGCCTCCACACCTCTTCCATGCTGCAGGCCTACCAGGCGGAACTCCTCGCAGATCTTGACGAGGAGGGAGGTATTGGGCCAGAAGCAGTCGCAGAACTGCGGAGGGCGACGGATCTTTCTCTCCGGGCTGCTAGGGAGACGGCCGCCTCTATTGGCCGATCTATGGCAGCCCTAGTAGCTACGGAGAGACATTTATGGCTGAACTTGAGCTACCCTCAGCCAAAAGGATAAGAACATCCTCCTGGACGCCCCTCTGACGCCTCCTGGCCTCTTCGGCGACGCGGTTAAGCTAGCGGTCGAGAGGTTTCAGGAGGCTGCTAAGCAAGAGGCGGCGTTCAGAAAGATCCTTCCACGCCGCCCTCAAGGTTCGCAAGCAAGAGCAGCGTTCCATCCTCAGCCCAGTACCTCCTCATACCGTGCTGGGCAGAAGCTGAGCGTTGCGACTCGTCAGCCTCCCCCGAAAAAGAAGGGGAGGGCTTCAGGTCAGCAACCTCAGCCTCAGCCTTCTGGCCGGCAGACCGACCTGAGGGTCGTTCTGCAGAGCAAGAAGGCTAAAAGTAAGAGGCCCTGACAATCATGGTGTCAGGCCTCGCAGGGAGCCCCCCGTTGGTCCACCAGCATGCCAACGCCCTGCGGTGGCCCCTGTGGATCTGGTTTCTCGAGAGAGCCAGTCCGATCAGGGACCAGGTGGTCTACCCCAGTTGTCACCCCGGCAGGGTGCACTGGGCAGATTGCCCCCTCTAAGGAGGGTCCTAGAGCATCCACTCCAGGTCCAGCGGCCTGGAGTGGAAACCCGAACAGAGACTGGTCTCGAGAGACTGGTACCCCTAGTAGAGTTCCTGGCGGCGTGGGCACGTCTGCCAGGCATTTCTCAGTGGGTCCTGCGCATTATTCATGTGGGTTACACTATCCAGTTTCGGTCGAACCCTCCCAAGTTCGCGGGGGTTCTTCGGACAGAGGTAGACCCTGGGCAGGCTCGGGTTTTGGAACAAGAAGTCGAATCATTGCTGAGGAAAGAGGCCATAGAGTATGTACCTCTCTCAGCCACAGATTCAGGCTTTTACAGCCGCTACTTCATAGTTCCGAAGAAGGATGGAGGTATGCGTCCTATTCTAGACCTTCGCCTGTTGAACAAGACTGTCAGGCGCCTGAAGTTCAGAATGTTGACTTTGAAACAGATCGTATCCCAAATCAAGTCCGAGGATTGGTTTGTGACGATAGATCTCAAAGACGCATATTTCCATATCTCCATCCTTCCTCAACATCGGAAGTTTCTCAGGTTCGCCTTCGGGGGCAAGGCTTACCAATATCGAGTGCTTCCGTTCGGCCTAGCGTTATCCCCTCGCACCTTCACCAAATGCATGGACGCAGCGCTCGCCCCGCTGCGGTCCACTGGTATCCGTGTACTGAACTACATCGACGATTGGTTGATTTTGGCTCAGACACGAGAATTAGCGGTTCGGCATCGAGATGTCGTACTCGCGCATATGAAGGAGCTGGGGCTGAGACTCAATGCCAAGAAGAGTATCCTCTCTCCTGTGCAGAGGACAACCTTCCTAGGCGTAGTTTGGGACTCGGCGTCAATGTCTGCACGGCTATCCCCCGTGCGCATTGCCGCCGTTCTGTCCTTAGTCCAGGATATCAAGCTAGGCCAGCTGCTCACTGTCAAGCACTTCCAGAGAGTGCTGGGGCTCATGGCGGCAGCGTCCAGTGTTATCCCACTCGGCCTGCTCCACATGAGACCCCTGCAGTGGTGGCTGAAGACCAGAGGGTTTTCCCCGAGGGGCAACCCCTTCCGTCTGATCAAGGTGTCAAGGCGCTGCCTTCGAGCCTTGCATCCGTGGAAGCAGAACTGGTTTTTGTCCCAGAAGCTCGCACTGGGAGCTATCTGTCACCGCGTCATGCTGTCGACAGATGCGTCCCGCGCGGGCTGGGGGGCGGTCCTGAGGGACCGCTCGGCCAGGGGTCTATGGGACGGGCACCACCTCTCCTGGCATATCAACGCCTTGGAGATGATGGCTGTCTGGATGGCGCTACGGGCGTTTCTCCCCGACCTCAGAGGCCGTCATGTAGTAGTCCGGACCGACAATACGTCGGTGGTCTCCTACATAAATCACCAGGGAGGTCTCCGGTCTCGTCGACTTTCCAAGTTGGCGATCAGGATCCTCCTCTGGGCCCAGAGGGAACTGCTCTCTCTTCCAGCGGTATATATCCCGGGGGCCCAGAACCTGGGGGCAGACTCCCTGTCGAGACAGGGGCCAAGGCCCGGGGAATGGCGACTCCACACTCAGGTGGTGGAGCAGATTTGGGAGAGATTCGGCCAGGCTCAAGTGGATCTGTTTGCGTCTCGAGAGACGACTCACTGCCCACTCTGGTTCTCCCTTTATCTTCCAGCGCCTCTCGGCCTGGACGCCATGAGGCAAGGGTGGCCAAATCTACCCCTGTATGCCTTTCCCCCCGTAGCTCTGCTCCCAGGGGTTCTGGAGAAGGTTCGCCGGGAGAAGGTCCGTCTCACTCTAGTTGCCCCGCGCTGGCCGGGCAGGGTGTGGTTTTCGGACCTGGTGTCCCTCCTAGACGGCACTCCGTGGGAGATTCCGGTCAGGAGGGACCTCCTGTCCCAGGCTCAGGGGAGGATTTTCCATCCTCACCCAGAACTGTGGAAACTGTGGGTCTGGCCCCTGAGGGGGCCCAGCTCATAGAGTCTGGTCTCTCAGCCGAGGTTGTAGAGACCATTCTCCACTCCAGAGCCCCGTCCACGAGGAAACTGTATGCTCAGAAGTGGAAGATTTTCACTTCTTGGTGTTGCGAAAAGCAGCTGAACCCAGTTACCTGCCAGGTTGGCACCGTGCTGGAGTTCCTGCAAGAAAGGTTCGCAGCAGGGCTGTCCCCCTCCACACTAAAGGTTTACGTGGCTGCCATAGCTGCTTACCACGTACCTTTGAGTGGTGCCTCTTTGGGCAGGGACCCCCTCATAGTTCGTTTCCTACGTGGCACTCAGAGGCTGAGGCCTGTAGTACGTTCAAGGGTGCCTCCTTGGGACCTGTCCCTGGTGCTCCAGGCCTTGTCCCAGGCTCCCTTCGAACCGCTGGACGAGATTTCAGACAAGCACCTTACTCTTAAAACTCTCTTTCTTCTCGCCATTTCTTCCCTCAAGAGGATTGGTGACATGCAGGCCCTCTCCGTGGCCCCTTCATGTTTAGAGTTTGCGCCCGGCTTGGCTAAAGCTTTCCTCTATCCCAAGCCGGGTTATGTACCTAAAGTGCTGTCTAGTCCTATGCGCCACATAGTGCTACAGGCTCTCTGTCCTCCTCCATTTACTGATCATGACCAGGAGTTAAAGAACAGGGTTTGTCCAGTGCGAGCACTGGACGCCTACGTCCACAGAACTGCCACGTGGCGTAGGTCAGACCAAATCTTTGTCTGTTTAGGGGCCCCCAGAGGCTCCCCTGCTTCTAAGCCTACTATGAGCAGATGGATTTCAGAGTCTATTTCTCTAGCTTATGAGCTGGCAGGACAGCAGTGTCCACTGTCTGTCCGAGCTCATTCTACTCGGAGCATGGCTGCCTCGAAAACCTTTTTCGCAGGGGCTTCCCTCGCGGACATTTGTGATGCGGCTGGCTGGTCCTCACCGCATACCTTTATTAGGTTCTACCAGTTAGACCTAAACCCCGCCTTGGGATCATTGGCGTTATCGTAGTGAGCTACGTTTCGCTTGGCATACCCCGTACGCTGAGGCGGCGTGGGTATTCCTCGTTCCCAATCGCGTCTCGACGCAGTGCGAGTTCCCTTGACAGGGAACGTCTCAGGTTACGTACGTAACCATAGTTCCCTAAGAGGGAACGAGACACTGCGTCTTGCAGCCTCAGCTCCAAGGCATGCCGGCCTGTTCAGACACTGGTCAAGCTAACCCGCTTCCGGGTCGTGACGTGCCTTTATACTCCCGGGTCATGACGTGATGACGTCATCACGGCGACGTACACTCCCGCACCTGAGTTTGATTGTGCTTCAAGGACATATAAACTGAAAGGTTCCCAATCGCGTCTCGACGCAGTGTCTCGTTCCCTCTTAGGGAACTATGGTTACGTACGTAACCTGAGACGTTTCAGGGTCTGTCAGAGTCGACACTGTTTAGGGGCAGCCAATGAAGATCATAGGCTGGTATTATGCAACTCTGTTACAAGCCTATGTAGGTTTGCGCAGGAAGTAAAACTGGAATTGCTGACGACTCATTTCAGGCATATTAGAATTGGTCCTTTCTTTTGGGAAATTCCATTTATCATGCACTTTGATCTTTGAAACTATTTTTTTGCATTCACAAACAGCTATATTGCACACTACATGAAAGAAATATCTGAAATATCTGAAAAAGCATAATAGGGGCACTTTAAAATAGCATGTTGGTTGAAAAAAGCTTTTTTCAAGGGTGTCAACCATGGTACTTTATAGAGAATAACTATTCAGAAAATCACAAAATCACGAAAAGTCTACAATATTAAAAAATGACCTAAACATTTTGATTAGTTCTGAAGGTGTTTCGCCTAGGCTGCAGTATTGCACATACACAAAAGTGTACTTGACACAATGATGAAAAACAAATCCAGGGTGTTTTAAGTGGGTTTTAAAACATAATTGGGAAACTGTAGTCCTGGGGTTTCTGTTTCATCATAGACAGATCAATAATTCCTTGGAGAGAACCCAGCAAATTATCCCCCAGATCAAGCAGCAAAGTTCTCCCTGATGATAGGGGAGGTACAAGGCAAAAAAGCCCTCACAAATGGCAGGGACATAATGAAAAGTAGCGCACAAGGCACCTACAGCACCATTTCCTGGTATCTTGCTGTGCTTTGGCAGATTTGAGGAGCAGGAAACTGGCAAACAGAGTGTCTAGACCGGATGAAATTCTTCATTAATTCAGACCGTTGTTCTTCTGTTTCCCAATTTAGAAGCTCAGCAATTAATGCGATGCAGGCACCAAAGCAGCTCAGTTTGAAAGCTTTCAGCCTGTAATGTTTTGGAACATTTTCTAAGCTCTTGGCCACACTGTCTGAAATATAAATATGCTGTGTCTTCATGACACACTCGATTGATTCCGTCATCGATCTATGACATGAACTCTTAGTCACGGTGGCATACAAAGTATTTGGACACTTTTAGGTCACACTTAGAAGTGTCTGAATGTCATTGCATTATGTTCACGAAATACATATTATATTCATTAATTCGTTATGTAGTGTTATCATTTGAAATTGAACAAACATCGTTTTGTAAACTGCTTTATTTGAAACATATTTTATTATATTTATTTATGAAATTACTTAAGTTATTAAGTTAGTAAATTTCAGTTTAAAAAATGTTTTCAGCCTCCATTACTCTAGTCTTCAGTGATACATGATCCTTCAATCATCTTAATGTTCTGAAGAACAGTATTTATTTTAAATAGACATATTTTGTAATAATATAAATTTTTAATACAGTAATGTGTCCTTACTGAATAGAAGTATTAGTTTCTTTTTTCTTTTAAAAAGTACTGATCTACAACTTTTGAACGGTAGTGTACTTTTAATTTGTACTTTATGTTCATATTGTCCCCTGCTCTTACCCTCACAGTCACTATCCACTATGTTTGTCTAATAAAAGCCAAAAAAATAAACGTTCCCAAGTGTCCACTTGAGCTTAGAGATCATGGGGTTGTGCTGTCCATATACTGTAATGGAGATGAAAGAACAAATCACTCTGGGCGTTCTGTCTCATTTTCTTTCACGATTAGAGCAAAAATGTGCTTCTTATAGTGTGTAACTGATGTATTACTTGAAAATATAGCCTGCAAGTTCAATTCATTCTCTTCAGGCCTTCAGTGACCAGCCACAAGTGCCTCCATTCCCAATGAAAGTAATAAGGGGTTATCAAAATAAGTCTGTGAATGCAGTACAGTGACTGAAAGTGATTGATATGCACTAGAATTACTTTAGTCTGGCTAACTTTCAGAACAAAAGAACAACTACTGTATATTCTGCTTATGAATGTGGCTAAATCTGAAGCAACATTTTTTCACTATGAAGGTTCCATGGATCTTGAAGGTTCTTTCTGGAACCACAGATGCCAATAAAGAATCTATTGTATGTATGGTCTTCAAATTTAATGGTCAACTCACTCAAGGTCTGGTGAATGATCAGCCATATTTGATTGAACTAATGTGCCATAAATTAATAGTTCAGCTAAAAATTAATGTTCTATGATCATCATTTATATGTCATTCCAAAGCAGCATGGCTTTCTCTCGTCTGTGCAAGACAAAAGAATCTTATTCCAAAACATGTTATGGTTGAACCATTTTAAGTGATGCTGGTTACATAATCAGACTACCATCTTCAAGTAATGTAAGTACAGACAAGTACTCTTCAAGTACAGACAGGGCCCAACAAATACCATGGTTCAAAGGCTAAGGCTGGACATAGGTGAGTCATAAACAAACGTGAGAAGTCAGGAGTGGGTCAACATTGTTACTTATTTCCCATGTTTTCATATCATGCTAACCAGCTAACCTCTACATTTAAGACATATAAAACAATTTTCAGCTCAGGACTCACTTTCAGACACCAGCAAGTGTTAATAACTTCCGATTGTGCTGGTGATTCTGATCACCGTATGAGGCAGAGATATTTCTATGTGATTCTACTCATGCTAATCATTGATTTGATTTTGCTCTCACGGCTTGAGGTCTGAAGCCATTGGTCTTGCCTGGCATTCTGCTAGCCCTGGCTTGCACAGACCTGGCAGTGGAAAAGCAGCTATTCATTCCACTTTTGGTAAGAAAGGGAACATACGTTTGCCAAAATGTATTCTTCTTTTATTAAAAAACCCCAACAAACAAACAAGCAATCCCAGCCCACATGAGAGTATCTTTCCCAAGACTATTCCAGTCAACATGAAATCAAAATTAACAATTCTTATTTTGGTCACACTTTAGATTAGGGTTCAGTTCTAACCTGTTAACTAGCTATTAACTATGCCTTTTACCTCAATAAACTCCTAATTACTACTTATTTAATAGTTATTATTAGTTAGTACAGTAGTTATCCAACAAGTTATGAACAAATATCTCTTTATTGTGAGTTTTCAACTCACTGATTCAATTGTCCAGTTGCATGGTAGATGGGAGGGAAAAATGTTGGTAAAAAACAACTTGGAAATCCGTTTTTTTCACACAAAGCTATGTCAAATGGCTTCAGAAGACTTGGGATGTAGTGCACAAAACCCATGGACCATTTTTGACACTCAATACATTGAAAATATAGTTTCTATTATAGTCACCTTCTTTATTCCACGAAAGAAAGAAATTCATAAAGGTTTGAAAATGCATGAAGGTATATAAATAAATTAAAAAGAATCCTGTCATTTCTTTCTGTTTCTTTTAATGGTTTGGGGCAACTCGGCATGATCAAAAGAATGGAATTTGCTTTGCTTTGTTTCTTGTATCGTTTAAAGGGTGAAACTCGCCTGTCTCACACTTTGTTTGTGTTCAGCAGAAAAGCAGCTCATTAGGAATCAGTTTGCCTTTGATATGAATAAGAACTCGCAGCTGATTCACTCACAGTGTCTACAGTGTATCTCAATATCCCCCGCTATGGCTGAGTGTCACAGTGAGTTTATTCTTTTGTTTCAGCATTGACTTCTGCATCTGCGCCGCAGTGTGACTCTTTTGGAATCATTCTTTATTATCAACAATTGCTGTGTCTATAATTGACAAGGCTTCTAATGCAGAAAGAGGGAAATGTTTTCTTTGATGCATGAAGCTCTGATGATTCCATCAGCTCTTTTGATTCATTACTTTAACTCTCCTCTGCAACAATACAATTGAATTACACAGTCAATATTGCTATTCTTTTGTGTGGGACACTCACACACCATAGGAGAGACCTATGACCATCATTAATTTTCATTTAGGAGAATGATTGCCCCTCGTTTGTAACGACTCTTGGGTGTAAGATATATCTATGGTAAATCTTCAGCTTTTTCTTGTAAGTTATGGTGGAATACAACAAAGTGGAAGTAAAAATAGAGATGTGCTGTTATTGTTTTATCATTATATTATTATTATTTGTTTTATTATTATTATTATTATTATTATTGAGTTCAAATTGAAATAAATTAATACTTTTCTTCAGCAAGGACACAATAGATCAAGAGTGACAAAATATTTATGATGTTAAAAAAGATTTCCATTTCAAATAAATGCTGTTCTCATGAACTTGGTATTGATCAAAAGGGTCCTTAAAGAAATCGTCTCAGGTTACTATTGTAACCATAATTACCTCAGTACATGGAACGAGACACTGCATCCCCTATGGGTCACCTTGGGGAATACCATTGGTGTGACAGGTGTCTGAAGCAAATTATCTAATCACGCCAATTATTTTAACAATGGCCGGGAGCTGCCTATGACCTCACCACAGGTGCTACTGAAGGTATAAAGAAGCACCCAAACAGTAAGTCATCTGCTTCTTATCTGAAGGAGACAGCAGCTGGAAGGCTTGAAGCATGGCAAAGGGACACAGCGTCTCATTCCCTGTTCTCAGGGAACTATGGTTACAATAGTAACCTGAGACGTTCCCTTTCCGAAGGAAACTCTACTCTGCATCATCCCCTAGGGGTCACTTTGGGAAACGGAATACCAACGCCGCAATTCTGAAGGGAGTGACTGCACAAAAAACAAGAGCCAGCAGTCCAAGACCCCCAGGGGAAGAACTAGACAACGGAGGCCTTAAGGTACTAGAGCCGAGGCATAACCATGCTCGATCTAGAGTCTGAGGGAGAACAGGAGCCACTCCACTCATGACTGAGCACGCAGCTGCCAGCTGCCCTTCTAGATTATAGAAGTGGACAGCACTCAACGCTTGCGGCGCACCACTCGTCTTACAAGGGGAGGCCATACTATTTGGCCTGACAACGCTCGTCAGCAATGTCTAGTCAGGGAGTCGGGGTGACTCTCAGGGCCCTCACAGACATTGCTCTATTGCTAGGGTCTGGTAAGCCGAGCACAGGAAACAGCAAGAAGTACATAATGCAGACCTTCCCGACCTGTATGGCTGCCCCAATACACTCATGATTCGGGACCATGCACAGCGTGATTACAGAGAATTGACACCGGCCCGCTCAGGGGCTTTGCCAGCATGCTGTTACCACATTGTACTCCAGGCCACTTGCGAGAGGACTCAGAGGGAGTCATACCCCAGCCACAGCTTGGGGGAGTGAAGGGTACAGTAAGTACCAAACACATAAGACATAACACATTTCTCATCTCTCATAGACCTAGCAGGTTGGGCTCAGGAGCGAGAGCGTTAACCAACACGCTCCTTCTTACATCACAGACGGGGGACAAGGGGGCTCGACTTGAGCTGCCAACACTAGCTCACTCCCATGTAGCCCGGACGGAGCTTGGGGAACAGTGGCCTCGCCGAAAGCAGGCAACTCTACTATTAAGAGGAGGCCTGACAACGCTCCCTGCGCTGCAAAGCTCTGCGGTGAAGGCTGAGCGCAAAGGCCATACCACGCTCAGAACCCTCAAAGGAGGCCAAAGGGGATAACTCTAAATGAGGGGAGGCCTAACTAGTGCCTGTCTAACTGCAGCATGGCTGGCTTGGAGAGCAAAGCGTATTACTCAAAGCAAGAGGAGGTAGAGCGCTACACTCTACAGTATTTGTGAGGTCCTCTGGCTATGAAAGACCCAGAGCCCACCACGCCACGCAGACGCACCACGGAGCGGGGCCTCTTGGGCCGTTACTTCTCCCTACCGGGCGAAAAAATGCTCGCCGTTCTAGCTACGCTTACCGAGCTAAAGACACAAGCCTAAAAATCAACTCTTGTGAGCAAGAGGAGGTCTAAGCGAACTAAGTAGTTCAAAAGACTCAAGTGCTAAGGCAAAATGACCTATTGTCGACGACTCGAAGTACTGGATAACGTGCACACCTGATCCGCGGGACCTGTGTTGCCTGCCAGACCTCAGTACAGTAGAATCAGACTACTAATTCACGAAGTTTCACGGAATGGCTGTGGCGGCAAGGATGGCACCTTCAACGCGGATACCTAGCCCACCGAGAGATAGCTTGTGAGCATCTCTTCGACTGGAGGCATTCTCATGTAGCCATAAATCTGTGCCTCCTCCACATCAGCATAGTTAGGCTGAGTGGGATAGATACGCACAGACATTGGCTTCTCTCATGATCTCCGCACCTCAGTTTGGAGATCAGGAAGAAAGGGAAGGCCCGCACGAGGCTGAAGCTTATGGCTCTCTCCCACTTCCACGGCAAATCAAGCTGTTCTGTGGCATGCGACATAGCCATCAAAAACTCATCATATGCGGGGCATGGAGGGAAGCAAAAACTCTAGGAAACTCGAAGGAATCTTCGAAATCCGTATCCTCACGCTCGTCTTGATTCGCGGGGAGCGCACTCTCCCACGAGGAGAAAAATAGTGAGTTTGAGTCAGCCTCCGATAGCTGGGAGATACTAACCCTCTCCAGCTCTTCGGAGAGCTCCATCTGTGAGCGCCAGGAGTGCCGCTTCCTGCTCACCTCGGCTGCAGCAGGACCGGAACCCCCCGGTGCAGATGGCTGTCCCGATTCCCTCAGGAAAAGGGACAAACGTAAGCGCAACTTTCTCACAGGGAAGCACTCACAGTGCATAGAAATCGTTCCCTCGAGAACCAAGCGTGCATGCTCTTCCCCAAGACATATAACACACATATCATGTGTGTCATCGAGTGTCAAAAAACGTTAACACGAATGAACACAGCGACGATAGTTGTAACACAGAAGCTTGTCTCCTGAAGATAAAAAGCGGATGTCTTACTATTTGGGTGCCTCTTTATACCTGCAGTAGCACCTGTGGTGATGTCATAGGCAGCTGCTGGCCATTGTCAAGTTCATTGGCGTGATTAGCATTTGCTTTAGACACCTTATTAATTTGCTTTAGACACCTGTCACACCGAAGGTATTCCCCAAAGCGACCCCTAGGGGACATAGTTCAAAAGGGAACTATCATGGTATCCTCAAAGGAATGTTTCTTGAGCAACAAATCAGAATGATTTCTGAAGGATCATGTGATACAGAATACGAGACAAACTATGCTGAAAATTCAACTTTGCATTAGAGGAATAAATTACTTTTTCAAATATATTCAAATAGAAAAGAGTTTGTTTAAAATGTTATATTCATTCACAGTATTAGTGTTTTTAGTGTATTTTTGAATAAATGCAGGCTTGATAAGCATAACAGATTTATAAAAAATAAATAAAGCCAGTGATATTGAAGTATAAAGATCTTGCCAGTAGGGGAAAAAAAAAACACAAAAAACTTTATTGCTCTAAGGAGGTGAGTGATAGCGGAACATAAAACTGGGTCCAGCTGGAACAGATGGAAGCTTGGTGACTGTAAAACCCAAAATGTCCACGGAAGCTTTTCATTGGTGACTTATGAAAGCAATCTGTCAAAACAAGCGCAATGTTAGCTAAATAATATGCTAATGAGGACCGGCTGCCGAGCCACAAATCAAGTTTAAAATGTCAATTGTTTTGGAGAGATACTGGCTGTGTGTTCAAAGACATCATGTCTGAAATTGACCTGGATAAGGGACCAGCAGGATAATAGCGAGCAGTCTATGCTCAGCTTTGCCAAGTCATCATTTTCATCTGCAGAAGTTCGAGTGACCTCTTTTTGTCCATATATAGACTACTTTTCAAAATTTGTGGAATAAGTCTATTGTTCACCAAGGTTGTGTTTATTTGAAATACAGTTAAAACAGTAATATTGTGAAATATTATTATAATAATTTAACTGTATTCTATTTTACAATTTGTTTTTAAATTGCTTACACACTAAAAGTGATACTTGAGGCTATCTCTGTGAAACCATTCACTTGTATACCTAATCGTCAGACAAAGTATGCAAAACTGCAAGCATATTATCTGCTTTGCGATTGTAAAACAAACTTTTTGCAAAATGCTAAACACAGTTCTCTTCATTAGAACATTAGACACATCATTCAAACCTAACAGCTCTTGCGGTTCATTTGGGAAACACTGCCATTTAAATGCCACATTCATTTACTGATTTCCTACACCCAATGATCATGTGTGAAAACACTTTTACATAATTTGTTCAGTTAGAAATCAAAAGTCAATGTTTTGTGAAATTAATAAATTATTTGTGTTTTAATTGTAGATATAAATGATTTGATCACTTAGAAATCAAAAGAATGTTTTGAGAAACAAAAACATTTTCAACTTTGCATTTCTGTTTTATTTACTGAACACACATATATCTTCACCTTTATTTTTATAATGCTTTATAAAATATAAACTGTTAAAACTGATCCCTCTAATATTAAAGCTGATATTTCAACACGGTTTACTCCAGTCTTCAGTGTCACACGATCCTTCACAAATCCTTCTAGTATGACTATTTTGGGCTCAAGAAACATCTATTGTTATTATCAGTGTTGAAAACAGTTGAGCTGCTTAATACTTTTGTGGAAACCATAATATATATATATATATATATATATATATATATATATATATTTACTTTCATTAAAACTAACAGATTGTAAGACTGAACATTTTGTTATACAAAGGTCACAATTTCTGGAATTGCATTAGTGATTTATTTTTACTGCTTTCAGTCATAAAATGTGACACAAAAATATTTAAAATTAAAATTAAAATGATGATATCTAAACAACTGAAGAAACTTGAAGAAAACTTTTTTTCAATAATTCTGCCCAATTTTCTATCAAGCTATATATTTGTATGTGAAATTGTGTGTATTTAGCATATGTTAGCAAAATGTTATATTTTTTGTTTTTTCAAAAACATTTCATCACAAAAAAAAAAAAAAAAAAAAAATATATATATATATATATATATATATATATATATATATATATATATATATATATATATATATATATATATTTTTTTTTTTTTTTTTGTGATGAAATGTTTTTGAAATAGAAATCCTTTAGAACATTATAAATGTCTTTACTTTTGATAATTATGTTTTACATTTAAAACAAATTGCTGAATTAAAGCATTCATTTGTGTTAAAAAAAATATAACATTTTGCTAACATATGCTAAATACACACAATTTCACATACAAATATATAGCTTGATAGAAAATTGGGCAGAATTATTGAAAAAAAGTTTTCTTCAAGTTTCTTCAGTTGTTTAGATATCATCATTTTAATTTTAATTTTAAATATTTTTGTGTCACATTTTATGACTGAAAGCAGTAAAAATAAATCACTAATGCAATTCCAGAAATTGTGACCTTTGTATAACAAAATGTTCAGTCTTACAATCTGTTAGTTTTAATGAAAGTAAATCTCTGTGACATAACTTTGCCTGTAGTTGAAGAAATAATGAGTGAAGGTCATATAAATAGCTTGTTTACTCAAGAAATCAAAATGTTTTGAAAGAACTGAAGAGAAATGTCAAGAGACTGTAGCACGTCCACAGCAGCAGTGTTAGCATGAAACGATTGACTATGCTAGTTAAGCATAACAAGACAGTTTGAAAATAAGCAGTACTAACAGATACTGTATATTTGTGCTTTATTTGGTGTATGAACTAAATTCTGTTAACCTATCTGGGGTAATATATATTACAAAAAGAGTGGAGTGAGCAAGTTGATGTCAACTCTCAGTGGATTATATTAAAAAAGCAGACTGTTGCAGTCCACAAAAGTAAGAAAGGGCAACACCACATGACATTTGAAGATGGAATTATTATAGATGTTTACATGCCAGGTGTCAGTGGTGTCACAGATTGGCATTCTAGTGCGCTCAGCATGGCTCCTATGCAGTAAACAGACTTCAAAGGGCTGCTACTGTGCTCACACGCTAGCCGGGCTGAATAGGTGCCTTCACTGTCTGAGCCCTTCGCACGCATCACACAGAGAGTTCATTCAGCAGGACTGACGCGCTGTGCACAGCCGGACACCAGCGTGAAAATTACACCCTTAAAAAGAACAACTTCATTCAATAATGTCAGGTGTCTGGCTCTCTCTCTCTATCTCCCTCCCTGTCTCTCGCTCACTGTCTTTCTGTTGTTCTGTCCTCCTTTCTCTCTCTCAATGACATATGGCATATCAGTATACACAGGTAAATGCCAACATCATGCATTCCTAATGCTGTTTATATAGCCCTTGTCCATACATTTTCACACATAACTAGCCTTTGTTATTGGAATAGGTCTGTGACTGAGCAATTGTCATTTGATTTACTGAACTCAAAAGTTGGAGGTCTGTACAGTTGTTTTTGAAAGAAGTCTCTTATGCTCACCAAGGCTGCATTTATTTAATAAAATATACAGTAAAACGTCGCTATGGGGAATACCTCTGGTATTAAACGTATCTGAAGCATTGATCCAACCTTAACAATGAACTTGACATTGGCCGGCAGCCATCTATGACGTCACCACAGGTGCAACTGCAGGTATAAAAGAGGCACTTGAAAAGTACGTCATCCACTTCTTATCTGAAGGCGATATATGCAGGAAGGCCCGAAGCATGGTTACAATGGTAACCTGAGACATTCCCTTTCAAAAGGGAACTCAACAGTGCGTCCCCTAGGGGCCGCAGGTTGAAGGATTGACCTATTCACCTATTAAGTGACTGCACTTAATAGGTGAAAACCAGCAGTAAATGACCCCCAGGGGAACTGTCCCAAGTAACCTGGAGTGACCTAGGTTGAGGCTACTAGAAAACTGAGACCTCAAGGCACTGGCCCGAGGCCTAACAATACTCGATCTTGAATCCAAGGGAGTAAAGGAGACCCTCCAGCTCAGGACTGAGCCCATAGGAGACCCAGACCTAGAGCTGCAACTGCTTATGCGCTGCTGAGCTATAAGAGTGGCTGGGCTAGTGGACAGAACTTTGCACCTGTTCTTCTAGTCAATGGAAGGAAACAGCATGTGTGCTTGTGGCACAGAAAGGGGGTTTTGAGGAACCACTTTTCTTTTAACCGGATCTCACTAGAGCGAAGAACATATCTCTCAGCCTGATGATGTTCGTACTGCCAAGTCTAGCTCACAAGTCAAGAGATGACTCCACTGCCCTCACGCCTCAGGTGCAGTGTTGCTTTTTTCAAGGAAGTGGGGCCTAACCTCCCAAAGGGTACACTCTCAAGATGAGAGTGGCCTGAAACTCCTGTAATTCACCAAGAGCGTAGCTGGGGCTCTCAGGGTGGAGGCCTGATCTCCTCGGAGAGGCCTGATGACACCCTTAAGTGTAAGACAACAAGAAGAGGCAAGAATGTTTTTCCCTTGCCTACAACTTGTTTAGGGTCGCCCAGTGGAGCTCCGTGAAGAGGAGGCCTCAGTAAAATAGACTCTCGTATTGAGAGCAGGCCTACTATGCCACGGCCAAGGAGAGTGATTAGTTGGAGTGGCCCTCTCCAGACCCCAGGCAGCCGCGAGGAGGCTGGGAAAAGTCAATGACTAGCAAGAAGGTGCGCCTGGGGGGGCGTAGGGGAGTGGAAGCTCTACCTGTGATAGGTATAACTTTCTTGAGAGGAGAGCAGGCCAAGTACAGGAATAATGCACATCTTTTGTGTATCACTGGGTGTCAGAAACTGCTGACACGGATGAATACAATGAAAATGGTTTTCCTTGCTCGCTATCGTAGCAGAAAGAGCTGTCTCCTGAAGATAAGAGACAGTATGACGTACTGTTCAGGTGCCTATTTTATACCTGCGGTCGCACCTGTGGTGATAAGCGGCTGCCAGCCAATGTCAAGTTCCCTATCAGTCAGTCACGTTCGACGTTACGTCGGACTGACGTCATGGGGTCTCGCTTGGGAGCCCAATCACCTCCCAGTGTAACTAAACGCGCCAATGAACATTGGCAAGTGAAATTTGCATGCCGAGTCCCGCCCCGCCCGGCTTCCGGGTATAAATAGGACCGGCATTGCTCATTTCATTCATACTTTTGCTTCGGAGCCGAGCGGTTGTAATCAGCCGCTCCTTTCTGATCACCTGCCAAAAAGAGCGTCTTTAATTCGACTGGAAGATACGGTGCTTCAGCGGTGGTGCGCGTGTCCCAGCTTTCGTGTCACCCCCCTGTGCCTCGGTCGGAAAAAAGAGCAGTTTCCTCTAAAAGAGCAAACGCGGACGATCAGCGTCCTTTTCAAGATGCCTTTTCGTCCGTGTGTTTCTGGATAAGGTCGTTTCCTAACCTCATCTGATGGCCATGAGCGCTGTTTCTCGTGTCTGGGCAGACAGCACGCTGAGAGAGCGCTTGTGGATGCGTCATGCTCTCTCTGTGGACGCATGACCATGTCGTGTTGCGGTCGCGGCTCGCCCTTTGGAGGTTCGAGCGCCCTTTGCTGCTACCCATATCCCCTCTGCTTCTCATGGTAGAGCTGAGGGGTTGGTTAGCACTCTGGGTGACGTGAGGGTTACAGTGGGAGCTTCTTTGTCAGGCCAGCCCTCACGAACCTCCCACTCCTCTTGCACACCGTGTGCCGTCGAGTTGCCAGGCGAGACGCCAGGTCCTTCAAGGGAGGTACCTCGGGTCTCATTTGGTGCTCCGGATGAGGATCGGATGTCGATCGCTGCATCGGAGAGTGGGCTGTCATCCTCGAGTGAGGAAGCCGAGCAGCCCCCCTCGGGGGCACTGCTCGTATGGAATCAGATAAGGAGATGATGGCCATGCTTTCCCGGGCTGCCGCGGGTATTGGGCTTGAGTGGAACCCTCCACCGTCGCCCGAGCGCTCGCGGCTGGACGATTGGTTTCTGGGTGCGGAGCGCGGTTCACAGCCTCGCTCCGCCCCGGTGCCTTTCTTCCCGGAAGTGCATGAGGAGGTCAGTAAGTCGTGGAAGGAACCTTTTACTGCCCGAAGCCGCTCTCTGACCTCCTCCGCTCTCACTACCCTCAATGGCGGGGCTGCCAAGGGTTACGCGGACATTCCCCAGGTGGAGCGTGCAGTTGCGGTGCACTTGTGCCCGCAAAATGCTGCCACCTGGCGCAATCGTCCGCGCCTCCCGTCCAAGGCGGGTAAGTCGACAGCAGCCCTGGCTGCCAAGGCTTACAGCGCCGCTGGACAGGCAGCTTCCGCCCTGCATGCCATGGTCATCATGCAGGTCTATCAGGCAAAAGCTCTTAAAGAGCTGCACGAGGGTAGGTCTGAGCAGGGGTTGATGCAGGAACTACGCACGGTGACCAACTTCGCCCTCCGGGCGACTAAGGTAACGGCGCGGGCCCTCGGCCAGACGTTGTCCACACTCGTGGTCCAGGAGCGCCATCTCTGGCTGGACCTGGCTGAGATGAAGGATGCCGACAAAGTTCGCTTTCTCGACGCCCCCATCTCCCAGGCTGGCCTCTTCGGCAACACTGTCGTAGATTTTGCACAGCAATTCTCGACGGTGCAGAAGCAGACTGAGGCGATAAGTCACATCTTGCCCTGGCGGGAGTCTGCCAAACCGCCGCGGGCTGTTCCTCAGCCTGCTCCTCGCCGAGGGCGTCCTTCTGCGGCTGCAAAGGGTCCGGCCGGACCGGAGGCCTCCCGTCTGGCCCCTGCCCACCCGCAGGAAGGCGACGCAGCCCGTCCAGAGCACTAAACCCTCCAAGAGAAAATCTAAGCGGTCCTGAGACGGGCGACCCAGAGGTGGCAGGAGCTGCTCGTTTCCAGGAGCTGGTGACGGCACCACCTTGAACCGGACCCTACACAGGCTTCTGTTCAAAATGTTGACACAGAGACGCATCCTCACGTGCGTCCGCTCCCAGGACTGGTTTGCAGCAATCGACCTGAAGGACGCGTACTTTCATGTCTCGATACTCCCTCGTCACAGACCGTTCCTTTGCTTTGTGTTCGAGGGTCGGGCATACAAGTACAAGGTCCTCCCCTTTGGGCTGTCCCTGTCTCCCCGCGTCTTCACCAAGGTTGCGGAGGCTGCCCTTTCCCCCCTCAGGGAAGTGGGAGTCCGCATCCTGAATTATCTCGACGACTGGCCCATTTTGGCACAGTCGTGGGATCAGGTGTGCGAGCACAGGGACTTGGTGCTCAGACACCTCAACCATTTGGGGCTTCGGGTCAACTGGGAGAAGAGCAAGCTCTCCCCTGCGCAGAGCATCTCTTTTCTCGGTTTGGAGTTGGACTCGGTCTCCATGTCAGCACGTCTCACCAACGAATGTGCACAGTCAGTGTTGAACTGCCTGAAAGTGGTCAGGCGGAAAACAGTGGTCCCACTGAAACAGTTTCAGAGGCTCCTGGGGCATATGTCATCCGCAGCCGCTGTAACGCCGCTCGGGTTGATGCATATGAGACCACTTCAACACTGGTTACGGGACCAAGTCCCGAGGTGGGCTTGGCACCAGGGCACATTCCGTGTGGTAATCACACCGGCTTGTCGCCAGACGTTCGGCCCTTGGTCGGACCTTGCTTTTCTACGGGCTGGAGTTCCCCTAGGGCAAGTGTCCCGGCCTGTTGTTGTTACAACAGATGCCTCCACTATGGGATGGGGTTCCGTGTGCATCGGGCATGCTGTCTCGGGCTCCTGGACAGGACCCCGGCGGCAGTGGCATGTCAACTGCCTCGAGTTGCTAGCGGTACAACTTGCACTGCGCCGGTTCCGACCGTTGCTGCAGGGCTGGCATGTACTGTACTGGCACGGACAACACATCGACCGTGGCGTACATCAACCATTAGGTTGGTCTACGCTCCCGTCGCATGTCGCAACTTGCCCGCCACCTCCTCCTCTGGAGTCAGCAGCGGCTCAGGTCGCTGCGTGCCATCTACATTCCGGGCGAGCTCAATCGTGCAGCCGACGCGCTCTCAGGACAGCTCACATTCCCGGGAGAGTGGAGACTCCACCCCCAGGCAGTTCAGCTGATCTGGAGTCGATTTGGGGAAGCGCAGGTAGACCTGTTCGCGTCCCGGGAATCCTCCCACTGCCAGTTGTTTTTTTCCCTGACCGACGGGACCCTCGCCTCGGATGCACTGGCACACAGCTGGCCCCGGGGCCTACGCAAATATACGTTCCCCCCAGTGAGCCTTCTTGCACAGACCCTGTGCAAGGTCAGGGAGGACGAGGAGCAGGTCCTGCTAGTTGTGCCATACTGGCCCAACCGGACCTGGTTTCCAGAACTCTCATTCCTCGCGACAGCCCCTCCCTGGCGCATTCCCTTGAGGAAGGACCTGTTCAAGACAGTGCTCCTGACTGCACATTTTCGGTCAGTGAAACGTGCCTTGAATTCGGGCCGGCCTTGTCTCACGTTGTCCTGAGGCCCCGGCTTGGATATGTGCCCAAGGTTCCCACCACTCCCTTTCGGGATCAGGTGGTGAACCTGCAAGCACTGCCCCCGGAGGAGGCAGACCCAGCCCTCGCGTTGCTGTGTCCCGTCTGTGCACTACGTGTCTATGTGGACCGCACACAGAGCTTTAGAAGCTCCGAGCAGCTCTTTGTCTGTTTTGGGGGACAGCAGAAGGGAAAGGCTGTCTCCAAGCAGAGGTTGGCCCACTGGATAGTGGATGCCATCGGCGAGCCATGCCCCCTGGGGGTGAGGGCGCACTCCACACGGGGTGTTGCTTCCTCCTGGGCGTTGGCACGTGGCGCCTCTCTGACAGACATTTGCATAGCTGCGGGCTGGGCGACAATACATTCGCAAGATTCTACAATCTCCGGGTGGAGCCAGTTTCTTCCTGTGTGCTGGGAACAAACAGGTGACCGGCTCGGTGTCCTGCTTGCAGCGCCATGCCCCTTAATAAGGGGATACGAGCGCTTATCTACTCCTCAGGTGAGTTCCCCGTCTGGCGAACCCTGATTCGAGTTCCTCCTGCATCCTTCGGTAGCGGACGCGGCGGAGGCGTCTGACGCCAGGCCCAGTACTCGTGTGCATGCCCCAGTCGTCAGCCCTTGTACTGGACTAGATGCCCATGTGACGAGATTCCCTCTTGGTAATCCCATATATGTACGCTCCACGGTACGGTTTCCCTCTTGGTAAACCGTGTCTTTCCCTTGGCAGTTCTGGTCTGCCAGTCTCTTTGGTACGCGCTCCTCCCTGGGGTAGGACCTACCATGGGGACCTTACATGTGTCGTACTGCCCCTAGGGTCAGTCCATATGTGTCATACCGCACATTACCTCCCCCTTGGGCAGGGTGTGGTCTCCGTAGCGTCTATGCGCTTCCCCAGCGTAGACAACTAACGGGTCGAGCTGATTTGTGGGATTGAGATACCGAAGCTCTCTTCCCCGTGAGGCTCACACAGGAACAGCAGCTTAGTCCTTCCTCATGTTGGCCTTCCCCTCCATCCCGATTGGCGTGGAGGCCTAAGTCGGCTTTCGCGGGGCGCTGGGTAGGTTACGTCCGCAGAGGCAGTTGTCCTTGGCACGCCACTGCTTGCCAACGTTCTGCATCTCCGATTCTCGTAACACGGCCAGTGCCTGTGGCGCTTTCCATAGGGACCCCATGACGTCAGTCCGACGTAACGTCGAACGTGACTGACTGATAGGGAACGTCTAGGTTACTATTGTAACCCCCGTTCCCTGAAGGAGGGAACGGAGACGTTACGTCCCCCGGCCACAGGCCTGAGCCACCGCTGAGACTGAGCAAAATATGAATGAAATGAGCAATGCCGGTCCTATTTATACCCGGAAGCTGGGCGGGGTGGGACTCGGCATGCAAATTTGATTGGTGATTGGGCTCCCAAGCGAGACCCCATGACGTCAGTCCGTTACAATAGTAACCTAGACGTTCATTGTTGTGGTTGGATTAATGCTTCAGACAAGTGTAATAGCAGAGGTATTCCCCATAGCGACCCCTAGGGGACACAGCGTTGAGTTCCCTTTCAAAAAGGAACAATACTATTGTGAAATATTATCACAGTTTAAAGGAACAGTTTTCTATTACAAGAGAAAATATAAATATAGCAGGTGAATTATGTATGTGACGTATATTGTGATGTTATAATGAACAATATGCTTTTATCTACTGATGTTTTATGATGTTTAAAGCATTTCTAATGATGCTGATTGTTTGAAGACGTCAAGTCTGATTCTGAGATGGTGAATGAGAACACAGTTTGTGTAACATTAGCAACACATTATTAGCTGTTTGATAACGTAGTCAAGCAAAAGGCTAATTATATTACTTACCGTTATGTGTCTTACGCTGTGGAGAGCAACAGCATTGCCAGTTTTTACTAGAGTAAATGTTGAGTGAGTGGTTCTTTGAGATGGTGACTGGAGGCATAGCTAATCTGCATATTCGATTGTTGTGTTTTTTTTTCAATGGCAAGTTTTAGTTTTTTTTAAGGGCTACAATTATTGAATGCAGGAAGAATTTAACTATATCATATAGATAATACAAACAAAAACTCATACTGAGGGGATGGTGTGTGTCTGTGTGTGTGTGTGTGGGGGGGGGGGGGGGTAGGGGGGGGTTGCCATTCTACTAGGCTTCTAGCACTGTCAAGGCATGTTTTTGTGTGTGTTGTACTTCCTTAGCCATTGAATCCTTCTGACAAATCAACAAGTAGTCGTTTTGGAGAAAATGTTTTGCTTTGCATTTCCTCACAATTGTTGTGATAAAAATCCTCGAAGGATTTTAACTACTGAACAACCATTTAACACATTTTGACCCAACAAGTATAACATTTCTTTCGTCTGACACATGCCAAGGGAAAGACACTTTTCAAACATACCCTGAGGCCATGTAAATTCAGTTCATAGCTTGTATACCCATCACCCCTCCTAACCCCACTCCTTTAATATTTAATCAAGACAGCAGATTCACAAATGATGTTAGCAAGAATGCATGCTATATCATAGTGTCTCATCCAGTGTCTCGTCCTTTTGCTTGCTATCAATTACAACTTTGACTCCCAACTAAGTCATTTGCACTGGATTGGTAATTTGATTTCAGGAGCTCTCTCACTTGATTTCCCTTTCCCATTAATTTAATTTCACAGCAGATAGCACATGCTGAGACACCTATCTCCCAGAGCTAATCTCAGCAGCCTGGATTAAAATTGAGAGTCGCTTCATCCCTCTGTCACCATGGCATTATGAGTGCCTTGCCATTCATCTTGACAATTTTAGAAGGTTTGGCCTTTTTTCAGTTTTTTCTCTTTAGTTTTTTATTAACTAAATTAATACTTACTTTAGTTGTAAATATTAAGTTTGTCATTCTTTTGAAGTGCAAACAAAGTGGATTTGTAGCACTGAAAATGTCTCAGGTTGCATATGTTATCATAGTTCCCTGAAGAGAGAACAAGACACTGCATTGGAATGATATGGAAATGCTTTAGCATATTGTCTCGTGAAGCACTATTTAATCTATCGAGTATCAAATCACATCACAGGCTGGTGACGTCATGCACCAGGATGATAAAGGGGTGCTGGAAACCAGAAGCGGCAGCTTAGAAGTGTGTGAAGTAAGCTCGGAAGGCCCAAGGAGCTGAAGCACAAGACGCAGCTTTTCGTTCCCTCTTCAGTGAACTATGGTTACTGTGATGGGTTGTGTGGCTGAGTGACTCGTTGGGAGAATTACCTGCACCTGTGATGTCCTCCATTTATTCGTCACGGCTTTGAGCCGGTCGTGACAAATATGGGGGCTCGTCCGGGACATAACCTGAGACGTTCCCTTTGAAGGGAACTCGCGCTGCGTCAGAACGTTAGGGGAACAATGTACAAATGCCACATAAGTGACGAAGGCCTGATGAGTGTAACATAGCTCACTACGAAAGCAACCACATTCCCAGAGCAGAGTTCAAGTCTAGTTGGTAGAACCTCAAGAAAGTATGTCACAGACATCAGCAAGGGAAACTTGTGCAAGAAGGGCCTTAGAGGCAGCCACACTCCTGGAGGAGGGGCCACAAACCACCATAGGAGAAGGTACTCGTAAGCCAGGGAGATAGCATCGACTATCCACCTGCTCATAGTTGGTTAAGATGCCGGGGCCCCCTTTGGGTCCTGAAGCAGACAAAAAGTCTGTCTTGTGTCACAAGGCAGTTCCGTGGACAGGACAGACCTTGTTTCTGAGTTTCTGGTCATGATCACCAAAGGGAGAGAGGACAGAGACAATAGAGCAGAGGTGCCCAAACTAGGGCCCGCGGGCCAAAGTTGGCCCGCGGTAACCTTTGATTTGGCCCGCAGAACTGTCCGAGGAGAGAGAGAAAGAGAGCGCGCGAGATACCTTCGACACAGATTGTCATTTCTAATTTGACATAACAATTTTGTTTGTTTTATAGTTGAACTACAACAGAGTAAACTGAAATTAAAAGTAAAAAAGGTAAATTTTGGTTTTTTTATTGTAAAAGCGCAATTCAAGGCGCGGCGCAGCACTGCGTGCTTTGCGACACATGACGTCAATAAACGTCCACAAATGAAACGCAATAATGGAGAAATCAAGGCAGTGGCACACAGACAAGAGATTTTTTTTAAAAAGCTGGGAAAGGTGAGTTTTTATTCACAGAAGTCAAATCAAAGGCAATATGTCTAGTTTGCAAACAGTCTGTTGCTGTTTTAAAAGAGTACAATATCCGTCGTCATTATGAAACAAAACATTGTGCAACTTTCTCAAAGTACAGCAGCGAGACGCGAAAACAGCAGGCTCACGAGCTGCTCACTGGACTTCGAACAGAGCGCGCTGCTACATCCTTCATCATCATCATTGATCAGTGATGCTGTCTCTGTTTGGCAGTACAATGATCCCTCGTTTATTGCGGTTAATGTGGACCGGAACTATCGCGATAGGTGAAAGTAGGATCAGCCAATCAGCTCACGGGATACCTCCCCTCGTGCTCTCATTGGTCGAGCTCGCGCCGGGAACCAATCACGTGTCTTGTCTGAGTGCCGTGGGCGTGTACAAAGCCTCAGATAGTTTCTCTCTGTCTGTCATCCTGGGAAACCGTTTCTCTCGCATCACAATTAAGCAACGCTGCTTTACGCAATACGGCTGTACATAGCGGTATTTTTGAAATTTTATTTTTTGGTGAATATTTTTGAAAAATCTGCGATGCACTGAGACCGCGAAGTGGCGAGGGATTACTGTACCTATTTCTGTGATCAGACTTTCAGTCTGATGAACTTGAACAAGAGTAAACTAAGAAGCCAAATAACTGACTCTCACCTACATAATATCTTGTCTTTGTCTGTAAGTCAGCTAGAGCCCAATCTTGAAAAACTTCTGAAAAGAAAAGGACCAGCTTCATATCTCTCATTAGGTCACTGACATTGCAACCACATAGGCATTGAATTTTACATTGAACACTTGGAGATTGTTGCCCATTTAAATTGTTCATTAAAATGAAAAGCTTTAGAAAAAAAACTGCATTAGTTAATCAGATTAAAGTTGTTTTATATTTATTTTAAATATTATGAAATAAATAAACCCATAGCAACTTTAATGTAATACAGTTTGATTTATGATGCAAAATTTACTTTTGGCCCGCGGCTCTCAATCAAGTTTGATTTTTGGCCCTTCATAGGAAAATGTTTGGGCACCCCTGCAATAGAGTGTGCCAAGTTGGAATGGACTTTAAGCACATCGCCTTGCCTGGGGTGGAGGAAATTGTTTGCCATACCAGGTACAAATTCCAGACACAAAGGGGCTACAGACAGAGCTCGTAGATCATCTATCCTCTTTACAAAAGGGATAGCGAGGGGAAAGAGAAACTTAATAGGTGTCTCCTCAATGGGTTCGAAGGGGGTCTGGGACAAGCCTTGGTGGACCAGAGACAGGTCCCAGGCCAGAACCTTAGTTTGTACTGCAGGCCTCAGCCTCAGAGTGCCACGGAGGAAACGTGTAATTAAGGGGTCCCTACCAAAAGACATACCACCTTGAGGTACGGTAGCAGCTATGGTAGCCACATAAACCTTCATGATGGAAGGGGATAACCCTGCAGTTAATACATCTTGCAGGAGCTCCAGCACGGTGCCAATATGATAGGTAACTGGGTTCAATTGCCTCTCACTGCACCAAGAAGTTAAGCGTTTCCACTTCAGGGCTTATAGTGTCTTCGCAGAGGGAGCTCTGGAGTAGAGAATCTGACAGAGCGAGAGTCCAGCTTACTCTTTTTCGGATGAACGTTCCGAAATGAACTGCACGGGTTACCACCTCTGAGAGCTCCTCATAAGCTGGGGGAGGAAGATGGCGAGTCTTCCTCTCCAGCCTCGATACTGAAAAAGTCCAGCTCCTCAGAAGCGTGCTTTAGAGTGTGCGTCCAGGTCTGGACAGAGGATATTGGATCTGTGTGTAAGAGCTGAGATAAAGCAGAGCCCGTCTCTTACCCTGCCATCAGATCTATTTGCGATCCCCAGGACATAGTTCTCCTCTGTTCCTTTTCTCAGCAACATCTGGACCTGAGTCCTGAGGACCGTGAGCCAGGGCAGCCTCATCATATACCGCCAGATGGGAGCGGAGCATTCACAGTGAGAGCTGCTCACAATGGGGACTGAAGACACTCAAAGCTGCTGCTTTTGGTTTCCGGTGCACCTTTATCATCCTGGTTCATGGCGTCACTAGCCCACGATGTGCATACTCAATCTATTCAATAGAGCTTCACGAGGCAATATCCTAAAGCATTCCCCTAGCATTCCGACACAGTGCAAGTTCCCTTGAAAGGCAAAAGCATCTTCTCGAGATGTCAAAACTATCCATGCCTCAGCTACAGCTACATTGGTTGAGGGCGGGGCAAAGTAGATGTTGTTCATGTGCAGCCAATAAGTCCACAGACTGGCATTATGCAAATTTGTTACATTTTTAGGAGGGTATATAACAGGAAATCCGATTGGAATTGCTGACAACTTGTTTCAGCTGTTCAGAATAAAGTCTTTCTTTCAGGAGAAACTAATTATGTTGTGTATATTGATCTTAAAACTTTTGGAGACATTTAAAATTCACAAGCAGCAATATAACACATTGGATGAAAGGTAATACACGAAAAGGATAATACGGGCACGTTAATAAACACATAAACAAATGATATACTATTAATTAAGTTCATTTGCAGCAGTTGGTTCTTTAAAATCATTAAATGAAAATATTCAGATTTGTTTCAAATTGTTTGCCTATTTCCATTCAGATTTAGCCATTTTGCTACTTCTTGTGTTTTTTCTGCATCATTTAGAGCTTCATGACTGAACTAGTTATGTATACTATGGTTAGTGTTCACTTACCTGCATTGATTACTCTGTGAGCATTCCTAGGCACCTGAATTTAAATATTGTATTGAATATTTGTGGCTTTTATCAAATTATTGTTAAAACACTTTTTATAAAATGATTTAGCCATTCAAAGCACAATTACTAACATGTTTCAAAGCATGTGCAAACATTTAGTTGTTTTCCGATCGACTGGACAGATTTTGCTCACTCATGTCTAATCACAAATTAGGAAACCAGTCCCCTTTAGGCAGGCACACTGTGTGCTGCCATTCTGATGAAACTGAGCCACTGTTACCATCCCAGCATGCTGAATAAGAATTAGTGAAGCACAGCCTGAAGGATTGATTGAACTATAGCCTCTGGAGGATGATTTGCAAGAAAGACAGAGTACAGTTATCTAATGAAGGGAATTAAGTGTTCAGAGTCTGTTTGTAAGAACTGTTTTCCTATTATTGTCATCATTATTGTAGTTTTTATCTCTTCACTTGAAATACTTTAATTAAATTTACAATTAAATTATTATAAAAGTGGATCTATAAGATGGCGATTCGTCGGTTCAAATTTATTATTAAAACTTTAAACGGCAAAATGTATCCAATGCACACAAAATGTTTCAATGTAACAAGAAAACATTTATTTATTTATTTATTTGAAAAAGTTTTGATGACCTTTCAATGAAAGTCAATGGATGAAAGTAAAAATGTAATTATATTTTCCAAATATTGATAAAGGACATGTAGGTGATGGCAAAATAATGATAACATTTTAATTTGGATTAACTATCCCTGTAACTATCCCAGTAACTAAAATGTATTTTTTTAATAATTGTGTTATAATAATAAATAATAAATGTTATATACTATCATATGTATGCACAAACATTTAACCAAGCCATTGTTTTGGATGTTCGACAAGTTTTGTTACAAAATATACTTCATGTCATAAAAGCTGTTTTTGTTTTGTATGTTTATGTTCGGTGTTAAAAATGATAGTCTGAACACTAAAGCTGGACATACACTGTACCAGTTCAGACACTCGTGAGGTTGTGCACCACTGCACCCATTACGAGTTAGTTAATATCATGGAATGGGAAGCGGAAGACTCAATTGCAGGTGAATGAAGATGATATTTATTTTAAAAAAAAAATACAAAACCAAGACACAAAAGAAAACATTAACTTAAACATGACAACAAGAAACTCAAGAAACACAAACAAACCAGATGAACAGGGAGCAGAGACATGGGAAACAAAAGCACAGATAACAACGTGACACAGGATGTCAAACACACAGGGATTAAAAAGAGAACACATGAGGAAAGGTAACGAGCAGAAACAACTGGGATCAATAAAGGGAAACAAGGGAACAAGATGGGTGGAGTTTCACAATAACAAGACACAACAAAGGGGCAGTGTCAGAGCTCTGTCAACCAACACACTAGAAATCCAAACTGAAGCGACAGAACCCTGACATTTAACCTTATAATCACAAAGCAAGCAACAAAGCAGTCGGTACATGGCAGGACAACCTGCAGCAATCACATGAGCTTCCTTTAATGCTGTGATTATACGGTGACTGGAGCGTTCAATACTGCTGCTACAGTACAAAAAAATAAAATAAAAATAAAAGTATGCAAATGTTTTGATGAGAAACAGAGCTATTCCTTTCAACAAAAACTATTAGAGGGTGTGTATTTGTGTGTGTGTGTCAGTGGATACACGTACTGTGGGGTTGCAGTCACAGGGCTATAATTCCATTCATAGATCTAGCCTATGTGACATGGCTGTGTATAATTTGGCAACAGGGGATAGCCTACACTGGTCAGAATTTGGCTGACTTCCCAAATTTTTTAAACCTGATGGAGGTCGAGAGGTGTTCGTAGCGTACTCAGCTCACAATTCTTCTCACACAATGCAAGCCATGATCATACGAGCATCAGCGAGAAGAACATTTCCTGTGATCTCATAAGACAGCAAAAAATGCACCATGTGCGCCTGGCTTCAGTGAATCAGGGCAAAATGTATTTGTGTCTTTTTTTGGTCCGGACTAAAAGAACACAGAACTAAGAGTTCCTTAGTACACCCTCCATGAGCAGACTCATTTTTTAAAAATCATTTAAAAATTATTTTCTGAAATATTATGCTATTTTTCCATCTTCTTTGTACAAAAAGTTGGTCTGCTCGTATCAGTCTAGAGAAAAGTCATTTTATTTAGCCAAACTTCTAACCCTGAAAGTACATGACTGTTTTACAGACTAGCTGGATCATTTGACTGCAGGCACCTCTGTCAATTTATAAGCCAGACTTCACAGAAAGCCGTTGCAAGGTGCAGGTAACTCTTGTACTCGCACCATTAAAGGCTAACTAAAGATAATTGCATCTGTATATAGTGTGAGAGCATTCCCTTTAGCTCTGAAACGAATATAGTCTTGATTGCTAGGTTAATCTGCTGTAGTATCACAACATTCCTTGGCGTCAATATGTAGGTCAGGCTAAATGCATTACAGAATCATTTGGGCGATACAGAAATGAGATACCGCACAAAGTTGTGCTGTAGTACAAATTCAGTCAAATTATGAGAAAATACTTTCGATCTTGTTTGAAATGAGAAGAGAAATAATAAAAAACGTGCTTATATTTGCATTAATATTTGCTGTGCAAATGTACCATTCATTATGTGATGAGATGAGAGAAAGGGAGGTACCAGAGGAGGAAATAGAGAGGCCCATTATGCCACCCTCCAAAAGAAGACCCCCCACCTACATCCCCCACTCTCAATAAATAAAAACAGACTAAACCGCATTTATGGCATAATAAGATGCAGTAATTAATGCCATCGATTCACATCCGTAAGGATCCCGACGCGAGGAATGTGATTACTTTTTATCACATTTCAAAACTCCAAGTTAGTTTCAGGAGCCGGTAACTTGGTTAGTGTTGGGCTGGAGCGGGAATGAGACGGCTGCTGAGCTTGATTGATGAGAATGCAGCAGGCAGGCTATTAAAAAACCAGTAGCTTTCATATCCCAGACAATGGCTATAAACATATTCTGAGAGCTGCATCCAAAATGACTCCTTTAGAGAGAAAACACTTCATCGCCATAAACTCTGGGTTTATAGGATGTTCAATACATGAGTTCACAATATACCCATTTTTGCTGTCACTCATGTCAATGACAAATAGATATTGTGTACATATAAATTATTTCTGTTGGCCTCTATTATTATTTGAAGATTGGGAATGCTGAGTTCAGTGTAAAAGAAGCAATATGAATAGGCTAGAGATATTGTAATTATTTGGCAATCAAATGAGGTTCACATTTAATCACTTGAAAATGATACAGGTTTCTTAGAGGCATTATGGGTTTTTGTAAACATTGTGATTGTATAATTATCGGGAGGCTGCGTGATGTATTGTACTACCGTGGACTACTGTGAATTGCATATTTATGGACAAAATGAAAAGGTGCATAAAAAAACATGTTAATGAAAGAGACGATGAAGCAATTTAAAAAATGAAAGGAGAAGATAGAATAGCTGTTATGTTTTTATTCCAGGTGTTTCCTTATAGCGTTTATATAAGCCCACATGTTCTGTTTGAGGTCTAAAACTATTTTTTGACAAATCTGACTTCATCAGAGTAACATATTAAAAAGAATCTGAAGAGAAAAAAGTCAATTTTAAAGTCAGTCTCAGTAGAATTTACTAAGGTTTGCGCTAGTTTACTGGTATAGCAATTTACTGGTATTTGTGCTATTATTTATCACCTATCACTTATCGCTTATTTGCACTGCACTTGGTAGATTGCATTGGTTATTATGGAAATTATATGGTTATTATATATATATATACTTCAAAATAAATAAATACATATACTTCAAAATTCAACATGAATGAAGCATGTCTCACATATGAAGCTCTAAAGTTGGTCCTACAGAAAGTTTTCTTACTTGAACTACACTTATTTTAGTAAAAAGTATAGTATGGATCTTTATTTGTATCATATTTTATCATGCTTTGGCTGGATGGGGAGCACAGCATTGCATTAATGAGGGTCAAAAACAAGAGCAAGACACTGTCATCCATTGCCCCGGACATTCTAGAGTTTAACACACTTAAACCCATTCTCCTGCTGAATAACATTAATCACTGTAAGATTTCTGTTTTGGAATTTCATGACTGTTCAACAGACTTTCAATAGATTCTATTCCCCTCTTATTTCATGGTATGTCT
The DNA here is from genome assembly GCA_037043235.1 of Rhodeus uyekii. Classification (NCBI taxonomy): domain Eukaryota; kingdom Metazoa; phylum Chordata; class Actinopteri; order Cypriniformes; family Acheilognathidae; genus Rhodeus; species Rhodeus uyekii. The sequence goes on from JAWRVZ010000086.1 coordinate 396,618, forward strand.
TGACAATGAAAAACCACAAAGACCCTCCTTATCCTGCTGTCCTGCTTCTACTCCCTCCACAAAATATTATCCCATCCTCTCCAGGGAGGAGTATAGAAAACGTGCTTTGGTAAATAGTGTGTACTCCTCCAGGAACAACAGCTGTTTGCATATGATTACATCCTAGGGTAAGGATGGGTATAATATTTTATGGGTTGAATGGGATTGTGGGCTTCTTCTTTTTTACCTCTCCCTACTCCTTTATTTCATTTGCTACTGCCTTAGCTTCCATCTAGCTTCTTTTACTTTCCTCTTCCAATTCTACCCCCTTCTGTATCTTCCTATGTTCCCTCTTGTTAGCCCATCACAAAATGGTTTCAGAAGAGTTAACACACAGAGTTTATTCAGCACTAAAAGCGATAGAGATTGGAGCAATGTGCCAGATTTTCAGCACAGTGTGCAATGCAACAGTTTAATTAAGCTGAAAGCTCTGTCATTTTTCAAGTACTGTATATGCAAATACATAAAGCATGTTGTTATGAACTCTCCATTTAGAGGAATATATTCTTGGTGATATATCATGTTAGTGATGTTGAAATGCTGAGCGAGCAAGTCTAGACATTGTCCAGAAATATGTTACAGTTTCTACCAGTTTATTTTTTTTCTTTTTTATGAAAATGTTATATTATGCAGTATAAACTGTTTTCTGTCACGGTTCTCTCAGGTTCAGTCCCGTTTCTAGTCACAGAACCGTGGCACTGCTCTTCCTCCCGTGTTTGTGTCTTGTGATTGTAAACCCCGCCCATCTTGTTACCTCAATTCCCTTGAGTGTTGTCAGCTGTTCTCAGCTCGTTACCTTCCCTCATGTGTCCCTATTTAATCCTGCTGTGTTTGCTGTCCTGTGTCGTGTCGTTGTCATGCTATGTCGTGTTCCTGGTCCTGTGTATGCCGTCTCATCCGGTTGGTTTGTGTTTGTTCATTATGTTTCCCCCCTCGTGGGTTTTTGCTTTATGTTATGTTTTCCCTTATTTGTAAATAAATTAATAATTTCCCTGCACTTGAGTCCTCCCCGTTTATGCGTTCCGTGACAGAACGACACGACCAATATGAGGACTCAGCGGGGGAAGGGCTTCCGTCCTCCACCAGCTGCCGCACAACCCAGCCCCCTATACCAACGGATGCTGCAGTTGAAGGCACTGGGCTCCCTCCACCAACACGGAGCGGATTTGAAGACCTTCGCTCGGGAGTTCAGCCAGACTGCAGCGGGGTTGGGGTATAATGAGGGTGCCCTCAAGGACCTGTTTAATTATGCGCTGGATGAGCCCCTCGACTTCTGGAGTATGAGGGGTCTGGAATCTCTGGACTTCTGGGGGTTCGTTGAATTCCTCATCACGCCCCCCAAGGTTCCGACCCCAGCGGAATTTCTGGCTGCCGAACTGGCCAGGATAACCGCTGCGCGGCAGGGGGCCGCCGACCCAGAGCCCGCTGCCGACCAGGAGGCCATGAACTCGACACCTCGCCGCCGGAGGAGGAGAAGGAAAGGGGCTCCCTCCACTTCCAATGACCCGGAGGCCGCCGACCGAGAACTCTGTCTGCCTGACCCGCCGGCCGACCCAGGACTCTGTCTGCCTGACCCGCCGGCCGACCCAGGACTCTGTCTGCCTGACCCGCCGGCCGACCCAGGACTCTGTCTGCCTGACCCGCCGGCGCCCCGTGCGCGCCTCGCCCTGCCGGCGCCCCGTGCGCGCCTCGCCCTGCCGGCGCCCCGTGCGCGCCTCGCCCTGCCGGCGCCTCCGAGACTGCTCGCCCTGCCGGCGCCTCCGAGACTGCTCGCCCTGCCGGCGCCTCCGAGACTGCTCGCCCTGCCGGCGCCTCCGAGACTGCTCGCCCTGCCGGCGCCTCCGAGACTGCTCGCCCTGCCGGCGCCTCCGAGACTGCTCGCCCTGCCGGCGCCTCCGAGACTGCTCGCCCTGCCGGCGCCTCCGAGACTGCTCGCCCTGCCGGCGCCGCCGAGACTGCTCGCCCTGCCGGCGCCGCCGAGACTGCTCGCCCTGCCGGCGCCGCCGAGACTGCTCGCCCTGCCGGCGCCGCCGAGACTGCTCGCCCTGCCGGCGCCGCCGAGACTGCTCGCCCTGCCGGTCCCTCTAGACCTCCCAGATCCGCCTGACCCCCCGGCTTTGACTGAGCCCGCCTGGCTCATCCCTCCGGCGCCGCCTGACCCGCCGGCCCTGACTGAGCCCCCCTGGCTCATCCCTCCGGCGCCGCCTGACACGCCGGCCCTGACTGAGCCCCCCTGGCTCATCCCTCCGGCGCCGCCTGACACGCCGGCCCTGACTGAGCCCGCCTGGCTCACCCCTCCGGCGCCGCCTGACCCGCCGGCCTTGCCTGAGCCTGCTTGGCTTGTTCCCCCGGACTCGCCCTGGCCCTCCGCCAGGACTTTAGAGCTGCCAAAGCCAACCCGGCTCATCCCTCCTGTTCCGCCTCCCTGGACTGTTTATTTTATTTTTTCTTATTGAGGACTTTTTTTTCTGAATTAATTTTTCATTATGTTGAGGAATGTGTATTTTGTTTGATCATCCCCGGGACTCTGCTATTGACTTTTTTCCTTATTGAGATTTTCTGTTGTTGTTGTTGCTCTTTTGGTTGGTCTGTTCTCCCTCCCTCCCTCCCTCCCCTGGTTTAATGTCAGTTTGGCCCCCTGTCTTGTATTTCTTGTGTTGTACTGTTAGTCTGGTGTTCATGTAGGGACGCCAGGTGGCGTCCCTTTAGAGGGGGGGTAGTGTCACGGTTCTCTCAGGTTCAGTCCCGTTTCTAGTCACAGAACCGTGGCACTGCTCTTCCTCCCGTGTTTGTGTCTTGTGATTGTAAACCCCGCCCATCTTGTTACCTCAATTCCCTTGAGTGTTGTCAGCTGTTCTCAGCTCGTTACCTTCCCTCATGTGTCCCTATTTAATCCTGCTGTGTTTGCTGTCCTGTGTCGTGTCGTTGTCATGCTATGTCGTGTTCCTGGTCCTGTGTATGCCGTCTCATCCGGTTGGTTTGTGTTTGTTCATTATGTTTCCCCCCTCGTGGGTTTTTGCTTTATGTTATGTTTTCCCTTATTTGTAAATAAATTAATAATTTCCCTGCACTTGAGTCCTCCCCGTTTATGCGTTCCGTGACAGTTTTCTAAAAAAAAGGGGGGAAAACATAAAAAATGTCTACTTAAAAAACACATTTTGGTTACAGATTTTCAAAAGTTCAAAGCTTTTCAACAATGAATATACATATAAAAAATTTGTATAATATTTAGTAGTTTGAGCTCATGAGGTTGGCAACAAAAAACATTCACATTTTCAAAAAAACTAAAACCCTACCTACTTCACTTATCATTTATAGAAATTCTTGTTTGTTCTTTTTTTTTAAAGAGGCACTCTGTATTATATTGGTGGGAAATGCTTTAAGGTCAATATTACTGAAATTCAATTTTGAAAGATTTCTAAAACTTTTTAACAGTTAAGACTATACCTAGAAGAGAAAGTGTATCTTTTGGTGTAATCTTATCAGCAAATATGTCATGTGCTGTTGTGAAAATCACCTGTGATACCCCAGAGTTTAGTGGAGATATTGTTCATGTAATAGGAAGACACTGTTTGTGGAGTCAAATTACAAAGGAGTGTCAATCTTTTCAAATTTAATATATGACAAAGTTTGTCCCTCAAACTTTTGAAAGAACTCTCTGCCTGCTAGAGCACTTCAAATTAAATTGCACACTGTTGATAGCAAAAGTGAGACCAGGGTGACTATTTTTATAAAGACTCCCGAGCTTGTCATTTGCAGCTATCAACACTATGTCAATGTGATGATTGTGCAACAAAATAACTTATTTCAGGTGGAGGAGATTAAATATGGCAGCATTAAGAGTGTGTGTTTCGGGTGTGCATTGAAGACATGGCATGAGCAGATGGCATATGTGAAAACGCCCTGGCCTTGGCAAACAGAGCCTTTGCACTGCTAGACACTGGTTCCAAATATTAATTTAAACTGTAGTGAAGAGAAGTTAAAGGACCAGGAAAGAATGATGTTCAACAACGGTCAACAGATTTAATGGTAAAACAGATTTCATCCTGCTTGCCACATACCCCCCTTCTTTCCCTTCGAATGCCGGGAGGGTGGGGGGTGGGGGGGCAGTGGTGCTGGATTGCCCTCAGTAGACGACCTTCTATATCCTCCAATGCCGGTTTTTCCTCCACTCCAACCCAACATCTCGAGCGTACATGGTGGCACTCTATTCATGCTCGATACCATGGAGAGCTCCCACATGAGAGCTCTTTGACAGAGCGTTCCTCCTTCCTCCCAGGTTTCGGTACCAATGTAGAGAAGTTAAAGGATCATGCTAGAAAGAATTGGGAACTTGTGAAAATTCAACAGAATGTTATAAAAAGTAACAATGAAACAATATAAAGAAAACACAACACAACGTAAAATAGTGCAGGTCTGATCCTCCCTCTTTCTTCACTGACGTCGCTTCTCTTTTATTCATCCATATCTCCTTCCACGAGACTCAATGCTCATTAACACTCACTCTATCGGCCTCGTTCCGTTCTCATGCTCTCGGCCTCGTCTTGTTTGCCACAAGTAGCTTCTGTTAGATGATTGTAATATATCTTTCATAATGTTTTCATTTTTTTCATAAAGCAGAAACTAGGGTGCAACCACAACTCCGCATATGCTCTTTTTCTTAGACTTTAATGTTATGTTGCCATATTTACTTGTTCTAAATTAATGTATAAATCTTCAACTCATCCATATAAAAAAAAAATATGATTTCAGAAAACAGATGCTTTGAATTTTGTGCAGAGACTTATTGTGGTGAACAAAATTACTTGTTCAGAGTAATACTTTTATACTTTTTCATTCATGGTGACATTTTTTAATTTTTAACTCTAAACAATTTAATTTAAAACAACAAATAACCTTCATACCTGAATGACAAGGCGTGCAACAATGAAATTCTCTGAAAGGATGCAATTTAACTAAACCCCAAAATATATGAAGTATGAAGGATTTTTGGAGGTGATTTTTTTCATCTCTTAATCCACAACATGTTTAGTGACCTGGCAACTTGTCGTGTTATGTCAGGTCTTCCTTCTCAAGAGGGTTTGCTGAAAAGAAAGGTCAGGAAAAAGAGAGCTTATAAAAAGATGTGGACAGCTTCTAGCCTTCGGCTTGGCTTTAATTCCCACCAAACACAGTCAGAGTCAGACAACACTTCTGATTTACTTCAGGAAGACTGAGCACTAGGTTTGAGTAAGATCTATGTGATTTGCTCAGTCGAGGGCTCTGACTAACCCAAGACCTGAACAGTGCCTCAGGTAAGCACACAGGCTCTGCTCACGCATGGCACTGTAGATCCTTCGTTTGCCTCTGTGTGTTTAAAAGTTCACAGGACAATACTTTTAAGTCTTGCTGGATTTCTGTCAATTAATTAATTAATTAATTAATTAATTAGTTAATTAAGCACTGACTCCATATTGGGGTATTTTGTATTAGAAATGGCTTTGTGAGATACTGCACATAAAGTGCAAAATGCGCAACAAGTAAAAGCTAATCTTTTGGATGCTCCATTAAGTTTTGATCCAAAATTTAAATAATTATTTAGAAGGGTCTTAACAATAAAAATAATTAGTTTAAGCCTTAAATAAAGACTCTGATTGCAACCAGAATGCAGATGAAATCCTGACCTGCTTAATTAACAAATAGACTTAAATGTTGTCGGTACATTTGCTTACTGTTTTTTTTTTCTGCCATGACTGGGTCTCTGCATATCAAGGTTATCTTAATTAAGCAGATAGATAACACTTTTTAAATTCTATTATGAACACATCCGATGCATCCACTTCACATCTTCTTCGTTTCACGGTAACATGACCTATTCGACACCCTGTAAGCATTTTAATGTTTTGACCTGCAAATAGCCCCATTTCATCTTCAGATCAGACCTTTTATCCGTAAAGGTCTAGCAGGTAATTATGCCTCCTTTCCAAATAGCCCTGTTAATACTTATTTAGCACACATATTCTGTAATTAGCAACACCCCCGCCTACTCAGTATCTTACTCAATTTGCAATCAAAGGCTGCCGTCTGCAAAGTTTTTAATTGTGCCCATGGCGATGATTTACGGTTGGTAATTACATTCCGCTTTACCCTCTATAATACCGGCAATATTCCCAGGTGCGCTGGAAGTTAGTGGTGCAAGTTAATTCACTGCGTCCCATATATGAAATGAGCAACACCCCGATAGCCCGTGCGCACGTTTCTCCCGCATGACAGCGGGCTGGTTAATATGCTCACCAATTATTTCCACTTCGAGCTTTTATAGCCCTCCAGTGGGGAGTTGGAAGACAGAAAGTGTGCCTTGCTATCGTAATACAGTACAATCAGATTACGTGGAACATCCTTAACACAGGGAAACACAGGAAGTATCTCATAACCAATAAATTGGTTCATTTTGAGATGAAGCCGCACAGATGCTGACTGGAGGTAGGTTACTTGCCTCCACACTGGTGATGTTAGCCACTAATGCCACAGCGAAAAAGGCTTATACATGCTATGACTAATAAGCATTATAGACGAAACGGCTTTGGATATGAATCACAAAGTCCTCAACTGCCAATTTAATATTCAGACTGCAGGAAGGCAAATTATAGGTGACTTAGTGTTCTGTCTATTGGAGTCCTGCCAGAGCATGTACTTAACTGACAACCATAAATAGAGGGAGTGGGATTTTTTTTTTTTTTGTCGCTATTAAGTGTGAGTCTTCCACTAACGCAGCACAGCAGCGAGTGGCGCTGAATGTTTTTTTTTTTTTTTTGGATGCTTCACTTTGCAGAAGGCTTTGAAAAATGTCTTTAATATATCCCCAGCACACTGTTTGATACCTCTTCCAACCAAATATGAAAGAAAGAAAAAAATCCCACATATAAATAAATCTTATATCTAGGTCACCTTTATGTTTTTTGTATGGAAATGAGGCTGAGTTGCTGCAATATGAGAATATTTTGGCCCACTCTAACCAATTAGGTAGAGCTCCTGAGGAGAAGTGCGCTGAGTTGCTTCTGATACCTAATATGTGAGACAACGTGTAACTGTTAGAAAGCATAAGCAAAAATGTGCTCTATAATCCCACAACAAAAGAAATATATATATATATATATATATATATATATATATATATATATATATATATATATATATATATATATATATATATTATTAATCATACTGGCCTCTGTTGTTTACTTCAATTAATTTTCTTATTTTGTTTTGAATTCCTTATCTTCTGATTGATTGACAGGTTTGTTTGGTGATTTTGTTTGAGTCCCAGAGACCCCAATGACACATGCGTACGATAATAATAGTACTTCCACTTCGAGTAGGAACATCTAACTGGTTTTGTTGAAATTAAATGAATTATTTAAGATTGCTGATTATAATTGAATTCAGCCAACCAGAAAAAGAAAAAAGAAAAGGTTTTACTGAAGCATAACTGTCAGTAGATGCAACCTGATTTCTCCAGCAAGGTAAACTTGATAAGATTATATCAATCTTTTTTTTTTCTATATGATGAAAGTATTTTTCCACCTTGATGCAAATACACTCAAAAAATCTTTTGTTAGCCTTACTTTAATTGAAGACATTTTTAAACACTTTTTAATTTATTTAATTCAAAGTAAATCAGTTTAGTTTTTTAAATGAATTTTCTAAGGCTTTATTTTCAAAAGAGTGGTGTCATTCGTTATTTTACAAAATGTTTATAATGAACCACAAAGAAAGGACAGGTGTCAGTACTGGCAGTACTGAGAATAAGACACTGAGTGCACAGAGCTTAAGTGCAAGCATAATCGCAACATTCAATGACAGAAACTCCTCTAAATGTCCAACATAACTGAACATTAATACAAACTACCAACATATCTCCCTTTACTGAAAGACACATAAAATGGTACTTAATCCCTAAAAATAGTCTCCTAATACAGTTCCTTGCGATGCATGCTGGGAACTACAGATTCACTGCCCAGGGCTGCGTTTCTCAAAAGCATCGTACACTAAGTTGATTATGGAGACTTTTGGTGGCAAGGACAATATGGCTTTCAATGCTTTTGGGAAACCCAGCCCAGTTAGTTAGCAAACGTATTTAATTAATTAAAATAATATTTGTTTTTATAAAATGTATTTGACTAAAATAAATTTTAATAACAATTTATTTTAATAATTATTTTACATTTTATTTCCATTTAATAACGTTTTATTTTATTAAACAGAACAAGAGGCAAAAAGTCTAAATTTAATACATTTTATAATGTCAATTGTGATTTTCACTTTGATGCAACATAATGTGTATAATTAATAACCTCAAATCACAATACCTCATTGAAGCATAATTCACAGATCAGCAAGGAGGAGCCAAACACAAACCTTTTCTTCTTCTTTGTCCTTCAGAGCAGTCTACATTCTTTGTCCTGTAGACTGCACTCTATAGGTCTGGTTGGGATGTAGTGTTCATGTGTCAGTTGTGTCCATCCTACATTTTATTGGAAATTATATGTTGTGTCAAGTTAAAACAGCAGTACCTTGTTTTATGTTACATGAACCTGATTGTATTAGCTTACAATAACAACATCAGAATTTATAGTTAGAATCAGATTGAAATACGAGCGTCAGCTTAAAGTAAAGCTTAAAGCATCAGCTGCACACGTTCAATTTTTACAATGTAATGATTATTTTTGGGATTAATCAGTTAATCTATTATTGTTGATTATTTTTCAGATTAGTCTATTATTAATATATATTTTTTTACAATTATTTTATTAATCTTTTTCAAATTAGTCAATTAAATATTTAGTTAACTTGCCAACAAATAATTACTGTAACTTTCATTCCAACATTTTACAGTAAAATCACTACTTTAACCTATTTGTCTCTTTAAATACGTATAATATTTACCTTAAGTGAACCAAATCTGATGTTATTGACACATTATTTATTTATTTATTTATTTGTGTTTATTAGGACTGGTATCCTATCTAATAATCTATATGACTTTATTCAGTGTCTCTGAGGCCTCAAACAGAAATATTAACTTACTTTTTAGGTTACTTTTACTCTCAACCTGATAGGATATTAGGTTACTTTTACTCTCAACATGATACTTCAATGTTACATATGTTTTTTGAGCTTTTAAAGGAGTCTCTGGGGCTCTCACACATCAAAAAAATACATGCAGGTTGACTTTGATTTACGATTAGATGTTTGAAGCACGAAAGACGCGACAGCATTTTAGTTAAAAAAGGAGTAAAATCCTTCCAAAAGGCCTTGCACTTGCAAAAGAGCAGGCAAGACAGCCTCATCGTTTTTCCTTGTTTTTCTTTTGTATTTTTGTTAAGACACCATCGCTATTGTCATTAAATCGCTGATCGTTTATCATAATAAAAAAGAGTATGAGATGAAGAAAAAGGGAGAGAGAGAAACTCAGAAGAGAATGCATGGAATGAGCAGATTAGCAGAGATATTTTTCAAGATTACGTGCCCCTTCTGTGGAGCTCTCAGATTTGTCAGCAAAAGAACAGATACAGCTCTATCAATAATCCATGGCATTGTGTATTTCCCAACTGATGCTATTATACTGCTCTGGATGACAGCCTGCCTCAACTCCATCTCCCTCTCCACCGGGACCAGAATCTCATAAACTGCTCTCAACACAGACATCTCATATAAAGGGTAATAACTCTAGCCAGTTAATACCACAGAATTATCTGAAAGTAGAGCAATGAACCTGCTATAGATGCCGGGTAGGAGGTGTTCTCGCAAAATGTGGTAGGCAACTAAAAAGAAACTAGGAGCAAGGACCCCTGACAAATAATGCTGTTTGGATCGATTTAGAGTTTCTAAGGTTTCCTGCACAGCGGGATACTGCATCTCAGAAGAAAAGATGGCTTTTCCTGGATTTCCGTAACCAGAAAAAGATTTTTTATGAATATGTTAAGCCATAAATAACACTACATTGGCTTCATTGTTCTATTTTTCAACCAAGTGCCAAAATAACTATTTGATGCATTTTGATTTAAAAATAACAGACAATTGAGTTAAAGGCATAGTCCACCAAAATCAAAAAAGTCATCAATGTCATCATATAATCACCCTCATGTCATACCAAACCAGTAAGCATAATATTTCTTGTTTTTAACACGAAAGAAGATATTTTGAAGAATGTTGATGACCAAACAATTTTGGTTCCCATTGACTTCCATTGTATTCCAATGCATTAACTAACATGAACTAACAATTAGCAATATATGTATTACTGTATTGATCAATCTTAGTTATGATTAGTTTATAAAAATACAGTTGTTCATTGTTTGTTAATGTTAATTCCAAATGTATTAACTGATGCTAACTTTTGATTTTAATAATGTGTCAGTACATTTTGGAATTAACATTAACTAAGATTAATAAATATTGTAGAATACTGTAGATTGTAAAGCGTTACATTGTTTAACTTTTAGCTTTGTTTATATTATGCAATTCGATACCCAAACCTTTATGACTTTCTTTCTTCTATGAAACACAAAGGCACATTTTTTGTGTGTGAATTTTAAAATGCAAATGAGCTGCTGCTCCCTGCCACCCTTTCCAGAAGAGGGCTGTGCCTTTACAGCTTGTACCTCAGCGGCAACAAGAAAACAGGAGAAACAGTGTGCTGCTGTTTTCAAAGAACATATTTTTGCATTCCACTCCACAACATTTCCATAATTTTCCATTTAAACATGCTAGAAGGACCTTGAGTTATATAAAAGTTAAACTTCTTTGTTGAGCGCAAATGCTGTAAAGATGTGAGATATTGTGAGATGTTTATATTATTTATTATTATAAATTATTGTGTTTCAAATAGCTGTTCTAGCGGTAAGATATTAAACATGGTGAAGATAACAGGGCAGATTCAGTCAGCAGTTGTGGGCAGGGCCTGTCACATTGTGTCGTCACAATGAATAGGAAAGGACTCATTTTGAAACACTGTTTATGATTTATTGGGAATATAAAAAGAGGAGAGGGTGGATTTTACCATTATAGGGTGGTTGTGGACACATTTTATGTTTAAACATGTAAAAGTGAATTTCCAATAATAAGTCCCCTTTAATTGCATGATATTATAAACATGCACAATCAGTTTGAGATAAATTACTTTATCAGAATTTCCCTACACAAAATGTATCAGGTAAATTTGCAAAGAAAGAGCCAATGTATTTAATAACCTTCAGTCTTTTGCTCTTTGTTGCTGTTAAAATCCTGTGGCAGGTGTTTGCGATAGCGCATCATAACTTGGGAAGGCCAAATGAACCCAGCCTGTAAAGATATTCAGTGTTTGCATTTCAGGGCACAATAAGAAAGACCATCTGTTCATGTCATTTGTGCTTTATTGTCTTCCTGCGTCTACGGTGGAGTGTGCGTTGTGAGCGTTGTGTGGTTTGATGGCGGTAGGATGGGGGCTCATTACGGGTCTCAGCCTTCAGCACATCATAGCGGTGAACTGAAATGAGAGTAAAGACTGCTTTGTGCTAACTGCAGGTCTGAGACCGCAGTGATGGCCACAGATGGAGGATGGAGGAGAGGAGAGCAGGGATGAGGTTTCCATGGATGGGGCACAGGCAGCAAACATGCATGTTGGCAGAGAAAAAGAGGAGCTCCCTGGAGCCAGATCTGCCAAGTCTCTTACGTGGGAATGGGCCTGGCAGCAGAAAGATTTTCTCTGTGGAATGGCCTATGAGCACTGAGCGTGCCGTACGTCTGTGTCATACGCTTTCTGTTAGCAATGGGAGGACCAAAGACATTTACACAACTGATGTAAAGAATGCATTAAAGTAAATTTGAAAGGTCATTTGAGTGCTGCAAAAAAATTATTTCTGACCTTCCATGCAAAACAAAAACTGTCTTGAAGTAGTTTTAAACTTGACATAGCCGACCCTGGAAAATAACGAGATATAATGGAAATCAATGGAAATGGAACTAAATATTGATCTCTAAAGCTATTTTGTAATTTTATTTTATTTTTTATCAATGCTTTCACCTGCTTTATTTGGGAACTTTTGGGAACTGGTTTTATTGACAACCATTATATCAAGTAATGTTGCATAATGAGCTTCATGAGAATTTTGCTGTACTTCACTGCTAGAAAAAATATTTTTATTTCAAACTCCTTTTTAAATATTTTAAAACCTTATTAAACATTTCAGAGACTAATAAAGAGTTATTGGTGGTGCTTTGAGGAAACCTGTAACTCATTTTCAAGTAATGTTCCATTTAATCCAGCCTCCCTAGTGCAAATTTAAATTATGCACAGGAAATAAATCAGACTAAATGACAACAGTTACTGGTAAAGATTACACACTAATATTTCAGTTCATCCAAGGAAATGAATTAAGTCTTAAGCCAACCATTTTTGTAAGCAAGAGTTAAACTCTTGAGAAATTAAACAAATTGCTCCTTTATGCTGAATAAAACAAACTAAAGCTGTAGTGCAAAAAAAAAAACAACCTCATGGGTTCTAATTATGGAAAACTATAGATATTGTATTCATTAATGAGCGCTGCAGACTACAAAGGGAATTCAAATACATTTTAATAAGAACAAGAAAAAATGAAAAATGAAATCTAAAGACAAAAATAAACCTAACAGTATGCAGTCAATAACTATATTTATATTTGTACTACATTAATGGCCATTAAATTTCTCTTAAAAGGTCAGTGTTTCGTGTTTGGTCCTAAATGCTATGTGAAAAGAAAATGTCCTTGCTCAGAAAGCGTGCATTTATCTGAAGCAAAATGGCATTTGAATGTGTTAAAGCCATTAATCATGACCTAAGCTTTACGGCATGAAGAAGAAAGAGGAAAAAATAAAAGTGTGAAAAAACAAGAACAACAAAAAGAAGCAGAAAGAAAACCGGTTTCCTTTCCTGTTGGCTGTGTAGTATCATATTGGCAATTATTAAATTCCTGAAGATATGTGATGATTAATTACTAATGGAAATAAAATGGACATAGATATGAGAGAAAAGGTTCCTGGCAGCATAATCTGATCTTCTGCAAAATCCAGCTTTGTGAAAGCCTCAGGGACGCTCTTCTCTCGGTCACTGATCTCAGAATTCTCTCCTGGTGTACATTCGCAGGTTAAATACATCCCAAGATGCTGTAGCTCAAACAGTGGATCTTTCAGCTGGATTTACTGGTTAACAAGTGTTGTGTGTAGAAAATGCTGTTCTGCTTCACTGCCAGAGGTTGGTGGGCCAATTAGCATTGACAAAGACTCCCATGTGAATAGTTTTGTGTACAGACTGTCTGGATCTCACAGACTCTGCCTTTAAGATGTACTAATGTGCTTTCATTGCACGATTGATTCAACACATAGCAAGGAGTTCAAGACGGTTCTCATATTCATAGAGAAAAAATTATACAATTTGAGAAAAAGGACAATTAATGAGAGACAACATGAAAGAAAAAGACAGGGGTTGGGGGTTGTCAGAAAGATCCCTAAACAACATTTATTGAGGAACGCATTGAATTATGCATTTTTACTTTACTTTTATTTTTAAATAAATTATTATTGCTTCGTGCAGTACATTTAGGACATTATTGTCAGGGTTCTGTCAGGTCAGTCTGACACTTAGTGGGTCACTTCTCTGGGTCCCTGGTCTGTGTGTTTTCATGTAGTCTGTGTTGCGCATGGTTGACTGTTTACCAACTGCGAGCTGTCTCATCATTCATGTGAACACGTGGCAAGTCACGGTCGCATTCATTACATCTTCTTGTTAGTGAGTGTGCTCTCCCCTCCTTGTTATTGTAATTATTTCCCAGGTGTTTCTGATCACTACCCTTCCCCATGTGCCTACTTAAACCCTTCGCATTCTCTATCCTTCATGGTGTCGTTATCTATACTGATGGTGGTTGAGGAGATTCCCCCGTACTATGTAAAGCGCTTCAAGCTCTGGAAAAGCGCTATATAAATGTAACATTTCTTCTTCTACATTTCTTCTACATGGTTCCCTGTCTGAGATGTCTGTTTTCCTGGATATTCTTCATTCCTGTCTGTAACCGTTCCATCCGTATTTGGAAGTTAGTGTCCTCGGTTTCTTGTTCGTTGCATTCATTATGTTTTCCCCCTTGGGGCAGTTTGTTTTGCAATTCTGTTTATTTCTGTTTAAAATAAATATTATTCTTACCTGCATCTTGAGTCCTCCCATCCTGATTCGGAGCTCTTTAATTATGGGTTCGATTTTCCTCCCATATTCTTCATCCAGACTGTCCACACTCGAATTGATGATGAAGAGGATTAATTCTCAATACTTTCGTCAGCTGGGGACCACCGTTGGCATGCACTTTTTTAATCAAGATGGATTATTTTGACCATGCTGAGGCTGATCTCAAGGAGGTATTTAACCTATGCCTCGGCCAGCCTCTAGTCTATTGGGAGTTTGACAAGCTGGAGAGAATTAGTTTATCATATCATTCAACTAAGGGAACGATAATCCGTTCCAAAACCAAAGTCTGCACCCGCGGACCGCCCCACCGCGCCATCTGAAGTCAACAGAAGACCCAGTCCTCCCATGACACAGAAACGGAGGCAGATGAGGAACAGGGCCGTCCCAGAGCCCACTGCTGGCCAGGAGGCCGTCCCAGAGCCCACAGTACTTCTAGTCAGCCCTGCAGTGGCCAAGAGAGCTGCGGACCTGTTTCTTGTGTTGGCAGCCCTGCGAGTCGGGAGGACACACAGAGCTACCATCCTAGGGGTTAACCCGGAACTCCTGTTGCCCGACCCGCCGGCTGAACCGGAACTCTGCCGGCCCGACCCGCTGGCCAAACCGGAACTCTGGTGGCCCAAACCTCCGGTCGAATCAGAACTCTGTCTACTAGATCCTTCGATCCTGCCAGACCCACCAGATCCTCCGAGATTGCCAGGACCTATGTCTCTGCCAGATTCTGTCTGGTCCATTTCCTGGGCATCGGCTGGACTCCTTGCCAGGACCTTTGACTTACTGGAGCCTGCCTGGCTCGTTCAGATTTCAACCTGCCCAGCCTGGCAGCCTGACCAGAACTCTAGAATCTTTGTTGACTTTGGGTTTGGTGGGATTTTTATTTGATTGTGGACTGTTTTGTGTTTTACCTGGGTTTTTGGTGTTTTTTCTCACTTCGTCCTTCCCTCTCCCCGTCTTCTGTTGGATATGTTTTGTTCTTTGGTATTTTATGTAGGGACGCCAGGTGTCGCCTTTTTAGAGGGGGCAGAAGTGTCTGGATTCTGTCACGTCAGTCTGGCGCTTAGTGTCTTGGTGATAGAACTCTGCCTCTCGTGTTCATGTCTTGTTATCCTCCCTCCTTGTTATCCTGTTTTGCAATTCTATTTAAAATAAATATTATTCTTACTTGCATCTTGAGTCCTCCCATTTGTTCAATATCCTTTATCTACTTTAATAGTGACTATAGATTATTTTATTTTTTGTCCTTTGTTTTGCTTTGTTTATCTCATTTCATTTTGGATTGACCACTGGCAAAAAACAAAACAAAAAAATTCATAAAAATTTCACTGTACTTCACTGCCACAAAACATCTCTGTTTTCTATAAATAACCATGAACAGTCATATATAAAGAAGATTTGGTCTCCAGCTTGTATTCTGTTCTCATGTGCAAGTTCAGGCAGTTCACAGTTGCAGGTGTAGTTGTATGAAAGCTGTGAATCTTTCTGGACAGTGTGTAGCCAATTATTCTCCATCACATGGCCATTTCTCTGTAGGACCAGGATGATTAGTCAGATATAGTTCTAGATGGTACCGAGTATTTCTTTTAAAGCATGAAAGACAATTATTTAATTTTTTTTAAAGAATGAATCTATTTGATCTCATTTTATTTAAATTCTCCCTAGTGCCTTTTGATTAACATATTTTTGAAAGAAAGGTAACCCCAAGGCTGTGATGAGCTGTCATCTCCTCCCCAGAGGCAAAGGAGGCTCTGAACTCCCCCTAATGATGTGGCTGTCTTCTGCTCAGATCAGCCCTGCCAGGCCCCATCAGTTTGCTTAAGCAAGTACAGAAGAACACCTGAGTCACAAGCTTCAGAGCATATCCAAATGCTTTAAAATACACATTCCCTGATCTTTTCAAGATCTCTCTCGCAATGGGGTTCTCAGCTTAGTTTGCTGTAGGAACCACAGTTTAAAGTGGTTGTTGAATGAAGCCCCAACATATACCATGCTATTTTATGTATCCTACACTGTTATTCACTTTTCACACACATTTTATGTAGAAAATAAATTGCATACACATTTGCTTTTTATTTTATTCTCATTTGTAACTAGGTTTTTGGTTAAAAAAAAAAGCATCTACTAAATAAATGAATATGTAAGTACAGTAATACCTTGAGATAAGAGCTTCCCAAGATATGAGTTTTCTGAGATAAGAGCAAGCCTTTGAGCAAATTTTTGCTTTGAGATGCAAGTAAATATTACAGATACGAGCACACTTACAGATGCCGAGTCTATAGAAGATAAAATGAGATGTCATGTGCGCGCAAGGGATTAAAATGAGCTCGCTGGCTCACGTTATTACTTGGGTAGATCATTATCCGCTTGCGGATGTAATTTACGCATGCGCAAACATCAGTTTTGTTCTCGTTTCGGATTATGCTCGTATCTCAAGGTATTACTCTACAGTAACTTTGTATACGAGCAAATCGGTGTACGAGCATGGAAAGTCAAATACGATCATTGTATCGGAGTGCGAGAATTTTTTTTCCTCACCCATTTTTGTGTGTAAAATTCCTAACGCTCAGCATCGTCACACGCATTTTTACTGGAAATATCCTAAGGATAGCCTCTCACAAAACAGTCACGTGGTTCCAACCCCTTTATCACCCCTTAACTCGTTCATTCTCTCAGTGTTAATCGGTTTGGTTGCATCATTCACCACAGTGATACTTTGTGATTTACAGTGGTTTTACCTCGTGTTTTTAACATTAATTAATTGTGATCGCTATTGTTCACGTAGTGAAATATATGCGTCCAGTACAGCATATAGAAAGAAGGTATGTATTCCTCCCTCTAAGCAGTAACTGTCACGGTTCATTAATTCATTGTCTCCTAGTTCTGTGTGTGTGTGTGTGTGTGTGTGTGTGTGTGTGTGTGTGTGTGTGTGTGTGTGTGTGTGTGTGTGTGTGTGTGTGTGTGTGTGTGTGTGTGTGTGTGTGTGTGTGTGTGTGTGTGTGTGTGTGTGTGTGTGTGTGTGTGTGTGTGTGTGTGTGTGAGTGGGGGCATGGTCACTGATCACTGACACAGGACAGAAAACAGGAAGGGATTAAATAGGGAACAAGAGATAGGAAAATTGAAGGAGAACAGCTTGGGCAAATTAAATATAACAAGGGAACAAGACAGGCGGGGTTACATAATGACAAGACATGAACACGTGGCCAATGCGAACGTGCAAAGCCACGTGTAAACATGACACAAGACAAGACAGCGCACAGCTCGTAAATCACAAACTGCTCGCCACACCAAACACAGCATGAAAGCACACGGCCGATGTAAACACGAAATGCATGCTATTACAAGAGAGAGCACACTCACATGACGTAGAGCGCATGAGAATGAGCAAACACTCCTCCTGTGCACTCACAACAGGGACAAACACATAGGTCATGAATGTTTGAATCCCGACACAAAACCAATAATGGTCTAGGGAGGAATATACTTGGAAGGTCAAAATTATTAATTTTCAAAATTAATATTTCATTCATTGAGATCCAATGTGTGATTTAAGTGTTATCTTAATGTTTTGTATATTTTCCAATATTTTTCAAATAATATTGAATGTATTGTAATAAGTTAACACAATATATTGTTCCCTGTCAAGGGAACTCAACACTACGTCGGAACGCATATGGGAACGCATTAGTGTAATTGTCTCTTGAAGCGCAATTGAAACCAGGTGTGCGAGTGCACGTAGCCGAGTGTGACGTCATGAGCCAGGAGTATAACTGCACGCAGCAGACTAGCAGCCTCAGCTTAGTGTCTTCAACAGCGCTCGAAGCTAACGTGTGTTTGAGTTGCTCTGCTGGCTGTACGTTGATATATATTTCACTTACCTAAAAGGATGGCGGATTCACAGTCTTTTAAGCGTTGTGTCACTCCTTGCCCGCGTTTTATCACGGGTAAGGATACACACGCTCTCTGTGTATTTTGTTTGGGCGAAGCTCATGCACGCTCAGCACTTGAGGGCACTGAGTGTGCAGAGTGTTTGCAGCTGCCGCTGCGCACTCTTCGCTCACGCCTGGCAGTCTTCAAGGGGACTGCTCAGGCTCGCGTTCCTCGTGGGTCTGGTCCCGCTGCAGCTGAGGCTCAGCGACGGCTGCACTCATGGGGATCGCAGCTGGATTTAGCAGCGGGGTCGGAGACGGGCGAGCCCTTTTCTCCTCCCTTACCTGCTGAATCCGCGCTCACTCAGGATTCGGAAGCGCACCATGCGGTGATTACTTCCGACCTGGGTGATGACGCTCTGCTGAACCTCTCTAGTTCCGAGGAATTAGAGGTGGATGTAGTCAGCATTGACGTGGATGAAGCTGAACCGCCATCAGCTTCACCCGCGTTTGAGGAGCTGCTTGAGGTTGTCACTCGGGCAACGGCAAGGCTCGGTCTCGAGTGGCCAGCTGAGCCCAGGGACGCTCGTCCTAAGAGTCGGTTAGACGAGCGTTACCTGCCTGCTCGAGTGCAACCTCAGCGTCGGGGTTTGCCGTTTTTCCCGGACCTCCACACCGAGGTGTCGAGGTCTTGGAAGCGGCCCGCCTCCCATAGGGTGCATAGCAGCGTTTCCGCTAACTATGCTACCATTATGGGAGCCAAAGAGCGCGGCTATGGGGCGATGCCTAGAGTGGAGGAGGCGCTGGCTAACTACCTCGCCCCCCATTCATCGCCGCCCCTTAAAACCCCGACGCTGCCCACCAAACCCCTCCGGGTTACTTCCACCATGGTGGGCAGAGCATACTCCGCGGCTGGTCAGGCTGCAGCGTGTTTGCACACGTCTTCACTGCTGCAGGCCTACCAGGCGGAGCTGCTCGCAGACCTCGATGAGGGCGGGGGAATCGGCCCTGAGGCAGTAGCCGAGCTGCGCAGGGCCACCGATCTTTCTCTGAGGGCTGCTAGGGAAACGGCCGGTTCTATCGGTCGCTCCATGGCAGCCCTGGTGGCCACTGAGAGACATCTCTGGCTCAACCTGACTTCCCTCAGAGAAAAGGATAAAAATGTTCTTATCGACGCTCCTCTTACGCCTCCTGGTCTCTTTGGCGACGCCGTCAAGATGGCCGTCGAGAGATTTCAGGAGGCTGCTAAACAGGAGGTAGCGTTCCGTAAGATTCTCCCCCGCCGCTCTCGGGCAGCTGGGCTTGCGAGCCAGCCGCAGCCCAGCAGCAGCTCCTCGCACCGCGCTGCTCAGCGACAGAGTGTGGCTTCTCGCCAGCCTCCCCACTCGGGTGGCGGCGCTGGTCGCCGCACTCAGCCGCAGCCCTCTGGCAAAAGGACAGATCTGAGGGCTGTCCTTCAGGCCAGGAAGGCTAAGAGCAAGAGGCCCTGACACACTCTGGTCGCGGCCTCGCAGCGCTGGTCCTCCTCGAGGGGTGGACCAGTGCACACCAAGCGCGGTGTACGGCTCGGGGTCTCGAGGGACCCGGGCCGTGCTCTACGCGGGCAGTCTTGTCCAGTCACGCTCCTCTCGGGCCGTGCTGGGCAGGTTGCCCCCTCTGAGGAGGGTCCTAGAGCATCCGCCCCGGCGGTCCTCTGGTTTCGGCCGGGGCCCCGGGGTGGCAAAATATTTATATCCAGAGGTCGGTCTCGAGAGACTGATACCCCTAGTAGATTTCCTGGCGGCGTGGCAGCGCCTCCCAGGTATCTCTCGATGGGTCCTGCGTACCGTATCAGAAGGATACGCTGTTCAATTCCGGGTTCATCCTCCCGGCTTCGCGGGTGTATTACCAACAGTGGTGAACCCCGAGCAGGCTCTGGTCATGGAACGAGAAGTAGACTCACTGCTGAGGAAAGAGGCCATAGAATATGTACCCCTCTCAGCCAGAGAATCAGGTTTCTACAGCCGGTACTTCATAGTTCCCAAGAAGGGTGGAGGCTTACGCCCTATCTTAGATCTTCGCACTCTGAACAGTTTTGTCAGGCGACTGAAATTCAGAATGTTAACTCTGAAGCAGATCGTAGCTCAAATCAGGTCCGAGGACTGGTTTGTCTCGATAGATCTCAAAGACGCGTATTTCCATGTCTCCATCCTTCCTCAGCATCGGAAGTTCCTCAGATTCGCCTTCGGGGGGAAGGCTTATCAGTATCGGGTTCTTCCGTTCGGCCTGGCTTTGTCTCCTCGCACTTTCACCAAGTGCGTGGATGCAGCTCTAGCTCCGCTCCGATCCCGAGGGATCCGGATCTTGAACTATATCGACGACTGGCTCATTTTGGCCCAGTCTCGAGGGTTGGCGGTTCGGCATCGAGATGTCGTTCTCGCACATATGAAGGAGCTCGGGCTGAGACTAAACGCCCAAAAGAGTGTACTCTGGCCGAGGCAGAGCACGACTTTCCTAGGCGTTGTATGGGATTCGGTGTCAATGTCGGCGCGGCTTTCCCCCGTGCGCATTACATCAATCCTATCGGCAGTCAACGACATAAAGCTAGGCCAGCTGGTCACTGTCAGACACTTCCAGAGAGTTCTGGGGCTCATGGCAGCAGCCTCCTGCGTGATACCGCTAGGTTTGCTTCACATGAGACGTCTGCAGTGGTGGCTCAAGACCAGGGGGTTTTCCCCGAGGGGGAACCCTTCCCGCCTGATCAAGGTCTCAAGGCGCTGCCTGCGAGCCTTGAGTCAGTGGAAGAATCCCTGGTTTCTTGCCCAAGGACCCGTACTGGGACCAGTCTGTCACCGCGTGACGCTGTCGACAGACGCCTCCCGCTCGGGTTGGGGGGCGGTCCTGAGGGACCGCTCAGCTCAAGGTTTATGGAACGAGGCCTGCCTCTCTCTGCATATCAATGCGTTGGAGATGTTGGCAGTTTGGAGGGCGCTTCAAGCCTTTCTCCCAGACCTCCGGGGCCACCATGTGTTAGTCCAGTCGGACAACATGGCGGTGGTATCCTACATAAACCATCAGGGGGGTCTCCGCTCCCTTCGGCTTTCCAAGCTGGCCGGGCGGATCCTCCTCTGGGCTCGGAACAAACTCTGCTCCCTACGGGCAGCTTATATTCCGGGATCCCAGAACACGGAAGCAGACTTCCTGTCGAGGCAGGGGCCGAGGCCCGGGGAATGGATGCTCCACACCGAGGTGATGGAGCAGATATGGGAGAAGTTCGGTCAAGCCCAAGTGGACCTCTTTGCGTCCCACGAGGCGACCCACTGCCCTCTGTGGTACTCCCTCTCTCCTCCAGCTCCGTTGGGACTGGACGCAATGCAACAGGAGTGGCCGAGGCTACCCCTGTATGCTTTTCCCCCAGTAGCTCTGCTCCCGGGGGTTCTAGAGAAAGTTCGCCAGGACAGGGTCCGTCTCACCTTAGTTGCCCCGCGGTGGCCGGGCAGGGTGTGGTTCTCGGACTTGGTGTCCCTCCTAGACGGCACTCCTTGGAGGATTCCCGTCAGAGTGGACCTTCTGTCTCAGGCACAGGGCAGGATCCTTCATCCTCGCCCGGAACTGTGGAATCTGTGGGTCTGGCCTCTGAGGGGGCCCGACTCATAGACTCGGGTCTCTCGACTGAGGTCGTTGAGACCATTCTCCACTCTAGAGCCCCATCCACGAGGAAACTCTACGCCAGGAAGTGGGCCTTCTTCACTTCCTGGTGCGGTAGCAAATCTGTAGACCCAGTGACCTGCCAGGTCGGTATCGTCCTGGAGTTCTTACAGGAGAGGTTCGCCGCCGGGCTGTCCCCCTCCACGCTTAAGGTGTACGTGGCTGCCATCGCGGCTTACCACGTGCCCCCGAGTGGTATACCCCTGGGTCGGGACCCCCTAGTAGTTCGTTTCCTCCGTGGCACTCTCAGGCTGAGGCCTGCGGTACGCTCCAGGGTTCCTTCCTGGGACCTGTCCCTGGTACTCCAGGCCTTGTCCCAGGAACCCTTTGAGCCGCTTGAGGACATCTCAGAGAAATTTCTCACTCTTAAAACGGTGTTCCTCCTAGCCATTTCCTCATTCAAGAGGGTTGGTGACCTTCAGGCCCTGTCAGTGGCCCCCTCCTGTCTGGAGTTTGCTCCTGGTCTGGCGAAAGCCTTTCTCTCTCCCAGACCAGGGTATGTTCCGAAGGTCCTCTCGAGCCCAGCTCGTCACATTGTACTGCAGGCCTTATGTCTTCCCCCCGTTGATGATCATGACCAGGAGTTCAGGAGCAAGGTCTGTCCAGTGCGAGCACTGGACGCCTACGTCCGCAGAGTGGCTTTATGGCGTAAGTCTGACCAACTCTTCGTATGCTTCGGGGCTCCTAAGGGAGCTCCAGCATCTAAACCTACTTTAAGCAGGTGGATAGTTGAGACTATCTCACTAGCTTATGAACTGGCGGGTCAGCAGTGTCCTCTGCATGTCCGCGCCCACTCTACCCGGAGCATGGCTACCTCTAAAGCTTTTTTCGCAGGGGCTCCCCTTGCCGATATTTGTGATGCGGCTGGCTGGTCCTCACCGCATACCTTTATTAGGTTCTACCAGTTAGACCTTAACCCCGCTTTGGGAACCTTGGCCCTTTCGTAGTGAGCTACGTTAGCTTGGCATACTCCGTTCGCTGAGGCGGCGTGGGTATTCTCGTTCCCATATGCGTTCCGACGCAGTGTTGAGTTCCCTTGACAGGGAACGTCTCAGGTTACTTACGTAACCCTAGTTCCCTTAGAGGGAACGAGACACTGCGTCTCGTAGCCTCAGCTCCATCGCACGCCGGCTGTTTTCAGACACTAGTTAAGCTGAGGCTGCTAGTCTGCTGCGTGCAGTTATACTCCTGGCTCATGACGTCACACTCGGCTACGTGCACTCGCACACCTGGTTTCAATTGCGCTTCAAGAGACAATTACACTAATGCGTTCCCATATGCGTTCCGACGCAGTGTCTCGTTCCCTCTAAGGGAACTAGGGTTACGTAAGTAACCTGAGACGTTATTGTATATTTATTCATATATACTTTCTTTGCATAAGGGTGGTCATTTCAGTGTCCAGTAAAAATGCTGCGCACTAACAATTTCAAGTCAAGGCTGACTAATGACAGAATATGTTGAAGAAGAGGTGAAGAAAGAGAGAAATACATCAAAGAGTGGTTCACCCAAAAATAAAACCTGCATGATTTTTATATTTTATTTTTTTATCAGTGAAAAATATCTTGGGTTTTTGTCGATTGTTTTGTAATTTTTCTTCAAAATATTGTCTTTTGTCACATAACATGATTGCAAGGAGTGCACAATGAATGAGAGTCAAACGAAACACTTTTTATTTAAAAATCCACAGGGAAATGTAGGAAACACAGAGAGAATACTCAACAGTTTACACAGATGTAAACGATAGATGAGATCAGATCACCACTTGAAAGAAACAGGGAGTATTAATATTCAAAAAATTAGGGAACTAATGAGTTAATGAACAGACCAGGTGAATCGGATAACTAAACAAAGACATTGGGAAACTGAGTCAAACAGGCAGACAAGGAAGGCAGAACCAAATTACAAAGAAACATGAACAAAACAGAAGATAACTCTTGATAGAAGACAGAAATTCATACAAGTTTGGAACAACATGAGGGTGAGTAAATGATAACAAATTATTCAATTTGTGTGAAATATCCCTTTAAGAATGGGCGGTAAAAAAAACAAAAACATTTAGCTTCTACATGAATCAGCAATTTCTCACCTGGGGGAATATGCTCTAAAACTAGAATGGAATGGATGGAGCCATGCCATTCTGCATATCATTAATACATGCTTATTTCTTAAACAGCACATATGGATGTTATGTAAATAATGGATTTAATGTAGTCGTCCGAACACGCAACTTGCACAAATTGATTTCTTAGCCCTGAGCAGGAGTTTGCTTGTACCTACTTTTTGACTGTAGTCAATCATTTGGTTGGCACCGTGACGCAGTGCAACATCTCACATAACCACACGCAGCCTTGGTTCCTTCCTTTTCCAAATATCCCAAGGCATCACTGCCTGAAATTTTCAGCACAGATTGATTTTAGCACTCCTTGAAGCCAATTTGGAATGTTTGCGTGTTCTTATATTCTACTGATTTGATCCATGAGGGAGAGTTGTTGGGAGGAATGAGCCAAACGCAGAGGGGGATACGGATTAAATTCCATATTAAAAAGAATGGTAATGGCTATAAAATAGCAGCTGCCTGAGGCTGCTTGGAGCAACGATGAGGCCTGTCTTTCTTGTCCTTTTTACATTATTCAATTACTGGTGAAATGGAACACCTGGGACACTACTGAAGTGACAAAAAGAATAAAGAACCGCTTCAAAATATGTAAATGTTTGAACAAGGCTGCTCATATCAGTTTATGAAAACTACGCTCTCTTTACTTGTGGTGCAAGATGCTCAGGTTTAAAAACACAAGGAAGTTAAACGCACGGGGACCACGGGGTACATGCAGGGCAGCGAACACAGTGACAGGCAGGAAGGGACTCTGGGAAGTTGCATAGACGCTAGTGAAGCGAAACACCGAGGAACTGGAAATTGCTTCAACACATGCTCTCTCCTGTTCACTTTGCAGGCAGATGAAAGCGCTGAGAAAAATCTCCTCACTTTCTCCTAAACTTCTCTGAAGTGAAGTCAGAAAGAAAAAGAGTTGTGCTCCGGAAAAGAAAAAAAAACAGGGAGGCAGAAAAACGAGGGAAAAAAAGGGAAGTTAAAACAATCGTTGAGAGAGACAGAAACATAAAGAGAGAGTCAATGCTGCCATTCTCTCAGTGGGGAGAGATACTCCACCACGCCAGCTTTTGCGTTTAAAAAAGTCTTCGGCTTTGTGATTTTAAAAGAGGGAGTTGCAAACAGCGAACACAAAAGAATATTCAAAAATGCTCGAGCAAAACAACCCTCTGTCTCTTCTCACCCGCCGGCCCGCTCCGCTCCGTCAGGGGAGATCTGCGTGGGGTGGGTGGAGGGGAGGATTGAACATCTGAGAGGAGTGTCAGGAGTTGCTGACAGAACGCATGCAGACAGCCACTCTTATTCCGCAGAGGGCGTTGGGGTGAACATCGCTCTGCTCTGTGAGCCACATTTTACACAAGGTAAATTATTTGCTCAAGCTTTCCCGCACAAAATGAATACCAGGGATTCTGACCTTCGTAGAAGTGGCCTCACTGGATGATCGTGTCATTGGCTTGAGTGAACTTTGACTTTCAAATGCTTTGAATAGATGACCTAAACATCATGTTTTGGAGCACAATATGACCTTGAACCTTCTTGGGAAAAAAACAAAGGTTTGTATACTAGTAAAGTACTTTAAAAGTACACTACCATTTACAAAATAAATTCAAGGTTTTATTTAGCAGGGGTGCATTAATTTGATTAAAAGTAATAGATTTACATGCAAACAAGTTTTCACAAAAGTATTAAGCAGAACGTTTGTTTCCAACATTGATATTAATAAGAAATGCTTCTTAAGCACCAAATCAGCGTATTAGACTGATTTCTGAAGGATCATGTGACACTGAAGACTGGAGTATTGATGCTGAAAATTTGGTTTTACCAGCACAGGAATTACTTTTTAAAACGTATTAAAATAGAAAACAATTGAAATGTAATAACATTTTACAATGTTGCAGTCTTTATTGAATTTTGATCAAACAAATCCAACCTTGAGAGACTTGTTTCATCGAAACATTTTTGCTCTCAAACTTTTGAGTGAGGATGTATTTATTTCAACAGCATTTTCATACAATCTTTTAGTACCCACAAAAGGTAGATAAAAGCACATCTGAGCACAACAAATAGACACTTGCTGAAGGCGGTAACCATAGCAACGGCTCATTCAAGCTCTTTTCTTTAGGATAAGTATCGGATGGTATATCACAAAACAAATGAATGATATAAGTACATAACAAAAATAACTAAAAGACAGTACACAATTAGCTAGCTTGTGGCATTTTGGTTTGTGAATATTGAATTACACTGAAAATTACTGATGGAAAAAGTGTACATGCGCTGTTATTTTGTTTCGGAGAACAAAGATAAACTTTTATCTTTTGAAAAGCAATTGCACTAATAAGTCATACACAATAAGACAAATAAGACAACTAAATGTGAATTAAGTAATTAACCACAGTCAATTTTGATTTCATGCCGAGTTTTTCATGGTTAAATAACTTTTAAATAATTAATGAACTGATTCAACATTTCCTCTTTTTGTTGCAAGTCTTCATTGAACACAGAAGGCCACATTCTCTCAGACGTGATACTGATCTATTGATATTCAGAACTGTGATCCTGCCTAAGTTTTATTCCGTGCTTTAAAGTAGGAAACTCTAAAACATCAAGCAGTGGCGCGCTGCTAAGATGAGAGCAGAACAAAAACAACTGAATTCCATCAAAACAGATTGTCAAACCAGATGGGAAGCTCCCAAGAACTGGGCCAGGATGTGTGTGGTGCAGACTTTGAATAGGCAAACATGGTAGACTTCACAAATAGTGAACAGAGCTGCCGAAAGACAGTTAGCTCATTACTCTCTGTAATCGAAGATTATCATTAAACCATGGCTAAAATGGCTTCAGATCGCACCAATTATCCTCCCTGACATGTATCACAATAGCAATTAAAAACTAATAAAGTGGGCTGACGCACAATTTATCCTTGTCAGTGGTGATTATGTGTCAAACTGTATTTTCCTCCTTGGGTCAAGAAAGCGGGTGATCTTTAAGTGGGCAGGGTGAAACTTACACAAACAGCTACTGTATAATTGGCCTCTGGTTTCACAGTCAACAGTGCAGGCGTAAAGAGATCCAATGTTACGCTACGCTGTAAAGATAAATAAAAATAAAGGCCAGAAGGCAAAGTTCTCATTTTTAATACATGACAGGCAACTCAAGCATCTTTTTCCCCTCTTGCTTTCCACACCAACAACCCAATGCTGATGACATGGCACCTTTATTCAAAGGTCAAGACGTGGATCAATGAATTTCAACCTGACTAATGAATTCCAGTCATCACATAGGTTGTAGTAATTCAGGACTTAAAGCAATATTTCAGTTAAGCCCAATTGACAGCACAAAAATTGATTATCACAAAAGTTTATTCCCACTTATCTTTAAAAAAAAGAGGCAACATCTGACTTCCAGTGAGGGACTTAAAATGGACATGAAAAAATAATATGCCTGTTACCATGATTTCAATGTGAACAAAGTCTTACTAACCTGTTCCGTATAAAATTCTATCCAATTTTGTTTTGTTGTCATGACAAAATAATGTCTGAAACCTTCAAATGTGCAGAAAAATAGCAAGAATTACCTTACAGCAGGTTTTAGGTTTTAACAATAAAAAGTTATATTGTTTGTAAGTATAGTACTATTTATTTCTGATTTTTAAAATCACATTACTTTTTAATCCTCAAAAAATGGCTTCAGTCACTGCCATATACATATATATAAATATAAATATTTATTTTATTTTTGTGGCGGTCAACACTATGTCTGGAATATTTCTTTAAAGAGAGTGGGCTCATATGACTAACTAACACTTAAAACCTGAAAATGTCAAGCACTTGAGCGTCTTGTTTCAGCAGGGCTTGTGTTAATGTTTGAAGTGGTGTTTCATTAGTGTTCACTGAGGCCCTGAAGAGCAGTCAGACTCAGCATAGGCTTATTATTATTACATCGCCTCTGGCTACACCTGGTTTATGCTTATTCACATTCAACCGCAGATTTGTTAGGACATAAAATCCAGTGGACCTAATGCATTCCTCAAAAGTGTGAATTTATGCACATTTCCATGATTGCAAAATATACATTATTACTCAAATGAGAGTTATTGTGTTGTCCTTCAGGGTAACACGTGATACAACTGAGTAGACCGATGCATGTGCTGAAACTCTGGGTGAATCACCTGTGTACTGTGCTGAATTGATTGCAGTTGATCTTTAATTCTCCCCTGAAGATTTTTATTTTTGTTCTTTTGCCTTTAAACACGCCTGAAGCCCTCCTTAAAGTCCTCCTTTTCGCTACAGGCAAGAATGACTTCAGTGGCTCGTGGCCTGATTTAATGTTTCCACTCTACTTTTTATCTGCAGGTCTGTGATGTGATGAACAAGTCCCTATTTATCAAGAGTGACCACTATGATCCCACACTGGCTATCCAGTTTGGTCCGTCTGTCCCCTTCAGCATTTCTCGCATGGACTATTTCGCTCTACAGAGCTAAGAGATGTATCACGCAATTTTTAATTGGTTCTTATGTGAAGGTGGTGGTTTGTTGCCGTCATTGGTATCGGAGGTTGATCTCTTTAGCATTAATATATTCTCTGCGCACATAAAAAACTCCTCTTCTAGTCAGCACACTGAGCTAATTAGACACAACATCTCACATGTCTTATATATCAAATCAGTTTTCACAATCTTTATTCCATCTCAAATGAATTTCAATACTTTCAGCAATAACTAAGACAGGGATTCTCAAGCAATTTTGTCTACCGAGCTCTTTAAATTTAAAATATTGAATTTAATTGAAATACAGATAAGAAAGTAAAACATTTAACGACACATTTGTATATTCACATTTCTTTAATGTCTGTGACTAATGATCACATGATATGCAAGAAAAAAATGATTTATTGCAATTATTTGTATCCACTAATTTATATATATATATATAGATACAGTGGAACCCACTTATCTCAAGCTCGGTTTTCTCACCAACCCTGTTCTGTCGAAGTTTTAGAAGTGGAATCACCAAACTCCCTATTTTTCGTAGCATTTTCTTATTGGTTATGTCGCTGAAACCTGATATCTCGAACACAAAAGAGGGACAAAGTCAAAGTCAAAGTGGAGTTTATTGTCATTTCTGTCAGGGTTCTGTCACTTAAGTTGGGTTTCTAGTGTGTTGCTTGACAGAGCTCTGACACTGCCCCTTTGTTGTGATTGTAAACCCCGCCCATCTTGTTACCTTGTTTCCCTTGAATGTTGTCAGCTGTTCTCAGCTCGTTACCTTCCCTCATGTGTTCCCTATATATATCCCAGTGTATTTGCTGTCCTTTTTGGTCTCGTTGTCTTTCATGTGTTCCTGGTCCTGTTGTGCTCCTTCCCCTGATCTCCTGGTTTGTTTTATGGTCAGTTACAATCCTGGTTTACGTTATGTCCCCCCCCCCCAACCCCCTCCCTATTTTTTGCAACCCTGAGGCCGTCGACACAACCGGGTTCCACTGTGTATATATATATATATATATATATATATATATATTATTTTATGTAAACAGTTAATTACAATTATGTAATTAATTTGATATATAATTTAGTAAGTAAACATACCATTCATTATCTTTATAGCAAAACCTATTTTTCATGTTAACTCTTAAACTCTTTAAAGACGGATCTATGCAAGCTCTGAGGCTGTTAATCAATGGTATATGCCTTTTTTGAAGCCATCTGTTTGCATTATTTTGACAGCCTGGCAAACACATACATTACCAATGCTTAATGCCAAAAAAATCGTCACTAATCAAAGAATTGCAACAAACAAATGACACCACATGAACTCTTTAGCATCCATGAAGCATATCCACATATTCATATCCACCCATGAAGCACTGCAAATGACATAATTGATCCAGTCTCGTGATGCTCTCAAACTACTTGATTTTTTAATATATATCTGCATAATTTGCAATACACTTAAAATATATTGTTAACAACAATATACAACAACTTTAAATCAATATTTTTTTAAAGTTTTTTTTTTTTGCAGTTTTGTCATTTGCAGTGCTTCATGAGATTATAGTTCTTGTATCTTTGTCTTTTTGACTGATTTTCAAATACTTTTTTTCTTTAAATAGTTTGTAATGTGAATCACTTCATAGCTTGTTGCTTTGTTTCATGGCTGCTGACACAGTAGGTGGGCATGGTGGCTGTCAATTAAAACTGAAGTATTCTTGGGAACACTTAATTTTGAGAAAAGTTACTTTTAAAAGTAATGTGTTACAATATTTCATTACTCCCTAAAAAGAAACAAATTGATTTAGGTACATTTTCTGTTAAGTAATGGTTACATTACTTTCGCAATACTTTTTCATCACTGGAGCTGGGTTTCTTTGATTTTTAAAATAAAGAAAACAAAAGTTCTCTTTTAAGTGAACTTGTGCTGTATCGGAACGCTTTGGAATGCTTTAGTGAGATTGTCTCGTACAGCACAATAGAATCGATCGATTCTATTTGTGCATGTTGAAGGATGATGACATCCTGAACCAGGAGGATGAAAGTGCGCCGGAAGCCAGAAGTGCAAGCGCTGTAAAACAATCAGTGTGTGTGTGTGTGTGTGTGTGTGTGTGTTTAAAAGATCCCCAGCAAATTTAAAAAGAACAGGGCATCCCATGCCATACTATAAAAAACTACCATGGCGAGCAGGGATACACTCAGCCTTTGTGTTGTTTGTTTGGGGAAAGAGCATAGCATAGTCAGCGTTTGAGGACACTGGCTGTGTTCACTAAAGAACATACACTCCGTTCCTACCTGGTGACATTTAAAACAAACGCTGCCCAGGTTTGTTATCCTCAGGTTTGGATCCCTGTGTTGCCAAGAAATTTTTTTTCGTCCAAGCGTTCGCAAATAATCCTGTCAGAGGGGTGAAGAGACTGGCCTGGCCTTATCTCTGCCCTCACCTGGCAGGTTTGATTTCTCTCCCTGGACCTGAAGGCACGTGCTGTAGAGACACCAGTCATTCAGCATTGAGGAGTTAGATGATTGTTAGCATTGAGGCTGGAGATGGAGATTCAATCTCCAGCTCACGAGTCACAATTCAATAGGTCGGGGCCTCCTTCTTTTTGATCCTCAAGGTGTTCCGATTTTTTTCTAAAAAGCATAGCTATGAGACACTGAAAATGGAGGAGGCGCTTGTTAGCTACCTCACTCCACAACCTTCATTGCCCCTTTTTTGTCCATCGAGGAACTTTCCCAGCTATGAGATCAGGTTTTATTAATGGTACTTGGTTCCAAAGAAGGATGGAAGGTTGATTCTGGTCAGGAGCGTTGCACGTACAGTCAGCACTCAAGCACATTGGCTGTGCTCACGGAAACTCTGCTCCTGCCTGGCAGTCTCCGAGGACCAAAGTTTCTTAAGGTCACCTTCTTGGGTAAGGCTTACCAATTCAATTTCTTCTACCCAGTCTACCCCACATCTTCAGAGGCCGCATTCTGAACTACATCAACGCCTTGTTGATCTTACTTCAGTCACGGCAGTTAGCAGTTTGGCATTGAGGTGTTTGTTACACCCCGTCTAGGGAAAAGGGTGCAACATGAAAAACACAAAAAGGTAATATTTCAAAAATGATAAATTTATTAATTTTAATGTTGGGACATAAGATTCAGGAGCCGACAAGGCCAAAACAACAAACACAAATTCCTTGTTTTAAAAAAAACCTCTTACTAAAACCCTAACCTCAAAGTAAAGAAAAGAAAATACAATGTACAAACCTAACTCCCTAACCAAAAACAAAGATCAAATGACTTACAATAAACAAAAATGGCGTCGGTCTCCCTACTTTCCCAAATAATAATAAGTATTTACAATATGTACAATCAGGCGACCAACTTTGAAAGGGCAATCCAAAATCAGTGTCAACCAGGCAAATTAGTCAAATCCAACAAACTCTTCAAACACAAACTAATTCAAACAAAGACTCACAGTTTCAACACTTAAATTCAACTCTCTTAACAATAACACAGCTTCCACAACATGCATCAAACAACCTCTCCCCAAAATCTCCCCAAAATCTCTCCAGAGGAAGTGATGACATGCTTCTTTTAAAGGGCTATGCACCAATCAGGACAGAGCATTAATTGGTCTGTAGGAACCAATCAGCATGAGACACAAACACACAGAGATACTAACAGAAAAACAGAGAAATAATAATACAGAACCATAGGGTCGTAACACCCCCACACTTAAGAATAAACATGGTTACAAGTTTACAAATGACATCTGGACAAAGAATCTGCAATAACATTGTCAACACCTTTCTTGTACATAATGTTCAAATTAAAACTCTGACAAATGAGCGCCCAACGCATGAGTCTCTGGTTTTTGTTACACATTTGGTGTAGAAATGTAAGTGGGTTGTGATCAGTGTATACATCAATGAGTTGCGAACTGGAACCAACATAAACTTCAAAATGTTGTAGAGCTAACAAAAGAGCTAGTGCTTCTTTCTCTATGGTACTGTAGTTAACTTGATGACGATTGAACTTCTTAGAATAGAAACATACAGGATGATCGATTCCTTGGTCATCTTCTTGCAGCAGGACAGCACCGGCACCCGTACCACTGGCATCCACTTCAAGTTTAAAGGGTCTAGAGAAGTCAGGGGCAGTTAAAACAGGAGCACTGCACAACAAATTTTTCAAAGACTCAAAGGCAAGTTCACATTCAGAATTCCAGTCAAAGGTCACAGTTTTTCGTAGGTTATCTGTGAGAGGTTTTACAACATCAGCAAAATTTTTACAGAAACTTCTGTAGTAACCAGCCATTCTGAGAAATCGTCTAAGTTCTCTCTTAGACTTGGGCACAGGAAACTCAACAATTGTCTGAACTTTGGCTTCTAAAGGGCGAACAGTACCATGACCAACCTCCTTGCCTAGATATTTGACAGTAGCATGACAGAATTCACATTTGGCCAAATTAAGGGTAAGATTAGCAGCTTGAAACCTTGACAACACTTCTTCTAGCGTCTGCAAGTGATTACACCATGTATCCGAGTAACACACTACATCATCGAGGTAAGCCTCACAATTTTTAACATTGGCTTGGAGAGCTGAACCAGACAAAGGCATCAAAACAAGAACTTGATCACCAACCTTGAATGAGCGTTGCACAGACTTTTTGTCACATCGGGATTTCATACGGGACTGGGAAGTTGCTAGGGCCTGTTGTGCTAACTGCCACACTGAATGTAAACGTTCACGAAAGGAACTAACATGATCTAGCACATTCTTAGAGGTAACAGACGGATTTACAGAAAGTAATTGTTCCTGTAACACCTTCAATGGTCCACGCAAAGAATGGCCAAAAACTAACTCAGCTGGACTGAATCCAAGTGACTCTTGAACCGTATTTCGAACTGCAAACAACAGAAGAGGAACTTCTTCATCCCAATGTTTCTTATGTTGGAGGCAGTA
The DNA here is from genome assembly GCA_037043235.1 of Rhodeus uyekii. NCBI lineage: Eukaryota > Metazoa > Chordata > Actinopteri > Cypriniformes > Acheilognathidae > Rhodeus > Rhodeus uyekii. The sequence goes on from JAWRVZ010000086.1 coordinate 429,986, forward strand.
TGTTCTGATCATGGACTTAAGGGTTTGATGAAATCTTTCGATCACCCCCTGCGATTGAGGATGATAGGCACTTGATATGCAATGTTTAATGTTAAGCTCTTTCATTACCTTGCGGAATACTCTGGACATGAAATTAGAACCTTGATCTGATTGAATAAACTTGGGCAAACCAAATGTGGTGCAGAATTTGACAATTGCTTTAACAATTGTAGGGGTTTTCAATGAACGTAGTGGGATGGCTTCCGGAAACCTAGTAGCAGAGCACATCAAAGTTAATAAGTAAGAGTGACCAGACTTAGTCCTTGGTAAAGGACCAACACAATCAATGACAAGCTTTTCAAATGGTTCATTCATCACTGGAATAGGTTTCAATGGTGCTGGGGAAATGACCTGATTTGGTTTTCCAGCAACTTGACACGCATGGCAAGAACGACAATATTGGGACACAGAAGACTTCATTCCGGGCCAAAGAAAATGTTTCAAAAGATTATGGTAGGTTTTCTTAATACCTAGATGACCAGAAAGTTCGTGGTCATGAGCGACACTCAGTACATGATCTCTGTAGGACTTTGGAAGAACTACTTGAAATACAGCACTCCAATCATGCTTCAAGTTGTCAGGACTCCATTTACGCATGAGCACACCATCATCTAAAAAATAAGCAACTGCATGAACTGGTAGTTCAGATTTATCAATGACAGTAGAAATGCATGAATTCAAAGTAGTATCAGCCCTTTGTGCCTCAATTAACTGTTTTCTATCAAAAGGAAAATCGAATCCAGGTCCAAAACTCAAGTTCTCTGAACGAACCTCTGCATTTGTGTTCTCAACATCTTGGAAATCTGAACTCATGAATGAGTTGGAAAGATCAACTTCATTTTCAAATTTGCGAGCTTGTGCTCGAGTCACAACACAGGACTGGAATACACTTGGGAATTCCTGAGTCAACGCATCATTTTCTGACAAACAAGGTACATCGGTAACCTCGGGAAGACAAGCAACTTTGCTTCCAGCTAAATCATTCCCAAGAATAAGGGAAATTCCTTTAAGTGGTAACTGACTTCGTACAGCCACTTTAACTAAACCAGTCACAATATCAGAACGTAAATATACAGTGTGCAAGGGAACTCTGACCACACCAAGTTCAATTCCCTGAACTAAAACATCAGAATTACAGCTGGACTGTGAAGAGAAAGGGAGCACATCTGCTAAAATAAATGACTGTGCAGCACCGGTATCACGCAGAATACGTACTTGTTTGGGTTCTGAATCTAGTTCAGTAAGTGACACCGCTCCTTTACACACAAAGGGTTCAAATGAGGGATCAATAGATAGCAAAGAATCGGATGAGATACTACGAACGAAGGCTACACTTTTAGATGCACTTTGAGCTTTTCTCTGATTTTTCCGCTGCAACACAGGACAAGCAGCAATCAAATGTCCCTTCTCATGACAGTAAAAACATTCGCGCAACATCAATGATGAATCGGAAGTCTGATCATTTTGAGGAGCCACTGCTGTTTTTGAACTGTATCTGCGATCTACAACTGCATGATGTGAAGTGCGTGGGGACAAGAAAGAAACTTTGTGCGTGAGCACAAACTCATCAGCAAAGACAGCAGCCTCTGATAGAGATGAAACTTTTTGCTCATTCAAATAAACTACAATCTTTTCTGAAATGCAGTTTTTGAACTCTTCCACTAAAATTAGCTCTTTCAGCTGCTCAAAAGTTGTAATTTTACTAGCAGCACACCATTTTTCAAACAATGTGGTTTTCTCACGTGCAAATTCAACAAATGTTTGATTGGGGTTTTTCACATGTTTCCTAAACTTCTGTCGATAAGCCTCCGGGACGAGTTCATAAGCTCTTAACACGGCCACTTTAACTGCATCATAATCTAAGCTTTGCTCAAGCGTCAATGCAGAACACACTTCTTGCGCTTTACCTACAAGTTTGCATTGTAACAATAAAGGCCAAATATTTCTAGGCCACTGTAATGTGGTTTGGAGCAGAAGGATTAACGGGATCCATGCAAGCCCCATCGTCGAATTTGAACTCTGCCTCCACAGCATCCAAATCCTCAGACAGTGCTGGAGACGCAACACCCGTAACCACACTCTCACCAGGCAATATCTTTTGTTTTACCAGCTCCATGTGCAGTGCCTCTTTAATCTCCCTTTTGAGCGCATTTCGAGATACGACAATATCAAAGAAATCTGCGATTAATAACAAATCGTCTTTACGGCATTTTTCAAATTTCTCCTCTGTGGGTGCAATCACAAATTTTTCTAATTCAAATTTTGTCATCATGTCAATCTCTATATTTCCTCCCTCACAAAAAGAAAAAACCCCAGGCAAACAAACAAAATAACTTTGCAAAATAAATTTGGCTAATAAAATATCTTGCCAATGGACAAGCCCCCAATTTCATGTTACACCCCGTCTAGGGAAAAGGGTGCAACATGAAAAACACAAAAAGGTAATATTTCAAAAATGATAAATTTATTAATCTTAATGTTGGGACATAAGATTCAGGAGCCGACAAGGCCAAAACAACAAACACAAATTCCTTGTTTAAAAAAAAACCTCTTACTAAAACCCTAACCTCAAAGTAAAGAAAAGAAAATACAATGTACAAACCTAACTCCCTAACCAAAAACAAAGATCAAATGACTTACAATAAACAAAAATGGCGTCGGTCTCCCTACTTTCCCAAATAATAATAAGTATTTACAATATGTACAATCAGGCGACCAACTTTGAAAGGGCAATCCAAAATCAGTGTCAACCAGGCAAATTAGTCAAATCCAACAAACTCTTCAAACACAAACTAATTCAAACAAAGACTCACAGTTTCAACACTTAACAAATTCAACTCTCTTAACAATAACACAGCTTCCACAACATGCATCAAACAACCTCTCCCCAAAATCTCCCCAAAATCTCTCCAGAGGAAGTGATGACATGCTTCTTTTAAAGGGCTATGCACCAATCAGGACAGAGCATTAATTGGTCTGTAGGAACCAATCAGCATGAGACACAAACACACAGAGATACTAACAGAAAAACAGAGAAATAATAATACAGAACCATAGGGTCGTAACATGTTCCACAGTTACATCCTGTCACAAAGCTAGGCCAGTCACTCACTGAGCAGTTGAGACTTCTAGGCCTTATGGCAACAGCTTCCGGTTGTCTGTACATGCGGCCCTTTCAGTAGTGGCTCAAAATCAAGAGGGTTTTCCCCAAGGGACAACCCACCTCTCACAATAAGTGTCATAAGGCTGTGCCTACATGCCTTGGTTATGTGTGAGAGCCATGGTTTCTTTGCAGGGCAGCTCCCCTCAGTTCATGGTGCTCATGTCTCTTCATGCCATTTACAGACCACTGTGCTATCACTGGCATTCCAAGCGAGCCAGGGCCCACAGGTCCAAGGTGGCATTTTCACAGCTGCTGCCCGTGCATCAGGGGGTGCTGGGGAGGTCACCCCTCCACGGAGGGTCCTAGAGCACTCATTCCAGGTTTCCCCAGGGCCTTAAAATGGAGGAACTCTCAGTCAGAGTTTTCAAGTTTTCAGTCAGTACTTCATAGTTCCAAAGATGGATGGAGGGTTGTGTTCCATTCTCCACTTACAGAGGCAATTGTGATGCAAATCATATCCGAGGACTCGTCAGTTTACATGCACTCTCACATATCTCAATTCTTCAGTAACAGAGGAAGTTCCTCAGTTTCGCATACGGTGGTAAGGCCTACCAGTATTGGATTATTTCATTCGATCTAGCTCTTTCATCAATATATTGATCCTCATTTAGTCATGACAGTAGTGATTCGGCATCAAGATGCCGTTCTCAATCACTTGAAGGAGCAGGAGCTCAGACTGAATGCACAGAGTATGCTTTATCCAGAGGACTACCTTCTTAGGCATTGTGTGGGGTTCTGTGTCGATGTCAGCCCGACTTTCCCCCATGCTCATCGACATCATCACGTCAACAGTCAACAGCATAAATCTAGGCCAGTCATGGTGCTCAGAACCAGAGTGCTTTCCCCGAGGGGCAACCCCTTCTGCACTATCAAGGTCGCTACGCTAAGCCTTTGCAGCTTAGCTATATGGAAGAAACCCTGGTTTCTGTCACAAGGACCCGTACTGAGAGCTCCCTGACACTGCCTAATGCTATTGACATCTCACAGGCCACTTTGGTTCTCCATCACTCACCCAGTTCTTCTTGGACTGGTCACCATGGTTCAGACTTGGCTGAGGCCACGTCTGTACTCTCTTTCTGTGTCACTTTTTTTTTCTTTTCACTTTCTGTGTCACTCTTTTCTTGCGATTACCTCACTTTAACTGCCTCACTAAAAGGCACTACCTAACTAAAAATGTTTTACTTCTTGGTGCAGTGAGAGGCATTTGAACCTGTGGGGTTGGTGTAGCGGAGCAATCTACCTGTCGTCCGGGGGGAGGGGGGTAGCGTAGCGATCGAGAAGAGTCATCAAACTCGCAGCTATCAAAAGAGCCATATATGGCTCACGAGCCATAGGCTCCCGACCCCTGCCTTAGTTATACGTTTCCTTCGAGGCACCCTTGGTGGTCCGAGTCCATTCTACTAGGAGTGTATCTAAGGCTCTTTTAGCAGGAGTATCCCTTTTGGATGTTTGTGATGTGGCAGTAGCTGGTCCTCCCCCCATACCTTTACCAGGTTCAACCAGCTAGACCTGAGTTCCATTTCGGGAACACGGGTGTTAACGTAGTTCTCTACGTTTTGCTCGGCAGGCCTTCGTCACTGTGGTAGCGTTGACATACTCGTTCCTGTAGCATTCGTTATGCCACACCTCCTGCGTGCCTGCCAGTGTCTTACTTCAGACACTTTTTAGCTGCTGCTTCCGGCGCACAGTGAATATTATGAAACATATGCTGAATATGCTGAACTAGAATCAAATATTCCAGAGAACCTATATTTGTAAATTCCCATTTAATGTAGTCTACATTAAATCAACGTCTACCAAACAATCAAGTTTTATCTAAATAAATATTTTCATAGAAGAATAACGAAAATAACGTTTGTAATCATACCATTTATATTTCTCCAGTTCATTTGAGAAACTGCTGACTGCAGTCAATGTGATTCTGAGAGTATATTCTCTGTAAATCACTGTAGCAGGCAGGGAATTCCCAGCATGCCCAACAAACTAAATATAAAGCCCATTTCAGCCCATGCTTTCCTTTCAGTTCAAAATAAAATATTGCCTACATGTGAACGTCACAATTTATGTGAAATACAATGCTTGTGCACTCACATTGAAATGTTGTTTATTTACTGAGCATAGGCAATTGCAGATGCAGAACCAGGATACAATTCTTAAGTTTTGAGTATTTGGAAAAGAAACTCCTTTTTAGGGATCATCTGGATGCAGAATCTCCTGACAGTGCTTCCCGACTAGCTGCTGTTTGTTTTGGACTCATTGTTTTCCAAGTAACTACCGCATGATGTACTACCTTTTTATTTTTATTCTTTTTTTAATATAGTTTCTTTGACTTGTCCTCCCTGTCACCTCCTTCATTTTTAATTATGATTTATTTCACGTGCCATGCAGTATTGCTAGTGCACATTTAAGACGAAACATGCTAACATATCATGCTCAGATGAAGAATGAAGTTAAGAATGAAGAAGTTAAAATGAGCACGCATATGAAAATAAATGTTTGAGCCAGAGGATGAAACATCTTTATTGAGGTGCCATTTCCCTGGAGAAAAGCTTTAATCTATATGAAAAGTATGGCATCAGTGTTAATACCACCGGATCCCTTTTGCAAAGATAAGAAACAATTAAAAGTGGGCTTTGAAAATTAAGGAGAGCCATTTAAGAAGGAAATCTGCATTAAACAGGTTGATATATCTATTGGGATAGCTATAAAATGCAAGTGTTCAATGTATTCGTCTTGGTAACCTGGTAATTGGTCTGAATGAAGTGACTTAAGGGTTTGTTTAACAGACACCAGTTTGAACATATACAGCCACACAGTCATTTCTGCTTTTTAATTCAAAAATTTTGTCATGTGTATATATATATATATATATATATATATATATATATATATATATATATATATATATATATATAAAGTATTTAAGTTAGATTTGTTTCATCTGTGTCTGAAGGAAACCAATGATATCTGTATATCCCTCTGGAAAGTCAGGGCAGACATTTCCTCAAGATGAAGGTCTCTTATCAGAGCTCAAAAGCTGTGCACAATGCTGTTCGCCATTTTGATTGTCCAGGCCAATCTCAGAGGGAGCATATTGGTTTGAGCCATTTCCTGAGCTAGATTACCTTCCTCTTGACTCTTATGTTATGAACCTCTGGGAGACTGCTAATGGTTAATCACAGCCGCAGAAGGAACACAAGAGAAACACAAGTTCTAGTATGACAGCGAATGTATTTTCCAAATTATTATTTATAGTTCTTAGTATTTTGCCATATTTTACCATAGTATATTGCGGTGAGAACAAAATTAGGTTTAATAAATACTATTTTGAAATGTTGACTCCAAGCAAAGCTATGTAAAATAAATACACTTTAAAACAAATTTTTAATAATGTTTTAATAAAATGGTAAGAGGCTGGACATCACTTTTTACCACTTCTGTATAGTGTGATATTACATTTCATATGAAAATGTCTAATATTCACACAGTTGTGAAATCCAGACAAACGAAGAACAAGGACTACTGCAAATGGACATTGTAACTTTTTAGAGTGTTCACACTTAGGTTCACTTTTTACAAGAAGCAGCATATATGTATTTATATCCACACTTTTTCCACTTTTAAACATTCAAACCCTCACACTTTTCATGTACAATGCTGAAGCTTAAATGTTGGTGAAATGCGGTAAAGTTCTTTCCACATAATTGTTAGAAATTATGCAATATTATTTCACAATGCAATATTATTTTACAAAACAGCTGGCAAAGAAACAAAATGGACAGTGCAGTAATAGTATTAATATAAAGTTTAGCAAGAGTCAAGTATAAGTACAGATACCATTGATTTTCATCATAAGGAAATTCATTTTTTAACTCATAAACCCTTTAAAGACAAATCTGCTTTGAGCTATGAGGCTGCTAATCTCCAAATTTAGTTGACATTTGGAATTATTTATATTAGGCTTTTTCCATCCATCCATCCATCCATCCATCCAAAATTATTTTAAGTAAATGTCTTGACTGATTTTAGAATGTTTAAAATTGAAAAGGTTTTTCATAATTGTAACACTTACCTATGTACAGTAAGCGGCTACAGTAAATTCAAATTGTTATTTTTACATTTTCATTTTAAATTATGAATCAATTTCCAGTTATGGAATATTGTTTAATTTGTTTTCTATTATAAATGTACTTCAAAAAGAGCATAGTGCTTGTTTTCCAAAACTACTGATAAAATCACACACCCACAAGACTTACGAAAGACCTTGAAATCTTAGATACAGACCATCATTAGTTGGTACATGAAACACGAGGCATCAACAGAGGTATCAATACAATTTCTGATCAATTTTAGTAGAGGAATAAATACATTATGACATCATATCGAAACATGACAACAAAATCAAGAAAAACACTGTAACTGAAACTAAAACGGTCAGACTATTTAAGTTTTTATCAATCGCCTTGGCACAACTCGCTTGAACACCAGAACTGAATTGCATGTCTGCAAAATGTTAATCAACCAAAACATTTCATTAATGCTTCAGAACCTACAGCGGTGGACACAAGCTTTGAGAATGATGCAAATATTAATTTTCACAAAGTCTGCTGCCTCAGTTTTTATATTGGCAATTTGCATATACTCCAGAATGTTATGAAGAGTGATCAGATGATTTGCAATTAATTACAAAGTTCCTCTTTAGCATGAAAATGAACTTAATACCCAAAAACATGTCCACTGTATTTCAGCCTTGCCACAAAGGGACCAGCTGATATTATGTCAGTGATTGATGAGAATAACAGAGTGGAAGTTTTAAAAGGAGGGTGGTGCTTGAAATCATTGTTCTTCCTCTGTTAACCATAGTTACCTGCAAGGAAACGTGCAGTCATTATTGCTTTGCACAAAAATGGCTTCACAGGCAATGATATTGCTGCTAGTAAAATTTCATAAATTAACCATATATCAGATCATCAAGCACTTTAAGGAGATAGATTCAATAGTTGTGAAGACGGATTCAGCGCTCCCAGGAAAGTCCAACAAGCTAAAGAATGTCTTCACTACCAGTTTTTTCTTAAAAAAATAAACATTTCACATTGAATTTCAGATCTAATTAAATGGTTGGAACTGACGTCAACTTTTAAAGTCACCTTGAAATCCCTGTTGACAACCCTTCTTGTTTCTGTTATATTTGATTTATCCATAAGCATCATTTAGGCAAGGCAAGGCAAGGCAAGTTTATTTGTATAGCACATTTCATACACAATGGTAATTCAAAGTGCTTTACATAAAGAAGAATGATAAAAATAAAACATTAAAAATGATTAAAAGAATAAAAAGATAATACGTATAAAAAAAATGCAAACAGTTCGGACATAGCACAGTGCTCAATCTGCAAATGCATAGGTAAAAAGATGTGTTTTGAGTCTTGATTTGAATGTGGCTAATGTTGGAGCACACCTGATATCTTCAGGAAGCTGGTTCCAGCTGCGGCTGGCGTAACAGCTAAAAGCAGACTCTCCTTGCTTTGAGTGAACCCTGGGTATTACTAAGTGACTGATCCTGATGATCTTAGTGATCTGTTAGGTTTATATTCTATGAGCATATCTGCAATGTATTGAGGTCCTGGGCCATTGAGTGATTTATAAACAAGTAACAGTACTTTAAAATTAATTCTAAATGTAACTGGAAGCCAGTGCAAGGACCTAAGGACTGGTGTGATGTGTTCATATTTTCTGGTTCTGCTCAGAATCCTGGCAGCAGCGTTCTGTACGAGCTGCAGCTGTCTTATGGTCTTTTTGGGAAGGCCGGTGAGGAGCCCATTACAATAATTCACCCTGCTGGTGATGAAAGCATGAACAAGTTTCTCTAAGTCTTGATTGGAGACAAAGCATCTAATTCTTGCAATATTTTTGAGATGATAATATGCTGATTTAGTTATTGTTTTACATGGCTACTGAAACTCAGGTCTGACTCCAAAATCACACCAAGATTCCATTTAAAAATATTCTAACCACAACAATCCAATAAATTTCCAATGGACACAATCTAGTCCCATCCTATTTTTATTGTTCAAGGAGCAGTTTAACTTTTATCAGTTTATCTAAATTTGTCACTATAGGGAAGAAAAGACTATCACAAGTTCTGACTGAAAACCCTAAAACCAACTGATAATATCCTTTACAACTGGTATGCAGTTTCAGAACCTAAATGACTCAAGTGTGTGTCATGCTGACAGAAAACTGGGAGGTGGATGATCCTGCTGGGTCTACTGTATAAAACTTGGGCTCTGAAATCAGCCCACATTGGAAGTTAATGAGCATTGTCGTTCTAGAGAAAATCTCAGTTTTGTGTCTGTGAACTGAAAACCATGAGAATTCAGAAACTATTTTAAGGTGCTGCTGTTTTTTCCTTGATAATTAAAAATACACTGTGTTTGGCCATCTGTGCATGCATAAAAATGCCTGTGAGTACGCTAATTTACCGTGCCGGGTGTTTTATGATCTAAGTTCTTTAATGGGCTGTATATACGTCTATGTCAAACAACAGGCTGCTCATCCTACAATAAATTTTACCCGTAGAGAACTGTTACCAGTGTCCTCCACCAATACAACATAATGAGGCCTGCCAACAATGTATTTTGGTGGCATGATGCACTGTCTGAGAACCAATAGCAATAGCAGTGCAGAGATCGGAATTATATGAGGTCATCAGCTGAGTTTCATATTTAGAGAGAGAGGGGGGCGGTGGGGGATATTGCTTATTTAGACCTATTGCTATCATAAATAACATCATGACAACCACAATATAAAGTTGTATATGAGTAATTAAATAGTATTGAGGTAAATTGTTGATTTATCTCTCTCCCCCCCTTTCTCTCTCTCTCTCTCTCTCTCTCTCTCTCTCTCTCTATATATATATATATATATATATATATATATGTGTGTGTGTGTGTGTGTGTGTGTGTACATGTTGAAAAAAAAAAAAAAAGGCTGTCATTTTAAAAAATAAAGAAGCCAGCTAATTTTTGTAAATTATTCTCTCACACTCTGAAAGAAAATGAACGTCGCATTGAACTGAAAAGCACACTGACACTTGAAATATTTAGCTTGAAAAAAAGAATATTAATTAATTGCTATATTCAACAGAATTTTTATAGGAAATAAAAAACAATCCAAATGCTTTTAGTGATAAAAAAAATCTAATTAAGACAGAAAGGAAATTACACATAAAATCTCAGAGCAAAATACTCTCAGATATCAGATTGATAAATTAATTAAAATTGACTTGCTTTTCTACTTTTAACTTTCAATGCTTGACAAAGATAAACATTAATGAATCATTCATTTTTAAATTAATTACAATATAAATATTTTATTTTATTCACCTATACACTCTCTAACCAGGTTTAAAACTAAGTGGAACTGAAAGAGACACAGTGAACCTTTATGCGCGTCTGTACACTTATGCTTATGGCTTATGACAGGTGTTATTAAAATACTGACACCTCAAATTACCCTTCATGACACAGTCCAGTACATGTGCACATACATTTCAACACTCTTTGAATTTAAGTGGCTTGCAACTTCTTACGCTTTTAAAATGGTTAGGTTGTAACATCTATGATCTAACTAATTCCATAGACATTTTGTACCTTTAGTATATTGAGAACAGAGCTGGAGACTTTCATTTGCATACATGAATTGTAACCTACATTTGCACACCAGCTTCCCTTTATGAATAAACAGAATTTCTGATTAACCACAGACCATGAAATGTTTTAACACCACTGCTATATATATATATATATATATAATGTAGGGATACATGTACCGGTACGTGTATTAGCAGTTTTGCGTTCATCTTTTATGTTGGTGTGTATGTCAGCACATTTGCGTGTGTGTGTGTGTGTGTGTGTGCAGGTGTGTGTATGTATGCATGCATGTGCAGATATCTGTATGTATGAGAGAGTAAGACAAGTTGAGAAGGATAGAAACTGCTGAACAAATACAAGTCTGTGTATATGAAACAATCACAGAGAGTGTGTTTATAAATGTATGTATATGTGTGTCTGTGTTTCTATAACCGAGCAGAGGTAAAAAACCAAGGCTAATTTACCATCACCTTGATTCAATCCAGACATTCATATCTGTATCATTACCATTAGAAAAGATTTGGGTTTTATACTTAAGGACTGCTGAACAGACAACGATTAAATGTTGCAAAAGCATTATTATTGTATTTAGAGCAGCATACACATTGTTTATTATCCACTCTTGAGACATCTGAGAAGATTTCTGCTTGTCCGAGTGTTGCTTCAGCACCATGGACAGCGCCGTTTTATTGTAAATCAATTTGCATCGTAGTCAAGCAAAGAAAAAAAGCATTTTGCGCATGCGCGATTCATTAATTCGAATTGTATCATTCATTAAAAAAATAATCAACGTTAATAATAAAAAAAGATTGAGTAAATATGTGTACAATACAATATTTTATTAGGCGGAACATTATATAGGGACTTTTCTTTTTCCACAACTTACATCTGTGAGCATTGTCACTGAACACTAAATCAATCAAAGCTACTTATTATCCGGAATGTAGAACACACCATAATGTAAATATGTATTTTATAAATTAGATAGATGTCTAGCAAAAAAGTTTTAAGACTTCTCCATTGGTTGATATTTCACTTTTTTTCTCATTAATAATCACTGTATAGCAGGTGGCCTACATTTGGCATATTTTCAGTATGTTCAGCATCCAAACGACACATCATTGACAGCACAAAACAGGAATCTTCCATTCGTGCAAAAATGCTTTGGGGCAATAAAGCACTTCCGCAGCTCCACACCACACACCTCACTGGACGGAAGCCGAATCATTAAGGCTATACAAACACAAAATAAAGCACTGATAAATACACCTAGTTCGGGATTTGAAGTTCATCTTCGTTTTAAATATCTTCTCATTTATATAGTGGTCCAGGTAATTGTCAGTCGCGACTTGTTTCCCATCGATAAAATCCAAGAACAATCGCGACTGAAAACCGCTGCGGCCAAAAAAAAAAAAAGGCGGGAACTCCCTGTGACCGCGTCCAAATGCAGTTTTGCTATTATTCAGTTTTGTTCAAAGAACTGATGCCCATTTTTTTCCTTTGTCTCTTGAAAATATCACTCACAGGAACACGTTTGCGAGTCAGTTAAAGAGGAAAGACTAAAAATCCAGAGAACGTGGAGTATTTCCATCCGCCCATTAGATTCCCTCTTTCCAACTTGAGATAGACTCGATCCTCGCGCTCGACCATCAGTAGAACTCCGTTACTCGCCGCCTCCCGCGTGACATCCTGATCCCCAGCAAAAGCAGATATAACCGGGTACTCGTTCTGCATCAGGTTAACCTGAATAACAGGACAGACACAGCGCGCTTTAGTCCTCTGAAAACAGACAATCGGCTCTCCACGAGGGTTCATGAATAACGCACAGTATGAGAGGTGACTACAATACTAATTAGTTTAAATGAATGTGCTGCTCTGCTCACCTGTATGGTTTGTCTGTTGTAGACCTTGACCACATGAAAGCTGAAACTGTATATTCCTCTGCGTGGCGCGGTAAACACACTCGCCTTTAGGTCGAAGTGATTGCCAATGTTTACTAAGACCTGAAACAAAAGCAACGTGACGCGTTACAAGTCCACTAGCAAATGAAAATGTGTTCATCTCCATATCACATTTACTTTTAGCTCTGAAATTTTACACTGAAACATATGGACATTCGAGCGCAGTGTGGCAAGCTGCGTTTACATTTATTCTACACAAACATCTAGTGTGTGTGTGTGTGTGTGTGTGTGTGTGTGTGTGTGTATACACACACACTCACACAGAGAGAGCGAGAGAGCTAGATTTGTTTTTATTGGTATCGATAAAAAAGTGACTTGTAGCAATATTTTTCAGTTTCATCAGTTGGCTAACTGTTTTATAGATATGGTTTCATTGTTTCTGGCAAGATCACGTAGTTCCTCCGTTGAATTCTATGTTGATCTCTGATTCAGATATCAATTCATTTTCAACAATGTATAACAACTGTTGCTGGTAGATATTTCAGTTTTACACGTATTCATTTGGTAGGTTACTATTACTCATGATTTGGTTATTTGTAACTATTAGTAGATATCAGTTCCACCGGTTTTATTCATTTACTTAATAGATAATATCTACATTTCTTATCTCACTGCTGTTGTTTACGTGTTAAAAGGGCTTGCCATAAGCGCGTTCCAAACCTGCCAGCACTTTAGGTCAGTTTTAATTACTACAGATCTATTGTAATGACCGTGGGTCAGTTATTGTTAATCTAAACACTGTTCGCTTGTCTTTTTTACCTACAGGGTTACATTTTTTTAACAGTATACGGACGATATTTCTTTCTTTTGCATCTGAGCAATTTTTTTTGAAAGGTTGGCGACTATTTGGCATCGTACGCATAATATCTGACCAACATTGCATACATTAAACTAAGATTTACAAAGTAGATTTACGCAGATTAATTGGTCAAAAACGTATATTCGTCCAATTGAATTGAAACATGTCACTTCGTGAAGTTTCTGGTTGAATTTCCAGAGTACAGCCCTACAATTCCCGTGATTACAAAGTCACCAACGGGACACCTGACCTGGTCAAAATAGATGGTCGTTGATGTGTTGCTCATCTCCGAAGGTTCGTGGTTTGTCCCTCTGACGGCCGAAAAAGCCACTTTGGCGCTGCCGGAGCGCACAGATATCCCAAGCGAAGAGGTGACTCCTCCGTCAGAAGAGGGGTTGGAGTCGCACACCACCAGACACTTTCCCTCCAGAACGATGGGCTCCGTGTCATTCTGGCCAAGACAGAGCCCAATGCCACATCCCAGGAGAAAGGCGAGAGCCAGCATGGCAAATGGTCCGGGACAGGCTGCTGGCACCATGATCGGAACAAGAATCCTGTGCAAACTGATCTAACCAGCAGCCCCTTGGAGGTTTGATGTGGCTCTATCACCTGGTCCAGACTAACCTCTCTCTCTCTCTCTCTCTCTCTCTCTCTCTCTCTCTCTCTCTCTCTCTCTCTCTTTACTCTCTCCCTATAACTCACCGTCACACACACTCCTCTTCTTCTCGTCTATGCGCATCAGTTTGAGATGCTCAGAGTGTTTACACAATGTGTCCTGGTTGATGACAAAACAAAAAAAAATCAGAAAAAAACAATTAAAAACAAAAATACTCCACGAATAGTAATTTCTCAATGAATAGCTGTACATCATATAGTCTATCAGTATCAAACTTGACGATATTAAATTGCGCAACGATACGCAACATCTAATCTCGACTAAAAACACAAGGTCAAAACGTGTTTAGCTCACTTAACACACATTAACAGAATACTAAAACAAAGTGTTTCCATTATCTAATTTCCCTGTTGTTAATATCACTTCTGTAATCATTACACACCTTTCCGACTAAACAAAGCAATAAAAGCAACAACAGCACCATTCAGTTGTATATCTATTCCTGCATGCTGTCTTTTGCGTCTTTCTACTTCATGCTCTCATTATGTTACCTGTTAAATCCATAGTTGGGTGTTATCTGTGTGCCTGCTCCTTCAGCTGTCTTGAGAAGGAGTGAAGCGCGCACCCAATAAGCGTGGAGAAAAGCAATTGCTCCTTCATCCTTTTTAGAGGGCGCTTCACGCCCATCCCTTCTTTTCAAGTACAGTAATAATTCTGGAGCGGACATTTCTGGACATAAAACTCAGGCATGACTAGAAAATTGCATTTAAGAGTTTGTTTGCAACATATATTTACACAACCACAGACATATTTTTTGGGGGGCGACATCTGTGTTATTTCACATAACAATGCAAATAGCAAACATACAGTTTTGCATACGGGATTAGCAGAGCTGTTATAAACTTAAATCTGATATTATATAGCTTAATATCCGGAACTAAGTTGACATGCACGTTAGAAATATCGGAATGCCTTTAACGTCAGACAAAAATCTTTTGCTCCACCCTGTGGAAAAGATGTGCTATGATTTTCAGTCTGACATCAATCCTATCGCCTCGATCTTTGAAATCTCACACTTGAACCATGGTTGGGTCTATTACAAAAATCTACGTTGTAGGTTGTTTCAAAGTTCTCCAAACACCCAAAAATCAAGTAGAAATGACAGAAATTATATTTAAAAGTTAAATCAATGGAATCGAAGCCACTAATACGTCTGGGACGCAATTATCATTCTCTAGCCTAATAATGAACAAAAAACAAACAAACTTGTAATAAGCTCGTTCTGTGGTTTCTATCTTTTAAAAAGCTTTTTGGTGAAACTCTGGAGTTGCTGTATAAAGTGTAATGTTGGGTTTGACAGGTCCACTACCGTATATGTTATGTCCACTGAACCCATTCTTAACCTCCCTAATTAACACATTCCCTCACTCTTCAAAGTTGCTAATTGGAAATATTATGTAAAACGATCATGGCTGATGGCTTCTAAAGAGTGATATGGGGATACTTGTCTTTTAAGCAACTTGGGAGACTTACCCTGTCAGTTGAAAATTATCAGTGCCATTCCATTCAAATTGTATCCACAATTCTGGCAAATAAACTTATCTTGCAGCACCAGCTTAATCCCCATTTATAAGCTTTTAGGCAAACTACTGAGCGGTCATGCACGTTTACTGGGCCAGTCATAGTCAACATCATCTTTCCTCACAGACTCTCCGTGCACCTTTTTTGACCAGCATCACACTGTGGGTGCAGAGTGACAGGCTCTGTGGAGGTTGATGTTAAGTATCCAAGAGCAGTGGCTGACCTAGGGCCTGCAGAAGGGCGAGTAAAAGAAAGAAAACATCAAATGTCAAGCTGGGTGGGCACTAGGCCTGTGTATCACTGGGCCCAGAGCCGTTCATGCCCACAGAGAAGAGCTCTCCCCAACCACGCGAAACAGTGAATTATTGTGAATGTTATATGACTATTTAATCTGACAGGCAGCAAACCAACATCACTCTTGAGTTCGCCTTGACCACCATATACAAACATTCCATTAGCTATTTTATGCTTCGTTAAAATTTCAAGCAATATATTTTACAGCCATTAACTAACAAGAAAAAGTACTTAGGGGTGTAAAGATACAAATTATTCACGGTTTACAATTTGGTTTTAATCATGGTGTCGGTGTGGTTCAGTATGACCTATGTTCAGGGTAACAATAGTGCTTTTCAGGCTATCTATCTATCTATCTATCTATCTATCTATCTATCTATCTATCTATCTATCTATCTATCTATCTATCTATCTATCTATCTATCTATCTATCTATCTATCTATCTATCTATCTATCTGTCTATCTGTCTAGATTTTATAGGTTCTGTTGTTAAATGTTTCCAAACTTTGTAATGTCATTGCTAATACAGATTTAACGTAATTGATGAAATGTTTATGTATTTATTTGTTTGTTTGTTTAAACCTGTGTATTTCACATAAATAATTTTATGAAAAATGTAATGTATTGTTTAGTAAATTATGTTGATGTAAATTAAGCCAAGGGCTTTTTCAAACCGTTTAATGGGAAGGACATAATACCACCATCCTAAAATATGAAGCCAACCGTAAACATAAATAGCTGCTTTACAAATTAATGCAATAAAACTAGTGAACCAACAAGAGTGAACAAAAGTTCCCTAAAAGACACAAAATAAATAAAACTACATAGAAATGATTTTAGAACTACTATATAAATATGATTTAGAATTTATATCTATATATTTATAAATGAATAAAACCAATCCACAAAGAAATCTTCTTACTGTTAAAACCAAAAATGCAACTTTATTTTTAAACTCTGAGTTTGTTTACACACCATAAGCTTTCGGCTCTCATCACGGACCCTAGATTGAAAAGATAGTTTCAAAACTTCATTTCCGCTCCTGGCCTGTTGGAGGCAGCATTTATCCATATTGCCTCTTAATAAAAAGAAAGAAAGAAAGAAAAAAAAACAGTTCTGGCAACAAAGCAGAAACTTTTTGTTTTTCCTCCGAGATGACATGTTATTATTCTAGGCCGAACTGTTTAATGTGTGCCAGTGTGTCGGGCTGTACTGATTAAAACGAAGCAGACTCTGTGAGATTAAAGCGCGTGCCACCTGTTACCTTGACAGCGAGACGCCGGAAGAGCGAGACCGAACCGATAACAAATTAAGAAGCACTTAAACACGTTTCAGAAGAGATACAAATTATGTCTTCGTGGTCCGTGAAGACTCAGAAGCAAGTTGCTGAAAAACACTCAACTGTTAAATCAAAATCCATGTCCAGGTTGTTTGTTACTTTTCTTGGTTATTTCGCACAATTCCGGATTGAATTCCTAGAGATGCACCGTATATTTCACATACATTATTTAATGAAAAATGTGATGTATTGTTTAGTAAATTCTGTTGTGTACATTAAGTTTGTGTTTCATTTTCTCAACAGACAAACAAAAAAGGCTGTGCTACACCCATCAGCCCACAGAATGACATCCAAACGGATGAAAACTACTGAAAACTCCTTCGAAAGGCAAGTTTTGCGAGTAGGGAAACTTTATGATTTTTAGCCTTACCGTCACTCTTACTCTGATCACTAGAAATTAAAGTAGTTATTTCTGTCTGTCTATCCATCCATTCATCCATCCATGCTACTTAAAATAGGATGCCACCAGAGATCATTCTCAGGATTCTCTCATACTTGGATGCTGGCTCTCTTTTCTGCATTAGTTTTGTCAACAAGCTCTTCCATGAGCTGTCCAACAGCAGGTGAGTGATTTTATCTTTCTTCAGACCATTTATGCATTTATTACTTTTTATGTATCAAAATAATTTTCTTCTCATTCTGATCTCTGTGTAGTTCTATGTGGTATAAGTTTTATATCCGTGAACAAACTAACAAGAAAAAAGCCAACCAAAAAGATCATATGATACGTGATATTGGCGTGATGGGTGTCCAGGAGAGACCAAAGGGATACTGGAGAAATGCATTCTTCAAAGAAATTGCCGGCCTGAATGTGATCAAGTGGAGAACGAAACTTCAACGCATCGACCCTTATTCAGGATTGCCGCGTTATACAGAAGAAGTACTAAGGTTAGAGATTGTGGCTTTTTTTGTTTAGTTTATATGATTAATAACAAATGTGTTGACTAATTAATTGTGTTGTAAATGGATGATCTTAAAATCTGTGTTTCTTAAAATCCCCTTTTAACTTAATAGAATAAGCTCATTGATTTGAACTGGTGACACAAAATCTGAATTTTTCTATATATGAATTTGTATATAAATGTATTTGTTTCTAGTTTCTGGATTTCTTTCTTTCAACTGCCTTTCTCTATATCCTTACATTAAGTAATATGCAACAAGTCTTTGTTGTCAAAATAACGTCTTTGTTGTGACCTGATCTGTTGAAGATGGCATATTCCCCATCAAATATATGTCAAGGTGTGTTTTTCCCTCCTGCAGTGTCTGTGCTTATTAAAGGTTAGTGTGAGAGTCAGCGTCTTAGATTTGCTCTGTGCTCCTGGGCGATGGGAGACGGAAACACGCTTGATGATCTGCAGGCCACGACGTGCTGTTGTCTTAACCTCTGATTAGAGCTGCCGGGCCACTCAATTTTTCGACTCAAAGAGCGTGTGGCATACAGGGGGAATGAAAATAATTGTGCTCCCCTCAGAAGGCTGGGTGAATTGTAAAAATAAATTGCTTGGCCCCTACCTCTTGCCCAGACAAATCCCCATAGGTTCCTCAGTTACAAAGACACTGGAGGATGAGATTTACTTCGGTAATAATCATCTCCACTGACTTTCAGACACACACAACAGCTATTAATCTCTCTGGGACTCTGCTTGTATCTTGTTCTACAGCATTAATTGATATCATATGGTGCCAATGCCCACACATGATGCGTCATATTAAGTATTTCCCCAGCCTCATCTTTCAGAATTAATGTCATTCATTGCTTGTAACTTGACAATCTAATAGTTCCCCACTTTTAATCAACTGAATTAGTATAATGATGATAATAATAAAACAAACAAACAAATAAATAAATGATCAGTATTTTTGTTTTCTTCCCAATTAACTGAACTATATTTTAACATCACAGTTTTGCTTCTCATGTAAATGCATTTTATTTTAAGGATCCTATGAATACTTTGACAGGAAAATACAGCTTCAAAATTAGATACAGAATAACTATCATTGTTATCATTATTTTTAAGCAATCTTCTGTTTTATGATGTTTTATTTTTTATTTTCTTGGATTCTCTACCTTTAACTTTGTTGCTTTATTCTGGCCTAACAAATGTAATTAATAATAATTCAAAATGTACTCTCAGAAATTTTTAAAATCAAATTTTCATAATCAATTGTTCAATTAAAATATGTAAGGGTCATTCAATTCAGTTTGATGGAATTTTACTATTAATTGAAATTGTAAATCTTTTTAAAAAAGGGCTTAAATATTTTAGTGTATTGTCTCAAATTGAGTTGAACGACTCTGGATAAGTTGAGAATCAGGATTCTTTAAAAATAGAAATAATGATTCTGAAAATACAACTACCGTAAACAAAATAACATGCAATTAGAGTAATAATAGCTGCAGATTATTTACTGAACTGAAAAACAAAGTTTAATCTTTTTTGACTCACTAAGACTTCACTTGTTTCATTACTAGATGATGCAGCATTTTTTAACAAATTTCTTGAATTAACGATTCAGTGACAAATAAATTAACAGTCAATGTAATTGTTACAGTCTTTATTTGAAGCCTCAAGTTACTTTAAACAGTGTTTTACCTGTTACCTTAGAAATCAGTGTTTATATCCGAACAAGAAAAGCTGTTTTGGTTTCATGGTTTCAATGTAATTTTTTTTGGTAGTAAAAGTGTATCTTCAAAGGATGTTCAAGATATATATATTTTACAGGAAAACAAGAGTTTTACAGTTTAAACATTTTTATCTGCTTAACCCTCTCTTTTATTTATGAGTTTTGTGAATTTTATATGTGTATGACTTTTTTATCTTGTATAATTCCCCACTTCTTCTTTTAAAAGGCATTGCCCTTAAATGTTCTCTGAACAGAGGTGTCAGATTGGGTTTGTGTCATGTGTGTCTGGCAGGAGTCTGTGCATTACATGGGAGATCACAGTGACTGATGGGAGAGGACGGCAGAGCACCTTTGAGCAGTCTCATGCCTTCTTCAGCAGTACGGCTGTTTTTGTGTTCTGGGGCGCTGTCACTTGGCCTCCTTTCAACCAGCTCACCTCGCTAGAGGTTCGTGGAGTGTTGCGGGTTCCCCTCGATTGTCCTGCTCCTTGCAGGTGTGGTAGATGCCAAAAATACAGATACAAAGATCTTCAATCTAAGTGAGCGATGTAATTACTTCCATCTGGTGTCTTTCAGGCCAGGCTGGAAATCGGTTATGTCTAAAATGAAGCTTCAGGGAGAACACAGTGAGTTGTGTGTTGCAGACAAGATTATCAAGATGTTGTATGTTGGACAGGGCGTCACTTTGGGATTCTGGCAGGTATTTTCCAATTCTAGAGTTGACACTATACATTGTGGAATCAAATATTTAGTTTAGTGGCTGCCAATCAAATATATATATTGTTTTTTTTTGTTCAGACTTTTTTTTTTTGCCTTATTTGTTTGCTTACTTCCTTATTTATTTTACTTCTGTTGCACAGTCAGATACATTAATCGATTAAAAGGATAGATTGAAATACCTTTACATTAAATTACATTTTTACAAAATATTTATAATGCTGTTCTTTTAAACTAGAATAATGAAAAAAAAATATTTAAAAAAAAGTTTCCTAAACGTTAAATCATCATGTGATGGAGACTGGAGTAATAATTAAGGATAAATAAAAAAGGATTACCAACACAGAATATTTTTAATTGTAATATTATTGCTTGTACTGTATCTTTGATCAAACAAATGCAGCCTATTTTGAGCATAAGAGACTCATTTAAAAACCTTACCGATGCCAAACCTTTTAACTGTAATGCATATCATTATAATTAGTGGTAGTATTAATAATATTTAATTGATAATGCAAAAACTCTGTGCTTTTTATACAGGACCAATGTGGAATAGCTTTTGTCATTGTGAACTTGCACAATCACAGACTTGTGGAAAGAAGTCTTCATGCATCTATTAGGTATTCCTTTATTTCCTCATTTGCTAAAACTTTTATCTAGGTACTTTATTTTTGGTATTTACAAAATACTATTTGAATGGCCCCCTTTTAATGGCATTGTAAAACCAAATGCTTAAATTCTTCACAAAATTTATTGTGTATTTTCACTGTTTTTTTTCTCTTGTTTTTTTGTGTCTGTGTAAGTCTAAATGTAGTGCCTTCAGTATAGTTTGGTGGTATAATATCTCCATCTCCTGGTGAATTTGGGCACTGTGTAAAGCCCTGACTCATCAGTCCTTATACCATCTGTATTACTTCCTTACTGTCACTACAGTCCTTTACACCCACTTTATAGTTAATCTCTTTCTTTTCCTTCATTATCCCTTGTTATTCGTTTCATCCCTCCAGTCCATGTACAGCAACTGGAGTCAGTGCTTTGTTTGATGATGTGGACCCTGAGTACGGTCTCCATGGATACACTGCTTACATTGAACTGCACAATACAGCAAGGGTCCTCATGTCTGACCGCTTTTCCCAGCTGTTTTGCAGGAGAGGTAAATTGTGCACTCTATAATAAGAAAAAACAGATCAAAGTTCAATTGATCATACAAATAAATGACAACCTTATAAGCACACGATTAAGAAGTTTTACACCAATTTTACTCTAAGATGGTTCGACAGTTGTTAGTACTAGAAGCTCGACAGTAGATGGCGCTAGATTGTCAAAAATAAATCAATGTGTCATTGCTTTAACCCTCCTGAAGTATACATTTCAACATGTATTGACTGTAACATTTCTTACAGTGTATATCACATCATCTTAATGTAACATTCATTGATATATATTCAGAGCAGTTTTTTTTAGCTCTACCGTCACAGGATTGAAAGATCAAGATTGTGGGATATCAAATGGAGCAACGCATACAGTTGTGCTGCCTTCAAAAATTAATCAGATGAAGGTGTCTCAGGAGAGAGGAAGTAAAGCTAGCTTTAGATTTGAAAGTTCCTTGATGCCTTCCTACCTTTGAAGGCAGCATTTTTAAGATTTTGGACGCATCCTAAATCTCACACTAATTTGCCCTGTTGTGTCTTAATTATGTTTGTGGTCCCTGTGTGTCTTATCTTTTGCAGACAACCTCAAAGTACCACAGTACATAGTAGCTTTATAATACTTTTTTACTCTCCAGATCAGATTTCTGATGGTTATCTTCCACTGGAAGTGATCAGTGAGAATAACAGATCTCCAAATATTCCTCTGGTTGGAGGTATCTGCTTGCCTTGGAGGACTGAAGCTTTACATGGAACTATCAAGGTACAGGATCACCACACTGTTTTTATTCACAGAACTTTATTTCAAAACTTATTTAAGGACTTAGTTTTTTATGGTCTAATTGGTGTCTCCAGGACTGCTGCATGATCAACCTCACTGTATGGGATGAAGCCAAGCAGCCTTTTTGGTGTGTCAGTGCTCCTGTTGTCATGGCAAAAGAAAATCAGGGCACAGTATCGTACGATTTTAATGGCGAGAGATTCTCCATCCTATACCAAGACTCAGAGGGGAGGGTGGAGATGAGGCTGAAGCAGATGGAGTGTAAGGAACAGTATTTTGTGGTTAATCTAGTGATTTACATTTCTGTCGCCAAAGTGAATAATCACTTTGGGAGAGATTATTGAATCCTTCACGTGCCATTTCTGTTTGCATGAAGACAGTTGTACTATATTTGATTTAAGAACAAGCATAGCAGCTCCAAACTAGTCAGTATCTTGGGATCATGGCAAGATTAAACTCCTGTCATAATTATGACTCCTGCTTGGCTTTTCAGGTATTTTTTTGTTTGACTGAATATTTCTAAATACTTTAATATCACCAAACATTTTAATCCACATTTTCACACATCATTATTTTTTAAGGATACAAAAATCAGTCTTGTCACAAAGGGATTTTCATGTCAAGTCAGATAAAATCTAAATAATGGAAGATAAAAAAGGCATGAAATCAAGAGCTAAAGAATAAAAACGGATCTTTAAGCTGGATTTAAAAGTGCCGATGGAGGAGGGAGGCTGTTCCAGAACTGAGAAATCTCCCTTACAGCATGAGTGGGACAGAAGGAAGTTGATTGCATGACCTGGGGGCAGAGTATTATGGAAGCTCGTTTTTGCCACTGAGTAAAAAAAAGGTAATTGCGACTTTTATCACACTTTTTTTTTTTTAGTTTATAGCTCACACTTTTGACTTTTTCTCAGAATTTGGACTTTATAATTTTCTAACTGAGAATTGCAAGGTTAAAAGTTAGAATTCTGAGAAATAAGCTTTCAATTGTGAGGAAAACATTTTTGTTTGAGTTGAGTTGAGTTGATAAAAACGGATACTTGCAAGTTATAAAATCTCACAATTGTTCTTACAGTTCTGACTCTTTTTCTCACAGCTGCAAGTTTATATCTGACAATTATGAGAAAAAAGTGAGAATTGTGATGTTAAAGGTCACAATTAAATCTATAGTTGCGAGTTATAAAGTCAGAATTCTGAGATATAAACTCGCAACTGCAAGTTGTAAAGTCCAGATTTTGAGATATAAACTCTCATGATTGTTTCTCTCAGCTTTTGCTTTGTGTATTTATCTGTATTTGTCATGGCGCTGGTTGAAAGCAAAGCGAAACTGGATATAAATACAGCAGTCTTTATTGAAAACAAAGTTTAACAAACAAAAGGTACTCGGGTTTCTCAAAACTTCAGACAGGAACAGACCAACCAGGAAAAATGTAACAAAAACAGACAACTGAACAGAACTTGACACGGGCTTAAATAGACATAAAACGGAGGAACTAACAAGACACACCTGAACAGAACTAACTCAATCAGTAACCAAGAAGACAGATGGGCAGAGGACAGGGGAAAACTGAACTAATTACATACAAGACTGAAAACAAAACCAATACAGAGCCTAACCATTACAGTATTGCTGTTTGCTTAGTAAAAATAACAAAAAAAGGAACTTTTCCCCCACAAATATGATTTTTTTTTTAAATTGCAATTCCTTATAACTAAAAGCAAAGTCTTAAAATCAATTTTGATTCTATTAGTAATGTCTAATTGGATTTTAATTGAGGACGTGAAATCTTATTTTTGATTTTCTATATAAATCTTACTGGTATGTTCTCATCTGAAATTACAGTAATCTAGACGAGATTGTTTCCTAGTCCTTTCGTGAAACAAACCCTTTTAAAGTAGCAGGAGTTCTGAACTGAAAGCTTAATGATGAAAACTAATGTGCTTTTCAATATTCATTAATGATCGAAAATGAAAATTGGTGGCTAACTGGTTACAAAAACTAATGACAAATTTTGTTATTTTAAGAAAGTAAAACGCATGAACCAGTTACAGGACCACAAGAAAGCATTATACAGGTTTCTTAATTTTAATTGAGCAATAAACTGTATATGGTGTTACTGTCCTTGTCATCTAGTCAAAAGTGGATGTATTAACTTTTTGTTTATACATATTGTAAATTTGGTTTATTATAGTGATGTTGATGAGTGTTTGTCATTTTGTACTCATTGATTCATGATCATGTCAAAACCAAAGGCACTGAATCCATTTAATTCGATTTTCCATTTAATCTTCATCAGGAATGGCACATTTTCTTTCCATTACATTTATTTCTAAATGGAATGATTTGCATAATGAATAGTTCTATTCGGTTTTGCATTAGTCTACTGGCAGAATGTGTCTTACCATGGAACATAACAGATTTCTTGTAAGCTGGGTGGTTGATTTCACTATATTATTCATAGGCAATAAACATTTCTCTTCCCTAGAGGTAGATTATGTTCTTTTGTCATAGCGTCAAGTTACACTTTAAATCTCCGCTGCATTATTTATGCAAATTTGATAGTCCATAAAATATCTGTTGAAGTGGTTGACTTGAAGATGTATCATGCCATAACACAGAGGACAGTTAGTGCGCATAATGGACTTTTAGCGTGTGACTCCGTGAACAATATTTTGACTTCATAAAATGAAAACATGCTGTGACTTATATAGCTTAATGTACATTTGGAAGCAAAAGTCCCTGGAAATGATTGTTTACTGCACAATGTTTTTATTGTGCACTCTCAGCATTCCTAGCATAAGACAATTGCATTTGAGTGAGGTATAAAATCATGACATTGCTCTTTATTGCAGGCATTTTGACACAATTCCAGAGTCAGAATGAACTTTCGCTTAGGTCAGTAATCAGAGGTGCCGATGTTATATGGTTGGCAGAAGACTGAAATAAAAAAAAAATGGATTGTAGCGTAATAAGATTGCCTAGCTCTCTACTTTTTTTTCCTCAGAGGTCAAACTAACCTTGAAAACTACTACTTTTTTCCAACATATTCTGTGTTGTGACTGATCCAAATCCATTCCCTCTAGGCTCAAATGAATTGGCTTCTTGTCATGACTAAAGCTGTATTAAAGGTTTGCCTGAAGGTTAATACCCCTTATGTTGCCCCAATATTTCAATGGTTTATTATACCGCAGTAGATGAACAACAGTGCAATGCAGCTATTATAAGACCAACCTGAGGCACATTTTAGTGTACTAAAAACACTTTATTCTTCTGGCCATAAAACACCTGCTCGGTCTGTTAATCCATGAATGAGGCACAAATAATAATGAGTAGTAATGAAAAAGGCAAGTGCATGTTATACTGTAGAAATGCTCTAAATGTCAGGGTTCTGTTACTTCGGTCTAGTTTACTCTTGGTTTTCTGGCTCTGACGCTCCTGTATTGTCTTTGTGTGAGCGCACAGTTTCAAGTGTGCTCGAGCTGTGCGCTCTTGTTTCCATGAGCTGTCTTGTGTGCAGGGCGTGGTGTTCGGATCCTGATACTTTGGCCTTTTTCGTTTTTTTTGCCGGCATTCGGACATTCATGCTCTGTGGGTTTGTCTTTTGTTGTGAGCACACACGATGAGTGTTTACTTGTTCTTGTGTGCTCTGCTTTGTGTGAGCGTGTGGTTTTGAGTTCGCTCGAGCTGCGCAATCTCTTGTCTGGGTGTGTTGGTGTGTTCTGTGTAGCACTCGGTTCATGTTTACATCGGCCGTGTGGTTTCATGTTATGTTTTGTCTTGTGCCATGTAGCACACAGCTTGTGTTTCCAATGGCTGTGTGCTTTGATGTAGTCATGTTTTATGTGAACACACGTCTTATGGATGTTCTTATTGGCTTTGTGTTCAGGGGTCGTTTTGTTTGAGCACATGGTTTGTGTTCGTTGGCCATGTGCTTTTTTCTTCTTTTTTTGTGTGTGTGGCTGTTGCCTTGAGTCCACCCCACCTCATTATTGGTTGATTTTTCTCACCTGTCCTCCCTCTTCACCAACCTTGTTTGCTCCCTATTTATTCTCCTTGTTTTTTCTTGTCGTCTTATTCTGTGGGGTGGTTTTTGTTTTATCTTTTTAACAGTTCTTCGTTTTTCTGCATCTTGAGTCCTTTATAATACCTTCACCCCATACCTGACACTACAACACAATATGAACTAGTAATTCATTGTATTTGAATGTACCAGAATGGGTAATATTGAGTAAAGGATTGTAGGTCTTGCTAATATGGAATTGATTCATGAATGCTGGATATTCCTTCTGTAAGATTACAGGAAAAAACAGGAATTTCCATTAAATGACTGTTGCTGTTCAGAATGTCGTACAGCACTAATCTCAGTATTAATCAGTACTGCTGTATGTATGAAATATACTGTGCACAGGAAAAAATGGTTTCAAAATGTAAAATGTTTTTAGTACCAAGATTATAAGCACTAACTGGTTATGCCTCTCTCCAGTAGATGGCAGACTAGTGAAATACATTTCTTTTCTCATTTCACAGGCATTGAACCACATCCAAATTAATTAACAAATACAATTTTTAGATATTGGTCAGGTGAGACTAGAAGACTGATTATGTGTTACTAATTACATTTATGCATTAAGAGGCTCTTCTGGGGACTTCTGGGATGCAAGATTATAAAATTATCTAAGATGAAAAACTAATGTAGTATAACACTGACATTAATGCATTTAGCAGACGCTTTTATCTAAAGCGACTTACATCGCATTTAAGGAACACATTGACGTTTTAATCAGTTTTTGCTTTCCCTGGGAATCGAACCCGTGACCTTGTTGTAAGCGCCACGCTCTACTGCTTGAGCTACAGGAAAGCCTATTAGTATAATAATTTAAAAGGGGTCAGAAAGCTATTTGTAGATAAAAAATGATATTTCCTGTTATTGTCTGTACAAAATCAGTTAGGAAGCAGATTACCAATTCAAATTACTGTGATCTTTGGAATTAATTTAATGGCATCTCTATTGACTGACCAGCTGAGACCTGGATGAAGTCAGCCTCTTAAACAGTGTTTTATTTCAGTGGCCCAAAAATAAAGACAGAATAAATAAATAGTTATGCTTGAATGAATTAATACAGCCTTTTTAGCCCACACAGTGTGATTTTAATCACATCATTTTATTAACATGCAGCTGAAAACTCCCAGTGGCATTTTGCAGCAACTTGGCGGTGTTCTCACCCCCCTGATTAACATTTAACTCTGATCTGGCGGGACCTTGTTGCTACAATTAATTCTCTGTCATCCCAAACCGGGGTCACATGCTAACGAGGCCGCAGCCTTCACTGTGTGACACAGCTCTGCGCTGCCATTTAAACTAAGGCACATCCTTATAATGCTCATTTAGTAACTTAACACATTAATACTGTAGTATATCTAAAATAATTTAATTTGATACACAAGCCCACTCAGTGTATTGCTATCTGTAGTTTTTACCAGAGTTTGGACCTTGACCTACAGTGCACTCATCAAACAAACAAGAACAAAAGCATCACTTCC
Source organism: Rhodeus uyekii (assembly GCA_037043235.1). Lineage (NCBI taxonomy): Eukaryota > Metazoa > Chordata > Actinopteri > Cypriniformes > Acheilognathidae > Rhodeus > Rhodeus uyekii. Next base: position 458,242 of record JAWRVZ010000086.1, read on the forward strand.
TGATAAAAAGGTTATGAATATAACTAAGAAAAGGTTGATGCAGTAGGAGAAGCCACTATATATAATAATGTTCATCTGTTCTATACAGTGTATGTTACTCCTCAAAGCAGACGAAATAGAGGTGGATTCCTGCTGTTTGGGAATGTAGTCGTGTTCTGGGAGTTAATACCAAACCACTTTGACAAAAAACTTTGCTTAGGCTTTACAGAATGATCAAAACAGCATTTCAGATGCTGTGCAATGAGATGGGTTCACTGTTTTTTCCAGTTATGCCATCCCATTTTCATGTGATATGTTTTGTATTTCCATCTTTAGTTCATGTGCATGTTTTCTTTTCGTATTAAAGATTTATCTGACTCAGTTGAGTGTATACGTTTTGCGCATCTTGGCGTTTCCATGCAGCATTTTGTGCAATATCCCAAAATGCGCATAAAAATAGGTGGATGTAAACATAGCGAATGGGAACTGGTGTGTTTTTGAATATTTGTGCTGACTACATTGTAGAGATGCATCAATAATCATTTAAAAGATCTCGGCTATATTTATTAAACCTTTGACAAGTACAATCACAGTGGAACTGTGCTAACAAGTGACTGTTAAATTGTTTCATTGAGTCATGCAATGACAAAGAGATTCATCCAACAACGCAGATTCGTCAAGTAATGAAATACGTGAAGTCTTTATAAGCGAGTCACTGAATCATTAAACAATTTTTCATCTATTCAAATTAATACAATATTTTTAATAAAATATAAATAAATGCATATTGCTTGGTGGTCTTTTCAGAATCATGGGAGAATCATGATCTGTACATTAAACTAGAAAAAAATTGTGATTCTCAATTTATCCGTAAATGTACAGCTCTACTACACTGTAATGGGCTTGAATCCATGAACAGGACAGCAGCTAATACAAATATGTTACATACAATGATGTAAAATTCCATTGTAGTTATTATTTATGTAGCTGGAATTTAGCCTTGTAACTATACTGCTGATCAAAAGATTAGGGTCAGTAAAGAAATGTAAATGTTTTTTTTTTTTTTTTTTTTTTACATTTATAGCTCCCCCTATAAAGCTCCAAGGCTTTTCTGTGGACAAAAAGATATTGTGCAATATTATTTCAAATTTAAATTATATATTTATATATTTTAAAATGTGATTTATTCTTGTGATGCTGAATTTTCACCATCATTACTGAATGGGTCCAATGGCTTTTAATGAGGCCTAATGTTGGCTGAAGCCTTTTATTTAAATGAATGATAGTTTCCAATCATTATTTCATTTGTATGTAGCTGACAAAAAATTAATTTGGGTCTGCATTTGATAATGCACCTTGAGTGCTGTGAAGGTGCAATTAAGGTTTTTTCATGTTTTTCAAACCGTTGTATTCATATCCCAACTTAGAAATGTAAAAAAAAAAGGAAAATCTGTTTACTTTGTTCCAGAAGTGTTTAAAAGTATTTAACGTGAACTCCCATTTCTGTCTAATCCAATTTATAATCATATTTAGGCATTTCTTGTATGTTTGTTTCAAGTTCACTTGGTCTCCTGTTTTTGGTCCTAGGAGTTCTCATAAATATGCTGAATTATTTATTTATTTATATTTATTTTTTTGCTCTGGGCAAATTGTAAAAAATCCAGTAAGTTTGCTGACTGAAAAGACTTCACGCTTCTGCTCCGCTCAGGCCTGGAGATGCAGATATGTATTTGGTGTAATGCGCATTATTTGGATTGCAATAGCAAGACCCCTTGTCAAGTCAAGTCAATTTTATTTATATAGAGATTTTCACAATACAATTTTTTCCAAAGCAGCTTTACTGAAAATAAAGCCTTCATACCCCAAGCCAAAGGCAGCTAAAAAGAAGAATTCACGTAGGATGTAGAAAGGAAATTCATGTAGGATGTGTTCTTGGTTTCATAAACGGCTTGATGGAGAATAAATGAATCAGACAACAATGTAATAAGGATTAATTTACATGGTGCCAGATTTTTGAGCCAGCACAAATCCTGTTTTTGCTGGTAATAAACTATAGTCAGGATTTACGAAAGACATGCAGTGAAAAATCGGTAATGAAAAGGTTTTTTGTGGAATTTTCTCTTTTAAACACAAAATGAGTGGAGGGAGAATATCTAAATAAAAAATGCAATGTGATTTACAAAGGTTTGCGGTCAATTTACTAGTATTTGTGGCATTATTTAATGCTGAAAAATAGCATATCTTATTGTATTTTACACTTGACATGGCTGTGTCTGTGTTAACTGTTGCATTTTTAGTAGGACTTTCCACTCCCATTAGCACTTTTATGGGATGCGGTATCACACTGTCAACTGTGACGTCACAAAACGGCTAGGGTGATTTACAAAATATATATTCATTTGTATGAATTTTACATATGTATATTCTGGATGTAAAATTATTGAATGGTTAGTTGAATTTATTTGATTTGGGTTGGTTGGTTGATGGATTTGTATGGATGGATTGATTGCACAAACCTGTTGGGTTTAAAAACTTAAATTTTAACCAACGTTTGGGTTTGACCTAAACATGGGTGGAACAACCCAGCATTTTTAGAGTGGTTGGTTGATTGTATGATTGATTGGTTGGTTGATTGACTGAATTACATGGGTTGAAACAACCCAGCATTTTTAGAGTGGTTGGTTGATTGATTGATTGATTGATTGATTGATTGAATAATCGATTTGTTGACATGGCATAAAACTAGCAAATAAATAGAAATAGAAATTGCACAAATTAATTATGTGGACTCCTTTGTGAATGACCACCTTAGTAGGTAGAACTTTTGATTACAAATCTTTTATTATTTGTAATATTTTAGGACAGAACAGACATGATTGGCTCTGTAGACCGTTCTTGTTTTATTTATGTTTTGAAGAAGGCTTCACCCGAGAGCAAACTCTGCCACCAGAGTTTATAGAACAATTGTTGTATTGGTTCTTTTTCCTGTTGATTTGGTGCAAAGGTTTGCGCCTACGGCAAGCTCTCATTGATCTGTGTGAGTGCAGCGATACACGGCATATCCTGGATTCCAGCTACTCTGGAGATTGTGCCCTTGTTATGTGTGAGCTCATGCTGCCATAGATCTTTTTTTCCCCCCTCTGCTGCCAATGAGGAATTTAATGGAAGCATTGGTGGGCATGTCAGATTTATTGATGCTGTGGTCAGCTGGAACGTTCAGAAAAGCTCCTGTTGTGTCTTTATTCGCTTCAGACTCCAGTTAGCAGTCGTTCATTATTCAGAGCCATGCATTGATGGCTAGCTTTGTGGTTTGGTGGCCTACTATGATCAGACTATTCCTTCTGCTCACATTGTTGTTTTTATAGTGTTCTGTGTGAAGCTTTATGGCTCAAAGCTGATTTGTGTGCATTATCTGAGCCAGTGCGTTATGGAAAATATCCCAGCACTACTGTTTTATGGGTCAGGTTTCTTTGCTATGCCAAAGCAATCGACTTCACACATTGAATCAACAAATTATGTTTGTGTAATAATTCCTCTTTTGGTACAGCTGATGTGGAGAGTTTTGACGCTCAAATAAGCAGTGCTTATGGTAGAAGCATATGTGTCTGTATGCCTGCTGTTTATTCAGTGTGTGAAGGTTATTATGTTCACTGAACAAATTGAGGAGAAAATGGTTTTAGGTTCTTATTGTATAGTATGTAGAAGCCTCACAAGATCTGTGACCAAACAAGTGATGGCTGTTGTCATGACGATGGTCCTTCATACTGCATCATGTGATTAGATTATTTACAGTGGAGGATACTCCTCAGCCATGGTGAAGAAAGCAGAGATGAATCCATAGAAACTATAGTTAATGTTCAAATATTCAACGGCATAGAAGAATACTATTATTTATAGGAATCTATTATTATTTATTATTAAAATAATAAATAATAAATATAAAATATTGTAATTAAGTAATCTTTTACATGTTTTCCTTAGTAATAATAATAATAATGATGATGATGATAAGTTTTTGTAAGCATAGGCACTAACCACTATGCTCTGTACTTACTGTCCAACTATTTATTTAAAAAAGTAGATTTATAAAGGATTTGTTTATTTTCCATTAATAATTAACAATAATAATTATATATTATTTATAATTAATGGTACTACTACTATATATAATTACCGTCATTGCTACCATTATTATTTTGTTGTTTTTGTTTCATTATAGCAGATTTAATTTCCATCTGATACATTTCAGAATTTTACCAAAACAAGAAAAATAGATTTTGAGCATGCTGTCACATTTAATCTAAACAAACCTAATTTATCATTCTCATCTCCTGCAGAGCTAGCGTTCATCTCTCACTAATGGTTTTCCTGCCATTACAGATTGTTATAATCATGAACACGTTTTGATTTGTTATTTTTTCCCCCCATGAAAGCATGAAAATGCTGCATTGGCTGATATGCCTCGATTAGGTTAGGAGATTGAGGAAGTTGTCAATTTTCTGAGACCATTTCGTTGTTCTCTCCAACAATAGATGTAATTAGGTCTCTGGGAGTTTGTGCCTAGATAAATATAAAAGATCAGTTTCAGCACAGAATATGGAAATGTTGTGGTACTTGTGGGATGTTATTTTTATGTGGTGTTGGAGCACCCTGTTCATAACGAGGAAACATCTCGGCTATGATGGTGATTGATTCTATAACAGTCTGAGACCCTCAGCTCTGTCCCCATACCGGATGATCAGTGAGGTTTTTTATTAGCATGATGAATGAGTTGAAGTTGTGCACCTTGAGAGGTAATGTTCTTTTAACCTCGTTCAAGAGTTGTGCAGAACAGATAACAGCCACCATATACCATGATTTAACGACTGTCACTACCAATGTGGGTAACATTTTAATAAGGAAAGAAGGTCATAGTTTGAAAATACTTTTACTTTTTGAAAATACTTTTTTACTATCTCCAGAATAATATTTGTGTATAAATTATTTTGTAATTATTGGTTACACTTTAGTTCAGGGTTCAATTCTCACTATAACTAACTATTATCTATGAGATTTTCCTCAACTCCTAATTACTGCTTATTAATAGTAAGGTAGTTAAGGAATGTAGAATATGATCATGCAGAATAATTAATTAATATGAGCTTTATAAGTACTGATAAACAGCAAATATCCTATTAATACTCATGCTAATAAGCTAGATAATAGTGAGAATTGGACCCTAAAGTATTGCCCAATTATTATTTTGAAACAACAGTTGAATGCAAACAGTTGCTTACCTGTCTAATAAAACCCATAATACATTGAAGCGCCTTTGGTGTTTCTATACTTAGCAGACTGTCCTCACAATGGCTGAATGTCTCAGTGGTGTTTCCATTTTTATACAGGGTTCATAGACAATTGGAAAAGTTTTTGGGGCAGACCTGACCTGATAAAAAGAGGTATTCATCCCTCCTGGGGTGGTGGCACTCTTCTCTCTAGTAATATGGTGCATAGTCTTAGAGTTGAACCTTGTCTAACTAGTGCCCAGGTCAGGAAACCGACCATACACTAGTGAAGTTCGAAGTCAGATAAAACACTAGAGACTCTTTCACCTAGGTATCATCATTTATACACTGTGTATGTTCCCCTAATTAGCATATACTGTACAAAAAAACTCTCAAAACCTTTTAAGGGTAAAAATGTAATCGATATCCAACAAACAAAAGCAGATATAACACAAATGATAAAGCTTGGATTTCTGAATATACGATCCCTTTCTTCAAGAGCACTTATTGTAAGTGATATGATTACAGATCATAAACTAGATGTGCTGTGTTTGACAGAAACCTGGCTAAAACCAGATTACGTTACTTGAAATGAGTCCACACCTCAAGATTACTGCTATAAACATGAGCCTCATCTGAAGTAAAGGAGTTGCTGTAATTTTTTAGTAACACCTTCAAAGGTATAAAGGTATAATTTATGTAAATATAATTATTTTGAAGTGATGGTGCTTTATGTAACACTATCTAGTGTAAGTAATACGTCTTGCTTGACTTGTAACATCTCAGTTAATCATCTAGTCGTGTGTACACACTACCTTTTGCCAAAGCTGCAAAACAAACTCCCTGTTACAAATATAGCTGTCAAACATAACTATCACTTCTAACACAGAAGATAGCTTTATAAATAATCTTCCAGATCCATTTAATCTATTCAGCATTCCTGATAGCCTAGAATAACTTGATGTTCCAACAGAAACTAATAACTATCTCTTTTCCAGCACTTTAGACACAGTTTTTCCTTTGTGCTTAAAGAAGATTCAAGAAAATAGTCCAACACCATGGTAAAACCCGGGCTCTCAAGAGCAGCTAGAAAAATGGAACAAAGCTTGAAGAAAACAAAGCTAGTGTCACGGTCCTGTCTTGTAATTGTTCACTGTTATGCATCTTCCAGGTCCTTCACACTCCCGTCTGTCTAATCCCTTACCTAAAGCTGTTTTGCCTCATGTGTATTTATACCCTCCTGTGTTCCCTTGTCTTGGTCGGATGTTAACTAGTTTTTTGTGAATTGTCGTGTGTGTGGATGTATATCTTTCCGTGTTCCAAGCTATTCCTAGTTCTCAGAGTTTTGCACCATGAGAGTGCTGTTTATGTTCTCGCTTAGTAAATAAGATAAAAAAATTCTCCTCGTCTCTCCGCATCGCACACTGGACCCACCGCATTACAGCTAGAGGTTTTTCATATTTCTTGGAATGATAGCTCTATTGCATATATAGGAGAAAGGCCTTATTTTTCAACCCTCTTAAAAGAAAGCAAATAGAGCCCTAGGTGTTTATTTGTTACAGTAACTAAATTAACAAGAAATAAAGCTTCAGCCAAGTATGCTTCTAAACAGCAAAGCAGTAATGATTTTATGAACTTCTTACATTGCAAGATTCATAATATTAATTAATTATTAATAATACCTAGAATATAAAAATCAACAGCAGGCATACAATCCTTTTCCTATTTACCACCTTAACTATGGAACAGTCTTCCTAGCATTGTTTGGGAAGCAGACACACTGTCAATTCAAATCTGGACTAAAAACACAACCTGGCATACAAATAACAATTTCCATTCTGTCACCTGCTGGAGTTTGGGTTCCTTGCCATTGTCGCCTCTGGCTTTTTTTATTTGGGGACACTTAACACTTAATATTCATCATTTTTATTGATTGGCCTGCTTGTCTGCAGTACAGTCAACACAAACTTTGTTGCATTATTTTCCTGTTGTTTCTGTAAAGCTGCTTTGAAACAATCTCTATTGTAAAAAAGCTATATAAATAAAGGTGACTTGACTTGAGTCTTTGGTTAAAATGAAAATAAACCGTAAATCGAGGGTAATGCGAATTTGACATTGACAGGTGACGCAATGAAAAACATAAAATAGCTGATTTATATGGATTTTTATATTGTTGAAAACATTTAGGGTAATGTAAGTACACAAGTCATCAAATATATAACTTTGTTTCTAGAATTTAAAAAATATATATTTTAATGCCATAAATATATAATAGTTGTTATTATTATAAAAATATTAAACAGTTAAATAAAAATCAGATAAGTAATATGGAGGTATTGTCAGTTATATAATTTCTCTGGACTTTAGCAAGCTGTGGAGTGCAAGTTGATTGAGGTTTAAATTTGCTTTTACATTGTAATGATTTTCGTACCATATTACTAAAACCATAACAGTTAAAGCTAAAAGCCTTTTACTGGAACAAGCACAAAGCGATTTAGCTAAATACTTTAAGAAATGCATTTTGGTCAGCTTATATTAAAAAGGTATTCAGGGATCTTTAGTGCTGTGGTTAGCTTTCATCGTCAGTGTCAAGCCATATTTTTGGTGTTGCTGAAGTCTACAATTGAAAGGAAATCTTTAATCATTTAATGTTACATTTTATATTTAGAGTATTTGGTGACATTGAGCCATAGTCACCTAGAATATAGAAACAATGACCCAGCATATCTGTAGCCTGAGAGAGACGATTCCACATTGGCCTTGACTGTGAATCTCCAGGACACGTCATCAGTTTTGTAATCCACCTTGTGTGGCTAAATAGAAACCATATCTCATTAGCCAATGTTACTTGAAACATGCAGGACAACATTCATCAATGCCATGGTCCTTTCTGCTAACTTTGCATTTTAGAAGTTACTGTAAACCTATCTCACCTGCACCGAAGTCATAAACAATTGGATTCACTAGTCAAAAGGGTTGTGTAGCACAGCCAGGATAGCTGTCTGTAATTGTTGCAGGTATGCTATGTGTTTCCCACAATGGTGTGTTAACATTGTAGCCTGTTGTATTATACAATATAATCATTTAATGAGTATATACACTACTATTTAAATGTTTTTAAGAAATCTCTTATGCTCAACATGACTGAATAATTAATATATTTTGAAATGTAATTTGTTCTTTTGATGACAAAACTGATTCTTCAGCATCATTACTGCAGTCTTGTATTGAAAACAGTTGTCTAGTTAATATTTGTGTGGAAACTGTGATATATTTTGATTCTTTGAGTATGGAAATAACGTACTTTTTATATAAAAGCTTGTAACAATGTAATTTCTTTTAAATTTCTATAAAGAAATTCTGACCTCAAACTTTTAAGCAATAATACATATGTTAAAATGTTATTGTTTTGCATCATCTTTGAATGCACTAACCAACTGATCAATAATTAATAAGCTAATAAGTTAGATGTATGCTTTAACCTATAGATTTAATACTATATAGCTTTATTTACCGTAATGCAACATAACATTTATGGTTGAATTACTTGTTAAAAAAAAAAACATTTTGTGACTCATAGTTGTAGCTTTTTTGAATCATCCACTGAATAGATTACAAATTAGAAGGCTTTTGCCCTCATAAATTTGCTCCCATTTGTCAGTCATTTTCAGTGAAAGTTGGTTATTTTTGGAGACAAGAACGAATGTTGCGATGTTGTGAAATGAGGCTTAGATACATTTTGGGCTCATTTAATCAGTGTCACTGGTTTGAGTGCTTTTAATGTGTTAGTAATGATAATTCACAAGTGCCCTATATGCACAACCTGGAGAACAGTACAGCTGTCCTCTGAGAAGCAACAACAAACAACAACCGCCTAACAAAACTCCTGAGAATAACAGTCCAGATGTTTCTTTAAGCCGTGGATAAGTGTGTAAACAAACAATATTTTAACATACAACCATATTTAGAGATATTATGGAGGACTTTAGATCCCAAATACAACCTGCAAGTAGATTATGTTTTGTCTCCATAATTAATTAAGGGTTGTAGCAATTCATTAAATTTCCCTGACAGCACTGCAAACTGTGAAGGTGTGAAATCTTCACATTGAAAGACATGGATAAAAGACAAAAATGTGTTGTGTGCATGATAAAGAGAGAGAACATGAGTATGACTAAAATATTCAAGACAGCCTTCCAGCCAATGCAAATGAGTTCAAAACAGTTTCATGGCCAGGCCTTTAGAAGCACATGAAAGATGCTGGAGGAAAACAGTGAAGAACAAATTACTTTACTGTCATAGTGATCCTGGTTCAAACACAATTTAAATGTACTAAGCATAATGTTCTTGCTTGAGTAAGGGAGGACCTTTGTTTAAAAAGAAATCACAGATCTCCATTTGCCAATGTGATAAATGTTGAATTTTATAGTGCACCTGGTTGCACAAATGCAAAGTGAGACACTTTGAAGGGATATTTAATAAAAAGAGAACTTTTTATGTAAATCCTTTAAAGGAATATACACAAAAGTGAATGAAATGTAATATGTTCAACACTTAATTGCGTGTTACTTTCATTTCAATTAAATGTATTGTTGTTAAGCTTGTATTAAAGGCAATTGGAGCACAATTAAGGCTATTAAGTACATCTTTATTTGTAATTTTATAAATGCCTCTTTTTTAAATATGGATAGTGTACAGCTGAATGCACTGATAACCATTTATGACTAAAATCTCATACAAATTTATGAAACAAATATACTTTAATTGTAATTTCTATTGAAACGTGAATGTCATGTTTTTAAATATATTTGCAATCACACATTTTTAATGATGCAATTTTACTTCTGTTCATTTAAAATATATTCAAATTGTAAAATTTGTATGTACTTTAATGTTATATCAAAATTAAAACTGATTTAAAAATTATTTAAAACTTTTGACTTTTAAAGTGGCCTTTTATTTCATTATTATTATATAATGCTTATCTTTATTATAAAGTACAAAAAGATTTGTTCAAGAATGTTCAATAAAGCGCACTTATATGGAACTGCTTGAACCAGTACTTTATGTACGTAATTATGAATTCAGGCACATCATCAATTTGCCAACTCCTGGAAGCAAAGAAAATGACAGGAGGTTTCACACTGGACACATTTGTTGCAGTCCAATTCTGAGTGCAATAGTTCTCGATGCACTCCAAAGCATTGTTTTTTGTTTCTCACTCACTTTCTCTGGTGCATTGCGTTCATCTTATATGATCACAAACATAAAATGATACAGGAAAACAGAAAGCGAGTCAATATATAGTGTTGCTTTATTATTATTAATTTGGTGCTATTATGCACAGCAGAGTAAATTAAACTTTGGTTTACTGATTGAGTCTTGCATGAAGGCAGCTTTCATGACGTTTTTGAGGAAATAGCAGATTGCACAATGACACTGTATCCAAGGTAAATCATCCTATGTATTTTGTTGAATCAGTGATGTCGTCATCGCCCAAAATGAGTTGCTTTCACAATGACATTCATCAAATTGTACCACAGTTCTAGTGCAACCAAACTCAGACCCCTCCTTACAGGTAGTCTTGAGTTCTGTACCCAGATGTTCACATGACAGAACTAAACTGCTAGTGTGAACAACTCTCACTCATACATGGTAATGCTAATTTATGAGGGGAAAGATACACAATTTCATTATATTTTCATGCTTTCTACATAAACTTTACTGCCAAACGTTCCTTTTTGAAGTGTTTGTGTCAATGACATTGAGGGTAGACCAAAGTCAGCTCACGGATGTGTCAGGGAAATGGGCGTCATCAGCCCTCTGTGACAAGAGCACTGTAGCGAAGCAATCAGCAGTCGTGTCACCACAGCTCAGACTGTGGAACCTGCTTCTCAAAACGCTCCCAATGTGCTGTCAGCTTCCTCAATCCTCACCAACAATTCTTCAGTGCACGCTCCCAAACAAGCTGTTCTGAAATACACATGGGTAATGCTAGCCCTTGTCAACGTTCTGTAATACTGACAGAAATAGTGATGCACCGACATTAAATTTATTGGAGGCAGCTGAAACCGAATATAATGAAACACTTGGCCGAAGAGAGAATACTGAATGTTTTTTGCTCTCTTTTTTTCGATTTATTTTGCCATTTTTTTCATCATTGCATAAAAGGACTTGCTTTTCAAAGACAAAATAAATTACAAAAATACAAGTAAAAAATATGTATTTATCACTGAACATTTTTCTTAAACATTCCAGGAGACATTATACCAACAAAGCACCTTAAAATAAAAAAAATGAGTAAAATAAAATAATTTTTATTTGAGACCCCTTAAAATCACTATGGGTGCCCAAGTAAATTGCAGATGTAGGCTAAGGAACGGCTCCACCATAGCAGTGTACAGTAAGACAATTAAGAATTAACAATTAACAATTATGAACATATTCATCAATTCTTCAATTTTCTATTCTGTTAATCTATTCAGCAAAGCATTTGTGAAGCCACGACACACACTTGTGAAGCCACAACACGCACAACCATGAGGCGTATGGGGTACAACAGCAGAAGACCCCACCGGGTACCACTCATCTCCACTACAAATAGGAAAAAGAGGCTACAATTTGCAAGATTTTATCACTAAAATTTTACAGTTGAAGACTTGAAAAATATTGCTTGGTCTGACGAGTCTGGATTTCTGTTGAGACATTTAGATGGTAGACTCAGAACTTAACATAAACATAAACAAAATGAGAACATGGATCCATCATGCCTGGTTACCACTGTGCAGGCTGGTGATGGTGGTGTAATGGTGTGGGGGATGTTTTCTTGGCACACTTTAGGCCCCTTAGTGCCAATTGGGCATCATTTAAATTCCACGGCTGTTTCTGATCATGTCCATCCCATTATGACCACCATGTACCCATCCTCTGATGGCTACTTCCAGCAGGACAATGCACCATGTCACAAAGCTCAAATCATTTCAGATTGGTTTCTTGAACATGACAATGAGTTCACTGTACTAAAATGGCCCCCACAGTCACCAGATCTCAACCCAACAGAGCGTCTTTGGGATGTGATGAAACGGGAGCTTCGTGCCCTGGATGTGCATCCCACAAATCTCCATCAACTGCAAGATGCTGTCCTATCAATATGGGCCAACATTTCTAAAGAATGATTTCAGCACCTTGTTGAACCAATGCCATGTAGAATTAAGACAGTTCTGAAGGCGAAAGGGGGTAAAACACAGTATTAGTATGCTGTTCCTAATAATCCTTTAGGTGAGTGTATATGTAGATGTCCCTTTTTACGTAGTTGCAGAACACAACTTGTGGTTGTTTTTTCTCTTAGCAGCGTGAAAAGCAATTGTTTTATTCAATAAATTATATAAGCTGTAGGCTCAAAAGTGAGCCAAGACTGCTCCCATTATAATCATTAAAACGCCATCGCTTTGTCAGTTCATCGCGATCTCACAAAGTTCCATTATAATCAATGAAGCTGCCAACAATGCACAATAAATCTCTTACATCATGTCTACACTTTTTTTATGTTAATGTGAAGATTCATAACCCTGCAAATCTCAGCATTTAATTAAAACTGGCGTTTTGAGCAGTGAGTGGATTCTGACCATCATAAACACCTCCCGATTAGTCATTGTATTCAAGAGATTAACAACTATGTCTGTGATTGACTACATTGCTCACTTCTGCACAAAACACTTTGAAAATGGATACTCAGGATTCAATGGATTCTCAGGAGCACAAACACAAATGTGCACTGGAGTGTTTGCTAACTATCTTTTGCCAATATACTCTGCTCAAAAATATTAAGGGAACACTTCATCATCACAGTTAACACAAAGTGTTATGTGGTCCAAAGCAAAACAAGAGAGACAACAAAAGCACAAAAACTACACAATAGCCTACATAAATTAATACATTATGGGACATAACATAATGATCATCATTCATTACCTTAGTATTTTATCGGTCTTGATATTTATGTTAATTGTTACAATGTTAATACAGTGGAATACGGTTATGTCGACGGCCTCGGGGGGTTGCAAAAAAGCGTCGAGATAACCGTTTTAGCAAGATAAACAACAGCCAATATGCTGATTTTTTGGATGAAGCGATCGGCATGCTATAAAAATGTACATACACTGTATATGTTTGCTAACAACAAAAGGCATATGTGCACCAACTAACAGTAGAGATTTACCAGTATACGATAAAAAAACACCTTTGATTCTCGAAACAAACCTTTAATTATATTCTCCAACATTGCAAACACAATTTCGCTCACAGCGTAAACAATCATAACATATTCGTGAGGTCATCACGCTGTACTAGATTGCATATTTTCTTGCGTTCTGCCTGCCTAATGTGCTTTCTCAACAAGTATGCCCGCGTATTATCACCACTCGCGTATTATCCCACTCCTTCCTGTTTTTGGGTGTACAGTTTTGACTGAGACATGATAAACAAAAAAGTTTAGTTAGCTTGCGATACAGAAAGGCGCACACAGTGGACAGTACGTGACTGAGGATGTGTGAGTCAAACAAATGCAGCGATTTATATTTGTGCAGTGATTTAATTAATTTTTAGACAAAGAACATTTTATACATCCTGTGCTGCCATGGCATAATCAGCCAGCGGCGGCATCCCGGACATGCGCGATTCATTTGCATGTGGAGGAGTGAACATCTCCTGCTCTGCCTGCATCTGGGAGCACTGGGTCACCTGTGAGTGCTTTGGGATGGAGATGCGGCAGCACTCGCTGCTCATTGAGAAGAGTAGGAACGATATGTGCTTTCACTTCAGAGAGTCTCCAATAACTCCAGATAAAGTCGTTAGATTTGAAAATTTGTGCTAGAGTGGTCTGAAATCTCGAGTTAACCATAAGTCGAGATAAGTGAACTCCACTGTATTAATGTCAATCAATATTGAATGTTTCCAACCTCATGCTGTTTTGAACTTGTGTGACATTCCTTTGCAGAACATAAAAGAATATATTTTGAAGAATGTTGACAACATTGGAAAACATTGTATGCAGAAAAAAAAAACATTTCAATCCATCAGAATATCTTTTCTGAATAAGATAAATGACCCAAAATTAATAGTAAATCTTAGCTGTCTTATTCTTATTTCTAATAAATGGAGGCTTAATCTGGTCTTGAGGTTAATGAGCTTACATATTTAGAATACACTACAGTTTTATTTGCTTAAATACTTTTATTCAGCAAAGATGTATTAATTGATCAAAAGTAACAGTAACAACATAATGTCTCAAAAGATTGAGAAAATGCTGTTCTTTTGAACTTTCTATTTATCAAAGAATCCCGGAGAAACATTTATAATTGTTTCCACAAAAATTAAGTAGGACTGATTTTCTGCATTGATAATAATAATAAATATTATAATTATTTCTGAAAAATCATGACACTGAAGCCTGGAGTAATAATGCTTTGCATCACAGGAATATTATTGAATACAGTTATTTTAATTTGTAATACTATTTCACTACAGTATTTTTGATCAAATAAAGGTACAAAGGTACAATTTAATCAAAAGAGATTTCCAAAACATACAAAACACTTCCCAACTCCAAACATTTGAACAGTACTGTAGATTTTTGGTTGCTAAAATGCTTTTATACACAATTACCAGTGTTTTGGAGGCTTGTATAATGCCAAAATCTCAATGAAAGTAATTATAAATTAATGATTCAGTCCTTTTAAATCTGAACAGAGGGATGCAATCCTCTTGTCAGCCTCTGCTTTTATGTTGCCATGGTTTGACAACATCCGTATGTCTCCGGTGGCTGTGTCGCATGCAGACGGCATGTCTGACTGGTTTGGTTTTGACAAGGATCATCTCCACGTCAGATTAACGTAGAATCTTTTCATGATATCAAAGCTAAAACATTTTTTGGACTTGTTGTTTTTACGCTGCTTTTCATTCTCTTGACAGTGAAATGTAGCTTTAAAAGGAAAATAACAATGTAGGTAGGTTTCTCCAACTTTCATTATGTTAGAAGTGCTTATATTTGGATTGGAAGAGTTGATGCAGTCCTGTGCCACACGCGGAGATAGCGAACGCTCCAGCCACATTAGGGAATTGATCATACAGCTGCTACTTCGGAAAGTGTTTGCAAAAAAGCCCCAAAGGAGCCCATTCAGCTTATTCCTGTATAATTACCTCAGATGGCTAATGGAAATCGATGGCATGTCTGTCGCATCAGCTTGATATGCTGTGCTTTGTAATGAAAGTTCACATACCTGTCCAAGGCTGAGCAGGAGGCCTCTTGGTTGAACCCTTTGACATGCCAAGTCAACACTTTTGGCAGCGTTAACACCGTAATGGGGGTAAGGCCTAGCTAGAAAGAGATGCTTTCCTACTTAATTAGACAAAATGTGGCATGCCGTTTTTGCACTCTTAGTGCTGAGATTTATCTTGCCATAAAACATGCTGGGCTTTTATGAGGAGGTGATTTTAGTGGTGTCAGACAGAGTTGATGTTAGTGGCTGTAGGGCAAATTAGCTGTTAAACTATTCCAAAGCTCAATGCAGGATACAAGGTGCATGGAGAGATTGACTGAAGTGGATAAAGGCAGATTTTTATCTCACTTATTTTGTTTTATTGTTTAAATTACTCTTTATCTGAAATCTGCTGAATATATTCCTTAGTCAGTTTTAGTCAATAATCTCTCTGAATTATCAGTTTTGTTTTGTACTTTTAACTTAGAATTTCTGTGTAAACGGTTCATTAGAATTCCGTTCATTTCAAAGACTGTCAAATATTCTGTCATCTTTGCTCATTGGATATAGGGTATGTGTGTGTGTTTGCATGTTTTTTTTTTCTTCTTCCAGTTCTCGTTGTTTGGTTCTTATTGTGTTTTGCTGAACACCCATGATTATAAACCCAGTTGACACAGGAAAATGACATCCTAACATGCCAACAATGCTAACAACAGCCCTCCCAAAAATCAAGCATTTGTTATGACTCCAGGATTGTGTGCGATGTGGAACGAGACTGAGACCAGAAAGGATTCAAACTGAAACTTTCTTTAATCATCAAAATGGAAAACAAAACACTTTAAATACAAAACAAAACTGCACACTTGTGCAAAACTGAATATAACAAAACACTGGAAACGTGGAAAGACATCCACACACAAAATGTAACAAAGACAACGTCAACAACCGACAAATACAAGAAGGCTTTATACACAAGGGAATGACAAACACCTGTGGAGACTAACGATGAAAGTGATTAACAAGACAGGTGCAGGAAGGGCACGAGAGGAAACACAGAAGGGACCCGGAAGTGAAACAACACTTGACATGACACACAGGAGGAGACAAATGACATGACACACAGGGAGTGACAATAGACCTTACCAACAGGAAGTGTAACATTGACCTCACAGGAAGTGCACATATGACATGACAAACAGGACTAAAGGTAACAGCATTAATAAACACTCTGCTATAACATAACTATATTTGATTTGATGTTGTTGCATGTATTTTTACAATAATATTTTGAATGACTGTCAATGAGAAAAGATGCTTTTTGCCCATGGGCACAACTGGCAAACTGGTTAACTGCTTGCCAGTTAAACCTTGATGTCTGGGCTGGAACTTCAGTGTCATTTCATTCATTACCAATTTGCACTGATCTGGAACATCTGATACTTAAACATAAGAGCTGCAAACCAATGTTGTTAATTTCCTTGAGATCAAGAACTGGACACTTAACTCAATCTAAGCTCAAGAAAAGTGTATTTCCTTGGCCTAGTGGCTGAGCATGCCAGTCCTATAAACTGACAAAGGGCTCTTTGCTACCAAATCAAAACTGACAGCTTCTAATGAAGACAGAGAGAATTCATAGTTTCAATTTCACAGTCAGCAACATTCAGTGACCAGGGCAGAACAGCATGTAAGTTGCAGCTCACACCGCTATTAGAATAGGTAAGGTCAAATCTTTCAATGGAGTAATTAATTTCAGCAGCTGTTGCTCCACAGGGGATCATAAAAGTATATGTGCTTGTGGACTTTGTTGGTTTTATGTAAAAGTGGCTTTAAGAAGGAATTAATGTTTGCTGTGTGTGTGAACAGATTTGTTAAGACCGCATAAACAGCCTACATTAAGAGTTTGCATTTGCATGCACAAGCTGTTAAGTCTCTGCTATTGTTGATCTGCTATTTAGTTCTTTATTCAAGGGAAGAGCTTAAATATTCCTATCCTGTAAACCCAATGCAGTATTATTTTGGTCTGAAATTAAAGTACCGTAGCCAATGATATTTCCCCCTTAAATTATACAAATAATTGGCAGTAAAATATATATATTTTTTCAACCTAGGATAAACAAATATACAAATAAAGTCCTTTTTCTGTCATCAATTCAGTAAGTTACATCTGACCTGTATTATATTCTACCACTTGTCCATGTTGTTTAATAAAATCTGAGCTGTTGCACACATGACTTGTCCTCATTTAGAGGTCTATAAATGGTTTCCTGCTTCCCATAGTCAGTTCTGATTGCTCCCAACCCATTTTAAAGTCTCTCTGTGTCTGCAATCAAGTCCCATTTATCATCTGCATTTACAGAACTTTTTCCTTCTCTATCATTTTTAATACCTACTGCCATTTGTTTTTTCTTCATGCTGTCTTATTTGCTTGCCATAGTAAGTGATT
The DNA here is from genome assembly GCA_037043235.1 of Rhodeus uyekii. NCBI lineage: Eukaryota > Metazoa > Chordata > Actinopteri > Cypriniformes > Acheilognathidae > Rhodeus > Rhodeus uyekii. The sequence continues at coordinate 476,184 of JAWRVZ010000086.1, forward strand.
CAGCAAACATTTTGTGATGCGTGTATTGTGTCTGCCATAGTGGGTCATTTTTTTCCTTGGTCTTTTAGCTGAATTGCTCCAGCAGATGGCTATGAATTACCATACACATCTCAGGGCCTGTTTGGATCCTATTTCCTGCTTGTTCGAAGTCTGTTGTGCTGACAGCACTATTCCATATAGTTCCACTGCTGTTTGAACCAATATGTTATATGATGATATTTAGATATGTTATGCCAAGGTCAACACAAATGGTGTGAGAGGACATTAAGTTGCTGTTGTTTAGCTATTGCCGGCTGCTTTCTCAAAGCTTGCACTTTATAGATTCAGAATTGTCATTTTAGTGCAACTTAAATGCACAATCATTAATATTTCCATATTTTTGCACATCATATAATGATGAATATCTACATTTGGTTCAGAGACCAAAAAAAAAAGTAAATTGAATGTGACATGTCACCTATCAACAGTGTAAATTACAGTATAAACACATAAAGTTATAAATAAGAAACAGAGAGAGAAATAGAATGTATAAATATTGACATGAAATATCATTCTCAGAAAGTCCAGAGTGGTTATATATATGCTGGCGATGGAATATGTACCAGGGAGTCTGAGATAATGTTCTCAACCACTCTTACGGTGAGGGAGGATTCGCAAACCCACATGGTGTAATCGATAAACTCCGCGAAAGGACAGTGATCCTCTCCCACCAGCAGCTTCTGGCCCAGGGTGTCATCTATTCCACTTCAAAAAAGCTCATTGTACGTCTGTAGGTAGCCCTCCACAAAATTAATATTATTATTATCGTTATTATCTTATTATCTTGTGGCAACAAGTTCAATAAATAGGTGCTCTTCAATAAGAGCCGCTTAACTAAAGGCTTGAAGTTTGAGGGAGAACAAGAGTTAGTGCTGAAGATGATCTTAAAGTACAAGTAGGAGTGTAGGTTTGAAGAAGTTAAATCTCTACAGATACGTATGAAGGGGAAAGATTATTGAGCGCCTTATAAGTAAGAAGAACGATTTTAAACTCTGATACGATATTTAACCGGGAGCCAATGCAAGTGTTGTAATATGGTAGTAATGTGTTCAGCCAGAGGACTTGTGAAGATAATTCCAGCAGCTGCATTCTGTAATTGTAGAGGAGCTTTGAAGGCAAGCCATAAAAAGAGTTAAAGTAATCAATACAGGAAGTGACTAAAGCATGAACAAGAATTTCAGGGAATTCTCTCAACAGAATTGTTTGTGATTGACTACTTTGCTCAACGCAGCAAATCGCATAAATAGAAACCTTTGACGCCCTGAAAACTGATCCTAGATCAGCAGTTATGGGCAGCTTTTCCCTCTAAAAGCAATGAGATGCAGGCCAAGTCCGTGGCCAGGGGGAAACTAAACCTTGCCTGGCCTTACACACGCTCCGCGTAGAGTTCTTTAAACTATTGGTTCTTTTCAAAATGCTGGTCACACATTAGTACACACAAGATTAATGATTTGGCGTGTTTACATAATTGGTCAAAACTGCAGACAGGTAAACAACCATATCTGTTGTGCAGTCAAGAAGAAAGATGTGTTCACTCATTGTAAGTTTAGTGTTCAAAGGTATATCCATCCGATCATAAATCAAAAGGATTTTGCCACTTGCAGCCATGTGTAAGTAATGCAGCAGTGGATTTGATCTATGATAATGACTGCATGCTTGATTGTGTTTTGCTTATCAAGGATTCAACACAACCTTAGAGGTCACAACTTCCAAGTCTCCAAAATCGAACACACCTCGAAGCCGTAGCTTCCCTGGATAAAACCTGCAGTGATTATTCTCTGAGAAATAAAACTGTAGTTCGGCAGAGCAATCTCTGTTGCAGTTATTATTTGTGTACAGAGTTTATGGGATATTAATATTTTACTACACCTATGGACGCGAATACACAAGCAGGACTTTATTGCAGTCCCGTTTTATGATTGTATAATGCAGTTGCCCTGTGCAAGTGAGCATAAGTTAAAATTGATGGTCTCGGTAGCATAAAATGTTTTTTGAAATTATTTCTAATAATTGGGCCACTGAACATAGGGTGCAAAGGTGAGGTGAGTCATGCAATATCTGAACCATTAGATTCAATTTCTCTTAAAGTAGGTCTGAGGGGAGAACAGATCCTGGGCAGAGGTCTTCTCGTTTAGTTAGTTAATGTCCTCTCTGTACTTTTAAAGTGAACTCAGTATGATTTTTTTTATGGTGCACCGTGATTAAATTATTCCATGAGAAAAAAAGTATGAAATAATGGGAGGGTTACCAAAATAAAGCAAATAGTACCTATTCGGATGCCAAGATGTGATCAGATTTTATTTTTACTCGTGTGTTTATGTCTAAAACAATTACTGAGGGGGAAAAAAATGAGTGCACTTTTAAGATGCTCTCCTGCAATCATAAACCGTTTATTTTCTCACTAGCCTAGAGTATTAATTAAGATTAATCACAGAACAATACTGCTGACAAATTTGCCCTTTAATTTTCCTAAAAGAAAGTATTAAAATATTTGTTTATTATGTTTTCATAAGTAAATCTTTTCTTTATTATATAATATATTAAAAAATAAAAATACATCTAAATAAGTGAAAATGTGTTCAGATAATATGTGTTTTTTCTTTCTGTTTTTTTTATTTTTTTATTTAGAACCGAGACATAAACATAAGCGACTCTTGAGGTTTATGTTTCTTGGTTTAATAGAAGGATAACGTCATTTTGTTTATTTCCTTTGCATGAACTTGCAAAGTGCTAATGTTATAAATTAATTCTGCAGATCTCCCAGTGTTTTGGTGTGTGACAGAATTACTGTTGAACAGCATCTTTTCCATAAGTACAGAATCCCACAGCAGAAAATGGCTTCAGTCAGGCAGCTGCAAATTCATCCTCGAGTTATGAGGTCAAAAGACCCCTGACTGGCTGCTACTGAAGGTTGCAATAAAAGGAATTTGTTTTATCCTTTGATAAAAGGAAAACAGTGGTAAATGGCAATCTCACTGAGGTTCAGTTTATTTTGTCTGCAGATACATACAATTACATGCTGTTTCCCTGTATATATCAATAATCCGAAAATTCATATACCACTATACAAAATATCAGTCAAAAACAGAAATTTTCCCATCAAGCCACGGGCAATGCCTATATGAAAAGCGTTTGGGAATTTAGTAGGTAATAAATCATTCATAGTGAAAGACATGCCCTTTTATTGCCGTAAAATAAAAACAGAAGGTTTGTTCCGAATGTATCTAAATGGTGTGATTCTCCTTGTGACAACCAAATTATTTAATTCAGTCAAAAATCCTTCATATGCCCTTAAGTAAAATAGTATACTTTACAAGTTTAATTTACTTTTATGCTGTGTGTGTGTCTACATTACTGTCAGTTATACTATAGCATCAAATCATCTTAGGAAGGACAGATACAAGTGTCCTCACTGGTGTCATGTCTTTGTGGTGAAGTGAGGAAGGCAAGGAGATGAGGAATGATCTGAAAGTGACTTTAATGATAAACTTTATACAAAACACTTTAAATATGAACAAAACAAAAGGCACTTCTCATGCAAAACATGGAGAAAGGACAACGAGAATGCACATGAAGAAACCACAACCAACGATTGACAACAATCGACCAAGACTGAAGGAAACACCGGGTAGATATATACAAGGGTTGATTAGACACAGCTGGCAAGACTGATGAGGTGACTGATTATGAAACCGGTGGATGGAAAAACACTGCGAGGAATCAGGAAGTAGGCAGAGACATAGAGTTGAGCTGGATACTCAGCTGAAACCAGTATCTGGTACGGATAAAGCGCTTTTGCTGAGTACGAGTATTATACGAGTAATACGAGTCAATATCTGTGCTCGGATTGAATAACAATCCTCATTGGGTTGCTGACTGTGTCTGCACTCTGGTATATGCTAGTCCAGTGGTTCTAAAATAGTGGGGGGTGCGCGTGACCCTGGAGTACATCCTTTTTTTTGCCAGGGAGCAGGTTTTCTTGCACTGAACAAGAGCAGCATATATGAAGTTCAGATAACAATCCCCTCATCCTTTGACGTGTACGATCACACTGGTGTTCATATGTGTCACATGATCAACCACTAAATGTTTACCTCTTCCTAGGGGGGGCGTGACAGAAAATAAATGAGAACCACTGCGCTAGTCACAGCGCCCCTCCCCTACACATACGTATTTGCTTTCCCGCTCTGCTCATTCACACACAGAACACTGAGAAGAGAACAGCTCATTTTCTCTCTCTGTCTCTCCCTCAGTCACTCAGGTTCTCAGGTCTTTTAAAATTAACGTTTAGGGTTTCTTCAGCTTCAGGTTTGTTTTTTATTCCGGTTTGTTTGTAGTACTTACTTATTAACCGGTATAGTTCTGGTAAACGTGGGGTTTGTTCAGACGTGGTGCTTGGTAGAATGCGACTAGCATTCTAGCATTGCGTCTCTGCCTGTCGGAGATTTTTCTTTTTTAACCGTCTGCTGTCTCTAACCAGTTTTTTGACTTCACGCAAAAAAAGAATGATTAAAAATTATGATTTATATCATAATGTGACTGTATTCATTGTTGCAAAACTTGTTCTATAGATTGTTTGTTTGTTATCGTGATCAAATCCATTGATTATGGACTTGATCAATGGATGCTGTCATGCTGTCTCAATGCTAATGCTGTGATGTAAATCGTTTTTAATCAGCAATAAATATAACAATTTCTGATCAACCCATATCAATTGCATGATTAAAAATAACATACCGGTTAAAGGCCCGCCTATTTCAAGACAACCCGCCCACTTCCTGGTTAAATCCCACTGCCTTCCGGTTTAGGCCCCACCTTGTCTGAGTACAGATACAGATAATGCTGTACTCGCTCATCCCTACAGACATGACAGAGTGCCTCCTCCCACATGGCACAACCTCACACCGTTAAAGGAAGATCTTGAACACTAAACAAGAGCGGGTGGGCACCCTGGAGCCCAGGAGCCCAGGGAGCAGTGACCAGTCAAGGAGGTCTCCAGTGCGGCACTGGGAGCTCAGTGAGACAGGACAGGTTAAGGCTACAATGAATGTAATGAATGATTTGGGTTAGTTATCCTCTTTTGAAAAGCAAGTTTTACGAGCAAATTCAGTATTATGCCACGGCATGATAAACTTGCCAAATTTTCAGTAATGAGTCTTTTAGTTCGACTGAGTTTCTTAATCACTGTAATCTCTCTGGGATCTCATTGTGCCAGTCGTTAAATGACTCAGCGCTTCTCTCTCTGACACATCATTAGACACTTCATTTGTTTGTCCCTGTCAGAGGCCTGACACAGCATCCTCAGCCACACAAGATTTATTGAAACTGCATTGTTTGGAAGATATACAAACTATATCCACTGTAATTTGATGTTTAATTACCACATATAATAAAGTACAATTCATTCAGCCAACCTGACTAGATGTCATATGCACAGAATGAATGTTTTGTTTACATTTGGACATTTTATTAGTGTATTTTGGCTGGTGTGTTTATAGAGAGCAGCTTTTGCAGAGACAAAAACAACTATATATTTTCTTTTGTGTTTTTGAGGCCCCTTCTTGAAACACTTTAAGCTTTCACACAGACTTGTGCATTTTAATATTCAGTCCATTAAAGTTCTTTTATTAGGCCACCTAAAAATAGAAACAAACAAAGATGGTCCAGTGAAGCGTTAGACCTCTCATATAATTTGGCCTATTCTGAGCGCAGTGTGAATTAAATGAGGTGTCTGGGCTTTTCATTCCGTTTGCCACATTGATTCAATTAAGACGTGGAGGGATAATGAAGAAGTCACTTCAGGGTTGGATGATTCTGCCCTTTAGTTTTTAATTTGGAAGTTTTATTTTGATTCTTGTCTTTTCTCATTAGCAATGGGGCAGCAGAGGAAAGAATCAGTACGTCACATATTTGTTTTGTTTTTATGATGTAGCTGGTCTTTTATGATGTAGCTTCAACACCACTGTTGTATTTCAACTCCAGTGTTTATTATGAATCATTTTCAGTCTGATGCACACTAATGCACAGAAATGTTACTATAAATTTGTGTTTGTATGGTTGCATTTTAAGGGGTACTCAAACACAAGGGTCAAACAAAGGTAGTCATTTTCGTTTACAGGAAGAAAAGCATCTGAAACATTGTGATGTTCATTATCCTTCTCATTTTATGGTTCTGTGACTTGGCTAAATAGACTTAATGATGGGGCTTCTGCTATTCGGAAATGAAAGGTTGAGGGAGCTAATTAGCTCCCATTTACGACAGCTGATGCAGATGTTCTGCTTTCCCCACAAAAGTGAATTGTGCAACTATTTTTCAGTAGAAGGTCAGCAGAAAAAAAAACAATCAATATCATCAATAAATAGGCTACATCTCTTAAGAAATGAGTAAAGAGAAAATTTGAGTAGTTTTACAACAATGTTTTAATCTCATGTAGTATTTTGTGTAAATGCAGTGACATTTGATAGTATCATGAACCACCAATGATATATATATATATATATATATATATATATATATATATTATTATTTTTTTTAAATTGTTTTTTAGTTATGCGTTATTTAAAAAATATGCCATTGTTTATTGTTAATTCAAGTTCTTTAATGCTTTAACGTTAACAGTTATATTTAAAATCTTAAGAACTTAGACTAATAAATGCATATTTTTGCCGTTTTTGAAACCTAATATATGAATTTTTTAAATGTAACCTTACTGTAAATACTATATACAATACCGCTGAAAACTCGTGTGTTTTTTAAAGCAGCATATATTTGGTCAGAATTATAGTAAAGACATAATTTTGTGAAATATTATTACTATTTTTATTACAATATTATTACTATTTCTTATTATTTGCAATAATGAAATGTGCTGCTTAATATTTTTGTGGAGTTTGAAACAGAAATGTTTAGTAACATTACAAAAGCCTTTCCTGTCACTTTTTTCACTGCATCTTTGCAGTGCAAGAGTAGGCCATGAAACTTTTCTATTGTTCATAAACATGCAATATTTTTAACTCGTAAATAGCAAAAATATATACCAAATTATATTGTAGCAAAACATGTTTTTGTGAACAATATATTGATCGCAAATATTTAATTGACTTTGAAAGAAAATGTTACTTTCCTTGAAAGAAAATGATGGGCAAAAGAAAAAAGCAGAGCAGAACAAGGATAAAGACATGATTAGCGGGCCTAATCTCGGACCATATGCACCAACCATCAGCTTGCTGCACTAAACAACATCCATCCATCCATTCATGGGCAACTCATCAGTGTGTGCTTCAGAATGGCAGTAGAGGTGGCATGTCCGGGCAGCTTTTGTAATGTGAATCTGAGTCTGGCTGGAAGTCTCATTGACACGGGCGGATACAAAGCTTCTGAGGTCAGATATATTCTATTAACCTGGCCGCACCACCTAACGACAGCTCTTATTTACCTGTCAGATCCTTTTTTGTATGGAGGAAACAAACGTATTGTCATGTTCAGAGCTGCTGACAGGACCGCTATGCATTATTCATTTTCTCATGGTAATACAGCCCTGTTTCTCTCTCTCTTACCCTCCCTTTTCTTATTTCAGCATCTAATCAGACTCAGAAATAAGACCTGTTGAATAGAAATGAACTCTAATGCCTCCCTCTGCATGGCTGTTAAGAGATATAAATTATAACCACTCAATCCAGTCGCCAGCTCACCCACCCAAAGTCATTTAAATCCCTTAAGACACTCAATGTATGTCCTTCCCTAATGACCAAACGGAATACTATTTAACAGAATAGTTGACCTGCACATGAAAATTCTGCCATTTCATTTACACACCCTCATTTCATTCCAATTCTGTACTTACGCAATTGTGCTTAACACAAAACAAGATATTCTTTTAGATGTTTGTACAAATAACCCAGCTAACAAAGAACCTTGGCTAATGGCTCTCTCAGAGCTATGAACAAACATTCTTCCGGTAAGGTTAGTAGAATATTCGTTTGAAACTAATAGGTCTTTAATTGTGTTCTTAAAACGTTAGCACAAAATGTTATTCATACATCGTCCATGCATTTAATATCTGAAATGTTGTTCTGAATTAATGCTTTTGTAGCATGTTAGCATATTTTTGTTAACAGGATGTTTTGGTTTCCATTGACTTCCGCTGTACGAAGGAAAGAACAGAGAACTTCAACAGTGAGTTAGAGTTCAGATTAATGGATCTCGGGTTGTAGTTGCATTAGAGCTCACTTTAACTTCAAATTAGCAGTATATGATAAAGGAAGTGCAATAAATCTTAACAACTATGGAGTTGCTAAGCAGATATAGCTGGGGGACTGATGATCAGTTTTGCTATTGCTGATGAGGCAAATGCAAACAAGAGGATGAATGTGGTGTGAAAGTGATTATTGATTTTGCTCATCTTGAGAGACCTTTTTTCAGAAAAATATTGATCGTGAAGGAGGAGGTCTTTAAAGGGAGAGAGCCACTTGTGAGGGAGATCCACTCTAATGCTTTAAACTGCTAAAAAAAAGAAAAAGACTTAAGGCTAGATTTACTAAACACGGCAAATTTACGTGAAAGTGCAATTCAAAATGAGTACTTAGAGGAGTGGAAACTTTTGTACGTGATCCACTTACGACACGCAAATCAAAGAACACAGATACAGCCGGATCATTTCAATAATGACGCAATCTACTACTATGAGCAGCACAAATAACGTTTTAAGACGTCTTTTTAGGCACTAAATAATGCCGCAAATAACAGAAAACTGCATAAATATTGTATCTGAAAGGAAAACTCCTTCAAATGCATATGCAATAAGGCCAGGAGCAAAAATAACCCTCTCTATGATTTTTAAGTGCAAATTTGTCACTGTCTTTAGTAAATCTTGATTTTAGTTTTTTAAACCTTCTGCTCAGTTTGAACTGTTCCACAGGGACCGTTTATTAATTTACTTTCAATGTGTTCAATCACTGCCTGTTGTAATCCATTCTATTCAGTTATCCTCTTCTCCTATGTTGTGTGTTTACATGACTATATCTCCATTCCCAGAATGCCTTACTGCTTTTGCTGACTTCTTTGTATGATTCAAACTCGGAGATCCATGAATCTCTTCTTAAAAACACAAACAAAGAGGTGAATACATAGGCACACCAGAGGATCAAGGTTGGTAGATGTTGGTAGAAAAGCATTTTGTTTTGCAGTGATGTAAAAATAGCATGGCAACTCAGTATCTATGAGTTGAATGCACATGAACACCATCACAAAGTTATAAATTGCATTTGGAAACTCAGTATTGAGTTAGGGGTGTGTCAGTGAGAAAAATGGCGAAATTCCACAAAACGTATAGATATTTAGCAATGACAGCTTTTATATTTACAACAAAATAAACTAATTGCTTGGACAAAATATGATGTCATTGTGATATAACAATATAATATGTAATAATAGTGTTTACTGTGGCTTCATAAATTAAAAGCAAAACCTTTTAAAACTGTGAAACCTTGCGAAACTTGGCAAACGATTTTGGCAGCATAACGGTTTAATGATCTAGAGAAAAATAAAGAGCTAAAAGCAAACATTTAGTTTTTACTATAGTAATTTCCTAATTTTGAGTCCTTCACATAAAAATCAGTGTACAGGAAGTCAGGGAAAGTCTTGTTTTTTAAAAGTTTTGTTTCAAGCTGATCATATATTGGTAAAAAAAAGAAAAAAAAAAGAAAGATTAACACATGCAAACTCCTACAGTTTTGTTTGGTAAACAGGCAGAAACAACTGTGAATCTGTGTTTCCATTTTCACATTGTTAATAAGGCAGCATCACCCCCTGAGGTTCCTCCTGATGGTGAGATCCCTTGTTATAATTGCTTTGTTGTAGCTGTGAAATCTGCTAAGAAATCATGTCACCTCTTTCAGCTGATTTTAATGCGGCATTCTACCATATCAAACCATGTGTAACACTTTCCACGCTTTTTTTATTTTATTTTTTAAATGCTTTCCCCCTACTGCATGCAAAACATAATATTGTATGAAAGAAATGCACATGAAAGCAAAGGGCAGCTCTTCAAAGGAACATGAAAAAGTGATGTTAAAGCTGAATTTGTCTTCCATGCTATGTGGCTTCTCTGAAGATTGCCCCAACCCTTCACATGGCAGTTTAATAGAAAGTGTCACCCTGGGTAACCACCTCCTCAAGACTGCAAAATAAACTAGTACATGCACTGAAGCATGACTGGAAGTGTCATCATTTGATAGCAGTAAAGAAAAATGGCATTCATGATTAAATCACAAAACTATCAAATAATAGAAATAAACGTCCCTGAAATATTGGATTTTGTTTCGTAAAAATAAGTTGCCTCTGTGTCTGATTTAAGGTGATGTGTCACAGAATGCTTATCTAGATTTCTTGGTTGTTTTTTTCGTTATTGTTTATGGAGTTTACAGACCTATTTTTAACAGTAACATCCTTGAATCTCTGCATATCCAAGTCTCATTTCTACTGACCATATGACGGTGAAATTAAAAGATTGTGATTGATGAAACAGTCTATGCAATGTGCATTCAATTATTCAGTTCACTTCATTTTTGTCAGGAATTCAAAATCCCCACAGACTCAGCTTATTACTATTGCTTTTATGACAAAATTCAAACAATAAATAAGTTTTTAAATTGCTATCATTACACAGCATATTAGAAACCTGGGGTAAAAAAACAAAAACAAGAAACCTTTTTAAAATTTTGGAGTCTTTTGATGTTTTTCATGTTCAGTAATCATTGAAAATTTTATTCATAACTAGTAGATCACGATTCTGAAGTTGCCCAATTATGTCCTGTTCAAAACTGAGAACTGAACCAAAATTTAAATTCTGTCGTAATGTCATTCCAAACCTGTATGATTTTATTTTGTACACACACACACACACACACACACACACACACACACACACACACACACACACACACACACACACACACACACACACACACACACACACACACACACACACACAAACAAAATATCTTCTTTTGTGTTAGATGAACAATCTCTTAATATTTTTACTTTTGATTCATAAAGATTTATTAATACTTGATATAAGATATTGACTAATGACTTCTGACCTGAAGTAATGTCTATATCATAATCCTGCACTTTTCGTTTGTTGGCAAGAGGAGAACTGGTCCCCTGACTGAGCCTAGTTCCTCCCAAGGTTTTCTTCTCTATTCTGTCACCTCAGTTTGGGATCCTTGCCACTGTCACCTCTGGCTTGCTTAGTCAGGGACACTTAATATTCAATGATATTATTGAGTGGCCTGCTCTTCTAGAGCTGCTGCACTGCCAAAACAAAGGTTGTTGCATTATTTTCCTGTTATCTCTATAAAGCCGCTTGGAACAATCTCGATTGAAAAATATACCTTTCCTATTATTGAAACATTTTGTTTCTACAATCTGTTAGAATGGTTACTTCTGTCGACCTATCGATGACTTTCACATATATAATCAAACGGAAGTTTCTTCCATTCAGGAACTGATGAAGTTCAGATTTTTGTGATACTGTTATAGTAATTTTCACGTCTTACTTGTACTTATATGATCATATGCCTTAGTTTAAAAGTGATTTATTCATATTTATCACACATATACAAGCATTTAAGAAATTATAATATAATTAGCAGTCCTAACATTTGTTGAATGCCTTGTCATGGTAATGGTAATGTATAGCTAAATAGCATGAAGACTAAACAAATGCAACTATTCAATTAATGAACAGACTAAAAGAGCACAATGAGAATGAACCAAGACTGAGGGAGCACACAGGGTATAAATACACTGGGACTAATTACAGAAACGAGGTACTGCTGACAAGACTTACAAGGTGATTAATGACGCAACAGGTGACAAGGATGATGGAAAAAGGAGCACATAGGGAAACTAGAAGAACATAAACACACATGACAGGTCTTTGACACTCATACACCTTTTGTTAATATTAAACTTGTTACGGTCCATCGTGTTTGGATTATGTTTTTGTCTACTTTTTTGTGTCTTACTATCACATCTCACAGGAGCTGTGATTGCACAATGCTCCTGTCAGTCTCCATTATTGGTGGTGACACTCCCTCCTTAGGAACCAATCAGAAGGAATCAACTGAGTATAAAGTAAAAAATGTAAAACAGCATCATGTTATTCTGGCATTAGTTCTTGTCTCGCTGGTCAATTGTTTGTTTTGTTTTGTTTAGATTTAATATCTTTTTGTAGTTTGATATTAAGAAGTTATACACCTTGTGACTTTCAAACTCCAGAGTTTGTTGAAGTTATACCTGATTATTGTGTGGAAACCAGGTTAGTATTTCACATGATGTACACAGGCAACACATAGAGATTTGACTTTTTTAGATACATTAGTTTAGGATCCGGAGCTAACCGTTTTAATTTTGTTTTGTGAGTTAGAGAAGTTAGTCACCGTTTGCAGCAAAGATTTGTTTTGTTTTGCTTTTTAGCTTAATGTCTGGTTTGAAGTTCACATGTGTTTTTGTTTTATTTGATTTAGCTCCGTTCATTGTCTCACGCTTATTTTTGTGTTTAATGTTTGTAAATATTGATTATTTATTACTCAGACTATTTCATTGAGATTCACTGATTATTAGTTTTCTTGGTGCAACCCTCTACTAAAATTATTTACAATTTATTTTGAGTGTCCCCGTTTCATTCATCACTTCACACAGAGTATTGATGGTAGATTTTTTTTTTCTCCAACTCTTGAATTGCTTTACTTTTTTTTACATTTTATTGTTCTATTTAAACTTTCTTTTTGTGTGTGTGACATTCATACATCCCTGGATGCCAACAATAGAAAGCCGTAAAACAAACCCTTTCTGTTACCTCGTTCTGTTTGAACAGTATCTAATTCCATACACGATATACATTGTTCGATCGCTCACTTCAACACATTATTGGTTTGAGTTTTCTTTCATTCAGGTAATACCACTCAAAGCATTCTAACAACCATATAGCATGAAGAAACACTCAGAAAATTCCAACAGCTGCATAAAACATCTTAACAGCCGTGGAGAGAACCATGTCAACATGCAAGAAATTACCCGCAATGTCTAAAAAAAGTAGAACCACATAAAAAACCACTTAAAGCAACCCAGGAACTGTATATCAACACATTACCAATCACCAAAAAACATCCTAACAACCACACCGTGATGTACAAAGCACTTGAAAGTAAAATGTACTCTATAACAAAATATTTACATGCATAGGTCTTGCTATATGGTACTCAAGGCTTCATGTGACACTGTGACGACTCAGTAACTGGGCCTCTGGGTTCCTTAGGGCTCTTTACTGATATCTATGTTGCTTCGAGGAGAAACGCTGCTACCGGTTGTGGAGAAGCTCTCATTGTTCAGGACACATCCATGAGGCTGCTCCATCTCCTCCAGTGAAGGGCCGTTGAGTGTCTCCCAAAGCCACTGCTTGATTTTAAGTCCCAGCTCAAGGCTGTTGGGAAGGTGTCGACCGCAACGTGTCTTTATTATGGGCACTGCCACAGAACAGTAAATGTCCTGGGAACGCTGCACACTGCAGCTGTGGATGGAGACACTCTTCCTGATAACACAGAGGAGCCGGACCCATATACACTGAAGAGACTGCGGCTGATTGATGGATGTTGGGAATGGCAGCAGCATTCTTCGGGTAGCGTTCCTCCAAACCAATGGATCTTTGAGCTGTCAAGATGCAGCTGTAAGTGGATTTGGATTCAGTCAGGTTAAACATATAGTATACTTAAAAGTAATAAATGTCCCTGCATCTTATTTTGTTCCTTCATAAAAGCCTACATTGCAAATATTATGTTTTTTTTATTGTCGCAATTTTTATTTTGTTTATTTATTTGCTGCATTAGCAGTAAAAATGCTGTTACAGTACCTGTTAATCTCAATAAACAGAATACATATGCGCCACTTTCACGTAACTTACAATAAAAAATTATATGATTCTGGTGACCATTCAGCCAACATAAAGCTTCAATGCAAGATCATGTTATGATGCGCATTTCTGCGCTCTGAAATGCCATTTCACCCACAGGTCATGACACAATACTGTTTCGAAGTATTAAGTCTCCACTCTCTGTGTGTTTTGGAGAGTTACACATAATGGAAGTCACCCTTGGACAACACATTCATTTCTCCCCTGAGGATGCTGAGGGGCCTGTGCATGATGGATATCTCATCTCCTATAGTAAAAGGTTAAGGAAAGGGTCTGTGCTCAATTATGTAAAATCCAGCCTGACACAAGGCCCATTCTTACATCAGCCTCTTTCCTAAGCTGTCAATCATATTGGTGACTCAGCTGAAAGGAACGCCAGCATCTGCTGCAAAGCTTATCTGTACTGCTCAACTGCCTGGCTGCTGTCAGGTTGGCTAGCTATAGACACAGGTGGCCGCTCACTCTTTTTCGCACCGATCTCACATTGGTGATTTTTCGGGTGGTTTCAGTCCTAGTCTTTTATCTCGGTTCTCATAAAAATCTATAATTAACTCAGCATTTAGCCCTATTAACAAATCTTTGATTAACTGGTTTCTCTCCTTGTTTACAGAAACAGCTCTAAGCAGACTGTAGCTACACAGTTCTTGATCTAAAATGAGAACAGAGATCAAATGATTTTGTTTGTCCATTCCAGTGTTTTATTTTGCTTCATTTTTTTTCCTTTTTATTTCTTTTTTTTTAAATTATTTTCATTATTATTTTCATTTAGTTCATTTGTCCATTCCTTTATATTTTTTATTTTATTATTATTGTTTTTCCCGTTCAATTTCAGAGATTAAATTATCTCAGTTTGTACGTTTGTCCTTTTAATTATGTATTAGATCTATTATGATTCAAAAACCCATACAACTTCATTCTTAAATGACAACAATTTAGCCATGACTAGTAAACCATTGAAAAATCACACAATAACATTCAAATTTGCGTTTATGCTGCCATGCAACCAGAGAATGCAGTTAGGCTGTCCAGGTATGAAACGATGTTTTCAACCCCACAATATTGTTGATTCAATGTTACAAATATTCTAATGATCATATAAGTACAGTGGTACCTCGAGATACGAAATTAATCCGTTCCGAGGCGGCCTTTGTATCATGAGTTTTTCGTATCTTGGAACACATTTTACATATAAAATGACTAATCCATTCCAAGCCCTCCAAAAACACCCCATTAAATTCCATGATAAAGCTAAATTCACCAATAAACAATGAAATAACGTAAAAAGTCGAAACTTACCTTTCGAGTGAGGCTATATCCGAAAGTGGCGGCAGAGGAGGAGGAGGACAAAAGGCAAATAACATACATGCATAACGTTGTCGGCAGGATTCGAACCTGCGCGGGGAAACCCTAGTTCGTCGCCTTAACCTCTCAGCCACGTTTCACATGCGGATACATAATGATCTCATGGCTTGCCTAGCATCAGGAACCAATGGGAGAGCAGGAGGATGGTGGAGTCTACTATAACTAAGATGGCGACGTGCGGTGCGAGTTTCAAAATTGTTATGGGGCGAATCTCGGACTTTCAGAAACCTTTCGTATCTTGAAAAATTTTCGTATATAGAGCAGTAAAATTTGTAATCTTTGCTTTCGTAACTTGGATTTTTCGTAAGTTGAGCCTTTCGTATCTCGAGGTACCACTGTATTTGTATGAAAGCGGCGCTCGAAGTTTTCTGGGAAAACAAGACACTATAGAAGATGTTATTTTCATTTGAAAATGTAATTTGTTAGTTTATACAAAGAGATTACAAAGAGATTTTTATTTAATAGAAACTTAAAATATTATGTTATCTGAACATTTGTGAACCTAAGCTAATCTGGCTAAATTTATGTGTGAAAACTTTAGATAAATCATGAATTTATATTTATATATATATATATATATATATATATATATATATATATATATATATATATATATATATATATATATTTTTTTTTTTTTTTTTTTTTTTTTCAATTACAGTAATATAAGGTCTGTCTAAATTCTACATCAAAATGAATCGTTTATCCAGAATTGTAGTACAAAACAGTTTAAACGTGCTCCTGTTGCGAAGTGCAATGTGCTTTAGACAGAGAGAAAAAGCTTTAAAAAACTTGCCAGTGCCATTTCCATTGTATGTCAGTTTAAGTCATTACAATTTCTAAAGCTTTAGATCATGCTCCTAAATTATATGAGTCACAAAATAGTGACAGAATCAGTTTGCTATTTCTATATTGAACCATATGTATTCATTCCATGCTGCACAAGCAAGTGCTCGTTAGCAGAACTGACTCATCATGTCCCTGAAGTCAACTGAGTTTTCACAAACTGCCACAAATAATGGCCACAAATACAGCCCACTGACACATTGTGAAGTGGCTTTATATCCTTCATAGATGCATTACAGAGGTAAAACTGTCTGCTTTGCATTTTATTATAGTAATTCATTAGATTGGATTCCTGAAATCACATAAAAGTTTGAGCTTGTTGTTTAACATATTGCTTCATTTACATTTTACATTTATTCATTTAGCAGACGCTTTTATCCAAAGCGACTTACAACTTGAGAAATATAGAAAGTGATTGATCCTGAAGAAGCAAAAGTACACACTGCTCACAATGCATAGTTTCGAACATTGCTTGATTGCTTGTAGGATAAGCCTGGAAAAGGGAGGGACTAAAGGAAAGAAAAGTGTTTTTTTTAAGGTTCTGCTCACAGAAGAGGTGAGTTTTCAGCTGTCTTTTAAATAATGACAGGAATTCTGCATTCCGGATGAAAGCAGGGAGAACCTAAGCTAAGTTCTCCACCACCAAGGAACGGTGAACGAAAATGTTCTGGAGAGTGATTTTGTGTCTCCCTGTGATGGTACCATGAGTTGTTGCTCATTAATTGAGCTTTAATCCCATAAAATAAATAAATGTTGGTTAAAATAGACAATCTTAATTAATTTAATTAATAATTTTCTGTTAATTTCTTATAGAACAGTGTTTCCCAACCCTGTTCCTGGAGGCCCACCAACACTACAGGTATACCAACTCTTCCTAATGAAACACACCTGATTCAACTCATTAGCTTGTTAGTAGACCAAAAGTATATGGGGGCAGATAAGGGACACATCTAAAATGTGTACTGTTGGTGTGCCTCCAGGAACAGGTTGGGAAAAACTGTTACATATTATATTATATTATATTATATTATATTATATTATATTATATTATATTATATTATATTATATATCTAGAAGTAACTTGAAAATGAGCCCAGTACCATTAAAAATGATGGTGATCACATGTGGCATGTCTAGTCTAATTTGCAGAGGACCAAAGCGCTTTCATCCTTTTGTTAGGAGTGTCGCAAGGAGGATAAGAAATGATCTGTCCGCCTAACCCATGCCCGCATGACCAAATGAGCTTTTGAAATATTTAACTGCTGCAAACCTTGAAGGACCCTCTACTTTGAAAGAATAATGTGTAATACTGTGGTTTTCCACAAATGGGTCAGCACAGACTCTGATGGTCTGTTTCCAGAGCCGTCCTTGTTGTGCAAATGTAAAATATCAATATGATTGAAAAAGAAAAGTCTCAATAGAGAGGGAAAACATGCTGACGTCGATAGATGCGCAGCACTCCAATCAATCTCTGTCACGCAGCAGCTGTTGTCACTGAGTGCTTGCAATTTTCTATGTAAAGGGATTCAGGAGATGGATTTGTTTTGGATGACAACAGAAATCGACTGCAACATTTTTTTGTGAGTTAGAAGTACTCAAATGAACTTGTGACATGATAACTTTAGTTTTAGGCTAACCTGTGAGTCTACCAGACCGAAGGACTCGAAGGACCGAAGGAATGCAGTGTATTCAAGGTAGTTCTGAGAACTGGGCATGGTGACCGACCGTAATGGGAGTTACACATAGGCCCGTGTCCAGATGATGTCCATCTTCGTGGTCCAGAAACACCCCCATGGCTAAACCTTACAAAGTGAGTTTTCTTAATGCACTCATCTCGCAAGGTGGCCTTTTCAGTAGCGCTTTCAGGGACTGTGGCCAACAGTGAAAAACAGGTGAAAACAGTGTGGCCAGTAGAAAATCAGGCTGAGGCAATCAAGAGCCTGTCCAAACATGCTACCAGACCGTCATGAGTTGCCCTTAAGTTTGCTCATCGCCAAGGGCATCCTTCAGCCTGCAGTAAAAGAAAAAAATATATACTGCAAGTCAATATACTCAAGTCATACTGCAGGAAGACCGCCCGAAACAACACCCTTGAGATGGGCGGCCCAGGAAAGCAGGAGCTGCTCTTCCCCAGAGGAGCGCTGGGTGCAAATTGTTCTGCTGTTTCGTCAGAAACACTTCATTTCTCTTCCGCCTTTGGCACCACGGCCTATGATACCCAAATTCTCAATAAAGAGCAGCTTCTTCTATCTCTAGGTCAGGAGGAGTGTGGTTTGACAGTTAGTGACACTACGCCTTGCCACTCTCACCCCACTCTTCTTTCACCAGCAGGCAGGAGTTTGCAGTTTGTGGACGCAACACCTCCTCACAAATCTCTAGCCACTCCTTTGCAGGAACCATGGAGTGTGGTAAGTGTTATATCACACTCGGAACCTCTACATCTGCATGCTATGCCTTCTGCATTGGGCCCCTGTGCTTCCACTATGGGTACATTTGTAGATCATTCACTATATGGTTCTTCTGACCACCCTCGTCACTGGCCATCACAGGACCTCCACTTCACTGATTTTAATTTTATCTCACAGGAAGGTTGTTCAGGTTTACGTGGTTCAGGGAGGTCTCCAATGAATGTCAACTGGTCACTGGGGTTCCTCAGGGTTCAGTTCTTAGACCCCTTCTCTTCTCCATGTACACCATGTACATCTCTGGGTCCCATCATACAGGCACACGGTTTCTCCTGCAATCCTGATGACAAACAGTTCTACCTATCATTTCAACCAGATGATCCCATGGTAGCTATCTAGCAGACATCTCGCCATGGATGAAAGTGTCGCGTATCATTAAAGGGAGGATGCAGGGTGAAGGAATATTTAATATAACATAAATAAACATAAAACTCACAAAAGAAATACCCACGTGGGGGAAAACATTACTAAACTAGGAAGCATAACATTAAACAAACAAACCGGATGGAACGGTATACACAGAACCAGGAAACATCACAGAAGACATAGAATGACAGCGACACCACACAGGACAGCAAACACACCGGGATAAAATAGGGAACACATGAGGAAGGTACTGAGTAGAAACAGCTGGGATCAATAAAAGGAAACGAGGGAACAAGATGGGAGGGGTTTCACAATCACAAGACACAACAAAGGGGCAGTGTCAGAGCTCTGTCAACCAACACACTAGAAACCCAAACGGTGGTGACAGAACCCTGACTGAAAAAGCATCTTCTGCAGCTCAACCTGGCAAAAGATGGAGTGTAATGGAGTTAAATGTTCAGGGAGGAAGGAGGCGGGAACCGGCAGACATTTAAAGACTTTAATGATGAAAATAAAACATAAATACAAAACGAAAGTAATGGCGGCAGGCCCTCGCGGTCGACTGCCACCCACACAAAACACAACATAAAATCCAGGCCTGGTCCTCACAGGTGACGCTCATTCTCAATCACGCCACCAGCTCTCGTGACGCGCTCACGGTCCCTTGACGCCGCCCTGCTCACCACATACCCACGAGTCTGCGCTCTACTCCCCCCCCCCCTCCTCCGGGGGGCGATCACGGCGGCCGCGGTACCTGGGGGTAAGGATAGATGAAGCGAGGGAAAAGGAAACGGAGACAAGAGGAGCGACAGCGACGAGAGAGGGGAGAGAGGAAAAAATAAAAAATAAAAAATCTTGTGTCCGGTTCCCCGACACTCTGCCTCTCGGTCCTCGACCGCTCGAGAGCTTCTTCCTCGCGGTGCTGTGCGATGGCACTGGACGCAGATCCGTGGACGGGCTGGCGCTCCTCCGCCTCCTAGCGGGCAGCGACGACTCCTCCTTGCGAGGGCAGCCGGCAGCGAGTCCCCGTTCCCCGCTCCTCCCCGTTCACGGCGGACGGCAGCAGGCTCCGGCATGCTGGCGAACGGGCGACTCCTCCGCAGCCTCCCACCTCGACCCAGGAGCACGGCAGGGCTCTCCGTCCCACGCTCCAGCGCCACCGCCGCGGGCAGCATCTGACGGACCTCTTGTCTTCTCTCGTGCTGCCCGACCTCCGCAGCACCGCGAGCCCTCCCGGCAGCGAGGCCTCTTTGACAGCGTGTTAAATGTTCAGGGAGGAAGGAGGCGGGAACCAGCAGACATTTAAAGACTTTAATGATGAAAATAAAACATAAACACAAAACTAAAGTAATGGCGGCAGCCCCTCGCGGTCGACTGCCACCCACACAAAACACAACATAAAATCCAGGCCTGGTCCTCTCTCGCTTTCACTGTCGTCGCTCCTCCTTTTATGTCTCCGCTCCTCCGTGAGGAGAGACACGGGTGGCTTCACAGGTGACACTCATTCTCAATCACGCCACCGGCTCTCGTGACGCAGTCACGGTCCCTCGACCCCGCCCTGCTCGCCACATGGAGATTCTCATCTTTCCTACCAATCCGACTCTACAGCATGACTTCACCGTCCAGATTGGCTCTTAAATGATTACCCCATCAAGGTCTGCCAGAAATCTTGAAGTAATCTTTGAGGACCAACTGACCTTCAAAGATCACATGAAGGTTTACACTTTGCACTCCACAATATCAGAAGGATCAGGCCAGTCGGCCGATCTAACACTTCTTGTACAGGCCATGGTCATTTCCAGGCTTGATTATTGAAATGATCTTCTGACCAGACTTCCTTCAAGTTCATTCAAACCCCTGCAACTGATCCAAAATGCCGTAGCTCGTCTGGTCTTCAACGAACCCAAAAGGGCTCTCTCTCTTTATCTCTTTATCTCTCTGCACTGGGCTTCCAGTTGCAGCTCGAAACAAATTCAAAGCACTGACACTTACTTACAGAGCTAACATAGGCACCCTCATACTTCCACTCGCTACTACAAATCTACACACCTACTGGAAACTTTCGGTCGATCAATGAGAGACGACTCATGATACCATCACAGAGAGGCTCAAAGTCACTCTCAAGAACATTTTCATTCACAGTTCCTGGTTGAACAATATCCCTGCCTTCATCCGGAAATCTCTTCCGTGAGCACCTAACATGACACACATACACACACACTACTGGAAAAAACCTTCCTTGCGTTCAGCTTCCTTTAGTCCCTCTATTCTCCTAGTTTATACTATTTCAAGCAATGTTTAAAACTTTGTATTTTGTATTATATTATTATCATTCTTCAGGATGAATCGCATTCTGTATTCCTCAAGTTCTAAGTCCCTTTTGATAAAATCGTCTGCTAAATGAATAAATGTAAATATAAATGTAAGCCCCTGTTCCATGAAGAAGAGAACAGAGTCTTTACATCCCGTCACCACAACTGCTGTACCACCGATGAATAGCCAGAACACACCGTCTCAGCCCCTCAGCACAAATTTTAACCGAGTGAGTTCAGCGCACTTCCCTCTTTACGGGACTTGGTTTAAAATTGAAAAGGGCCACAGATTTTTCGTTTTTCAGAACTGACAAAACTTTTGTTGCTTTTCCCTCGCCCTCTGTATTATGTTTGGGGAAGGGGAACCTGTATGCCTAATAATAAATATCAATGCTCACTCACCCCCTGCTGGAGTCTTGCAGTACTGCATCATGAACAGACTATACAAAAACCATGGAATTACTATTACAGTAGTATTTTCCTATTAGTTATACCTGTTACAATTACACTGGAATGGCAGCAAAGCAATAGATTGAGAGATAGTCTCTGAGTGCAGTTGACAACTGAAACATTCAAAATAATAGAAGTGGCACACATAATGAAATAACTGAAATGAAACCACCTGTCTGAAAACTGGAGATAGATGCCTGCTGTGAAGCATTTTGTAAAGTGGTGTAGGCTGAGTTAGAAAGTTTTGTGACTCACAGCAGTGGAGTCCATGTGGATGAAATAAGTGATTTGTTGAGAGAGCGTGTTCTGTGTGATCTTGGCTATCAAGATTTAGCCAAGGAATTAGTTAACTCGTCTCATCCTTATATGTACTGCCAAGACATTGATTACTTTTCTCTTCCTTATATACACTGCTAGGCTGTGTGATTTGATGGGAATTGAGACATGCATTGTGCTTATTTAAGGTTATACGTGCAGGGTTGTGTTAATATATCTCTCTGCTGCCTGTATATCTGGCTTCAAGGTTTGGCAGCTAGTCAACTTTAAGGGTTTTTGCAAAACCTCCCAACAAGGTTTGACAAAGCAACATAAAAACGTTTACGCATGGTGGTTTGAACCCTCTCTACCAGGAGCGTGGCTGCCTCTAAGGCTTTTTTAGCAGGAGTATCTCTTGCCAATGTTTGTGATGCGGCAAGCTGGTACTCCCTGCATACCTTTACCAAGTTCTACCAGTTAGTCATGAGTTTCACTCCGGGAACACAGGTGCTAACTTAGTGCTTCATTCAGCAGCCCTTCATCCCTGTGGTGGCATTGGCATTCTTGTTCCCATAGCGTTTTGATGCAGCGTGAGTTCCCTTGAAAGGGAACTTTCTCCCTGAAGAAGGTAGAAGACGATAAATCGCTATGCCACACCTCTTACATACGTGCTGGCCTCTTGCTTCAGGCACTCTTTAGTTGCTGCTTCCATTGTGCAAATTAATTGCCAAATGCATACTTTTCTTTGCATTTTTACTTGAAAACATTGTTGTGTAAACAGACCCCGAATCTTTGTCTTACAGAACCGTTGGAGCATGCACAAGGGGACCAGCCTGAGACGAAGAATGACTGAAAGATGATGATGACTTGGATGAGGTAACAGCAGTAGCTAGCAAGGTAGTCAGGAACATAATACAGGTAAGTAGTCTGTAGCATCGGAGGACGATCAGACAATGACAGAGGGAGTCTGTGTGCTTGCTGCTGCTGATGTCTAGGTATGCGTAGTTAGGATGATAAATGCAATTCATTTTATATTCGGAAATTTAAAAGGCAGATATGGAATTTGTTCAAAAAATGAGTTGTCTGATTTCTAAAATGCAAATGCTTTAAATTAGCATTTTGTGAAATGCTGAAACACAAACTCTATGTGCTGCCATTTAAATGTTTGTGGTCATTATGATTTTATTTTTTAAATAATTTTCTTCGGATCACAAAAACTACAGTTATTTGATACTAAAAACACAGTAAAACAGTAATATTGTGAAATAATATTACAATTTAAAAATACTATGTATTTTACAATTAAATTTATTCCAGTGATGGCAAAACTGAATTTACATTAGCCATAACTCCAGTGTTCAGTATTACATGACGCTTCTGTCATTTTAATATGCTGATTTTGCATTTTAATATGCTGACAATACACAAATGTATTATTATTATCAGTGTTTAAAACAGCTGTGCTGCTGAATACATTTGTGGAAACCTTGATACTTGATATCAGAAACTCTAGAGAGCACTGTCTGATCTGTCCTTTACATGCAGTCTGCGAGCAATCAATCACATGATCCCACAGAAAATGAGATTGCATGTTCAACATTTAAATAGTCTGGTTCATTGTTTGCTGTGAGATTGTCCAGAAGCACTTCCTGTACTTCATATACTTCACTTCATATATTCCCAAATTTGGAATAATTTTGTTTGAAGAACAAATATCTAGTTCAGTCATGAAACTCTAGATGGTGGAGGCCGATAGATCCTTTACATGCAATTTGCAAACAATCACACCAATACCACAGCAGCCAATGACATTTCTTTTAAATAGTAAATCAAAAAGCATTTAAATAGTCTGTTTTAGTGTTTGCTGTTTGCTAGTCTTCCAAGGCACAAACAGAGTTCCTCTGAAACCCTTCACCTCCCCCAGCTCCACCTGCCTAGGTCTGCTACGGGATGTATGTATGTATTTATGCATGTCTATTTAGCAACATATATTACATGCTCACAACAGCATGTCTGTGTATCTATTAGCAGCAAGTTCGTACTTGTCCTCCAGCAGCAGCAACAGTTATCATATAAGCCATAGCAGATCTTGTCCATCAAGACCATATTAACATTGGCATATTTAAAAACATGCTGAAATTAAAGTTAATATGAAATAAAATAAAAAGGTCTTACTAGCCCCAAATTTATACAGAAACCTTTTATGTCATTCTGTCAATGAAGTGCACAAAAGTGCAACAAAATTTTGTCATGAAATTTATTCCACAAAATCAGTAGGCTACTCTTGCCGTCACATACATCATGCACACCCGGGTTTCATTGCTGAATGTGCTGAGGGCCCTAGAGTTCAGTTTTCTTTGACAGTCCCAGGCCTGACCTTGGAAGACCCTGACAGTTCTCCTGTGCCATCATATTCAAAATCCAGTCCTGACAGAAGCAATATGTAAAGTAGTGCACTTTTCTTACATACAACTTTACCTTGTTCTTGGGATGAAAAAGTTTGTTGTCTTTTTAGTTTTGAAAGTGGATTAATTTTCCCTGAGTGTCACACAGATAACCTTTGAGCACCTCGGTTTGTGAGGACTGAGACAAGGAGAGAGAGGCAGATGTGTGATAAGGAGTTTCTATTCTATTCTCCCTGCTTGGCCACCCTTATGACTTATTACAATAGATACTGACACCCCTCCTGACGTGTTGTATCTATCATGAACCCACACTTTCACGGCTCAATATAATTTGGATGCTTGTGATGTCTATTTTTAGTCCATTCAATGTCAGTTAAGGACAGTGGCATATCTACACTGTAAGCATAATGGAAAAGTGGCTGATGTATACTGAAGAACTCTCGCTAGTCTCACAACATCTTCTGTTTAGAAATAAAGCCTGATTCATGAATCTGACCTCTATAGAGAAAAACAGTTTTATTAGATCGCATACACTTTTCATTTATTTGTAAATGTACATTTGTGTATGAAAAAAATTGCTAATGTTTGTAGGGTATTTTTACACTCATTTCATTGGATTTATTATTTTGACGGTGCACTTTTCTGAAAAAGTGTTCATTTACAGATATTCAAATGGAATTTATATTTATAAGTGCAGAGAATATTTATGACTACAATAACTGAGTCATTGTGGGGGAATGAAGATGACAAATAGCCAATTTCACATGACAGAATTCAATTTAGCTGAAAATGACTCTCTAAAAGATACATTTTACTGTATCTTAATCCAAGTGATGCATCTGATGGCTGAAAAATGAGAAGATGACAGGAGACAAGAGGATGGCAGAAACTAATGTGTGGTCTTTTGTTGTGATATCTCAAATTTGACAACTTGGATATGCCATTACAAAAGTCCGATTTTAAACATCACATCAAACTGGGGCCAAAAACAAATGGAATTTTGGTTTAAAGGGATCATTCCTTGTGTTATTTCAAACCTGTATAACTTTCTTTCTTCTTCAGAAAAAGAGCATATTTTAAAAATGTTGGTTGGCAGACATTGCAGACAGTTTTTGTTACCACTGATTTCCATTGTAAGAACAGAAAAAAAGAGGTTTTTAAGAGAGGTTTCTTAAAATATGTCCTTTAAGATAGACCATCCCTTTGATTGCGGATACGATTTTACTGGTTTTTACAATAGGCACAAAACCACAAGCACTTTAGATATAGTCATGTAACAGCTTTATTTGTGAAAGATTTTACCTGTTTATTTGAGCATTGCATTAGTACAATTCTTGTAAGCAGACAGTCTTGGCCTTTGATTCTCAACTGGTGGTTTTATACAGCACAGGAGATGCAACTTAAAGAGTTATGTCTGTCTTATCAGCTCTCTTTACGTATGCTGGCTGCTTTCTACTGTGTTTCCGTGCTCTTATAAGGTTGAGCTATTTGTATCATCTTTATTTTTTTTTCGGCTATTGTTAAGAATTGCTTACTTTCTTTTTTTGCTTTTCACTACATATATTTTCAGGAAAGTTTTCAATAATATAAGAAAAACTTATTTAAAACAAAAGTGCAGTATCAGATGAACAGAAAATCCAGTTTGTAAATATACATGTGTGTTTCATATGATGACAAATAAAAATCTTTTATTCAGCACTGTAAGAAGCGATCATATTGGTTGTTGAAAGTGGTTTCGGTGTAGTAGAACATTAGTATTACCTCTCGTCACAATGAAGCAGTAAATAATTTTAAGTTGACACTATAATTGTACTCATAGAAGAATATATTTAATGTAGCATGTATAATGTCCAATGCACTGTGACCTCATCTTTCTGCGTGATAGCACTTGGACCGTAATACCTTTGCCTGAGAAACATTTCCATCACATTTGCACGGGTGAGTTCGGAAATGAAATAGATCGGGCCTTATCTTTTGTATATTGTACACTACATTACACTACAAAATTTCACATCATCAAAAGAATGAACAAAATGAGAAATGCTTGTCAAGACGCTATTCTAAAAAGGGACGTTTTATTTTATATGATAGGGCTAAAAAAGATGACCTTTACTGTAAGCACAATTCTTTATGGTATTGCATACCTTGTTGCTTAGCAACTAAACTCGACTGACATAGGTTGAGGTTTGTCTTTACACATTAAGTATCATTGTACAAAACGGATCAAACATATCATGACAAAGTTCATTCCTCTGTGTCATGTAAAACATAGGAGGACATTTTTAAAAGTTTATAGCTTGAAATGAAAGAACCTTAATGTAGCGACTGGACCAAACAGACATGCACGGTTATTTGTTATAGTTAACAAATAGTCTTTAAAAAAAGAAAGGTAAAACCCTCCGAAGTAATGAAACCAAGCCTCTGGTTTCCATGTTTTATGACCAAAAGGATTGTGAAAGCATGCTAATGTATCATTTTTCTTACTCTGTCCTCTTACTCTTTCTTACATAACTTAACTTTCATACAGACACAAAGAGGCACCTCAAGTATTTGTACATTTAATGAAGAGCTGTTGAGAATGATCTGATGAATCTCATCATGGGGTTAAAATGACACTTGTTTCATAAGTTGCATTTTCTGCTCCTGTTTCCTGTCTAAGCCACTTTCATTTTACCATTTCCCATGTATGTGTGTTTCGTGTGTATGTGTTTGTTTAGATTAGTTAAGTGTTGGTGATTTAGCTCAAACTTTGTGCATATTATAAACAAGCTTCTTACAAGTTGATTCTGGTCTGCTTAAACAACGTTGTCACTTTAACAATTGTGATTTTTAGCTACATGCTAAGAAAGTTATTTTTCTGTGACCACGAAAAAATAATTAATAGACAATCAATACTGAGTGTTTGCTGGACGAACAGAATCATATTATTTCAACTAAATAAATTTTATTTAATGAACTGATACAAATTTTTATAAGTAATTATGAGTTTTGATTAATTGTTCAAATTTCCCTTGAGCTAATTGTGCTACATTGACTTTTTTCTGCTATTCACACACACACACACACATATATATATATATATATATATATATATATATATATATATATATATATATATATATATATATATATATATATATATATATATATATATATATATATATATATACACTTACCTAAAGGATTATTAGGAACACCATACTAATACTGTGTTTGACCCCCTTTCGCCTTCAGAACTGGGTCAGACACAATGATAAGGTGAGCCGTGGCATTTAAACGATGCCCAATTGGCACTAAGGGGCCTAAAGTGTGCCAAGAAAGCATACCCACACCATTACACCATCACCACCAGCCTGCACAGTGGTAACAAGCCAAATACTGGATATTTTTCCCTTTTCACACCATTCTTTTTAAACCCTAGAAATGGTTGTGCATGAAAATTGCAGTAACTGAGCGTGAACTACTCAGACCAGCCCATCTGGCACCAACAACCATGCCACACTCAAAATTGGTTAAATCACATTTCTTTCTCATTCTGACATTCAGTTTCGGAGTTCAGGAGATTGTCTTGACCACATCCCTAAATGCATTGAAGCAACTGCCATGTGATTGGTTGATTAGATAATTGCAGTAATTAGAAATTGAGTGTGTGTGTGTGTGTGTGTGTGTGTGTGTGTGTGTGTATATACACACACACACACACACACACACACAATGTCATTTGATTGCTTCTGTGTCATTGCTGTGTAATTTGGGGGTTCACACTAATTTGGTAGTTTCTGATCGCGGACATCAGAATTTCACAACTGGGACCACATTAATATTGTGAAGTTAATTTTCTTGCAGTAAACAATGAACCACATATTTAAATGTTGATCAAGGAATCTCATTGTCTGCGAGATCATGCGATTGATTTCTTTTAGACTGCATATAAAGGACAGACCAGACAGTGCCCTCTAGAGTTTCTTGACTGACACCATAGTGCCAGACGACCAGTTTGTTTATAGGGCACAGCCACGGAGTTTCAACATGACAGTAACATACATTAAATTATATAGATATATAGATTCTATAAATTATATATGATTATATAGGATCATACAAATTGGAAGAAGTTTGTCATCTGACCAATCTGAACGGTGTGGAAAACGGGTTTAAAAGCCATCCTGCTTTCCTCTTGTTCATGACAAGTGCATAATGTGATGGAACCATTCTTTGAAAAATCTCAGCAGATGGCTTTATGGCTGGAGGTCAAAAACTGTTTAATGAAAGAAAAATGGAATCTCCTTTTCATTGTACTATTGACATCAAGCCTTACTTTACACATAACACCATCTTTATGTGATTTTGAGCCATTATGCATTAACAGTAGAATGGACTTAAGGAATGTTAATGGTGTCATCCATAGGAAGTCAGCATTATAAAGTCACTGTATTACTATCTAACACTCAATCCTTTAGAGGTTCATAAAGCTTTCACCACAGAACATAACCCTAGATAGCCCTTATTCTTATTGATTATTAATCAGTGTCTCAAAGACAGCCTGGTCTGGCACCCCAGAGTGTGATTTGGTGAAGATCCAGACGTCTTGACATTTGAAATGCCAGTGGATGAGTTGGAAAGTACAGTGAGGCAAAGCAGATGTATAAAAGGCTTTCCATCCCTTCTTTTTCCTCAAAGGGAGCTCCATAATGTTGGTTTATTCTGCATTTGCTTAATTTGCCACTTCATTTTTTCCTGATATTTTCCATTTCCACCTGAAAACGCATATATTGCACAGTGAACAAACAAACACAAAAGGAGGAACCATTTATTACTTTTAAACAAACAAACAAACAAACAACAGAGAAATAATCATAATAAGACCTGAATTAATCTTTTTACAGTCTGTAAGTGTCACTCGATAAAATAAAATATAATTATTGGAATAAAAATAAATGACCAACAGACTAGGAAGAGGAAACAGTGAATAGCAAAACAGGGCAGACAGATGGAGGCTCTGGAGGAGGACGAAGTGATGACAGGATGATGGTGGGAAGACAAAATCCTGATGGCCAAAGAGGAGGATGTTCAAGAAGACAGACCCAGAGGGTGCTGACAGCCCAAGGTGGAGTTGATGGAGGAAGAAACCAGTCATGGTTCATGGTTCATGGAAGTCATGGTGACGGCCGACAGGGAAATCTCAGGGTGCAGATGAAGAGCTGATGAACCCGAGCGACGCCACTGCTTTAGAAGACCGAGGCGAAGGTGTGACGACAATCACTCGAGGCAGAGCTAGTGCACCCGAGGACTGGGGTGGAGCCGGTGTGAGTCGACTCAGGGAAGTATCCCACTTCGACCAAAGGGGTAGAGGGATTGAGGGTAGCGGATGTTCCATAAGGACGAGGCCGATAGAGACAAGGGATACTCAACCACAGATGATGCTGAGGGCAGCAGGACATGCGATACATCCCTGAGGGCAGCAGGACATCCCTAGTCGGACTCCCTTTGGTACTCCTCTTCCGGGCTGAGGGACATCGCTGTCCTCTCTTCAGATTTAGGTCTCTTCAGACTTATCGTTGCAGTGGGTGGTAGCACTCTGTATGTGGGGGGCTCTAGCAAATGTTCCGCAGATGAAGGTGATGGTGATTTGGGCTCTGGGTCTGGCTGGGTGACAGTGGGAGATCGCTTCCCTCCAGCATAGTCCAGTCATGTCTGGGAGCTCCATAGGGTGAATAAAGTTCACCCTGACCTGGTACATAGACTTAATGATTTTGTCGTTCAAGTTGTACGGGGCAATGGGATAGCAGAATCTTGCAGAGAATGTGATGAGTTCGCTGCTGGTCTGTGCGGTAAATGCTTGACAGAAAAGGCAAACATTTCCATTTAATAAAAGGATAATGCTTCTTTTATTTGTATTTTTGTGAAAAGTTCTTGTCACTTGTCAGCACCAGTACTGAATAATGTCATGAGTAAAATAAATTTCAATTTTTTAACTTACTTAACACAAAAATAATGAATGCATAAGTATTCATGCCATTGCTTTGCCCATTTAAATAATGTAATTAGTAACCAGCTGTCACATGTTTCACATGATATCATGTATTAATTAAAACAGATATCTGAATCTTAAAACATCACTGCTAAGTGCATTTCCATGGAAACACAGCTTCAGTGTAGATCAGGATAGATTCAGATTGGATTTGTGACCTGGAAGGTTCTCAGAGCTTAACAATTAGTGAAGATGCCTGGATTTGTTCCATTATAGGTACTTAAGAAACATAGCGTACTTTGTGTTGATTAGTGAAAATGAGGAAAAAAAACTATAATGGGAAATAATACTTTTTTTCATGGGTTCTGTATTTATTTTTATTTTTTTTTTGAAAATGCAATTGAAGTGGATTGAAGCTTTTGAATAGCCTAATGCCTATTGCAGCATTGTCACAAAGCTCAGCCTAGACACTGAGGTTGTCCAGTCGTTCGTGAGGGGCTACCGCCATTACTTTTACTTTATGTTTATTTATTTTGATATTAAAAGTTTGTTGAATGTTTGCACGTTCCCGCCTCCTCCTGCCCAGTCAATTTCATTTTTCGTTACATTGGTGCTGAAACCCGGGAGGAAGGAGGGACATGCTGTTGGAGAGGCCTCACTGCTGGGAAGAATCGGGGTGCTGAGGAGGTCGGAGAGAAGGAGCGGAGGACCGCCAGCAGCTGCCCGAGGCGGTGGTGCAATGCTTCATTGGAGCAATGAAGGATGGACTGGGATGGAGAGCTCTCTGCTGTGCTGCTTTTGAAGAGGTGGGGTGGTTTTCATCCAGGAGTCAAAGTTTTGGTCAAAATCCTGACCTGAATCCTGTTGAGATGCTGTGGCATGATCTCAAAAAGGCAGCACATGCTCAAAAACCCTCCAATGTGTCTGAACTACAGTCTAATTCTGCAGAGATGAGTGGGCCAAAGTACCTCCACAGCACTGTAAGCGACTCATTGTTAGTTAAACACTAGATCACAGTTGGTACAGCTAAGGGCGACCCAACCAGTTATTAGGTTTGGGGAAAAGCAATTTTTTCACACAGGGTTTGGATTTTGTTTTCCCTTAATAATAACAACCTTCATTTAAAAACTTCATTTTGTGTTTACTTTTGTTACCTTTGACTAATATTTAAATTTGTTTGATGATTTTAGTGTGACAAAAATGCAACAAAAAAAGAAATCAGGAAGAAGGGCAAACTCTTTTTCACACAAATATAGGTGTGAAACAAAGGTGACAGATTTATCTTTGCATGTACCAAATTGTTACAAAGATAATGTACTGTGTACATACAAATGTACACATTCTTTTTCCTTGAGCTATTATTGGCTAGGGAATAGTAAACCATTACCTACTGTTTTGCTATGCAAAACTGGCAGTCAGTGTCAAACAAACATTTGTAAATAAAAACATTGGGGTTGACTGCCATGGTGGGAAAATAAATATCTAAGAAATTTACTTAATGCACAAATTGTTCCTCCTCCGTTCTTATTTCTTAATGTTTTTTGGCCTACTAGTTTACATTCCAGATTAATGTAGTATACGTAACTGTGTAGCTTTAAAGTGTAAATATGAAAAGCCAGGGACTAAGCCTGTAGAAACGCCTGTCAGCAAAATGCACTGTAAAGAGTTTGGCATTACACACTCAACTAAATGTTTTACCTATCACCTCTTCCACATGTTTTACATTATAACAATCACTTGTACTGAAGCATTCATTACAAGGAACATTATTATAACAAAAAATAAATCAGCATCTGAATCATCCAAAGTGACAACTGTTGCAAAGAACAACATTCACAGTGTGCAACACACCTGTAACCTTTACTCATTCTTAAATCAGCATGTGTTCTCCCATCAACTAAATACCAGACTCAGACCTCTTGCTCTGTGAGCAGGTGTGTTAGATTGTTTTTCTGAGGCATCCATCCTTTATCCTTGCATCATAATTGCGGAGCTCAGATTTATTTGCTCATAGTTGGAAGTCTGGTTGGACATTTTGGTTGAGAATGTGTCACTGATAGAAGAACAGTAGAACACATCAGGTTAGTCAAAAATGCTTACAAAGCATATCAAAAGCCCCAGGGGTACATGGGAGGTGAAGGGACAGCCGGACAAGCAGTCACTCAATACCCCAGGGTATTTGCAAGGACTAACTCTGATTGAATGTCCGTGGGCAGTGCATTATTCAGTGTCTCGCTTTTTTTTCTTTTTCTTTTTTCAAGAAACCAATCTTAAATGACTGAAACAGTTTTAGATAACCAGTTATATAATTTTTCAATTATTTATTTACATTTAGATAGATAGATAGATAGATAGATAGATAGATAGATAGATAGATAGATAGATAGATAGATAGATAGATAGATAGATAGATAGATAGATAGATAGATAGATAGATAGATAGATAGACAGGCTGCATTTAAAATACATTTAAAAAAAGAATTCATCTTGTCAGAACTTCATTTCAGATTTTTGGATTTCACATCATGCTTTATTGGCAATTATGCTTGCCAGAAGGCATAATAACTCAAGGGCATCAATTTGTGTGTTCCAGGGATTTCAGGAAGGTTATTACTTGTAAATATAGAACCTCCACGCCATTGATTGCCTTGCTGGTACTTCATTGCACAATTCATGTACAGCCAAATGCTGTCTAATTCAGGTTCAAGCCAAAGACCATTCATTAGAATGAGGTATTTCCTGAGTGATTATACCTGTTGTTTGTCCAACAAATGGAAATGTTACTGGATGACACAGATGAAGGAGCCCATATATCAAGAGATAAAGTAAGTTTGTACTGATGAAAGAGCTAACCAATCAAATCAGTTTTATTTAAAATTACATAATTATGGCATCTTTGTCCATTTACAAATCACAGTCAAATCTGCATGAGAAGCATTTGTTGACAAATACCACAGGCACATATCTTTAGAGGCCCAAATCCTCTTACAAAAATCGAACTAACATGTTTAAACAAATAATAATAATTTATATTGTTAAGAATAATATATATACTCATTTGTGATCAGATTAAATAAACTACTGCCGACCTCATTAATTTTTAAGTTACTGTTAGTGTTAATGAGAATTTAGGTGTATAACAATATCAGCCAACTTGAATCTTAAGCAAAGACAATCTGTTTAGCTCCTGTAATATTTATAAATTTGTCTGGGTCTCTGTGAAAAGTTAACAATAGGTTGCATTTTAATCATAACTTTTATCATACTTTTAAAGTAGTTTTGGTGTGTTTGGCAAGTATGGCCTTGCTACTGCCAACTAATATACTGACACACTTCTGTGCCTATGAAAGATATATGCTGCTTAACTCTTTGACGCATACGATTACATATATGACAAAGACATATGAGTTATATGACAAACACTGAATGCGGCCATCTCTGGATCAGCACCAGCCAAAGCGCGAAAACATGTTGCTAAATTTAAACATGTTTTCGTGCTTTGGCTGGCGCTGATCCAGAGACGGCCGCACTCAGTGTTTGTCATATATCACATATTTTTTGTCATATATTTATGTTTTCAATCCCATTATGTTTATTTTAGGTTTAGGATATTGAAATATTCATATGTACTGGCAAAACAATACATTTATACATTTAAAACACCCAGCTGAAATAGCAATCCGTTCAATTATAAATTGGTTAGGTGTTTTATTTGTATCAGATACACATTGCATAGGTAACTATAAAGTTTACTGTATTCTTCTCCCACTTCACACTGGGCACTTATTGTCATGTATTTCAGCAGAAGAGAATGAATTGACGTGCTGTAAATCCGACAAATCAGATTCTCTGAATTGCAGCGAAAACTAACGATCCGAACAACTCTTCATGCATTATAGATTAGATAACATGATCATTAAACATATTTTTAATGGACAAAACACCTCCACATATTTGAGATTCAGAATTTGAGATTCGGGGGGTTAAGCAAGAATATTTTATACTCATGTACGAAAGGGTTAAATAGACATAAATCCTCTAGCAGACCTAGATGGGGGGAGCTGGGGGAGGTGAATGGTTTCAGAGAAACTTTGTGCCCTGCATGACTAGTCTACACCACACACTGAATCAAACTATTTGAATGTTTTTTAATTGACTATTTTAAAGAAATCTCATTGCCTGCGGAATTAGCAGAGCCATGTGGTAGTGCAGATATGCTCATAGAATATAAACCTAACAGATCACTAAGATCATCAGGATCAAGTCACTTAGTAATACCCAGGGTTCACTCAAAGCAAGGAGAGTCTGCTTTTAGCTGTTACGCCAGCCGGAGCTGGAACCAGCTTCCAGAAGAGATCAGGTGTGCTCCAACATTAGCCACATTCAAATCAAGACTCAAAACACATCTTTTTACCTATGCATTTGCAGATTGAGCACTGTGCTATGTCCGAACTGTTTGCATTTTATTTTATACGTATTATCTTTTTATTCTTTTAATCATTTTTAATGTTTTACTTTTATCATTCTTCTTTATGTAAAGCACTTTGAATTACCATTGTGTATGAAATGTGCTATACAAATAAACTTGCCTTGCCTTGCCTTGCCTAGTGATGTGATTGTTTGCAGATTGCATGTAAAGGATCTATCAGCATGTACCATCTAGAGCAGGGGTCGGAAACCTATGTGTCGCGAGCCAGATGTGGCTCTATTGATGTCTGCATCTGGCTCGCAGACAAATGTTTGATAAAAAAAAATGAACTCCTCCCCTTCACGTAATTTCTGAAACCTTATAGGATAACGCCAGTTGACAACTGGCCAATTGTCGCGCAATGCGGCTCTATAAACTGTGTTGCCAACTTAGCGCCTTTGTTGCTATATTTAGCGAGTATTCAGACCACTCTAGCGACACATTTTCAAAAAAGCAACTAGCGACAAATCTAGCGAATTTATCTGAAGTTATTGGAGACTTTTGGAGACTCTCTGAAGTGAAAGCACATATCGTTCTTACTATTCTCAACAAGCAGCGAGTGCTGCCGTGGGCCCCACCACCATCCCAAAGCAAAGTAAAATTTGCCCTCAGCCTCATCCGCTTCTGTGTGCACATAAAGCCCGCCTTCTCTGATTTGATCGGTTTTCTCAAATATTTTGACATTGACAAGCGGTTACCGACCAATGCAAAAAGCGGTAACCATTGTATTTTGAGAAAAGTAGCAATATCCCAGGAATAATTGATTCAATTACTCACTGAAAACACTAGAGAAGCCAAAGATGGAACATCCAGTTTCTAAAACCTGGCAAGGGTGTTCTGAGAAGACCACTTCTGATGTTGCATGCCTGAAGCTTAACCTCACCACGTATCAACCAGACTACAAAGCCATCAGCAAAGCCATGCAGCACCAGAAGTCGCATTAATGGTAAGAAATACTCGTTATTGATAAGCAACAACATAATAATGTAATTAAAAAGAATTCAGAGACATAATTATTGTACTTTTAGTGTTGAAATTACACAAAATGCACACATTTACTTGAATTTTTAGTTTTAAACAATACATGGCTCTCACAGAATTACTTTTCAAAATATGTGGTGTCCATGGCTCTCTCAGACAAAATGGTTCCCGACTCCTGATCTAGCGTTTCATGACTGAACAAGATATTTGTTCTTCAAAGAAAATTATTCCTCATTTAAGATTATATGATACTTTGTTTGCTTTTATTTTCATGTTGGTATTGAGCAGGGAAGAACTTTAGAATGATCATAACATACACAAAACATTCTAAACAACAAATTTAGAACTTAGATTTAGATTCTGTCCTCATAGACAACTTGTTAGGAATTGAATCAGAGCTATTATTGTCACGTCTTCACTAAACCTGGACTCTTATTTTGCCTTTTTTCAGTCACATGTTCATTTTGTTCTAGATCTTTCTGTCACCCATCAGTTGTCATAGTCACTAATCATCACAGGTGTTTGTCTTTTGTTCATTATCACTAGTATATTTAGTTCTCCTTCTCCACCTTTCAGTTGTCGGTAGAACAACTTTTGGAAGAAGAAAAGGAAAAAGTTAGTCGCCTAGAAAAGACTTTGAAAAGGATGGATTATCGACTGGAGTTTGTCACCATCGCCCATAGAAACACGGACTTTCTCAAGTTCACTA
This sequence comes from Rhodeus uyekii, assembly GCA_037043235.1. Classification (NCBI taxonomy): domain Eukaryota; kingdom Metazoa; phylum Chordata; class Actinopteri; order Cypriniformes; family Acheilognathidae; genus Rhodeus; species Rhodeus uyekii. The sequence continues at coordinate 512,786 of JAWRVZ010000086.1, forward strand.
TGGAGTTCAGCGCGTTCGCTGCGTTGTCACCCTTTGATGACGCGATGCTAAATTCGCTGTACTGGATTGGGGCAAATTACCATCAAAAGAGGAAACTCCCAGACACCACAGGACTTCGCTGGCAGGAGGTGTCTGGAGACAATTAGGTGTCTGGAGAGCGAATACCCCCGGTCCAGACAACCAGTCCATCCAGTCTCTCCTCCTGAGCCTGCCGCTCGTCAGCCAGCGCCCAAGCCTGCCGCTCGTCAGCCAGCGCCCAAGCCTGCCGCTCGTCAGCCAGCGCCCAAGCCTGCCGCTCGTCAGCCAGCGCCCAAGCCTGCCGATCGTCAGCCAGCGCCCAAGCCTGCCGCTCGTCTGCAAGCGCCGATTCCCGCGCCTCGCCGGTAAGTGCAAGATCCAGAGATCCGCCAGCCAGAGCCCGATCCAGAGATCCGCCAGCCAGAGCCCGATCCAGAGATCCGCCAGCCAGAGCCAGAGCCCGATCCAGAGATCCGCCAGCCAGAGCCAGAGCCCGATCCAGAGATCCGCCAGCCAGAGCTCCCTTGGCCTGACCCGCCAGACCTCTTTGACTTTCTGGACCTCCCGTGGCCTGAACCGCCGGCCCTGCCCGACCTGGACCTCCCTTTGCTGGAACCGCCAGCCGACCTGGACCTCCCTTGGCCGGAGCCGCCAGCCAACCTGGAGCTCAGTCTACAGGACCCTGCAGACTTCCCACCCAGCCTCCCTCTCCCACCTCCTCTACTGAGTCAGCACTCAGCACCTCCTCTGCCAGTGTCCCGCGCCCCATTGCTGGCTCTTGTTAACACCTGGGAGCCGCCATGTGTCGATGGCTCACTGTCATCAGAAGGCGCTGAGGGGATCCTTCGGACGCTCGTCTCCGGGGCCAACGGCATCGTTTGGGTCTATCGGTGATTCGGCTACATCCTGGGACCCATCGGCTTCGTCTCTGTCGGTTGTCACCATGAACCCCGCCATCTGCCTTCATCCCTGGTTCCTCCCTCCGTCGACTCCACCGTGGGCTGTCAGCGGCTCGCTCTGGGTCTGCCACCTGGACCATCCTCCTCCATGGCCATCACTTCCTGCCGTCATCATCCCATCATCATCTCCCGGTCTACGCCCACCTCCTAAGCCTCCTCTGTTGGTCATTTAATCGGTGCGAGGAAGCACCTTGCCGAGGGGGGGAATAATGTCACGTCTTCACTAAACCTGGACTCTTATTTTGCCTTTTTTCAGTCACATGTTCATTTTGTTCTAGATCTTTCTGTCACCCATCAGTTGTCATAGTCACTAATCATCACAGGTGTCTGTCTTTTGTTCATTATCACTAGTATATTTAGTTCTCCTTCTCCACCTTTCAGTTGTCGGTAGTTGTTTGTGCATTTCACATGTTTGTGTTTCATATGTGTTTGCACTGCTGTTACGCCACTCTGCAGTTCTTATTAAAGTTTAATTGGAAACCTTCATCATCTTCGCCTTCAGTCCGTGACAATTATATCTGATATGTTTTTATCCCTTTGGTACTCACACTTGCAAACCAGTGTTCATTTTCATTTAAAGGTCAGATAGCCCAAGGTATACAAGTAGCAGACAGGTTAAGAGGACCTCCTTTTTGAGAAGTCTGTAAGAGGGCTACTGAAGTGAGTTTGTCCCTCATTATATACCAGGTGCAAAGGCTATGTATTTAGCCAAGAACATTTAGGCTCCTGCATAAAAGGCCAGTCTGACAGTGAATATAGAGATTCAGGATTGTGCTGTGTACCATCATAATGAGCTGTTTCAACGCCACAGATGACTCATCTCGGCAATACTTCATCTGAGTCATTGCCCACAGTTCTGTTCAGCTTTTGTTCTGAGGAAGCCTCAGTAATAACCCACTGCCATTTAAACACATTTTGGAATTTAGAACTGTTAGGATTCTGAATTGGAAAGACAGGAAGAGGAATGTTTTGAATTGAACAATTAAAAAAGAAATCAAACAGGAAATTTCTAGTAGTCCATCAAAAAAACATGATTACATAATTAATTCTGATAAATTATAGCTAATTATCCCCTGATCTATTAAAAGAGAAAATAAACACATCTATAACATGTGAGCAGAACTTGATATCAACACTAGAGGGAACATTGTGATCTATTTGTCAACTTGTAAGGAATACTGATGTTGACTAATTATCATTTAAACCAGTGGACACATACAGTCGGTATTGCTGAAATCCCTGTGTGGAGTCTGTGTGAAAAAGAACTTTGTAAACCCTTGCATCGTCTCTGGGGTGTGATTGCTGGGGGATACATATAGTCTATGCATAAAATATAACTGCTGTTCATTTTAATGAGACTTAAAAATAGAGGTCTAGAGATCAACTTGGCATGGTGGATTTAAATTTGAGATTCACAGAATGGCAAATTCTCATTAAAAACATATTTTTACAATTCCTTTGTGTAACCCCTTTTGTGTTTTTAAACCTTCAGTCATTATCTGTTAATTGTGTTGTGTCTACGTGGCATTGATTCAACGATGGGGGTGAGAGCATTCTTTAGAAATGTTGGCCCATATTGATAGGATAGCATCTTGCAGTTGATGGAGTTTTATGGGATGCACATTCATGGCACGAAGCTCCCGTTCCATCACATCCCAAAGATGCTCTATTGGGTTGAGATCTGGTGACTGTGGGGGCCATTTTAGTACACTGAACTCATTTGCATGTTCAAGAAATCAATTTGAAATGATTCGAGTTTTGTGACATGGTGCATTATCCTGCTGGAAGTAGCCATCAGAGAATGGGTACATTGGGGTCATAAAGGGATGCACATGGTCAGAAATAATGCTCAGGTAGGCTGTTGCATTTAAACGATGCCCAGCTGGCACTAAGGGGCCTAAAGTGTGCAAAGAAATCATCCCCCACACAATTACACCAGCAGCAGCCTGCACAGTGGTAACAAAGCATGATAGATCCATGTTGTCATTCTGTTTACGCCAAATTCTGACTCGACCATCTGAATGTCTCAACAGAAATCGAGACTAATCAGACCAGGCAATGTTTTTCCAGTCTTCAACTGTCCAATTTTGGTGAGCTTATGCAAATTGTAGCCTCTTTTTCCTATTTGTAGTGGAGATAAGTGGTAGCCAGTCAGATTTTCTGCTGTTGTTGCCCATCCGCCTCAAGATTGTGCGTGTTGTGGCTTCACGAATGCTTTGCTGCCTTCCTCGGTTGTAACGAGTGGTTATTTCAGTCAAAGTTGTTCTTCTATCAGCTTGAATCAGTCGGTCCATTCTCCTCTGACCTCTAGCATCAACAAGGCATTTTTGCCCACAGCACTGGATGTTCTTCCCTTTTCACACCATTCTTTGTAAACCCTAGAGCTATCTCTATTTCTCTAATCGTCCTCTTGTTTTTTCAAAACTTCTTACCAGTTTTTTTTTTTGCATTGCACTCAACCCTCCATTAATTTTAAGTACACTCTTAATGTTTATGTACAACACCCCAATCATTTTTATAAAAAAAGGACTAAAACCAAATTCTGCCAGTATCTGCCAGAGCTAGTTATGCTCAACTCGTTCAAATGCTTTTTCTTGATCCAAGGAAATAAGACCACTATTTAGACCAAAAGATCCAGAGATGTCCAAAATGACTCTAATTAGATGAATATTATCAAAAATGGAACACAGTACCTCTGGTCTACATGGATGATCCAACCAATCTCTTCTCTTAATCTAATATCTAAGGCTTTGGATAGATTCTTCACATCAGAGCATAAGAGTGAAACAGGTCGCCAGTTCTTTATGTTTATGAGGTCACCTTTCTTCAGTAGAAGGTGAAGGAGAAGGTGACCACTGCTCTCCTGCAGCTTATAGGCAGCAACTCTCTGGTCAAACTGTCATTAAGCACTTCAAGCAGATCATCCCCTAAAACTGCCCTGAGTGCTTTATAAAACTCTACAGGAATGCCATCTATTCCCGTAGCTTTCCCACACTCTATACTCTTCAGGGCATCATACAGTTCACCTTTTGTAAAAGGTTTTTCCAGATCAGTATTAGCTCCATCAAGAACTTTAGGTAGACCCACATAAAAACGACTGGCTATATCTTTCACCTCTTTGTGTTCACTCTTATACAGCTCTGAATAAAATGCTACTGCAGCTTTTCTTATTTCCTTAGACTCTAAAATTTCAGATATCAGATATCAAGGAATGCATACTTCTGTTTTGGCCCCTTTTTTTTCAAGTCCAAAAAAAAAACTTGGTTGGCCCCTCCATTTCTGTTGCACTTTGAAATTGTGAGCGGAGCAGAACCACCCTGTGCTTTAACACCCAACAGATCATCCAAAACTTTTGTACATTTTCTGTCTCTTGTGAAATCTATTAGATTTAGTTTTTCTATTATTTCTCTTTCCAGATCCTCTAGTGATTGGGAAAGGTCTCCTAGAAGCATTGAAAGTATGCATCCATCACAGTTGTTGTATCTCTATCTTCCCATTATCCCACCACTGTTATAGAGAATCCAATGATGACTTCCTATTCTTAAAACTCTACCAAAAATAACCAGACACCTTCACCACGTCTTGCAAAAGTGCAGTGTTAAAATGCCAATAAGCACTTCTTGGCTTTACATTATTAATACACATATTGTAAAAGACCAAACCATGATCTGAAAAGCTTACAGGTGAAATTGCACAATGTTTAATAATATTAAAATGATAATTGAAACAATACAATCTGTCCAGTTTGGCCATTGTCACAAAATGTTCTCTCACTTGTGTCCATGTGTACTGTCTCTGTGTTTTATTCAACACCCTCCAAATATCATATAATTCATACTCTTTCATAATTTGTAAACGTCACTCTCATTTTACATATCACTATGCGTTTCTTTAATAATCATAACATCAATATTTTTTATTAACTTTATTAAGTCTTATTAACTCAAAAAGTTACTCATAAATAAGTGAATAAAAAAGAAACTGAGCATACACAAAACAAAAAACTTGCAAAGAAAAAATAGAAATTAAAACACTTCTTTTTCATTATTGAGCATACTGGATCTATAGTCTATAAACAATTCGTGGTCAGGAAAGAAATCTTCTACTTGAACTCCCTTCATTCATTTTATGTTTCCAGTGTATAAGCGCCCCTTCCAGATCTCCTTCGAGAGCCTGAATCAACTGAGCTCACTGATTCACCCTCACTTTCTGTTACAGAATCATAAGAGTTGCCTTGGTCAGATATAATTTCTTGAATCATCCCCTCTCTTTTTTTCCTTAACCTGCTCCTTCTTTGCTTTTTTTCCCTTGTCTCTTTCCCCTTTTTTCCTTTTCAATGTCGGTGTTTTAAAAAGATTATCATCTTCAGTCATATCCGTGTCTCCTAGAACTTCTTCAACAGAACCATTTGCTTTCTCAATTTCCTCCTCTCCTATTCCTTCCTCAATGCTCTAATTCACAATTTCTTTCGTATTAACTCTTTGTTCATTTGTTCATCATTCCCTTCCTTCTCAATCAATTCCACTTTGAATTTGGATTCTTTGTTCTCTGGACACACACGACAATATACCCTCCTTGTCCACATTTTATGCAACATCGTTTCTGATGTTGCATAAATCATATAGTCAAATTCATCAAGCCTAAACTTCAGAGCGAGATTTAACTCAGCGTTCTCATTGTTTAGGCTCATGAATACTTGAAAAGAAATGAAAAGAAACCACATGCTTTAGCTGCTACGATTTACAGCTCAAAGCAATTTTCTTAATCTTTGAAACAACTTTCCTGTGTCTTGCCAATTCTCTTTCAATCACTTCATCTGAAATGAAGTGTGGAACATTTGACAACATTTTTTTTTTTTTTTGCTGGTTTGCATCAAAGGCATTACCATCGTCTAAGACTCATTTAACACAATTCCGTTTGCGACAATGTCATTGACTTTTTGGACATCATCAAAGAACAAAACAATCACACTGTTAATTTATGAAGCTTACAAAATACTCTTGTAACCTACAACTTAGCTACTTAGCTGCGTTCCATGGGAATAACTTTGATGCCATGCCGCTACGTTAGCTTCGCATGGGTCACACTTTCAGACGCTGCCATTCCGATCACCATGCGCTGATCTACTTTTCCTAACTTTAACAAACTCCACAATATACATAAAAACTCTACTAAAGTATAAGGAAAAGACAGAAAACTCGCTCGCAGGCCAACGCTCTCACTCCACACACATTCACCTTTACTCGCTCCCAGCATGCACTCAGAGAGAGCGAGAGAGAGAGTGAGAGATAGATAGATAGATAGATAGATAGATAGATAGATAGATAATATATTATATTATTTAAAAATATTATACAGTATATGGAAGCACTTTTCACTTCAAGTGTCAAAATTATACAAGAAAATATCTCCCGCTAAAGTACTTTTGTGAGAAATGTCTTTTTTGTCCTTGTCATGAGATTCAGACACAGTCCAGCCGTCTGAGTTTACAATGAAGTGTGCTGTTCTGCTATGAATTTCAAGAAGGCTAAGATGGGTTCAGGAGTCTCCCCCAATGTGTCTGGCCTCCAATTTCCTTCAGTTGTCTGACATGAAGTAGAATCCTTGCTTGGAGAAAGACTGATAACATGGAAAGGCATCTCACAGTTTAAAGCAACAAATGAAAATGCCATTGCCGCACCAGATATTTGCCACTCTTCAATGCACAGGAATGGTTTACTTCAGTCAAAACCTCTGCCAAATGTCTACTGTGCATAATCCCACAATTGGAATATTAAAATGTATTTGTATTTTTTTTCTGCATCATGAGCATCACTAAGCAGAAAATAATTCTGGTGTTTCCAAACACTCTTTCAATTATTGGTCAAGCAAAAAGCCCCATTCCCAAAGTCACACCATAGCTTTTAGTCCCACCCCCAGAAAAATGAGAGGCACGACAGGTGGGTGTAGAAACACGGGGAGTGCAGGCGAGGAACCAGGATGAAAACAGAGACATGACAGATACGTGACAGTTTGATGATCTGAAATATTTAAGTGTGACAAACATGCACACAAAAAAAGAAGAAAAGAAATCAAGAAGGGGGCAAACTCTTTTTCACACCACTTTAGATATATAAATATTATTATACTTTATTTCAAGCATTTCTTTTTTACACAGTGCAATGGCGGAGCGCAACCCACATTATTTACTGTGTTTATCTCTCACTTTACTATAATCGTTTTTCGGAAGAAAAGTTTTTATTTATTTTTTTATTTTGGGGGAAAGGGAAGTGACCATACATGTATGGAAGCATGATTGTGCATTTAAAATATTGGTGAGACCATATTGAAAGACATTTAAAACTACACGTGTTTGAAAAGTTATACTCTGCTGTCATACATTCATATTCATCTGTGTAAGTATAATTTACTAAAAGATATCATTTACAAAAGACACTGTTAATTGTCTGTTATTATTTATCATCCATCTAGTTTATTTTTCTTTAAGTAATCATTTACTTTAAGTACATTCAACAGGTTTACTACTAGAGTGTTTACACAGTATTGATAAAAGTTTAGACTGATAGTATAATGTAAATACACATTCCCCAAAAAGACACATTTACACTTAATAGAGGAAATTGAGTGTTGTGCCAAAGGGTGTTAAGAGAGGTTACTTTTAATTAGTCGAGATACTGTTTTGTTTGAACCCAAGTGCTCATATACTACAATTTTGAGAGGGTAAAGGTTGCTACATAGATATTAATAATGTTCTTGATGGCAATAATTTCATGTGAATGACAACGTAAATGAAGATAAATTCTCTTCTGATTTGAAGTCAAGTCAAGTCAAGTCACCTTTATTTATATAGCGCTTTTTACAATGTAGATTGTTTCAAAGCAGCTTTACAGGAAAAACAATATAAACAAAGTTTGTTTGGCTGAACAGAAGCCCCAAAAGAGCAGGCGAATCAATACAATTGATGAATTTTAAGTGTTAAGTTTCCCCAACTGAGCAAGCCATAGGCGACAGCGGCAAGGAACCAAAACTCCGGCAGGTGACGTAACGAATGAAGAATAGAATGGAGAAAAAACCTTGGGAGAAACCAGGCTCAGTCGGGGGACCAGTTCTCTTCTGGCCAAAGCCAAACAGTACATGATTATTATATTGACAACAATTCAAGTCCAATATGAAGTCCAATTTGGTCCGGTTGGAGATGGGTTCATGATCGTCACAGGGGAGGGTCTAGTAGAGTCACGGTCTCCGCAGACACTTCAGGGTAGTGCTGTGCTCGTGTCCAGGTCCTTCATCTGATCTGGATACGGCCCGGATCCGGCTGACCACGGTAACCTCGGAATAAACAGAGAACAATATCAGCGTAGATGCCATTCTTCTTCTGATGTATCGAGTACATCAGGTGTTATGGGAATGTTCTCGGTTCCGGCTTATCTAAATTATGCAGCCTAACAATCATTTTACATGATTTGGATTAAAATGTATGTATAATGTGTTATGTGTATGCCAGGTTGAAAAGATGTGTTTTTAGTCTAGATTTAAACTGACAGAGTGTGTCTGCTTCCCGAACTGTATTAGGAAGACTGTTCCAGAGTTTAGGAGCTAAATAGGAAAAGGATCGACCGCCAGCAGTTGACTTTGATATTCTAGGTATTATAAGCTGGTCAGTATTTTGGGATCGCAATAGACGTGAAGGACTATAATGTGTTAAGAGATCGCTCAAGTACTGGGGAGCTAAACCATTTAATGCTTTGTAAGTAATTAGCAAGATTTTAAAATGTATTCGGTGATTAATAGGAAGCCAGTGCAGGTTTGACAGAACTGGGCTAATATGCTCATATTTCCTGGTTCTAGTAAGAACTCGAGCTGCTGCATTTTGGACCAGCTGGAATTTGTTTATTAAGCGTGCAGGGCAACCACCTAGTAGAGCATTACAATAATCTAGCCTTGAACTCATGAACGCATGAACTAACTTTTCCGCATTCGTCTTAGAGAGCATATGTCGCAATTTAGATATATTTTTAAGATGGAAGAATGCCGTTTTACAGATGCTAGAAACATGGCTTTCAAATGAAAGATTGGTATCAAAGAGCACACCCAGGTTTCTAACTGACGACGAAGACTTGACAGAACAGCCATTGAGTGTTAGGCAGTAGTCTAGATTATTACGCGCTGAACTTTTTGGTCTAATAATTAGAATCTCTGTTTTTTCAGAATTAAGCAGTAGAAAGTTATTAGTCATCCAATTTTTTATATCGGTTATGCATTCTGTTAATTTAGTGAATTTGTTTGTTTCATCCGGATGAGAAGAAATATAGAGCTGAGTATCATCAGCGTAACAATGAAAGCTAATGCCATGCTTCCTAATAATTCCGTTCGTGGATTTGAAGAGAAATATCAGATGACCAAGTCCTGTCTGTGGACGAAAGTAGAGATGTGAACGGAGGAGGTTAATTAGTTCCTGAGCAAGGCAATAAATCTGCTGATAATACTGAACGGACCTTGTATATAGGGATGCTGTTATTTGTGTTGTTTTCCATTAAGTAGACATGGATCAACTGCAAGCATGACTGATGTGACTTGCCACAACCAACACAACATTTAAATCTGTGTAATTCTATTTAAATATCATGCCAATAATGTCTGAAATCTTAGATAAACACTTGCTGGTTCATTCAGGAACACCATTCGCATGCTGTGCCTCAAGACTATTTGGTCTTTTACGTTGCGCTCTTTAATATGCATAGACTTGCTAATTAAGCCCATCGAATTCTAATGATGTGGCCATGCGAGCACTCTGTCAGCTTAGAGGAAAGGTGCATTCTGCAAACCCTCTGCTCTACAGCTGTGTCACTAACTGAAGGTCTGGCATGATCTAATTAGTCAAGTTTTAATGTAGTATGGGATGCTGGTTTGCTGTTCTCCAGCAAGATCAGCACTTTACCACCTCTAACAAGCATAAACCAACCTGGAATACATGCTGGTTTATGCTGGATTTTTCATCAAGGTAAATCCATACAGTAATAACTTGAGATATGAGCATAATCCGTTTCAGGACGCAGCTCAACTCGAGTTGCTCGTATCTCAAATCATTTTCCCCATTACAAATAACAGAAAAGCAATTAATCGGTTACGGCCCTCTAAAAAACTCCCTTATTAGTGCTAATAACAATGGAAAAACGTTTTTAATTACTATAGAGACACACACACACACACACAATTATAGTATTTAAGGATTCCTGTGATATAAAATAAAATGTGGTTTTAAATATGAGTTCTTACCTTCGAGAAAGACGATACAGACATGTGCGCAACGTGTGCCGCCATGTTAGTTTCCGCAGCAGTTCAGAGAATCTAAACTGTCTGATTTACAACACGTAAATTCAATCACTTTTCCCGAAATACATGACAGTAAGTGTTCGATGAAGTGGGAGAATATGTGGAATGTGTATCTGATATGAAAAAAACAACTAGTCAATTTATAATTGAACGGATTGTTATTTCCGCTTTTATAGACATCAGTGTGTATTTTTCAAAATATAAATGCATTATTTTGCGAGTACTTATTAGTATTTAAACATCTGAAACATACAATAAAGGTTGAAAACACTGAATAGTTGATATATGACCAGCTTTGAGCGCGTCTGGATCAGCGCCAGCCAACACACACTTAATATTTTAATCACACTGGTGTGATCGTACGCGTTCAAATGTAGATTTAAATGTAAGATTAAAACGTCATTTGAAATATAAAATCTTGTGGGGGGTTTTGTGGAGGGAGGGATAGCTAAAAACGGGAGCATGAAATCTCATCTGCAGGCAATACACACGTGCAAACATTCCCCACATGTGCGCACTCCTTCTCTCTACTGCTGATTTTGCTTATGCACACACTTTTATTTTAGTCAACGAATACAAGAAGTGAAGGAGTGAGGTTGCATGGGCTATTCCAAGTGCTCCACCATTAGCGTCAACGTCTGTAAGCGTGCTCGTATCTCAAATATTAACTCGCATCTCAAAGCAAAAAAATTACTCAAAGGCTTGTGTCTCAGAATACTTGTGTGTCTGGCCGCTCATATCTCAAGGTATTACTGTATTAACTTCTTGTTTATTAAACTATTGTATAACTGATGTCATAGTTTTGTTGTTGGCCTTTAGTATCATGGCTTGTTTTTTTGCCTTACCAATAAAATAGTCCCAAACAAACCCACAGCAGAATCATCTGTTCATTTTAGAGTTTAAGCGTCACACATTGAGGCGTTGCTGAATGGGTCATATAATGAGCTTTTGAACTATTTGACTGGGTGAATAATTCAGATTTTGTCATTCTTAAATTCAGTGTTTTGGAGTTTTAGAAAGACACTATTTTTCTTCCAGCATTAATAAGCATTTTTTAACAAATTGGTTGAGTGAAGGATTCAATGACTTGCTAACAGAGTTTGCATGCAAAATTGCGTAACCTCTGGGTAATTACTTTATGGGCAAAAAGTGTGAATGTAATCTAAATGTACTAGATTTGTCATGTTGATCTACTAGCACCATTTATGTCACTTCTCTGCAATTAACAGATCATCTAATGTGTAGTAAAGTGTCCATTGAATCTCGCTGGAAGTAGTAGTTCATCCGGGCACATGCTACTTTATGAATACTGTAAATTCAGACATACCACTCTTTTCAAGAACAATTTTTGCCTACCATATAGTAGGGAATCATAGTTGTCAAATATTCTCGTTGCATACCCAGATGCTATGCCACTGGTCAAAAATCCAATCTTTCTGGAACTTGAAAACCTCGGACAAGCAGACAGTGAAATGTCTCAGTGCTGTTCACCAAAATATCACCATAACTGCTATATCACCACTCTGCAAATTTGAGGAGAGGACTGGAACTAACTTTTGGATGAGTGATTGAAAAATGCTATGCACTTGCCAGCATACAAAAGCATACTGCATGAGATCAGAGCTGATTGAACAGGGCACTGAAATGTAACCCCAAACTTTGAAGGAGCATCCTTCAAAATACCATTAAGATCCTATTCCCCTTAAATATATCACAGTCATTGAATGTTGGTTCCCTTTCTAGGGAAATCGAGCTGTGTCGAAATGGGAACCCTTTAGCATGATTGTCTCTGAAGCACAATAGAACAACACTGTGTGAATGCATGCGGAGGACAGCATGAGCCAGGAGTATAAAAGGCGCACCAAGACCCGGAAGCGGCAGCTTTAGTGTCTTCAGGAAGCGCTGGAGCGAAACATGATGTGTATGCAGATATGACAAAGCAAACAGGCAGTGTGATTGTGTGGCTATGCAGAGAAAAGCAAGGATGCACACAGTCTTTCATTGATTGTTGGGAGCGAGCATGCACAGTCAGTGTTTGAGGACACTGACTGAGCTACTTCTAGCAGCAATACTCTGCAAGAGAAGACGCTCCCGCATGGCATGCATGGTCAGCGCTCAAGGTAGATTCCATGTAGATTGCCCAATCCCATCTCACAGTCTTCAATGAGGCTGCTCAGGTTCGTGGTTTCGGTCCCGCTGCAGCTGAGGCTCAGCGGGGATCCCGCTGTTACCTGAGTCTACCCTCACCCTAGTTCCGGAAGCACACCCTAAAAAACGGTTTCGTCCGATTTGGATTGGATGCGGGCTTCAACGATCCAGTTCTGAGGAGCTGGATGGTGTTACCATACTGATGAAGAGGCATTTTTTAGACACCTCTCTTTCCTGAGAAGGCTTTTATTTCAGCAGGCTGTCAGTCGGGGTTCAACCAGAGGTTCCGCCAGCCTCTGCGGTTTCATGCCTTTTTGGTTGACTAAGCAACACTAGTCTGGAGTGGCTATGCGCCTGTGCTCTGTCCCTCCGAGGGGGGCCACCTCCCTAGGTGTCTGAAGTAACCTGGTATTGTGGTTAGCATGGATCTCTCCGTGTGCCTCAATGCCTCCTTTCTTAGCTGCTCCAGGGCCTTGGCAAGAAAAAACATGGAGAATTGGCTCTCAACCGAGGTTGCTGAGGTCCTCTCTCCACTCCAGAGCCCAGTCTAAGAGGAGTATAGGGAACCTAGCTTACGCTAGGTGAGCCTGCAGTACATGGGGGTCTCACCTGAGTTCCAGGACCTGCCCGGGGTTTTTCCCCTTCCTATCGGCGAGGTCCTTCCCTCACTCCTTCTCCTTTATCTTAGGAGGTTTAGGCCACTTTCTGGGGCCCTACTTCTGTCCTGCGGGCATTTCCCCTCCCGTTGTGATGCCAAGAAGGTCTGCAGCCCAGTGTAAGAACTGGGCACCTATGTTCACATGGGGCTGAGGCAGATCGTCTGTTCGTGCATCTCTTGCTCGGGCTTCGGGCCCACTCATTTGGAGCAGGGCTTTCGACAGGACTATTCCTGTAATTTCTTGCGGCTGGCTGTGCCTTCCCGCTTCCCGCTTCCCTATCTAGGTCTACTCGTTAGGCCATGTTCTCACTCTGGGAACGCGTGCTTCTCTGAGGCGGCATTGGTATCTCGTTCTCATTGCATTGTCAACGCAGCTCGAGTTCCCTAGAAAGGGAACGTGTCAGGTTATGTATGTAACCCTAGTTCCCTAAGAGGGAACGAGACGCTGCGTCTCTCAGCCTCAGCTCCTGTGAATGCCGGACTTGCTTTAGACACTGGGCAAGCTTCCGCTTCCGGGTCTTGGTACTCATTTTATACACCTGGCTCATGACATCATCCACGTGCAGTCAAACAGTGTTGTTCTATTGTGCTTTAGAGACAATCACGCTAAAGCGTTCCCATTGTGTTGTCGACGCAGACTCTCATTCCCTCTCAGGGAACTAGGGTTACATACGTAACCTGAGACGTTTTCTGTAAGATCCAATTGAAAATGGTATGCTGCTATTCTTATACTTTATGATTGCAGTTAAAATATACATTTTTATTGAACAGATTAAAAAAAAAAATCATAAAAGTCGGGGGGATTTTCTTATTTTTTTCCTTATAAATGTATGAGGTGGGATAAAAGGCTTACCAGCATGGGGAAAAAGGAACATTATTTAAACAAATATGTTTTTTCTAGTCTAAGTTAATACTAGTTCAAAATAATCACTTTAGCAATGTTTGCACTATTGTCTGTTTATTTTGATAAATATACTGTCATTAAATTTTTTATATAAAAATATATTTTAAAAATATAGAAACAAAATTATTTAAATATTCTGAGAGTAATAAATTAGATCCCATAATAATTTAATATAAATTTAATGTACTTACATTAAATCATATTTTATGACATGATTAATTTCATGTTTTCTTTATATAGTTTCATTATAAATGTGGTGATTGATCACTGTGATTTTGCCAAGTAAGACATGTTCCTGAATCAATATATTTTGTTGATATTGGAACAACATTCCTGTCCAAAAGTGTAGTCCTATCCCTACCCTTAAATGGGGAATGACAGGTGAATAATGCTGATGTAGAAGCACATAATCCTGATTGTAAACCTCAAATATGATTAGTTGACTGGAATGTTGTTCCAGGATCAACAAAGATGTAGGTGAAATCAAGTAGATCAAGTTCATCTACTTGGTGAAATCAAGTTCACCCAAATACCACACTGTTACATATTGTTCTGTTATTGGAAAAACTGTTGCTTTTATTTAGCGTGACCCTTGTCTCTAAATGTTTTCAATAATTTTAGCATTCTGATTTGCTACTTAAATCTAGAACATTAAAAACAAAAGCATATCAAATATTAGATCAAAATAGCAGTTGACACGGCAGTGTCAAAAAGTGTCAACAACCGTGTCAAAAAGCAGGAAAATTTTAACACTTGTGAAACTTGAAGAGTAGATGACTTGCAGCAAATTTTTGTGCCATATACTGTTTTAAAGGGAAAAAAAAAAAAAAAGTAGCATTTTTACCCCTTTGTACCCTATTTATTTTATGGAATTATGCTGAAGAACTGCATGCAGAACAATGCATATATTTTAATTCCCCTTCTTACATTGTGGGTCATAAAGCTTTTAACCTAAAACTAGCATAAACAAGACCAACCATGCTCAGATTAAGAACTGTGTGAACAAAAGGCGAACCATCACAGCATGTATGGACCTACTGTAAAGGAATGAGTCATTACTCATTCCTTCAGATGACAGATTAACAGAGATAGATAGATAGATAGATAGATAGATAGATAGATAGATAGATAGATAGATAGATAGATAGATAGATAGATAGATAGATAGATAGATAGATAGATAGATAGATAGATAGATAGATAGATAGATAGATAGATGATAGATAGATAGATAGATAGATAGATAGATAGATAGATAGATAGATAGATAGATAGATAGATAGATAGATAGATAGATAGATAGATAGATAGATAGATAGATAGATAGATAGATAGATAGATAGATAGATAGATAGATAGATAGATAGATAGATAGATAGATAGATAGATAGATAGATAGATAGATAGATAGATAGACAGATAGATAGATATGTCTGGCACTGTAATTGTTCATAGGAGCTGAGATACTATTTTTCAAAGTGCAAATGCTAAATCTAATGCTAACTCTTTTTACAAAGCTCTTTTGATAAAGTGCTGATAAGAAGAACTTGGCAGAAAAGTGCATTGTACACTTGAAATTATCTCCGGATGACATTGCCTGGTCTCTCTGCCCCAGTTGTGTTCTCTCAGGAACTATTCCACCTTGCTCTTGCACGTAAAACAGATGCAGAAGGGGCTGGTCATCCATCCTGCAGCAGGCAGGCTCTCATCGAGCTGTTCTCCTCTCCAGGTGAACGCTATATGAGCTGATAGTGCCTCAGACACAGTCAAGGACTCTGCTGGCCTTGCACTTATCTCAAGTTGCTATTCAGGAAAAGTGCTCGTGTGCAGTGATATGTGTAGAACAAAGACAAAAGTCGACCAGGTCAAAACCATTTAACATTTAGGATTTTTTTTATTTTTTATTTAATGTTTACGTGTTGAATTTTTTTTAATTTTTTATGTTATTCATAATATCTTTATTATATGAAAAGTAAGTTACTTTTGTCACTTATTACAGTCAGCTGACTGAGACTCTCCTTCAGGGTGGAAGGGCTATATTTAGGAATGCAAGGTTTTATTACGTATAATATTGTGTATGTCTGTGTATGCACTGCTCAAAATAAATATGGAAACACTTAAATCACACACTGAATCTCAATTAATGAAATTGAGTTTGAAAATCGATATTTATATACATTCTATAATTTGTTAAAAACAGTCAATGGAAATCAAAATTATAAACACTCTGAGGGCTAGATTCAAAACATACCAAAAACCACTGTAAAAAATGACATGCTCTTTTCTAGTGTGGAAGTGTTATATTTGGCTTACAGATTTGTATATATTGTCACAGTTATGGATTCTTATTTGGATTTTCTGTTTCCCTGCCCTGTTTAGTTTTGGTTTTCTGATTATGTACTGGTTTGTTTCTATAGTTACTGCTGTGTGTCATCTAGTTCTCGCCATATTTATACGTAAAAGAGTGTATATATGTATTACGTAAATACGTATTACATACACATAAATACATGTGTATACAAAGTGGAATCCGGTTATCTCAACGGCCTCGGGGGTTGCAAAAAGGCATCGAGATAACCGATTATTGAGATAACCAACAGCCAATATGGCGATTTATTTGATGAAGCGATTGGCATGCTATAAAAATGTACATACACTGTATATGTTTTCTAACAACAAAAGGCATATGTGCACCAACTGACAACAGAGATTTACCAGTATACAATAAAAAAACGCCTTCTCCATCATTGCAAACACAAATTCGCTCACAGCTTAAACAGTCATAACATTTTCGTGAGGTCATCATGCTGTACTAGATTGCATACTTTCTTGCGTTCTACCTGTCTAATGTGCTTTCTCAACAAATGCGGCTTCGTTCTGTCTTTTAACAACCGGGTTCTTCAATCCGCAGCGGCGCTGAGCAGAGCGCGTGTCAGAACAAAGTATGAGGCTTAGATAAACACACACACAGCTGCTTTTGTTCTGACTCGCGCTCTGCTCAGCACGTAAGAACGATATGTGCCTTCACTTCAGAGAGTTCTGCGCATGCGCAGTGAACTAGGTACGCGCATGAGACACGACATAACCATGTGAAGTGGCAAATTTGACCCTCCTTTGTGCTCAAGATATTAGTGTTCGGCAACATTAAGGAATCGACATTACTGAAAAGAAAATGCTAAGACAAATAGGGAGTTTGGCGGTTCCACTTCAAAAACGTCGACATAATAGGATTGGCGAGTTAACCATGACTCGAGATAAGTGAACTCCACTGTATTTATATATGTGTTTATATATTCCAGAGTGTGACTTGAATGTCATTCAATCAGTGCCAGCTTGAAGAAGCACTGCCATTTTGTGACTATTTTGAGGTATCAATCTATATAGTACTGCTCAGAAAAAAGACCCAGAAGCCTGCTTCATATCTGTGCTGATGGATGCCTCTAAACCAGAGACAAATGAAAGGATGACTTGTGTTTTAATGTGCTGAGATATATGGGCACTCTGGGAGAGCGAGAGATGGAGACAAAGCAGCAGTCTTCTTGAAGGCAATGTCACCATGGTTAATGCACATTAGTACGCCAACCAACAAAGCCTCTGACATTCATTGATAAGGCACAGATGCCTGAGGGAAACTGATGGAATTTGAATGTGTCTAAAATTGAACTGAGGGTTATGGCACGTATCTTGGCAGAAAAACTTTTTTTCTCATCTTTTGTGAAGGGCACAGTCAACCCACCCATTGTAACACATCCTACTAATATCAAAAGCATTGGCTAAATTACTGTGGCAGGAAAAAGGCAGGAGTGCCATGCCCACTCAAAATGGCACATTTTTGAGCCAAGTATATATATATAGATAGATAGATAGATAGATAGATAGATAGATAGATAGATAGATAGATAGATAGATAGATAGATAGATAGATAGATAGATTTGTGTAATTAGTCAGTTTTTAACTAAAAATGTTTTAAAAATGTTGTGGCAGAAATGACTCTCATCGCTAATTTTCTAAGCCATGTGCTGTGTCTGCTTGTACTTAACCAGCGTTATGGTGCAATACCTACACCTACTGTATGTTGGGATGACTCACACAAACTGTAATTTATTCGGGAGTGAAGCTTGCTCGGTCAGCTCACAAGGTAGCTGACTGCACTCACTGTGATCGCCTCACATTTACGAATCTCTCTTCATAGGGAAGTTGCCTCGTGACTTTAATTGTGGGAGTCACAAATGGAGTTTGCTGAGGCCGAGAAAAGAATGTCACTTTTTCAGGCTTCACCTGCTAAGTCCAATGCTCTCACATCAGATCCAGAAACTCTCACTAGCTTATTCCGATCTGGCCGAGGGGATTATTATTGGCACAGAATTTGAGGCAGGCACTATCAGTGAGTTTACCCCCTTCATTACCCCTGAAATCGAGGAGCTGGTTGAGCTCATGGAGCACAGTTAGACTCGTGAGACTTCCCAGAGAGTTAGACACAGTTTCCCCCCTCGTGAAACTTCAGTTTCACCCCGATTTCCATGCTGAGCTGTTGTGATCATGGAGAAACTGGATTTGTCTCACGTAGTAAACATAACATGGGATCTCATAGCATATCTTTCCCCTGGTGCACTGCCTTCTCCGGTCTAAAATATGTCAGATTACATATAGACTGGTGTGCAAGGTCTACACGCCAGCAGGACAGACTGATAGCACCCTGCACACTATGGCAGTGCTGCAGGCTTATCAGGCTGACCTGCTGAAGCACCTAGATCAAGGGCAGGGACAGTCTCCAGATACAATTCTTGAACATATCTCTCCATTTGTGCCACCAAACAGATTGCCCATGCCATTGGCCTTTCCATGGATGCAATGGTGGTTATAGAGAGACATCTGTGATTGAACCTCTCAGGGATAAAGAAGAAGCAAAAATCCTTTCTCCTCAATGCCCAGGTCTGGACTGGATCACATTTAACATTACACTCTCCTGTCCGTTACCCCTTCCAATTATATTCATCTAGGCAATATAACTCTTCTCTGGTCCAAGGAAACATATGGACAATGTTGATAGAGTAGAAGTTCAATAGAGTACAATTAGCATCCGACTCTTGGGTCCGTTGCCCCCTCCAGTACAATGAGTTTGGAGCCAATAGGACAGACATAGTTAGAGCTATATTAGTAGAGCTATGTAGGTGTCACCAAGAATGGGCAATTAAACAGAAGAGTATGTCAATACAGTACAGTAATATCTTCCCCTCCAACAAGATAGGTCAAGGAGGTGAATGTGAAGATGTAGCTGTAGCTATGTTAGCACTCTTCTTGTAGCTTTGATGAAGAAGGGGGACTTTGTTGCTATTAGCATCACATTTTCTGAACTGTATCTCCTTCCAGCAAGATACTGTTTGTTTGCAGACATGGCTAGAACTAAGTTAGCACTTCCTGTAGCCTCATTAGGAATCTGTATTGGCAGGGTAGATGAGTAGACTTTATCGTTATTAGCCCTTAGGTTCGGAAGGAATGGGCAGTCCCCCTCAAGTATTGATAGTCTGGAGGTGAAGGTGCAGCACCAGTAAATTTCCTTGCTGCATCCAAGATCAAATAAGCAAACTTAAGCGGAGGCATGGGTTACTTTGCAGGAGAATGGCCCCTTCCAGTTTGTAATCAAATCTGAGGTAATAGCTTGTAACTTGGGTATGATGGAATAAGATGGAATAAGTGTTGGAACTGACGGAAAAAGTGTTCAAGGACTTTCTAAGTGTTACAACACTAGGGCGAGCAGGAACGTGTGCGAGGCGGAAAGGACGAGGAGTAACAGAACAACTGACCGGGTTTGTCGCCCAAAAGGACAATATTGTTTTGAGATGGCAGACCTGCAGAAGGCAAGATTCAGGCTGTTAAGCCTGGAGCAGCGAGACCGCTCACTGGAGGATCACACCCAGGACTTTTTAGATCTGGCGTGCCTAACCGATTACTCGGATGACATCCTGGTGGGCTTTTACCGCTGGACCCCAAACCCCCAAGTTGTGGCACGCCTGCCTGAGGGTGGTCCCCGGAATAATTTTGCTGGTTATGTGGACTGGGTATTGGCCTTCTTTGGATCCCCTTTCACTGTTGGCATCGCGGAAGAATCCACTTCTCAGGAGACCCAGTCAGCCATCTCACCCTCGACAGCAGTGCGCTCACCTGAGCTTTCGCCCGCACATCAGCGGACTGCACCTGTGCCCGCAGACAAACAGCCTGGACCAGTATGCCTCGCTGGTCAGTCTGTCGCCGCGCCCACAGTTCTACAGCCCGCTCCAGCGCCCGAAGCCAGCCAGGTGACGCTTGCAGCCATTTGGTCATCACTCCCGAGCTCCGCGTCCGAGTCATCGTTCCTGAGCCCCACGTCCGAGTCCCCAATCCCGAGCTTCGCGACCGGTGCCACGCCCCCGAGCCGCCGCCTTAAACGGGACCCGGGTGAGGATCCAGAGCCCGAGAGCCTCCAGCCAGAGCCCGAGAGCCTTCAGCCAGAGTCCGAGCCCAGCTTGCCAGAGCATCCCACTGACCTGGAACTCCCGCCGTGGCCTGAATCGCCGGACCTGCCTGGGCCTCTGGATTGGCCAGATCTCCTGTGGCCCGAACCGCCTCCGCCGGTGCAGCCGGCCCTCCCAGAGTCTCCGCCGGTGCAGCCGGCCCTCCCAGAGTCTCCGCCGGTGCAGCCGGCCCTCCCAGAGCCTCCGCCGGTGCAGCCGGCCCTCCCAGAGCCTCCGCCGGTGCAGCCGGCCCTCCCAGAGCCTCTGCCGGTGCAGCCGGCCCTCCCAGGACCTCCAGAACTCTGCCCAGAGCCACAGCCGTTCCAGCCGGTCCAGCCAGAGCCACAGCCGGACCAGCCAGAGCCACAGCGGTTCCCGCCGGTCCAGCCGGTCCAGCCAGAGCCACAGCCGCCGGATCCGGACCCAGATCCAGAGCCGGTTCCGCCAGATCCAGAGCCGCCGGATTCGGACCCAGATCCAGAGCCAGAGCCGGTTCCGCCAGATCCAGAGCCGGTCCCGCCAGATCCAGAGCCGTCCCGCCAGATCCAGAGCCGGTCCCGCCAGATCCAGAGCCGGTCCCTCCAAAGCCGGTCCCTCCAAAGCCGGTCCCTCCAAAGCCGGTCCCTCCAGAGCCGGTCCCTCCAGAGCCGGTCCCTCCAGAGCCGGTCCCTCCAGATCCAGAGCCTCCAGAGCCAGTACTCCTAGAGCCTCCGCCGCCGGTCGTCCAGCCAGAGCCTCCGCCGCCGGTCATCCAGCCAGAGCCTCCGCCGCCGGTCGTCCAGCCAGAGCCTACGCCGCCGGTCGTCCAGGCAAGGCCTCTGCCGCCGGTCCTCCAGCCAGAGCCTCCGCTGCCGGTCCTCCAGCCAGAGCCTCCGCCGCCGGTCCTCCAGCCAGAGCTAACTTCGCCGATCCTCCTGCCGGCCGAGCCCAAGCCTCCAGAACTCCGCCCAGAGCCCAGTGACCTCTGCCCCAAGTCCCAGCGCGCCTCGCTCAGTCCAGAGCCGAGGCCCCCTAAATTTCCAGCTCCACCAGGGTTCCTTGTGTTTTTTGCGCCACCATGGGGGGCTGCGCCACCTTGGCCCCCAGAACTATCTGCTCCTCTCGGGATCCCAACTCTTCCAGCACCACCGTGGAAGACTGCGCCACTCCGGGCCCCTGAACTCCCGGCACCACCCTGGGACTCTGATCGCCTGGCCTTGCCCTGGAGGCCACCCTGAGCTTTCATATGCCTATTTAATGCATGTTTCCATGTTCCATGTGATCAGTGTTCCTTGTTCTATGTTTCTTCCAGGCTCTGGTGTTGGTGTGTCCTACTCTTGGTTTCATGTCTGTTTCTTTCCTTGTCTTGAACTGTCCCCCCTCCGGGTCACCCGCCCACCCGCCCACCCTCCACAACTATCTCTTCCTAGGCGCCTGCCGGGAGGGGGGGGGGTAATGTCACACTTGATCCTGTCTTTCTGTGTCTTTGTCACTTCCCTGTCACTGAGGTCATGGGGTCACTTCCTGTTGTCACTCCCTGTCTATTGTGATATCACTTCCTGTTCACTTCCGGGGCTTTCTAGAACCTTCCACACCTTTCTAGTTTCAATTACCTCGTCAGTGTCTCCAGGTGTTTCCCATGTCTGTCTCTATTTATACCCTCTTGTGTGTCGACTTTGTTCCGTGTTCCTGGTGCTGTAAGTGTTGTGTGTGGATGCAATCTCTGAGTCTCTCCAAGTGTTTCCTAGTCTCCTGGTTTTTGCACGACAAGTGCCGTTTTCTGTTTATATTTAAAGTGGTTTTGTTTTCGAGTTTAAATAAAGTGAGTTTCCGTTTGGAACCTGTTGCTCCTCGTCCATCCACTCCGCATCGCACACGTTCCTGCTCTTCGCAGTGTAACACTAAGTATGAAAATTATCCCCTCTTTACATTGATATCCTGAAGGTGAACTAGGGCAAAATGGAACCAATGATTGAACATGACATATGAATTTATTTTTCCTTTAGTGTAGAAAGCATGGAGTTCAAGGAGGGAAAGACATAAACAGGTTGTTTGTTTACAGATAAAGATTCTAATTACAAAGCAAGCTGAAGACAGCATGTTAATCATGCCTTCCTATTCCCCAGTGAGTACTGCTGGTGCTATATGCAATGTTTTGGCATCCATGGTAATTTCCTGGCTCTGAGAAGTCATTACCCAGTTGTCAATAAAACCACCTGGTACCACGCAACACAACAGACACGCCCAGTATCGCATATTTCCACCATCTCTTCTGCAGCTTCTTCATATAAAATGGGACTTTTCTCTTTGAATTAACACACACCAGTCTCTGAGAGCAGAGCAGTATTTGCACCTGATAACAATTAAATGCACTTTTCTGCTTATCAGTTGCTGACTGAATGTGTTTTCTTTTAAGCATTTAACATTGATGTACTACTAGTGTGCTTAAGTACTTTGTTAGTATCCTCTGATCAATTAGCGGTCTTGTAATGGGCTGCTTAGTGTCAGACTAAGAGAGATTTTGGCAACTGATTTAACTTAACATTTTAAGTCTCTGTGCTGCCAAACAAAAGGATATCTATAAATCTATCTATCTTATAAAAGTGTTTGTAATTTTTAAGAAAAATACATGTTAACTGCAGCTTAACTATGAATACTGAAAAACTGTGGTTTTTGCAAGTAAATACTATAAATGACCTCATAATTTATGATAGAAAAAAAGAAACCGTAATTATAAAAATAAATAAATAAATCAGTAAAAGGACATTCCCAGACTTCCCTTTGTTACACTTCAAATATGATTACATTTTTATAAATATTTTTGTTCCCTTTCATGGGAACTCGAGCTGCATCTAAATGCTAGGGGAATGCCTTGGCATGTAGTCTTGTGAAGCACTGTGAAATCAATCGCACGATTGCGGAATGATCATCGCGGGTCGGTATTATCATGATCCAGGATCATAAAATGGCTTTGAGTGTCTTCAGCAAAGCTCTGTGTCGGTTGTGTTTGTGTGAAGCTGAATGATCTGTGTGTGTGAAACTCTGAAACTCTGATTGATCTGTGTGTGTGAAAGAGTTGGACGTGTTAATGTCAAGGCAGGAGAGAAAGTTTCGCCATCTTCCTCCCAGGCCTATGAGGTTGAGGTTGAGGTTGTGAACCGAGGTTGTGTTGAGGTTGTGAACCGCACTGTGGCGCGACTTTAAAAAAATATGACTGCCGAGACCAGGGACGCTGATCCTAATAAAAGCATCTGGATTAATATCTCCTGCGCGATTCCATCCCAGCGTCGGAGGTATATACCCGGCACTGCCCACCAAGCCATGCGGGTCACTATACTCTGGGGGGCAGAGCAAATTCCGCTCTTACCTGGCATTTTTAGGCTTAAGCACCCTACTTCTACTGCAGGTTTTACAAGCGGAGTTGCTCAGGGACCTCAATAAGGGTGAGGGCTCTCTCTCCGGGCCACAAGGAAGTTGGCCACTCCAAGAATATGACTCTGGCAGCTTCTGAGAGTTTTTATAAAAAAGAATTGTTAAAAAAATCCTGACGTCCCTCTTTCACCTTCAGACTTTTTGGGCGACTTGGTCTGAAGATCTGTTCAGGAATCCTGCGGGTGTCGTTCAGTGACGTTCAGTGATCCTTAGGGGTCACTACACCCAAGTAGAGTGCATCCAAGCTGAGTGATCTAAGGACCGTCTCCTCTACTAAGAAGACTATGAGCAGAGGTCCTGACACCAAGGGTGTCTGACCTCACATTGGCAATCCTCCTCAACTGCTGCCTCCGAGTCGGGTTGCTTTGGGGAGTCGCACCCTCCTAGATTTTCTAGCAGGTTCTAGTCTCTAGGACCCATAACTCATTACCTGTAACTCCTTGTCAATGCATATGCTATAGACGGATGTACCCTTACGGTTTTGGAGTTGTCAGGGTTCTGCCACATTCGGTCTAGTAATCTCTTGTGGTTGTGGCAGAGCTCTGACACTACCGTGATGTCTCGAGTTGTATGTGCGTACGCGTGGCTTCGAGTGTTCGAGTCGCGTCCACGCGTGTCTGTGTGAAGTCTTTTATGTTATGATGTCCAGTCCCGATACTTTGGACTCATTCATGACTCGTGTGTTCGTCCTTGTCCTGAGCGCGCGAGCCGAGTGCTTCCTCATTTTCATGCACTCTGTTTTGTGAGTGAGCATGGTTCAAGCGCTGCGCGAGCCACGTTCTCTCGGGTCTGTGTGCAGTGTTGTGAGCATGTGGTTTGTGTTATCAGCCGTGTGCTTTCATGTTGTGTTTTTGTGATGCGTCTTTGTTTAATGTGAACAATTGTCGATTGGCTGCGTGTTTGTCTCGTCAATGTGTAACCCTCCCACCTTGTTTCCCTACTTAACTTTAATTTGCCTCTGCTGGTTCCCAATCATCCCAATTCAGTTCCTCATGTGTGCTTATATTCTCCCAGTGTTTGCTGACTTGTGCTGTCTCATCGTCATTTCACGGCTGTGCTTCCTGTGTTAGTCTAGTGTCCAGTCATGCTCAAGTCTTGTCCTAGTCCTAGTCATAGTCCTAGTCGTGTTCCTAGTCTTGTTTTTCCCTCTCGGGGTAGTTTTTGTTGTGTTTTTGATTTTCTTTCTAAAATCCCCACGCCTCTGCATCTGTGAGTCCTCGTACTTTCCTCACCGTCCCTGACAGGAGTGGCCCTGAGAGGTCACTCCCTCATAACACAGCCTCGAGAGGCTGTTTTCTTTGGAGAGTCTCTGGTCTCGTATTTACGCCTAACAGAGGTTTCCCAATGGGTTCTGGAAAGCAGATCTAGGGGCCATCGACTTGTTGTCCATAATTCGGCAGCATGGCAGTAGTCGCCTATCATATGTGAGTAGGTGTACTGTCGAAGCAGGGGCTGAGACCTGGGGAAAATTTGGGAACTTCCCACGGTTCTCTGCGGTCTCCTCTTTCTTCCAGCCCCTATTTTGAGCTGGATTGTAGGTTTCAGATGTGACCAAGGCTACGTCCGAATCTTTCCCTGATTGCCCTGCTCCCGGGAATTCTGGAGAGAGTGCCCCCTCCGAGGGGGCCTAGCGCATAGTTTCCAGTCTCTCAACCAAGGTTGCTGAGACCACTCTCCTCTCCAGAGCCCCCACCACCAGGAAACTCCACACCAAACTCTACAGGGTTCTTTCCTCCAACCCAAGAAGTCTATGTGGCTGCCTTGCTTACCACGTACCTCCAGGTGACTCGTTCTCTGTACTTGTTTCCTCATGGCTTGAGGCTTTTGTCCTCTTCCCTCTTCTGTCCTCTTTGGTGATCATGTCCAGTATTTAATAACAAGGTAAATCCAGTGTGAGCACTGGACCATGATGTCCACTAGGTCTCCCTGTGGCATAGGACCAATTAACTGTTCTTTTGCTCGGGACACTTGATTGGGCCCCGGCATCTAAACTACTTTGAGCAGATAGATAGCTGAGGCTATCTCTCTGGCTTAGAAATCAGACGGATTTCCTTCTCCATGAGGTTCTGGGCCCACTACACTAGGAGCGTGGCTGCCTCTATGGCTTTCTCACAGGGGTCTCTCTTGCTTGTGTTTGTGCTGCTGGTCCTTCTCACACACATTCCAGAGGTACTACCAGCTGGACCTCTACTCCACCCCGGGGACGAGGATGCTCACGTAGTGAGCTGCGACAGACCTGCGGCTGGCGTCACTGAGGTGGCGTTGGCATATAATTCCCCTAGCGTTTCGACGCAGTCCGAGTTCCCATGAAAGGGAACTTTTCGGGTTACGTATGTAAGGGGGAACAAGATGCTGCATCATTTACCTCAGCTCCTTGCATCTCCGTGCATGCTTCAGAAACTCTCTGAGCTGCCGCTTCCGGTTCCCGGCGCCCTTTTATGATCCTGGATCATGACGTTACCTACCCACAACGATCATTCTGCAGTCGCGCGATCAATTTAACAGTGTTTCATGAGACTACAGGCATTTCCCTGGCGTTTCAATGCAGTATACATATGTAACCCCAATTTTTTTTAATGCATAATGTACTTTAATGTGTTTCTTGTTGCATTTTATGTTATTTGATTAATGTTTTTATCGCATTAATTTAGTGTTGTGTGTTCTGATAGTGTTTTGCACAAATATGACCCTGTGCACACTCAAATATTGAATTATTGGTTTTTTTTATGAATAGATCACTTTTGATTAACTCAAATACGCTGTGGGAACACCCATGCCCACGCTGCCATAGCACCAGTTGAATGTCAGATGGGATCGCGGTAAGATGACAACACCTGTGCCCCTGGTGTGGAGTCTTAAGTGAAGCACGTAAAATCTAAGAAAAGTGGAGAGGACCAGTCTGCGGTAGCACAAACTTCCTCCATGTAGACTCCAGCCAAAAGGGTTTTAGATGCAGCCATACTCCTAGTAGAGTTGGCTTGGATTGCCAGAGGTTTGGGCAGCCCAGCCAACTCATAAGCCAGTGAAATGGCCTGAAATATCCACTTTCTCATTCTCTTCCTGAACACAGGGGACCCTTTTTAAGAGGGTCTAAAGCAGACAAACAGCTTTCACTACAGGCACCTCTGTAAATGTAAGTGCCTGCCTCAACCGGATGTCTGCTACCTAGTTTTTGTGAGTGCAGCTTCCTTTAGGACCACAGGAGAATTTGGTGCACCAGTTTGAAAATTGGACTTCGAGCGCAACCCCCTCTTATGGTTTATGTAGGCGACCACAAATGTGTTGTCTGACTGAACAAGCATATGGAGTGACTGGCCTAGCTTTATCTTTTTTATCACTGATAAGATAGACATACGAGCATTGAAATCGAATCCCAAACCCCACCCAGAAAAGTGGTCCACTGTAATGGAGAACCCACACTTTTCTTTGCATTTATCCTAAACCTCAACATTTTTAAGTGCGTGACAACGGCATCTCAATGTCGAAACTGTGGCCAACACTGTGGGTAAGACTCCCATGAATCTGGGCAGATGAGACAGAAACCGAATAGTATAACCCTTTTCCCTTGAAGCAGCGCAGCAGCAGGGAACTACTGAACTGGGAGCTCTTGAGCACTCCTTAGTGGGGGTGAGCATTCCGGTGCCACTTTGTTTCTCGCTTGTTGCGGACTGCTGCACCCTGAACCATGCAAGGTAGTAGGATTGGCAGACCGGCTCCCTGGGAGCACAGTTGTGAAACAGGCACCATGAAATGAGGTGTGCACCACTTCTCTTCGGTGAGGACTGCCCTCAAAGTATTGTACCACCACTGGTATTGTACAGTAAGTGGAGGACAAGTGAGGGCATTCTTCCAGTCCTCCTGCTTTCTGGGGGAGTTCGAAGACAGTTTCAATCAGAGTTTCAATCAGAGTCCGAATCAGAGTTTCAAACCCCTCTGATATATCCATTTACAATCCCCAAGACCTAGATCTGGGTCTCAACCACAGCAGAACCCAACCTTGGGCGCACTGCTCGAAGTGCGCAAGGCGGAATCGGAGCATCCTTAACAGAAGCTGTTCACAATGAACACAGTCAGTGCTCAAGGGCGCTGGCGGTGTTCATTGTGAACAGCTTCCAAGTGCCTATGCATTTTCAACATAGCTTTAGTTCCCTTAAAAGGGAACAATATATTGTAAGGTAAAAAGCCATATTTTAGTAGTTAAAATATGTATATTAAGTATAAATTGTATTTTTAAATTGTTATGATATTTATTATGATTGTGCAATCACATATGTACTAGGGTCTAAAATGTTCTCAATTGTACAAACCTAATGCTTTACATAGAGAGAGATCCAAATTAGTTTGCATCTACCCAATTCCTCCTCATACAATTACACACACACACTGAGTTTAGCTGGAAGACAGTATAGCACATGAACCTCAGCCATCTGGTCTGCCAGGTCCTCTGCCAAGGAAGATTCTTTTAGTTTCACTTACCACCTTGACCATCTTTGTCACAACAATATTCTATCATTTCTGACTTTCAGCATGTAGGTGATGAAGTTCTGCTGCCCCATTTCCATACTTCCAATTGCTGTATGACTGCATCTAAAGCAGTAAAATGCCTCATAAAAGCATTTCAGGAAAACATGTTAAAATGATCAGCATTATTTCATGGCATGCTTCCTTGTTGGGGAATTAGGCCTTATTTATGAAACACAGGCAGAATGAATTTCTGTATAAATTGCTAGTAAAACAACTTGTATGTGAATTGAATTGAATATGACAATTTATATACAAATTTACAGAAACGTTTGTTCTGCTTGTCTTTAATAAAAATAACCGTTATGTTGATCTGTTTCAAATTCAATTTCCTTATATTACTCTGCACTTCAATATTTTCAAAATGCATTGCAAATCTGAAATGCTCACAGTTAAAAACTGTCAGTTTCCAGGCAGTTACTAAACTGATGTTTCATTCACAAAAAAATGCCTTATTAAGAAAGGTGAAAATGTGTTGAAAGGGGGAGGAAGGGAGGAGGGGTCCAATATATTAACAGTATATGAAATCTGGAACATTGGTGAAGGCCATTTTGGGATAAATTATTGAGCTGCCACATATTGCCGTATGTGCACTGTGCTCATTACAAATGCATATATCCATATGTCAGGCAGTTCTAATGTAAGTTTTATTAACAGAAAGAGTTCAGTCACTCATTTGTTTTAATTAGCAAATTATAGTTCTATTATTTAGATGCTGAGTGCTTTGAATTTTAATTCTGCAAATAGGAGCATACATTTCCTGTCATGTTTAAACTGAATTGGATGGTGGTTATTCCCAGGTGTTTGTTTAAACATTTAGTGTATAAATTAATATATTAAGATTATTGCAGGATTATTTCTTTCAAATGTGTGCCTTTGGTACATGCTTTTGTCCGATATGAATTGCTAAATTAATTAAATACATCTATTAAATAATAAATGTTCCAAAAGTGGATTTTCACAGTGATGCAATAGAAGGGTTACAGTTCTTGTTTTGTGTCTTATGACTCTTTTTAGGAAATGTATTTTTGTTCCTATTGCAGCTGCTCTGACTTGCTGTGATTAGTTTTCTTTGTTTCCATTCCATGTTTTATTGTTATTAAATGCAAATACTAAATCATGCATAATTATATATATATATATATATATATATATATATATATATATATATATATATAAATATGTGTGTGTGTGTGTGTGTGTGTGTGTGTATATTAATTCTAATTAATATAATTATAATATAATATTCATAAGAGCCACAGCTTTCCTGTAGCTCAACCAGTTTTATTTGTTTATAACCATTTATAACCAGTTTATAACCATTGGTGCTTACAACGCCAATGGGTTCAATCCCCAGGGAAAGCAAGAACTGATTCAATGTGTTCCTTGAATGCAATGTAAGTTACTTTGGATAAAAGTGTCTGCCAAATGCATAAATGTGTAAAATATGTGATGTTTATTCAATACTTTGGCTTATTTTGATCATTTTAAGGAGATATTCATAAATCAGACCAATAAAAGACTTTTAAATAAAACGTTTCCTTATTCCTATTACAGAAATGTCATCAAATAAGTAAAAATTAATAAAAATGTATCCAAGTTCAGCTAAACATCACATATAGACGCTGGTTCATGGGTTCCTAAGATCGCCCCGAGCAGCAGTCATTTGGAATTTCAAATCCTTTTGAAACAGTTATAACATGTAACAAAGTCTTGTTTACTGAATTCACATGACTTTGAAAGTTTGAGAATGGCTTAGAAGGGCTTCCAGTAAGTGAATGAGACACTTAAAGCCTTTAGTTGTCACGAAAACCGTCTTGAGTGTGTGCTTCAGATGAATCATATAAGTTAAACATTGTCCATTAAAGTGCCATCTGCAGATAGCTTCAGGAAAGCTATAGGAGAGCAGGGTTGGGTGTGGAAGGGTTTGGCACTGAGATAGCAGAGTATATTTTCCTCTACATTATAAGGAAGATGGATGGGGTAACAGGGAACATGCAATGGCTGCTAAAAAAAATTCCCTCTCCTTTTCAGGAAGAGCCAGAAGCTCCAGCTTCCTGTGGTTAAGAAGGGAAGTGGCTGTCCCTTTCCCCTGTGGAGGTGATGGGGCCTGAGGAGCGACACTCGGCAGTCGGCTCTATCTCCCCCACCACAATGTAAATGAGGTTAAATGATGAATTGCAGAGCCAAACTACAGGGGCAAAATATATGAGGACCAGATTGAAGAGAGCACACAAAAAGCCAGCGGCCAGGACAAGCTGGACTTTTTTGACCCAAATACCAGTGATAATTCGTTTAAATTGGCAAAAACCTCAAAAATGTTGTAATTAAACTACAGGTTTGGTAATGGAACTGTATGATTTAAATTGTCACATACATTTTTTATATTCTTTTTTGGTCTGATCATTGATCTACCATGTTATATTGTTTGTGTGTGCTACTCAATTGCAAAATATGTTGATTGTTCAGCCTCACAATAGCTGTGCAGAACGTTAATAGTAATTAAAGAAAAAAAAACAGATCAAACAAACAACCTCATTATCTTAGGGGCAGGGGAGGGTGGGGTGGGGGGGTGGGTATTTGGGGGCCTCACAATGCAGTCTTGTCTGCACCAACTAATATGGCAGATATCAAAATGGCTAACATCAATGATATAGATTTGAAAATACGGCAATAACTGACAGGAAGACGGGGTCTTTATTAGATAAGAAAAGGAAGAAATATATGAGATGAAACAAGACACCCAGATGCAATTAAACATTATTCCATTGTGGGTTTTATTATTAAAATCTCGTTGTTTATAAAGCTGAAGCTGAGACATGTTGCATTTTCATCTAAAATGTCAGAAGGCCCTCCAAATTATGAATGCTGATTGACAGAAAATTTTCTCTAGTTTTAAAAATCTAAGATGACAAAATGCCTGGGGGTGTTTTTTTAAATATGTAAAAAAAAAAAAAAAAAAAATGCTGGTATCACTGATCATTCCTTCAGTGCCATCAGGCATTTAATTACTGACAAGCATTCATTAAAATGGCCTCATTGAAGTCTGTGAGCTGACAGTTACCATCGAGTAATAAAGCAGTAAGGTTTCTGGAAAAATTTGCTCCAAACTCTGTTGAAAGAGATGCATTGTTGAATTACCTTTCCCAACACAGCGTGAATGTCAGAGCCCACTGCAGACAGGGACCTTTAAATTGCTGTAATGCACAAGCCAGTGCCGGGAGTAAAGAGGACTGAGCCAACCAGAATTTCTGAAGATATTTAATGAGGAAGTGAAAGAGGTTGTATTCTGCTGGTCCCGTCCAGCTCAAGGTCTCCAGTTCCCATTCTGGGCCCTCCCAGCTCAAAGTCTCCTGCTGCTGATCCTGTCTCTTCACCATCAGCTCCGCCTTGGCTCCTCCCTCCCTCAGGTCCACTAGAGACCATCATCCTTACTGTTCCACATGGCTCCCTTGTTCCTCTGTCTCCTTCTTAGTCAGATATTGCTCTTCCTGGACCAGGGACATCTGATTCATCCTCTGTGCTTTGTCTCTCCACCTCTTCGGCTCCATCTGGCTCTGTCTTCCTTCCAGCTCTTCCTTAGCCCTCAGTCCCACCAGCTCTACCTCGGTTCTTAGGCACGATCATTGCTGAGGTTCCACCTCGGCCTCTAGGATGATATATGTCTCTCGGTCTCTGTGGCTCTTCGTTTTGTTTTCTCTGTGCAATTAAAACTCTACCCTCCCCTCCAGCCAGGGTCTCCATCACTGTGCTGACAGGCCAGAGCGCCCGTGGAAGTTGGGAATCGACAATGAGCACTACTTGGCCTACTGTTAGTTCTTTGATATCCGTCCTCCACTTATGACGACCTTGCAAGCCTGGAAGGTAATGTTGTATGAAGGTCCAGAAAGTCCAGAAATGGTCTGCAAGCACCTGATGATGTATCCACCTACATCTACCAAGCAAATTGTCAGAATCGTACAGAACCTGTGGTAGAGAGGCATCATGGCGACCCATGAGAAGTAAGTTCGGAGTCACTAGATCTAAGTCGGCGATGTCCGAGGATACATAGCCAAGTAGCTTGGCATTCAAGATGCTCTCAACTTCCACTAGAAGGGTTTTGTCATGTTTTGCAAACGAGGACTCAATATGTGGGGAGGAAGGGTCTTAATTACAATGAAAACAAAACAAAAATTCAAACATAAACAACCCTGAGGGGGAAAAACACAACCTGACCGACTAGGCTAGACTGGGCAAGACATGAACTATACATGGCAGTGACATGAAAGATGAATGACGACGACAGGAGAGCAAACATGAAGGGATTAAATAGACACGGGATGGAGGATAATTGAATTAGAAATAGCTAGGACAAATCAAATGATAACAAGGGAACAAGACAGGAGGGGTTTACACAGTGACAATACACAAAACCCGCAGCCAATCTGAACGCGCATTGCCGTGTTTTCACATGAAACAAAGACCAAACTGCGCGCTACACAAAAACACAACATGAAAGTTGTTTAAACAAATAAACATTTACAATGTTTAATGTAAACTAAAAATTACATGTAAACATGAGAGAACACGAGAGCAGAGCTAGAAACCATGCCTACTCTCCCCTCTCCTTCCTGCTTCTGTACAGTGCAGACGTGTTTTTCCTCTGCTCCACTCTGCTCTGCTCTGGCGCTTGGTATTCTGTCTATTTTGTCTCTTTTTCTCTGACCCGCTGCTTGCTGGACTCCTGAAAATACTGAAATGGAATTGATTAACTGGTCAATCAGCACGATCGATAAGAACAAGTGTGTGTGTTTCACAAAGAAAGGGTGCAAGAAAGGGGAGAACCCACCTGCCCGGATGGGACCTTTGCTGCTGGGTATGCGATGGACCAATGGAACAGCTGGCAGGTCCTGTGCCTGGAGGCACTGTCCGTAGAAGATGCAGAAGATCTATATATGATTGGATTACTGATAGCGGGGTTCCTATTCTTTGGCTTTGGGATTGCCCTGACCTATCGAAAGATTGGTTAGACAGCTGCAAGCAAATTCGCCGAGCTGCTGTCTGTGGAAATTAAGAAATGCCTCGAGGCTGTGTGTGACCATTTGAAGAAATTAGATCAGAGAGTGATACAGTTTGAGGAACTGAACCGTAATCTATGCCAACTGAACCGTAACAACGCAGTCCGGACAGCAAGTCAGATCGTGAACTTTCACGGACTGTAACCGGTCTGGCCATGAGGCTGGACACGGTGCTGAGGACCAGAACTGATTGAACTGACTGATTGATTGATTATGATCCGGACAAATTACCGAAGATCATCAAATGTATTATAAATTTCCACCCGAAACGTCACTGTCCCTATCTCTCGGTTGGGAGGTCAGCATGACAGCCTGGTCTGCTTCAATTACAAAACCATAGAACTGAACTCGAAAACATCTGATGTTTTGGCTACATGCTCTCTCAACATCCGTCTGCCTGTCCTGTCCTTATCTGTCCTTATCTATCTCCTCCCCCAACTCCACTCAAAAAATCCCACCACGTGACCACGTGTGCTGTGTATGTTATGTTCTGTTGTGTTTTCTATGTAAGGCTTGCTAAACTGCATTCTTGTATTCTGGAGGCGTGTGGCGGCGCCTGAAACGGCTGTGGCTCGGAAACTTCATTTCGTTATACTTATGTACTTGTACATGTGTAATGACAATAAATGTGATCTATCTATCTATCTATCTATCTATCTATCTATCTATCTATCTATCTATCTATCTATCTATCTATCTATCTGTCTATCTACTCACATGACGTAGAGTGCAGGAGGACGAACAAACACTGGTCTTGGGTTCATGAATGTCCGAACCCCAACACAAATCCGAAACTGAACAAAACCAGTCTTGGGATCAGACATCATAACCCACACACAAGACGTTACACAGACAAGAGCGTTTTCACACACACAAAACATGAGACACTATGGTAGTGTCAGAGCTCTGCCACAACACCAAGAAATGACTAGACCGAATGTGGCAGAACCCTGACAGGTTTGCAATAATGGTTCCTCTCACAGGATCACATGCAATGCTGTCTTAACTGATTACACCTCACTCTCCCATGTGCCTCTGAAATGAGGAGGACTTGGTGGATTATGGCGAAATCGGATCTTCTGCCCAGCTAGCAGCTCCTGGAGCTCTGGTGACAAGACATTGAAGGTCTGTCGTAGTTACCAATTACATCCAATGAAATTTAATGCTATTATCGCAAATTAGTTTCATGGGCTTGCCTTGTCGTGCTATGAAAAGGCGCAGAGAGAGCAGGAATGTGTCAGTGTCCAGGTTCTCTAATAGATGTAGCTGCACACACCATTTTGTCATACATTTGCAGATAATTCCCCATCTTTTCTCTTGGCGGCGACCAACCTTCACTGCAAATGGACCGAAGCAATCTACACCAGTATAATGGAAAGGTGGCTTCTACAAGTTTAACCGGCAGGGTGGTAGATCAGCCAATTGTGGAGACTGAGACTTGGTGCACCACCGCTGACAGTCTTGGCAGGTACGCTGATGTTTACAAATTACTTCTCTGCCTCGAAGCACCCAATACTAGCGATGCAGTTAAGCTATAACTCTTTCTAAGCCAGGGTGAAAGAGTCGTTGATCTGTCTCCTTAATTAGCAGATTGGTGACGGGATGTTTTGGATCTAACACAATGGAATGTGTAGTCTCCAGGTCAAGGTCACAACCATGATGTAGCTGCCCACCCACTCGAATAAGACCAGTGGCCCCATCATACTCTGGGGCTAGATAGCTCAAACGACTATCATCTGGAACAGTGATAGTCTTGCACCAGGAGTCTCTGCTTCAATGTATTCAGAAGCCTTGACAGGAGAATCAGTATTTATTTGGGCAGCCCCATGCAGGTATCTGGATAAAAGCGTCTGCCAAATGCATAAATGGAAATTTATCTAACAGTGGAATGGACAAGCTCTTGGACCTGGTGACCATTTTCTCATTGTAAGGAAGAGTATCAACTTGCCAGAGCCTTTCTACATACTTGATGAGATCATAACGAGCTGGAACTGTCATGATGTGAAGACACTGCTGACTCCCTCGTGAAGGTTGCATTGGACTAATTGGGCCCTGCAGAGACCATCCAAGATGTGTGCAGACAGCAATGGGTCCTCCTATTGGGCCTTTGCTTATGGCTGGATTGGTGTCAGGAGGTGGACATTTTCTGACCCAATGAGGAGCAATGGTTTTACTCTGTTGACAGGAAGCAATAGTAGATCCTTCAGGTGCCTATAGGCATTCTGGAGGGCAGTCACTGGGTAGTTGTGCTCTGCTAGACACAGACCAGTTGCCGTGAAAGCATTATGTATAGTGAACTTCGTCATGGGCTTGGAGACTGAGGACATCTCAAAAGAGATGAATGACCCATCAAGTTCAGTATGACACTGTTGACTTTTCTGTAGGGGGAGCAATTCAGGATTACCTGTTAATTTGAGCTGCTGAACTACCGGCTGAAGCACAATTCCATCATCTATAGTGTTTCCACAGTGTGTTGACCATGGAGGGGGAGTATTTTAACGACTTTCAACATGACCTTTGGAGATTGGTTAAGTCTGTCAAGGTAGATCCTGGTAGGTGGTAAGCTTAGCATGAGTACTGCCCTGGAATTGTCTTTAATGGAGTCATGTAGAACTGTGAGATGTATCTCTTTACAGACACTACATGGCCGTTTGAGGTTCCAAGCCTCTACTGCATGTGCCCGACCACATCTCAAGCAGCGTTTTCCATCTTTAATCCAAATGATGATTTGAGAAGGACTTAACTTCTTGAATGTTTCACAAGAGTTGAGGTAAGAGTTATGAGTTAAGATAAGATTTATGAGTTAAGAGTTGAGAGTTGAGGTCCAGGTTATGGCTTTGGCTTTGAGATGTGTTTTGGATCTACAGGTTTAGTGAACCTTATGGCATTCTTTGGACGTGAAAACTGGTGTTGGTCATTCCTTTTGACGAGTGAATGTCATGGCCTTACCATAGGACATAGGATGAGATACTCTGGTACAAGGTTGTGGCTCGGCTGGAGATGTGTTTTGCTAGAGACTTGATCGCTAACCAGGAGGCCTGATCAGGAAGTGTATAGGTCTTGTAAGAACTTTTCTGAAGAATACCCTTGCTTCAGCAGTATTCAACAAAGCCATCACAGTAGGAATTGTATCGGAGCAAACACTAATGCATCTGGTGATGACGCAGCAGATTAGTTCGGCAAATTATGGCCGAATAAGGGGGTAAAACACAAACGATATAAACATTGGAGATTACCAATTATCTGCACGGCACATACTTGTAAAGTATAACATATATATGTACCTCACATGTATTGCATGAATGCATGCATAACACAAAACATAGCCAGCAGCATAACAAGGATTGACAAGTCACCTAATACCGGTATGCATCACTAACAACGGGACCCCAAGAACAATAACAAAAAATTTGTTCCTAGGACAGGCTTCTGACAATAGTACTCTTATATTAGTACTATTATACTTCTAGTATTCATATATAAGGTATAAAAGAAATGAACATGTATGTTGTATTCCTGACACAATAACATTTTACACAAAGCACAATTTATTCAGCAACACGTTAAGCTCATGAACAATATTTCCTCTAGTGTTAAAAATGTGGTAAGGCAGCTTTACACAAAAACCTTATAGTGAATAATGAGCGTCACAGTGATAAGTTAAGCTACATGGAAGACTGACAGCCTCTCAGCCCTCACCTTCCTTTAACCTCGATCTTTTCTTAAAATGCAACCTGAAACTGGCAGGCATCAGTGGGGAATCGGGGATAAGATGAGGTTTCTGATCCAGTGCTTTACAATATACCTGAAAAACAAAGCTTTTTGGTCTTTCCAGTCAAGTCATATTGCTTGAAGACAATGCCGTTTTGTTTAATATATGAATCTAATCTTATTGACAAGGATATATCTATACTTCACAAGTTGATATTGGATGTTTTATATATTGAATGCTTTAAGGAAATATATGCATTTAAAAGTTGGGAAAAGTATTATTTTAGCAGATAGGCCTATATGCATTTAAAAGGTACAGCCGGATAAGTTTTGATGACTCATCCTCCACTCCATTATTTTATCCAAAGAAAGCTCTCAAAAAAAGGAAATTTGTTACGTGTCTGTCGTGTCTCTCATTACTACCTGGTTCCTCCCATGCTCTCCCAGTGTTTCCCAGTGTTTTTCTATGCTCCTGTCTCATCATTAGACCAGTGTTTTTCAACAAGTGTTCCGCGGCACACTAGTGTGCTGTGAGAGATCGTCAGGTGTGCCGTGGAAAATCATTGAATTTCACCCAACTTTTCTAAAAAAGATATTTTGAGCGGCTGCAAGCAGCAGTGGTGCTATAGCTTTGGTGGAGAGCAGCTTTGACGTCAACCGTCAACAACCGAGTATAATTATCCGGTCCGCAGCGCGCATTTTTTACATCTTCGGTTAGTGGTGTGCCTTGTGATTTCGATGGTTCGTTGTGTCTAGTCCTGTTCACCCTCTTTAAGACGTTTTTGCATGATACATAGACTTTTGGTTGTAGTTAAAGTTTTTTTTTAAATTAAAAATCATGTTTGAGTTATTCCTGCTTTCTCGCCTTCATTCTGCACCATACTACAACCTACAACAAGTATACACAACCCCCTAATTGTTTTTAATATTGGTAAATGCTCATATGCATCACTTTATCAGAAAAGGTTAATTCAATTCAGTGGGAGGCTATACTCACACACATTTTTTTTTTATCGTGTTTATTTGTATACATGACTGGTGTCCCATCTCCCCTGAGCTTTTTAATTACAAACACAAAATCATAACCAGCAGCAGAATCATAACCCTGCTTATGTCTATTCAAATGACAGAGATTTGCACCTTTTATTGATAGGCTATTTTTTAAGGAAAGAAAAATTAATTGCTTTCATTGGTCGCATATTTCCTGATGTAGGTATATACGGCATATATATATATATATATATATATATATGTGTGTGTGTGTGTATTTATTTATTTATTTAGCACATTATTTTGCACTCTAGAGTTGCTCACACAGCAAGCAAGATAAGCCTTTATTTACATAATTGCCATTTTGTCATTAGCCATCCCTAAAATAACCAATCAGTGAGCTGAATTTTAAGTGTTTTGGTCACAAAAATATTTAACTGGTTTTGCAGAGTCTTGCAGCATCTTTTGAAATATAATAAAAAGATCTCTAAAAGGATTACGGTGTATACATTTACATTTAAATCACTCTGACAGTGCCTTGTTGAAGCTATAGGGACAAAAAAAAAAACTTCACTCTTGTTGCTACACAGAGTTGAATGCTATTTCATTAACCACTCTGTTAGAGCACGTTGTTAACTTCATGGTTCCCCATGTGGTCTCCAGTTTTAATCATCGTCATCTGTCGCCGTCATCTTCATCATGTCCAGCTGTATCTCATATGCTTTCCCTCAGATTTTCTCCATTATGGTCTATGCACTGTTTGTGTAAGGTTGTGGTAATTTCCTGAATCCATTAAATATTATTTACATTTACCTTTATGTCTTCACACACACACGACAATGACACAAACTTTATAAAAGGCTGTTTAAAATTTAAGTAAAGGCAGGGCCGGCAGGTCGGGTCACAGGAGTTCAGGCCACAGGAGTTCTGGCTCGGCTGGCGGTTCAGGCCACAGGAGTTCTGGCTCGGCTGGTGGTTCAGGCCACAGGAGTTCTGGCTCGACCGGTGGTTCAGGCCACAGGAGTTCTGGCTCGACCGGCGGTTTGGGCCACAGGAGTTCTGGCTCGACCGGCGGTTTGGGCCACAGGAGTTCTGGCTCGACCGGCGGTTTGTGCCACAGGAGTTCTGGCTCGACTGGCGGTTCGGACCATGAACGCTCTGGCCCAACAGGGGGTTTGGGCCGTGAGAGTTCCAACTCGGTATGAGGTTCTAGTCGAGAGAGTTCCAATGCGGCTGGGGATTCAGGCGACAAGAGTTCCGACTCGGCAGGAGATTCCAGCCACGAGAGTTTCGACTCGGCAGGAGATTCTGGACACAAGAGTTCCAACGCGACTGGGGGTTCTAGCTTGGTCTCTGGGGCAGTGGCTGTGACGGGGCAGTGACGGGCTTTGACACGAGCTCCTGGTCAGCGGCTGGCTCTGAGACGCCCGCCTGGCTGGCAGCTGCTTCTCTAAAAAGATCAGTTGCCAGGATCGCCTGAGGGGGTGGCCTCATGAATGGCGTATTAAGCGCCTTCACGAACCCCCAATAGCCCAATTCCTCCAGATCTCCCATCCCCTCCCAACTGAGGGGCTCGTCCAGCTCGCGATTGATTAAATCCTTGAGGGCTGCATTTTTATAGCTTCAGCCCCCGTAGGAAGTGCGAACTGGAGTACATGGTTGGCAGTGGCGGAACGGAATTCCTTCCCCGCTGAGTCCTCAATTGGTGGTATTGTTCTGTCATGACTCGATAGAGGAGGTGTCACGGATACACTTAACGGAGGACTCAAATGCAGGGGTGAAGGATTTAATAACAATAAATAAATATACACAAAAGAACAACCCACGAGGGGGAAAACATTAACTAAAAACGATAACAGGATACTTGACATAAACGTAAAACAAACCAAGAACACGAATAACATGAATAACATCCAGGGAACAGGCACGAATAACATCCAGAAATGACAACGACACCACACTGGACAGCAAACACACCGGGATTAAATAGGGACACATGAGGAAGAGTAACGAGCTGAGAACAGCTGACAACACTCAAGGGAAACGAGGTAACAAGAGGGCAGGGTTTCACAATCACAAGACACAAAGGGGCAGCGTCAGGGCTCTTTCAACAGACACTTGAAGAGACCAAACTAGAATGACAGAGCCGTGACTGGAGGACTCAAATGCAGGGGAAAAATAAGATTTATTTATAATAACCGTATCTCATTTCAATGCAATAACATAAAACATAAACACCAAAGAAGCAACATGCGAGGGTGAAAACATGATTAAACAAGATCACAAACACTTGACTACAACACAAACAAACCGGGGAGAACGGCATGGAAACACGGACGAGGCACACACCATGAACATCCAGGAAACACATAGAATGACAAAAATACCACAACAGACAGCAAACACGATTAAATAGGTACATGAGGAAAGGCAGTGGTCATAAGGATCATCAGGAAACAGCTGACAACACTCAAGGGAAACGAGGTAACAAGGGGGCGGGGTACACGCTGACAGGACACGAACACGCAGAGAATCCTGACGCGCAGCGCTACGTTTTCACAAGACTGACAAGACGACGCGCAGTAGTGAACACATCCACTGCGCAACAACAACATGAATGCATGAACAACATGAATACACACAGACCCAAGAGCGCGTGACCGAAGCCCCGCGTTCTCACACAGACATGACAAAGGAGGCAATGTCAGAGCTCTGTCAATCACAACACTAAATCATAAACTGACGTGACAGAGCCA
This sequence comes from Rhodeus uyekii, assembly GCA_037043235.1. Lineage (NCBI taxonomy): Eukaryota > Metazoa > Chordata > Actinopteri > Cypriniformes > Acheilognathidae > Rhodeus > Rhodeus uyekii. The sequence continues at coordinate 553,744 of JAWRVZ010000086.1, forward strand.
TGATAAAAACTGCTGCATAAATCAAAGTGAGTATCTTTTTTATAAATAAGATCCAATGTAAGAAATTCAGCTTCTTCAGTTTTTCCTTGGAAATTCCAATTTCGAGAAGCATTTCCACTCGACAAAAATAATCTGGCCTCTCCTGTGCTTTCATATCAGGTACTATTGGCTGATAGTGATGAAAAGCATCTGTTTGTTTTTCTTTTATCTGTCTAAGGAAATAAATCAAGCCTTGAAGCCACTTTTAAATCTTATACTGCCATTGCCGTGAGACAGAACTTATTGAGTGTTCATAACGGCTGGAATTTTCCAAAAATACTAACTTGCAGGAGATCTACCATTGCTTCTTACTAGTGACCAGCTTTGATTTTTTTTTTTGTGATTACAAAAAGTTTTGTTATTAAAATCAGTATGAAACAAGTTGCAATGGACTTTTCTTTCCTATTCTAATATATCCAAGCTATTACTTATATCTGAAGGCTTCTCGAGCAAGAAAAATATGTAGAGCGGAACTTTTGTACTTTGCAAATTGTTTGGATTGTTGGAACACTGTGGTTTGCTATTGCTGTGATTTCATATGAGTGACAGGTTGTCCTGCTCTCATGCCAGTAAACGTCATCAGAAAAAATAAGAAATGTCTAAAAGAGAAAAGGGAAATAGTTTTGATTAAACCTTACAAGGGCACATGAATTTAATAATAATATTAATGTGAACAGGGAAATCCTTTATAATAAATACTGAAATATAACATTTGAGAGGTGGGGGGGGGGAATTTTCAGTTTTCATTTTGTGGTGGCTTTAATATTATTTGTGAACTTTTGATATTTTAAAACAGAAATTGAGCTTTAATTTATCTTCAGGAAAACTCAATTTTCAATCTCCACCTTTTTCCCTTTTTTCTGAGCTTCAACATTACATTGAATGTATCATCTGAAGATTAATACATTCAGTGTCAGAGTTTGCTTCTCAGAGCTGCGTTTTAATGGAATGGCCCATCATTAGTTCTGTTAAAGCAGCCACTACTGAATGAGGGGATTGTTAGGGCAGGGCAGACTGATCTTTACTGTTAACATCCATAAACTCTTAGTTGTGAGACAGCGTATTTGGGTCGAAGATACACTTTCGAGCCATCATATGTTCTTAACATTTTTGATCATTGAAAAGGGCCAATTTCTTCTAAATGTGTGACTGTGGCTGTCTGTGTATACACAAAAGCCTTTGATTTTGTGCTGACTTTCTATAAATATTAGCTGTCTGCAGTATTTAATATTTTGTATTTTTAATACAGTGGAACCCACTTATCTCGAGCTCGGTTAACTCGCCAACATTGTTATGTCGATGTTTTTGAAGTGGAAAAGCCAAACTCCCTAGTTTTCTTAGCATTTTCTTATCGGTTATGTCAATTCTATTATGTCGCCAAACCCTGATATCGCCACTTAAGGAATCCCCGTGACTAATCCCCGTGACTAATGATAGTACTGAGTTCAGTGCGCATGCGCTGAGTTCACGTTGCAAGTCGCTTACTCCAATGACGCTTCACACACTCTTGTGGCACAGTGCTGTGCAGCCGCAGAAGAACTCATGCAAAAATCAAGCCTTACAGATGCTATCTTGTAAGAGGAGGCACAGGAGTTCACCATCACTGTCCAGGAATTCCCAGATTACATTGACATCGACAAAGACGTCGCTACTGATAGAAGCTTAGAAGCATTTGTTTTCAAGCAGACCATTAAAGGCAGAAAACAACAAAGCATTTTAGACTTTGTAAAGAAACCATATTAACCGCTTGTGCAATACTATTCAGAACTGTGTTTGAGCGAAATGACTGTGTCATGAGCGAATGTGTTTATGTGTGTTGTGACTTTGTTTACGCTGTGAGTGAAATTGTGTTTGTAATGTTGGAGAATATAATTAAAGGTTTGTATTGCGAATTGTATTAAATTGGTCACACAAGCTTTACAGATGGGTTTCCTACCAGAACACTCTTCTCAAACATGTAAAGAGTGTAAGTAAAAATCAGGAAAAAGAAAACACTCTGACAAACATCACAAATAAAAGAAGATAAATAGAAACAGTAGATTTATGCTATATAACAGTCAGCGCTAGAGCCGCCATCTCTCTCCTCACTCAAAAACACTCTCCTCCCCGTGCACGCACGCTTATACCAGAACAGTGTGCACAGAACTACATACGCCGTCTTAAAGGTATATTCCCAACATAAACATAAAGTAGCCATATCAATCTCAGCCGTTAGTTGGTGCAAACAACTTTTGTTGTTAGCAAACATATACAGTGTATGTACATTTTTATAGCATGCCGATCGCTTCATCAAACAAATCGCCATATTGGCTTTTGGTTATCTCGATCCTCGGTTATCTCCATCCTTGGTTATCTAGACGCTTTTTTGCAACCCCCGAGGCTGTCGACATAACCGGGTTCCACTGTATTTAAATTTGTTTTATAGATCTAAATTATATTTATTGAATAGTTAAGTTCAGGGATTGACTTTAACCCCCACCAACCCATCAAATGCAGGGGGATTTCCGCAGTGGCGTGTAACGAAGTCACTCCATCTAGCCACTTTGGCGGGTTGACATTTTTCAATTGCATTCTTAAAAAAATGCATTCGAAATAATAAACTGTGCTGTCAAAAACTATATTTTTCGAGAAACTGTGAAACTGAAATTTCTAAAACGTTTCCAATTTCATCCAGAATAGATACACAAAACCAGTTCTTGTTCTCTCATCTCTCCAACAGGACGTTGATAAAGCCCTCACTCATTTGTCTCCCTTGCTCTAGATGAACATTGTTGGTGTTAGAGGGCTTATATTTTGCTGTTGTATCGTGCATATTGCGCATCCTTTCATTTATTCCTGAAGATTTTGTACATCATGTCTTCTGGTACCGTTACCATTTCAACACAGCTGTTCATAATATTTTGAACAGTAGGTCCAGTCACCTCAAAAATGTGCTTAAAAAAAATGTGAGGGGAGAATATCATGGGTAAACCAGACGGTTTAAGCTGGCCTAAAATATCATGTGAAGTAGGCTGAATTACAGGTTCAAATTCATTCAAAATGCAAGTGCAAAATGGAGGGACTGAAAAATCCTGAGAAGAGGAGAATATTTTTAACCTAATATCCCTTATCTTGTCTACAATGAAATTAAGACATTTTTCACATATAGCCAGAGACTCTTTGGGAGAAAGGTCAACAGAGAAGTTAACAGGAGCATATGTAGTGGAAGTGCTCTTGGATTGTGATAGTTCTTTTCAATAAGATCTAAGACATACTTAGACTTTGCCGTTTTCAACGCTTTCTGGTATTGTATATAATTGTCCCTTAGTATTTCAAATAAGACTGGCAGCTTGTCGTTTTTTCCACCTTCTGTCAGCCCTATTGTAGCCAAGCCGAAGGGCACACGAATCACCATTCAGCCAGGGCTTTGGTTTATATTGTTGGGCTTTTATTGAATTCAAAGAATTTAAAATATTAGCAGTATATAAATATATAGTATTGTACTGATTAAGCTCATCCACACCACTCCAGGCATCACAAAGTAAATCAGATGATTGAAGCCCCTCCTTAAAAATAGCTGAAAATTTAGTACAGTAAGTTAATGTAGTAGAACGAGGACAAACAGCCTAAGTGGGTCTTGTAATATTAAAACAAGTGGGGACTAATAATAGGTTTGTGATAAGAAATAACATGGTTATCTATTGCCAAATCACATACTGTCAGGCCATGTGAAAGCACTAGATCATGAGTGTGACCATGAATATGAGTGGGAACATTCACAAGCTGTACCAATTCCAAAGAGTCAATAAGGCTCAAAAAGTCTTTGGCTAAAACATTTTCTGGACAACAGACGTGTATGTTAAAATCCCCAAGGATTAAATGTCTATCAAATTTGGGTATCATTTCTTCTAAAAAGTCCTAATAAATAACCAAAATCACCACTGGATTATCCAACTCCAAATACAAATAGCTGAAGTTCAAAGGCTGAATGAACATCAGTCAGCAGCATCCACAAGAGCGAGAGGATCTGTGGTTCCGCCTTCAGGCCTGGGATCCCTCAGTTCCACCTCGGCCCATCAACCTGTCGGCTCCACCTAGGCTCCTCCCACCCTCGGCTTCACCAAAGAATCTCAACCTTGCGGCTACACCGAGTCCACCTGTCCCTTGCAGTCTGTCGGCTACACTCCGTTCCTTCACCCCTACTGCTACAGCTGATTCCTCCTTCCCTTCGGCTTCACCTCTGTCCTCAGTTCCACCAGATTTTTCTTAGTCCTTGAGTACTCTGGTTCGACCTCGAGCAGTTGTTGTGCACCCTCGCCTTGGTCTCCTGTGTTCAGCGGTGTCACTCGATTCCATCAGCATTCTGTCTGCGCCCCTGGGCTCCACCATGGGCTATCACCACTGCAGAGGACATTTGGTACATTTGGCTTCATCGCTGTCCTTTTGCCTCCTCCCAGCGTCTGAGCCTCCTCTTGTATCCCTATGTATTTGTGCAATTCCTGCGCCAGCCACTTTCCCCATCCCTTCACCATCTCCTCATCATCCTTGCTTCCGAGGAGGGGGCGTTCTTTCACACCCTCACACCATAAGGACTTATAGTTTGTTTTTATTCTGCCACGTGTTCCTTTATTTGTGTTTCCTGCCAATCATCAGTTTCCTTGGACATCATCATTGCAGCTGTTCATCATTTCTATTCATCACCACGTGTATTTTAGTTCTCCACCTTCACTCAGTTTTTGTCGGTTGTTGTTTATGTTCAAAGCACTCTGTTGCACATTCTGGAGTTTGTTTTATCATTAAATCACGTGGTATTTGGAACCTTTCTGACTCTTCATCATCTTTGGAGCTTTCATCTTCTTCATCTTCGTGACACCCTGGTTATGATCCATTTATTACTATTTATTGTGCAAAACTAACTGGACAGCACCAAAGGTTTAAGGGAGACAATATGTGGTTGATGAGCACAGGGAAAGGAATATTAATGCAAAGGCATATTTACAGTAGAAAAATAAAATCACCTGCATTTTCCAGTACTATCAGGTATGAAATGGAGAGAGGTTGCGAAAATATTGTGATGACCATGCAACTATTTTAGGCAACAAAAAATATTCTGGCATATTGCATATAGCTTTCTTTATGGGAGCAGCAAGAATAATATGATTTACCTGTATGAAATCTTGTATGAATATGAATTCTTGTCATAGATTAATTTTCAGTCATTATTTTATTAGTAAAAGGTAGGGATTACCTTGTGATAGATAGATAGATAGATAGATAGATAGATAGATAGATAGATAGATAGATAGATAGATAGATAGATAGATGGATGGATGGATGGATGGATGGATGGATGGATGGATGGATGGATGGATGGATGGATGGATGGATGGATAGATAGATAGATAGATAGATAGATAGATAGATAGATAGATAGATAGATAGATAGATAGATAGATAGATAGATAGATATTTTGCAGGAAAACATGTTGATAGCTTATTAGTTTGGGAAATTATTTCATTCTGTGCTTAATTAAATAAACATTTTATCAGCGGTTAAGAGGATTAATTTCTCCACAAAAAAGACGAACCATTCTCACGTGAAAAACAAACTCGCGTTAACATAATTGCTTACTGCGCACATTTATTCACTGGAGAGAAAGCAGCGCGAGTGATTCCTCCATATTTACATCGCGTCAAGTTTATTGATGAATGAAGTTAACGTTTTTAAAGCCAGATTTTTCCTGGAAGAGATTGGGTGACTCACACGAGCCTCGTATAAACCCTCGAATGAATTAATGTCTGCATGCTTCGGTACTTCACTCCAATTGTCCGCAGGCTGCAGATGCTCTTCGTCAATCCAGCACTGCAGGTGCAGTTAATACTGGAGATGCTGATAGTAGTTCTGCTAGATATCCTTCTCTTTGCTTGTTCCTCACACAGAGGGTTTTTTTCTGCTTACCCCCCTAGATTTTGCTCTAGTGCTGCCGTGTGAGGTGTTGGATTCATTGGATCCCGCAGTCTGACCGGCTTTGCGGTGCCTCTTCAAGAGCATATACAACATTATCTTGAGAGGATACATGACGGACAGTTCTGTGTGCTGCCGCATCATGTTGATATAACTCTGATGAAGAACTGAAAATAATGAATGGAGCGGTTATACGAATTAACTCTTTGATGAAGGGAAGCTGGAACGGGATTTTGTACTGCATTTACTGCCGAGGAAACACTGGAATGAGGCTCAAACATCTTTCTTGTAGCTGTGAGTTTTCTTGTTGAAGTTTTTTTTGTTCCACAATGGAAAAATGAATTGGAATGGATATTCTGATAAGTGTTCCATAGAGATGGATGAACGATTTTCCGACCTTTTATGAATCTTTTCGCGGTGACTCTGGAAAGGTGGAGCGATCAGGAAAAGCTCATGACGGACCTATTAGTCCATCAAAAGCGGGTTTTGGAAACGTTTGGATTGAAATGTTTACATCTTTTTCTGGTTTTATACGAAACTACTAATGCATAGTTGTGGATCTCTGCTGGAATCTCTATTGTCGTTGATTAATATAGTGAAATGAATTCAGGTCTGTTGACATATGTGGTGTGAATGTTTTTTTTTTTTAAATATCCATCTTTTTTCTGAAAGTACTCCAATCTAAATGGAATTAGTTGAGAAAGCCCTTTGTGAAAGGAATAGACATGGTACATGGGAACAGGTTCCTTCACGGTGAGTCTTAACTGCTAGATAACTTCACTTTTCTCTCTGTTTCATTTTACGCATGAGGTCTATTTGAGTTTACTAGAGAGTCCTTTATTTCTTTAAGAACTTTGTGACAAACTGATTGAAATGTAATATGTTTGATGCAACTATATGCATCATGACGTAGGATACAGGATATCATATTTTCTCATTTATGTATTGTTCCCTGCTTGGAAATCCAGCTTAAGCTAGTAGCTGGTTACTAGCTGGTCTAAGATGATCAATAGCTTGTGCAAGTTGGTTATTAGCTGGTTCAAGCTGGTGTTTTGCTGGTCCATGAGGTGGTAAACCGTTTTGGACCAGCAACAAACCAGATGAGCTGTTCAAACTAGCATACATTTTTTTACTGGTTTTCACTTGGTTCTTTATAGCTGGTTTCTAGCTTGCCCAAGATGGTCATTATTGGTCCACGCTCATTATTATAGTAAGCTGGTAGAGAATCTAGGTATAGAAACAAAGCGACTACTAGTCACCCGTTTAAGGTGGTTTGTGGATAGTCAACCATCTAGCTCCTAACATATTCCAAAACAGTTAAGCTGAATTTATAAAAAATATTTTGTTTCTCAAACATACATAACCATAGTCGATTAATCAGTCTGGAAAATTAATGCAATATAAAGATAAAGTAAATGTAATTATTTCACATTTATTTTTGCATTGTGTGAAAAACAAATAGAAACAAGAAACTTTTTCAAGGTATCGAGCAGATTCCTTAGGGTTAAGGTTTCTGATCCCAGTTGTATGTTTATAATGAGTCCACATGATTCTATGCTGTTTTGATCTTTTGTCGCAGTTGTTGCAGGTCTTCTCATGCTTGGGTTGTCTGGGGCAACAAAGAAGGAAGCAGGTAATGATGTTTTGTTACAGAATACCCACCCACTCTCCGACTCCATGTTTCTTGGCAATCTCTGACATTTGACTGCTCTCTCGCTCAGTGAAAAACAATTCAGGAGTTCAGCCGGCAGGGCAGTGTGGAACCTGGGTGAAAGAACCAGAGGGAGGCCTTTTCACCTCACCCAATTACCCAAACAAATATCCCCCAGAGCGAGAATGCATCTACATCATTGAAGGTACAAACAAATCCTTGTTCAAATAGTAAGTGCAGATCTTTCATGTCACACTTTGGATGCTGGGGGTTGTTTTAAACTGATCAGTAGCGCAGCAGCATTCACAGTGAAAGATGCAATCGTTTGATTGTTAATTCTTTAATAAACACAAGTGTTTCATTTGTATTTATAACAGAAGGATCTCTAGATCAACAACCTTTCAAAATATGTTTGAAAATTTGATTATCACAATTGAGTTCAGAGAAGAAAAAAAAGAATAATAGAATTGTCTTTGAGTCACATCTGTTATGATCTGTCTGTATGCTGCAGTGCTCCTGTGAGCTGATAATCAAATTGAACTAAGAAGCTAGTTACAATTGTCTTGCAATATGATGGTTTACACATGATAATCTTTTACATAGTCACAATAAGATTACAAATGTTATGAGATCTTATTAGTAAATACCACTTTTAAACTCATGTGATCTTCAATCATTAGAGCTCATTTCTTTTAAGTGTATTTTTCCCTACTCTTCCATCCTTATGATCGTGATGCTACTGTGCTTTTTCCTCTAATTGCAATAAATGCATTTGGTAGCAATCCATGTACTTTTGATCTAAGATTACTACACTAATAACATACCCAATAACAACAATGACATACCCAAGCAATCCCTTAAGAAATCACAACTATTTACGTATGGTTTCGTACAATGTGATTTATACGTAAATGTAAAATTTTAGAAATAATGCAAGCATGAAGGTCCACCCCTAAACCTAACCATTAGAGGTGCATAAGCAGATTGCCCAAAAAGGTATAAACGGTTATACAAATTTATTTGAATCAGTCACCAATTTGGCAAAATGTTAAATAGTTATGCATTCCCATAAGAGTATGTGGGACATATGACATCATCCATCATAAATTACAGCTGTCAGTCTTCATGAGTTTTTTCTCCCTCTGCAGCTCCCCCGAGACAATGCATTGATCTTTTCTTTGATGAAAAGTATTCAATAGAGCCTTCATGGGAATGTAAATTTGACCACATTGAAGTCCGGGATGGGCCCTTTGGCTTTTCTCCAATAATTGGACGCTACTGCGGGCAGCAGAACCCTCCATATATCAGATCGAGCAGCCGCTACCTATGGATAAAATTTGTTGCAGACGGTGAATTGGAAGCCATGGGATTTTCTGCAAGCTACAATTTCACAGCAGGTACATACTGTTTTATACTTCTTTATGCAGTTTCAGTAATGTTAACAATTGTAAAAAAATGTATTAATTATTACACAAGTGAGTTTTTGGCTTTCCTTGATGGTCTTTAAGAGTTCTGGAACCGGTTTTGAGTGACCTCAGAAACCTCAGGTTATTGTTATCCCCTGCATGTCGACTTGAATTCCTGATGCAATCAGTTACTATACTCTTCAAAATCCAAGACGCTGACTCATATACCAATTATTGTAGGTCCATGTTGGTTCTATCAATGATACTAATCTGCAATTGAGCTTATTAGTTGTTCTATCGCAATAAAGAACAACCTGTATGGTCTAATTCATCTAAAACCTTTTTAAATTGTTTACCTTGATCATTCACAATGAATGCTGACAATCCTTCCCAGGACCTGCTTCAGATGTTCAAGATTGCCAATAAGATGCTAAGTGTTAACAATTACCTCATTCTGCATATAATTGATTTCACATACCCTCACAGGAATCTTTTGAAAATATGTAGCATATTGCAAAACAATTTATTTTTATCAGACGTCTCATTCTCAGTATGCTCAAATTCACTGCTTTCTGATCATTTGCTTTGATTTAAATTTGAATGAGTTTGTACGGCAAGTAATATTGTACCCAAGTTCAAGTGAGAGATGTTTGTGTAAATGGTGTGCAAATTGAACAATGATAGATATTGTGTGAAGAATGCTAAAAGCAATATTTGAATAAAGCTGCATATAAAGTTATAAATGCTGAAGAATTTCACAGAGCGGTCAAGCTTTAAGGGCCTTGCAGATGAATTACACAGCTGTGGCAGTGGGTGCAAGAGAAAGTAGCACACAATTCAAGGCAGCACTGATTTAGAGTCGTATCTGAGAAGTGAGTTATGAGCCGTGAATTTTTTCATCCTATTGTGAGTCAGGAGGAAATTCTTTCTCCAAGTTTGGAGAAACTGTTCAGCATGAATGGATTCAGACTCGTGCTTCGCAACTTGCCAGGGAAGAAACATAGCTTCCTCTAGTCTTGATAAGAAATATCAGTGGCATATAATTTACATAATTAAGGAGATAAAAGTCCCTGAATTCACTTCCCTTGATGTTCCCCCAAAAAAGTGGAGAGAGCATCTGCTCTGCTGCAGCCAATGGTAACACATGCTAATGCAGAAGGTACAACAGATGAATGAAAAGCAGGGAATGAGGAAGGATAGAAAGTGCATGTATTCATCTTCCTTGGTGTTTTTCAGATTTTATCGCTATAGAAAGGAACATTACTGTATTTATCTCAAAATGTATGTTTTTTTATTATCACAAAACAGCCACTGAATCAAAGACGTGTCTGTCTGCCATGTGAGAGATGGGGAATTTAGTTTACTGTATTTTTGTTATGCTAGAGGTCTGGCAGCACAACTTCTGAAATTCTTTGTATCAGACCTCGTTAAGACTGCACTTGTTTGCTTCATATCAAATTAGTTAGAGTGCAGCTGACTTAAAACGGACCTCCAAACTTTTTAATTTTTATTTCTGCTGTGGAACCATGCAATCAAGTTGAAATGGAATCAGTTTAAAAGTGTGATCCAAGGTCTGGGCAAATGAGGGTTTGTGTTGCAAAGTTTGTTTGTTTGACAAGGAGGCAAGAACAGGGAACATTCAAACACTTTTAAATATAAAAATAAACAAGCACAAATAAAGTAGTGGCGGCAGCCCCTCACGGACGACTGCTGCCCACACACACTAACAAAATACAACGCAAATCCAGTCCTGGTCATCTTTCGTCCTTCACTGTCATCAATTTTTATCTTCCTTGAGTGTGGGGGGCGATCATGGTGGTGGTCGTGGAACCTGGGGGTAAGGTCAGATGAGGCAAGGGAAGAGGAGACAGAAGCATGAGGAGCGACAGAGACGAGAGGAAAAGGAAAGAAAGAAAAAAAATCTTGGTTAGGTTCCCAGACTCGCTAGCTCTTAGTCCTCAGCCAGCTGAGAGGCTCTTCCTGGTCTCTGCTTGGTGGATGGACCCGGCACTCCTCCTCTTCCTAGTGGCCGATGATGGCTCCTGCTGTTGAGGGCAACCGGCAGCACGTCCCCCGTTCCCTGCTCCTCCCCAGACATGGCGGACGGCAGCAGGCTCCAGCCCTCAGGCGAACAGGGCGACTCCTTTGCTCCCTCCTGGATGGCAGCAACCCCACCTCGTCCCAGGAGCACGGCTGCACACATGATACGGCCCACATGATCATCCATTGCTCCAGCACCACCGCCTCAGGCTGTAGCATGCCCCTCTTTCCTCACAGTTTCGGCACCAATGTAGCAAAATTTGTTTTTAAGGGAAGAAGGAGGCAGGAACCGGCAAACGTTCAAACACTTTGAGTATAAAAATAAACAAGCACAAAACAAAGTAATGGCACAGCCCCTTATGGACGACTGCCACACACACACAAACAAAACACAATGTAAAATCCAGGCCTGGTCCTCACTCATCCTTCACTGTTGTTACTCCTCGTTTTATTCTTACTGCATCCTGCGGTACCCTATCCAACCACACCCACATTCAAGTGTGATGTCAGAAGCCACATCTGCGTTCATCACCTTGTGACTCCCCATCTTCTTGACTAAATAACTAAGCCCAAGTCCAATAATTCTTATAAAGCCATGATGTAGTGGAGATATTTAATCTTCTAATTTGTGGACTCAAGATGTTCATGCATTCACATTTGTCAGCTGTCATTCCAATGGTCATCTAACCAGTTCCAGTCCAGAGATATATCTCAGAGAAGACTAGGAATTGTGTATCTTAATGTAATTTCTTTAAATGGTATGGTTGTGTGCTTTTCTTGGGAGAGCAGGAGTGAGTCGTGAGTCATGCACATCCGAGCAACGGTCAGAAGTTTCCCCAAATAATCATTTGTAAAATGTTGTTGTTGTTGTTGTTGTTGTTTTTTTGTTTTTTTTACTAAACCCATACACCCTCAGAATACTCAGAAATACAGCACAAGTTAAATGGAATCACTCTTATACTTTTAAATATTTTTCTTCAAAGCTTGAAGCTGGTCCCTATTCACTGCCATTATATGAGTGATTGCGAGCAGGACTTTTGTTTTTCTCCTTTCATGGTCTGTAAATGAAAATGTTACTCACCCAACACCAGGGTGAGTAAATAATGACATAAATTTTATTAGTAGGTTAAATATCTCTTTAAGGCTTCTCAAAAGAATAGTTAATACGGTAATACCTCGCCACTTCGCGGTTCAAGTTTCGCGGCCCAAGTGCATCGCGGATTTTTCAAAAATATTCATAGAAAAAATATATATATACCGCCATATCGGCAGCCGTATTGCGGAAAGCAGCATTGTTTCATCGTGATGTGCGAGAGAAACGGTTTCCGAGGATGCCAGACAAAGAGAGAAACTCTCTCAGAAGCAAATGTTGACGATCCAGCACCGATGTCTGACGATGAGGCGCTTCCTGAACTGATTTAAAGGCCTCATTATACTAGTGCAGTAACACCATCATCATCCTCATTCATCGAACCACACAGGTCTGTCATCGTCGTCATTAGTGAAGTCAAGTCTCAAGATACTACTGTCATTGATGAGTGTAGAGCACCATAATACGTATTGTATGAGAGAGAGAGAGTAAATGTATAATATTAAGGTTTTATAATTAAATATATTTAATTAAAATATATAAAAAGTATAAATATACATATTTTAAACATTCTGGTACCTACACACACATATATACGGAAATTCCTAGGGGGGGGTCAATCCTACTTCGTGGATTTTCACCTATCGCAGGGGGTTCCGGTCCACATTAACCATGATAGTAATAGTAATATCTATTAAAAAGTACTTTGTGATCTCAGTTGTTTATACGCAATTGATTAAAAAAATTCGCCTTAAAACGATAAGGAAAAAGAAGGTGTGGGAATGCTGTTAACTGCTGTAAATCTTGAACCTGGGCAACAAGCATCCAGTTGTAGTTAAGATATTCAAACATCACGTGGTTTTAATGCTTGAAAATATCCCAATTTGGTTGTAAAGTAATTAAAGGTGTTTTCACTCAAGGTTAGTTTCATCTGAAATTGCAGATGCATGGCGTAATCCATTGCTGGATGGCTCAGTGATTTAAAAAGTAGAATGATGTGCACACTGTGTGTAATTACTTCCTGATGTTGTGTGAAAATAAAAATGGTAGTGTGCAGTCATTCACAGCATTCAGGTGCAATTATCATGCAGACGTATGAATTAATTCCAGTAGTCAGATCTTGCTGTCTGTTGACAAACTGTGTATTTTGGTGCCACTTCCTCTCATAACCCTAACTATATACCTAATTGGATTAAACAGTAAAACCAGCAAACGTTGTGGTTGTTGTCATTTGTTTCTTACGTTTTCTTTGTTCCTCTGTCCTTCTCCCCGTCTCTCCTTCTCACTCTCTAGAAAACTCAGATGTTCCTTCTCCTGAGTCTCACTTCCTTGTCTCCTGGGCTTGACTGACCTTATTACCCCTACTCTTTTCTAAGAGATAAAGCTGTGTTACCAGACAAGATCTGGTTGGGTTAAATAACAGAGAGAGCTGCTTCCCTTGTGTGTCTTTCCTCAGGCCACTGGCTGTTTGAAGCCTTTGTCCCAGCTGTAAACAGACGCAGCAGTAATAAGAAAAGCAAGATGGACTAAAAAGCATTTCAGGGACCGCTTTTTTGATCCAGTGGCCATTTAATAACCTTGTTTGGGGAAGCCTCATGTGACCTTTTCCTCTTTTCATTTTCAATAGCTTTGTTGAATGCAAGGAAAGGAAAGAGGAAGTTGAATGCAGGAGCTGAGAGCGGTCCCTCAGATCCAAATGTCGAAACACAGTCATGACCAATTAAGAAATATAGCTCTCTCCCTTCTGATGTTTTGTGTTGTATGTTTGTTGCTGTCACAATAGGTGACCTGCCAGGTAAAATGATGGATATTAAAAGCATAGTTCACCCCAAAATTCTGTCATTTACTCACTTATGTCATCCAAACTATGACTTAATAAACACATTTATTTTAATAATTTATTTGTATTTACTGTATAGTGAAAGTGAGTGGGATCAGAGGAAAGAAAGTGTTACTATTGTTAACTAACACTAAAAATATTAAAATCCTTTGGTTAAACATAGTTGAAATAAATATTCATTGTAAATATTATATGAAAAAAAATTATCTTAAATGAAAATTAGAAATGTTACCTCAGCAAATAACTGAAATAAAAAAAAAAGTTGTAAAATAAATGAAAGCTAAATAGAATATATATTGTAATGTACAATATATATCTTCAAAACATCTTATTTTACTTATTGGTGATACAATGCCTATAGATTCAGTTCATTTTAATAAATATGTTTGTTTAAACATTAATGAAATTAGTAATGTGCACTTACTTGGAACAGCATGAAGATGTGTAAATTACAGAATTTTCATTTTTGGGTGAACTATCCCTTTTATGAAGAGTTTGGGAGGAACAAGTTGGTTTGAAATACCTGGACAAAGCTTTTGGTTTGGAATGATTGGACTGCAACACCAAAAAGTTCTTTTAGATAATGGCTATGTTTTTGGACTTGAGATATGTACCATTATCAGTGCATAAAACCCAGGATTTGACACAAATAATGATTGCAGATCCCAGTCATCATTATCGCCTCTGCTCTAATAAGACCCAATTGCTTTGCTGCTGGTGTGGCTTGATTTTCACTGCACTGAGGCGTTGCATGAACCCTGAAGTTATAAACAGCTAATTTTAACTTCCAAAGCTCAACTGTTGACAGATATAGGGCCAAATACAAGACCAGTAATTAATGGGTTTCACATCCATCACAGCACATGCTAGCTGTTTGTGAAAAGTAAATAAAAACCATACAATACTGAAAACAAATGTCATGCACTTACTCCAGCAGCGATTTACATAGTTGCTGGAAGAAATGGATGATTTTATTTTATTCACAAAAGGCTAGCATGTTGAAATATACATTTAGTGGTATGTAGGCTATTCAACAGTGTGTAGTAAAGACGATTTTTCAGCTACTCTTTCTGCAGGTTATATCGATAGACCAGTAGATGGTAACAATGGACTGTCTTTATAAATTAATCATGTTATCAGTAGTTAAAATAATTTGTTCCAACCTCTCATTCAATGAAGAATGAAGCAAGCATGTGTATTGATTTTTCAGTCATTGAATCATTCACTCATCCAATTGGTTCAAAACAGAGATTTGTTTATATTGTTTTTGCAACCTCTTTAGTACAAGTGTTTTTCTTTCTGTATATGAACTCTCATATGGTTGCATTTGCTATGCTGTGTTGTATACTCACTCAAATGTGATTTGCATTCACAGCACTCATAACTGCTTGGTCATAACAAAAATATTCAACTCTATTTACACATGTAGAGGATGTAGCAAAACCAGAAATAACTAATCCAAAGTCCAATAATTCTGATAAGGCCATGATGTAGTGGAGATATTTAATCTTCTAATTTGTGGACTGGAGATTGTATTGAATTTAAATCATTCTAACGACATCTGAGATTAGAAAAGGGAGCTGGATATATGGCTCCTCTGAGCACAAGGACTCCGCTACATTATTGAGGCGTGATAGATTCAAACCGAAAAATTGAAAATAGAACTCAGGGAATGAACTTTGGGGACATTCAGGTGGCCACATTTCACCACCATCTACCTTATTTTCTCAGGCCTGATAAAGTGTAGGGATGGAGAAGTGTGCAATCGACATTTCAGGCTCTGGAAGGTTGAATTGATTTACTGAAGTCCTTGACATAGCAAAATTCCATCTCAAGACACAATAATAAGTCCTTATTATTTCTGGATGGTTCATATCCTCCCCTCTATTAAAGTTGAGTGTAATGAATAGTAATTAGCAAATTACTTGTTGTAGCTGATGGAATGTAAACCAAGTATCAGTTTTAATTTTGTCTTAACTTTTATAGCATATATTTTTGCTCAAGTCAAAGTACAGTCCAGTGTAAATTCTCAAAAAATGTCCCAAAATTGTAGAAAACTTTGTACATGAGTCAAATGCTTTTCCTACAATGCATAGAACATGTGAATCATGTACTTTAATAAGGCAGCATTTATTACCCATTATGACACCTTGGAAGCTTGTGGTTGAAAATTGCATGCTTTGTGTTTCGCTTCAGATATTAAAATGAGGAAAAATCAGAGAGAGGCACACGCGTAATGCTGCTCCCTTAAGAAAATGGATTCTGCTCTGGGTGGTTGAGTACGAGGAATAAAAAACATGGGTTTTCCACTGTGAAAGAACCTAAAGTCAGCACAGCATAAATTTCATTTGAGGAGTGCAAACACAGTGAGGAATCTGAATGAGAAAATCTTGTAGATGAAATCATGTATCTTTGAAAACATCACCCTGAACAATAAAAAGCACTTTGGCTGTGCTTTGATGATCTCGGCCTCCTCCATGTGTGTGCATATGAATGTCTATACATTTATTTGAAGTATTTGAATACAGCTTTTATAAGATGAGCATGTTTTAAGTTCAAGATATTTTAGGTGGACATAACGTAAAAAAGGTCAGGGTGATACAACTGTTCTAAAATCATAAAAGAAAGAAGAAAAAAATATCAAAAGTGAGATTATTGAAAGGGCAAGTGCATTAAGTTGTTTAAGCATGATGAAAAAAATATTTTTGTCACAGTTTTTATCTTCTCTATCTTTATAGTTGTCGTGTTTACCTCCTAGTTCCCCATTGTTCTCTCACCGTGTCATCAGTATTACCTGTCTTTTCATTATTTACCTCATTAGTCTCGTCAGCTGTTTCCTTTGCCCTAATCATCCTCTGTGTATTTAAGCCCTAGTGTTTAAGTATTCATCTTAGTCAGTGTCCGTTCTCGTCAATACTGCGTGGTATGAATCTTTGTAATCTTCGTGTTGGTGAATAAAAGTGAATATGTACCTTTCATTCTGGCCTTCATCCTGCATACACAAAAAAGTTTTACTGCTTATTAATATTATTTAAATTGTCCTACAAATCAAACCCTTGTGACTTTGTGTAAAGGTAATTAAGTCTAAATAAATATTGCATAAATAACACATAATGTGACCGTTTTGGAGGCAGGGCAAGATTAGTTCTGATAAAACTGCCGATTATGAGGTATATACATGTGTAAACATGTATTTTATGTGTAAGGAAAATATCTTTTTTCTTGTTTAACTTGGGTGCTTATCAAAATCCTTATTCTGCCTTGTCATGAAAAATCTAGATATGCCACACACTCGAGTGTGGAGATGCCTGGAGCAGATCTAATTTGCTAAAGTAATGCTATCAGACTGAGCCGTTTGGCACAAGCGCACATGGACAAGGTGGAAAAGAACGCTGGGGCTCCTGCTCGTGTTGTTTATCTCCTCCAGATTTATTTGGCTGTTTGCATCAGTTCAGTAACGGGGAGCCAGGTGCATTCTAGACTGGTTAATGAAGCATTGAATTGGTTTTAAAGAGCAGTTATTTTGCGAGCAGGGCTTTTTTTTGTAATTTTGAAAATGCTTGTCATCGTAAATTGCATTACGAATAACAGCAATTTTGTCCAGCTTTTTTGTTCAATGTGGATTTTTTAACATAACATAATATAGGCGAATGTAGAAATAATGTGGTTATGCTCTGTTGTAGAGCTCAATAAACTGTGTTACATTACACACTAGCTGCAGTACAGAGGTCGCTCCAGGAGCACTGGCCTCGTTTGCAAGCACAGAATATGCACAGGTTTATCGAACCATACCTTTCACTCAAGGGAGATCTACTATGTTTATCACAGCCACCAACCAAAGTTTAAAGAATCCAACAGTACAACGTTATTTAGCCGCCAACATTTTTATCTCCCTTTCCTGACCTGTTTTTTTCCCCTCTCTATCTCTCTACCTAAGCCAATTACCCCCCGAATCAATATGTGGACTAACTGTGCTTGCAGTCAGATGGTGAGAGATTGAGTGACAGGAAGAGAGAGAGCGAGAGAGACAGAGAGAGACAACAACCCCCAAAAAAGCAGAACCAGCTTCTGTTTAGCATAGCAACAAATACAAATCATCAAGAGAAGTCGGTTGATGGTTTTACTACCTAAAGAAATTTATAGATTGTTCACTCACCTCATTCCTGTTGAAATGGACAAATACGGGCCATAAAATGGACTTATCTTCATTAATTAATAGACAAACTTTTCTATGAATAAACCATGTATATCCTCAGGACACAGTGTGTTTAATTCTCTGCCCATTGGTATACATCACCTCCTCTACATTGTATCCTTGATATATTAGTCTGAGTATAAAGGGATACTAAACTGCCAGCCACTCTGATCATGCAAATAAGTCCGCTTCCAAACAAAAGAATTTGTCCTGCCTAAAATTGCACCCTTTCCATTGGTCAAGCCAAACTGGTCTTTTAACTTCTGTGGAAGTTAATAGGGCATTGTTTCAGTGAACCCCTTTCTTCGTGCTGCTGTTCATGTGGAAAAGACTGGAGACGTCCCGTCCGACCGTGACACAGCAAAAACAAAGTCCCTTTAATAATGCGATTATATGCACTGAGTAGTACTGTACAAAAGAAAGAGTTATTTTTCTATATTTCAGGGTTTTTTTGACAGCTGATATACGATCAGTGTTCAACGGATGCACAGGTTAATTGAAATATAAATTTTGCTTCAGCAAATTCTATTAACTTTTTCAAATATTCATAATGAATTAGAGTTTGCAGAGCCTAGTCGGCCAGTAGACTTCATGACACTCAAGTAGTTGCTGATCATGGCTAATAGAGGGCACTACTGGATAAGGAATCTTTGAAGTTCTATTTTACACTCCGTTTCCAACATTTAAAATATCAAATACATGCATACTCCAAGAGCGCTCTAACAGATATATATATATTTGATTATACCTTCTTTTGGATGTGTATCATGTGAATACAAGTTCCCTATCAGTCAGTCACGTTCGACGTTAAGTCGGACTGACGTCATGGGGTCTCGCTTGGGAGCCCAATCACCTCCCTGTGTAACTAAACGCGCCAATGAACATTGGCTAGTGAAATTTGCATGCCGAGTCCCGCCCCGCCCGGCTTCCGGGTATAAATAGGACCGGCATCACTCATTTCATTCATACTTTTGCTTCGGAGCCGAGCGGTTGTAATCAGCCGCTCCTTTCTGATCACCTGCCAAAAAGAGCGTCTTTGATTCGACTGGAAGATACGGTGCTTCAGCGGTGGTGCGCGTGTCCCAGCTGTCGTGTCACCCCCCTGTGCCTCGGTCGGAAAAAAGAGCAGTTTCCTCTAAAAGAGCAAACGCGGACGATCAGCGTCTTTTTCAAGATGCCTTTTCGTCCGTGTGTTTCTGGATGCGGTCGTTTCCTAACCTCATCTGACGGCCATGAGCGCTGTTTCTCGTGTCTGGGCAGACAGCACGCTGAGAGAGCGCTTGTGGATGCGTCATGCTCTCTCTGTGGGCGCATGACCATGTCGGTGTTGCGGTCGCGGCTCGCCCTCTTTGATACGGAGGTTCGAGCGCCCTCTGCTGCTACCCATATCCCCTCTGCTTCTCATGGTAGAGCTGAGGGGTTGGTTAGCACTCTGGGTTACCTGAGGGTTACAGTGGGAGCTTCTTCGTCAGGCCAGCCCTCACGAACCTCCCACTCCTCTTGCACACCGTGTGCCGTCGAGTTGCCAGGCGAGACGCCAGGTCCTTCAAGGGAGGTACCTCGGGTCTCGTTTGGTGCTCCGGATGAGGATCGGATGTCGATCGCTGCATCGGAGAGTGGGCTGTCATCTTCGAGGGAGGAAGCCGAGTAGCCCCCCTCGGAGGTCGCTGCTCGTGTGGAATCAGATAAGGAGATGATGGCCATGCTTTCCCGGGCTGCCATGGGTCTTGGGTTTGAGTGGAACCCTCCACCGTCACCCGAGCGCTCGCGGCTGGACGACTGGTTTCTGGGTGCGGAGCGCGGTTCACAGCCTCGCTCCGCCCCGGTGCCTTTCTTCCCGGAAGTGCATGAGGAGGTCAGTAAGTCGTGGAAGGCACCTTTTACTGCCCGAAGCCGCTCTCTGACCTCCTCCGCTCTCACTACCCTCGATGGCGGGGCTGCCAAGGGTTACGCGGACGTTCCCCAGGTGGAGCGTGCAGTTGCGGTGCACTTGTGCCCGCAAAATGCTGCCACCTGGCGCAATCGTCCGCGCCTCGCGTCCAAGGCGGGTAAGTCGACAGCAGCCCTGGCTGCCAAGGCTTACAACGCCGCTGGACAGGCAGCTTCCGCCCTGCATGCCATGGCCATCCTGCAGGTCTATCAGGCAAAAGCTCTTAAAGAGCTGCACGAGGGTAGGTCTGAGCCGGGGTTAATGCAGGAACTGCGCACGGCGACCGACTTCGCCCTCCGGGCGACTAAGGTCACGGCGCGGGCCCTCGGCCAGACGATGTCCACACTCGTGGTCCAGGAGTGCCATCTCTGGCTGGACCTGGCTGAGATGAAGGATGCCGACAAAGTTCGCTTTCTCGATGCCTCCATCTCCCAGGCTGGCCTCTTCGGCGACACTGTCGTAGATTTTGCACAGCAATTCTCGACGGTGCAGAAGCAGACTGAGGCGATAAGTCACATCTTGCCCCGGCGGGAGTCTGCCAAACCGCCGTGGGCTGTTCCTCAGCCTGCTCCTCGCCGAGGGCGTCCCCCTGCGGCCGCAAAGGGTCCGGCCGGACCGGAGGCCTCCCGTCCGGCCCCTCCCCCCCGCAGGAAGGCGACGCAGCCCGTCCAGAGCGCTAAACCCTCCAAAAGAAAATCTAAGCGGTCCTGAGACGGGCGACCCAGAGGTGGCAGGAGCTGCTCGTTTCCAGGAGCTGGTGAAGGCACCACTCCTTCCCCCGGAGGAGGGCCGGGTGGAGAATCTTTTGTTTCCTTCTGTTCCGCCCACATTTTCAATAAAAGAGCAGTTTCCTCCATCTCTGGGTCATACTCGGTCCAAGCTGACAGTGAGCGACGCGTGGCTTCCTCTCTCTCAGCCGACCTCTCTTTCGCCACGGATGGGCAGCGGGCAGCCCCAGGACGCGCTGCTTCCATGCCCCTCCCTTCCAGGCCCCTCATGGGGACTATGGAGCCAGGTAAGTGCACCACACTCACCGCCTCGACTCCGGGATGCCATGCCTCCTGGGTTGGGCCTCAGAGCTCCCTGCTGCCCCCCCCCGCGGGTTCGTCGGTCGTCCCTTTGGTGCCTCTCGAACGGAGTTTGGGGGCTTGGTTAGCGCTTCCCACTCCGTCTCGTTGGCTCATTCGGACAATCAGACTCGGCTATGCGATTCAGTTCGCCAGGCGGCCCCCCAGGTTCAGCGGCGTTCTGACTACCTCAGTGGCAGGCAAGGACGCCCCTGTACTTCGGGAGGAGATCGCTGTCCTCTTGGCGAAGGGCGCGATCGAGCCTGTCCCTCCAGCCGAGATGGAGTTGGGGTTTTACAGCCCCTACTTCATCGTTCCCAAGAAAGGTGGGGGGTTACGGCCTATCCTGGACATGCGTATCTTGAACCGGACCCTACACAGGCTTCCGTTCAAAATGTTGACGCAGAGACGCATCCTCACGTGCGTCCGCTCCCAGGACTGGTTTGCAGCAATCGACCTGAAGGATGCGTACTTTCATGTCTCGATACTCCCTCGTCACAGACCGTTCCTTCGCTTTGCGTTCGAGGGTCAGGCATACCAGTACAAGGTCCTCCCCTTTGGGCTGTCCCTGTCTCCCCGCGTCTTCACCAAGGCCGCGGAGGCTGCCCTTTCCCCCCTCAGGGAAGTGGGAGTCCGCATCCTGAATTATCTCGACAATTGGCTCATTTTGGCACAGTCGCGGGATCAGGTGTGCGAGCACAGGGACTTGGTGCTCAGACACCTCAACCATTTGGGGCTTCGGGTCAACTGGGAGAAGAGCAAGCATCTCTTTTCTCGGGTTGGAGTTGGACTCGGTCTCCATGTCAGCACGTCTCACCAACGAACGTGCACAGTCAGTGTTGAACTGCCTGAAAGTGGTCAGGCGGAAAACAGTGGTCCCACTGAAACAGTTTCAGAGGCTCCTGGGGCATATGTCATCCGCAGCCACTGTAACGCCGCTCGGATTGATGCATATGAGACCACTTCAACACTGGTTACGGGAACGAGTCCCGAGGTGGGCTTGGCACCAGGGCACATTCCGTGTGGTAATCACACCGGCTTATCGCCAGACGTTCGGCCCTTGGTCGGACCTTGCTTTTCTAAGGGCTGGAGTTCCCCTAGGGCAAGTGTCCAGGCATGTTGTTGTTACAACAGATGCCTCCACCATGGGCTGGGGTGCCGTGTGCATCGGGCATGCTGCCTCGGGCTCCTGGACAGGACCCCGGCGGCAGTGGCATATCAACTGCCTCGAGTTGCTAGCGGTACACCTTACACTGCGCCGGTTCCGACCGTTGCTGCAGGGCAAGCATGTACTGGTCCGCACGGACAACACATCGACCGTGGCGTACATCAACCATCAGGGTGGTCTACGCTCCCGTCGCATGTCGCAACTTGCCCGCCACCTCCTCCTCTGGAGTCAGCAGCGGCTCAGGTCGCTGCGTGCCATCTACATTCCGGGCGAGCTCAATCGTGCAGTCGACGCGCTCTCACGACAGCTCACATTCCCGGGAGAGTGGAGACTCCACCCCCAGGCGGTTCAGCTGATCTGGAGTTGATTCGGGGAAACGCAGGTAGACCTGTTCGCGTCCCGGGAATTCTCCCACTGCCAGTTGTTTTTTTCCCTGACCGACGGGACCCTCGGCTCGGATGCACTGGCACACAGCTGGCCCCGGGGCCTACACAAATATGCGTTCCCCCCAGTGAGCCTTCTTGCACAGACCCTGTGCAAGGTCAGGGAGGACGAGGAGCAGGTCCTGCTAGTTGCTCCATACTGGCCCAACTGGACCTGGTTTCCAGAACTCTCACTCCTCGCGACAGCCCCTCCCTGGCGCATTCCCTTGAGGAAGGACCTTCTTTCTCAGGGACAGGGCACCATTTGGCACCCGCGTCCAGATCTTTGGAACCTCCACGTGTGGTCCCTGGATGGGACGCGGAAGACTTAAGTGGCCTACCACCGGCGGTGGTAGACACTATCACTTCGGCTAGAGCCCCCTCTACGAGGCTGGCGTATGCCTTGAAGTGGAGTCTATTCTCTGAGTGGTGTTCTTCCCAACGGGAAGATCCCCGGACTTGCCCGGTCAGCTCTGTGCTTTCCTTCCTTCAAGGTGGGTTGGAGCGGCGGCTGTCCCCCTCTACCTTGAAGGTGTATGTCGCCGCCATTGCAGCTCACCATGTTCCCGTCAATGGCAGGTCTCTTGGAAAGCACGACCTGGTCATCGGGTTCCTGAGAGGGGCCAGGAGGCTAAACCCTCCCAGGCCGCCCCTCTTTCCCTCCTGGGACCTCTCTGTCGTCCTCTCAGGCCTACAGAGAGCTCCCTTTGAGCCCCTCGAGTCAGTGGAGCTCAAGATCTTGTCCTTCAAGACAGTGCTCCTGACTGCACTCGCTTCCATCAAGAGGGTAGGGGACCTGCAGGCATTTTCGGTCAGTGGAACGTGCCTTGAATTCGGGCCGGCCTTGTCTCACGTTGTCCTGAGGCCCCGGCTTGGATATGTGCCCAAGGTTCCCACCACTCCCTTTCGGGATCAGGTGGTGAACCTGCAAGCACTGCCCCCGGAGGAGGCAGACCCAACCCTCGCGTTGCTGTGTCCCGTCCGTGCACTACGTGTTTATGTGGACCGCACGCAGAGCTTTAGAAGCTCCGAGCAGCTCTTTGTCTGTTTTGGGGGACAGCAGAAGGGAAAGGCTGTCTCCAAGCAGAGGTTGGCCCACTGGATAGTGGATGCCATCGCCCTGGCATATCAGGCTCAGGGCGAGCCATGCCCCCTGGGGGTGAGGGCGCACTCCACACGGGGTGTTGCTTCCTCCTGGGCGTTGGCACATGGCGCCTCTCTGACAGACATCTGCAAAGCTGCGGGCTGGGCGACACCTAATACATTCGCGAGATTCTACAATCTCCGGGTGGAGCCAGTTTCTTCCTGTGTGCTTGGAACAAACAGGTGACCAGCTCGGTGTCCTGCTTGCTGTGCCATGCCCCTTAATAAGGGGATACGAGCGCTTATCTACTCCTCAGGTGAGTTCCCCGTCTGGCGAACCCTGATTCGAGTTCCTCCTGCATCCTTCGGTAGCGGACGCGGCGGAGGCGTCTGACGCCAGGCCCAGTACTCGTGTGCATGCCCCAGTGGTCAGCCCTTGTACTGGACTAGATGCCCATGTGACGAGATTCCCTCTTGGTAATCCCATATGTGTACGCTCCACGGTACGGTTTCCCTCTTGGTAAACCCGTGTCTTTCCCTTGGCAGTTCTGCTCTGCCAGTCTCTTTGGTACGCGCTCCTCCTTGGGGTAGGACCTACCATGGGGACTTTACATATGTCGTACTGCCCCTCGGGTCAGTCCATATGTGTCATACCGCACATTACCTCCCCCTTGGGCAGGGTGTGGTCTCCGTAGCGTCTATGCGCTCCCCCAGCGTAGACAACTAAGCGGGTCGAGCTGGTTTGTGGGATTGAGATACCGAAGCTCTCTTCCCCGTGAGGCTCACGCAGGAACAGCAGCTTAGTCCTTCCTCACGTTGGCCTTCCCCTCCATCCCGATTGGCGTGGAGGCCTAAGTCGGCTTTCGCGGGGCGCTGGGTAGGTTACGTCCGCACAGGCAGTTGTCCTTGGCACGCCACTGCTTGCCAACATCTGCATCTCCGATTCTCGTAACACGGCCAGTGCCTGTGGCGCTTTCCATAGGGACCCCATGACGTCAGTCCGACGTAACGTCGAACGTGACTGACTGATAGGGAACGTCTAGGTTACTATTGTAACCCCCGTTCCCTGAAGGAGGGAACGGAGACGTTACGTCCCCCGGCCACAGGCCTGAGCCACCGCTGAGACTGGGATACACTCTCGGCTCCTCAGCAAAATATGAATGAAATGAGCGATGCCGGTCCTATTTATACCCGGAAGCCGGGCGGGGCAGGACTCGGCATGCAAATTTCACTAGCCAATGTTCATTGGCGCGTTTAGTTATACTGGGAGGTGATTGGGCTCCCAAGCGAGACCCCATGACGTCAGTCCGACGTAACGTCTCCGTTCCCTCCTTCAGGGAACAGGGGTTACAATAGTAACCTAGACGCTTTACACAGCAATTTTAAACTTATTGTACACCTAAGGCTAATGCTGTTCTAAACTACTACTGCACTGCTGCAATGTAACGCGTAGACACATAGACAGTGGCTCACACATAAACACAGAAACAAGAGCGCAGAAATATACAACACTGTTCTGTAAAAAAAAAAAATAGCTTATAGACTGAAAAGTTCTATCGTATATTTCTCAGTAACTAAAACATATAAATCTATAATATATTTATAATATGTACACACACACACACACACACATATATATATATATATATATATATATGTATGTGTATGTATGTATATATGGAGAGAGAGAGAGAAAAAAAAATTGTGGCTAGCACACAATAATAATATTGTAATATTCTCCACTGGAGATCCCCTGAACGCTTTGGAAGAGGGCTTTTATAAAACAGCCTCCTGTCAGGGATTGTAGGAGAGGGAGGACTCAATTGCAAAGAGGACAGGTTTTTATTGAAAAAAAAAAAAAAACTTAAAACATAAACCACCCCAAAGGGGGAAAACATAACTAGGCTCGACTTGACTTGACTGGACAAGACACAACAAGATATAAGAACTGACAAAGTGTAGACAACGACACAGGACAGCAAATTTGAAGGGATTAAATACATACAGGACGAAGGGTAATTGAATTGGAACACCTGGGACAAATCAAACTAATGACAAGGAAACAAGGAGGGAGGGGGTAACAGTGACAAGACACGAACATGCAGCCAATGCAGACGCGCATCGCCATGTGTTCACATTAAACAAAGATAGCGGGCAGCTATTGACAACCAAACTGCGCGCGCAACACCAAACACAACATGAAAGCACGCGGCCGATGAAAACACGAACCCCGTGCAACAACACTGCACACACACACACAAAAGGACAAAGCCTGAAACCGTGCCCACTCACATAACGTTGAGCGCGTGAGAACAAGGAACCAATCGGCTCGCGTGCTCACGACAAGGACGAACACATGAATGTCCGAATCCCGACCCAAAACCGAAACTGAACCAGACCAAAGTATCGGGACCAGACATCATAATCCGCACACAAGACGTTAAAGAGACAAGAGCGCACGCGGCTCGAACCGTCGAATCCGCGCGCACACATGAGACATTAGGGTAGTGTGAGAGCTCTGCCACAGCAACAAGAGTTTACTAGACAGAATGTGGCAGAACCCTAACACCTCCAGGATCTGCAATTGCAAGTTGTTGTCTCCATTTTGTGTCATTTCTTTCATGAAGATCATTAAAATAAGCAGTTTTTACACAGACCTGATACATCTCTTTTTTTCCCAGTTTAGCTCTTTTAGTCTCTCAAATTTTAAAAATTTTCCAACTTTGCTGGTTTCAGGGCAAACTTTAGGTGACACACTCAGGGAAGGAGACCCGTAAAGGCCCACCCTCCAAAGAATGATTTAAACACTGTAAAAGAGGAAGAGAAAGAGTAGATTTCAAACCTAAAAACAAATGCTCTACCACTCTCACAGACCTTAATTCAAGTTGTCTAGAAATATCTTCTGCTGATCTCCACTCTTTTGAGTCAAAGTCAATCAGTTGTCCGACTTTAGTGAATCTTTCCTCATGTATTGCATAACTATATTATTAGACACACAAACATTTCCTAAAAAAGTATTAAAAAACAATGGTTCATTCATGGCATAATTATAATTTTCGGATTTGAACGCTTTAAACACATTCTAAGATTTTAAAACCGATGCATAAAAATTAACACCAGATGTAACCTTTCCATTAAAAGGTATAATAAGGAACAGTTGCTTATCAAGCTCAATGCCACAAAGCGATCATTATAAGGTTAGCCCAAATGACACCCAGGAGGTAAATTCTGTAGAAAAAAGCAGTTTTTGAGCAGATTTTAGTCTCATGGCTCTAACTTTGGCTTTCAGTTCAATCAATCCTTGTCCTCCTTCATTTACTGGCAAATATAAAATTCCAGAAGGAAGCCAGTGGAAACCATCCCAGAAAAAATCAACAAAAACCTTTTGTAATTTTTGTAATAAATCTCCAGGAGGATCAATAACAATCAAACGATGCCATCGCATAGATGCTACTAGATTATTTACAACAAGGACCCTCCCTCTTTAAGACACTCGGGGAGGGATCCATCTCCATTTCTGTAAGCGTCCAGCGACCTTTTCATAGAGGCCTTCCCAATTTTTCTGCATATATTGTTCTGTTCCCAGAAACCCCCCTCCCCCAGCACTTTAAACCCTTCTGAACTCCAGGGGCAGTGCCAAGGAAGCTTGGGAATGCTTTCTTCCTCCCACTGGCCTAAAAGCAACGAAAAGCTTTCCCCCCAGTTAATTCGATCTAAGGAGGCTTTTTGATAAGTCTCAAGAGTTGACAAGTTCCAAGTTGTAAACGTCTTCATTGGATTTTATCACAACAGTCACCATCTTTGAAGAAGAAGTATCTACAATTGAAATTCTACGCAGTTGATGCCTCAAAACAGCTAGTAATGGTTCAATGGCAATGGCGTATGAAATGCCTGACATGCTGCATACTTGCCATATGCCTCTGTCCACTAAAAAGGTCTTGTTAATGGATCATATTTTTTTTAAATACTATATATATCAGCTTACAATAATTTAACATGGGAAATAAGTAAAGGACCAAATCCACAGGTCCAAATCCAAACCAAATCAAATGTTTAGGCTTCAAAACAGTTGTTTAAAAAGGACTTCATGATCTACATGATCAAAAGCTTTTTCCTTATCCAAAGATAAAAACCCTACATTAAGATTATTGTCTCTAGCAAATGAGATCAAATCATGAACCAGAATCCAATAATCAAATATTGTACGATTATGTCACGGTTCTGTCTCTGTTTACAGTGTTATTAGTGTTCTAGTGGACAGAACCGTGGCACTGCTCTCTCTCCCGTGTGTTTGTGTCTCATTAGTGTCTCCCCCTCCTCCTTGTTTCCCTTAATCATTCCCAGCAGTGTCTCATCACTACCTTCCCTCATGTGTTGCCTATTTAATCCCGGTGTGTTTGCTGTCCTGGGTGGTGTCGTTGTCATTTGTTGGATGTCGGCCATGCCTGTATCGCCTGTGTCGAGTGGTCCCTGAGCTTCTGGTTTGTTTATGTTCATTGAGAGTTTTGTTGTGGTTAAGTTATTGTTTTCCCCCTCCTGGGTGTTTCTTTTGTGTGTTTGTTTATTTCTGTTATTAAAATATCTTTTACCTGCATCCTGTCCTCCCCGTATATATTCCGTGACAGAATCAGAATACAATATGACTGATCTGCGTGAATTATTGTTGATATATAAAGTTTTAGTCTATTAGTTAATGCTTTGGAGAATATCTTGTAATCCACTCCAAGCAGAGACACTGGTTGCCAGTTTCTTATGTCTGCAAGATCACCCTTCTTGGATAACAAGGTGATCACTGTTCTCCGTAGACTCAATGGTAAGGTTCCACGATCAAAGGACTCTAAAAATACTGAGAACATTGGAGAAGTCTTCTCCAATGACTGGCCAAAACTGTTTATAAAACTCTGTGGTTAAACCATCCAAACCTGGAACTTTGCCTGAAGACATGTCTTTAATAGCAACAGTCACTTCTTCCATCAGCAATGGCTGATCAAGTCTGGAATGATCTCTTTCCGTCAGATGAGGCAGATCCTGGAGAACTGTTTCTGCTATTTCTCCATCACATGGTTCTGCTCTTTTAAGATTTTCATAAAAACTCAGCACATGTGCAATTACTTCATGTTCATCAGTTGTTTCACCTCCTTCTGGAAGTTTCAGATGGCTTAAAGTTTTTCTATTATAATTGTTAATCTTCAAAATTGAAGAAAAATAATGTTGGGGTATCCATGCAATTAAAAGACGTGAACCTTGATTATAAGATTATTCTTGTTATGTGCAGAATATTTCTGACAGAAGAGTTTGACTTGGACTTTACCAATGTCCCACCACTGACTCAGGGACTTGTACTGAGGTTTTCTCTCTCTCCATGCCTCACAAAAGAGTGTGAAAGTGTGTGAAAAGTTTTGATCCTGCAAAAGCTTGTTACTAAAACGCCAATAAGGGAATGTAAATGTACTCTGTGCAGAAGTGACATTGACAGATATATAATGATGATCTGACAAAGAAGTGGGAGTAATGCAACTCTTCGAAAACTTTTCACTGGCAGTTCTTTGCATATAAATTCTGTCAAGCCTTGTTGCAGAAATCATATTAGAATTTAATTGTATCCATGTATATTGCTTTACATCAGGAAAAACTTCTCTCCACACATCTACAAGATCATGGTAAAAACATTTGTGATGAACTATAAGGTTCTTCATGATTTCGATCTAAGGTGCAGTTAAAATCTCCAGCCAGTACAATACTCCTGCCCTGTGGAACACAACTTAATGCTGTATTGAGTTTTTCAAAGAACAATCCACTTTCCTTCCCAAAATTAGGGGCATATATATTAAAAAATGAAAAGTCAATACCATGCAAAGTGGCATCTACTCTTTGCATTCTGCCTGGTAAAACATCAAAAACAATCACATTCAGGTCCTTAAATTCAGATCCAAAAAGAATATCGACTCCTGCACTATTACTAGAGCCATGGCTTAAAACTGCCTGTCCACACTATTCACTCTGCCACTTCATTATTTACATGATTTAGTCTCTTGTAAACAAATTACCCTACAATTCAAAAAAAGGGAAACCCTTTTCACAGCATCGTAGCACCCATTAATATTTAAAGAACCAAAACGCAAAGGTCCCATGATGCTGAAGGAAAAAAGAAAAGAGAAAACGAAAAGAAAAATAAATTCTGATAAATCTAGACCACTCAAGACTAAACTTTACGTGATTTCAAGGAAAATGAATCTTCTTAAGACGGTACTGTTTCTGTCTATCCAGCTCATCAATTTTTTTCATTGCAGTCGTGCCAGATACTAAGAACAAACTTAAGTCAGGAAAAAAAGTCTCAATCTTGAGCTTAGGAAGTCCTTTAGTACAATCCAAGAAATCACTGATTTGTTTAAGTGAATAAAGTTTCGCCCTACTACCAGAAACTCATCCGAAATGCTCTCAAAGTCATCGTCATCATTGTCAGAATCATCAGTTTGTACACTCCAAATATACACTCCAAATGGTCCTCATATGGTACTATATGGCACCTCATAATGGTTCTTTGTAGCACCATTTGGTGCTATATAGCACTAAAAATGGTTCCCCTATGATTACGAGCCAAAGAACCACTTTTAGTGCTATATAGCACCAGTTTTTTTTAGTGTGTATGCATCCACTCAATTCTTGGCTATTCTCATCTTCTACACTTTGGCTGTTCACTTCCTCATTGTGTAATGTTGTGTTAGTACTGTGCCTGCTCTACCTGGCTCTGTGGATCATGATCAGTTTCTCTCTGAGCTTCAGCCCTGTTCTCAGAGATGCTTAAAGAAGCTTCTCTTGAGTTGTCAGACACCACAACACACAAGAGAGAGAGAGAGAGAGAGAGAGAGAGAGAGAGAGAGAGAGAGAGAGAGAGAGAGAGAGAGAGGTCCTATATGTAATTAAATATTTAAATACTTTTTTAGAAACTACTTTTTTTCATAGTCAGCAGCTTTTAAAATGATCACAATTAAAGCATGGTTAAGGTTATTCATACATCATACATCTACAAATTTTATATAATGACAGAATGACTGTTACTTTAGGGTTCTACTTTATACTCGCAGCTTTGGATTTGGCAAAACCCTAGATGAGAACCCTTTTCTTTCCTCTCTTTGTTCTGCTGTTTGCTCCATATTTTGTTCTGCTGTTGTCTCCCTCTCTGTGTCTGCCTTTTTTAATGGTGTTTTACTTTCAGGCTCAGCAGCTGGAAAGCCCATGCTCAATTTAACCAAATACAACATTCATCTCTTTACCCGTCCATTCATAATGGCTTGCCTACAGTGTGCTTTATTATTATTCCCTTGCTAATCCTTACACCCATTTAGCCATAAAGAGGAACTTATACTGCGGGCCGTGAGTACAGGAGGTTAATGGGATATCCCTGAACATGCTGCAGGATCGTAGTAGCATGTCACATAAAAGATGAAGGATTTAGGTGAGATTAACTGTTGCCTCTGGACCTGTATGTAGCTCAATCAAAATGACTTAAATTGCAAATAATTCATATTCTGCCATCATGGCTTTTGCAGTGGCATGGTGAAAGCAAGTTCAAATAGGTTTTAATTTGTTGATACTGATCAAATGATTTTATAATAATTTTATTTGAAACTTGGACAGATTGACATACTTGATAGGGTTCTGTTCAGTGATATAAAAATCAATGCAGTCGAGTTTGGTTATGTCGACGGCCTCGGGGGTTGCAAAAAAAGCATTGAGATAACCAACACCCAATACGTTTGCTAACAACAAAAGGCATATGTGCACCAACTAACAGCAGAGATTTACCAGTATACAATAAAAAACACCTTTGATTCTCGATACAAACCTTTAATTATATTCTCCAACATTGCAATGGGATAGGGATGCGGTAGCACTCGCTGCCCCTTGAGAAGAGTAAGAACGATATGTGCTTTCACTTCAGAGATTCTCCAAAAGTCTCCAATAACTCTAGATAAAGTCACTAGATTTGTCGCTAGTCGATTTTTTAAAAATTTGTGCTAGAGTGGTCTGAAAACAAGCTTAATATAGTGACAAAGGGCGCCAAGTTGGCAACACTGACCGCGATCCACGTGCAACACGAACTCAGCGCATGCGCATTGAACTCTCAGTCACGAGATAACCAAAGTGGCGAAGTGGCGAATTTGTCCCTCGTTTTTGCTCGAGATACTAGGATTCGGCAATATAACAGAATCGACATAACCCACAAGAAAATAATAAGACAAATAGGGAGTTTGGTGGTTCCACTTCAAAAACGTCGACATAATAGTATTGGCGAGTTAACCGTGACTCGAGATAAGTGAACTCCACTGTAATTTATTAATTTTAGGGGCATTTCTCAGGAAACATGTGATTTAATTAGAGTAGTCTGCATTAGTCAGTAAGTCTATTAATTAATGTAAGTAAAAAAACAGTAGCATACACTCCCCTTCAAAAGTTTGGAGTCAGTGAATCAAAATTCATCAAAATATCCAATGGGAATTTTTTTTATCACATTTCCACAAAAATATTTATCCGCAAAACTACATCAGAAATATTTTCTGAACAGTAAATCAGCATATTAGAATGATTTCGGAAGGATATGGCACTGAGGACTGGAGAGATGATGCAGAAAATTATATTTTACCATAACATTAATAAATTAAATATATTAAAATAAAAACTTAAAATGTAATAATATTTAACAATGCTACACTTTTTACTGAATTTTTTAATCAAATAACTGCAGCCTTGGTGAGCATAATTTAATGTTTTGTTCTTTCAAAACATTAAAAAATAGTCTCATTTTTAATGTTGTTTTTTTATCTATATATCTGTTAATAGATAGGACATAAATTAATGTCATTGGCCCACCTGTATACACTAATATAGCTCCTCATCCAGTTACAGAAATGTGCTAGATATTCCCAAAGCTTCCATTGAGCTTCAAGTTCAAAATATTAGATTTTTGTTTGAGGCAGTTTAGTGCTTTCTGTCAGATTTTTATAGCGCAGAGTCACAGGGTTGAATCTGTCATTCGCTTTTTTATCGAACCTCTCTCTCTCTCCAGCATTCATGAGACCAAATTCCCCATGAATGTCTGGTCTCGTCCGCATCTCATTCATAGTCATCATGGCACTCGGCCCGGTGAGGTCAGGGCCCTGCTAAATATTATCCCATGCAACCTGCTCTCCTCTGCAGCTATGAGGAACAGTCAGCTTTTAGCATTTTATTGGGCTATAAGGCTCCGGGCTAAAGGTTGACATCCTTTGATACTCTACATACTACGCAAGGTGCAGCAACCAGTATTGAATCCACTGCAGCACTTTTTTGCCTCTGCTTACTTTATTAATTTATCTCACAGCACCTTTTGTTCTCGGAGGGGTTTCAAAGTGTGACATTTTCCCCATTTGTGTGGAAGTTTGTGTGTTTGATTAAGGGTGGCAGCATTTGTTTATGCAAGCACAAATTGTTAGATATTCAGCCATTTGCCTGTTTCTCCTTGGCCGCTGACAGTTAAGTGTGCAAGTCCAAAGTCAATTATACGAAGCTTTCCCAGTGGGAATATTAACTTCCTAGAGCGGAACATCGTGGCTGCAGATCATGTGAGCTCATCGTCTCTGGCACATAAACACTAAACAAGCCACTGAACAATATGGCTCCACTGACTTTTTTATTTTCTGTTTGCCAAGCTCAATTAATCACACCAGTCGTACGGAAATCCTCCTTTCCTCTTTTATTATATCCAGTCTCTGAAAACGCAGAGCTGTTCGGAGAGAAAAATTGTGGTGGTGGGGGGGGCGGTACCATGGCTCTGTAGAGGAGAGAAGTGTCTGATAACAGTTCCGTGCTAGTGTGCTTCCCTAAGGCCCTGTTCCCTCTGAATATTCATGGAGCTTGGCAAGAGAGCCTGCACCATTTGTAAAAGGACAACTATCAGTTTTCAACTCTGTAGAGTGACTCTAAAGTGGGCCAGTGTGCCTTGACAGACTCATCTGAAAAAATATTATGTATATTAGAACAAGAAAATAGGTTTGTGCAAACTTCCTTATTTAATACTTAGCAGAGTTCCACAGTGATTTGCAAGAGCCTTCAACATGTTTTGCAGATTTTTCACTTCTCATGTTTTCTTGAAGATGATGTCAATTTTCCAACACAGGAAAACATGTACCTCTAATTAAAAAAGGTGTAAAATAGCACCAATTTGTATTCCTTTTCACATGAAATTATGATTACAGGGGAAAATTATTAATAAACTATTCAGCTACTTTTAGTTTTCACCAAAAGTACAAAGTACAAAAAAACCCAAAAGATACCAATGGGGAAATGGCAATCTGATGGGCACTTTTCAAACTCCTTCAGGGACCTGCTCTTCAGTAACTGACAAGTCTGACTCAAGTCCAAAACCAATCACAATTTCCAGTTCAGCTTAGGGCGGGTGTTCAAAGTTTTGACATTCAACCGCTGGCACTGGTGTTTTGAAGTAGTATCAAATATGTTTTAATATTTTGAATGTAAATAAGCGATCCTCTGATTTTAAATTATAATTTCGGCAGCTCCGGAAAGAGGTCATGCCAATGATAACTGAGCACTCAGCAAACTCGGTTGACAGACACCGTTATTACATGGACGGAGCAAGCTCATTTGCACAGCTCATTTGAAAGTTTGTCCTCTATGACAGTGCAGTTAAAATAAATAACTGAAAAACTTAATAAATAAAGCAAACTTCATACAAAGCTGAAATAATCTGACTGACGAACCATTAACCATGATCTGTCAATCAGATCCACATACATGTGTACTTTGTTACTATCACAGTGAACTCCCAGGACATTTTCGTAAGAAAGAAAAATTATCATTTTATTTAACATGTTAACCCGTACCCTACATAGTTTTTTTACTGCCACAATTTATTGATCCCACTTACCCTTCTTACGCCAAACATGACCATTTTTGAGATAAATATAGTGTTCTACTACAAAATCCCAAATAACATCAGTTGCCATTGAAATAGCTTGCTTCTGTGGTTCCATGTTGCTTCTTATCACACATTGAGACATGATTATATGAGAAAATCTATTATTTTATAAAATTATAAGCCGTTATACTGGGTATGTTGATTAGCATTATTCAATATTACTACTTGGACGTAAATTATTTCTTAAGTAGCAATACTTTTATATAAGTAAATCTTAGCCTTTTAATGCCTCTCACTCAACATTTCAATTCAGACCTGCTGCAATATATACAATCAATGTAATAAAATGTTCATAGATTCACGTTGATCTGTGTCAAATAAACTGAACACACTTTTAGTGCTATTCACTGCACATTTCCCTTGTGAAATGTTGTGAAATGAGCAAGGTCACTTTACAGAAATCAAATATAATTACATATTTGATTCTCATTCATCTATAAATCATTATAATTAGGTAAGGGTAAGCAGATTAGATGTATTTTACCAAAACAGGAGGCCAATAAATTGTACGTTTTAATAATCTTACTTCATAAATGTGACAGACTGAAATGTTTCACTCAGAAAAGAAAAGTCGTTGGTTTATTTTATACGTCATGAATTGATCGGTTCCTGAAAAGTGCCTATGAAATGTCCGAATGGAGGCAGACTTAAACAATGTCAAAGTAGATATTTGGCTAATAGCCCACACAAGTGACATCTGCCGAAAAGAACAGTTGTTTCAGCGAAAGAACAATTTATTATTTTTGAATAAAGATTACAAACCCATCATTCATTATAAAACCAGGAACGTGCATTAAGTAAATAGGGTCACTTCAGCCACAGCAAAACCAACACTTGAAGGTATCAAACTGATGGTAGCTTGTATGCTTTAGAAAACAGGCCAACATACTGAGGGCTTGCTTCAGATTCTTATTTTACAAGGCATTTTCAGAATTCAGTCAACGTCAATCTGGTTGTGGACTTGCTCTAGGGAGCAGGATTGAATTGTTCACATGAACAGTTTGACTGGGGGCGCAGCCAGAAACACTGAGCAAGCTTCTACACTGTCATCAGAGAAAAAGAGAGAGGACTGTGCAGTGGGTTTAAGTTGAGGCTTGGTAAACCTGCAGCTAGTGCTTAGATACATGGCGCGTACTGCTGAACTGCTGTTGGACCTGGTGTTCCAATCGAAGCTCCCTGCATGCATCAAACGACTGCTGATTCGATATGAATTATTATGAGTTTGGAGTTAGGAATTTATGTGAGAATGTGCAGGCTCTTTTTGTCTTTTATGAGAAGCAGATTTTTATGTCCTGAGTAATTTAATAGTTATGAAGTCTTCTCAGTTTTGTGCAGGTAAAATATCCTTTAGTGCCAGCATAGATTTTCCAGCTGACATCATTACGTTGTATAAGCGATGTCATTTGCTCTCTTGGCTGATGTTGATGGCTTTATGCATCAATCTTTCTTGAGTCCACACCCCTTTGATTGATTACACATACTGAAGGGGAGAGAGTGATTGGAGCTCTTCGACACAATGAGCAATTCTATAATGTGATCTCAGTATTCACAGGCATTCATATGTAAAGTGTGGCTTTAGCACATGTATGCATGATGTCAACAAATGAACATCTTAAATACTGTATATCCTTAGACTATACTAGATATGTTTGTATTATATACTGTCATAGTATTTATTAATATTTTGGATTATCTTTTTTGTAGCTATTTGTATACTTTCAGTTTTCATTTTCAGTTTAGCTTTACTTTTTAGTTTTAATTTTACTTAAACATATTTCATTTCAGTTATTGTAGTTGCTAAGGCCACATTTCCAATTTTCGATTAATGTAATTAATTTAATTGTATATTTTATTTCAGATTTATTTCAGTAAAAAAATAATAATAGTAATTTAACAATACAAAGCTTTACAATGCTTATACTAAAAAGATGCCTATGAATTCTTTGAGGTTCATTGAGTATTCAATGACTTTTTAATACAGTGGAGTTCGGTTATGTCGATGGCGTCGGGGGTCGGGGAAAAGCATCGAGATAACCGTTTCGCGAGATAACACATACATCATATATTACAAATATTAACATACATCCCCATATACATATATATTACCGATTTCCCCACATATAACCCTCAGATGCAGATAATCCGTTAATCCCAGTGCTTGTGCGCGAAATTCACACAATAAGAAAATAAACACAAGTCAGAATCAGAAGAAAAAGAAAGAAAACACAGTCTCTCCCTCTCTCCTCTCTAAGCCCGCACTCATGGCAGCACAGCCAATCACGTTTTCTTGCATGATTGACAGGTCAGACAGCCTATCAGTGCAGCTGTCAGAGTGATAGTGGAAGCGCTGTCAGCTGTCAGAGCCCAAAGATAACAACCCTCAAGAAAGAAAAATGAAAATTTATTGATGTACATGATGTAAATGAGAAAAATTAGATTAAATGAGAATGTAGATGCTCGTGTTTTTGGTGTTTTTTTACACAACAGTGTTGCCGCGATTTGTTTGTTGAAGCGATCGGCTGAAATGTTCCTAGTCTCAAAGCCATCCAGCACGGTGCGCATTTGAGTCTTAAGCCACGAATCTACTTGCTCCTGTTTAACCGCAGCGCTCTCTCCACAAATCACTTTGAAGACAATGTTGTTCCTCTTTTTGAAACGATTCAGCCACCCCGGATTTGCTTTAAAGTCAAGTCAAATTCTTTGCAACAAGAATGTCCGCCTTCTCCATCAGCAAGGGACCATTGACGGGAAGGTTTGTTGCTCGTGTATTTGTGAACCACTGAAACACTGCATCGTCGACATCTTTGAGATTGATTATCCAGTTTTCTCTTAACACCTCCAGACCTGCAGTGTGTTATCCCTCAGATCAAGAGTGAGTGATCAGAGTGAACTGTCATTGAAGTAAGCGTGCGCTGCACCTGCAACGCAAACTCAGCGAACGAGGTACGCTCATGAGTCACGAAATAGCCATGTGAAGTGGATAATTTGACTCTCATTTATGCTCGAGAAAACAGATTTCGGCGACATTAAGGAATCGACAAAACCAACAAGAAAATACTGAGACAAATAGGGAGTTTGGCGGTTCCACTTCAAAATCGTCGACATAATAGTATTGGCGAGTTAACCATGACTCGAGATAAGTGAACTCCACTGTATATTGAAGAAATAATTATATAAAAAAAGGAAATTGCTTTGGCAAATGATTAAATAATTTCAAATATAAATACATAATAACGTCTTGGTTACATATGCAACGAAGAAGGAACAAGGCGCTGTGTCAAGAGCTATGAGAAGGCATCTGTGTGATTGCATCATGGAGCACATGTTATCGAACCAATCATGTGAAGGGATGTCAGAGGCAGGTGACATCTTGAACCAGAAAACTATAAAGGCATGGCATGCCAAACAGTCGGCAGCTTCGCAGTGTCTAAAGTAGAGCATGCAGAAGATATTACGTAGAGAATATTATTCACTTTTCAGAGAATAAGTTACATACGTAATCGAGAGAGTTCCATTTCTAGGAAACTCGCACTGCGTGATGTGCTAAAGCAACGCCTATGCCCAGCTGTCATAGCGACAAGTGCATATCAGGTGGGATCACCCTCAGACGACAACACCTGGGCCCCAGGAGTGAAGTCTAGGTCTAAGTTGTAGAACCTAAAGAAGCGTGCGGAGAGGACCAGCTTGCTACATCACAAACATATGAAAAGAAACTCCTGACCGAAGGGCCTTGATGCAACTATACTCCTACTAGAGTGGGCTAGGATTGCCAATGGTGTGGTCAACCGACTGACTCACTGCTGACACCGGGAACCCTGCAATATAACAAGGAGTGAAAAATTTAAGGGCGTACCCACTGTGTATATATATATATATATATATATATATAATTTAATCCGCTTCCAGGAGAACGATGACAAGAAACACTTCACTGCACCTCGAGTGAACTTCTGTTTGATTTGTAGATCTGTATTATACCCTCATTTATTATGATTTTTAAAGATCAATGAGCATCAGCGGGACAGCAATCCTCAAATTCAACTTCGACGCTGACAACATCCAGGCTCTCAGAACTGGATTGTTGCAATGCTGGTAACTGCATTTGACGTTTCTTCACACGATTGGGTCGATTACACATGTGCAATCACCCTGGAGCATTCCCATAGTGCTTTGACACAGCGCAAGTGACCAGGAGACACACACCATAGTACAGAAAACTCTCGACGGGGACTGAAGAAAACACAGGGTTTAAATACACAAGGGTGGGATAAGGGAATTAGACACATGAATGGAAACACACAGTAAAAATGACTCATTAGAGTGATTTGTTCGGGATTTCATTGATTGTGCTGTGATTTTGATTTACTAAAATGATCTGACTTAAAGAGATCAGAATTTTAGAGCCATGAGTTCAAAAGGTTTTGTACATCTCTAAAGTTGTTCATGCGAAAAATTGTGCACTTTTAAGTATAAATACCTATGTTATGAATACAAATTAGATCACACTGAGCACTATTACCCTCGCTATTTAAGAATAAAATATTTTAATCTTACTTCTAATGCACTTGCATTATTTACATTAGATTTTAAGCCCTTTAACCTTCTACTGGAATTAAAAAGAGCTGAGGTTTACACATTTTCTGTGTAAAATTACCCACCTGCTGGGAGGCTAACTGAATTAGAAATCTAAGCTGTATTGTATTGTGGCTATCATTTATGATGTGGCTACAAATAGAACCACTATTAGTACTAATTAAGATTCATTTGCAATATTTCTATGTAGGTGAACACTGTGTTCAACTAGCATGGCTGGCATTCAGATGTATGATGCTATATTCTTATTGCCTAAAATGAGATTTGCAGTCCAAGAATGATTTTTTTGTGAAGCTTTAAAAATATATTTTACAATAGAATAAGGATTGCTTGTTACTGATGGCTTTGTTCTTCTCTTAAGCATCTTTGTTATCTCTAGGAGTTAAATGTGATGAAAAACAACCACTTAGGTAGAAGACTGCATGGCTAGAAATGCAGAATCCTTCTGATTGTCTCCCATGGTTGTGCTGATCAAATTAAAGATCGTAAACCATGAGGAACAGGAATGCCCTTGTCAGTCTCACTGCAGCAGCATTTATTCTGGGAACATTACCATATATGAGCCCAGAACCCATGTGAATTTATTCATAAACACCATTGGGGCTTGTTTGGGTTGTTTTATATGATGTAGGACCAATATTACCAAGTTGCAGAAAAAAGTATGTGAATATTTTAGATTTATATGGAAATTATTACTTTAATTCAACAAGAATCCAATAAATTGAGCAGAAGTGACTGTAAAGACATTCGAATTTTGAAATAAATGTATAAAGATAAGCAGTACAACTGTTGATAATAATATGAATCAGCACATTACAATAATTTCTGAAGGATCATGTGACACTGAAGAGTGGAGTAATGATGCAGAAAACGTCTGTGTCTGTGAAAAATGAGATGCTGTGTCGAAAAAGCAATGGGAATGTTTAGTGTGACTACGGCGTGAAGCACATGTACCTCAACAATCCACTTGCTCATTCTCTGTTTTGAGGCTGGGGCCCCCTTGAGGGCCCTGAGCAGACAAACAGTTTATCTGACTTACACCACAGCTTGCACTGGAGACAGCAGACTCCTTTGATCCTGGTCATTGTTATGAAAGGGGGGAGATACAGCAGTATGATAGGGTGTGCGACTTTAGTGGGCTTGAAGATCTCCTATTCTTTTTAGGGATGTAATGGCGGGGAGTAACATGGCTTTTAAAGTTAGAAAATTGACTGGAACCTCCTTGATAGCTTCAAAGGGGGCCTGGGATAGGCCCTGGAGCAATAAGGACAAATCCCAGGCCGACATCTTATTACGTACTGCAGGCCTCAGCCTCAGGGTACCACGGAGGACATGTACAGCTGATAACTACTGCACCAAGAAGAGAAGAGTCTCCAGTTCAAAGTATACAGTTTCCACATGGACGGAGCTCTGGAGTGGAGAATGGTCTC
Source organism: Rhodeus uyekii (assembly GCA_037043235.1). NCBI lineage: Eukaryota > Metazoa > Chordata > Actinopteri > Cypriniformes > Acheilognathidae > Rhodeus > Rhodeus uyekii. Next base: position 594,617 of record JAWRVZ010000086.1, read on the forward strand.
AACAACCTCGGTTGAGAGACCAGATTCTATGAGTTGGGCCCCCTCAGAGGCTAAGCCCATAGTTTCCACATTTCTGAGTAGGGATGGACTATTGAGCCCCCTGCCTTGGACAGGAAGTCCCCCCCCCCCCCCCGATCAGAATATCCTATAGAGTTCCGTCGAGGAAGGATACTAGGCCTGTGAACCCCAATCTGCCCGGCTACCACAGGGTGATCAAGGTGAGATGGACTTTATCCCGGCAAACTCTCTCCAGAACTCCCGGGAGCAGAGAAATTGGGGGGGAAACGTACAGACATAGCCATGGCCACATTTGAACACAATAGCATCCAGTCCGAGAGAAGCTGAGTGCATGAGAGAGAACCAAGGTGGATAGTAAGACATCTCTCGAGGTGCAAACAGCGTTGGCCAGCCCCCTGTATTGTATCATATCTGCACCACCACTTCTGGTTGGAGCCTCCACGGGCCTCGGCCTCGGCCCCTGCCTCTACAGAATGTCTCCTATGTTTTGGGTCCCAGAGATATAGGCTGCCCTATGCAGTTTTCCCTGAGACCACCGCAGGATCTGGTGTGCCAACTTGCAAAGTGGGCACAAACACAGGCACCCCTTGATTGTGTTAAATAGGCTACCCCTCTGGGAAAAACCCTCTGATTTTGAGCCATCACTGAAGGGGCCTCATGTACAGAAGAACGTACGGATAACACTGGAAGCTGCTGCCCTGAGGCTTAGCAGTCTCTGGAACTGCTTTACATTGAGTGACTGGTCTAGCTTTACACTTTTTACTGCTGACAGGATGGTTCTGTGAATACGGATGGATGCACAAGGTGAAAGACTATGGCTTAGGTTGACCATGCCTAGGAAGGTTGTCCTCAATAGAGGAGAAAGTTTACTCTTTTTTGCATTCAGCCTTAACCCTAACTCCTTCATGTGAGGAGGAATGACATCTCAATGCTGGACTGCTAACTTCCACAACAGACTTAAGATCAACAAATGTCAATGTGGTTCAAAACGCGGGCCCTTGCAGATACAGGATTGATAAAGCTAGACCTAACAGAAGGACCTGGCATTGGTATTCTTGTCCTCGAAGGTGAACAGGAGGCTGTTCGAGGCTGGTCTCTGATATTTTTCGAAACAACCACTCCAGTGCCCTGAAGTGATGTACTGGCAGGGAACACCTGAAGTGACTGTTTTAGCGGCCTCCTCAAAGACTGTTAGGCAGGAGCAGAGTGTTAGTGAGCATTATGCGTGCTCCGTTCCAGACTAGAATGTTAACCCTCCATCCTTCTCTGGAACAGTGAAGTGCCGGGAGAAAAGCCTGATCACCATGCCTGAGGTACATACTTGATTGCCCCTTTCCCTAGTAGAGATTCCACTTCTTGCTCCATTACCAGAGCCTGCTCAGGGCCGACTACTTTGGGCAGGGCCCCGTTGAACCTGGGCAGGGGAGACCCGCACTGAATTGTGATGGTGCGCAGGACTTAATGAGAAATATTCACCATACGGATCCAAGCTGCCAGAAATTCTACTAAATCTACTCTCGAGGCCCTGACCCCCCTTCTCTCTGAGGGGAACCTTGGGAAGCAGTGCTCAGTTTTGGCCTCAGAGGTCTGGCGCTCTGGCCGTCAAGATCTCTTTGCCTGCAGCCTTCTTGGTAATATGGACAGATGTTTGTCTCTATGTTTTGTCTTTTTTTTCCAGCGGACAATAAAGTGGGCTCACCAGACACGAGGTGGAGGTGTTGGCAGAACAGTCCTTGAGAGACCCAAGAGGAGATGATGCCATAATAATGAGGTGTTGCCCACCCGGAGAAGATTTATTTATCTTTATTTGTGTGAGGACCTGGCTTCCCACTCAGCAGCCCTCCATGAGACCTGAGAGAGGCCAGGAATGGATATTGGAATGCTATTTGTTAGCTTCCTGAAACCATTCTCTTTTTTTCCTATTTTATGGTAGTGAAAAGACATTCACTCCAACCTAATTCAGGTCACCTAACCATGATCTTTATGGTCTACTAATGAAGAAAGTGTGATTATGCATTGTAAACTCTGTTTGAGGCTGGTTTCTTCCACAATCTTGGCACCTTGATGTGGAGATTGGGGACAAAATGGATAGCTGGATAATAGCACCGTCGCCTCCCCCTAGGACAGAAGTAACTGACAATTGTGTTTTTGAACCAGGGAATAAAGCACTAGATCTGGCAGATGAGGGCAGAGACAAGGCAGACCCTCTTCTCCAAAACAAACAATACATAGATTCTGAGTATCTCTACCACTGATTTAGTGAGGGCAAGGAATAACACAACCTTAACTATTCACTCACCATTATGTATGTTTGGAATTCCCTGTTCTTTTTTACGAACCGTCACTTTAAAATAGATTACACTTTAAAATTTATGAAAATAGAAAAAAGTTATTTTTAATTGTTACATTTCTTAATATTAGTCTGTGGGAAATATTGTGAACTATTTAATAAACTGCTTTAGCATCCTGTGGCAGCAGTAACCTCTACTAAACATTTCTTGTAATTATGATTTTTTTTAATGAGATATATGTATTAAGCCATGCAAATCCAAAGGATTTAGGTGCTTCATACTGCAGTTGCTCATAAAATCAGAATATGAGATTTGACCCAAAAATTGAACCCAACTAATTACACTGGGCAGAATCATTACCTATTTTCAGTCTTTGAATACAGAGGTCTATTGATTGTCCTGGCACACGCCTGGGTGAGTTTCTAAGCTGGAATTATTAGCCATTCTTTAGCTTCTTTATGATTGTATTACAGGCTTGAGAATTCATTTTTGATCTCTTTCTGTGTATCTTTTAATCCACTGAAATTCACTGATTACTGCTTCCTTAGTGGCACGTGCCTCTCGGACAAAAAGCCAATATAAGAAAATTAAAAATGATTTAAAAAGAATGTTGTTATCGCTCCTTCCCAGAGACGTTTTAATGTAACTCAACTGATGCATCACAATTTCCATTAACTTTTGCTCCTGAGGTTGGTTATAAATATTCTTTCTCATTTAGATGGAACAAAAGTCTGAGTGGGTTGTGCTTTATATGCTGCTGGGTCATCCCTAGGTTGTGTGACAAATGTTCATTCATTCACTCACTCATTAATTTTTATCATCAAAATCTAGTCCATAAAATTTGAAGCAATTTTACTCCATTTCAGATACTGCATTTTGGAATTGTATAGCAGCATAGTTTTCTCCTCTTTCCTCTGTTTGCCAGTGCCAGTTATACTTTCTGGGATCTTGAGTATGGAGGCGGGGGTCGTGTTGTATGACTAGCATGACTTGACACAGTCCCTCTGATCTGAACAGTGCTGGCTTAATTTACTGTGCAAACAATACTGTGTTTCCCTTTGAGGTAGCATGAGTGGAGACTCACACTAATAGAGCTTATCAAAGTCACCCTGAATACTCAAACGGTCTGGGCTAGTTAATGTGCACATCAAAGGCCAGTCAGTGTGCTGTCAGTTGGTCTGGGCGCACATCACAGATATTCGTGGGATAGCCAGAATTGGTGTAATTGGACTCCAACTTTAGAGTTGGTGAGTATTGTGCTTGAAAGGTTAATGATGTATGCAGAAGGTAGACGTCTGCATTGTCACTCTTATACAGAATGACTTAAAAAGAAGGATACATACAGCACAGGGTAATGCAGTGGTCAGAAGTTAAACAATAGTATAATAATACTAATAATCATTTTACCAATTTAAATTAAATTACACATTTACGAGACATTTATTGTTGCATATTTTGTTGTATAATAAAAATTAGTATATCTTTTCATTGATTGATTCATTAAATTTTTTATATAAACCAGGTTAAGAACTCATTGAGATTAAAATCTATCACACAAGAGTGACCTGGCAGAAAGCATCTACAATAACATAAACCTGTTCTCACACGGACAAGGATTTTGGATATTGTCATCTTTGCAGGGACATTATTCTTCATAATGTAGGAATGACCTGGACCACACACACACATACACACAATATGGTGCTGCTATGATGATAGGCTGTAACTTCAAACCCCTTACTGTGTATACAGGCTCAATATAGTTTCTGCCAACTTATATTTGTTTGTATGGTGCATGTGTACAGGTACAGCAGTATATGTATACGTGTTGACACTGAAAAACTGAAATGTTTACATCTAAACAAAGGTAGAAAGTGTACAACTGGGTTGAGAAATAGCAATGTGTGCAATACAAATTATAACAAAGCATTTAATCAGCAGTTGTTTTTTCAGTGCTTATGTATTTAGTGACCTAATTAACTCTTTTAATGAATATATTATAAAACATCTCATTCTTTTTATTGCAAAACCCTGTGGTGGAGAATAATTAGCAAATTAGACATCGCAATGCTTGATTTTGCTTGCGCTTAACTAAACAAGCTCACAAATACACACCAAATAGGGCTGAATTTAGGCTTTGGCAAAAATGAATTAATAATAATAATAAACGTAATACATGATTTTATTGCACATATACATACATGCGTGCATGTGTTTGTTTTGTTTTTTTTAAGTGCGGTTTCATGGATGGTAAAATATTCTAAATTTTCACCTGCCACTGGCAAAAGGTTAATTTTAAACCCACACACATGCATTATATTATTGCGTACATTGAAGTAAACTGCTGGCATACACCTATATTCTAATTATCTCTCTTTCTGTCACTCTCTTCATTAGAGGTACAAGTATTAATTTCAGCAACCGCTATTTGTCGTTCCTCATTAGATGTTCCTCATCCTTTCTCCCTGCATGGCTCCTTGTTTATCACCTCTCTGTCTCACTACTTCTTATTTCATTCCTTTTTTTCTGTCTTCATGACATGTCTCCCTTCAGCCACAAATTCTCAGGCTCACTCTCCTTAGCAATTATCACACAGACAGCATGTCGGCCAGACCCAGAATGTGAGACCGGTACCTGGGTCGCACTGGTTAACGCTGAGGTGATACATGAACAAATGTAGTGGAATCGATAACTGCAAAAGGGGTAAAATTGGTGGGAACTGCCGTGCTGGTATTGAGGGAATGTTAAGTGGTGTCTGAAATGAGCTGAGGGATAATTTACACAGAGGACACCTTGTTAAAGCCTGAAGTGAAGCTGCTCGGATGGTTTTACCTAATCTCATCAGTGGTTGCAATGGAGGGTAGATAAAATCAGAACAGCTGATGAGATTTTAACTAGATGTGTATAGATGTGGACCAATCAGTATAAAATATACCACTCTGAATATAATGTTCTGGTGGAGATGTTTTGGAAATATGTGGACAATCTATATGAGGGATTGTTGAAGAAGAGTATGTAAAACAATCCAACAAAGCAGTCTCATAGTAATCAGTTTCAAAGTTCTCTTTCCTGTCTTCTTCAATTAGTTTTCTTCTATTTTCCACACATAATCGAATGATGAGCTCAACGAATACGGATAAGCAATGTAGTGTTGACATTTGAACTGTTGGAATTTATATAATGCACATGCTCTCTTTTACATCTGCATTTACAACCCAGCTCCATGAACAATTGTTAAATTAACCCAAATTCTTTACCCAACAGTCTCAACCCAGCATTTCATTTTAATTAAATGAAAAACAAATACTGAAAATCATTTTTTTTTATGTATATTTTTTTAAATAGCTAAGTCTCTCAAAATTTGTCAGCTCATTTTTTGTTTTTTGTTTTTTTATTATACATTTTTCAAAATTTTCAATTCCTTCAATTTGAAAAATATAAAATTTTTCATTGAATAAAAATTAAGAAACTAAATCAGGAATGGAATAAAACATGTTTTGAAATGATGAGCTGATACAAACCCATCAAATAAAATATATACATATAATATTATATTATATGTATAATGGTTACCCTAGCAAAGTGGTAAAGGTGATCATGACAACAGTAACACTATCAGAAATGTCCAAAGATAATTTATACCTCAATATCAATAACAAAATGAGTTGCTATTGTTGACAGAAAGCAGCCATTTTGGCTGACGTGCTAAGAAAATTGGCATATTTAATTGAATAACCTCATCCCTGTCTCTGTCACTGTCATGATTTTGTAGTTCAGTGGATTAAAGGGGTCATGACATGGATTTTATTTTTTTATTATTTTAATATGTTCCTTGATGTTCACTTACTGCGCCTCCTTCCTTGATGCTCACTTGATGTTTGCACAACAAATCATTATATGGGGGGGGGGGGGGGTTCAACCCTCATTCTGACCCTTTGGCTTGTCAGTAAATGTCTACTTTTATGGTTGCTAATGTCAAAGGAAACAGTATCAACTTCTACTCATTATTGCACATGAGTAAGTGTTTTAACATGCCATCCACTTGTTTCTGACACTGAGATCCAGTCTCTTTGCAAATTAGCTGTTTAAACTGGACGCTTCAAAGCAAACATTCTTTCATTCTTCTGTTTGTCCTGTCGACAGACTTAAGCATGTTAAGTCAATAGACTTAAGCATGTCAACAGACTTAAGCATGTGTTCTATTTGCTTTTGATATAACACACATCCAGTGTAAGCCGTTGAATGACTGAAATATCAAAATGAGCTGTTTTTAGAACTTGTTAAAATAAATGCTTTATTTATAATGAAGAGGACGTTTTAAGCTATGAAGCTTGCAAAATATGTTAATAGTACAAAAATAATATAATAATGATAAAACTAATTTATAATAATATAAAGACCTATATGTCAAAAGATCAAGGCAAATTTGATTTCTCATCTCATGCCCCTTTTAAATACAAAAATCAGCAAATTAACTAGTGAATAGAATTACAGTTTGTTGAATAGAGCTATTGTTTTACCTAAGCATATATTGCAAGATGTTAAAGTGAAAAAGCAGTGAAAAACTGGTGTTATGCAGTATTTTTTATAATGTAAATGATAATATTTTAGCATGTCGGGTGCCTCCAATGGCAAATGTATGCAGGAAATGGAAGTAGCCCATTTGTTTAGTTTTGGGAATACTGCCGTACTCACAAACATAAACACTGGGCTCAAAGAGGTGGAGCTGGCAGTCAGGATACATGCAGAAAAGTGACAGGTATTTAGAGAATGTGTTCTAATAGCATCATCATGTCTGTTTGCAGAATGGAGTGTAGCAATACTTAACTTCAAAAACTGGGGGACTTTTCTAGGAATTGTTCCAACAGACTATTTTTCAAAGCCAGGAAACCTGACAGGCTCGAAGAGAATATCCAACACTGCCTGCCTGTGTGTGTATCTGCGTGGTTGGCATAAACTTCACGCACGCACACACATGCGCACACACACACACACCTGCTGTGTGCGAGGCCTCTGAGGTTATTAACAAAAATGTGGCAGTAATGTATTGAATGCACATAAATGTTTAATATTTTGTATAAACATGAAAAGGGAGACTTTTCATGACCCAAAATTCTGTACAATTTTTTTTTTATCTTCATGCCATTCCAAACGGCATGACTTTTCATCTAAAAATTCTGACTTTTTTTCTCACAATTGCATGTTTATGTCTCACAATTCTAGATAAAAGGAAAGGTGTGTGATAATCTGTGAGATAATAGTAAGAAAAGAGTCTTGTGAGATTAAAAGAGAACTGTGAGATTAAAAGTTGCAATGAACTTCTTTCCTTACCTGGCTTAAACAACGTTCCATACAATCCTATATAACACGAAAAGATACATTTTACAGGCCTACTGGTTACTCCTTTACAAACTTGGGAGGATGTGCAAGTATTCTGATGTCACATGATAGCTATGTATGAGGAACAGACCCAAACTTCTTATGAGAAGTCAAGAGAGACATATCAATATCTGATTTTGAATAATTCTTTTTTTTGAGTGAGATCTTTGCAATGAATCAGTTGATCTTGTTCACAGGCCGGTTTACTAGTGGTCGCAAAGGCTGATATATAGGATGATTTTTTGCTTATTTTATCATTATAGGCTCTGTTGGTGCCTATAGGTAAGAGTTTTAGATAGTCCCTATCCTCCTTTTTCTCTTTGTTCTGCTCCTTTTCTTTCCACTTCTTCCTGCTGTCAGGGATGGTGAAGGGAGGAAACGAGTACTCAATGCACAGGGAGTAAAGGGCTTTTTTAATAAAAAATAAAACAAGAATGCAAACAAAAACTACAGAGAGGGGTAAAACATGACTGGACTGGACTGGACAATTCAACGACAACAACTTTTGACAACGAAGCAGCACAGGACAGCAAACACAAGGAGAATAAATAGTGAGTAAACAAGGCAGGTAATGAGGGAGGACAGGTGGGACAAATCAAAGATGGTTGGGAAACACAATAACAAGACAAAAACATGAAATGAAAACACGCAATCAATGAGAACACTCATAAGCCGCATGTACACACAAAACAAGACAATATGACAGCACGCAGCCAGCGAAAACACAAGCTGTGCGCCATAAAGCACAAGATAAGACAACATGAAAGCATGAGGCCAACGTAAGCATGAAACATGTACTACACAACAACACATGCAGACAAGAGAGTGCACAAGTGAACACTCATCTCATGCACTCACAACAAAAAACACACATGGAGCATAAATATCCAAATCCCGACACAAAACTGAGACCAAACAAGACGTACCGGAATCCGAACACCATGCTCTGCACACAAAACACATCACAGAGAAGCACACTTGAAGCCACGTGCTCACACAAAGACACGAAAATTCAGTAGTGTTAGGGCTCTGTCACAAAACACAAGAAAACTAGACCGAAGTGACAGAACCCTGACACCTGCCTTGTACACCTTTAAAAAAAAATCCCAAAGGATGATTAAGCCAAGTAACACAGCTGTTTGTTGGTTGCTTGAGTTACACAAGGCTTTTTATGTGTTTTTGGCAGAGTTGAAGGAACTGAATGACCTGTCCTGCTCTTGATGTCTAAGTGATCTAACAGAAAATTGTTTCACAACTTTAGCATGAACATTTGGAATTGTGATTTCCATTAACATGCAGCGATTTATGAGGCATATTTTTAGGTTTTATCATGGGGGAGAAGGCAGATCTCATTCACACCGTAAATGTCAGAGAGCTTTTGGATTATCCCCACTGTGCATATCAGTTTCAGCAAGATTGATTAATCAGATTTGCTGGGAATATTTAAAATAGTCATTTTTTCTGTCCCTGAGTGACTTTAGTTTGTGTTGTGATGGAACTGCAGTGTGTGTATGACTCAGTGATGTGTCATCCATTCACTGAAGAGCAACTCTTTTGTTCTCAGCACTGTAACACAATTGGACAATGCACGACTGCATTAAACTAACATAAGCTAGTGTTTGGAAACTCTTTAGTCATTCAGAGCCTCACACTCCCACATGCACACTCTCACTATTGAAATTAAAATTCTGCAATCACTTACTCATTCGCATGTCGTTCCAAGCCCATAAGACTTTGGTTAATCTTAGAGTCACAATTAAGATATTTTTTTATGAAACCTGAGAGATTTCTGTTTCACCATTGAAAGTCCAGGTATCCAAAATGAGATATGATCACTTTGAATGACTTAAATTACATGCTAAAACAAACTGCATGTTTGAACTGTTGTGTTTCCCATGTGTGATGTGCTGTATGTATGTGTGTCAAATAGGCCATTGCTTAGATGTAAATAAATGCCTAAATTAAATCTATTCATAATAAAGTCATTGTCTCATTGAATTAAACCACTTCATTCAAATGGATTAGTTTTAATGATGCCTTTAAGACCTTTTAGGATCCTCTAAGCTTTGGTTATCTTGACTTTCAGTGGAGAGACAGAAACCTCTCAGGTTTCATTAAAAATATCTTAACTTGTGTTTCAAAGATTAACCAAAGTCTTGTGGCTTTGGAACAAAACAAGGGTGGGTAAATTATGACAGAATTTTAATATTTGGAAGAACTAACCCTTTAAGTACACAAGACTTGACCTTTGCCCATGACAAGTTATTTTTAGCATTGGAAGAGATTCATTTTAATAAATATATAATGTTTAATGCATTTTAAAATGTAATGTATTCATGTATTCCTATGACGTGAAAGCTGAATTTTAAGCAGCCATTTCTCCCATTTCTTCGGTGTGACCTAAATTTTTGCATGGTGTATCTGGTCACTTCTGTAAAAATGTTATATAATACAAGATACTAAGTAACTTGATGTACTTTTCTACATTACAAGATACTAATATAAATATTTTTTACCTAAGAGTAACTATTAAATTATGAGTAGCTTATATCTTGGCAAGCTACCGTTTCAAAGCAAGTTCTCCAACACTTCACACAACTTACCCACACCACCATCCCATGAACACATACACACATACCGCCCTCCCAGACACTCTCAAGTGGCACCTCAGTATGAGGGACAGGGCAACATATGCTCCCCTGCTGATAAACAAGGTGCTCCCTAGTTGGCTGCAATCTGAGGCAGATTGGACTCCAGTTAAAAGAGCATGCTGGCATGTAAATGAACCAGAGGGGGAGGCCATGGTCTGTGGCATCCTCCCTACTGGCACTTGATAATGAGGCAGCAGTAGTGACAGGACGAATCCTGCAGAGTGACTATATCACATACATGTGTGCCCATCGTGAACCCGTATGGTTATGTCCCGTGCCCACTCCAAGGCTGAGGTCAACTCAAAGTCATTATGCAATGGATTTAACTAGTTAAATACAGTAAGTGTTTGTTTTGTAGTGCTAAACATTGGATAATGCGTATTATTTGAAATTTAATTTGGATGGGATGCAAAGTGCCTCCACTAACTGCTTTAAATTCATGTAATTCATGCCAAGACATGTATTATTCCACTTATACCATGGTTACTGAACAACACTAAAAAGTTAAAGCTGTCATTGGTGTTTGCTGTGCAAATTTGACTGGAAAGGTTAAAATGACGAGTATTTTTGTCAGTTACAGCTTGTCAGATCTATCATCTGCCTGCTTTAATTTAGAGACAGAGATAGTTGAGCAATAAGATTGCAATTTATTTCAATGAATTATCAAGAAAAAGAGCGATAGAGAGAGAGTGTGCGTGTGAATTACTTGCATCTGTGGAGATTCTCTCTCTACTATCTCTCTACTAAATTACTTTAAAAAACGTTACAGTGGTAATATAACAAAACGATTTATTAATAAATAATAATGAAGCTAATTTATTAATAAAAGACGCAGGTGGCGCTGATATGTCTCTGCGCTCCTGAATGTTTCTGTGTGTGCGGAGGATAATCTCCAATTTCTGTGTGTGATTGAGTGTGTGTATGTGCTTCAATGAGGGCAACGCATAACTTGAACTAAGTGCATCACACGGTTGAAACATACACTTTCCAGTTATTCAGGATAGTGTATCATACAGATCATAGTAAACGATAATAAAAAAATATACTGATTCTTTAAAGACATTATCAGAAAATGTTATGTTATTTCATTAAAGAAGCTTCCCTTTAAAGCTTCCCTTCCCTTCCGCTTGTGGATAGTGAAAAGCATTTAAGAGATGTTTATCCCTGTCCTCACTGAGGAATCGAGTGGGGATACACACGCTCTTTGTGCTGCTTGTATGGGAGCGCAGCACGCTCTGTCAGTCCTTGAGATAAAAGGGCTTATTACAAGCATTGTGAGCAGCGTTAAGAATGCAGTGTTCTCTCTTTGAGGAGGGCGCCACGGCTCGGTCTTGCTTCTGCCGAGGCAAAGCGAAGGGTCAGCTCACAGAGTTTGCAAAACGAGGTTGCATGCTCCCTCTGGGCACGACGGTTCACAGTCTTTCAGCTAGGGTCCTGCTTCTACTAAGGCAGAGCGGTGAATCAGGTTGTGGGGTTTGTAAATGGATCTTGTAGAGGGTTTTGAGATGGGTTATCCCTTTCTCAGTCCTTACCTGCCAGGTCCAGTCCCAGGGTTGGAAGCATGCACTGCAGTTACTTCAACATCTGTTGAGGCACTGACACTACAGCTCCAGTGGGGGTTGTTAGTGTCCAGTTCAGAAGCTCAGAAGCTGAGGTTGTGTCTCATTTCATTGCTGAATTGAGTTTTATGTACTGGCTTCACTCAACATTTTAAGTACTTCATTGTTCCATAGAAGGCTGGGGAATCTTAGACCTGCACCAATAGTAGCAAAGCTCAAATTTAAAATGTTTACGCTGAAGCAAATTGTGTCAGAAATCAAGACAGAGGACTTGTTTGTCAGGATAGATTTCAAGCACATAATGTTCCTCAGCTTTACATCTAGGGGCAAAGCATACCAATATAGGGTTCTTTCCTTCAACCTAGCTTTAGCACTCTGCGCTTTCACAAAGTGTGTGGATGCATCTCTGGCTCCATTGCAACTCCAGAGCATGCTTATACTCAACTATATTGACGATTGGTTGATTCTAGCTCAATCACAGCATTTAGCGATTCAGCATCAAGATGTCAGACTCGCACACATGAAAGTTGGTGTTGAGGCTGAATACCAAGAAGAGTGTGTTGCTTTCTACTCAAAGGACTACGTTCTTTGGGGAAATTTGGGATTCAGGAATGATGCAGGCATGTCTTGCCCCAGCTCTTATTTCATCAATCCTCTCAGCCATCAACGAACTAAAGCTAGGAAAGTCACCTACTGTCAGAAAGTTAAAGAAACTGATGGTTCTGATGGCAGCTACGTCCACTGTGATAACTTTTGGCCTCCTGTACATGAGACCATTACAGTACTAGCTCAAAACCAAGGGGTTCTCCCCAAGGGGAAACTCACTCTGCAGAATTACAGTCACACTTCGTGCTCAAGGCATCTGGAAAAAACCTTGTTTTTTTTCCAAGGGACCAATACTGGGAGCTCCTTGTCGTAACGTCACGCTAAGAATGGATGCTTCCGTCACTGGCTGGGGGGCAATCATGAGTGGTCGCTCGGCTCAAGGTCTGTGGCGGGCCATCATCTCTCGTGGCAATGTACGGACATGTCGGTGGCAATGTACGGACATGTCGGTGGTCTCCTATTTAAACTACCAGGGAGGTCTGTGTTCTCACTCATTATGCAAATTGACACTCCAGATCCTGCTGTGGACCCAAGGGAAATTATTCTCGCTGAGAGCTAAACCTCTTCAACTTACTCAAAACAACTCAGTTCCCACTCTAGTTCTCCGTATCTCATCCTGCTTTACTCAGACTGAATGCCTTGATGCAGGCGTACCGGAGGCTTCGCCTGTATGCTTTTCCCCCGATCACTCTGCTCCCAAGAGTTCTGGAGAGAGTTCGAGAAGACAGGTTAAGTGTCTTGTTGCTAGCCAGCCCCGCATTAGCATTAGTATTAGTATTTGAAGGCCTGTCCTTGGCCCCCTTCGAGGCCATTGAGAATGTCCATGTGAAATTTCTCACTTTCAAAACTATCTTTCTTCTGGCCATTTTATCTCTTAAGAAAATTACGAGGAGATTCTCAATTCTCAAGGAGATTTACAAGCTCTCTCTATTTCATTGGACTTTTCACCCGGCATGGCAACGTTTTGTTTTTTTACCCTAGGCCTGGTTATGTTCATTTCAGGCCCTCTGACTTTCTCCTTTCCCATATGTTTCTCCTTTTCCCATATTCCCACAGACCAGGAAAAAATTAATCTAGTCTGCCCCATTAAGACCTTAGAGATAAAATTTGAGCAGCTGTTTGTGTGTTTTGGGTCTCCCAAGCAGGACTCCTTGACTATGAGCAAGTGGGTAGTTCAGGCTATCTCACATGCTTACGAGTTTGTCAGACAGACCTCTCCTTTGGCTGTCCAAGACCACTCAACCAGAGTTATGGCTGCTCACAAGCTCTTTTGCTTGGAGTTTCTCTTCAAGACATTGGTGATGCGGCAGGCTGGTCCTCGTCGCACACGTCCATCAGGTTTTACACCCTTGATATGAGGTCCAACCTCGCGTCACAAGTGCTTCTTGCCTAGTGTGCTTCCTATGATTTCACACTAAGCATTTGCTCATAGGCATAGTGGGTATATTATTCCCACAGTGCTTTGACACAGTGCAAGTTTCCTTGAAAATGTTAAGGGTAACAATGTTCAATGTTCAGGGAGGAAGGAGGCAGGAACCGGCGAATATTTAAAGACTCTGTGAGACAAGAGACCGGTGGCTCGCAGGTGACACTCATTATCAATCAAGCCACTGGCTCTCGTGACGCTCTCACGGCCCCTCGACCCCGCCCTGCTCGCCACATACCCCCAATGCCCTTCGCAGGCCGAGGGGTACCAACGGGTCTGCGCTCTACTCCCCCCAGAGGAGGGAGTCGATCACAGCGGCCGCGGCACCTGGGGGTAAGGACAGACGAGGCGAGGGAAAAGGAAACGGAGGCAAGAGGAGCGACAGAGAGAAGAGAGGGGAGAGAGGAAAAAGAAAGAGGGAATGGGTTTCCAGACACGCTGACTCTCGGTTCTCGACCAACTGAGAGGTTCTTCCTCGCGGTGCCGTGCGATGGCACTGGACGCTGGTCTGACACTCCTCCGCCTCCTGGCAGCCGGCGATGCCCCCCGTTCCCTGCTCCTCCCTGTTCTCGGCAAGTCGGCGGACAGCAGCAGGCTCCGGCGCGCTGGCGAACAGGGCGACTCCTCCGCTCCCTCATGGACGGCAGCCTCCCACCTCGTCCCAAGAGCACGGCAGGGATCTCCGTCCCACGAGATCTGTCAACGCTCCAGCACCACCGCCGTGGGCAGCACCTGACGATCCTGACGTCCTTTCTCGTGCTGCCCGACCTCCGCAGCACCGCGAGCCCTCCCGTCAGCGAGGGCTCTCCGACAGCGTGTCCCTCCAACCTCCCGGGTTTCGGCACCAATGTAACAATGTTCAATGTTCAATGTTCAGGGAGGAAACCAGGGCGGAAACCGGCGAACATTTAAAGACTTAATAAAGTACTTGACAAAATAAAACATAAATACAAAATAAACATAATGGCGGCAGTCCCTCACGGGCGGTCTTCGCTCCTCCTTTTATGTCTCCGCTCCTCCGTGAGATGAGGCACCGGTGGCTCGCAGGTGACTCTCATTATCAATCACGCCAGCGGCTCTCGTGACGCTCTCTCACGGTCCCTAGACCCCATGTATGTAGCGTGTATGTTATACATGCAGCCTTAGTTCCCTGAGTAGGAAACAAGACGCTGCATCCCCATGCCCATACTCTCTACATTCCTGTCAGCATCTTGCTTCAGCCTATCAGAAGCTAGCACTCTGTGTTTTCAGGTGTGTTTTATAGTTTCCTGGATAATGATGTGGATAATGACCCGCCTGTGATGTTCCATCAGACTGCATCGGTGTGATTTTGCATGTTCGTCACATGTTCGTCATGACATGGTCATACAGAGGCATATCCAAAGCACTTTGACATAGCATCTCAAGATTATTTTATGTTGCAAAACATGCAATATAATCTTATTATTATTTGATTATCTTCAGAAATTGGTACTATTAAATGTTAACAAATGAAAACTACATGATGTCCAGCACTCTAAATTTTTGTCAGATTTCTTTATAACAAAATGGGGTTTGATGTTTTAATCAGTGTTAAGATGTAGCAGCACTGCAAAAATAATTGCAAAGGAACTTACCCGATCTCTTTAATCTCACCAGCCTATATCCATTGTGATCTGGAATTAGGCAAACACCTGAGGCAGGAACTGAAGGATTTGCATTGCAGCCACAGGAATAGGTGTAATTACATTCTTTACTGTACTTTGAAGGTCTTCTATATAGCTGGACTTAATCTAGCATGAAGATCAATAAATGCATGTTAAGAAGTGTAACACTGTTCTACAGCACATAAAGTATGTGCGTCTGATGCTAATAGAGACAATGTGAGTCGACTTTCTAAATTATGTTCCATTTTCTCTGTGTCTGACAGGAATACACTGCATGATTTTCAAACATTGCTGTTCTTCTTGCACTACACAACTATATGCCATTGAGTTGCGGTATTGTGCACATTACATGATGGACCAGCACATTACTCAGCAATCAGCAACAACTCTCTGGTCTGCAAATTCTTTCACAGCACAGCACACGCACATGAGAAGTGATGCAGGAAATAATGTAAGATCACATGTGAGACAAATTGACAAATATAAATTGTCTGTGTGCCGCTTTGCAGTTCATAAAAAAGAAGAATGTGAAGGCGAAAAGGGTTGCTGTCAGAAGCATAGACCTGCCATTCTGTTGAACAATTTTCTAGTTCACTTGATTGTCGACGAGTGAAAATCTGAACTAAAATTCAAGGATAACAGCCAGCAAATGACACTTTAACATGATTGTTTACTCACCATTCACTTTCTACAGTCCTGTATCACCTGTAAAAGATTAATTTTCCAATTAATCAAAGTTAAAAGCTTTACAGCCTGACCATGGATCATGCTTAATATATAAGGGTGTTTTTAGAGGTGTCTCATCACCCTCAAATGTGCCTTCTTAAGTTATGATTTGCTGAAACAATAAAACATTTATAGTTTTAATATTCCCCCAAGTTTGGTGCAAGGCTTCAATATAATCAAAGGCTGTATAATCAAAGCAGTAAAGTTTTTGTCTATTTGTTTATTTTAGTTTAGTAATGATGCAATTTAATTATCAAAAATACACACGTTTTTGAAGGGTTTTGAAAGTTGCATTTAAAATTCAGTTGGCTCACATGTGATGATGAGTGATAAGGGAGAGGAAGAGAGGGAGAAGAGGACAGAAGGGGGGAGGAAATGATGTGATTGCAGCACACTGCTCCCCAAGGTCGCCTATAATGGATGACTGCCCACTCAAGCTTCTTAGTCTGCATTCAATCAGACCACCAATCAATTATGAGCATAGCACAAATGCCTGCCTAGCTATTATCACAATACAGTCAGAGTTGCAGCACCTTTGCTCCAGGGAAGAGAATCAGCGGGCAGCTTGAGTTACTGTTGTCTTTGACTCTGATGGTTCTTGATGTGGGCTGTTTTATGAGAGCATCTGCTTCAGGAACAGTTTGAACTTTGGATGATAGCTGTGCTGTGTGGCTTTATGGAGGGCTTCTTGATTGCTTTTATGTGTGTCAAATGTTTGTGCAAGCCAAACTACATTTCCATCTCTTTTATATCTCTTTTTGTCTGAAAAATCTGCTTTGTTTGGTTGATTTAAAGGTCTGCTTCCAGGTTTTCCAAATGATTTTAATTCAGAAACATCTGGAACATGACTCTGTACTAAATCCTGCCACTGATCTTGACACATGGGGGCTGTGGTGCTCCACGTAGACGCAGGTCGCCATCTGACAACCCCTGTCTCCCCAGTGACTACATTTTACTCTAAACTATAAGCTAATAAAAAGGCAAAATACATTGCTTTACAAGATAATTGTGCCATTTTAAGTGATTCACCTCTTGTTGGTATTAGATTATAGGGGTCTTCTATTTTCTAATAAAGACTGTGCTTGACTTTCAGGCTCTGTAGGGTTTAAATGGAAGTCTTTTTAATACTGAAAGATGGAAATATCTGTCACAGTCTTGTCGCATCTCTCACTTTCCAGGTCTTTCTGTGTCTTCTAGATTGTTCCACACCTGTCTCGTTAATCACTGCCCAAGTCCCGTCAGCTGTGTGTAGTTTCCGTGTCTGTATAAATACCCTCCTGTGTCCCATTGTGTTTGTCTGTGTTCGTCAGAGTTCCTCGCGTGTGGATGGTTCCCCGTGTTCTCCTTGAGGTTTGTGGTTTTGCACCATCGAGTGCGTTTATATTTAAAGTGTTTGCAGTTTTCCGTTTGCAATAAACCTGAGTTTCGTTTTGGCATCCGAGTTTCCGTGGTTTTCTCCGCATCACACGCTCCTGTTATATGACAATATCTCGTAAAGGGTAGTGATGGCGAAATGAAGCCCCATGAAGCGTTGAACCTTTTCAGCCAAGTGGTTCACAAAAGGGTTCATTTCTCGAAGCCTCATTTGCTCACAAAACCATCTAGTGGCCAAAGAGTAAAAAACATTCAGATACATTACAGATGTGCCTGATGTGGTGTGTGATACACTGTGTATTTAAAATGTGTTTGGTCTTGTGGTATATAATGATTGTGTTAACATAACTTTGTAATAAATGTATTGGCTTGAAATTTATGGGACTATCAACTATATCCAACTATTTTTGGATTGTCTGTTTTTTTTTAAATATAATTTGTCTGAAACCATGTG
Organism: Rhodeus uyekii; assembly: GCA_037043235.1. Taxonomy (NCBI): domain Eukaryota; kingdom Metazoa; phylum Chordata; class Actinopteri; order Cypriniformes; family Acheilognathidae; genus Rhodeus; species Rhodeus uyekii. Next base: position 612,747 of record JAWRVZ010000086.1, read on the forward strand.
TGCTGCCGTTTTTTAACCAGGTCTCCCTGGAAGAAGAGATTGATATCTCAATGGGATTTTAAATCAAATGTATGTAAATCAATTGTTTGGTCATAGGCAGACCTGGGAAAATTATAATTATAATAAGTGTCTGGGTTTAACTGGGCAGAAGACAGTGAATGTGCTTGTGTATCTTGGACTGTGATTTTTGGAATCAAGAAAAATAATGAAGAGGATATACTTTAGGAGTTTTTATCCAAAAAATATTATTTTTCAACTGTTTTAAGGCGATTTCTTTTCTTTTTTTGACAACTTCTCCTGCCTTTAAAAACTCCTTTTCACAAGGCACCGATGATGCTGGACAATATAAGAACGTTTGCACTAGACCAACTTTCTAAGCTTTCCCTAGAACAGTCTAGTCTTATAATAATAGCAATATTATATATAATAATAACACTACTACTAATATAGGCTATACATATTATATATGTGTATATATATATGTGTGTGTGTGTATGTGTATAATTACATATTATACTTTATTGTAACGTTCGTTTTAATGTAAAAAATAATAAAATAACATTTCTTGTCAAAAAATTAAAACCCGCCAGTTGCATCAAAAACCAGCCTACATTTTTATCAACCAGCCCAATACATTTTCCCCCGGTCGGACGTGACCAAAAGGAGCCCAATCTGGCAACACCGCACAAGAGGCGCGAGGTTTTCAACCACCTATATGCGGAAGCGATACTCAGAATGAAGCAATGACGTCTTCAACAGAAACCGAGGCCTCGTTTGTCATCGTCACGTGATTTTCGCGGAAACGATACACGCTTCGATACACGCACGCTCCCTCTTAAGCGAGGTAATCACCAGAAAAAAGAGGGTCTTGAGTGAAAGGAACTTGATGGGAATGTCCTCAAAAGGTTCAAAGGGGTACCATGGAGGAAACTTACGATGAAGGGGTCCCTGCCCACGGACACGCCACCCAGAGGTACGTGGTTAGCAGCTATGGCAGCAACGTAGACCTTCAGGGTGGACGGGGATAACCCTGCAGCGAATCTCTCCTCATCTGACAGGTTACTGGGTTTACCTGCTTTTCACAACATCAGGAAGTGAAAAGTTTTCACTTCAAGCCATACAGTAGAGAGACCAGAATCTAAGAGCTGGATCCCCTCAGAGGCCAGGCCCAAAGTGTCCACAGTTTGGGGCAGGGGTGAAGGTAGAGACTCTTTGCCTGGGACAGGAGATCTCTCCTGAGCCCATCCAGAAGAGACACGAGATCCGCAAAATCACACTCTACCCAGCCAGTGCGGGGTGACAAGCATGTGACGGACCCTGTCCCGGTGAACTCTCGCCAGAACTCGAAAATGCGTACAGACATAGCCTTGGCCACGTCTGTTCCATGGCACCCAGCCCGAACGGGGCTGAATGGGTAAGAGCGAACCACAGAGGGCAATGGGTCGAGTGTACAGTTGCAAACAGATCTACTTGTGCTCTGCCTTATCTCGCCCAAATCTGCTCCACCACCTCAGTGTGGAGTCTTCATTCCCCGGGTCTCGACCCCTGCCTCGACGTCTGCTCCCATGTTCTGTGCCCCGGGGATATGGACTGCCTGGAGAGAGAGGAGTCTCCCTTGGGACCAGAGGAGGATCTGTCGCACCAGTTTGAAAAGTGGTCACGAACGCAGACCCACCCTGATGGTTTATGTACGCGACCACTGCTGTGCTGTTGGTAGAATAAAACAACATGGTGGCTGCCCAGGTCCAGGATGAACGCTTGTAGCACTCAATGCTTAAAGGATAGCTACAGGATACAGAAAGCTTAGGATAGCTCCCCAGCCCATTAAGGAAGCATCTGTTGACAGCATTATGTGACGACAGGGAGCTCCCAATACAGGGCCCTGAGACAGGAACCAGAGATTCTTCCACATACCCAAGGTGCGTAGGCATCGCCTCATGACCTTGATAGTGTAGAAGGGGAAAAACCCCTGGTCCTGAGCCACCATTGCAAAGGTCTCATGTACAGCAGTCCAAGTGGAATGAAAATATGGGCAAGTGGCTCTTTCATATGGCCAAGAACGACATCTCAATGCCAAACTGCTTATATGAGTGTGAGTCCCTTTTCTTTTAAACTAGACTCAGGATGTAAATATCACACACTCTCGCACACCAGCTTACACACACATGAGCTCTCACACACACAGCTTCAATGAAGACACGCAAAGCTGCCGCTTCTGGGTTCTGGTGCCTTTTTATGACCTTGTTCATAGCGTCACTTACCCGTGACATGCATTCACACAGCGCTCGTTTTATTGATTACACAGTGTTTCACAAGACTATGGTCAAGGCATTCCCCTAGCATTTTTGACACAGCGTCTCATTCCCATGAAAGGGAACAAAATCCCTGTGTGTAAAAGTTCTAGCCCCTAAACCTAATAACTGGTTGGGCCACCCTTAGCAGCAGCAACTACAATCAAGGGTATACAATAACTTGCAATGAGCCTTTTACAGTGCTGTGGAGGTATTTATAGCATGAACTGCCTTTTTAAGGTCAAGCCACAGCATCTCAATAAGGTCAATTCAGGTCAGGACTTTGACTAGGCCACTGCTAAGTTTTTATTTTGTTTTTCTTCAGCCATTCAGAGGTGGACTGGTGTGTTTTGGATCATTGTCCTGTTGCAGAAGCCAAGTTCGCTACACGAACAGATGGCTGAACACTCTCCTTCAGGATTCTCCAGTAGAATTCATGGTTCCATTTATCACATCAAGTCTTCCAGTTCCTGCAGCAGCAAAACAGCCCCAGACTATCACACTACCACCACCATATTTTACTGTTTGTATGATGTAATTTTTCTGAAAAACATTTTTGTTCTTTTTGATGTTCTTTTTCTTCTACTTTTACAGCAGATATAATGCGATACACACTATGCAATATATAGCTTTTGTCTTGTCAGTTCACAGAGTAGTCACGCAAAAGATCATCAAGATGTTTTCTGGCAAAAATAAGATGAGCCCAAATGTTCATGTTGCTCAGCAGTGGTTTTTGTCTTAGAACTATGCCATGCAGGCCATATTTGTCCAGTCTCTTTCTTATGGTGGAGTCATACACTGACTTTAACTGAGGCAAGTGAGGCCTTCAATTCTTTGTATCTATTTGTTGGGTCTTTCATGATCCCTTTGATGAGTCATTGCTGAGCTCTAGAGGTAATTTTGGTCGGCCAACCACTCCTGGGAAGGTTCACCACTGTTCCATGTTTTCACTATTTGTGGACAATTGCTCTCACTGTGCTTAGCAGGAGTCACAAATCTTTAGAAATTGCTTCATAACCTTTTTCCAGACTGATTGTCATGGGTCAGGGTGTGTCACTGGTCCTTTTCTGTTGTCTGTATTGTCCTGTCAATTTCTTCAGCACGTGAGTTGAGTAATCACAGGCTGATCTCCCAAACCTGTTGCTTGTTCCCTCTACCCTATATGTTTCCATCTGTGTCTTCCCCGTGTTGTCAGTTGATCAGTGTTTGTCAGTGTGGTTGTGGCGTGTTTACTGTGCTACCTGCTCCCTCATCTGTTGTTTTATTCTTCTGTGCTCAGGTTCCCTTGCTGCCCTCGGACTCATGCTCTAGTTTTGTTTTTCTGTTCTGGTTTTTCTCCTGGGTGGACTCCTCGTTTGGTGTGTCCGCTGGTGTGTGTATGGACACACAGGAGCCACCACTTGGGTCTTTCATTTGTTCACTCACAGACTGTTCCCATTTTTGTTCAGTTTATTTTATAATAAACATCTTGTTTATTCACCGCATTTTTGAGTCCTATATTCATCTACAAACCTGTGACACTGATATATCTCAACTACTTTCTTTCTCATTTGTTCCAAAATTTCTTTGGATCTTGGCATGATGTCTAGCTTTTTTTGTGATCTTTTGGTCTACTACACTTTGTCAGGCAGGTCTTATTTAACTGATTTCTTGATTGGCGTGGCAGTAAACAGGCCAGGGTGTGACTAGAGAAATTGAACTTTGATGTAATAAACCACAGTTATGCACTTTTTTCATGTTACTGGAAGAGTAACGTGGTTTGTACGTCAACAAAATGAGAACACGTGTAGGATGACACTAACAGATATTTTTTACTCATTCCCTGAGGAAATCTATTGAAATGTATTTCTTTGATTCTGTTCCTAATGTGTCAGGCTCTCAAAATGAGCTATTGTTCTGTCTTCTTTAATGATAAGATGATAAGAGGAGACGGCTCTAGGAAATGTTAAATGAGTTAGACGATTATCTTGTTGATTTCACCACCTCACTCTCATTGGCTTTGATCACACTGCACATAAATCAAATTTCTTTTTCGCAGCTTTAATACCAACTGTCATTTGGTAAATACTGTAATAAGATTTGTTTGTTTAAGCAATGTTGTCGATATACTGTATATAGTGTCTACATAGATTTATGTGTTGTGATGACTGAAGAATCAGCTCAGTGTTCATCGCCATCTGACTGCTGAACGTGCTGAACTCATAAGGTGCATCAACAACATGAGTGTCAGAGGGATTATTGTATTTACACACTCATATATGCTGTGTCTGAAACCGTTTGCTTGTTTGATTCGTAGCAAATTCCACAGGTGAGCGTAAATTATTGAATTCAGCCACTGCTGTAGACGTTTTTGCTTGAATAGGTTATATAGTTTACCGACCAGCAATACTGCCAATCTCAGTATCTAGATTCCAGACTGAAATTTTACTCATAATTCAAAACATAAATGGATGTGATTTCATGTTTTGTCTGTTCAGATTACATTTTGTCCTACTAAACCATTTCTCATGCAGCAATATAAGAAACATTTATTTTTTGTCCATGTAGAAATTCACATTTTAAAGAGTTTTAGTACATAAAAACAAAATGTCCTTATGTGTTCTTGCTCGGTTATTACTATATTATATGTATATATATATAGATAGATAGCCAAATATCTAAACTGCCAATCACATGATGGCAGCAACTCAATGCATTTAGGCATGTAGATATGCTGGGCATCAGAATGGGAAAGAAAGGTGATTTAACCATTTCCATGGCGACACGTCATGCTTGTCACGTTGACACACCGCAGCCTCAAAAGCGCTGTATAACATGTGCGTCACATTTATTTAGTGTATGTCTTATTTATTCAAAATATTCACACACTTGTTGGCTATGTTATCAACTACCTGATATTTCCATTCTCAAATATGTGGAAGTGAATGTGTTTTGTCATTTAAAAACTTTTATAATGACAATTTTAGCTGATCTATGATGCGCGAAGGGCGCCGCCATGTTTGTTTGCGCCGCAGTTCGGAGAATCTGATCGGTCTGATTTATAACGAAAAATTCAGTCGCTTCTCCTGAAAAACATGACAGTAAACGGCCGGTGGGAGTGGGAGAAGAATACAGTGAACTTTATTGCTACTTATGCAATGTGTATCTGATTTATCTGATCAATTTATAATTGAACGATTGCCATTTCTGCTTTTATGGACGTCAGTGTGTATTTTTTCAAACTATAGATGTATTGTTTTGCGAGTCCTTATGAGTATTTAAATGTCTAAAACCGAAAATAAACCACCTGAGTGCGTCCATCTCTGAATCGGCGCCAGATGACGCGCGAAAACACGTTTGAATTTAGCAGTTGATGACGTGAAGCACGAAAGTTCTAATCACACAGGTGTGATCGTACCCTCCAGGGCCCAGCCAAGACTGATCACACCGGTGTGATCGTACGCGCGAAAGGGTTAAGTGACTTTAAACATGGCATGGTTGTTGGTGCCAGATGGGCTGGTCTGAGTAATTCAGAAACTGCTGATCCGCTGGGATTTTTCCACACAAGCATCTCTAGAGTTTACCTAGAATGGTTAGAAAGGGTAAATATCCAGTGAGCAGCAGTTCTGTGGGAGAAAATGCTTTGTTGATGCCAGAGGTGAGAGGAGAATGGCCTGACTGAGTCGAGCTCATAGAAAGGCAACAGTAACTTAAATAGTCAGTGGATACCCCTACGTCTGTAGTAGTGCATCTCTGAACGCAGAACACAACGAACCTTGAAGCAGATGGTACACAGCAGCAGAAGACTACACCAGGTGCCACTCCTGTCAACTAAGAACAAGACACCGAGGCGACAATTTGCACTGGCTCACTAAAACTGGACAATTGAAGATTGAGAAAATGTTGCCTGGTGAGTCTCAGTTTCTGCCGCAATATTCAGATGGTAGAGTTATAATTTGGCATAAACACACTTCTAATTCCATCAGGATAACATGCCATGTCACAAAGCTCAAATCATCTCAAACTGATTTCTTGAACATGACAATGAGTTCACTGTACTCAAATGGCCTCCACAGTCAACAGATCTTTGGGATGTGGTGAAACATGAGATTCACATTATAGATGTGCAGTCGATAAATGTACAGCAACTGTGTGATGCTATCATGCTAATATGAAATCTCCGAGGAATGTTTCCAGCACCTTGTTGAATTTATGCCACAAAGAATTAAGGCAGTTCTGAAGGCAAACGGTATCCAATCCGGTACTAGCAAGGTGCAAGGCAGACCAGACATAATGATTATAGTCTTTATGGTATGCCAAACTGTCCAATTTCATGCTACTTTACCATCAGACCAAACAGAACAAACAAATTACAGTCTAATCTTCCTGAAACAGAAACGTCTTCCCTAAATAAAATAGATCAAATTACTAAAACAGTAGGAAGAGTTTTCCAAAGTGTATTCAGATTGCAATTGACTCCTCTGTGCACTGGCTCTGCCGTGCTGAGCCACGAATCCTGCTCTGAAAGTCAGTTGAATCTGAGTTTATTGATAAATCTGTCTGCAGTCTATAGCTGGATGAGGGAATGTGTGAAAGCTGCTCTTTTGATCTGAATCAAACTTTTCAGAAGTGAAGACCTGCACCAGCTCTGTGCATTGAACTTTTGATCAAAACTGTCTAAGAAAACTGTGAGAACAGAGCTCTTCTTCTCTCTCTAAATAGTGAATTATCTTTTTCATCACGTTCCTATTCAGAAAGCTACTGACCAGAGACCATCCTCTGTTGTCTGAATGATATATTGACTCTTTTAACAATGCCTGTTAGGTTCAGCATTAAATGAGGATTAGGATTTTTCAAAAAATTAAGACAATTTACTCTGGTCATGATTCATGTCATATTTTCTTTACATTTAAATTGGATGAGGATTTTAAAATATTAAAGCATCAAAAGGACACAAAAGAGCCATTAAATCTTGTACATATTCTTTAAAGTCATGCGATATAGCTTCCATGAAAACAGTTGCACAGACACCTTAAAATAAGGTGTAACTTGACTCTATTTGTTTTGGATACTTCTTTAATGAACTCTCATGAATGTGCTAAGGAGGATCTTTTTTTTTTTTTTTTTTTGTCTGTCATACAAAGCTATTGTATGGCTTCTGAAGACTTGAAATATAACACCAAGAATCTTTCCGTCCACTTTTATGATACTTTTATAGTTGTTTTGCATCCTTTATAAAACTGGAAAGCTTCCGTCTCTTCATTGCAATTGCAGAGAAAAGGGCAACATTCCTCGGTATGCTTGAAAGTCTTCTTTTGTGTTACGTGGAAGATAGAAGGTCATATGTGTTTGGAATGAAATGAGAGTGAGTTAAAAACAATAATAATTCCATGCATGTTTGTGTTCATATGCAGTACTATTATGACAATGACAATTTATGAGGAGGGTCATGAGAGGTTTTATTAAAGCACTGTGATATTCCATTATTCAATGATGAGCAGCATGACACCACCTGGTCACGGTCCATTACACCATTTACCATGTATTAAACTAAACATAAGCTGACATTCTATTCTTAGATGGGTGAGTGTAGCATGTAATTTTGCTTTAAAGCTGATGGATTGAAAACATAAGCCTGCTTCTATAAATAGTTTTATTTTGAAGCACTTTATTAGGTTTAGTGAAGCATAATTGGACTGTTTGTGTTTTAACACAGTCAAAGTGTCTAAAGAGATGCCTTAAACTACCACTTTTATACAGTTTCAACTTTGCCAGCGGTTGACATCAAGAGTGTGTGTCAGTTGGTTCTCTGGGATGGTGATATTTGTGTTTAACTGAGGCAGACCAAATTTTTATATATTTAATAAGTATCTGCATGTCTAGCACACCATACACAAATTAAAGACAGCAATTCATTCATTTATTGCTTGAATTGGTCTTATCAGGAACTGTTTGCTGCACATTTACCCAACAACATTCTGCAAACTCAATCCTGATGCATTGACTCGCTAAATTGGGCAAGATTAAATGTTTTGATTAGAGTTTGGAGAGTGGGCAGGAAGGAAGGGGAATGATGCACTTAATTGTCTGTTGTAAGCATTTTTGGCCACTATAGAAAGACAACAGAAAGCTGGTTTGTCTAATTCATTGGAGTTGAAACTGATTTCAATAATGCCTTTTCATGGCATTTAAATAAAGGAAGTTTGAGTTGGAAAGCGCTCTTTTCACTCATTTCATTTTGCCAGTGATTCATAAGTAACCATGAATAGCATAATCTCTCCCTGATGAATCCACCAGCAGTGCAGCTCACCAGCATGTGCTGTGTTTTGGATCCTGGTCACTGTAAATAATCATTAATCAGTACCTTTTTCCTATGTTTTACAGATGAATATCTATAACATTCTTGAATGAAGATAAATGTACTTGAAAAGCAGAACTGCATAAGATATTAAGGCTTATTTTCAGAGAATCTTCATTATACGTTTTATTTTTCTACCCTGTTGGACAATTTTCATATTGCGATAACATAACTGTAATGTAAAAAGTAATATATATACTGTATATATACATTTTTACATTATATATACACTAATACATAATTTTTACACACACACACACACACACACACACACACACACACACACATATATATATGTATAGTCTGTTCATTATTTTTTTTATTTATGACCTACAATGTGAAGTTTTCTAGTTTTCTCGATAATGTTTTGTTTAAGTCTATGTTTAAATGCCATGCAATGGCTTCACCCTTGTTGAGTTTCTCAGCTGATTGTACATGCATAATACTTTTGAATGAACAAACACATAAATCTGCCAAACAATATCTATGCTGAGAGAGTTTGTGACCTTGACTAGGTTTGTCAGGTGATCTAAAGAACCATTTTGACCATTTTGATGATTTCTGAGAATGAACGGCTTCATGCAGGTTGTCTATGCAAGAATCCATGACCGGATGTAAACGCTTCACAGCACAGAAGAGTTAAGTAAGTCATCTCTGAAGACAAAAACACACTCTGAGAGAAACCCTCCTGTTTACCAGAGCTAAGCACGGCAGTCTTCCAGAGCAGATTAAAACCTCTCGCACAAACACTCAATTAATCAAGTCCGTTTAAATTCCACACATCAATCCGCAAAAAAGAGTCTGACATAAGCACAGAAGTTACAGTGCTAAGGGATTCTGGTATTTTAATATCAACAAACTCTTACTTGAACACATCAACAGCTCCTGTGAAAGGGGAATCTTTAAACTCCATTTAAACCTTTCAAACAAAGGATTTGGTATTATTTTTAAGGATTAGGTGTTAAGCCTGTCTATTCTGCATTTGAAGAGTGCTCATTTGTTTGTTGTTGTAGTCAGAGGAGCTCTGTATCAATAGAATGTAAATATCGGCATGCATAACTTGAATGCATCAACAGCATGTTGCCATATTTGAAGTGAGCGAAACAGTGAAATGAAAACCCTCTGTGGAGTTCAAAGTCTCAAAATGCAATCTGATGCTCTAATTACCTCTTTTCAAAATCACATTTGAGATTCGGCTCTGTCCCAGACCTCTACTATTGCTAGACTAAAAGAGCTTTACTATATCGTGTTGATTTATTACATGAATAGTTCAGTGTGAGCAGTGTTTATTAGTTATTGGAAAGCATTTATTTAAACAAAACGTCAGCATGTGAACAACATCAGAGTTTCACTCCGAGCAGTGTGAAAGGTGGACAGTATCGACCAGTATAAGACACAATGTGTGTCCTCAGCTGCATTCCGGGAAATGGGAATGCCAAACTGTGGCCCCTCCAGCACTTTCCTGCTAAATTAACAGCTTGATCAATGACAGTGAGGACACCTTTTCTCTTCTGATGAGGAGTCACTCTGTCGAAAGCAATAAAGCTGAGCTCAATTGAGATGTAGAATAAAATGAGCCGAGAATGTTCCCACTTATGCTGCATGCGATTTTAATGCAGTGAAAGACACTTGTTTTTTTTAAATGTAGCAGTGCAGTTTTGGTGTAATTTAGTAGCACTAGCTTTCTTTAGAGTGCAATGTTGCTGTTTGAGGGTATGATGCCTGTAGATTGTACAACGAGGACACCTATTGAATCCCAGGCTATGACATGTTGGTATAGAAGAATAGAACAAATGGAGTAAAATGAATCACACTTGGCAATTGTGGGTTGGAACTGAGGAGGAACTGAAAGAGGAGGATATGGATGTGATCCATCGCTAGGGAAAAGAGCCCAGCTTGGTATGCCAATTTTGCAAATGGAGCTTGAGGTAAGTATTTTTAAGTTTTAATGCCATGTCGTATTGATCAATATGCCATTTCATGTTACATTTTTATAGGCTAGTCAGTAGATGTAGGTCGTAGCAGCAAACATACTGTTAGATGATTACACTAAATTTTAACACTGTCAGAAAATTCTCACAGGCTATCTTTTGTCGCAACAACCTCTCTCAATGTACAATGTAGGACCACCGATTAGGAGCCACGACCACAGAAATCATTTTTCGTCTGGGACAGCTCAAAATTGTACAGTTCTGCCACATTCGGTCTAGTCATTTCTTGGTGTTGTGGCAGAGCTCTGACAGTATCGTAATGTCTCATGTTTTGTGGGTGCACGTGATTTCGAGTGTCGAGTCACGCGCTTTCTTGTCTGTGTAGCGTCTTATATGCGGGTTAAGATGTCTGATCGCATTGGCCACATGTTCATGTCTTGTCATTGTATAACCCCGTCCGTCTTTTTCCCTTGTTACTTTGATTTACCCCAGCTGGTTCCTGCTCAATTATCCTCCCTCCTGTGTCTATTTAATCCCTTCATGTTTGCTGTCTTGTGCTGCGTTGTTGTCTTTAATGTGGTTTAAATACTGCTCGTCAGTTTCTGTCCAGTCCAGTCCAGTCCTGTCCAGTCCAGTCCAGTCCAGTCCAGTCCAGTCGTATCTAATTTAGCCTAGTCAAGTCTGTTTATGTTCCTAATTTTTGGTTGAATTTTTGTTTTGTTTTTTTTCATCAATAAAGTTCCATCCTATCTGCGCTTGAGTCCACACCTTTCATTCTTGACAACAGTGTGCACCGGCCTTAATGGGCATGACAATTCTGAATCATGCTCGAAGTTGTTGATCAATCACAATACATTGGTCAGGCGACCAATCAGAGCACACTCGGGCTTCATAGAGAACAGAGCTAAACAGAGCGTTACTAACAAACTGGGAAGAAAAGTGTTGCAATGATGTAAAACATTTGAAAAGTAATGTGATTTGAACATTTAAATATGAAACCCTAGTAAACCCTTAAAACAAACTCAATCATTGAAACTTTTAACACGTGATCTTTAGTTGAAAGCATGATTAACTTTAGTAGAAGACTGTGATGATGAGCAGTAAATATATCACACTATCCAAAGTGTGACTCTTTGCCAAAGACACACTCTGGTAGAGCCAGGCACGGCTTTTACATTCTGATGAACTCTGAAGTAAATATCATCACTAATGACTGTTTAGAACTGTTTTGCACCAATAGACTCTCTCTCTCTCAAATACTGTATAATATATCATACTAACCTTTTTTGTCATGTGCATTAATTTATACTTTGCACAGTATGCCAATTTCCCTGGATTTCCAGATAAAATGTTCAGAATTAAGATAGTACACAAGTTAGAATGTGCACTTGACCTTCCATAACTCCTCATTATTTTTTCTCAAGAAACATTTCTTATTATGTACAGTGATACACTATAAATGTCTTTATTGTCACTTTTGATCCCACTACTGACACAAAGTTTTGAATTATAGTGTACTGTATAAAGCATATATAATTTAAAGGCATAAGTAATGGAAATACAATCAAAATACAATATACATTATGCATGCATGCATTAAATATTCTACACTTTTGGCTAGGCTTGGAATGGAATATAACATACTATTTACCAGTATACAGGTTAACATATACCCCTGTTCTTTAAAAAATAGTAAGTGTAGCATTAGGCAATTATACCTTTGTTGTTTATGTAACTGTATATGAGATATCATACCATCATCTTAATGAAAATTACTTTGCCCTTTTAATATTATATACATTTTAACTTTTTATTTTAATTTACAATAATTTTGCTCATAAAAAGGTAGCTTTTGGCTGTCAGATAAAATAACGAATCAAAAATGGATGCTAAAACTGGGAAATGGAAATGGTGCTTATTGCATTGTGTATGCATTATCGTCTGTTATACAAATGCATGTTTTAGCAATTGTTGTAGATCATCAGGGCATTCTATGCTGAACATTTTCACACTATGCACAGAATCCAAGCTATTCACTGCAGTAAGAATATGAATAATATGCCAGTATGCTTTTCTAAATGCCTCTGTGCATGAGAGAGATTCGCATGTGTTTATGTGTGCATGCTTGTATTTATGTGGCAGGTTGCAGCATTTGCCATCAGGCAACACTGATAAGACAGAGGAGCACACGTCTGGCAGAGCCGAGAGGATGTGATACTGCCTCCAGCTGGGGATTGGCTGATTAATTGGATTCATTCATTAGTTTGATCTACCAATTTAGCACTTTGGAAGATATTAATCAGTTACTTATTTAAATGTCACCTGGAAGAAGCGGAATGGGAAATGGAGACTTTACAGTAGCTACTCCACAATTGGATCATCTGGATTGGTTTATCTAGGCATTCCAAAACAAGCAGAGCTCTCATAACTGCCATTATGAACACCCTGAAATTAAAAGCAATTTATACACTCTTGTACTTGTCCTATTGGATATGGGATGGTGTTTGAATGTCTGCCAATTATCCAACGGCAGTTTCTTTAAAGACAGCAGGATGCTGCACTGATGCTCTCTAGAAATCTTTATCCGGAGACAGAGACAAGTTAGTTATGCACATATCTTGACGTTATGTTAACTGAGCATTACATATGTATATTCTTACGAGACTTGCTTCCTCGAACAGTTCACGGATCTCTTGGCAGGCACAATTTCCATCCAAGGCTGAAGGAATATAAATCTCCTCTAGGTTGTTATGGGTAAATACTGTAATCTTCAAAAGATTATAGTCTAAGCCAGGGTTTACAAACCAAGGCTACACACAAGCACTTGGGGAATCTGAAAGTATTCTGGGGGAATCGGGAAGTATGCATACTGATACAAACACACATCCTCCCATTGATGACAGAAGAGGCAAGAAAAACTATATAATACTGTTTCCTCTTAGCCAGATTATGCCTTCTTAGGATACTGAGGATGTTGTTTACAGAGGTCATGGTTTCAGTGTGGGAGGATTTACAGCTTCCATATTGTCCTCTCACAGTGCTTTATAACTGAAAAAATCTGCAGGATTTATACTGAGTGTGAGAATTCCCTAGTAAATCATGACAATAGTATGTGTGTGTGTGTGCTTGAGTGTGTGTGTGCACATGGATAGAACTATAGCACTGTGGGGATTCTTCTCTGTGTTTATGTTGTATAAAGTAAATTCAAGTAGTTGTTTTTCATTTACAGTTTTGATAAACCATTGCTATCATTCCTTTATCTGATGCATTTGATATCATAAATCATTCTGGGAGCTCTTGAACACCGATAACCATCTCATTTTAATTCTGATGTTGGTTAGTTCCCTTTCGAACTCGAAGTTGGACACTGCATCTGGTATTGACGCTATGGAGTATGCCATTGGCGTGTGTAAATACCGGGCATGTGTAAACAAAAAGTCAATAATCACTGATAGACAGCAGTCCATAATATCACGCACATGGAGCGTCTATGACTATTAAAGGGAACCTGATTTACACATCATCAGCTTTTTGTTTTCAAGAGAACCTTGTTTGTATGTGCTTGTAAGATAAGCATCTGCTGGAGCATTCAATCCTTGAGGGAACTGGATGAGCTCATTATGTTGCATTTATGGTGGGATCTCTGCTCTTGCTTGATTTTCTCCCAAAAAGAGAGCCACTCTCTGAGCTCACAATGAGTAAGTTTCCTCACATTGGCGTAGTAGGCCTCTCAATTCAAGAGTCTTCTTTAATGAGGCCTCCGCTTCACAGAGCTCCGTTCGGTTACAACCCTCGAGTAGTAGGTGAAGTAAAAAGTTACTAGCCTCCTCCTGTCATCAGGCCACAAGCGCTGAGTGCTGCCTCCTTCTAAAAATTAGAAGAACAACTGCAATGTGCTGGCCACTAGCCCAGCCACTCTTAAGAGCTTAGCAGCACCTAAGCGTTGCAGGCCTAGCATTTGCGGCTCTAGTTCGATCCTTTGCGGGCTCAGTCCTGAGCTGGAGGGTCTCCTGTACTTCCTTGAGCTCTAGATCAAGCGCTATTAGGCTTCAGTGCCTTGAGGCCTCCGTTCTCTAGTATCCCTGGTCCGGGTCACTTCAGGTCACTGGGACAATTCCCCTGGGGGTCATCACGCAGTTTCGAAAGGGAACGTATCAGGTTGCCATTGTAACCATGGTTCCCTGAGATCAGGGAACAAGACGTTGCATCCCTTTGGCATGCTTCAGGCCTTCCTTCCTCCTTCAAATAATAAATGGATGACGTACTGTTCAGGTGCCTCTTCTATACCTGCAGTGGCACCTGTGGTGACATCATAGGTGGCTGCTGGCCAGTGTCCATGTTCATTGTTGTGGTTGGATTAATGCTTCAGACCAATGTACTACCATAGGTATTCCTCATAGCGACCCCTGGGGGACGCAGCATCTCATTCCCTGTTCTCAGGGAACCATGGTTGCAATGGTAACCTGAAACGTTTTTCTGTCAGAAAGGTCAAAGCATATTCTATTGCCCTTTAGGAGTAATTCCAGAAAATGTTGTAGCTGCAGAAATTTGTAGAAGTTTCAAAGTCAAAAGTCAAAGTCAGCTTTATTGTCAATTCTGCCATATATACAGCATGTACATACAGAGAGTTGAAATTCTGTAACTCTCAGACCCAAGGTTACATTAACAGTAACAACAACAACAAAAATATATAAAATAAATAAATAATAGATAAAGTGGATTAAGAAGATAAAGAGATAAAGTCGTGATGGTAGAGATAGTGCAAACAATAGTAGATATTTAGGGGGTGTTCAGAGGTCAGGTGCGTGGGGCAGAAGAGAGGAGAAGGGGCAGAGTAGGGAGGGAGTTCAATGCCCTGACAGCTTGGGGTATGAAGCTGTCCTTCAGTCTGCTGGTCCTTGCCTGGAGACTAAGTAGTCTCCTCCCTGATGGCAGCAGACTGAAGAGGCGTGGGTGGGGTCTCTAGCGATGTTTAGGGCTTTTCGGGAGAGGCGGGTGTTGTAGATGTCCTGGAAGAGTGGGAGAGAGACACCAACGATCTTCTCAGCAACTCTCACTATGCGCTGAAGTGCTTTTCGGCAGGACGAGTTGCAGGTGCCATACCACACAGTGATGCAGCTGGTCAGAATGCTCTCGATGGTGCCTCTGTAGAAGGCACTTCTGTGATATATATACCCAGAAATGTGGTGCTCCTCACTCTTTCCACAGTCGCTCCGTTGATGGTAAGAGGAACGTGCTGGATGTGCATTCTCCTGAAGTCAACAACAATCTCCTTCGTCTTCTCCACTTTCAGAGAGAGATTGTTGTCACTGCACCACCTGGCCAGGCGGCTCACCTTGTTCCTGAAGTTTTTTATCAAATAACTAATATCAAATAATAACCTCCCAGACTGAAGGTCAATGATCTGAATAGCAGGGGGTAAAGATAAGATTTTAAAGATAAAATAAATGTAATATTCAGATACTTCAAAAAAAAAAAATCCAGGCCACGAGAGTGTTTGATACCGTAAAAATATTGGACACTGATTACATTTTATGAACATAACCCTAACCCTAAAAAACAAAGACTCGATTCATACCCATCATGAATCAGTTCTATTTATCAAATGTTTTCATTTGGGCGGACAAAAAATGAACTATAAGTTTTGTGTGATTCATAAGCGGTTTTCTTCATGTTCATTCAAAATGTGAGATTGGACAGCTGGGGTAAATTAAGGATAACTAGGGAACAAGACGGGCGGGGTAACACAATGACAAGACATGAACACGCAAAGCCTGAAACCACATCCACTCACATGATGTAGAACGCACAAGGACGAGCAAACACTCGTCTCGTGCGTTCATAACAAGAACAAACACATGGAGCGTGAATGTCCAAATCCCAGCACAAAACCGAAACGGAACAAGACCGTAGTGCAGGGACTTGGACATCACACCCCACACGCAAGACAAAGAACTAGGACGAAAAGCGCACGACTTGGGAGAGCTCCAAACTTTGTGCTCACACAAAACACGAGACATCGCGTTAGTGTCAGAGCTCTGCCACAACAACAAGAAATTACTAGACCGAATGTGGCCGAACCCTGACATTACTGTCTTTGTAAAATATAAGTAATATATGAAACATACACACACATACTCACATTATATATATATATATATATATATAGTATAGATGCCAAACTTCAGTTAATTTTTTTAACTTTTTTTCATTCCATTTTTTTAATTTCATTGCCATGCAATTTAATGTTTATTTTAATAGAATTATTTTGAGACATCTGATTGTTCGGTGCTTTGTTTGTTTTGTGCTTTTGTTACCCAAGTCTTATATTATTGAATATATGTATTATTAATTATTATCATATTTTGAAAGGCTGTATAACAAATGCAGCTTACCTGCTATGTAGGAATTGAAGAGAAAACACTGCAAAGAAACCCATACAAAAGAACACACAAAAGAAACCCATATCCTTTTTACATATTCACTGTAATCTTATATTTCCTATCTCACATTTAGAGATATGAGTGTCTTTTACTTCACTCTTCTTGATGATAGATGGCTTAAGATAACCTTTAGAGGGTTCCTGTATTACACATGACTATGGTTGAAGACTGATCCCAAGGGGTCTGCTGAACCTTATGGGTTAAGTGATGCCACATCCAAATCATAAATCAGTCCAGCAACCAGCTTTCTTGACCTGAAGGTCATTGTTTCATTAACTTCCTGCCACTCTGAATTTTCCATCCATATCTACCCCCACAAATACAGAAGTTGTTTTTTCAGCGACGGTCCTGCCTGCTCACACAAATTTATTTTATTGCTTATGCCTTATTGAATCTTGAAGTAGTAATATTGTAACTGATCTACATCGTTCATAAATCTCGGCTGTGTTTAGAAACAGTCACATTCTCTCTCTTGGTGATTGACAGCCCATTGCCCCTGGTTTACCCTCGAATAGGCGTCAGATCTCTGGCAAAGGGAATTGAACGGACAGAAGGCTGTTTTCAACTTTACAGCAGCCCATCCGCAGGGAAGAGCAGCTTTCCTTCGGCTCACGCCGCTTACGCTGTGGGTGGGTAAACAGTGTCAGTGCTACTCTTTCGCAAGATTAACAGATAAACAATAAGGAGGATGACAGACAAGCACAATCAGGTAACACCCCTACACTCAAGCAGGCTTTCTTTTCATCCCTCACTAAAAGAAAGGATCCACATCTTCTGTGAAAACAGAAATAGAGGGTGGCAGCTACCTTTGATTAAACTGAGAGCAGGAGAGTAACAGCCAGTTTCTGCAACAAAACAAGGATATGTTTTGATATCAATTTATTTCCGCAGTGTGGTTCTAGCTGATCGCTGTATTGCCACAGGTAAAATGTCTCAGAGGATTTCAGAGGATTCGTCTAGGAATGCTTAGATAGAGTGGCTAGATTAAGCAAGAGGACACTGGCTTTCTAGCGTAGCCTGCATAAGTCCAACCTGTTAATTTTGATTGGTCTCAGATTTGTGGAAGCACACTATCGCTTGTCATTATACTGTGTTGCAGGTAGTACATCATTTGACAAAAATAAGATTTCTTCAAATGTCAAACAAACATCTATTAGTCTATTAATCTATTTCATCTATTAATGAAAAAATATAATCACTACTGTAGAAATGCATGAAAAATAAAAGCATGTATGTAGACAGTGTATTGCATCAAATTATTAATTTAAATGTTAGCATACATGATATTATTACTTTAAGACACTTTATATAGTTTTACTGAAGATGTTTTTCAATTAGCAGCTTAATAAATAAATAGTAAATGCCTGCTTCTACTTTGAAGTCTCGAGACCTTTGCTTTGCTCTTTCTGTAGCATTATAAATGTTTTATTTACTACCATTAACGTCACAACACATATCAAGTCCTTGGTACTTCGACAGTTAGTTGAACCGGCTCATTTGGTTCTTTTTGAGTCAAGGTTGACCAAAAATCTGACTTCCAATTCTGATTTTGATTTGTACATGTGTAAAGCACATCTTGTTTTTGTTAAATGTTTAAATACTTAAGCCTTAAATATTAGATGCCATTTCAGAGTAAAAGTAAATAGAAATATGTAGTAAATATGAAATGACTAAAACTTGAACCAGTTTGAAGGATATTGGAAGACAAACTAAACAGTGACCAAAAACTGTCCAAAAAATTATTCTGAATTGAATTACTGTGTGCATGAATGAGCTAAAGCTGCAAATAACACCTGTAACCATAGCCACAGTGTCCAAGGTATACTCTATCATTATAAGATGACATCAGTTTTGCCCAGGGAAAGAACTGATTAAATTGTCAATGTGTACCTTGAATGCAATGCAAGTTACTTGGGATAAAAGTGTCTGCCAAATCCATAAATGTCAATGGAAATGTAAACGTAAAGTCTTATCTTACCAAAATGCCATTTAATAAATGACTCCAAAGAATGCCCATCCATTAAAACATATTCAACCAACAAGCTTCAAACTATTTATTTTATTTGAATAAGTACTGTAGAAATGCAACCTTAGGGTCATGCTGCAATCAAAAGACTATCCAGAGTAAGATAGTCACATAAGACAGTCATTCCAGTAAAATAAGTGACTCCCTGTCAATTTGCTCCCTGCTGAAGCAAAACTTTTCACCTGTACAGCGTACCTAAACCAAAAAATTATTTCATCATGCAGTTGTAGCTTTTAACCTTAATGTGCCATTTTCATTGTGAATGCATAAGTAAATTACATTATACATATTTGGCAGATGCTTTTATTTTACTAAAGCGACTTCATTTCTTGCATTCCCTGGTAATGTAACTTCATCTAAGCAAGAGATATTATTAAATCATACTTTTGAAAACAAGCTGTTATGTCAGAAGTCATTAAATGAAGCACATTTTAGTTTACATGAGTTTCTTTTTTTACAGTGCTGTTAACTTTACCAAGAAACGTTATATATAGGTCCTTCTCAAATAATTAGCATGATCCGAATGATTCATCCGAAAAAAGTACTTTGGACCACTGAGCAACAGTCTAGTACTGCTTCTCTGTAGCCCAGGTCAGGCACTTCTGCTGCTGTTTCTGGTTCAAAAGTGGCTTGACCTGGGGAATGCGGCACCTGTAGCCCATTTCCTGAACACGCCTGTGCACGGTGGCTCTGAATGTTTCTACTCCAGACTCAGTCCACTGCTTCCACAGGTCCCCCAAGTTCTGGAATCGATCCTTCTCCACAATCTTCCTCAGGGTCCGGTCACCTTTTCTCGTTGTGCAGCGGTTTTTGTCACACTTTTTCCTTCCCACAGACTTCCCACTGATGTGCCTTGATACAGCACTCTGGAAACAGCCTATTCGTTCAGAAATTTCTTTCTGTGTCATACCCTCTCGCTTGAGTGTCAATGATGGCCTTCTGGACAGCAGTCAGGACGGCAGTCTTACCCATGATTGCGGTTTTGAGTAATGAACCAGGCTGGGAGTTTTTAAAAGCCTCAGGAATCTTTTGCAGGTGTTTAGAGTTAATTAGTTAATTCAGATGATTAGTTTAATAGCTTGTTTAGAGAACCTTTTCATGATATGCTAATTTTTGAGAAAGGAATTTTGGGTTTTCATGAGCTGTATGCCAAAATCATCAGTATTAAAACAATAAAAGACCTGAAATATTTCAGTTGGTGTGCAATGAATCTAAAATATATGAAAGTTTATTTTTTATCATTACATTATGGAAAATAATGAACTTCTATCACAATATGCAAATTTTTTTTAGAAGGACCTGTATATATATATATATATATACATATTGTCACAATATGTGCTGGTGTATGCGATGCGGAAGCACGAGGAGAACTGGATCCAAACTCAAAATACTTGATCTAGAAACAGAAAACCAAAACACTTTAAATAAGAACAGAAACGGCACATGTAGTGCAAAACTCAGTAACTCAAAACTAGGTATGTGCGATTGTAGTCGACCAGTCGACTACATGGTACAGGGTGCCACTAGTCGACACCGAAAGCACTAGTCGACTACACGAGAAAGAAAAAAAAACACAAGATTTTATTTGTTCAAATGACGTTTTAATCCTACATGTGACCCTCTTACATGCACGATCACATGCGGGATTAGAACGTTCCGTGGAGTATTTTAAAGTAGGAGGAGAAAGAAAAGTGTTTTATAAACTGTTATGTCAAACATTTATGAGAGACAGTTATGAGAACTGTCATAACAACTGTTATGAGAGACAAGCCCAAACAGCCAAATCATCGCGTCATTTACTACAACTGTCCGTCACTGTGATCACGTTCAGCTGAAAGAAAAATATATACTTTTTAAATTTTTTACCTGTTTTTATTGAACTCATTGTCACGGGTTTCACCATGGAAACCGACACGCATGCCTCTCGCACGAAGGAGGAAAAGCGCGCCGCGGAAAAGTGACCTTATTTCTAGTGGCATTACTTTTAGACTAGTCGACTAGTCGGTTACAAAATTTTCGTTTAAATGACTAACAAATTAGTCGAAAAGCACATCCCTACTCAAAAGCATAGGAAAACTCTAAGGAACTCAGAAAGAGTACAGCATTCACACAGAGAACAACACATAATAATGTCAATAACCGATCAGGATAAGGGAAACATGAAAGGGATTTATACAAGAGGAAATGGGAAGCAGCTGACATGACTAAGAGGTTAATTGCTTAACAGGACAGGTGTAGGAAGGGCAACGGAGATACACAGAAGGTATCCGGATGTGAAAGACATGACGAGACTGTGACTATATATTTATGACTATATATTATATATATAATTCATGGGACTGGACCCGAATTACCCCATCATCCAGTCCCATCTGGAAGCAGGCATTGAGTGTAGCATTGCTCCAACTCACCAGATGGGAAAACTCAATAAACTTATCCTCATACCACTGGAAGGGACTACCATCCTGCCGGAAGGAGAGGAGCTTGCTCTCAGCCATCTTTGTCCTTCTTCCCCCAAGTTTCTTCAGCCAAGTTTCATTCTTCTGTCACTGGAAGCATGTAAATATAACACAAATGCAAGGCAATTTAAATGTTTTTAATGACAAAAACTCAGGATAAAGGTAAAACACACAACATTACACAGACAAGAACAGACAGAGAATGAGCGAGAACACAAGGTATAAATATATTGACCAAACAAAGGAACTGATGGAGTGATTACAGAGGGACAGGTAAAGGACATTATTAATGGGACACAGGTAACTATGATAAAAACAAATAAGCTCATGGGCAAACAGAAAAAACAGACTGTGGTATTATAATATAATATATTGTAATATAATAGTTAGGCATGAGTGCAGGAGGATGATAAAGGCATGGAGAGGTTGAATAAACTGAAATCTCTTTTAATAATGCAAACTCAAAAAAAAAACACTTTAACTTCAAAACAAAAGGGCACATCTTGTGCAAAACGGAAAAGCAAAAGCAGTCCAATGGGATAAATACAGTCCAACAGGAAGAGCCACAACATCAACAATTAACAACCACAGACAAAGACTGAAGGGAACAATGGGTAGATATACACAAGGATGATGAGACAGCTGACAAGACTAACAAGATAATTGATTACAAGACAGGTGGATGGAAAAACACTGAGAGAATCCTGGGAGGAAACAGGAAGTACATGACTGAACTGTGACAATAATATAATATAACATAATCCAAAAAATATCGAGGTATAAACTTTGAAATATTAGTGTTTTAACATGATCGGTTTATACAAACTGAAGCATTCAAATATATATATATATAATATAAATAATTGTATCTTTTGTATTTAAGCTTCCCTGAAACCCCCCCACACACACACAAATCTGTTTAAACTGAGGTACGTACCAGAGATGTTTTGAGCTCACACACTACACCTGTGATGGGTGTGGAATGGCAAATGTCTCAGAGTTTTGTTAATATTCTGTGTGGAATAACATCTGTTACTTTCACCACTTAATCGAACCACTGTTCTTCAAAACATGATAACATTTTAATTCACGTCTTACTATCATATTGAGTTATTTGGTCCGCAAACATTACCGTTCATTCCTGTTCAGCTCACATCATTCTCTTTCTATGAAGCCAGTAAACCACATTCACCAGTTCTAACTCCATAGCGGCTGACCAGAGCACTGCAATTATTTGTCATTTAAACTATATTTAAATGGATTTCCCCACACATTTTGTGTCTGTCCTCTGTCCCCCCGAAATATTGCACATTTTGAATGTAAGTGAGAGAACGTCTCGGGTTACTTATGTAACCCTGGTTCCCTGAGGGGAACGAGACGCTGTGTCGAAGCACTAGGGGAAATAGCCTTGCGTGAGTCACGTGAAGATCTATGCAACCAATGAGAAGCGAACGCGTGTGAATGCGTCACTGCCGGCCGCAGCCGGTGACGTCATGAGGAAGAGCATAAAGCGCGTCTGAAACCGGGGCGCGTCAGCCATGAATGCCTGAAGCGGGCCCGGATGCGCCCGGAGCTGAGGCCAAGACACAGCGTCTCGTTCCCCTCAGGGAACCAGGGTTACATAAGTAACCCGAGACGTTCCCTTTCAGGGAACTCGAGCTGTGTCGAAGCACTAGGGGAACGCTATGCCAACGCCACCTCAGCGAGGTCAGCATCCGGGTGTGTCCCAGCTCACTGAGAGAGCACCCTGGTTCCCGGGGCGGCATCGAGGTCTAGCTGGTAGAACCTCATGAATGTGTGCGGCGAGGACCAGCCAGCCGCAGCACAAACGTCAGGCAAGGAGACTCCGGAGAGGAGAGCCTTGGATGCCGCCATGCTCCTAGTGGAGTGGGCTCGGACCCTCAAAGGAGAAGCATGTCCGGCCGACTCATAAGCTAGACAGATAGCCTCGACTATCCACCTGCTCAGAGTTTGCTTGGAAGCTGGGGCACCCTCGGGGGCCCCAAAGCAAACGAACAGCTGGTCCGACTTACGCCACGTGGCAGTCTTGTGAACGTAAGCGTCCAGTGCTCGCACTGGACAGACCTTGTTCTTGTGCTCCTGCTCATGATCGTCAAATGGGGGAGGGCAGAAGGCCTGCAGCGTGACAGACCGAGCCACATTAGTGGGAACCTTGGGGACGTAGCCCGGCCTCGGGTGGAGGAAAGCTTTCGCCATCCCGGGCGCAAACTCAAGACATGATGGGGCCACTGAGAGGGCCTGAAGGTCCCCGACCCTCTTAAGCGAAGTGATAGCCAGCAAAAGAAGGGTTTTTAGCGAGAGGTACTTGATAGAGATACCCTCTAGAGGTTCAAAGGGTGGCTGGGACAAGCCTAGGAGTACCATGGACAAGTCCCAGGCAGGCACCCTGGTCTGTGCCGCAGGTCTCAGCCTTAATGTACCACGGAGGAAACGAGTGACTAGGGGGTCCCTGCCCAAGGACACCCCACCCAGAGGTACGTGGCAAGCCGCTATAGCAGCCACGTAGACCTTCAAGGTGGAGGGGGACAGCCCTGCCACAAATCTTTCTTGCAGGAACTCCAGTACTTTGCCAATTTGGCAGGTTACTGGGTTCAGCTGCCTTTCACTACACCAAGAAGTGAAGAGCTTCCACTTCAAGGCGTAGAGTTTCCTCGTGGAGGGAGCTCTGGACTGCAGGATGGTCTCAACAACCTCGGCTGAGAGACCGGCCTCTATGAGCTGGGCCCCCTCAGGGGCCAGACCCACAGTTTCAACGGCCCTGGTTGCGGGTGAAGAATGCAACCTTCCGCCTGGGACAGCAGGTCCCTCCTGATCGGGATCTCCCAGGGGACCCCGTCGAGGAGGGACACAAGGTCCGCGAACCATATTCTGGACGGCCAGTGGGGGGCCACTAGCGTGAGACGGACCTTGTCCCGGCGAACCTTGGCCAGAACTCCCGGGAGCAGAGCGATCGGGGGAAAAGCATACAGGCGTAACCTCGGCCATGCCTGCGTCACGGCATCCCGCCCCAGAGGCGCTGGATGTGTGAGTGAAAACCACAGAGGGCAATGGGAGTTTTCTACCGAGGCAAACAGGTCGACCTGTGCCTTTCCGAACCTTTCCCAAATTTGCTCCACCACCTCGGGGTGGAGTCGCCATTCCCCTGGTCTCGCCCCCTGTCTCGACAGGGCGTCTGCTCCCACATTCTGGACCCCCGGGATGTAAGCCGCCCGGATGGAGAGCAGCTTTCCCTGGGCCCAGAGGAGGATCTGTCGCGCCATCTTGTAAAGTGGTCGCGAACGCAGACCCCCCTGGTGATTGATATACGCAACCGCAGTCATGCTGTCGGTGAAAACAGTGACATGGTGGTCGCGAAGGTCCGGTAGGAACGCACGGAGTGCTTTGCGGATCGCCAGTAACTCTAACATGTTTATGTGCCAGGTTTGGTGCCGACTGTTCCATAGACCTTGTGAGGAGCGGTCTCTCAAGACCGCCCCCCAGCCCGAGAGGGAGGCATCTGTCGAGAGAGAGACTCTCCGAGCCAGAGCCCCTAGCACTGGGCCTTGAGACAGAAACCAAGGATTCTTCCACATACTCAAGGCGCGTAGGCATCGCCCCGTGACCTTGATAATGCGAAGCGGGTTCCCTTTCGGGGAAAACCCCTTGGTCTTTAGCCACCACTGCAGGGGTCTCATGTGCAGCAGGCCCAACGGGATGACGCAGGAAGCCGCTGCCATGAGCCCTAACACCCTCTGGAAGTGTCTGACAGTGAGTGGCTGGCCTAACTTGATGCTCTTGACGGCTGAACAGATAACTTGGATGCGCCCGGGGGAAAGCCGGGCCGACATCGCTACTGAGTCCCAGACGACTCCCAAGAAGGTGGTTCTCTGAGCAGGAGAAAGGACACTCTTCTTGGCGTTCAGCCTCAACCCCAGCTCCTTTATGTGTGCGAGCACTACATTTCGATGTTGCTCCGCCAACTGCGGCGACTGGGCCAGAATAAGCCAGTCGTCTATATAGTTTAAGACACGGATGCCCCGTGACCGCAGGGGAGCTAGAGCAGCGTCCACGACTTTCGTAAACGTGCGGGGTGCGGGGTGAGAAAACGAACGTGCTAGGCCGAAAGGAAGCACCCGATACTGGTACGCCTTTCCCCCAAAGGCGAACCTCAGGAACTTCCTGTGTTGCGGAAGGATGGAGACATGGAAATAAGCGTCCTTGAGGTCGACTGTGACAAACCAATCCTCGGATCTGATCTGCACTACGATCTGTTTGAGCGTTAGCATTTTGAACTTTAGACGCTTGACCGCACGATTCAAGAGACGTAAATCCAGAATGGGCCGCAACCCTCCATCCTTCTTTGGAACTATGAAGTACCGGCTGTAGAACCCGGACTTGCTCTCTGCGAGGGGTACATACTCGATGGCCCCTTTCGCCAGCAAAGTGTCTACTTCTTGTTCCATGACCAGAGCCTGCTGAGGGCCTACAGCAGACTGTAGGACCCCCGAGAACTGGGGTGGTGAGACCCCGAACTGAATGGCGTACCCTAAGGTGACCGTGCGCAGGACCCACTGAGAGATACCGGGTAGCCGTGACCACGCATCCCGGAATTCTACTAGGGGAACCAGCCTCCCGGGGCTGGCCTCTGGTGCTGATGGCATGTCCACCACTGGGCCGGGATTTCCGGATTCCCGGGTGGAGTGCTCTAGGACCCTCCTCAGAGGGGGTGGTTTTCCCATGGCGGGCTGACTGGTCAGCTGCTCCAGGGATACACCACCTTGTTGCGGCTTGGCGTCAGGGCCGCTTGCTCTTAGCCTTCTTAGCGCTCAGGACAGCCCTCAGATCGCCCCTCTTGCCAGAGGCTTGAGCCTGTCGCCCCGACCCCCCGGGATTAGCCGGAGGAAGACGGGTGGCGACACTTCGTTTTTGAGCGGCCCTGTGTGAAGAGCTCTGAGACCCCCTTTGACTGGCGGTCTCACGTGGAGGGCGGCGGGGAATAACTTTACTGAACGCCACCTGCTGTCGTGCAGCCTCCTGAAACTTGTCGACAACGCTTTTTACGGCGTCGCCGAACAAGCCCGAAGGGGACAGAGGAGCGTCCAGCAAAACAAATTTGTCCCTATCTTTGATGGAAGACAAATTGAGCCAAAGATGTCTCTCCGTAGCCACCAGAGCTGCCATGGAGCGACCGACAGAGTGGGCCGTCTCCCTAGTGGCCCGGAGAGACAGATCCACGGTCCGGCGCAGCTCTGCCACTGTCTCCGGACCGATACCGCCGCCCTCGTTGAGGTCCCCCAGCAACTCAGCCTGATAAGCCTGCAGCAGAGCCGTGGTGTGCAGGCACGCTGCGGCTTGACTAGAGGCTGAGTACGCTCTCCCCACCAAAGACGACGTGACGCGCATCGGCTTGGAGGGGAGCGCCGGAGCTTTAATGGAGGACGCAGATTGGGGCACAAGGTAGCTCGCAAGCGCCTCATCCACCTTCTGCATCCCCCCATAGCAATAGCTTTGAGCCCCTGCGAGATTCGTATACATCGAACTGTTCCGTGTATGAACTCTCTCAGAGGCTGGCTTTTCCCACGATCTGGATACCTCGGCATGCAAATCGGGAAGGAAAGGCATAGCTCGGCGCGGGGGAGTGACGCGAGCCGGCAGATAACGCTCGTCCAACATACTTCTTTTAGGACGGGCGCTTCTGGTCTCCGCCGGCCATTCAATATCCAGACGAGAGACAGCTCGCGCCACAACCTCAACTAGCTCTTCAAACGCCGGCGAGGAGAGTGGCGAAGCCTCCTCTGCCGGGTCAACACTAGCTAAGTCCATCTCACTATCGGAACTCGACAAAGCTAATGTTGGAGTCACAGCACGAACATCTCCCGAGGAGTGCCCGTGACTGGAACCCGTTTGGTCTCGTGAGGGCTGAGGTAAGGACGGACCCACCCCAGCAGCCTCAGCGAGATCCATTTGTGAACCCCAGGACTGAGAGCGCCGCAACGCCTCGGCCGCTGCAGGTCCCGAACCCCGGGGAACACTAGCCTGGGCGGCCTCGTTACAGACCGCCAGGCGGGAGCGGAGAACATGCAGAGAAAACTGCTCACAGTCTTTACAGCCGGCGCCCTCAAGAGCCGACCGTGCATGTTCCACTCCTAAACAGATAACACACATTACATGTGTATCCCTGCCCGTTATAAAATGAGGACAGGGATAAACACACGGTCTGAAACTCTGTTCATCTCTCGCCACACTTTTCACACTCATTCTTTGATTTTTTAAGCTATCAAGTCTCAAAAACCACTCTCGCACAGACACAGCACGCTGAAGGCATTCAGAGCTGACGCGCCCCGGTTTCAGACGCGCTTTATGCTCTTCCTCATGACGTCACCGGCTGCGGCCGGCAGTGACGCATTCACACGCGTTCGCTTCTCATTGGTTGCATAGATCTTCACGTGACTCACGCAAGGCTATTTCCCCTAGTGCTTCGACACAGCTCGAGTTCCCTGAAAGGGAACCCAGGTTCAGTTTCCACACTGTTCTCTTTAGATGGCGATTCTCGCACACACTGTTTATTCCAATACTCTATTTATCTAATGTAATACAAAGATAAAATCACAATAAATTTGCATGCTAACTAGCCATACCTTGATCCCTTGAGCCCATGTTAATGAATATTAACAATGTCACACAAAGATTAGCCAGTTACGACAGAGATTATTTGCGTATATAGAAGTCTTAAAGGTGGTAATGCAACTAAATTAGAACTGTTTTTGTCATAAGAAACCTTGACTCACATTATAATTGGACTTTTAATACAACAAATGTGTAGCTTAAATGTCTTGCTGCATATTCTACACTCTCATATTGCCAGGAAATCCATGTTTGTGATCCTAAATAGGAGTGAATTTGTCATAATTTATTTTATATCTATCTTTATGGACAAATTTGACCTTTAAATTAGCTTAAAAAAATCTAACAGTTATTGGCTAATATACATGTCAATCAGACATCAGTCTAAGTGGGCGGTACTTTATCAGAATAAGCTTCAGTGGAGACCACATTTATTAAAGTTTGTCTATATGAGACTCCATTGTTAAATATACAACAATGTCTTGCACACACGCTTTCTGCTCTTAACCACAACTGTCAGACTGGGTATGGTATTTGTAATAAATGGGGTTCTCCAGAGACTGCAGAGCTATGTACTTTTTAAAATAGAAATGCATTTGAAAATAAAGAAATTCAACTCATAGAAGAATTGTGACCACTGGGAACTAACTAGATTTCGCTGACTGTACAGTTACATATTGATGCTCCACAGTAGGTTAAAGTCTAAATTGTTCTTTAACGTTTAAAGTTATTTAAAGACAGCAGGTTGGATCAATACCATTTAGATTATGGCTTTCCATTATTATTTGTTCAGACTGAAATATTTTTTTATGTGATGCAGGGATGGGGTCTTTTTGTAGGTCAACCTGAAAATAGGATTTTTCCATTGGCCTTTAGATTGATGCAGAAAATAAGCTCTGTGACCATCAAACGTTTAAGATACTTGCAAGTTTTGTTCATCAAGATCAAATTGGAAAGCTTATCTTGGTCTCAACACATGCTGATCTTGGTCTTGACTTGGTCATGATTTACATGGTTTTGAATACATCACAAGTGTGAGTGGAAACACAACAAGGCTGGAGTAGAGTAGTGAGTAGATGATATTATCTGTTTGTTGTTGTTTCATTTATTGTCCCTGCCAACCTCTGTATTCCAATTTAGCCACTTGATAGCAACCACTTTTTTTAAGACCGCTAAATCAGGATGTTTTATGTTGTAGAATAAAACTTGTGCTTCTGTTTTTAACCACTGACTTTATTTCAGGTATATAACCAAAAACCCACTGACTTTAGTACGATGGAATTGGAATTGCACAAATTTAGGACATATTCCTGCAGATCATAAATCTCATTGATCTGTCATAATAATCTGTCTTTATATAACTGTCACGGAAGCAAAGATGAAGACGAAGATTCAACAGAACTTTAATGAAGAACAAGGGTGCTACAGCAGTGCTACAAGGGTGCTACAGCAACAGCAGTGCTAACAAACATGTGGCAAACACAAACATGTAGTTCACACCAAAAACAACCAACAAACTGAATTCAGAGCAAGGAGAACTAAATATACAAGCAGTGATGAAAAAAATTATAAACAGCTGTGAAGATTAGTGTCCATGGTAACAGATAAGTGACGAAAGGATCTAGAACAAAAAGGAAAACGTGACATTAAAAAGGCAAAATAAGAGTCCCGTTAGGTGGTGGTGTGAAAATAACATAGCACAAACTTTATGGTTATTGGTTATTTGAATTATATTATATATATATATCTTTATTTATTTATTTTTGCTTTTTATTTTTACTTTTTACAGATCCTGACTTTAAAGACATAGGAGTCCCCAAACCTCTTCCCTGTGGGTATTGTTCATTTATTTTATAAGCATCTTACATATGAATATATATATAATGGCTTTTCATTTTTCGTAATTTGTCATCTTATGTCTCCTCCGCTGCAGTTTGTGAATTCGAGATGGGAGGACCTGAAGGCATCATTGAATCGCAGCAGATCACCAAAGATGGCAAAGCCTTGCAGACAGAGGCAGTGGACTGCAAGTGGTACATCCGTGCCCCTCCTCGTTCTAAGGTCAGTCCCCTGCAGTCAGACCCTGTCCCAACTTTCCCCGCTCCCCGTCTAATAACTCTCCAGTTATTTCCCTGTTGTTGTTGTGTTACTCAGCCTGCCACATTTCTGACATATGACAGCTTGTCTCTGCCTCAAGCTGTGCAGTAACTGCCTAACATACTTCAAAATTTGGCTTCCTGTTTTGCAGTCGTTTGCATTATGCGGCCATTGTGAAAACATCTTGGGGCGGATTTGTATGCGGTTAGGTGGAATTCTGTTGAAGATAAAAATGTGGCAGTTCTTGGGCATATGACATACAGCTGAATGAGCTCTCACAGGGCTGCCATTGTTTTTATGGCAAATGAGAATCACAGAAAAGTGTACATGTGGAAATTGCCAGGTATCCCAGTTTATTTGGGGTCTGATTTGTTTTTATAATTGGGATGCTGTTACCAGAGGAGCAGTTTACAGTTGCC
The DNA here is from genome assembly GCA_037043235.1 of Rhodeus uyekii. Taxonomy (NCBI): domain Eukaryota; kingdom Metazoa; phylum Chordata; class Actinopteri; order Cypriniformes; family Acheilognathidae; genus Rhodeus; species Rhodeus uyekii. Next base: position 643,377 of record JAWRVZ010000086.1, read on the forward strand.
CTGGTCTCACTACACTCCTAAAATAAAGATTCTTTATTGGCATCTATGGTTCCATAAAGAACCGTTAACATCAGTTGAACCTTTCTATTGCACAAAATGTTCTTTATAATGGAAAAAGGGTTTGTAAAAAAAAGAAGAAAAAAAAAGAAAAAAATACAAAGAAAGAAAATATTTATTTTAAGAATGGTTCTCTGAATTGCATCACTGTGAAAACCAGATTTTGGAGCCATTATTTTTGAGAGTGTATCAAAATACTCCTTACTGTTTTCGTTTAGCCTATCTAACAGTAAAAAAGATAGGACTGCTCATTTTTTCCCTTTTTATTATGTTATTTTCTGATCCATAAGGGGGAAAAAATAAATGCACCCTTCTTTCTTCATCTTTCTTCTTTATTATTTATACACCACATTTACTACAACAGCTGTTGCCCAAAGTGCTTCACAATCTGAAACAGACGCAGAACACATACAAAGAAACAGAGATAAAAAAGAGTACAGAGAACAAAACAGACATAGACAAGGTAGCAATCGAACACCACGTCATGAAGATGGACAAATTTTATTTAAAATATGTGCTTTTAACACGACCTTAAAATTTGGTACACTGTAAAAAATGTCATGTACTATTTACTTTAAAAAAATGCTAACAGCATTACATATATTTTTGAATAGTTTTTAATACTTGATTTCTTTAATGGAATCACCCTGAATACATCATGTAAAATCTCCTAAATTATTTAGATTTTGACACACTGAGTTTAATATTTTCAGTGAAATCAGATATTTCCCTTCACTCCAAAATGCATAAAATAACACTTAATTTCAATATTTACTCACTTGATCTCCATTTCCTGCCACATGCAAAGAATGCTTGGAACTAACAATGGTGTCTCTAAATAAAACCACATACTTGGTCTAATTCCCTTAGGTATACTTAATGTTTTCAGCTAGATCAGTTGAAGCCTCAAAACTACTTAAGTTTCCTTACAAACTTTTGGAAAATGTATCTCTTGGTTTTATTTGGAAAATTGCAAGACCCGTGTTTTACAGTCTAGTGACTTTACTGAGCTAACCGAAAGAGGGAGATCATTCCAAAGTTCGGGTCCTACTCGAGATAATGCTCTGTCGCCTTATTTTTAATTTTGTTCTGACAGGAGATTTTGATCCTCATTAGCATAATTTATTACATGGCTGTCTTAATGAATTCTCAATTGCATAATTCTGCAGTCACATATTATACCAATGTTGATAATCTAATTATTAACAGTTGCGGTGCTTAATTTCTTTGTGGGTCACTTTTGATCAATTTAACATGTCCTTGTTGAGTTAAATTAAAAATATTTCTTTATTTCATGTAAATACTGCAAAAAATAAATAAAAAAGGGAACACTTTGGAAACTAAGGGAATCACTCACTTGATCTCGATGAATGAAATATTAAACTTGAAAATCTTTCTTTAAATACATTTTCATTTGGCAAGAACAAAATTATCCGACAACATTCTCTCAGTTACTCATAATAACATCTGGGCATGTTGCTGATGTTGCTGGGCATGTTGTGGATGCTGGTGGATCTCATCCCAGACCTGTATCAGGACCTCAGTAGCTCCTGGACAGCCTGTGGTGCTACTTGGTGGCTTCGGATGCTCCGATACCTAACAGGTCTGGAGAACATGAGGGCCAGTCAATGGCAACAATACCTTCATCATCTAAACACTGCCTACACAGTCTAGTCACAAGAGGCCAGGCATTATAATGCACCAGGAGGCACCCAGGGTCACTGCACCAGCATGAGGGCTTACAATGTCTCTGAGGAGTTCATCGCGGTACCTAAACAGCAGTAAGGGAACCATTTACAAGCATGTGGAGGTCTGTGCGACACCAAGGAAATTTCACCTTAGAGCATGTTGCATGAAGCATAACGTTCCAGACTCTTTTTCTCTTTCTGTCACATGAACTCTGTGTGAACCTGCTCTCAACCGTGAAGAGAACAGGATACCAATGGCAATCAATGACAATGACAACCAATCTGCGCTGAGCTGTGAGCACAGGTCCTACTAGAGGACGTTGGGCTGTCGTGCCACCTTCACAAAGTCTGTTTCTGACTGTTTGATCAGAAATATGCTTACCAGTAGCCTGCTGAAGGTCATTTTTTAGGGAGTGCTCGTCTGGCAGTGCTCCTCCTCGCACAAAGGAGAAGATACCACTCCTGCTCCTTGGTTGTTGCCCTTCTACATCTCTTTCCAGCACTCCTTGTGTACCAGCATGTCCTCCATGCTCTTAAAACTATGCTTGGAGACGCAATTAACATACTTGTGACAGCACGTATGAATGTGCCATCCATTGGGTTTCAGACATTGCCTCACACTACAGACGGTGATGATAACCCTAACAAAACACAAAACTAATGACAAATCAAGCAGGAAGAAGAAGGAGAGAACAATTGTTCATGGTCACTACCTGGAAAATCATTCTCTTTTGGGGGGTTTACTTTCTGTTGCCTCTCCAGTGCACCTGTTGTCACTTTCATTTGCACCAAAGTAGGTTCAAGTTTCCTAATCGGACAAAATTATTTCCCTGAAGTTTAATTGACCTGCTGTTATACTGTGATGATACTAATTTTTTTTTTCATTCAGTCACACGTTTCTTTGTTTCAGTTTTCCTGTCACACTTTAATCACCATGGACATCACAGCTGTTGTCACCTGTTCATCACCTTATGTATTTAGTTCTTCCTGCTCACTCTTCAGTTGTCGATTTGATGTTTGTGTTAGCTACGTATGAGTAGAAACACTGCTGTTATGTTAACTTCATCTATGTGGACTACCTTGCTTTGTTTTCCATTAAAGTATTTTTTGAACTCGTCTTCGTCATCATTGTCTTGCTTCGTGACTATATATATATATATATATATATATATATATACACACACACATATGTATATATATATGTATATTTGCCCAGAGTTATTAAGTTACCTGTGGAACTGATCAGTAGCCACAATAGACTAAAACAGTAGACTAAACACAATATATTACCTCCATTTCCCGTATATCTTCAGATAGCGATAGTGTTGGAGAGCAAAAATCTGTATTTTGCCATCGCTCAGTGATAATATTTGTGTTTAATGTGATTTATTTCTTCAGAAATTGATTTTTGTTCTATCTGATGTCCTTCCAGAGGCACAAATCAAAAGCATATGCCCTTGTCCGTTTCACAGCGATTAGTTTCACACAGCTATTCAAGCATTTTTATCATCCACCAGCACTGCTCAAGGGAGACAGAAAATTTCAGCACTATGACTCATGATTGCATTTGTATAAATCTGTACACAATGTTTATTAAGACTTTGCCTTTTTTCCTCCAGTTACTTCAGAGAGTGTTAAACCAGTATTTATACAGCAGACAGTATTTATACAGAGGTGGGAGGATATGGACCACTCACAGAAAAATAATTGGAAGTAATCATGACGCTCAAGGAATAGAATAGAATTCCCACCTTTCTATTTAAAAAAAGACTACAAAAAAAAACCTTAATGAACTTTATAACTTTTATGAATATGACTTTAGATCTGAATGTGGTTTGAAATACACATTTTATAAAATTATATTTTAAGATATAAAATCTTTAAAAAGTTTCAGTACGTTTGTTTGTTTGTTTGCAAAATCAATATATTTATTTGGCAAGTATATTTTCTTTCTATATATATTTTATAACTTTTCAAAAGTGACTGTTTTTGTTTTTCAAGTTATGTTCTTTTCACCTTTCTATTCATCAAAAATTATTGATGAAAAAGTATCACAGATTAAACTAAAATATTCAGCAGCACATCTGTGTTCAACATTGATAATAATAAGCAATGTTTCTTTAACGCATATTAGGATGATTTCTGAAGGATTATATGGATTTTAACACTGAAGACTGGAGTAACGGTGCTGAAAATACAACTTTTCATCACAGGAGTAAATTGCATTAAAATAGTTGAAAAACTCCCAAACTTTTAAATGGTAGTGTATGTTTTTATAAAATCAAATGTATTTTTAATTTATTATATAAATATTATAACTGTTGCATGTTAAGAGAATTATTGACCTTGACTCTGCATTCTTCAAACGAGCGAACTGACATATCTTACAAAGACATTTTTCCCTGTGTTCCTAACATCTCTTGTAATGTGCATATAATGTGGTCAACCATATAAATGTAATATTGTCTATTTCATTGGAATCGTTTTCTGTAGCGGCTCTGAATCAGTGTCATGTTTGTCTGGCCCTGAAATCTCACAGGAATGATTGTTTGGAACACAGATGGCGGGGAAAGCGTTGTGTCTTCCTCTAGACACCAGCTACTGTTGCTCAAATGCCTGTCCTCGCCACGTCTCTCACAGGCCTTCATATATCTCATCCAATTAAGCCCACAAGCGTATAACCTCCCAGACATGTACATCTCATCTTTCGGTTTCTTATTGGATTTACTGACTGATAGGAAAAGAAAAGGGGGCGGGTGTATTACATCATCATGTGTTTGCAGCAATTTATCCACACATGCATTTCTGGGCTGCAACCATTTTTTTCTTTGGACGTTTCTCTCTGCTCCAGTGGGAACGTCAGCAGATGCAGGCTACAAATAAGTCAGCACAGAGGGGGATGTGAACAGCACCTCAAACACATCCACATGCCCTGAAGAGACAGCAGTCCTCAACTGGCCAGAGGTTGACGTGTCGATGTCAGGCAACCCTGGCTAATTTATTCCAGAAGAGCGGTAGCAAAACAAAGCTGAGTTGCTGAGATACAATAATTCTACTGGGTAATTAGACTGTACTCATGCATTCAAGCCTGCTTCTGAGTCTGGAGGGGACTTGTTTCATATGAAAAGGGTGCAGGAGATTTCTATTCATATGGTCTTTGTTTTCCTTTTTTTCTTTTTTACTGATTCACATATCATGTCAGGAATCAGAATTGGTTTGAATTTGCTTCCAGTGGGACAAGTAACTTATTTTCTGAAGAAATGCCAGTGCATATATTTTTTCTTTCTTATCATAAATTAGATTAATCAAAACTAACATCAAAAACAACAATAAAAAACATATAGTTTAATACACAGTATTACTACCAATAATACTTACTTAATACAAAGTAATTTATTATAATCTGTTTTGCCAAGAAAAAGAAAAAACATTTTTCAAATGTCTTTTTGTTGTTTTTGTCATAAAATAACCATATGTCTGATCACTTAGAATAAAGTAATAGTATACTTTTCCTCATTGAGTACAAATACAAGTAATATTCAGTTATTGGCGCAGACGGTGTTGGATGAATTTTGTGTCAAACTATAAAAATGAAGAGCAAGCTGCACTAATTAGAGTGCAATGTTAGCATTACCGTGACATTACTCTGAACGCAGCCCATATCTTTTGATTAAATATTTGTTTTTATCAAATTATACATTCCTCTACTTTAGTGTTTGAAAGGCTCTTTTAGTGATTGGCTATTCAGTATTCTGAAAAAGTGCTAACAAGCTGGAAAAATATGGTAGTGAGTCTCCTTTCGTCTTTATATGATTCTCTGAGGAGATTGGAAAACCTCAAACTGTATCAGATGTGAGTGAGTGGGCTTAATGTACAATAGGGCTATGAGTGATGTCCTCATGCTGTTTTGCTGATGATGAGAGACTGTACACATCACAACCTTGCAGAAAGACTACAGTGTCACTAGTTCATTGCTTATTTTGAAGGTGTGAGCATATTTTTGGTGGCAAGGACAAACCAACCAATGTCACTGGCATGACACACCGACTACAGTCCCAATATAAAAGTGTAAATGCATTGAATGAAATTGTATAACAGTGAGAAGATTTATCTTAAGCTTTTATCATAAAAGTTACCTGTTTGCATCTTCTAAAGAGACATATGACAGCTGTGTATGGAAGAGACAGGTTTAACAGGTTATTCACTGATAGTTTTTTCCTTCAGTGTCCTGTTAACAATTGTGAACTGATTCATTGACAAGATTTAAATAAAAGAATGATTCAAAAAATGAATGGATGTGAGATTCAAAGCAAGAATGATGGATTCTTGCTGTTATCGTGAATTGTGGTCTGTTCCTCACACAAAGATATTGAAAATCTTAATGTAAGGATGTAGTGACTGATCTTTTCTTCCGTACTGGGACAAGCATCCAAATGAAAACTGAAAAAAATGTAGGGTTCTATCCATCGGTTGTTGATTGGATGAAGGCAGATCTTAATGTGAGCTTGCAGTCAATTTTAAGAAAGAGGCAGGGTTTAAGTGGGCTAGATGATAGGATTTGTTTTTATTAAAAGTTACAAGCTTTTTATGTGAAGCAAATGCATGAGTAAATCATTCACAATAAGATCAATAAGATGTATTTAGAAAACAGTAATAGCTTTAGAAAATGATACAAATCATCTGAAACACTTTTATGAAGCATTGTTTATTTATTTATATATTTATTTATTTATTTCCCTTTTGGATACTCTTCAAAACCTTACCTTTTATGAGCCATTGAAGAATGAAAGTCATGCAGGTTTGGAAAGACATGAGGGTGAGTAAATGTTGACAGAATTTTCTAATATTTAAAATTCCCGTATGAGTAATCTGGTTGAAAAGAGGTGTGAAGTAAGCTTGATTAGGGTTAGATTGGGTGAGAGGAGAACAGATGGTTCGTTCTAACACCTCTCTGGTTTTTAGTGTGCCCAAAGGAGCTGGCATGAGTCGATGTGTAGTTTATTGCCGTTCTTTGAGAGCTCATCATTGCAACTTTTTGAAACCTCTCAATTTTGTGTTCAAGATGAATTTCAAACATAACCCTCTGTGTTCTGGTATTGATCTATCTGTGCAGTTATCATCCATCTGAAGCTTTTCTGACTACAGCTATCTGTTGTTAAGGCAAACACAATTTACCAGGTAATCTAGATGTCATTGATATGACAGCTGGGATGGGTGCATTGAAACCTTTTGACAAAAGTGTCCATTTCCTGTGTGGAAATCAAGTTCGCAGTGTTTTAGAAGTAATAGATTTCAAATCAGTGTAAGAGTCTGTGTTTTCCCTCTCTTCCTCTTTCATTTAGATCTACCTGCGTTTCCTAGACTATGAGATGCAGAATTCCAATGAGTGTAAACGCAATTTCGTGGCGGTGTACGATGGTAGCAGCTCGGTGGAAGACTTGAGGAACAAGTTCTGCAGCACGGTGGCTAACGACGTCATGCTGGTGACTGCGCTGGGCGTGGTTCGTATGTGGGCCGATGAGGGCAGCCGAAAGAGCCGCTTCCGTATACTCTTCACTACCTTCCAAGAACGTAAGCCTTACAAAACCACACACAAAAACACACTGACTGCACTTATAATTCTCCTATCCAACCCTCATGTATGTTACGGTTCTGCCACATTCGATCTAGTCTTTTCTTGGTTTTGTGGCAGAGCTCTGTACCGTAATGTCTAGTGTTTTGTAAGTGCATGGATTCGAGTGTTCGAGTCGCACGCACTCTTGTCTGTGTAACATCTTGTGTACGGGTTATGATGTCTGATCCCCACACGGTCTTTTTCGATCTCGGTTTTGTGTCGGGGTTCGGGCATTCATGACCCGTGTGTTCGTCCTTGTCGTGAGCGCACAATACGAGTGGTTGCTCGTTCTCGTGCACTCTACGTTATGTGAGTCGGCGCGCTTTCGAGCTCTGCTTCATGTTTTCATCGGCTGTGTGCTTTCATGTTTTGTGTGGGGTTGCGCGCGGTTTGGTTGTTGTTGACTTGTAAAACAAGCTCTTGTCCCCGTTGCTGTTTAAATCACACGACCGGACACCAGTAATTTTGCCAAGAGATCTCTTATTTATTTTTACATATATGTCAAGACATAGGAGAGAAAGAGTATGCTGGAGAGGTGGTCTTCGTTCCGTCTTTCTCTGGTTCTCTGTAACATACGTTGGGTTTTTATACATTACCAAAGTAGCATCTGGCATGACCAGAGAAACAATTGGCTTCTGTTAAAAGTATAATTACATTACCAGAGGAACAGTTGTCTTCTGTTAAAAGTTGAATGCATACATCCTATGGGCCCCTAACATATGACTATCATGTGAGCCTTAAGTCTTGTGAAGAACTAAAAATGCATGTTCCCATACTCCTATAACACTCCAACATTTATTCATGCAAACTAAAATCTAGCTTATACACTAGGAATATAATATAACAAATTATGAATAAAAACAATACAGATACATAATAAAACTGATTATGAATACTAATAAAGAAAAAATAATACTAAGTAATAAAATTTAATCTTCAGTCCCTCCACTGGAACCACAGCCGTGAGTTCCACACCATCACTCCACAGTGGCCACCTGTTAAAGCGATAGTGAGGAGAAGAACTAGCAGACCAAGAAACACTAATGACAGACTTACAAAGACATAGAAATAGAGAAGGAAAAGGAACAAAAACAATACAAAGAAACAAATCCCAAACCCATGATGTGTCCCCGCAAACTATGTGTCATATCGTCTATGTGTATGCATTTAAAATCAAAAAATACCCCAATCAGCTAAGAAAATAAAACTTAATAAGTCTTCACCAGTGCCTGGACTCATTCGGTACCTGAAGTCCTCCAGTTCCTGGCTCAAAATAACAAACTAAAACAAACTTTGGTGTTAAAGAATCCTATCCCTTGGGGTTGTAAATCAGTAAGCAGATGTTGAATGTTTGTGTTGTTGTGTGTCAACAATAACTTTCAACCATCTCTACTCAATGTCAATTGGAACTGATCCCTGAAATGGAAGCAGAGAAATAATTAAACATCACTTCTTGGTTTCCAATCTTTAAAACTAACGGATGCACATTGCTCAAGTTCAGGCCATAAGACATCATTATCATTTTGTTCAGTCACCAAACATGGTTTAACTTGCGACCAATGATACCATCTGTCTGTTCCTACACCCTTCCCTTTAAGGCAAACACTCGTATCTGTTGTTAACAGTATCTCATATGGTCCCTCCCATCTAGGCTCTAAACCCTTCCTTGCGATGCGTTTGACCATAACAAAACTGCCTAACTCGGGAATGTGTGGAATGTCAGTAGTGGTGTGTTTTTCATCCCATTGCTGCTGAGCCTCTCGAACTTTCTTGTTATTGTATTTGGTAGCTTTGTCTAGCATAGTGAGATAGCGTCGCAGCTTTTCTTGGAACAAGGTAGAATCTCCTCCTGCTCCTGCAGGTGGTGGAGCATCAGGAGGTAGAATCATTGCTCTTCCAGTCATCAGTTCAAAAGGGGTTAGTCCTGTTACTCTGTTTGGAGTTGCTCTTAAGTTCCACAAAATGGCAGGCAATAACTTATGCCAACCTTGGCCAGTTTGCAGAATGGCTTTGGTAAGAGCTGTTTTCAATGATCTGTTCATTCGCTCAACCATTCCTGAACTTTGTGGATGATACGGAATGTGGAACTTCTGTTTAATCCCCATCAGTTTCATTGCTTCTTTCATCAGTTTTCCAGTGAAGTGAGTTCCATTGTCAGAATCAATTTCATATGGAAGACCCCAGCGAGGAAAAACTTCTTCAACCATTACTCGTGCTGCAGCTTCAGCAGTGCAAGTTTTCGTGGGGAACGCTTCCACCCATCTAGTGAATCGATCCATGATTACTAGAATGTATTGATACCCTCCACTGGGTGACAAAGGTCCTGTGAAATCGATTTGGAGATTTGTCCATGGTCCTGTGGGTCTGGGTGCATGTGACATTCGCACCTTTACAGGTTTTCCCACATTTGCTTTCATGCAAATCAAGCATCTCCTACAGTAATCATCAATGTCTCTCATCATTCGTGGCCACCACCACGTCTCACTGATTTGAGCTTTCATTGCTTTTGCTCCAGCATGGACTTTTCCATGATACAATTGCATTAGTTCTCTTCTTGTTCCGATAGGCATCACCACTTGTCCTGTTGGGATTCTCCAGATACCTTGATCATCTTCCTTCGCTCCCACTTTTATCCATTGTTCTTTTTCTTGATCTGTCTCTGTTTGATATGACAGAAGGTGGAGCTCAGTATTTCCTGTCCTGTTTTCCTTAACCAAGGTAACGGGAATAGGAGAGAGTAAAGCTGCTTCTCTGGCTGCTATATCTGCTGCAGCATTTCCTTGACTTTCTTTGGACTTGTCAGATTGATGTGATTTTACTTTGACCACGGCTGCTTCTCTCGGCAAGTGGCATGCTGCAATCAAGCGACGGATTATGGAAGCATGTTGAATTTCACTCCCGGACTTCCGGTTTGAGCATGTAGCGGGCAGACGTGTGAGAAGTGGCTCTCGAAAACATTTTATTTTCTACCTCTTTTTTTGGCATAAAGTTTGGCACCCTTTGAGTTTATTACGTGTACATTAAGACTCAACTTTACACGAGTAAATGAGTCCAAAAAGACGTGATCGACGGCAAAAAACGACTGAAATGGACGAAGATACCACAAGTGAAGACAGCATGGCTAACGCTAACGCTTCACAAGCAAGGCCAAGCTCGGAGTTACCTGCTGATCTTGCGAAGTTACACACGTTGCTTCTGTCGGACCTCGCACAGCAAACGGACTCCCTCCTGAAAAAAGCACTCGGCGAGGCACTGGCACCAATTTCAGCATCCCTGGAACTGGTAAAATCGTCTCTTGACTCACACGAAGAACGCATTCGTGAGATGGAGGAAGGGCTAAACGGCCACAGCGACAGGATCGAGGCTGTCGAAACGACATGCACCACACTTCTAGCTGAGAACCAGAGGCTGAAAAACAAAGTGGATGATCTGGAAAATCGCTCCCGTAGGTCCAATTTGCGAGTCGTCGGTATCCCGGAGCATATGGAGGGGCCAGACACAATCAAGTTCATGACTGATTTTTTCGAGGAAGTGCTGGGTAAAGACTTCTTTCCGCACCCCCTCATTATCTCCCGTGCACACCGAGTGGGACCCAAGCCGACCGCCGATTCCGGCGCCGGCTCCAAACGGCCGAGGATATTCCTGGTTCTCTTCCACGCCTTCCAAAACAAACATCGCATAATAACGAGGAAACGAGAGCAGCTGTTATTTAGGGGCCATAAGGTATTTTTCCACGAGGATGTCAGCGCGGAACTTGGGAAGAAACAAGCCGCCTTTAAAGAAGTGAAATCCCTCCTGTACAAGAAGAATGTCAGGTTCGCTCTCATCTATCCCGCCCGGCTTCGCGTCCTTCACGACGGGCAGACGCGGTTCTTCGAGACTCCGGAGAAGGCCAGAGAGTTTTACGATCTTCATTGGGGAGAGTAAATTACCGGTATGCTGGAGCACAAACTATATGAGAAGGTGAAAGTAAGCTTTCGGCTCAGACACTTTGATTTTGGGACTATTTGTTTGCTTGACTATATAAACGGGAAATAACAAGAGATATTTTTTTTTTCTTCTCAAGTAAACTTCAAGCTTACGCTGTGATATTTGCATTAATGTGGTTTTCTGATGCAGATTAAGGATATTTTATATTTTCAATATTATTTGTTGACTTAGCTTGGTCCCTGTTTTCAGTTTTATTAAGATGTGCCAAATAGATAATTGTATATAGGTAGAACACAAAACACTCACTGAGAGAGGAGCCACTCTCAGGTTAGGATAGGAGTTATAGACTACGCTGGATTTCTTGGAAGTTTTTCATTTGGGAATTCCTGCGGTTTTCTTCGTTTGGGGAAGAAAATCTAGGTTTGGGGTGTTCAGGGGTTTTTTCATTCTTTTTCTTTTTTTACTTTTCTTTTTCTTTTTATTATTATTCCAACTTAAGTTTAATGAGAAATGGGGAACATTCTGTTTAAATGATAAACATCTTAGACGTCTTCTATGATAAATAATGCAGGGGGTATAAATCCAGTAGGGGGAGCTCCAGTTAGGTTTCTGTCCTGGAATGTTAAAGGGTTAAATGGTCCTGTGAAACGTACTAGGGTTTTTTCCCATCTTAAACAACTGAAAACTGATGTTTTGTTTATACAGGAGACACATTTACGGTTAGAAGATCACAACAGACTCCGTAAAGCATGGGTTAATCATATCTTCCATTCCAAATTTAATAGTAGATCACGAGGGGTGGCAATTTTGATTAATAAACGAATTCAGTTTTCACTAAATGCAATAATAACAGACCCCAATGGTCGATATGTCATTGTCTCAGGCTTCCTATTTCAAACACCAGTTCTCTTAGTAAATGTGTATGCCCCTAACTGGGACGATACTGAATTTGCCAATAAGCTTCTGTCATCTCTCCCTAATTTAGATACACATAGATTGATCCTTGCAGGCGATCTTAATTGTACAATGGACCCCTTGCTTGATAAATCTAGCCCTAAATCTACCTCTCCATCTGCAATGTCAAGGGTCTTCTCAGACTTTATGAGACTAAATGGCTGCCAAGACCCATGGAGGTTTCAAAATCCAACCTCCAAACAATTCTCTTTCTTTTCTCATGTCCATCAGTCTTTCTCAAGAATAGATTACTTTTTTATAGATAGCTTTTTTGTACCTGCAGTGAAATCGGTTGAATATTTGTCCATCATAATTTCAGATCATGCACCACTTATCTTAGACCTTTGTTTCACTCTGAATGTTAGAGAACAATCCTTCTGGAGACTTAATTCCCTGCTGCTTTCAAATGAGAAATTTTGCGAACATGTGTCTACTAATATAGATACTTTTCTAGAAGTAAACAAGAAGGAAGGTATATCATATTCCCTACTTTGGGAAACCTTAAAAGCGTACTTAAGGGGACAAATTATCTCCTACGTAGCACATGTCAATAGGGAGCGTCGCAAACAAATAGAAGACCTGACTGATTTAATTTTTAAGTTAGACCGCAAATATTCGGAAAGCCCCTCCCCAGAATTATATAAAGAACGGATAGCTTTACAGTCTAAGCTTAATCTTCTATCCACCAACCAAGCTGAATACTTATTAACGAGGACCCGGAGCACTTACTACGAGTATGGTGAAAAAGCCAGTCGATTGCTAGCTCATCAGCTGAAACGTCAGGCTGCTTCACGGCTCATACCCCAAGTGAGAGATCAAGATCAAAATATAGTCACCAACCCAAAGGAAATCAATAATACTTTTGCTACATTTTACTCTACACTTTACACGTCTGAATTCCCATCAGATGTTACGAATATGAACAGTTTCTTAGATAATTTAGAATTGCCTACTATTGAGCCGGGAGACAGGGAAGAGTTAGAGCGACCTCTCACACAGTTAGAGATCACTACTGCCATCGGAGACATGCGAACTGGGAAATCGCCAGGACCTGACGGTTATCCTCCCGAATTTTTAAAGAAATTTAAAGATAAACTTGTTCCTCTTATGCTAGAAGTATTTAACGAATCATTGGGAAACGGTTACTTGGCCCCAACCCTCACACAAGCTAAGATTACACTACTCCTCAAAAAGGATAAGGACCCTACCAACAGTGGCTCTTACCGGCCTATTTCCCTCCTAAACGTTGACATAAAAATTTTAGCCAAGGTGATGGCACATCGTTTAGAATCCGTTCTCCCTAAAGTCATCTCTGAGGACCAGACTGGTTTTATAAAGGGTCGTCACTCTTTTTCAAATATTCGACGGCTTGCTAATGTGATCTACTCCCCCGGTCCGTCTTCGACTGCAGAAGCTGTAATTTCTCTGGATGCAGAGAAAGCCTTTGATCGGGTAGAATGGAAGTACTTGTTTTCTGTATTAGAAAGGTTTGGGTTCGGGGACGTGTTTTTGGCATGGATTCGTCTGCTTTATTCGTCCCCACAGTCATGTATTCAAACTAACCAACCCCTTTCCAATTTTTTCCCCTTGTCACGTGGGACACGTCAAGGATGTCCTCTATCCCCGCTACTATTTGCAGTGGCAATCGAACCTCTTTCGCTTGCTTTAAAGTCGTCATCTGTGTTACGGGGGATTAGGCGCGGGACTGAGGAGCATCGCGTCTCACTGTATGCGGACGATCTCTTGATTTATATAAGCAATTTAGAAACCAGCGTCCCTGAGATTGTATCACTACTGAACAATTTTGGGTCTTTTTCTGGCTACAAACTTAATTACCAGAAAAGTGAATGTTTTCCCATTAATGATTCAGCAAGGCAAATTAAACAAGAAGCAGTCCCCTTCCACTTAACATACTCTGGTTTCAAATATCTTGGAATAAACATTACGCGTTCCTTCACCTCTCTTCTGGGGGCTAATTTTACACCTCTAGTTAACCAAATGAAAGCTGACTTTCAAAGGTGGAGCAGTTTGCCTCTGACTATAGCAGGGAGGGTACAATCAGTGAAGATGAACGTACTCCCAAAGTACCTGTATTTGTTTCAATGTCTACCGTTATTCCTGACAAAATCATTTTTTAAAGCAGTTAATACATCCATTACCTCCTTCATCTGGAAGAATAAAGTTCCAAGAGTTAACAAACGCTTACTTCAGAGGGGTCGCGATGTGGGGGGACTAGCTCTCCCCAGTTTTATTCACTACTACTGGGCAGCTAACCTGCAGAAAATTTTATTTTGGCTCCATGTGCCAGACGCCGACTGGTGTACGCTTGAGGCGCACTCTTGTCACTCGTCGTCCCTCCCTGCTTTGGTGTACTCCTCCCTGCCCACAAAGTGGTCCAAGTTTACCTCTAATCCCATAGTACTGTCCACCCTTAAAATCTGGGCCCAGTTCCGAAACCATTATAAATTCACCTTTCCCTCCCCCCTAGGCCCTATCTGTAAGAATCATCTATTTCCAGCCTCCTCTCTTGACTCAACATTCACTCAGTGGGACAGGAAGCAGCTTTCCTGTTTTAAGAGCTTGTACTGTGAAGAAGGGTTCGATAGTTTTGACAATATATGCCAGAAATATGATCTTTCACGCAATAACTTTTTTAGATATCTCCAAATACGCCACTGTGTTAAAGCACTGTTCCCCTCTTTCCCGGTCCTCCCTATTGAAGCAGCATGGGAGGAAATGACCCTTTTCCGTCCGAAAAAAGGACTGATATCACGGCTATATTCTCAGCTAATGTCTCTTGAAAGTCATGACCTTTCAAAAATTAAGAACGGCTGGGAAGGCGAGTTGATGGTTGAGCTGTCAGAGAGAAACTGGGAAGAGGCACTACAAAGGATTAACTCTTCTTCATCCTGTGCACGCTTGGGACTCATTCAGTTTAAAGTGGTGCATAGGGCTCATTTCAGTAGGGCCAGGTTAGCAGCTATATACCCAGGAACGGATGGGAGTTGTAACAGATGCTCCCTCTCTCCAGCTGATTTAACACACAGTTTTTGGTTGTGCCCTCATCTAAATCAATACTGGTCATCTGTTTTTCAAACTTTATCCGAAGTCACAAAAATTAAAATTAACCCCTGCCCGCTAATTGCAATATTTGGAATTTCAGATGAGAGCTTAACCTTAACCCAGGATCAATCGGACATCATTGCTTTTACATCACTTCTAGCCCGTCGTAGAATCTTATTAGTTTGGACATCCGCTACTCCACCAGCGGTGGCCGAATGGTTAAGGGATGTTTTATATTTTCTTAAACTAGAAAAAGTTAAATTTACGTTGAAAGGGTCAGTTCAGAAATTTTACTCAAAATGGCAGCCTTTTGTGACATATTTTGAGAATCTTAAAGTATTGCCTGAAGTATGAGGTACCTTTTTATTTTATATTCTTTTCTTTTTTCCTAGGGGAAGGGGGGGTTTAATCAAATCAGTGTGCAGCTACCTCCATGGGGTAGGAATTGAGTAGCCTGATCAACAATGGTGGAAATAATTATGTAACATACTAAATGGAGGATAGAGGAAGGGAGAAGAGGGGGAAAAGAAAAGAAAAAGGGAAGGTGTTCTCCCAGAATGTGATTAAATATAATTGTGAATAATATATTTTTATTTTTTTATTTTTTTATTTTTATTTTATTTTAATTATTATCATTTTTGCTGTTGTTGTTGATGTGGTTGTTGTTTTCTTTGGGGGGGGGGGTGTTCTAACCGTTTAAGATAAAATGAAACTGGAGAGCTGTTTTACTTCCTGTAACATGTTACATCTTTGATCCTCCAATAAAAAAAAAAAAAAAAAAAAAAAAAAAAAAGAATTTCACTCCCACTGCTAGTGATAAGTCCACGTCTTTTCCATAGGGCAAGGTAATCATGAACTACGCCGAAAGCATAACGACTATCTGTGTAGATGTTGACTCGATCTCCTTCCGATAGTTCAAGAGCTTCCGTAAGCGCTATGAGCTCAGCTACTTGTGCTGCAAATTGTCCAGCAATAGCTCCTTTCTTCACAACAGTTCCATCAACCTCCACTACAGCCCATCCAGTATGCCGCTTTCCATCCACGTAGTAACTGGATCCATCAACGTATAACTCTTTGTCTGGATTTTCAAGAGGAATTGGATTGACTGGACCAAGACTTTCTTTTTCCACTTGTTTCTCACACTCGTGTGGTATTCCCTCATGTGGTTCCAGCATCATTGTTGCAGGGTTAAGTGAGGTGTCTCTGATGATTTCCACTCTCAAATCCTTGTTCAGCAAAGTCGCTTCCCATTTTGCTCTCCTCGCATCAGTGATAGTCTTGATGTTTGTATTGTTCAACAGTGTTACTATACTGTGCGGAGTGTGCAATATGATAGTTTGTGCTCCTATCAGATTTTCCACTGCATCCACTGCCCATGTGGCACCATCGAGAGCTTGTATACATCGTGGTTGACCTATCATGGTGACAGGAATCTTTGTGGAAAAGTATCCAACTGGTTTGTAGCGATCACTTGGTTTTTGACACAACACTGCTGAATAAGTCTCGTCTCCCACCCTGGTCCACAAATGAAATGGCAACCGACCATCAGGAAGTCCCAAAGCTGGTGCTGAAATTAGTTTCTCTTTCATAGAGTTAAATGCTTCCTCAGCTTCTGGTGTCCAGTCTATCTGTTCCACTCCAGGTCTCCCTCCTTTGTACAGGTCAATGAGTGGGCTAGTGATGCTGGCAAAATCAGGTATATACTGACGACAGTAGTTGAAAAGTCCCATCACCTTCCTCATTCCTGTAACTGTCAGAGGTTTTGGTAATTGTCGTAATGCTTCTACACGCTCTGTTGTCATTCTTCTTCCTTCAACGGATATTTCTTGGCCTAGATAGATCACTTCGGTTTTGGCCAGCTGTGCTTTGTCAGGGTTGACTTTGAATCCACCCTTCCTAAGAGCTTGTAGAACAACATTTAGAGCTGATACATGGCTATTTTCGTCTGGGCTTGCAATCAACAAGTCATCAACATATTGGAGGCAAACACTTCCTGAGCTCTCAATTTCAGCTTTTCGCTCAGTTAAGAACTGGTCCAAAGCTCTATGAAATACAACAGGAGAGATGTTAAGACCTTGTGGTAGTCTGTTCCAAACATATTGTTTTGCACCCACCGTAAATGCCAATTTCTCTTGAGATCTTTCATCAATCGGTACAGACCAGAAAGCTGACAAGACATCAAGTACTGTGAAGATTCTTGCATTTCCTGGGATATCATTCAGAATGGTTGCTGGATTTGCTACAATAGGGTGTGGTTTTGGTGTCACACTGTTCAGTCTTGTGTAATCAATGGTCAATCGCCATGAGTTATCAGATATCCTGACAGGCCAGACAGGACTGTTTGTCGTAGAAGAAGTTTGTCTGACAATCCCTTCGGCTTCCAAACCTGCTACTATTTCTTCCACAGCTTTTCTTGCTTCAGGTCGAATGGGATATTGTTTATGAGGGGGATGTATTGGTCCCTCAATCACAATGGGATCAATGTTGGCTTTTCCACAGTCCAATTTATGTTTAGCCCAAACATCTGGATATAAACTGCACAGAAGTCCCCACACACCTTCTTTTCCCCAGTCTCTGGTGATTGGTGTTGCTGCCCCAACAGAACTTAAATTACATGTGTGATCTTCATGTGGGATTATTCCAGCTGTTGTAGCGATTTGACGACTGTCGGTGAATATGATCATATTCAACAATGGTAGAATGTCCATGCCAATAATGCTTCCTTGTGAATTCGGTCCCACCCAGAAAGATGTCCATAAGACTTCATCTTCATGTATTTGCAGTGGAACTGGTAAACTTTGCGAAATGTTGTAATTCCACCTCCAACTCCTTCAACTTCCATGGTTTCATGTGTTGTTGGTAGGTTCAGATCCGTTATCGAAATAGCTGCTCCCGTGTCAACTAGACAGTCACATGGGTGGCCCCCTATTGATGCCTGAATGAAAAGTCGATTGTCACTCTTCTTGCTCATACAGGGGGCCGCTAATTCCTATTGCGGACGCATAATTCCCTCAATGAGCTGACGAACTTGTGCTTCCGTCCACACCTTTCCTTGAGGGGTTTCATTGTTACTTTTCGCTTTGTCCTGTTGAAATGAAGGACCTTTACCTTCTGCTCCTCCACCTTTAGCCCAACAGTCTCTTCTGAAGTGGCCAGACTTTCCACAATTGCGGCAAACCACGTTATATTGAACTGATGCCACTCCTCTTCGATTCAGCTTATTTCCTTCATCCTTGTTTGATCTCATAGCCATCTCTAGGCGGCCAGCCCATTGCATAATTTGATCAAATGTTTCTCCTGGATTGACTCCAAGTGATAAAGCTTGTTGGTATTTTGTGCTAAATCCATCAACAAGTGTGTCAGTGAATTGTACATCGTCTCTGTCTGGATCTTTCTTAGCACAGAGAGCCCATCGTTCATAAGCATTCCATTTACGCAGTGCGTATTCATCTGGAGATTCATCGTCTTTTTGCTTGATCAGTGTCACTGATGTGAAAGGAATTTTTCCACTGCCCAAGATCATTTGAATTTCTTTTCGGAATTCATCTAATGCTTGCCAAAGACCCAGGGGTCGTCCCTGGCCATCTACCCACAAGTCTGTCCATTGGGCTGTTGTTATCGGTGCTGGCAAGCGTTCCCATCGGTCTCTTGGGGTTTTAGCTTTCACAATAGTGTGCATGTCTCTTAGAGTCATTTGATGTGCTTCAACCAAGGAATCTAATTCTCTCCAAAACTCTGTGTTTGGATCTTGTCTCTTCAGAGGAGGCAAGGCTGAGAGAATAGCCTGACGTTCTCCTGGTGTGAATGGTCTCTCTTCTGTCATTATTTCAGATTTTAAATCTTCCTTTTTGAGAGCTATTGGGGAACATTCAGGACCGACTTTATCAATTGTGATCATGCCGTCATCTCTGATCTCGTCATCCCAGTCAGATCCATGATTACGCCTTGGTGAACTATGTAGCATGTCTCTATTTGGCTGGTTTGATTTTGATCTGGTAATTATTGGAGCTGCTTGTGCAGAAGCTATATATATTTTGTCAACCGGCACTCCATTTGAGCTTGAACTTGTACTTTGTTTAGGTACAGTTGGATAAATTGGTTTGTAAGGAGGAGGCATTACTGTTTCTGCCTATGCTTCAACTTGAGGCTTCATTGCTTCAGCAAGTGGAACTGGACAATCATCAATGTTGCAACAAATTCCACCTTGTTTCACAATCCAATTAGCTGCCATTATTGGAAATACTTTTAGCTTTTTTACTTTGAGTCTTTTTGGGTATCAAACCATTTGAACTGTTCATCCATGGATGCATTAACATCAAGTCCTTTTTTCAAAAACTTAGTTTGCTTCTTGTTCTTCTTTCCCAAGAACCATAGAGAAATTGTTTTGCTGGTACAGCCACTTTCTGACATGTTGCAAATTTTCTTGGTCACTCTGTCTGTGTGCTCAGAAACAGCAGGGATATGGTTATGTGTGTGCGTATGAGTGAGTGAAGAGGGGATAGTGGTATGTGTGTGTGTGTGTGTGTGTGTGTGTAAATTCTAAAGGGAGGGGCTACCCTGCCTTTCTCACTCTCCCTCCTCTGACCA
This sequence comes from Rhodeus uyekii, assembly GCA_037043235.1. Classification (NCBI taxonomy): domain Eukaryota; kingdom Metazoa; phylum Chordata; class Actinopteri; order Cypriniformes; family Acheilognathidae; genus Rhodeus; species Rhodeus uyekii. The sequence continues at coordinate 663,270 of JAWRVZ010000086.1, forward strand.
CTCAACGGACAAAGGAAAGGAAAAACTCTAAGAAATCTCAATTTTTATATTTCCAATTTGCTTTCTTCCTTTTTTTGTTGTTGTTGTTCAACTCAGATCAATTTCTTTATTTTCTTTTTATCTTTTTCTTTCTTTTTCTCAATCAACTTTTAAATTATTATTTTTTTTTTGTTCTTTTAGTGTTTTATTCAGTTAACTCAGATCAGTCTCTCCCATCAAATATTGAACAGCTTAATGTCAACTTCAGAATGCCCGCGATTTCAGCTACTTCAGCGTATTTAAACCTTTAAATCGCTTCTTCATCAACACCGCAAGCCACACCCGTGACAAGCTAATTGCCAAATCGCCTTATGGCTCATTCTCCCGAAAATTTGACTAAGTGGTCTTCTTTCTAAAAAAGATCCACCTTCAACCCAGCTTCATTCAACTTCTTTGAGGTCAACTGATCAGAGCAACTTAAACAAACCACATCAAATCCAATTACTTATATTTTAACTATGTCTGACATATATTCATTGGCAAAACAACTGGTCTGTATTTTCTTTATCAACACAGTTCTTTTAAGCAGTTTCAGTCAATGTCTCATATCACTTTCATTATCAGGTAGACTTAGTATTATTTTAAAGTTCTTACCTGAAATGACTGAGACAATGCCTGAGATGCAGATCCTAGTTCGTGACGCCAAAATGTTGACTTGTAAAACAAGCTCTTGTCCCCGTTGCTGTTTAAATCACACGACCGGACACCAGTAATTTTGCCAAGAGATCTCTTATTTATTTTTACATATATGTCAAGACATAGGAGAGAAAGAGTATGCTGGAGAGGTGGTCTTCGTTCCGTCTTTCTCTGGTTCTCTGTAACATACGTTGGGTTTTTATACATTACCAAAGTAGCATCTGGCATGACCAGAGAAACAATTGGCTTCTGTTAAAAGTATAATTACATTACCAGAGGAACAGTTGTCTTCTGTTAAAAGTTGAATGCATACATCCTATGGGCCCCTAACATATGACTATCATGTGAGCCTTAAGTCTTGTGAAGAACTAAAAATGCATGTTCCCATACTCCTATAACACTCCAACATTTATTCATGCAAACTAAAATCTAGCTTATACACTAGGAATATAATATAACAAATTATGAATAAAAACAATACAGATACATAATAAAACTGATTATGAATACTAATAAAGAAAAAATAATACTAAGTAATAAAATTTAATCTTCAGTTGTCACCAGCTGCGTGCCGTCTTTGTTTAATGTGAACACGTGGCAATGCGCGTCCGCATTGGCTGCGTGTTCGTGTCCAGTCACTATTACCCTCTCCCTCCTTGTTTCCTTATCATTAGTTTGATTTGTCTCAGCTTTTTCTGATTCAATTACCCTTCCTCCTGTGTGTATTTATTCCCTTTGTGTTTGCTGTTTTGTCGTCGCTTAATAGCTGGGTCCCTGTTTTCCTATCCAGTGTCGAGTCTAGTTTTCCAGTCCAGTCGAGTCGAGTCAAGTCCTGTTTTTCCCCTTCAGGGTGGTTTCATTTGTGTTTTTGGTTTTTCTTTTATTATAATAAAGTCCTCATTCTCTGTAAATTGAGTCCTCGCCTCATCTCCTGCAGCATAACCTGACATGTGTGAGTTTACAGTATTTATTATTTTATCATATACACTGAATGAATCTCATGACGAAATGTATAGGCCATCAAATTTACAAGAAACTATTAGAAATGACACCGCACAAGATTGGAATCTGTGAAATGTTTTAATGTTTTTGAAAGTCTTTTATGCTCACCAAAACATTATTTTTGCATGCATTATTTTGATCAAAACTACAATAAAAAAGTGATTATTCATTTTATTACAACTTAAAATATTTATGTTCTATTTAATATATTTTCAAATGTATTTTATTTCTGTCATGGAAATTCAGTTCAGTTCTGACATTGAACGTGACTGACTAATAGAGGAGCAAGGACAAAAGGTGTAATACAATCTCAATCGAAATGAGGCACATTAAATTTGTATAGGAACATTACATTGTAGCCCTGTAAAATCGGTTGCACACCTTCCCTTGCTGAATATAAAGATCACTTTGCCTGTTTCTTCTACTAAGTAACCTTCATAAAAAAACATGGGCTACAGGGAAGACTTATTACAGGGAAGAATTACACATGCACAGAATTACAGGATTACTCATTTAAGCGATAAGCTGTTTCTGCAGGAACGGAGCATTTTCTAGGAAACATGGGTTCTGCAGTGGTGCCCCTTCACCCGGGCGTCTTTTATTTGGTGGTTCTGCGCAGTTGGATTCGCGTCTCTCAGGGTGGCAGTGCTAGTAGCATCAGAAACTATAAAGCGTAATGGGGGAGGAGAGAGAGAAAAAAGAAGGAACATGAAGGATGGGTGCTCTAAAAGAGGATGAAGTATTGTGGGAAAGGAGGGACAGGAGAAGAACGATAAAGATTGAGTATGTGGCTATGAGAGGAAGTGCTGAGAGAGAAAAAGTGTATATACGGTGATACAACGGGAGTTTAATGTTTGGCTGGTAGCACACTCATCATTAGTGCACACTGCCAGCATCAAACGGCTTTCTTTGTAATGGTCTCACCACCGTTCCTGTGACACCCCATTGCCATTTGTCTTGTCCCAGTGGTCCCAAAAAACAACCCCAGCCTAATCATGCCGTGCCGATGCTGATGAGTAAAAGATTCAAAAGAAAGTATACCTTCATCTCATTGTGCACAGCAAAAGAAGTGTATATATACTGTACCACACATTTATGAATTTATTTTAACGTTGCTTTTTTTCAAAATAAAATACATCCTGTATTATAAATCAATTAACTTTTGGAAAAACACCATCTTAGTTTAAAAAAGGTCATTCCAGATAAATTCAACTATTCACTCCTTTCTTCCTTTGAAAATCTGATCCAAAAAATTGGTATGGTCCAAAAAAAGAAGCATTTGGAGTAGCATTCTGCGTCTGTGTGCACACTTCATTTTCTTCTGTGTGATTCCTGAAATCTCAATAGATTATTGGTCCAGATAGCCTTGCTTATAGATATGTGTATATATATATATATATATATATATATATATAGTCTTGTGAAAAACACCATGTAGGTTTGGATTTTGTATTCTCTTAATAATAACAATCTTCATTTAAAAACTGCATTTTGTGTTTACTTCTGTTATCTTTAACTAATCTTTAAATCAGTTTGATCATCTGAAACACTTTAGTGTGACAAACAAAGGGAGGGGAGGGAGGGGGCAAACACTTTTTCACACCATTATGTCTTTTTCATATTCACTATGTGTGTGTGTGTGTGTGTGTGTATGTATGTATATATATATATATATATATATATATATATACATACACATATTCTATATTCACATATATATTATAAGTGTAAACTGAATAAAATTTTGAAATTCGGGTAACTTTTCATTTGTAGTGCTGGGAAGGTTACACAAATTTGATAATACGCTTGTTTTAAACAGTAAAAAGTATAACTTTTTAAATTGTATTAAATATTTATTTTTATCATAATTCTATAAACATATTTAGCATAAAATCTCTCTCTCTCTCTCTATATATATATATATATATATATATATATATATATATATATATTCTCTCACAACATAAAAGTTATTTTTTCTTTAATACATGTAAAATATATAGCTATCTTCATATTTTAGGAACGTTTGCAAGGGGGTTATCATATTTCATGGTCCTTGGCATCAAAAAGTTTGAAAACCCCTGGCTCTGAAAATAGTAAATGACCAATTTTGTGCACAGTACCAGACTGCAGCATAGCAGCACAGCTTCCACTTCTTCTGATTGATTGCGGGGCTTTAATAGACATTAGTGTGCGTTTAAAGAGAGAGGCGGATATCCTGAAGCATGCGGGAGAAGAATGGTTGAGGGAACGAGTCTCTGGTTTTGGTTCTGAGGCCCTTGAGTGTGCAGAAAACACATAATGCTCTTTCTGAGATAGAAAGAGGCAGCTGCGCGCCTGCGTCAGTCTTCGTGAATGGCGATAGGTGAATTTGTGTAGGAGCCCAGTGTCTTTTGTGCAGCCCTATCCAGTGAATGAACACAGGATGTGCGGTTGCCCGGGTAACACCCCTGCATAACTTGTTCAGGCACTTACTTATGCACCTCCTCTCTCACTCGCTTTCTCCCTCTGATTTGCTAGCCTCAGCATGCTGAATGGGGGAAACCACCATCCACTGAAAATATACCCAAAATGCCTTTAAATAAACGAAAAACTATGTGTTTGCTCTTCTACAAAAGCAAAGTATGTTTTAAACGAGTGACTAACTTGTGTCACCTTTGTTTTAAAACTAGGCTCTTACAAATATGACTAATTATATCTGATAATACACTGATTTCATAGAAAATGGTGTAGGATTAACTTTGAATCAATTTCCAATCCGAAATTTTTACAAGTAACCTTGAATTGAACATAAAATTTTGAAGCTGAAAGACTAAAAAAGTAGTTTTTGTAAAGCATACTTCAATCATCATCTCAATTTATTCAGAATATTAAATATCTATTTATTTTACAGTGAGTATTTATTTTTAGAGAGTGGTTTTGGTGTTAATTTGTTCATTCATTCACTGGATTATGTATTAATCGCCACTTTACATTAGGGTTTCATTTGCTAACATACATTAGTTAATATGAAATGCCAGTAATTTATTAATCTAGGTAATATAAAGTTCAACATTTACTACATGTTTCAAATCAAAAGCTGTATCTGTGAACATTATTTATTACACAGTGAACTAACACAGTGTATTCTGTATTATCTAAGATCAACATATCAATAAATGCTGCAATATATATATATATATATATATATATATATATATATATATATATATATATATACATATATATATATATATATATATTGCTAAACAAAATGTTAAACAATAAATATATTGCTAAAACAAGATGACGGCTGGAATAGCAGCCATGATGCGCTCCAATAGCGCTCCAATTCTTCTGTTAATTTTTGTTTTCTTCTGTGTTTAGTATATATTTATTTCTACTGTGTAATTCCTATGTATATCTGCACTATGCCTTTTATTTTCTTCTGCACTGGAAGCTCCTGTCAAAATCCCTTGTGTGTGTGTAAACACCTGGCAAATAAACCAAATTCTGATTCATTCTAATAGATAGTTCATTTTAGCAATGCATTAACTAACCTTAACAACTGAGACCTTGTTGTAAAGTCTTTGGAAAAAAATATTTCTATGGAGGTGGAAGTCCCTTTAAATAAAGTCGTCTTTTTCAGTTCCTTATTAAGCACAGGGCTGCGGCGACACCTTGTGGTGGGAAATGGAACTGTATCAGCCCGTGAAGGCGAGAGTCGTGAGGACTGCACTTCTGGATTGATGAGTCATCCTAATTTACGTTGTTATTTCTCACCTGGGAACAGCTCGGGAATACGGTCATTAATAAATCCTCAAGGTACATTCAGTCAACCTTGAAGCGACGTTATTTTAGGGTTTTTTTGTACGAACTAGGTGATCTATGTCCTCTGCAGACTGCAAAATGTCAAGTGGGGTATGTGTGAACTAGCTGCACGTTGGTGGGCGTGTGAGACATATGCTTGCGAGGTGATTGAGACCGAAGCTCCGCCCCTTCTGAAAGTCACCTTGGTTTTAACTGAGCCTTCAGATAGTGATGTTGTAAATATTATGAGAGGTTCTCTTTATGTGTGCTTTCTCATTTCTCATTTTATGATTTCAGCTGAGACATTCATTCATTTTTCAACTCAAATGGAGACTGTTTGAACACCCTCTTTAATATATTTTTCACATATGACACTAATATTAGATTAATCCTCTTTGATCTTGAATGATATTAGTGCTTTTGGAAATATTAAAGTACTTGCAGTTTGTGTCTGCATTAATTATCATCACCACATCTTGGAAATTTGAAACATGTCAAATTATTTAATACATTTTAATCTATTCAGTAATTTAGTTTAATGCATATATCGACTCTTTCTTGAGGTAAAATCAGAATAATCAGAATGTACAGACATTTTACAAAATATCTGTGCAGCTTCCACAGATAAGGACTTGTTTCCATGCATATTTGAAGAGCTGTATTAAAATTCATGCATAGCAGAAGGCAACAGAATTTGATTTGGTTGGTTTGAGTAATGGGTTTCTAAATTTGAACTGTATTGATGCTCAGACACAGTCAGATAGGCATCCAGTGTGATTTGTGAGATTAATTGAGTTCAGAGGATAAGATTATAGAGCATCTTATTAACAGGAAGAAATGAAATGTAATATGACATTAGCATTGTCTATTTTTCCCTCTCCTAAGCTCCCTGTGAGGCAGATACTTTCTTTTGCCACAGTAACATGTGTATCAACAACACGCTGGTGTGCAACGGAGTCCAGAACTGTGTCTTCCCTTGGGACGAGAACCACTGCAAAGGTAAATTGTACTTTTTTTTAAAAATATCCTCTCAAATCCTCAGTGGTTGGTGAGTGCATATCATAATGATCATCAATACTTTTTGTGTCCCCTACTTGTTCATGTTTGATTGCTGGCTTCACAAGCCCACAGCTGTTAAAAAGACCTTGTTATAAAGCCCTCAAGCCCTCTGCGCTGGGGGTTCATTGATTGACTTTTCACCGTAATGCCGCTGGGAAAAATGAGCTGGCCACTTAAAATTAATTTGTATATGTGAATGACTGCCGCAGACTGGATTTGAATAAAAACTTAATTTCATAAGCACAGTTCAGCTATATCTGTGCTTATAATTCACATAAGCTGTCCAAGCTGAATTATCTGAATGTTGAGAAATATTGCTGGGAGCCTTAATAGAAGATACAGGATTGGTGTTTCCCCACCCCACAATAATAGGGAGAGGGGGAGGGAGGTTGGGTGATTTGACATTTTGTCTCAAACAAATGTATCAGCTATTGCCAATTAAATGTAGAATTTATTGGACTAATAAATACTCAAGTTAATTGAATAATATTCATATTGGGGGTCCACTGTTTAAAAAAAAGTCCTTGTTATCTCCAGCTATTCATTCAGTTTTATATTTTTAACACATTTACTGAAGTAGCCTTAGCCTTAGTTTTAAAAAGAATTAAAAGATTTAAAAAAAAAACAAAATAAAATAAATTACAATGACAAAATAGTTACTTTTTAAATAAATAATATGTAAAAAAAAAATGTGCAGAGAATGTTTTACATGATGCTTAATATTTTCCTCAGACCAAAATAAACAGTATGAAATGAGAAATAGGAAGTAAAAACAAGCAACACAAAGTAAATATTACTAAATTATTAATATTAAAAATGTAATATATATTTGAATTATTTATTTTTAGTAGAAGTTTTTGTAGAATGTCACTATAAAATTACATACATTTAATTATTTATTAATTAAATTATGTTATTTATCAAATATGTTATATTTCAACTTTATAATACAAGGCTTTTTTCTTTTTCTTAGATCAAGATGAACAGTAAAAACAAAAAGTATACAAATGTAACCTAAAAAAAGTAAACAAATAATACTACAATAAATATTAATAAATAATTGGAATAAAAAATGCAGAAAATGCATATCATATTTGAATAACTTGTTTTTGGTTTTGGCAATGACATTATATATGCCAAATTGTGTAATTTTGAAGAAAAAACAAAACAAAGCCTTTTTGGGGGTCTGTCTGCATGTCTCTGAATGTAAATGCTTCTCTCTGCTGAACCAAAGCCAGTGCAGATGTTATACGATCCCAGTGCTACATAAATGTCAAAGCTCTCCCATTAGAATGATTTAGTACTACTGTGTGCTGTTTGTAATCTCTTTGATACAACTGTTTCAACAGAAGGTAACCTGTGATGACATTGCATGCCTGCAGTAATAATTCAATATGCTTCTTGTTGTGTCTTGTAGAAAAGCGGAAAGCCAACATCCTGGACAACCTAAATAACACCAACGGCACCATCATCGGCGTGACGTGCTGCATCGTACTGATCCTCCTGGTTGTGTCGGTGATTGTTCAAATCAAGCAGCCACGGAAGAAGTATATCCTGAGACGGGAAGACTTTGACCCCACTATGTTCCAGGAGGTGTTTCAGGAGCCACCTCATTATGAACTGTGCACTCTCCGCAGCGCAGCGGCCACGTCTGCAGACCTGGCTGATCTGGCCGAGGACTTTGAGAGCTATCACAAGCTGCGGCGTGCCTCCTCGCGCTGCATCCACGAACATCACTGCGGTTCCTCGCAGCTGTCCAGCAACAAGGGCAGCCGCACCAACCTGAGCGCCCGAGAGGCGGCAGCAGCAGCAGCCATCCTGACAGACCTCCCACCACAACCCATGCGGCCGCTTCCTCCCCAAACCAACCGCAGGAACATTCTGGTAATGAGACACACCTACTCACAAGATCCCGCAGATGCTTGTGACCTAGAAGATGACCTGGAGGAAGTGCCCACCACTAGCCACAGGCTGTCCAGACACGAGAAAGCAGTGCAGCGGTCAGTATCCATTGTTTTTTGACAATACTAATTCATCATATTGCATTTTGGAAGGATTTACTCCCACTTTCATTTTTATTCCTCTTTAGCTCTTTTCTACACAGCTTCTCATTGATTCTTTTTTTTTTTTTTTTTTATTTTTTTTTTTTTGCTTTGGTATTCTCTTTTTGTCACTGAGACAGCATCATAGTCAGGGTTGAGTTTGTAATAGCTGTGGAAATGCATAAGATGCATTAAGAATGTGCCTCAGTATGGTACAGCCCTCTATTTGCAAAGGCTGACACCTCTAAATGTTAATGTTCAGCTAAAAATGTTCTCAGTGAAGATTGAACTGAGGAGTAAACGTAGACTTTATTCAGGTTTATTCAGTGAAAATATATGTTAAATTAATGGGTTTTTGTTTTAAAATGTTCCCTTTCGCAGTGGAACTCTGATGCTACGGGAATGCTCCTCTGAAGCACGTTTTACATGCTAATTTTGATTGGCTACCACAGCCAGATGACAGCACAGGTGCACTGGCAGAGTATATATGGGTGCCTAGAAAGAATGTAATCAACTTATTTGTCTTCTAGCTCTTCAGCTCTCAGGCCAAATCGAATAGGTTGCTCAGAAGCTTCTTCCAATCTGGCAGAGAGCATGTTATTGGCCTGATCTAGTTCTGAGGAACTAGATGTAATGGGAGTTGAGAAGGGTGTTTTGATTGAGTCTGTCTCCTCCGTCTGTCTCCAGCATTTAGCTTGTAGGAGATAATATTTGTCAAGACTGTTCACTTCTTGAATTAATCAGACTGGTGCAGTGATATTGGCTAAGGTATTATCTTTCCCTGAGCCTGGTAAGTGTAGGTGCTTTCATATGAATAAGTGAGCCACATATTGCCCCACTTTTTCAGTATATCACCTCTCAGGTTTATTGTGCTTCCCTTGGAATCACACTTGTTGAGTAAAGTTGGTGTACTCAGATGTATGACCCACTTTTAGTCACAGAGTATGTCCCCTTTGGGGAAAGGTGCAACACAGACAGGGAGCAGGATTTCACTTTTGCTCCCTATCCCTTTGTACCTGTTGAAGAATAGGTAGAGTGATTATTATAGTCACTCCCTTGTTTTCTCCAAAAAGCTTGTGCCATGGAATAATGTGGACATGCTCTCTGGCCGTTTTGGGTGCCGCAGGTGTAGAACTGGGCTTTAATGCGGCCACATCCCATTCTTCTTCCTAATGCCCTTCCTAGGACAGGAAGGACAATATGGTAATGAAGTGAATGTGGCAAGCTGCACATCACTTTATCATTTGTCACCTTGCTAGTTCAAGAAGTACGATGTCCCCCTCCGGCTTTAGGAGTGCAGAGGTGTTAGCTATCTGCTTCTTGTCGAATAAAATTAATTTTGGATAACGGGTTGGCAGCTATCTAAGTCCACTCCTAGATTGGATGCTGAATCAGTTTGATTCAGTAAGGAGAATGAGCTTTTCTGCTTCTGGATCTCACTCCTTCGTTTGTTGCCCCTCCAGTCTATACCTGGTGGTGATAAATGCGGACATGGTGGGGGACTATTTTAGCATGCTTTCCTTATTTTTTGCGAGGAGTATTAGGACAGAGTATAAAAAGGGTCTCAGTAGAGTCCCTTTCAATAGGTACGCTTTCCCAGTGTTAACCAATAGTCTCACTGTTAAAGCTCTGTCCCTTCTCCACCTAGCAGGTAAGGGGGATTAGGCAACTTACACGGGGCCCTGGAAGGAACCGTAGGGATCCCATTTTGTTAGTTCATTTCTGACATAAAATCAAACATAACTGACTAATAGGTAATGTCTAGCTTACTAATTTAACCCCCGTTCCCTGAAGGAGGGAACGGAGACATTGTGTCCCGTTGCTCTCCACTGAGATTTAAAAGCTGCTGTTGGTTAATGAAGACAGGACTCCTGTTGTGGAAAAAGTTATAAGACTTTTCCATTCTATCACCATCTGTGATATTATTTTGGTCACTGTCGCTATGGTTACTGATAAGAAACTATGGCCTTGACACTCTTCATTTAATTACTGTAAGTTACTGTTTGAACGGGACATTTTGAGACTATCTACAAGTAAATGCGGTTGTAAATCCCAAAAACTGACAGTGTGAACCTAGCCTAAGAGACAGGTTATTGGGTAGAGTGCTAAATTTGTCGGCAAAGTGTATTGATCCTCAGAAGAGGTTGGGCAGCCAATCAGAATGATCAGTGATTGAGAGTAACCGGGGTGGAGCTGGATGTGGTGCTCCATCTCAATTCTCTTTTGCAAGATCTTTCCAAAGAAAATTGCCATGTTTCTTTGGTAGAGCAGGCAGTTGTGAGAATGTTGTTCTCTCCTGATGCTTAATAATTGCTCCCTGGTAGGAGGTTGTCCATCTAGAACTATGACTGAGAGTCCATGTGGCAGTCTAGTCTGCCCCTCCTTTTTGGTTTGCAGAAGCAGTTAGGCAGTGATCTCCCTAGTTAGTTCTACCCTGACATATATAGGTGGTATTGCCTCAGACTGTAAGTTCTGGGTGACTAGCTGTGCTGTATGCAACCTGTGGCATAGTTCACTGCACAGTGAGTAGGCATTTTGGAAGTATGCTGTAGTGGGTATTCCATAGTGTGATCTCCAAGATGCAATGTAAAGTTCCACTTCGAAAGGGAATGTCTCAGGTTATGGCTATAACAATGTTTCCCTGAGAAGGGGAATGAGACACTGTGTCATGTTGCCATACTTTCAGCATGCCTATACTTCTTCGTTCAGACAAAATAAGCTGATGCCGTTTTTTTCCCATGCGCCTCTAAATACTCTGCTGGTGTGCCTGGGACATCAGACTGCAGTTGCTAATTAAAATGACTCTGTATCTACATACTTTAGACTCACGACGAGTATTCCCATAGCATCAACTCTCAGTAGTGTCTCGTTCCTTTTCTCAGGGGAACATGGTTATAGTCGTAACCTTTATGTAGACTTTTATGTAGACTGTTGTTCAGAAGTTTGTGATCAGAAATGTATTTATTTATTTAAAGATATTAATACTTTTATTCAGAAAGGATTCTTTCAATTGAGTCTTAAAAATTCAAAAGTGACATTAAATACATTTAGAATGTATGTCATTTATAATATATGTTATTTCTATTTGAAATAAATGCTGTTATTGTATCTTTATATTTATCAAAGAATCTGTTTTCAACATTGATAATAATAAGAAATGTTTCTTGAGCACCAAGTCAGCATATTAGGATGACTTTTGAAGGGTTATGTAACACTGAAGAATGGAGTAATAATGTTGAAAATTCAGTTTTGCCATTACAGGAAAAAATACATTTTAAAATGTATTAAGATAGAAAACAGCAATTTTAAATTGTAATGATTTTTCACAATATAACTGTTTTACTGTATTTTGATTAAATAAATGCAGCCTGGGTGAGCATTAGAGACTTCTTTTAAAAACAATAAAAAATAGTATTATGAATAGTTGAATAGTAGTATGTATTCTTGCATAATTTGAAAATGATAGGGTTAATGAAGTCATTTTCAGAAGTAGACCCCAAACAAATTAAATGTGCATTATAATTCCTTATGCAAAAAATAATAATAATACCATGATATTAAACATACAAGGAATGATATTCCAGGTTCTGCCTCATTGGGTCTCTAAACAAACATGAATCTGAGTACAACACAACTAGGGTGTAACAGACAATCTGAAGGTAAGACTCTTTAAACACACTCAATTTCATGTATTTTAATGTTTGTCTAGTCAGTTTCTTTTCTTTCTTGTACTATTTATTTTGTGTTTTGTCAAATCCCTTCATCATTGCCATTAGAACATGTGACCATCTTGCTTATTTGTGAGGTCCTTTTATATGTTGCTTGTCATGTTTTCTTTCTTTAATTTGTTTTGGCAAATTCAATTACCCCTGATAAGATGTCAAACAGTATGGGTCAGCTCAAGCGCATCTCTTTGTTGAGGGCATCCATGCTTGTCTTGCATACACTTTGAGTCTTTATTCAACCCCACAGGAAGGAAATTGCAGTTTATGAGCAAAAATAGGGGAACAAATAACTTTAAAGGAAATTAAAAAAAAAAAAACAGAATACAAAAAATAGAAAAAAAAACTGTCACCCTGACTTTCTTCAAGTGAAACACAAAAAGGTGACTTTTGCTGCTATATTTTTAAGATCAAAAGTTGTACGTTAAAAGTAGTTGGTGGACTGTGAACTTATCACTTGGTCCAAGACAATGATGAAGATGAGATCCAAAATATTTCAATAAAAACAAAAGGTAATCCACAAAGACGAGGGTAGCAGTAACAGCAGTGTCAATACAAACGTGTAGCTCACACAAACAACTGACAAACTGATGAATGAACAGGGATAGCAAAATACACTTGCAGTGATGAACAAATGACAAGCAGCTGTGAGAATTATTGTCCATTGTAACAAATGAGTGTCAGAAAAAACTGAAACAAAGGAACACGTGAGTGAATGAAGACAAAATAAGAGTCCTAGTGCTGTGATCTCGGGACAGAACTAACATGAATATGAACATTTTTAACTAATATTAACAAAGGTTAATAAGTACTGTAAAAAATAAATGGCTCATGGCTTCTTAGTTCATGTAAGTTATTGCATTGATGTTAACAAATGAGACCTTTTTGTAAAGTGTTACTGAACAGGGAAACTGAAAACTGAACAGGGAACTAATCAAACAAGATTACTCAAACTGAGAAACAGATGTAACATTACCACCACCCCAGCAAAAGGCTTGTCTATGTGCCTTATAACACCAACCAAACTGCTTAGGAGGACATAGAACTGACAGGTCCAGGAAAAGGGGTTAGCAAGGGATAAGATGAGGAGGAGGAGCCATGGAGGAGATGACGGCAGAACGATCCAGGGAGTGAACAGAAACAATGTTAGCAGGTTGAAGATCCACGGTGAGGCACATGGAGAGAGGAGCCTGGGGGAGCCTTTGAGGAGAAGCCAGGCGAAACCAGGGAGACCACTGACAGAGGCTGAGCCAAGGCAGGCCAAATAAACTGAAGAACACTAAAGACTAAGGGCCCGTCCACACGGAGACGCGTATCACTGTATACGTATACATTTTTTTATAGTATTGGCGTTTCGTCCACACGGATCTGGCGTTTTGGGAGACTGAAACCGCTAATATTTGAAACTGGTCCTAAAGTGGATAAATCTGAAAATGACACCCTTGTGGTTTCGTGTGGACAGCCAATCCGTATATTTTTTGTGAAACGATGATGTCACCACATCAAGTGTCAGCTGCGTCACACGTAACAGCACTAACAATAATAATGGCGGACTACATGACTGTGTTCGTGCTGCAGAAGCTACTAAGCCTACTAGCTTTATTACAGCTTCTATGCAATTGTGGTGAGCAACAAACGATAATGGACAAGGTTATGCGCATGCTCAAAGTCTTCTTCTCCGTGTATAGTGTATATCTGTGGCATAATTACAGCGGCCCATACTGGTCAGGCATATATACTACACCGTTTTCAGTCGGTTTTAGTGGTTTCGTGTGTACACTGATATTTCTTGAGATGACGCCGTGTTTACAGAATTTCTTTTTAGAACGAGGAAGAAAAAAAAAATTCGGATAGGGAATGCACCGGCTTCGTGTGGACGTTGCCTAAGACTAAGGCATGTGAGAGGCCGAGGTGGAGCCAGGGTGTCGGAGAAATGAGGTGGAGCCAGTGTGACTAAGGACTATGGCAGAGGAAGGAAAAGCCAAATAAGGCCAAAGAGGTGGAGGGTTGATGCACAGGCGAATGGCCAGAAGTACAAGGAACGAGGAAGCCTGGTGAGGCCAGAAGGATAATGATCCAAGTCAGAGGCAAGGCAGTGAGGAGTCAATGTGGAGCCGACTGTTTGATGGGCAGAGGTGGAGTGACAGGCTTAGAGGTTTGAGGATAAGTCAGTTGCTGGTTGCTGATTGGGAGCTGGATCTGTTGATTCAGACCCGCCAAGAAAAACACACAGAAAAAAACAAGCTAATGTAGTGCATGAAGGGAACCAAATCCAGAAACCACTGCCTGTGCACCTCGAAGGACTGATCCTGGGAGAAAAGGATTATCCAAACTACAGCTAGATCCATTAGTTTGGTCAGATGTTCTTTCAGGCAGGGTTTGAAGAAAATATTGAAATAAAGGCTGAATCTATTTGCAAGCAGTTCTTCAATTGAATTAGACTCAAAATTACACTTCTTTAGGATACCAGAAAACAAAAACACAAGAAACAAAACAACCACTTAATAATGACAAAGAAATTAACTAACACATGGCAACAGATACACAGGGAAACACTAGGGACTGAATAGGATAATTAACAAGACACAAGTAACACATGAGGGCAAGACAAAAACCATGGTAACTAATGAGCAAGGATAAAAGAAACATGAAGTAACACCAAAAACTGAACAGGCAACAGTGTAAATCAAAGAAGATAACAAATCAAACTCAAACCCAGAGAGAGACATAATAATTATCCAGTTAACATTTTTAGGTTTTTCATTTAAGATATGTATATGTGAGAAATATCTCATGGTACTACATATTCAGACCCTTTGCTCAATATTTAGTAGAAGTAGCTCAGTCTGAGGTCCTGAGCACTCTGGAGAAGGTTTTCGTCCAGGATATCCCTGTACTTGGCTACATTCATCTTTCCCTCGATTGCAACCAGTCGTCCTGTCCCTGCAGCTGAAAAACACCCCCACAGCATGACGCTGCCACCACCATGCTTCACTGTTGGGACTGTATTGGACAGGTGATGAACAGTGCCTGGTTTTCTCCATACATTCCGCTTAGAATTAAGGCCAAAAAGTTCTATCTTGGTTCTATCTATGTTTTATCTTTCTCACCATCTTGGAGTCCATCAGGTGTTTATTTAGCAAACTTCATGCAGGCTTTCATGTGTCTTGCATTGAAGAGAGGCTTCCGTCGGGCAACTCTGCCATAAAGCCTCGACTGGTGGAGAGCTGCAGTGATGTTTGACTTTCTACAACTTTCTCCCATCTCCCGACTGCATCTCTGGAGCTCAGCCACAATAATCTTTGGGTACTTCTTTACCCCTCTCACCAAGGCTCTTCTCCTCCGATAGCTCAGCTCTAGGAAGGGTTCTGGTCGTGCCAAACGTCTTCCATTTAAGGATTATGGAGGCCACTGTGCTCTTAGGAACCTTAAGTGCCGCAGAAAGGTTTTTGTAACCTTGGCCAGATCTGTGCCTTGCCACAATTCTGTCTCTGAGCTCTTCAGGCAGTTCCTTTGACCTCATGATTCTCATTTGCTCTGACATGCACTGTGAGCTGTGAGGTCTTATATAGACAGGTGTGTGGTTTTCCTAATCAAGTCTAATCAGTATAATCAAACACAGCTGGACTCAAATGGTGTAGAACCATCTCAAGGATGATCAGAAGAATCGACAGCACTTGAATTAAATAAAGCTTTATTCTGATTAAATTTAGTAAAAAATTCACCTTTTTGTATTACACAGAAGAGAGAACTTTGAAACAAGATGAGGGTGAGCTGAAGAATCATCATAAATGTATAATTTATGATAGCTTTAAATTAAAGAAACACAAATTTGTGTACACTTACAAATAAAATATTTTAAGTTCACCTATAAATGCATTTTATTAAACTGTGATATACTTTGATGTTAAATACTTTTAAATATGTCATGTCAAGTTTTTGATGATCAGCAAAAATCTGATTTTCTTCATATTAATGGTGATTATGTTATGTTTGTGCTTTGCAAATGATTTTGTGTGTGTCATACTGTGTAATGTGCAATGCGTTTTTTCTCATCTTCCATCATTCATTTTCATTGTGTAGACTTCTTGAAAATAGTGCAATCCTGGATCAGTACGAACGGGCTTCAATGAAATATGAAAATGTGGACCGGAGATATACACCAGCATGATAATAACATGGACATTTTAAAGACTAATTTATCAAAACAACCTGCAGATGTAAAGGAGGACGTGGATTCATTAACAAAGGAAGTGACTCTGATGAAATTGCTTTAACATGTAGTTTCTAATTTAGTCGCATTACCGTTTTTTTTTAAGCTTACTTATTTAGGATTGCAGAACATTACATGAAAGTTTGTTCATTTACATGGAATAAATGTGAATCAGTGCTTTCAGGACTGTGGTAGTGCATGCACTTTTTGTCATGTTTTGCAACCAAACGTCTTTATATTTGTTAAAATGCTTTTAAGATATTGGATATTTGTGACTTTAAAGAAACACGTTCTATTCAAATATTTGTCTAAATCTTCAAAGACACTATTGTTAAGATTTGCATGCATATTTTCTTTATCATTTTATAGTAAATAACTGTGTGTTAAGGTGCAGCAGACCCAAGACTAATTTATTGATTTATTGTTGATAGGTTTAATTGGAATTATATATATATATATATATATATATATATATAGCAAATGGAATGACACTAAGTCCTTTCCCTCCCATATAATTTTCTGCTATACTTACGAATTGCATGCTAAAATCATAAAATTCATTAGATACCATCTATGGTTGAATTAAACTACAGGATCTTACCTTTATATACATATTTTTTGAAATATTGTAAACTCTTTCAGTTGCTGATATTTAGGACAAATGAAGGATGAGAGTCAGTTAACATTTGCTACGTTTTAGTAGCACGCAAACTTTCTATGTTCACACACACACATTTTGGGTTGCCATACCCTTACATAAAAGTAGTTTATTCAAGTATGATATCTGGTACACTTCTTTTAAACTAAAAATAAGAAAGTATACTTAAGTCTACTTTTTATGTACTTCTCATAAATATAGTTAAATTTGCACTTAAGTATACTTGACTTATACTGATAGAAATGTCTAAATATATTTGGCCTATATTTGCACTCAGTCTTTTAATCGAGATATGCTAAAAAGTATAATTAAGTACTGTACTTAGTTGTCTTTAGTCTTTTGACTGAGTAGCCTATTAAATAAAATTCCCCCATATAGATTTACATACTGTGTTATAAACCTACTCATTGATTTATAAAGAAAAAAGATATGTTCCAAATTCTGAGTATGTGAATTTTTGTGTAGTCCACTGGATCCAGGAAGAGACAGGCTATAGGACTGTACAAGTGTTGGGGGTGTTGATAGACTCGATCTACTCCATCTATATTTTGATCAGCTTTGTGAATTCGATTCGGACAAAGTTTTTGATTAAAAACTTAATCATCGGTTTTTTTTTTTATGAAACTTTCTAGTGTTGATAAAATACAAAATCTTGAAGCTATAATATTTTTTTTTAACCAGAAGCTCTGTTCATTGCAAGCTAGTTGTGTACTCAATGTTTAATAGGCTACTGTTACAATTAAAGTATACTTTTATACACTAAAACCTGGGCCAATTCAATCCTAAGTAGTATTGAAATAGTACACTTACTAGTATACTTATTGTACATTGATATTAGTATACTTACTACATAAAGTATACTTAAAAATGTACTTGACTTAAGTATACATAAAATGAGCTTGAACAATACTTATTTTTTGTAAGGGTATATATAACCATTTTTATACTGTAAAAACTGTATATTCTAATCCTTAACCATAAACCAGTGCTTCTCAATTATTTTCTGCCACGCCCCCCTTGGAACAGGTAAAAATTTAGTGGTTGATCACGTGACACATATGAACACCGGTGTGATCGTACACGTCAAAGGATGAGGGGATGGTTATCTGAACTTCATATCTGCTGCTCTTGTTCAGTGCAAGAAAACATACTCCCTGGCAAAAAAATAAAAAAAACATGTACCCCAGGGGGGCGCGCCCCACTATTTGAGAACCACTGCCATAAACCTACCCATCACAGAAAACCATAACATAGATTTTACCAGCACCACACACACACATTGGATTTTCAGTTTTATGAATAATAAGGATATAAAAACAGTATATTCTATCGCCTAACCCTTATAAACCTCACACAAAACATTCTGTTTATTTTTTTCCTCATGGAAACCAAATCAGTGTCCCAGTGTTTGGTTTAATTAATTACTCAGTAATCTAATTACTGTAATTTAAGTTTAAGTTTAAATTACTGTAATTACTGTTCCCTTGAAAAATTAAATTACTTTAAATTGAATTACAGTTACTTCTGATGTAATTGCATTAAATACTGTGTAGACTATACAACAATTCCATATAAAACAATAGTGGCTTTAACATCAAAATTTTATGTTGAAATTTAAGTTTTTAATGTAACTTTCTTCCTGTACACACATTGGTAAGTTCAAGAACAATTTATGCAAATGTATATTGTTTATTTGAAAGAATTAAAAAAGCAGTTTCATGTCTATCCTTGTATTGTTCAACTGGTCGAGCTTGATATGGGATTTATAAAGTTATAATAATTATAAAAATAATTAAAATAATTACCGTAATTGCTTTTTTAGAGTAACTTCCCCAACAATGGTCCCCACAAGGTAAAAAATCTTCTATTTTTGTGGGGACATGTTTACCAGGACCACACACACACACACACACACACACACATACACACATACAGTTTGGTAAATATCCTTTTTTTTAAGCTAGATTTGTAGTCACCACACTAATTAAAATGAATTTTCTGCCAATTGTCATTACATTTTTGCTTTAGAAATTAAACTATATAAAGAAAGGAAAATCAATGCTATTGAGGAATGAATGAATGAATTTCCACTTTCTTATTATATGTAGACAAAATGTCACCTGAAGTGGAAGGCACAAAGGTTTGTTTCAACTTTTTACTTTTATATATTTTTATATCACGCCCTATACTTTGAAAGATCTGAAATTGAATAATATGTTAATTTCTTTACAGGCTATTACATCAGATCCTAGACCTCTCTTTATTGACATCTTGTGGAAGCAGCCTCAAAGAACTCGAAGGGGTGCAACATTGCTTTTTTTGTCAATTCTTAGATTTTGAAGAGGAATAACTTGACACAGACTTGTGTTCTAACAGTAGCTGATACTGTGATGCTCTTGGGGACTAAAACATTTTTTCAGACACTGGACTGAAACGGAATATACAAACTGATGTACATTTTTTTCATTCAATGGATTATGAATCAGACATGTTTTTGTTTCCTCTGATTTGATGATTGTAATGCTCAGATTATTTTTTCAATACAGACTGTAATGTCCTACATAGGTGCATAACCTTTTTACTTTGCAGAAAGCATAGATCAAGACCTTTAAAATATTGTCTAACCATATGGTACGATACTTGAACCAACTGATAAACAGGTAGTTTGTAATCCTACCGGTCAGGGGTGATTTTACTGTGACTATTGCCTAGTTAGATGTATCTGACGAGCATCTCAAATGTTTAAACAAGACTTGTTCTTTTAATGTACAACATTAAGGTCAATTATGGTCATGTCTGTGCATACAGTAAAATATAAATGTGCAAGATTTTCAAAGAACTGGCATCAAGTTACTTTTTTATCAGTAAAAATTACTTACTGATAAGAAATGTCAGAATATTTCCCTTACGATTTGAGAAACAAAAACCTATTAATTTGACACAATATATTTAGTTAATATGTTTGATTGATGCTGGACAGATTGTTTTGAATAAAGTCAAACGAACGTTCTTTGGGACAAACTTTGGAACTTTAAAATGAAAGACTAGATCTTAATTTTTATGATTGAATCATACATACATACATACATACAAGGAACATACAATATATCTAGAAAAAAGGCTTTTAGACAGGAGGTTTGATGCATGTGTTAACTGGTAGTTGTGATATTTACATTGATTAAAAGAAAACTAGAATAGTACCTATACAACATGAATAAACTGTTTATCCCCCCCAAATAAAATAGGTGAAATGTATATTATTTTTTAAGTTTTGCCATTAGGATAAATAACGGGCTCCAAATGTGCCATAGTTGTAGTTCAGCATTTTCAATATACTTTAGAAACTTTCAAATGTTCAGTTTATGCTATAAAAGCTAAATAAAACTTGGTCTAGTATTGTTTTTGTATTGAAAAAAAAAGATTATTGACATTTCTGATACTACCTAAGAGTTTATAAAACATTGAGAAATAAAGCTGAACGGAAATAAACATGGACTCTTAATAATGATGAACAGAAAAGGGAAATCTTGCATATGAAATTATATCAAAGTATGAACTAAGTAAGTAACTAAGTTTGAGTAAAATGTATATGATTACACTAGCCTAAATTAATGATATTCTGTCTCAATCACCCAAATATTACCAAAAGGGGTTTTGGCTCAGTTTACATATAAGAGTCACACATCCTTTCATTATAGAATAAAATTGTGTCCTATTCCCAAATGGTTGGATGACATCTTCAGTGTTACATAAATGTATTGTGTGTTGGGCTGATGATTTTAATTTATGGTAAGAAACCTTACACAAGGCAAGTTCAAAAACTCTCCCCATCACCCTTAATTCAGCTTACGTTTCTAAAATATTTTATTTTGGTTACATTATTGTAATTTTAGGTGTGGTTTCTAGAATTTTAAAATGCTAAATTTTGACATATTGTAAAAACACTTTGTGTTTCTTAGTGTCACTACCATGAGATTAAAGGCCATGTTTATTCAGGCCATGTTTATTCAACTTGCAAAAAGTGTTCACATCCTCATACATGCACTGTAAAAAAAAAAAAAAAAAAAAAAGATCAATAAGTTATGAAAAACATGTTTTTGCATTAACTTGTCAAAATGGTTTGAAAATGAATGTCAAAGTTATACACGATTTTTTTTCAAGATTCGTTTATTTTATTTTATTTGTATTTAATGTCATTTAGGTTGAAATGACTTAACAATCAGTGTTTGTACTTAAAAAAATGTAAGGCAACAACTCTTTTTGCAGTGTAGACTTTGAGAGCTCTGACTCATGTCACCACTACAGATTAATTTAGGGATTTATAGTGGTGCTAAAGAAACATAATTCTCAGTCATTTTGGTTTTTAATTCTCAAGACACACATGATTCACATTATAAAGCTCTAAGAATTCCATAGCATCACAAAAACATGAATAACACTTTAACATCAGGTATTGTATACGATAAATGTTAAGGATAACATTCACATCAAATATATCATAATTCCCAGTCCTAGTAGGTGAACAACTTCCAGCTTGACGTCACGTGTCGTCATCAACGATGAAATGATTGATAATGGATGAAATTCACTCTTCACGTGAAATGGTACTTTTATTTTGAAAAATGAAAACGTGTGAAGCCAAGGACTAATGCCACCAAGTTCAACTTCAGTGCAAGAATAGGAGACGTGAAAGTCAGCATTAAAACACGTTAAAGTGATGCACGGTATATCATCTATTCTAGATTAACTGCTTAGACAAGTCATTTATACTGGAATCCTGATGTATTCTTTCTTCAGAATCGGAAGGACGACAAACTGTGTGCAGCACATATTAAAATGCGTGCATGTTAGACGGCCACAACAGATATCAGCTTTACAGAAACAAACGAATCTGTGCTCTGGCTCGAACTGGACATTTCATGCCCCTCGCTTGCTTCATACAGGACCTCGTTTCTTTAGTAAGAACGATGGACAGAAGAACACTGACCATGTGTCAGTTTCCAGAAGTGCATACACACCTCCAAGCCCGTCTGCAGCACAGAAAGGTACGTGCATTGCAGAAAAATACCATAGTTATGGTTAGGAATTGCCTTTTTGAACCACTGTAACCTTTAAAAGAAGGCTATAATGAAGCAATCATTCTCAAAGCTAATTTTATAAAGAAATCCCAGCTGTAAATCTACTGTGATTTGTAGTAGTTGCAGTAAATGTGATATTTTGGCAGGGACTGTGTACTCTTGATGAAATAAGGAAATAATTTTTAGGATCAGGATTCATTGTAGCTAGTTAGTAAGTGCATGTCTGATTCTGTTTGTCTTTCCTCAACAGTCAAACAAGCCGGCAAAGATTTCACTTATTTGATCGTGGTGATCATTGGACTCAGTGTAACAGGTGACGTTACATTTGATACAAACCAGGGCCTCAGACCGCCAGGGACCCAGGGTCATACTATAGACCGTCTGACCTCATAGGCACCAAAATGTATTTGCAATTGATGGGGACATTTAAAGCTTTTAAATCTTATTTTCAGTTTTTAAATTAGTGTTTTGTTATGTGATATTTGTGTGCGCGCATATATATATATATATATATATATATATATATATATATATATATATATATATAAAATTACACACGCATACACACACATATATATATTTTATATATATAAAATTAAAATTACATATATATATATATATATATATATATATATATATATATATATTACACACGCATATATATATATATATATATATATATATATATATATATATATATATAAAATTAAAATTACATTTTTATATATATATATATATATATATATATATATATATATATATATATATAAATTACACACGCATACACACACACACACACTCCTAGCCAAAAATGGCTAAATATTTAGTGGTCTATAAATGTGTTGATTGCTCCAAACAGAGTAGTTGAAAAATGTCTCCCAGTGCGTTTGAGTTTAATGTGAGACCAAATATTCACATTGGCCAAAACATGAGTCTGATGTTCTCATATCACTTCTTGATCATATTTTAAATTTGGGCAGGAGCATTTTCTTGTTGAAAAATAACATCTGATAATTTCTCTTTCTACAACTTTTCATGTGAGGGAAGCAAGCCATTCTGAAATATTCTCCTGTCCTCCAAAGCATTAAATGGCTTTCACAGTGAAGTATCTCACCAATACCAGCAGCTAAAAAGGCTCCCCACACAATGACAGCTCTTCCTCCGTGCTTCACTGTGGTAGAGATGCATTTTCAGAGACACCACTCTGGATCTTCGCCAAGCAACTCGTGTTTCACTGTGGTTCCTCACTTCACACACAGCTTCCCATGTTCTGCCAAAAACTTATTTCTGTCTTTGATGTTTTTCTGAGACAGCAAAGGCTTTTAAGTCAATTTGATACTTTTGAGCATTTGAGTAAATTTTGTGGTAACCAATAATATGTGGTTAAGACAAATAAAAGTGTTTAACCATCTTAGGCTTGGCCCATTTTTTTGGCCAGGAGTCCGTGTGTGTGTTTGTATATACTCCAATATATATTTAGCATTTTAATTCCTGTACATTTAAGTTTTTCATTTAATACTTGTTTTATTTTAATTTACCTTTAATTACTAAAAGCTTATTTAAAATATTAGTTTTAGTTAACAACAACGACACTGATCCAAAAGCGTGTGTATCTGTGACCATAATCTGGTTCTAATTCAAACATCTAGTTGATGATGCCATTATAATCAAAGATCAATTAAATAACATTTCCGTACATGTGTATATGCTCAACAGTGTATTAAATGATCTGATTGTCATCCTTGTTAGGTGGACTGCTGTATGTGGTCTTTCAAGAGCTGTTTTCCTCTTCAAGTCCAAGCAAAATTTATGGAAAAGCTTTTGAGAAATGCAGATCTCACCCAGAGGTCAGCAAATGGTGATTGATTTGTTATAAACCATAAAGATAAACAAACCAAGTATGTTAAATGCATGAATAAATTGGGTATTTGCTTTACGTAAAGGTAATCGGAGCTTTTGGAGAGCCCATCAAAGGTTTTGGAGAGACCAGTCGGCGTGGCAGAAGGCAACAAGTCAGGTAAAATGTTTAATATCAATACATTAATAAAAACTTAGGTTACACCTCACATGCTGTTCAAGATTTTTTCTTTAGTCATGTAGAGTACATGAAGGATGGGATCAAGTACATGCGGCTGAAATTTTACATTGAGGGATCTGAACCAGGATTACGGGGAACTGTTCATTCAGAATCAAAGGAGGTACAATACATCTCAAATGGAAAATAATTGTGATAGTTACAAGCAAACATACTTTTTACTTGTATAAAAACAAACTTCTTCTATCTGACAGAATCCTGAGACTGGAAAGTACGAATTCCGGTATATATTTGTAGACATGGACGTGTATCCCAAGAGGACAGTCGTCATTGAAGACAACAGATAAAATGAGTTTTAAGAGTGATTTTCAGTAGCAGACATTCATTAAAAAGCTGTGAATTAAAACTGAATTATTCGTCAATAATTCGTCACTAGATTATTTAGACTAATGGAAGCGGAAGATCTAGATATTTCAACACAAGAGTGCTTGAAACATCTTGTATTTTGTACAAGGATTTGTATGACTGTTTTATATAATATGTGGTTTGAAATAAAGATCAGCTATACAATTAAAATAGAAAAGCAGCTTTTAATTAATGTAATGTTAATAAAGCAATTTGATACCTTTATTGCAAATAGTCAGTTGTTCTTCCTTCACCTGAATTCACTGAAGCATGTAAAATCGATCCTGTTTCTCTATTCAGTTTTCTTGAAATATTTTAAGGTTCTTTATTGTCATTGCTTTATAGAACAGAGAAATTAAGTGAACCCTTAATTTTGCATATGCAGGTAGATATGACATCCAGTATATGTTCAGTTTTTATATTGCAGTAGATTTCAGATGGATCATAATGACCCTGTTTTTCATCATGAACGCAGTTAAGTAACTTCTCGTACCCGATAGATGGCGCTTTAATACTATTTTTGAACCGTTCATGCTTCATAATCTTCCGGTACAAAACCGACCTGGAGAAAAACATCTCTATTATATATATTATATATAAAATATATTATATATATTATATATAAAATATATTCCAGGCCTCCTTTGAGGTCGCAGAGTCCTTCATAACATATCAACAAATTTATATTACATGTAAACATTATTATAATTACTTACGCTTACATTTTACTTTGAAATGATTAAATCACGACAACAAAACTTTTAATTTGACGTCCTTCACCCATGAATCAACGGAAATACGGGCGCCTTGCGAGACAACAGAAGAACTACAACAAAACCCCCTTCGTTTGCTCATGGAAAAAACACAGCGCTCAACATTTCCTGGAAGCCCTTTGAGCCTCTTAAGTGTTAGCATTTACTAACAGAGAGAAAGAGAGAGAGAGGAGCCACACGGCCTACAGGCAGATAGTGGATCCTAGCTGTTTGAAAAATATTACACCTAGGTGTCCGTGCTAGTGTTTGATACAGGTAAATAATATATATTTTAAGCGCCTTCCTCTTGTGTTTATGAGGAGCAGATGCTTCGCTAGCTGTCTAAAGCTGGATTATAACGCTACTTATTACCCATTTACAAGGTGAGCTTATTTTCTTGATGAAAAGTTGTATTAAAGTCATATAAGTCAAACGGGCTGTGATAACCCCCAGTTAATGCACCTAAATGTGCGCGTGCTCTGTAATGTTTGTTTGTTTATTTATATTCGAACTAAGCTTGTGGCTGTGGGAGTTTATTTTCAATTTTCTGTTTATGTAACATTAACCCAACCCAACATATTGAACATTTCCAGTGTGATTTTTTTAAACACGAGATGATGAATGTCTAAATGAACTTTTCCTATGAGACTCTTTCAATAACTCTTATTGGTTATCATTTCAGTTTGACAGCTTGGAAGCTGATTATGATAATTGATACCAACTGGTGAGAAGCATGGAGCTGTACTGGTACATGTAAGTTTTAGCGAGACTGTTGATGTGATTACTGATGTAATTATTGTCTTTTCTTTTTTGTGTGTGTGCATAGCATCACCTTTGATTTAGTTTATTAAGTTGGCTGAGAAGCAGCCAACATATTGATATTCTAATAAACTATATAGTTATTAAGTTGGCTGAGAAGCAGCCAACATATTGATATTCTAATAAACTATATAGTTATTAAGTTGGCTGAGAAGCAGCCAACATATTGAAATGCTAATAAACTTATTATTATTATTCTTCTGTACAAAAATTTACACGCTATCTCCTCCAACAGCTTTAGTGCTACAGGACCCAAAATCAGAACAGGCCGCAGGCCTGTTCTGACTCGAGTTGCTATATCTTTTCTAAGGAATCGGACCTACGGTTTTCCTAAAAATGGTGAAAAAAAGCCCCAAAAAAGTCCCATTGACTTTGCATTGCGGAATGTTCAGATATTTCAAACTCCAACTGTCTCCAAATTCAAATCTAAACACTGCAGCTGCTGAGAGTCAGTGCAGGGGCGGTTCTATAACTGTCTCTCATCCAATCAGAATCAGTGATGCTACCATTCTACCTTATATGGCAAAGGACAGGAAACAGGAAGTGCTTGCACTTCCTGTTTCCTGCCTCATTCCCTTCATGTTTCAAGGTAACTTACATAGGAATTTTGAATTGAATGTAACTCTACATCACAATATCATAGATTCAAGGGGGAGGGCTCTTTTTAATCAGGCAACCAATGAGTGTCCCATGATCACTTTGAAGCCACTCCCTAACAACCAAACAGAGTACCTTAGCAACAGTTTAGCCAGACCTATATCTCTGGATCTTAACGTCGTAGAGACATGGGTGTTGATTCTATTGACTCATGCTAGCAAACAGGACTTCCAACATGCTAGCAGTGAATAGCTACATGCTAATAATGATTAGCTAAGTGTTAAATTGTTCTAGGAATGCCATAGTAACTACCCAGAAGATCTCACAATTACCTAGTAACATCTTAGCAACCACCCAATATACCCTAGCAACTGCCTAGCAACCACCCTGGATACCCTAGCAACTGCCTAGCAACCACCCCAGTTACCCTAGCAACCACCTAGCAACACCCTAGCAACCGCCCCAGATACCCTAGCAACTGCCTAGCAACCACTCTGGTTACCCTAGCAACTACCTAGCAACACCCTAGCAAACTTCCCAGATACCCTAGCAACTGCCTAGCAACCACCCAAAATACCCTAGCAACTGCCTAGCAACCAACCTGAATACCCTAGCAACAGCCTAGCAACCACCCAGGATACCCTAGCAACCACCTAGCAACACCCTAGCAACCACCCTGGTTACCCTAGCAACCGCCTAGCAACACCCTAGCAACCACCTAGGATACCCTAGCAACTGCCTAGCAACCATCCAAAATACCCTAGCAACTGCCTAGCAACGCCCTAGCAACCACTCAGGATACCCTAGCAACCACCTAGCAACACCCTAGCAACCACCCTGGTTACCCTAGCAACCGCCTAGCAACCACCTAGGATACCCTAGCAACCGCCTAGCAACCACTCTGATTACCCTAGCAACATCCTAGCAACCACTCTAATTACCCTGGCAACTCCTTAGCAACACCCTAGCAACCACCCAGGTTACCCTACCAACCACCTAGCAACCACTCTGGTTACCCTAGCAACCACTCTGGTTACCCTAGCAACCACCTAGCAACACCTTAGCAACCACCCTGGATACCTAAGAAACTGCCTAGCAACCACCCAGAAGACCGTAGCAACCACCTAGCAACACCCTAGCAACCACTCTAGTTACCCTAGCAACCGCCTAACAACCGCCTAGCAACCACTCTGGTTACCCTAGCAACCACCTAGCAACACCCTAGCAACCACTCCAGTTACCCTAGCAACCGCCTAGCAACACCCTAGCAACCACTCTGGTTACCCTAGCAACCGCCTAGCAACACCCTGGCAACCACTCTGGTTACCCTAGCAACCACCTAGCAACCACCTAGAACACCTTAGCAACCTGTTAATTTCTGGTTTCGTAACGTATTTTGTAGTTAATGTTAAATTGTGCTACCAACATGCGAAATTAACGTTTCCGGTGCGACCTTCTCAGCCAACTTCTAAAGTTTGTCTCGACGAACTTTATCCTCTCTAGTTATTAAGTTGGCTGAGAAGCAGCCAACTTACTGAAATGCTAATAAACTTATTAAGTTGGCTGAGAAGCAGCCAACATATTGAAATGCTAATAAACTTATTTTTATTATTATTATTATTCTTCTGAGCACCTTTTTCTAAACGCATCTCGTCCTACAGCGTTAGTGCTACAGACCCCAAAATCAGAACAGGCCGCAGGCCTGTTCTGAATCGCGTTGCTATGTCTTTTCCAAGGGATCGGACCTACGGTTTTCCTAAAAATGGCGAAAAAAGCCCGAAAAAAAGTCCCATTGACTTTGCATTGCGGAATGTTCAGATATTTCAAACTCCAACTGTCTCCAAATTCAAATCTAAACACTGCAGCTGCTGAGAGTCAGTGCAGGGCCGGTTCTATAACTGTCTCTCATCCAATCAGAATCAGTGATGCTGCCATTCTACCTTATATGGCAAAGGACAGGAAACAGGAAGTGCTTGCACTTCCTGTTTCCTGCCTCATTCCCTTCATGTTTCAAGGTAACTTACATAGGAATTTTGTATTGAATGTAACTCTGCATCACAATATCAGATTCAAGGGGGAGGGCTCTTTTTAATCAGGCAACCAATGAGTGTCTCATGATCACTTTGAAGCCACTCCCTAACAACCAAACAGAGTACCTTAGCAACAGTTTAGCCAGACCTATATCTCTGCTTCCTAGTGTCGTAGAGACATGGGGGTTGGGTCTATTGACTCATGCTAGCAAACAGGACTTCCTACATGCTACATATGCTAGCAGTGAATAGCTACATGCTAATAGGGGTTAGCTAAGTGTTAAATTGTGCTAGGAATGCCATTGTAACTACCCAGAAGACCTCACAACTACCTAGTAACATCCTAGCAACCACCCTGGATACCCTAGCAACTGCCTAGCAACCACCCCAGTAACCCTAGCAACCACCTAGCAACCGCCCCAGTTACCCTAGCAACTACTTAGCAACACCCTAGCATCCACTCCAGTTACCCTAGCAACCACCCCGGTTACCCTAGCAACCACCTAGCAACACCCTAGCAACCACTCCATTTACCCTACCAACCAACCCGGTTACCCTAGCAACACCCTAGCAACCGCCCCAGATACCCTAGCAACTGCCTAGCAACGCCCTAGCAACCACCCTGTTTACCCTAGCAACCGCCTAGCAACACCCTAGCAACCACCTAAAATACCCTAGCAACTGCCTAGCAACACCCTAGCAACCACCCAGGATACCCTAGCAACCACATAGCAACACCAAAACAACCACTCTGGTTACCCTAGCAACCACTCAGGATACGCTAGCAACTGCTTAGCAACACCCTAGCAACCACACTTGTTACCATAGCAACCACCCATGACAGCCTAGCAACCATCCCATTTACCCTAGCAACCGCCTAGAAACACCCTAGCAACCAATCTGGTTACCCTAGCATACACATAGCAACACCCTAGCAACCACCCCGGATACCCTAGAAACTGCCTAGCAACACCCTAGCAACCACCTAGAACACCATAGCCACCTGTTAATTTCTGGTTTCGTAACGTATTTTGTAGTTAATGTTAAATTGTGCTACCAACATGCGAAATTAATGTTTCCGGTGCGACCTTCTCAGCCAACTTCTAAAGTTTGTCTCGACGAACTTTATCCTCTCTAGTTTTTATTATTATTCTTCTGAGCACCTTTTTCTAAACGCATCTCGTCCTACAGCGTTAGTGCTACAGACCCCAAAATCAGAACAGGCCGCAGGCCTGTTCTGAATCGCGTTGCTATGTCTTTTCCAAGGGATCGGACCTACGGTTTTCCTAAAAATGGCGAAAAAAGCCCGAAAAAAAGTCCCATTGACTTTGCATTGCGGAATGTTCAGATTTTTCAAACTCCAACTGTCTCCAAATTCAAATCTAAACACTGCAGCTGCTGAGAGTCAGTGCAGGGCCGGTTCTATAACTGTCTCTCATCCAATCAGAATCAGTGATGCTGCCATTCTACCTTATATGGCAAAGGACAGGAAACAGGAAGTGCTTGCACTTCCTGTTTCCTGCCTCATTCCCTTCATGTTTCAAGGTAACTTACATAGGAATTTTGTATTGAATGTAACTCTGCATCACAGTATCGTACACTCAAAGGGGAGGGCTCTTTTTAATCAGGCAATCAATGAGTGTCTCAAGATCACTATGAAGCCACTCCCTAACAACCAAACAGAGTACCCTAGCAACCGTTTAGCCAGACCTATATCTCTGGATCTGAGCGTCGTAGAGACATGGGG
The DNA here is from genome assembly GCA_037043235.1 of Rhodeus uyekii. Lineage (NCBI taxonomy): Eukaryota > Metazoa > Chordata > Actinopteri > Cypriniformes > Acheilognathidae > Rhodeus > Rhodeus uyekii. Next base: position 693,893 of record JAWRVZ010000086.1, read on the forward strand.
GTTGGGTTTATTGATTCATGCTAGCAAACAGAACTGTCAACATGCTACACATGCTAGCCGTGAATAGCTACATGCTAATAGTGGTTAGCTAAGTGTTAAATTGTGCTATGAATGCCATAGTAACTACCCAGAAGACCTCACAACTACCTAGTAACATCCTAGCAACCACCCTGGATACCCTAGCAACTGCCTAGCAACCACCCCAGTTACCCTAGCAACCACCTAGCAACCACCCCAGTTACCCTAGCAACCACCTAGCAACACCCTAGCAACCGCCCCAGATACCCTAGCAACTGCCTAGCAACCACCCAAATACCCTAGCAACTGCCTAGCAACGCCCTAGAAACCACCTTGTTTAACCTAGCAACCACCTAGCAACACCCTAGTAACCACCCAAAATACCCTAGCAACTGCCTAGCAACACCCTAGCAACCACCCAAAATACCCTAGCAACCGCCCCGGTTACCCTAGCAACCACTCTGGTTACCCTAGCAACTCCTTAGCAACACCCTAGCAACCACCCAGGTTACCCAAGCAACCACCTAGCAACCACTCTGGTTACCATAGCAACCACTCCAGTTACCCTAGCAACACCCTAGCAACCACTCTCTTTACCCTAGCAACCACCCCTGTTACCCTAGCAACCGCCTAGCAACACCTTAGCAACCACTCTGGTTACCCTAGCAACCATCCCTGATACCCTAGCAACCGCCTAGCAACACCCTAGCAACCACTCTGGTTACCCTAGCAACCACCCTGGATACCTAAGAAACTGCCTAGCAACGCCCTAGCAACCACAGAGAAGACCTTAGCAACCTGTTAATTTCTGGTTTCGTAACGTACTTTGTATTTAATGTTAAATTGTGCTACCAACATGCAAAATTAAAGGTTCCGGTGCAACGTTCTCAGCCAACTTCTAAAGTTTGTCTCAACGAACTTTATCCTCTCTAGTTATTATTATTCTTCTGAGACCCTTTTGTTGACAGTATCTCGTCCTACAGCGTTAGTGCTACATACCCCAAAATCAGAACAGGCCGCAGGCCTGTTCTGAATTTAGTTGCTATATCTTTTCTAAGGGATCAGACCTACGGTTTTCCTAAAAATGGCAAAAAATGCCCGAAAAAAAGTCCCATTGACTTTGCATTGCGGAATGTTCAGATTTTTCAAACTCCAACTGTCTCCAAATTCAAATCTAAACACTGCAGCTGCTGAGAGTCAGTGCAGGGGCGGTTCTATAACTGTCTCTCATCCAATCAGAATCAGTGATGCTGCCATTCTACCTTATATGGCAAAGGACAGGAAACAGGAAGTGCTTGCACTTCCTGTTTCCTGCCTCATTCCCTTCATGTTTCAAGGTAACTTACATAGGAATTTTGTATTGAATGTAACTCTGCATCACAGTATCGTACACTCAAAGGGGAGGGCTCTTTTTAATCAGGCAATCAATGAGTGTCTCAAGATCACTATGAAGCCACTCCCTAACAACCAAACAGAGTACCCTAGCAACCGTTTAGCCAGACCTATATCTCTGGATCTGAGCGTCGTAGAGACATGGGGGTTGGGTTTATTGATTCATGCTAGCAAACAGAACTGTCAACATGCTACACATGCTAGCCGTGAATAGCTACATGCTAATAGTGGTTAGCTAAGTGTTAAATTGTGCTATGAATGCCATAGTAACTACCCAGAAGACCTCACAACTACCTAGTAACATCCTAGCAACCACCCTGGATACCCTAGCAACTGCCTAGCAACCACCCCAGTTACCCTAGCAACCACCCCAGTTACCCTAGCAACCACCTAGCAACACCCTAGCAACCGCCCCAGATACCCTAGCAACTGCCTAGCAACCACCCAAATACCCTAGCAACTGCCTAGCAACGCCCTAGAAACCACCTTGTTTAACCTAGCAACCACCTAGCAACACCCTAGTAACCACCCAAAATACCCTAGCAACTGCCTAGCAACACCCTAGCAACCACCCAAAATACCCTAGCAACCACCTAGCAACCGCCTTGGTTACCCTAGCAACCACTCTGGTTACCCTAGCAACTCCTTAGCAACACCCTAGCAACCACCCAGGTTACCCAAGCAACCACCTAGCAACCACTCTGGTTACCATAGCAACCACTCCAGTTACCCTAGCAACACCCTAGCAACCACTCTCTTTACCCTAGCAACCACCCCTGTTACCCTAGCAACCGCCTAGCAACACCCTAGCAACCACTCTGGTTACCCTAGCAACCATCCCTGATACCCTAGCAACCGCCTAGCAACACCCTAGCAACCACTCTGGTTACCCTAGCAACCACCTAGCAACCACCTAGCAACCACCCTGGATACCTAAGAAACTGCCTAGCAACGCCCTAGCAACCACAGAGAAGACCTTAGCAACCTGTTAATTTCTGGTTTCGTAACGTACTTTGTATTTAATGTTAAATTGTGCTACCAACATGCAAAATTAAAGTTTCCGGTGCGACGTTCTCAGCCAACTTCTAAAGTTTGTCTCGACGAACTTTATCCTCTCTAGTTTAAGTTTGACTTATTTAAGCATGTGTATAACATGTTGTAATAATAGCAGTTATTATCACTTATGTCACTCAACTGTCTTTGAGAGTTTAAACTTGGTTCTTATCTTGTTTTAGAGTCGTCATAATATTTATTATGATTAAGATCTTCTTCTACATCTGCTGGTATCGCTCACGGCAAAGACAGCTTGCTGCGTACCTCAGCAATCCCCGAAACGCTCAGATCGTCATTGTGGGAGGACGTGCGTACCTTCACCAGATCTGTGAGAGACAAAATGTGAGTAAAAATACAACTTCAGTTCAATCAGATCCTTTTTTAAGGTGTGGCCAAGTTGGCTTTGAGTCAGCCGCTGGCGATATAATCACTCTTTGGAAATGTGACATAGTTTAGCTTCCTGTCTTGTACAGTGTTTCCTGATGAGATAGACTCAAGTGCTATATGTGTTATAGCAACTTCCATTGACCTTAAGGGGCAATTTGACTCGTTAAATAACGAAGACTGATAAGCAGAGAAATCTTTTCCTCTTTGATTAAGAGTCCCTCTGTTATCAATTATTTTATCCCTTAACTCTCATCTTTAATCACTAAGATGAAATATTAAAAAAAAATTCCTGCGAAAACAAATTCTTCATGCCTTAAAATAGCTTGAATGTAACTCCACACTCTTGCTTAATTTATTATACGTGGCTTCATGAATATGCAGATTAGCTCCGCCTCCACTCACTCACACCAGCTCAGAGATCCACTCCTCAACTTTACTGTAGTAAAGGCTATACAGTGGTATCACTCTACAGAATTAGATACGTAGGAGTAATTAATATGATTATCCTTTTGCTTGACTGTTATCAAACAGCTAATAATGTGTTGCTAATATTACACAAACCATGTTTCTGTTCACCATCTCAGAGTTAGATGGATGCCTTCAAACAATCAGCATCATTAGAAAATGCTTTATTGTTCATCATAACGTCACAATATATGTTATATTATAATATATTGTTAAATGTACCTGATTTTTCATATCAACAGAAAAATATACCAGGATAACCTGTCTTCTTTTGAGACTCCTCTTCTTCAGAGAGTAGTTAATGATATGCTAAAGTTTACCCGCACGTTGATGTGATTGGATGCAAATTAGTTTGTGATATAAGAAACACAACACCAGTGTTTCCAAAACATTTGTGTCTTTGGTTCACTGCAGTTTTAAGGAGAAAATATCAAGCAATGGTGTTGACTTATGAATTTGAACATGGTTCGTCTTAAAGTGTATTAAAAACACCACATAGACATACAAACAACGTTAAAAACTTGATTTTAAAGGGATCTTTAAGCCCTTGTAGGGGGTCTTGATTAAGCCATAAAAATGTATTAGACACCCATAGATTACACCAAAATTAATATTAGTTTGTCTTATTTTCTCTTTTCACTTTTTCATTTGAAACTGTTAATCTGTGATCAAATTAAAGGTAAGTATTCATGTCAGGACGCATAACCACAATGCTGTTTATACCTGGCACTAACTCAAACATCCACTCTATTATTTATAAATGACTATTAAAACTTAAGACAAGTTAAATCACAGTGAAACATTGAAATGTGTGTTGACACTGCCACTGAACCAGAGACAGCAGTTGTTATATTTAGGTGTGAATTATTATGTATTAATCAGCTTCTTTTCAACAACACAGAATCGTTATTTCTGTTTCACAATAATTCAATTGATCACAGAAGTACTGGTTTGTAGAAATTTAGAGTTTGCATATAAACACTGATGTCTACGATAGCAATCTTACTAGAGTAAATGACATTTTTTAAAGGCATGTGTGTGTGTATACACACACACAGCTTTTACATAAGTTAAATATTAAATGTAGCTGTAATCTTTACTGATATTTTTCATAATCATAATGATTACTGAGATGGCACATTTAGACGGGACTAACATCACTGAGAACATCTGGTAATAATTACTTTACCCCCCCCCTTGTGAAACTAATCCCATTCGATTAGGGCTTTTGAGTTACTTTGATTATTCATTCAAATCGACTTAAAAAAATATGTAAGGAAATTCATATTAATAAAATATTTATTAAATAGACTGCAGCAATTCATATTTTAGAATATATAAATGTTATTTTGTTTAGTTGTCTATTCGGAATTTTGGGAGAAAAGCAAATCTCTATATTAAACAAAAATGTGATTCTCAATTTATTTTTAATGATATGGCTCTAATTTTTATATCTACTTTTTTTTAAAGAAATTAATTGATCAAAAGTCATCAAAAACACTAGCATGTTAGAATGGATTCCAAGGGATCATGTGACACTGAAGACTAGAATGGTGCTGAAAATTGAACTGTCATCAGAATTATTATTTTTTTTAATAGTATTAAAATAGAAAACAGTAATTTGTTGTAAAATTTCACAATATTACGTTTTCACTGGATTTTTGATCAGGTAAATGCAACCTTGAGAAGCAGGAGAGAGGTTTTCACAATCATAAAAAAAAGATTATAAATTTTATATATGCCTGTATCCAAATTTTCCATGTTTCCTTTTAAAAGCAGCCACAAGCAGCACAGTTTAACCCCCCCCCCCCCCCCCCCCAGTTTTGGTGGAGATTGACAGATGAATAGGCGAGCCTTCACTGTTGTCCGGCACACATCAAGACAGATTAGCCTTTACACTTTGAATGTTAAGGTGTCATGTGAGTAATCTGGACAGTTTTGACACATAGGTTTGTTCATTTGTAATAGTATCACCCAAAATAGGTCTAAAATGGCATCTTGGTCTATATTCTTTAATATATTTTAGCACAGAAAACTTGAATCTGCTCAAAGCTTTCAGATTGCTTGGTTTTTAAGACTGAAATGGAGTGTGGATTCAGTGGAAATTTTCAGTGAGTAGTTCTGTCCTTCATTTCTACAGAGAAGGTTTTGGTGAACCTTAAAATAGCTTGAATGTAACTCTACACTCTTAATTCATTTACTTTGTTTCACAAGAGCATTTTTGACCTTGTTGCTCAGCATTTTTTTTAAACTCAAAGCTACAACAAGGATTCGTTAAACCAAACCAAGGTTTGCAGTGCCAGGTCTCGAGTTTGTGTTATTTGCTCAGGCCACTAAATGTGCGAGCTCTTCTGTTCTGAAGAAAAGTTTCTCTTGTTAGTGTTCAGCACTTGTCAAAACTAACCAGTGCCTGTGAAAAAGCCAGAAGAAGCAGAGTAGATGGAACAAGAGTAGTACCCAGAACTAAGGGCCGTGACAGTGCTGACAAAACCTTTTAGGAATGTTATTGTTTTTTTTGGCAGTTATTCACTCTTATAGTCAAGTTATGGTATCTCTGACTGTAAAGGAGATTTCTTTAAAAGAGTCTGAAGTGCGTAATTTGTTCTTTCTAGTCTAAACTGTTTAGAAGCTGTAACGCTGCATTTTAAATTCAGAAAAAACCCTTTGTTTCTAAATGAAAGCGTCTCCCGTTCAGAAAATCATCTGGAAGCAATTTGTAGCATTGAAGACCGTTTGAAGCCAAATAGCTTTGCCATTCAAATAAGGTTTCTATTTTGATATTTCACAGGATATTTTTTATTAAAAATTGAGTAACCCATTATGCAATTGCAAACTGAATTTATGCCTTTAAAAATGTTCTGGATTATCTCTGAAGTTCACAGCAATTCTTTTCTCTTTCTTCAGATGTGAAGAGAGTGAGATATAGGCTTATTTTTAGAAACCCAAGATGTCTGTTGCTCTCCGCACAGGAAATGCCCTTAATTTGACAACAAACAGTTCAGTTAGATGAGAAACATTGGCCTGCTTTCACATTCAAATGCCAGTAGTTGTTTTGTTGTTCTCACAGTAGTTTTATAATGCATTTTGCCTTATAAGGTAACTTGTTTCGGCATGCTGATATGCCACATAATAGTTATATGGTAACTTGTTTAAAGCTAAACAAACCGCTTTGTTGAGCAATAGTGTAATTAAGAAGGGAAATACCAGACCATTCAGATCCAACCTAAAAGCTGACCTTCTGTTTAAGCAATTTTTCCTGTGAACTATGAAACTGAAACTGAGATCACATTATGCTTACCAGCCAAACTGAGAGCCCAAGATGTTGTAGGTTATAAGCTCATATATACGCCTGGGAAAGGGATTGCACCACTATTTAACAGCATGCATTGACTCGATCTTGTTTCCCTGCAACATGTATTAAAAGACGTCTTTAAAATGGTTCTTGAGTGTAACGTTTCTCGTCTATAATACGATTCGCGTCTGATTGTGGGTGTTTAACTCCCACTGCTGCTCTGCTCCACAGACATCAATCTGGCCCAGTTGGTATGGAGGTCAGGACGACGGCTCAGTGGGCGAACCCTCTGCCTCTCTTCCACCATCATCCTCGCTGTCTCAACTGGATATGCCTCCTCCATATGAGGCTGTGTCTGGAGGTAATATATATATCTAATATACAGGTTTACTGGACTACTTTAAAGATCACTGGTACCAACAAATAGTATATTTTTTTTTATTGTATGTGTACATCTACTTTGACCCATCCTCAAACACTGTAATTGTAGCTGAGACTGGAAGAGTTTGGTTTGTATTGTTGACATATTGAGAATACATGCATATATACACAAACATATACAGTAATACCTCTACATACGAGCATAATCCGTTCCAGGGCGGAGCTCGTAACTCGAATTGTTCATATCTCGAATCATGTTATCCCATAAGAAATAATATAAAACAAATTAATCCGTTCCAGATCTGTAACGATGGGGGAAATTATTATTTTTTTATTGGTATAGACACACACACAATTATAGTACATGTATACAGTGTGATATCAAATAAAATGTGGTTTTAATTATACGTTTTTAAGGACAGTAGGCAGGTGCGAAGGAGGGAGAGGGGTTGGTTTAACTTAAATTAACTTTACTGTGCTTATGTATTTTTTAACTTTTCTATTTAATATTATTGTTTTTATTTTTTTTTATTTGTATTCTTTACTTTTGATCACTTGGAATACTCTTATGGAATCTTGGAATACTCTTATGTAGAGACGCTCGTATCTCGAGGTATTACTGTGTGTATATATATATATATATATATATATATATTTAAATTGTTTGATATATATACTGACCGCTCGGTGTGGGAGTTCAGAGGTTTATAGTTTTTTTTTTTTTTTTTTTTTTTTATAGAAGACAATAACTATTATTATGCACTATTAACTATTTTATTATGCACTTTGATCTTTAAAACTTTGCAGACATTTTACATTCACACAGCTATAATAGACGAAGCATGAACGGTAATATTTGAAAAGCATAATAGGGGCACTTTAATGTAACCATTTTGTTTCATTAAACCATTTAACTCATAGTCATACGGTGATGGGATTTTTTTGTTTTGTTTTTTGATCAATGGAGTGTTACAAAAAGTTAGCCATAAACAGTGCCAATGGGACTTGTCTGCTAATCATTTTCTAGTTTCACATTAGTTTTGGAGATTAAGATTGTGCCTTATTTTTAACTCTCTGTGCATACGCCGAATCCTGATGTTGTTGCATTGTACATGTAGACTATTGCACATAAAATAATCTCTGAAAGTGTTTTTCCAAGCGATCACTCACACAGCACACCTGGAATGATTAAATGTTTCCTGAACACTGCTGTTGCTACAGTTTAAGTTCATCCCTAAAAAATCTCTCCATGAGAAGCTTAACACAGCCTTGGCCAGGTTTTAAGAATGACACATTCATTTTCACAAAGTCTGCTGCTTTAGTGTTTTTAGATATTTTTGTCAGATGTTACTATGGTTTACTGAATTATAATTACAAGCTTGTCATAAGTGTCAACGGCTTTTATTGACAGTTCCATTCAATTTATGCGAAGAGTGAATATTTACAGCGTTGACCCTTCTTTTTCAAGACCTCTGCAATTCACTCTGTTCACATTTTAGTGTAATTTTACTAGCAGCAATATAATTGCTTGTGAATCCTTTTTAGTGCAAAGCAATGATGACTACACGTTTCCTTGCAGGTAGCTATGGTTAACCGAGAACTCTCTGTTAAGAACCACTCTCCTTTTAAAACTTCCACTCTGTTATTCTAACTCATTTAGCATGACAGAGTGATCTCAAGCCTTGTCCTCATCAACACTCTCACCTGAGTTAACGAGAGGATCACTGACATGATGTCAGCTGGTCCTTTGTGTGGCAGGGCTGACACATTGTCCATTTTCATGGCAAAGAGGGACTTTGCAATTGATTGCGAATCATCTGGGGTCTCATTTATAAAACTGTGCGTAGGATCCCTACTAAAAGTTTACTTATGCCTAAAAGTCAAACATGGCATACGCCAAAAAATAAAAATAAAATTAACCATCTGTGTCGCCAATTCCCTTTGTCTCCAGAATGTGCGAACACACAGCTCAAAGTTTGCTTCAAGGTCCGCACATTCTCCCATCAAGTTTGTTTTTTATAGATCACAACCTTTGCGTGGAAACTGGCGTACGTACGTTTCCAGTCCCGTTTTGTGCGTACGCACGCTTTATAAATGAGACCATCATAACTGAGACAAGACTTTTTTTTTTTCATTGTGTCATTCTTAAAAAGTTGATTTAGTCTTTTAAAGAAAATCACCAAAAATACTTAAATGGTATGAAAAGGAGTACGTCAAGTCTGAAGGGTTAGACCAATGCTGAAGACTTCACATGTCTCTTCACCCTAATATGAGAAACAGCATATCAGTCACATCTCTCCAGGGAAAGTCTCGTGCTTTCAGGCGATTTGCTGTATGCTCTGTAAATGGTTAACAGGAACAATTTTATGACTAAAGGGAACAACAGTTGGAGAGTGGGCCTGCAGACATCAGCCATCCCAAATTAGACCAATCCTTCTTAATTGGCAGGTTTTGTAACTGACACACTGAGTTTATGAACACTAACTGCCAGATATTGACATTAAGACATGGAAAAGGTTTAATTCATTTGGCAATCAAAGCTTTTTGCATAGGGTTTACTTGAGTTCAGTTTCCGTGCTGAGGCCGATTGTTCAGACAATAGCAGAGAAGGAAAAATTCTGGTGCTTGTGTAGATTGGCCGCAAACGGCAGTTTCTGGCTCACATCTCCATTCTGCTGTATTGTTCTGTTGCATTTCCCCCTTTTCTTCTTCCTTATGTGCTCTCATTATCTCTAACAATGTGGCATGAGTTTATAATCACTGGATTTCAGCAAGTAGATCTGCAAGTATCTGAAAAAAAAACCAAAAGCAAGACGAGGTTGAAGATGCAACACATATACTTAGTTTCCTTTGACCCAGAACAGAGAAAGATCGTTTCCTCTGGGCAGGATGTGGTTTTTGTCAACCTTCAATGCCACATCATTCAGCTTTTCCACCGTTTCTTGATCATTGAGTCTTTGAGTTTCACCCCCTCCTTCTTCAAGTGATGTGTGTATAGTTCATGCCACCTGTTCCGTTGAAATATTTGGTACTATTTGCTTTTGTTCGCTTTTAAAAGACCAAATAGGGCATTGATGCTTTGCAACATGAAACAGTAAATTATGTAATTTTTTTAAAAGACCGACCTTGCTGTTTTTCATGCATATTGCATTGAGAGGTTTAGTTGTGCAGTCAAAAGCTGAGAGTTACTAGTGTTGTTCTAGCCTTACTATTTTCTCTCTTTTTAAAAATATTTTTTATTATGTATTTGTAGTTTTAGTGATCAATACGTTTATTTTTTTATATCTTTATTTACACTTTAAGAATAGATTTAAAACGTTTTTCTTTACAGTATAAAATTGCTAACATCACATTATATGGAATTGTACTGAAAAAATGGTTATATTGCCATATTTATGGTTGAAAACAGTAAAATGCCATTCCTAGGAGTTCTTGCATGACACACCACACATTATTTAAATATTTTTTTCTTCTCATTTTTATTATTAGTAATGTACAGTAGGGTGTTTTTGTGTTCAATTTTCTGCTATTTAATTCGTGTTTATTGGATTAGTTTAGACTAGAGTCATGTTTTACCCTTCTGGTGTGTTGGGTTTTTGTTTGAACCTGTTCAACATTAAATGTACAAATAATGGCCATGTTTTATACTCTGATTCATCATGTGTCTTTCTATGTATTACAATGACTATCAGCACATTTTAAGGTAATATACAGATTTTGGTAATTCAAGTTAAAGAAAAATAGTTTATGAATCGTAAAATATACAGGCAACAATATGCCATTCCGTAATACCAGAATCATTGTCACAATATTTTTTAGAGTGAGTATGTGGCAACCATAGCTGACTTTTTTCTTTCACTGTAAATTTAACTGGATATATTTTACAATGTGAAAACCTTTTGTCATTCTTTTTTCTTTGCCATTTAAACATTTTGCATGATCATTGTCCTCTCTCATCTTTGTGCAGCAAATGACCTGAAGCCTCCACCGTACAGCGAGTATGCTCAAAACGACGATACTGATGCATCCCTGAGCATCGCCATCCCGGACGGCAACGATTCCAGTACAATTAGCGATGCCCCACCGCCTTACACGCCCAGCATCACCTCTCCAGCCAATCAGCAAGTAGACACCAACAGCCACAGCCAATCACAACCAGAGGGAAGGTCAAGTTAGACTTCTCTCAATATAGAACCACAACAAGGGCTAAGCAACCGCTTTAGCCCCTCTAGGTTTTGTTTTCCCATTTGGACTTATTTTCTTCTCAAGTAAATTACACAAAGAAAAAAAAAAAAGATTTCACATTGGCGGTGGATCTCGTGTGTTCTCTTATGGCGTGATAGAATTTGGATAGTGCACAATAGGCAGGATAAAGAATGAGACTGGACTAATGCCATCTTCTGGCAGAGTCGAGCACTGCTCTACCCACGCTGGTCTACCGGTGCTTTCAGTTCACCCATGCCTTATGCTCATTTCCTCCAGCAAAACCACAGAGCATAGCCATACGGCAAACACGGCCATTTCAATATTTTAATAATTACTTTCACCGTCTTTTATTTGCAGCAGCGTTGAAGACCAATGGCATGATCACGTGTGGCTGCTTGAGGAACTGTAAATAGGCTAGTGGGTTGATTGATGCCAAGCACATTCTGCTTAGACAATGTCGTCGACACATTTCATTATTTCTTTATTTTTGAAGTCCCAAAGGGAGGAGTTAAAGGTAAAAGGCATTTCCTCACCCTCATGTCGTTCCAAAACTGTATGACAATATGTCACTGGTAACCAAAACTGTTCTTCAAAATGTCTTTTTTTGTTCCACAGGAACAAATGATGACGGATATTACATTTTTGCCTGAACTATCTCTTTTAAGTATAGAGGTCTAGCCTCAGGTTATTTATAACCTCGGTTTATGTGATGACAATTAAAAAATAAAGAACTTTTGCCCTCTGAAGCACTTTTAATGTGTTGTAATTGCCTTAATTCCGTCTGTTAGTAATTGTCCAATATTCCTGAATCAACCAGAGCCGTTGTGGATAATGTGGCTAAATGGTTACAACTCGTGTAAATGTGCGCAGTCCAACTCTGTGTTGTATCGCTTATCAGGTTAAATGTAACATACTGATGCATTTGAGATCACAGTGACCTTATTAACAATTTCTGCTAACCGAAATAGACCTTCCGTATGGGTGTAAGTGTGCGTGTGTGTGTGTGTGTGTGTGTGTGTGCGTGCGTGTTAAGGCATATGTTAACTGTGTGAGAAATTCAAAACAATACTTCCTTTTGAAAATGTTTATGTGCTTAGTGAGCGCATTGTCATCTCTGTGCAATTCTCAATATATCAGGTTCACATAATGGGATCAATATATTTTTTTTTATTTAAAAAAATGAAAAAGTCCACATGAAAGGATTTGATTTAAGTGTGCTTTTAGAATGTATGTGTGTGTATAGTTCTGTCCCCCTTCTTCCCCGAATGCTGGTCCTTCACTATGTAATTTCATTTAATCACAATTTGATTTTAAAATGCTAATCCTATCTCATTTAAACTGAAGTACTGTATATGCTATTTTTGTATTTATGGAAAACACTTTGAATCTCTTTAAAAAAATAAAGATCAGTGAAATGTCATGTTTGAAAACCGCTCTTTTCTCCAACAAAGTTTCATACTTTTTGACCAGAGACATCAATGATATTTTTTTCGTTAATATTATTATTGTTTGTTAGTTATTTGTTGAGAAATATTGTAAAAACCGTATTTTTGTGAAATATTACGTATTTAAAATAGCTTTTCTTTCTGAATATATTTTAAATTGTAATTTTTTTCAGCATCATTACTTCAGTCTTTAGTCTCATAATTCTTCACAAACCGTACTAATATGCTGATTTGATGCTATGTTATGATGCTATAACATTTTATATATTAATATAGTATAGATTTTTTTCATACATTTAAAGTTTAAAAGAATGGCATGCATTTTAAATAATATAATTCTTTTGTAATGATATAAATATCATTTTATCAATTTAATGTTTCTTTGATAACACTATGCAGGAAATAGCAATAGAATATCACACACTACAATAGTATTAACTGCACACCGTTTTGTGTTTAGTACAGGAAATAAATATGTAAATATGATATTTCCATAATCGACAGTATATACTGCATGCTGTGTTGTTCCAAAAATGAAGGAGAAAAAAAAGCAAGCTGTTTTGCTAATTCCAATGTTGTGTATAGCTCTTAACCCTTGACAGAAGACCCTTTAGAAACATGGCAGATATGACTTTGGTTCTCTCATTGGAAGTCTTCTGGAAAGGTACATGCATTGTTTTGTATACTGCACATTATTGAGATATATTTTTATGTATGTATGTCACCTAGGTATTTTTATGCATACAGAAAGGCAGAAATAGAGTAAGTAATAGTAAGATTTGTGTGTTTGATACTATTCTGTGCAAAGCCATTCTTTGGCCACTACTTTCTAACACCACAAGGGGGCAATAGTACATTATTCTTCAGTCTCGTATGTTTTCTTTTAAATGTTCTGCATCTTTGTGATGACTTGCCATTAAGGTTTTTATTTTTAACAGCTGGCTCTGTGTTCAACATTTCCATATTCGTAACTCTGCAGAGCCAGTGCCCTCCATGCTTTGCTTCCTACTCTCTTGTGTGGGACGATCGAATCTCACTCAAATCAGTGAGGTGGGCGGCTCCTGGCATTTTCTATAACTTTAACTTATTATTGAAGAATGCAGCTATCCTTTGAATAATATTTAAAAATGTTTTTACTACAACAGATCTTTCACCACAGCATATGGAATCAAACACGTAGAGAGGATGTTGGAAATGCAATTTATGTTTACCTTTTCAACATGTTAGCTGTAGATTTGGCTTACCCAGACAATTATTACGCTGCTCTTTATTTCAAATTCCCCAAACATGCTATGGGTTGAGTCACAAAATTAAGTACTTGTAATTAGGTTATATTATGTTTAAAAATACTTGTAATGAGACTACAGTTACCTTTTATTGATGTTAGAATTGTGTTATTTTCACAACGGCAGTGAATTATTCATAATTCATTTATTCTACTTCATCTTTTTTATTTCTAAAATATCCTTCTGTTTATATATGTTCAGAAAGTCTTCCAGGTTTGAGGAATTGTACACACAGACCAGCCCAGTAGTCTTGTGAAAACTGAAAATCACTGAAAACTGAGACCAACACAACATTTGATCACTTGATTTATACAAATCAATTCACTTTTAAGAGGTGTTCTCTAAGCATTCAACTCCTGACGAGGACATGAATTATTATTTGAATTATCATTTAACAATGTATTACTGTCCTTGGAAGGCTTGTGTCTTGTGTCTTTCGAATATTAAAATATACATATTTCTGTAATTTCATATTTACATGAAATGCAGGGATTCCCCAACTTTTTGTCAGTTAAACTTTTCAGACCTAATATATTTACTTGAAATACTCCCTGAGATATTAATTCAATAAGTTAGTTCAAAAATTAGGTCAATAATATGAATAATAATAGAATTAACTTTTATGACATTCACTTTTTGTCAGTTAATGTTCACATTGCAGGTAAGTGTAAAATAGTCCTTTTTAGTCCTTTTTTGTCTTTGTGGTTCACTTATAATGTTAAAATAAGAAATGTATATACAGTGAGGAAAATGAGTGCAGTATTTGAACACCCTGATATTTTGTAGGTTCTCCCACAATCATGAAGGACATGAAGTGGGAGAACTTGCAAAATAGCAGGGTGTTCAAATACTTATTTTCCTCACTGTACATATGCATTCACATGCACACATGCATATATATCTATACACACACATACAGTGGGTACGGAATGTATTCAGACCCCCTTCAGTTTTTCATTCTTTGTTAGATTACAGCTATTTGCTAAAATCATTTAAGTTCTTTTTTTCCTACACACAGCATCCCATATTGCCATAAAAACACAGAATTGTTGACATTTTTTCAGATTTATTAAAAAAGAAAAACTGAAATATCTCATGGTCCTAAGTGTTCAGACCCTTTGCTCAGTATTTAGTAGAAGCACCTTTTCCTCTAATACAGCCATGAGTCTTTTTGGGGAAAAATTTTCACACCTGGATTTGGGGATCCTCTACCATTTCTCCTTGCAGATCCTCTCCAGTTCTGTTAGGTTGGATGGTAAACATTGGTGAACAGCCATTTTTTATGTCTCTCCAGAGATGCGTAATTGGGTTTAAGTCAGGGCTCTGGCTGGGGCATTCAAGAACAGTCACGGAGTTGTTGTGAAGCCACTCCTTTGTTATTTTAGTTGTGTGCTTAGGGTCATTGTCCTGTTGGAAGGTAAACCTTTGGCCCAGTCTGAGGTCCTGAGCACTCTGGAGAAGGTTTTAATCCAGGATATCCCTGTACTTGGCTGCATTAATTTTCCCTCAATTGCAACCAGTCGTAATGTTCCTGCAGCTCCCACAAGATGATGCCTCAACCACCACCAAGCTTCACTGTTGGAATTGTATTGGACAGGTGATGAGCAGTGCCTGGTTTTCTCCACACATACCGCTTAGAATTAAGGCCAAATAGTTCTCTCTTGGTCTTATCAGACCAGAGACTCTTATTTCTCACCATCTTAAAGTCCTTCAGGTGTTTTCTTCATGTCTTGCACTGAGGAGAGGCTTCCGTCGGCCACTCTGCCATAAAGCCCCGACTGGTGGAGAGCTGCAGTGATGTTGACTTTTTACAACTTTCTCCTATCTCTCGACTGCATCTCTGGAGCTCAGCCACAATGATCTTTGGGTTCTTCTCCAGCTCTAGAGGAAGGTTTCTGGTCGTGCCAAACGTCTTCCATTTAAGGATTATGGAGGCCACTGTGCTCTTAGGAACCTTAAGTACGTTTACCTTTTTTGTAACCATGGCCAGATCTGTGTCTTGACAATTCTGTTTCTGAGCTCTTCAGGCAGTTCCTTTGACCTCATGATTCTCAATAGCTCTGTATTTGAGCTGTAAGGTCATGTATAGACAGGTGTGTGGCTTTCCTAATCAAGTCCAATCAGTATAATCAAACACAGCTCGACTAATATATATATATATATATATATATATATATATATATATATATATATATATATATATATATATATATATATATATATATATATATAATGTTTTCCATTTTTCTTACTGTCTTTGAATTTTATTTTAAATAGAAAGTTATTGCAGTGGTCAGTTAAAGCAGCACCAGAACACTTTCAAGCACAGGTAAAACTCTTATATTAAATGCATTATGTTTTTAATATTAAAAAGCAGGACTTAATGTAAAACGAACAAGTTACTTTAATTCTCTACTGCAGTGTGTTTTGACCCAAAAGCTGAACTATAGCTTCAGTGTTTAATGAGCAGTTTTTGTACCTGTTCCTATAAGCTGCACTGCAGGCAGAAACACTCAAGGAACAAATAAATGACTGCTTTTAGCCACCCTGGAGAAGCACAGGAGAAGTTGCTGCGAGCACCTGTGACCATCATCAGTGTTAGTCATGTGGATCTGGTGTGAGAAACAAATGAAACACACATATCAGACATCAGAAATGAACCAGCGAATGGAGACTAGAGCTGAAGAAGCTTCCTCACATTTTCTCTGACTCATCTGTGGTTCTGTCAAATCTCCATTTTCTCTCCCTCTCTCTCTAGAGGCACAAAGCTGACCTATTCTCTCTCGTTTCCTCATCTTGGTTGCTAGTGTGTGCTTATCAAGTATTCATTAGGATTATCGGATGAGCAGAAAATGTCATGTCAGAATTATTCTTATCCGCACAGTTTTTATGAGGGTATGAACCAGATTTAAACTCTCCCAAACTGCAGCGTCTGTAACAGCTTAAGTTTAATTGCTACTTTAACATTAGGAGGATAAATATACAAGTTATTGCAAAATTTATCATAAGTTAAAAGTTAGAACTGGTTTTACAAAGAGCTGAGTATTAGATTTTAAAGGGGTCATAAACTGCATTGTTTTATTGATTTATAATGTTATTTTTACATCAAAAATTGTTTAACAGATTTTAGCCTCTGATTTGAATACAGTAGTACCTGAAGATACGAAAGGCTCAACTTACGAAAAATCCAAGTTACGAAAGCAAAGACGAAAAATTGTACTGCTCTACATACGAAAAGTTTTCAAGATACGAAAGGTTTCTGAAAGTGAGCGTGGTTCGCGATTGTTGACGAGGGGCGGGGCTGTAGAGGGGTTTGCGACAAACGCCTGCTCTCCAACACAGCTTCAGCGCCATTGCCGCTTGCAGCCGCGACAGAGTGACAAGGAAATGTAAAATGAAGGTTTCATACAAGTTCGGCGGGCCGGATTAAAAAGCCCAACGGGCCGGATATGTTTGCCCACCCCTGTTCTATACGTACGTGCTGGCGTGCTTTAGCTCAGCCACTCCGCACCCGAAACTTTACCTTTTCCTCCTCTTCCTCTGCCGCCACTTTCGGAGATAGCCTCACTCGAAAGGTAAGCTTCGACATTTTACGTTATTTCATTGTTTATAGGTCAATTTAGCTTTATTATGAAATTTAATGGGGTGTTTTTGGAGGCTAAAAATGTGTTCCAAGATATGAAAAACTCATTATACGAAGGCCGCTTCGGAATGGATTAATTTCGTATCTCGAGGTACCACTGTAATTAGTTTGATTTGAAGGGGCGTGTCTGTGTGACTTCTGTGTAAACGCCCAGTGCTGTGATTGGCTAACATCCTTGTATGTGAAATAGCTGAATATTACACGTGGAACTCTCTCGAAAACTATTAGTTTTCCAGTTTGTACTTTTACAGCTGTCAAGGCTAGCTAATAGTGAAATGTGTTGATTATAGCATTATATTTAGAGCCATAGCATTATATTTAGATGAAAGGTTGTAGTGATGATCACTGTAGACGATCACAGCGATATCTGTTGAGAGCATAAATGCAGTGATCTCATTATTGCAACTCGATTTTTGCACTATAACAAATGCTTTCATCACATCTACCAGAGCAAACATGATGTAAATGAGAGATTTGTTGATTGTAATTGATTTCTGAGTCTAGAACTCAGTCACTGATAAACTGGTGCTGTTTGATTGACAGCTTCAGCGATTGTAAATGGCTTACTATTTATAATTTAATCACAGTTCAAGTAACAAATCATTTCATCCTACTAAGAGAAACAGTATTGTTGACCTTTTAGTCACAGGTTTGATTTGCTCACACATAGACAAAGAACATCTGACTGTACATAAATTATTACATATCAGAAATAACTGATCACAGATCAGACATTAGAATTAACACATTTGCTTGCATGTTGTTGCATTACTGTCGAGTTCATATAGTAAAAGTCTGTTTGCAAAGCCACTACTGAATTTACAACTGATTTACCAAGAATCCACAGTGAAATGTACCGAATACAAATAAATAAAGGTGAAATTACGACTGATTTACCAAAGAATCTACAGTGGAATGTGCCGAATACAAATAAATAGACATTCTCATTGTTTAAAATAAATGATCACATTCACAGAATTTGGGTCATTTGGAAGGTAATGTCATTTTTCGTCATCTCTTCTCCTCGTCATCTCACTAACACACCAGTGGGCGGAGCCAGCATTGCAATGATTAAGGTGATGATTGTTGTTAGTTGCACTATTACATAATTGATAGGCCTATTCCATAATGAGTCATTCTCTGGGTTAAAATAAAAGCAGTTTTCGGACTAACTAGGTAGTTTTCATTTCTGAAACTTACAGGGAATTCTCATATGTATGATAACCTCATATATGTCAAAAGCTCAAGGAAAATTTGATCTCTCAATTCTTAACCCCTTACAATATTATCCATTTTTATTCCAAATAAGATTTATTAAAGCTATAGTTCAAATAAAAATATAAATTCTTCATAATTTACTCACTCACCATGTAATTTCAAACCTGTCTATGAAGATATTTTTAAAAAAATCACTTTTGTTCACTTTTTCTGTTAGTCCACATCTTTTATGTAATAATATAATCATTTTTTCTTAACTATAACCTCGTAAATGTGTCACAGTATAAATTTAAAATTGGTTGTGAAACAGATTTAGCAGTCTCTGAGGAGATATCCCTGAAATCAATCAGACGGGATAAGATGCATAAAATCTATAACCGTCAGATTTTGAGAACTGTGGCTAGTGAGTGGCAGGATGTGGCTGTGTGTTCTAGTTGGCAAAGGCAGCACATCCATTCTCATAAATGTGTAGACTTCTGTTAGCCCCGAGTGCCAGTTACACTTACGAGTACAGGAAGTTGCAGTGTCATGTTTTAGAGAGGCACATCAGTCAGGCTGTTTTAGTTGTGACAGAGAGTCGTTCAGTTATATAGCTGTACTGCTGTCATTTTAACTAATGGGAACACATGGATCCATGTGTGTTTGGTTATTATGGGAATGACAAAGAAAGGTCACAATAATTCCCAGTTATTAGTCACCATGAAATCAAAATTGACGATTATTGATTTATCGTGAATTCTGTCATGGAAAAGCATGTATAAAATTCATAGGGTATTCTCTGGCCATTGAAAGACGATTCGGAAATTCGTTGCCGCTTGTATATATTTTTTATTTGTTCTTACTCTTCAGTTTATCACCTATGTAACCAATTATTACTTAAAGCCTTTCTTTAGTTTTCTGTAGTTTTCCATAGAGTAAGGATGAATATTGTCTGCACATCTCACCAGATAGAGAATGTTATCAGAATGTTTTGGGTAGTGTTTCTGTTGATAGTTGGAGCCTGAGCCGAGTTCAGCCTTGGAGAAGCTGTGTATCTGTGTGTGTGTTAATATGGTCTGTATTGGTGATGTGATTAACTGGCACCATAAGGAGACGGAATAACTTGTTGTTCTCGACAAGCAAAGTCACTAACCCATCAACCATGTGATCAACGAAGATATGCTTCAGACTGTCTGCTCTTGTGTGGAAAATTACTAGTTTTGTTTATCTTTCTTTCTTTCTTTCTTTCTGTCTTTCTTAGCCAATCAGAATCATTTAACCGTCATCACTGACGTGGTTAGTACCCTCTGCTAGAGTATAATTGCTTTAACAATGTTATTGTAAGTGGGGCGGCCTACGAACACCTTGTGAGACTGATGAAACTGCAAACTAAACTTCACTAAAATGTCTTCTGTTGACTGCACTTTTGACTCCTGGTCTTCATTCAACATATCTGGTCCTCGGGTCTTAACTGTAATTCCCCTACACCATTGAGTGTCCATAAGATTCATACTTTATAGAGTTGCATTGTGGAATTGAATGAGTTGAATGAGTGTTTTCGGACACCACTACAAATGGCTGTCCCCTGAAGTAGTGCCATTTCAACATCACAGCCATAATCAGTTTGTAGTTTTCTCTCTTGTTTTTTCTCTCTTTCTGTCTTGTTAGCTAAATATGCCTTGGGTTGTGTATTATATCTTGTTATATCTTGTCCACGTATGAATTATTGCTGTGTCCTCGGCTTGGTTATCTGTTGTTTTTCTAACATATTTTGTACCTTTATCTTGATTTATTAAACAGTGTATTTGGATCCAGCTTTCGTTTTGGAGTTTGCCAACGTTACACATTGTAATTAGCATGCAAAGGAAAGGTAGCTTTGTCTTGATGTTTTTTTTTTTTTTTTTTGCTGCGAGGACAAAGGCTTTAAGAGACTCTGTAGTTTTTAATTATGATTCATTTCAAGCAAGATGTGCTGTGGGCAAACACTACCTGCTGTATGGTTGAGACTGGAATGGTTATTTAGAGAGAGAGAAGATGATTTTCAGACTCCATATTTTTCTTAAAATGGCTTTGGTGCAATCTTATGTTTGAAGCTGATATACAGTATCACATGCTATGGGCAATTTCTCTGTTGATAACAAAATAACTTGTAGATGAGGTTGGTTATCAGATGACAGGCATGAAAACTGGCCGCACTGCAGCTTTCACTCTCTGCAGATGACAAGCTTTGTGCCTCCAAAACTGCTGGCTCACTGTCTTAAATGTCCTGCCAGCCAGGTTTACTTCATAAATACTGACACAATTAATCTAGTCTTCTTTTTTTATTTTGTATGCATTCAAAAGAGAACAACAAAGTCGCTCAAGGTCAGGGGCACCTAAAGTGTTAGTCAGACAACAGTGCAAAGGCAAAATGTGCCTTCTGTAACAGTGATTTATTGTTGTGCTGAGTCAATATTTTAACCTAAATGATACAGGGAGGGGTTTCACAAGCAGAAAATTGTCATTCGGGCAAGTAGATTTCTAACTTATGGCAATGACTTGTGGTGGTATCATACTTTTTTTTAATTGACCTTCCTAATCAGTTGCAGCACAGAGCCACTAATAAATAATTCTGCATCTCTAAAGGTTTAGATTTAGGCAAACCTGGAGCCAAACCACAAATGTATTGCAGATCCTATTAAAGAGTCAAACAGACAGTCACTCAACATTGACTATCAAATGCATATGGAACATGTTTAGGAATAATAAATGTAAATATTTGGTAACACTTTTATTTCACAGTGCTACACGTTACATGTAGATTTTATAGTACTTAGTACATTAAAGTATGCATAGTTGCATGC
The DNA here is from genome assembly GCA_037043235.1 of Rhodeus uyekii. NCBI lineage: Eukaryota > Metazoa > Chordata > Actinopteri > Cypriniformes > Acheilognathidae > Rhodeus > Rhodeus uyekii. Next base: position 715,501 of record JAWRVZ010000086.1, read on the forward strand.
TATTAACCATAAACCAAACCTAATCTTAACTCTATAGTAAGTACTGGAGGTTAAAGTTAAATTAGTACTTTAATGTATAATTACACTAATTTAAGGACACCTCAAAATTAAGTGTAACCAAAAATGTAAATGTTTTGTTTGTTTGATTTAGTTTTTTTTTCTGTTATTGTGAAGACTGTAACAATTGTCATAAGCAAGAATTTTCATAAGCTCTAACCCGACAGGCACACATGATATTTGAGGTTTATTGGCTGATTTGTTCATGTAAGCATTTCAGAGCTGCTTGGTGTTGGAGCTCATAACTTCGTGTGCATGTATGTGCGTGTCTGTCTGTCTTTGTGTCTGTGAATGCGTGCCATGTTAATCCGTTGTCTGGCTCGTCAACAAGCCTCAGATAATCAGCGGCCCCCAGTTTCTTGTTACTGCCTGAAAATCCTTTGTTCCACCACATTAATTGAACAAGATTTCCATTTTAATTGAATTGCAATACCCATCTGCCTGTACTTAAAGGTGCCAGGTGTGAGATGTTAAAAGCTCATTCTCGGAGTCTGGCAGAGGTTATGTGCTGTCAGATAGACTCCCATTAGCCATGTTGAGAAGAAATTTTTATGGCCAGAATTGTTGCTCTGGAGAATTCCGTTTCAGCCTCCAGGCTGCATATATGGTCTGCTCCATTGCGGAAACCATCTGTGATAGAGGGTGTTATCACAGTTCATTTACACACAGTCTCTTTCGATGACTTCTGTTCGAGGCTGAGCTATTAGAGGTGTTTGATCTGCATCTTGGCAGCAGTGCTGATGAGAGAAAGCTATCATACTCCACACAATTACCTACAAAACTTGACACAGCACTATTTTGCTGTAAGAATTTTAACTTCTCTAATCCTAGATGGGAATATTTACATGCACAAATGTTTAGTTATGAAAACTGTAACTACATAATATTTAGTGTCCAGTATATTGAACATTATCAAACGTTCAATTTGAAATTTTTGTGTAAAAGATAAATATCTGCCTTAAATTTTTAAGTATAACCATATTGGTGTCACGGATTAGCACAGAAGGGCAAGGACGCAGATGAGGAGACGTGATCCAACAAAACTTTAATGTCAACAAGGAAAATGTAACAGTTGTGCACACAAACGAGTGGTAACACAAACAAGAACCGATAATTAAGGAGAGAACAGGGGTGACTAAATACGAGAGCAGTGATTAACAAATGACAAACAGCTGGGTGGAAGTGTCCATGGAAACAGGCAGGTGACAAAATGGCAAAATAAGAGTCCCTAGTGAGTGGTGCTGTGACATTACGCCCCCTCTCAAAAAGGTGAAGCAGTGAAGCACGGTAGAAAGAGGCGGTTCCAGAGGAGGACGAGGACCGGAGGGCGATGATGCGTGAATGGCAGAGTGACACTCCCGAAGGCCAAGGAGGAGGATGGTCAAGGCACCAGACACAGAGCAGGTAGTCGACAGCCCTCGGTGGAGTCGACGCAGGCCGGAACCTGGGGACGTTGACGGCTGAAGACATCCTAGTGCCGTCCGACGACAACGGAACTGCAGGATCCCTGGACGCACCCGACGAGCTAATGGACCCGACCGAAGGCGCTGGCCCAGGAGGCCGAGGTGAAGGCGTGGCGAGGATAGCTTTAGGTGGAGCCAGTGTGCCGAGGACTGAGGTGGAGCCGGTGTGAGGCAGGACCGAGGCGACGACGCAGGGATGGACGAGCCCGCTGCAGCCAAAGGGGCAGAGGGACGGAGTACAGCGGACGTACCGCAAGTCCGCAGCGAAGTTGGAGCGACGAAAGACCGAGGAGGAGCCACTGGGCCGAGGGAACCTGGTGGAGCTGCCAGGTTGAGGGTTACAGGTGGAGCCGAGGGTGGGAGTAGCCAGGGATGAGCCAACAGGTCGACAGGCCTCGGTGGAGAGAAGGGGTCCAAGGCCGGAGGCGAAGCCAAGGACTCCCCACCACCGACAAGGCTGGAGGTGACAGGGCTGGAGACGAAAGAAGATGAATGCGGGTGGGATAGGGTGGGAAGTGGTACCTCAGGCGTTGACTGATGGTTCGTTGTGGACTCTGGTGCTGACTGACGGGTCGTCGAGGGCTCTGGTGCTGACAGACAGGTCACCACGGGGACGAAGAGACATGTGGCAAGGACACGGACGAGGAGACGTGTTCCAACGGAACTTTAATGTCAACAAGGAAGATTTAACAATCGTGCACACAACGAGTGGTAACACAAACAAGAACCGACAACTAGAGAAATTAGAGTTGGAAAATTTATAGAATATAGAACATTTATCAAAATTCATTTTAAACAGAGTTAATGTAAAAACATGTTGTAATGTCTTTTTGGTCATATATTTACTTTTACATATAATTTAATGTTAACACTTTTACTACGATGGAAATCATTTTACTGAATAAATTCCTTGATGCGCATCAAAAAAGACACGTGACTTTGCGATGGGATGTCATTACTGGACAATCCAGCCAACCGGTCATGTTGCATAGCATCTGAAATGCCAATGCAAAGTGTTTTATCAAAGTGGTTCGGTGAAATTCTCTCTTAGAAGCGTCTCACACGATTGCATTCACAAACATCAGGCATCTGAATGCAAGATAACATGATAGTATTTATTGCGTTTTGTCTGTACACTCTGAGGTGAAAGTTATTATATATTTATTATACACAAAATGTATTATACAGTGACTTCTACTACAGCGACTTCCATTTTTCTTAGTGATATTTAGTGCCAGTTTATCAGAAAGTAAAAACTTTGTTCTCTTTGACTTACTGGATGGAAACAGTGCTTTATTAGCAAATGTTTTATGCAATATTACAAATTTGAATTCACAACTGTTTTACCTGTGTTCTAGCTATTTATTGGTTGTCATGGTTTCTGATTAGTCCTCACCTATTCTCTGTTTCGTTAATGTTCAACATTTTGTGTATTTATAGCCTGTGTATTTTGCTTCGTATTAATGTTGTTTGGAGTTCTAGTTATTGTGTTTATTTGTCATTCGGCATTTCGCATCGACTTTGGATCATACTATACAGCTCAACAGTGGCGCATGCACACACACATATATTAGTTACATGTTACATATTCTGGATTTCATACTTCATCCTGTTTCACTCTTCGTGGCAATATGAAGCAAACAATTGGAAGGTGTTTTCATCTTTGGTTGGTAGGTTCCCATGATGAGTTCCCTCTGGGTAATGCAAGAGATAAACGTTGGTTATTTGTCCTAACATTGTGTCTGATTATTGATGGCTGAGGACGGAGGAAATTTGTGCTGGCTGGTCTAGCAAACGTTCTCAGAGGTCAGCAGCTACCATTTCTCTCTCTCTCTCATTTTGCAACACGGAGGTTTTATTCCTTTGTAATATATATTAATAATAAATTTAAATAAAACAATTATAGAATATATATTTATTTATAAATTTAGACCAGAGTTCCTCAAATCTGGCCCTAGAGGGTCAAACTAAGGTATTCATTACCTTAACAGAGTTACTTCTGCAGTTATGCGAGTATGATCAGATTAAACACTGCAGTATTGTAGCTTTTAGGAACACTGATATAGACATTAACTGTAATATTTTGCACAAAGGAACACAATTTAATTCTGTGCCGTAACCATTATTCTTCAAGATGACTACTTCACCTAATATCCATTGTGAATGTCAGCTTTCTTAATGTCACAAGGCTTCAAATGAACGGTCTATGAAAATGAGAATGCGGCATCAGCCCTCCATAAAAACAAAAGAGATTCTTGCTTGTTGTCATTTTGAAAGATGCTGTTTTTGCTCTAGAAGCCATTGTGGCATGGCTGATAGAAATTAATTAAGTGATAATGTGGTTGTGTTCATTCAACAGCATTTAGAGAACGAGTGCAAAATGTGTGTGAGAAGAAAAGAAAAATGGATGCCGGAGATTACGCAGCAGTTTAATTAAAATTCCTGATGGAGTTACACATTAGAACTGCTCCCGAGAAACAAGTCAAGTTTGACTAGCAACTGCATCTCACTTGTCTAATTTGATAGCCAGGATTCACTTCACATATATATAATTTTTTTTTGTTTTTCTGTTTTATCCCAAAACATTTAGTAAAGGGTGAGTATATAGGATATTTACTACATGTCATTCTTTCTATTACAAACAGAAACAAACCGAATAGACCGAATAGAAATCGAATAGAATAGAACCGAATAGAAAATCAAACTAAAGCTAAATAACATAGCTCATTTTTTTCTTCTTTGAAAATTACTTTGTGGGACTGATTCTTCAATTGCATGAAAAGACAACATTATAGCTCTTATCTTTCTAACAGGACTGAGACAATATGGTTTGTTTGATTACAAACTAAATTCAATCCCATGCTTCACAGCCGACAGGCCACTGGATAGAATGACGGTGTTGACACAAATCCTCCGATCCTAGATAATAGTCATGATTTGGAAAAAGTTAAACCTGTTTTTAACTGAAACAAGTTGAGACATCATTCATTACGATCAAATGCGGCATGATTGCCATTGCAATATTTTGTTTATTCAACAGCTCAGTAAACGTTCATTACAACATGTAAAATAAGGTTCAGCTGTCCCCAGAATGTGTCTGTGAAGTTTCAGCTCAAAACACACAACAGATAATTTATTAAACAATGTTCTAAACATCTGTTTGGTTTTGATTATCATCTCTATTGCGGTCACACTCATGCAATTCTTCATCATCATGAAAGTCTATAATCTGCATGCGTTTTAAAGACAAATGGTTTTCTGAGCATATACATCCGAAGCATGTGCACAGAAAGTTGGATGTCAGTCCCATGTCTCGTGAGTATAAAACCAAGTTCTCTTTCACGTCTTATTTCATGTAAACTGTCAAATACACGTAAGGTTATGTAAAAAAAAGTGCAAAGTTCACATAAACAGTTTGTTATGTTGGTGAACATAAACAGCAGGGATAGAAATTATATATGTTATGATTACGAGCTCCCCTCTCTGGCTACCAGAGGGAGCTCTCACACGTATACTGACACACACACACAAACTACATTTCCCATAATGCCGTTCAGTGGACTGATTACTGCACCAGCTGGTCACCATTACACAAACTATAAAAGACTCTGTCACACGCACTGTTAGGGCGAAGTCTTGTTTTGCTGTTAGTGAAATTTACTGAGCATTTATACCCGTGTCTGATCTCCATTACCAACCCTGCTGTTTTCCCATTTTGATTCAATCTACCTGTCCTGATATGTGCCTGGTAATTCGCTTGTGATTGTTCTCTGCCTATCCTGACTTCCCCACCTGTACTACGTTTCTGATTCTGTCTGTCTGCCTTCTGAACCTAGCCTGGAATATATTGTTTATGTATGATCTCTGCCTGTCCTGACTATCCGCCTGTATGACCATTCTTATTAAAGACATGCTATTGGATCCCTGCCTGTGAGTACGTTCTGTTACAGTGTATTAGATTTGTGCATTAAAACACGTAAACATGGCAGACTGTCCAGCTCACTGAGGGGAGGAGCTAAGCTAATAGGCCAGATTCTGTCGCCAGTCATGGGCAGCGACTGTTCCACATTGACGTCACATTGGTGTACTTTCCTGAATGGCTCTTTTTGCGACCGTTTCAGATTTACGGGAATAGATTTTTTACCACTGTAGGGTAAACACATAATTATGTTCAAAAACAATATAAAAGTGAATTTTGTCCACTTTAAGTCTTTTGAGATTAACACTTTAACAAATTGAATGTCACACTTGATTATCTGCATCGTAGATATATTTGCATACCACGGTTTAAACTGAAGTTAAACCTATTAACAATGTATATTTTATATTGTCGGCGTATATCATCATACTACTCAACCTTAGTAAAAGGTAAAACTATGCTGAACTATAAACCAGTGTGTTAATAGTTACTTTCAGGTTCTGTCATTTCAGTTTTTCCAGTGTTTTGATTGAGAGAGCTCTAATACTGCCCCTTTGTTGTGTCTTATTATTGTGTAACCCCGCCGATCTTGTTCCCTCGTTTCCCTTAATTGTTCCCAGCTGTCTCTGCTCGTTACCTTCCTCATGTGTTCCCTATTTAATCCCTTTGTGCTTGTTTTCTGGTGTCGCGTTGTTGTCTTTCTATGTCATTCTATGTGCGCCCTGTATCTGTGCACACCGGTCCATTCAGTTTGTTTGTTTTAGTCTTAGTTTTGTAAACTATGGTTTTGGTTTCTATTTTATTTTCATTATAATAATAAATCCTTTCACCTGCATTACCTGAGTCCTCCCTACTTCATCCATGACAGTTGCAGCATTACATTAAAATAATATTGTATAAAATAATTTGGTATTAAAATAATAAGAAATGGCAGTTTGCAGCAAGCAGCATTACAAGCTTTTTTGTACAGCTAAAAATGGGAAGCTGGATGTGGATGACGCTGGAAACCAGACACATTCATTTTACAAATGGCCATGCCCGTGATTACTTTTAAAAGAATATGGGTCTGGGCACAGATGCGGTTTTTAAAAGTTCAACTTAAACGCCACACAGCAAATGTTTGTGTCATAAAAAGAGTGCCAAACACATTGATCCAGTGTATGTTTACATATGAAAATAGTACAAACGCAGCGCAGTGGAATGCAATTAGACTTTTGAGTACGGACACTTAAATAGAATTGTTTTATTTAAAATAATCATATTAATCTTTTTGATGATGTCACTAAAAGCAAGACCTCTCACCCTCCAGCTGGTGCCATTCTAGTACATGGTACAATAGTACACCTATTTTTCATATCCATTCATTGATGGATCAAATTAAGCTGTCTTCTACTTGTTCCCTTATTGAATATGTCAGATTAGCTCCGTAAAATGGTTTGTGAGCATTTCCAGTTGACTTTGAAGCACCTGTCTTTATTGTTCAATCTATAAAAGTGTCCTTTCTGCTGAAGCATGAGATTTTACTGAGATGTCACAAACCCATATCTGTGTGCTTTATCACTGCTCTTTTGCTCTCACTGCACTGCATGAAATTAGACTCAATGCTGAAACTGGCTCACCATCTTCCACACAATCCAATTTCTAGAAAGTAAGTAGACCATGTAAGTAATTATAATGATCTTTCTGGTCTAACACAGGATGGTATATCATGATCTTTTTCATTTGTACATCTTCTCGGTTTTCATTTAAAAAAATTATAATTCCAATTTGCTTCTTTTACAGTTGTAACATAATAACATCATATAAGTACTAAAATAGGATTTTTAATGCTTATTATTTACATTTTTTGTATTAGAGAAATGTTAATATTTCAGTGCACCCAAAACATGATGTGCTGTAAATATTTTGGTAAGCTTTGAAAATGTGAGGAAGAAACAGAGGGGAAGATTAGTAGTTGCAACTACCCGTCCTCTTGTCTAAATGAACTTTGTGTTTGTTGTTTTCTTAGTGAACAACTTAGTGACTAACTAAACTTCTGCCCACCCTGTCTGCTCTTTTTTTCTGACCTCTGCCGTTCACCGTGAGTAATTAAAATTAATTAACTTGTCTGGTATGTGCCTGAAACCAATTACCTCAATGTAAACTTGCTTGTCAACAAACTGTTTTCATGTGAGTGTTTTTGGGCAGCTTGTAAGATGCATTGGCCTCTTCTGTGGGAGTGAGAGATGATGGATGTTTACCTGCACTGAGGTGGGCGAATCATGATTTGAAGCCCAACTTAATTGCAACATTTCGATTAGCGCGCACCACGACAGAATGATCAAACACACTGTAATAATAATAATAATAATGAATGTGCTGGTTTAGGAAGGAGTCACTGAGGGCATCTGGAAATAAGTTCTATGGCAAGTTAAGTAACAAGTCTTTGGTAAATGTTTATTAACAGTTTGTTATCTGTTGACTTGAATTCTAAAAAAAAAGCTAGATGGTATAAAATGTGTTTTCCTTTGCATTTATTAAATAAGTTATTTTTTTTGTGTAACCCCATATGGCAAAAGAATTCAAATACATTTAAAATATATATTTTAAAAAATATACACAAATGGCAAAATACATTTACATTTTTTTGTTAGATTTTAGAAAATATATTGAAAGCATTTTGAACTTTTGAAAGCATTTAAAAATATATTTTACGTTAAATATATTTATATATTTCAAACCAAGAAAATACATTTATATATATATATATATATATATTGGAATATGACGATTGAAAATAAGAATATTTTCAGTCTCAAAACAACATTTCATTGTATTTAGCGTATTTGTTTAAATATATTTTGGTCAGAAAACACTTTTTTGCAAAATGGGACAAGATTACTTTCTTTAGTATTTTCCATAATTATGCTGGAATGTTGTTGTTGTTGTTATTATTATTATAACGTGTGTGTGTGTGTGTGTGTGTGTGTGTGTGTGTGTGTGTGTGTGTGTGTGTGTGTGTGTGTGTGTGTGTGTGTGTGTGTGTGTGTGTGTGTGTGTGTGCGTGTGTCTGTATAGCAAGTTTAACAATTAAAATCTGTTACCCAAGTTATAGTAAAACAATTATCAAACAAATATTTTTCATTCATTTATGCTTCAAAACCTTATTTGAGTTCCTAATAAGTGACAACTTCATTGACAATCCTATTTTAATTTAATATTTTTTATCATCCTTCAAATTTCATATGTTTTATCTATTTAATTGAATTACAATTTAAGCACTTAGACATGTGCCAGGTAAAATTCTTGGAAAAATGGCACATCTCATTTAAAATACAGATTCGGTTTAGCAGCTTCACTGATCATTTGTTAAAAACATAAATCAGTTTGAAAAATAAAAACTTTTTATATAAATGCAATGCCTATTTTATACCCCACGTGGAAAGTTCCATACAAAATATACAAATCTGAGTTGTCATTATCTTAAATTGCTTAGTACATGCAGATGACCTGTAATTCTTATAATGGCAAGCTTTAGCCTGTGATCTATTTGGGTTTGAGGTGAGAAGTTCGTGACCGTGGGCTGTGGCATTCTGACCTCCCCACTGAAAGGCCTCAGTGTATCATGAAGGGGAAGTTCCCCTGAAACATGAGATCTCTACATCTCCCCATGAGGAAAAAAAAGCATCTCATCTAAGTAAAAAAATCACTTTCTGTAATATATTGGTTGTCCTCTACAGTATTCCTTTATGGAAACCATTGCACATTTGTTTTATGGGCCTCACGTTGAGCTAAATTAATACTAATATTCATGGAATTTCAAGCCTCAGCTTTATATCAGTGTGAACTGATTTTTAATACTTGTATAGCCACTTAAAAAGTTAACTTTCATTTTGTGCCCCTAAATTGGTTTTAAAGCTGAAGGTGAACTTGACTCTGCTCCTCGATATCGCTCAAATTATTAACTTCTCAGTCATCCTTTTAGAATAAGAAGGTTCTAATCCAATCCATCTTGTCTGAAACAGGCTGGACAGTGACAAATACAGGCTGCAACTGGCTAAACTGAAGAAAAAAATGGAATGGCAGGGGAGTAGCAAGAGAGAGGAAAAGGAAAAAGAGAGAAACAGATAACAAGTACATTTCATTACATCTCTTCATCCATTTCTATTCTCTCCACAGAGCCCACTCCTTCTTCATACAGGGGTCAGTAGCTCTATTATAGCCGGCTCTCTTCCAGCCTGCCCGAGCAAGAGAAAAGCCGGGGAAATCACCTGACCGAAGGACTATTCACTCCGCCCCAGCGAGCTGCACGCAGGTACGCAGAGGTGAATGATGTCTGATGGACTTGTGCAGCTTGACATCCTCCTTCATGGTACCCTGAGTGGCCCCAGGGACCCCTGTCAGTTATGATGGAATCACTGCTGAGGTAGTTGTTTAGCTCCATGCTTCCCTTTTGTTTTAATGCTCCCAGTGGGGGCCAAACTTGGCAAACGGTTGTTTGGTGATGGATGGAGGTTGTGTAGCACAAGGCTGGTTGACATGCTCCTGATGCAAAAGGGGTGACTGGTTTGGGCGATGAGGCTTTATGCTGCATGTCCGGACAAATACACTTTAAAAAAAAAACAGAGAGAGAGAGAGAAGAAAAAGTTTTTCCGAAGTATTGGAGCTCATTTTACAACAAAGTTCAACTCAATATCATTTTACATTATGGTGGCTAATTTGTATGAATTTGTATGATCTAATGTGTATTTGTACAATTTGCTTACATACAAGTGATGGCAATGTGTAGGGGTTGGGTTAGAGGTGGAACTAATTGTCTACCTTTTTATAGTGATTGTGTGCTTTTGTACAATTCGCAAATTCGCAAATTCGCAAAACAGGAATGCATGCAAAATTGCCATACACTCTTTGAATAAAAGGTTATATAAGAAGCTTAAATGGTTCTGGCGGGTACTTCATATGTAGAACCATTTGGGGTTCCCATAATGGCATAATTTCATGAACAAAACAGCTTGAAAACATGCTTTTCCAATAGAAAATACTGAAATAACCTGCTAAAAAATATTATGCAATCATTTAAGACATTTTATGACATTTTTTGGCATAAATGGTTCTTTAAATTTGAGTCTAGGACCCATAGGTGTCACGGATTCGGGAGGATGTGAGGACCCAATCGCAAAGGGGAAGATACATTATAGAAAAAAGAAAAACATGAATAAAAATACAAACAGAATTACCCCGTGGGGGGAAAACTGTCTAGGACAAAACTTGACTGGGACTTGACTAAGATTCGACACTTGGACAGCATACACATTACAACCAGCAGCACAGGAGAGCAAACACAGAGGGATTAAATAGACACAATAGGATGGGAAATTGAATGGGAAACAGCTGGGACAAATCAAAGTATAACACTAGAACAAGGTGGGTGGGGTTCACAATGACAAGACACAAACACGCAGCCAATGCAGACGCACATCACTGCTTGTTCACAAAATCACAAAGACAGCGGGCAGCTGGTGACAACCAAACTGAGCACTACACGAAAACATAACATGAAAGCACGCTGGCGATGTAAACACGAACTGCGTCGTTACAACACTGCACAAAGACCCGAGAGCGTGCGGTTCAAGCACTCACAAAACGTAGAACGTGCGAAAAAGAGCAACCACTCATCTCACATGCTCACGACAAGGACGAGCACACGGGTCATGAATGTCCGAACCCTGACACAAAACCGAAACTGAACAAGACCAGTCTGGGGATCAGACATCATAACCCACGCATAAGACACAGACAAGAGCGTGTGACTCGAAGCCTCACGCACACACACCAAACATGAGACTTTACGGTAGTGTCAGAGCTCTGCCACAACACCAAGAAATGTGCCAGAATGTTCATGTTACCGAATGTGGCAGAACCCTTACAGTAGGGCTTTAAGTAGAAACCCATTATTTTCCGAAGTTTTACATAATAAGTTTTAAGCCAACACTTTTTAAGTTACGGTAAGTCAACTGCTCACTTTTTACAGTGTAGCAATTTCTGGGTGAAAATGTTTTCTACTTTAAACTTTTGTCAGTGTCATAATTTCACCACCCTGCCAAAACATGTTCAAAAACCCACAGAAGAACCAGGTGAAGGGGTCTTAACTTTAGCAGACGGTTGCCTGGCAACTTTGTCATTAGACTGTCTTCAAAGCTTTCATCAGGAGTCTGGAATTATGTATTGTTAAACACAGTTGTCAAGCGATACAGGATGCTCTTTGATTTGTTAGTCCTCAGAAGCCTCTATATCCTTTTTATGGACGCAATAATAGCAGATCATCTCACTTGCCTTCGGGCTGGCAAATATTTGATTGCTTTTTGCCAATGTTTTCTGGCTAATGAACACAGCAAATAAGATTGTTGCAGGATTAAAGTTTTAGTCCACATCTAAACCTGATAACGGCTTTAATCTCCTTGTGTTCCAAGAACACTGTGCATTATCCAAATGTAAATGTTTTATTGCCACTCATTTTGAACTTCTCACACACACAGTATGTCATTCATGGAATTTAATACTCTGCTTTTATGTAGGCAATTGCATATAATATTTGCACAGACGGTCGTTCTTTTTCCCTCCTTTTTTGGCTGCATAGCAACTCTCTATTACAAGAAGGGTGTTATATCCAAGTCATTATACTTTCTGATACTAAAAAACAGGCTTTCACCCAAAACTGCATTGCACCCTAGCAAGTACAATAAAATCCTCTGTATAACTGTAAATAACTCTGGATATCCCTTTTCACTGTGCTGAAGTTTATTGGAATATTGAAATGTGGTATATTAATAGAACATGCACTGTAGACCAATGCAAGTGAGAAAGGATGCATTCATTGTGTTAAAATACAGTTCACAGCTAAAATGATAACGGGACAGAAGAACGAAATCGATGGAATCAGAAGGGGTTTTCCCCCCTCTAATTGATAAATGATAAAACCATTGACAGCCAATAAAAATCCCCCTTACTTAACTGCAGTCGGTATTCCTAATAGCATATCCACCGATTTTATTTCTTTTTACTAGGAGAGCATTGGAAGTTACGCAGTCTTTTCTTCCTTATGGTGAAGTCTATACAAGTGAAATGGCTTCTCAAACATGAAAAAATGTAAGGGAGGATTCAAATTTCTTTTCATTGGGAAATTTATTTAATTGATGGATCTTCATGGTTTAATTTTGCTGTGATCACATGTGAGTGATGGGTTGTCCCGCATGTTGCTGCAAGAAGGAGGGGAAGTTATTTTAATTAAAGATTATTATGACACAAAGCATGGATACAATATTTATAACAAGTGCTTGAATAATCCATAAAACTAGAATTTTTATGTCATAGTGACTTGTATAATAAGACATGGAATGAATTACTGTAAATGGTCTTTAGAACAAAATCAATTAACAAATAAAAATAAAATCACTCTTTTATAACCATTTCTATGTCAAAAAAACAACAATACTCATTTATAATGCTCAATTACAATACAGTGGAATACGGTTATGTCGATGGCCTCGGGGGTTGCAAAAAAGCATTGAGATAACCGATTATCGAGCCATGTGAAGTGGCAAATTTGTCCCTCTTTTGTGCTCGAGATATTAGTGTTCGGTGACATTAAGGAATCGACATTACCGAAAAGAAAATGCTAAGACAAATAGGGAGTCTGGCGGTTCCACTGGCGAGTTAACCATGACTCGAGATAAGTGAACTCCACTGTATTTCATGGGCACTAATTTAAAGTGTGACCTCTGGCGGTATCATAAGAATAAGAATTTTACAAAGCACTTCTAAACTTTTCATGGTGATCAAAAAATAAATAAAAAAAATCATCCCGCTCCACGCACTGCAAATTCACATTATGTTGATCTGCAAGAGTAGGCTACTGTGTTGCGCACACTAGAACGCCTCCATTCTCATCTTTGAAGCTGTCCACGAGCTATCTCGCCACGCACAGGCTCTTTTGTTGAATGGGACGCTCTGGTCTTGTTGCGTCGCGTCGCGTCGCTCGGTGTAGACACGGGGGCGCTAGCTGGTAGCGCGTCTCGTTCTGTCGCTCTGTGACCGGAGCGCTTCACACAAACTGCCCAGTGAGTTTAGACTCGCGGCTCTGCCACACGTCTCCTACCGCTCCGCTCTCACTGTCGTCTGAGAAAGTAGTGGAAGTCACTGGGTCTTATTTGCTCGCGTTGGAGCTTGAGTTCATATAGAAAGCTGCTCACACACGGACTATATCCCCGTTGTGAACCGGAGAGACATTGGGATTACACGTCACATTTCACACAACTCACTGACTCGGTGCTTCTTCTTCTCACCTACATGATAAGGAGGAATATTGTGGCACTTCTTTTGGTAGGTAACCCATATGCTTTTCTCCGTACGGGACTCAAAAAGCAATGCTTATGTATTTGCAGAAAACAAATACTGTTTTCAGAAAACAAATACGCTAATACAAGAACAATTGCGTTTCCTAAGAATTAATTCTGACCAATATAATATTTCGCGTGAAATTACCAAAACAGTCAGCACATTATTTATCCTATTTATAATTGTTTCTCTCTCACACGTTATCAAGGAAAACATAGTCGAAATTATAACGAATATGGGCTATGCTTTCATGTCTGTTTTGTGGAACTTTTGCTTATGAAATCATATTTACCGCGTGGTGGTGCTGCCTCAGAGTAGTTTATGATCGGACTGAGATCAAGCTTTTGACAGCAATAAAACAGTCTCACGTCTCAATTCAGAATCTTGCATGAATATGATTCTTATCAGAGACAGTATATAGAAAAGGACTTGCTTGTCTACACGATGTCATTGGCAGATTCTTCAGTTTCTCTGATTTGTTTCCCATTTTTTTCCTTTATTGTGACTTAATTATTACTATTTACTGTATCTGTATTTGTATGTGTATTGTGTATTTTTTAAATTTTATTTCTGTAAATATTGAGAGGACCTCACTTATCTACAATACATTTACTTAAAATGTTAGTATAACTATTCATTTAAAGAAATGCATATTATAAAGGAATATGATAATACAGAAATCACCAGCATGGTACAAATGATCTAAAACCAGCTGTCAATGATAACTCCATATGTGATCTCATGCACTATTACTATATTATAATTATAACAAAGCTGTTTGCAATTTTGTAACAATGCATCTTTTTTGGTAATTATGTATGCAGTAATCAGTCTTTTATACTCATATATCCCTCAAATAATAAAACAGTATGCAGTAATCATGGATATGTATACAGAACAATATATGTTTTTTGTAGGCGATTTATATTCGTAATAGTTTAAGAGTTGAAGCCCATTCACATTTACTGGTGGATTTTTTTGTTTTCATTGAGATTAGGTTAGATGTTGACACTTCATCGCTTCCACTGTGATGATGATGTATGACAAAGTAAGACATTTTCAGAATGACACCCTTCTCTTTTTATTTTTTATTAACAACTGGCAAATATTAATGACTGCTACATATGATTATATCCTGGAATTTAAAGGACAATCAATCATGAAATGTGTTCCAATTTACCTGATGTCCCACTCTTCACATTGAACCATGTCTGTTCAAGTTCATTCATTTTGCCAGTGGTTATATATATTGCATAAACCTCTCTGTACTTGATTTACCAGCATTTTGCCCTTTGTAGTGCGTCCAGACTGTCGCCGCGCTGCCATTATCATCAAACATATCTCATTTAGTCTAATAGAGAACGTGTCAGGTCATTAGGCATAATAGCATCAACTTTGGACATTCACTCAAATGGTCAACAATTGTCAAATGTGATCTTTTTTTAATCACTCACTAAATGTAAAATTGATATAAAAATGATCATTTGAAGTAGTTTGGGAAGCAAATGCGTTTGCTTAATGACTCTGAACACGTTCAGCGTTTCTGGAATTAGTGGTTCGCTCGGCTTTCCTGTTCCATTGATCTCTCCAGACTGTATCATTATGTATTTTAATATATGATGACATTCAAGTGCTGGAAGAGGTCCAAATTCCCTTCAGTTTTTCTTTACTTGCTTTAAAGAAGTTGCTCTTCAGCATAGCATACTTTTTTAAGACTAGTGGATGTGTATAGTGTCTCACCACCAGCAGGCTACTGGAAAAATGTGACCCTAGTCCAGATGGTTAAATTACTTTTAGATCATAGCAGTGCCAGTCCTTTGAGTTCATTCGCCTGCAAAGGCACGGTCGTTAAGGTCCTGTAGGACAAAGCGGCTGGGGAATGTAAAGCACAAAAAAAACTGCTGAATTCTGAAAGACTATGACGAGATACCTTTAGGCGATGAGAGCAGTTCGAATTACAGCGCAGATTCAACACTGAATCTCTGTTGACGTGTAAAAACAGTCCTAAACTAAAAGAAAAAAGCCTCTGGGTCATTGATTTTACTTTTATTTAACAGTTATCGTCCTAAAGCGATAATTTATTCAACATGTCATCATTGAGTTTATAGTTAACATTTATACAGATATGTCAGCCATTCTGCCGTACACTGTTACATTGAAAGTACCTTTATTTTACAATGCCCCGTGGACGCGTTAGTAATATGAAGACTGACTTTATTCCTATTTGTAACCCACGTTATAAGTCTGCCACTGCCCTGCATGTGTTACCAAGTCATGTTACCCTGCATGCCATCACTGGCACCTGCACATCTTGACAACCCAGAGAGCCTTTTGTTCCACTGACCTCCCCTGTTTTTATGAACATAATTAGTAGCAAATACAATAACAAAAGGGATCTTAAAATGATAGACTGCTTACAAAAGCATTAAAACGTCTGACTAATAGTGTATAAATGGGGTCTAATCTTGTTTTGGCTTCCTTTGTGTTCCACAGGTTTGGAACAACACAAGGGCGAACAACTTATTGACACAATGTTAATTTTAGGGTGAACTGTCTCTTTAAATAAGACAATTCCATTCATCATAGTCTCTCACACACTTTTCCTTTCACTGCCATGAAGTGAATTGTGTTTTTCCATTGTTTACGACTGGTTTTGTCCCTTGTCTATATTTAGCTCTCAGCACGCCACATCTCCGTTCAGGGGTGGTGCTCCGGTACTGATCACAGAGCAGCCTTGGTTGTCTTGAGAGGAGAATTCAGCAATGGCTGAGTAAGTCAGGCTTGAGGAAACAGCTGGTCTAAAGAACAGACAGGTCAGGGCTAATGATGCGCAAACGTATTCAATTGGTAAGACGCTGAAGGGTTGCTGTGCATACGTGCAACACAATCTTGATGGGGAAATCAGACAACAATGGAGGAGCGAGTGTAACACGAGGCATAATTGTCACTTGCAAAAGTTTGCTGAAGTTGCCCTAGTTACTGAAGTAGATTAGATAACTATGTTGAATGAAAACACAAGCTCTTATGTCGCGACAGGGTTAGCTGAGGATGGGCTGATGTGCTTGCAATTCTTTGTAATTATCACTGATTGTATTTTGACTATAATTCATATTCTTGCTCTTGATGTTGATGATTATTCTAATTGCTGTTGTTTGGTTTTCATAAACATTATTTGCTGCCTGCTCCAGGCTGTAGAGGGAATTCATTATTCATAATTATTTCAATTCATCTTCTTTTTTTCTTTTTTTTATAGAAATGGGCAATTGAGAATAAGATGTGAACAAGTAATGAGTAATCTTGTAAAGTCACCATGGAATCCAAACTAACAATTCTTTTTTTAAAGTAATACTGCAGAATTTATTATAAAGGATTTATCAGTGCATAGAATTATTATTTTAATTAATGTGCCCTCGTATTCGCCTTCCTCCTGCAATGTCATCTCTTCATGTTTTCTTCAAGGTTTTTGCAAATGAACAAACATTCTTACAAAATAATTTATAGAATGTTCATTCAAAAATATCTGGTCTTTAATAACATTCTCAAAACATTAGCACAAAAACATTGATTGTTTTGTTTTTGAAACGGAATATTCATCTAATGGTTTTGAAATGGTACTTGCTTCAGAATGTTCCGAGAACTTTGAAAAGTAGCATTCTTGTAATGCTTGAATGATGAATTGCAAGAAAAATGTTTTTAAATGTTCAGAAGTAACGTTTTCGTAACTTAAAGAACACATTAGCTATATTAATAGAGAATAAAAGACCATTGCATATTCCGTCTCATGCCGACTTTAAATTAGCATCCTCTTTAAAGTTTTATTAAGAGTTGTTCAAAATAAATCCAGGGGCCTACAAATCTAAAATGAGTACAGATTTTTTGTGTGTGTGTGTGTGAAGGTACAATCCACAAGAGAGACTCTTTTATCACACTGGAATAGTTCATTCGATCTGCAGCGTTGCCAGATTGGAGCAGGACTAGAGTAATATGGACTGCTTTGAACTAGTTCTGTTCTGCAGGTGGATGCCAAAGCTTTCAGGGTGATTGTTTGAGTTGTACAAAGAAAGAAAGCTGGTTTGAATGTGTTTTGAGTGATGGAGAGAGCTCTTTAATGCGCTCTGCTTCAATGGAAACAGATATGCCCACATATCAGTGCAGATTAGCAGCATCTCTCCATGCTGGTTGATATATTTACATAGTCCTAAAACCACAAAACCTCATTACCCTTCTTTCGCTGTCATTTTAAACCACAGTCCTTATATCCCTGACTCACTAAATGTAAAATTTCACATTGACAAATCCCCTCGGTCTCTGTGTTTCCGCTCTGTGCTTGTATGAAAGACTTGTTTCTTTTTTGTTCATTTAAATAAGGACAGCGCTTCAGCAGCTCTAATAGAGGTCCAGTTTATAATCCCATCAGACCTCGGGTGTTATTTTTAGGAAAGACTTGGAGAGCATCCTGTTTATGTTTGAAACACTGGACCTTATGTTCTTTAAGAATAAAGCATGAAAGACAGATCTGGAGATTGTTTCCCCCTTTCCTACAGTTTACCATAGCTTATTCATGTGAAGCCATTCCACCAGCGGTTTCACTTTGGGCTGAATCATGAGTTGTCAGTCTTCTGAAAATTATTTTTCATGGTTTCTAGGCTCAGTTTAGCAGACTCGTAATTTTTATGCGGGTGAATGACGGTGCAAAATGAGTGAGAGGGTCTTTTGAGCGATTCTGAGTATGTTTCAGAGAGTTTATGGGGACACCAAACTGTCTTCCTGAAGATTCCTGAAGACCTTTAATCAAACCGCTGACATGTAAACGAGGATGGTTGACATTTGTTGCAAAAATGCATAGATTTATTTTTGTGATCCATTTATGTGGCGCTATTAGGCTCTCGTTCTTGATGTCTGAATGTATATGTGGTCTTTTGAATTATGACATAATAAATTTAATGGAGCATAGATTAATAGCCAGTGAACTAGATTGATGGTCACATCATGTTCTTCCTTTCTAATAAAACAGACTTTACATTCAGCTTTTTAAGAGCTAATGACAACAGAAATAAAATTAAATCATAGGTGTTAATTGCTGCATTTTAATGGTGTTTATAAACGTGATTCACTGATATCAGGCAGGCTAATTAAATTACTCATAATTACCTATTTTGATATTTTTGCCTTTTGTTTTGTGGTCAGCCAAATCTACTTATATATTTCAATTTATTTTGAATAGAAAAATGCTATTTTACTGGCATCAGTTGTATGTATGCATAATTTAATATGTCAAAATTGCAGTATATCATATATTGACATTATATTGGCCACTTGTCACACTTGCTTTAAAACATTAAATAAAGGAAAAACAAATAAGTATAAATACGTAAATTACATTTAATAATAGTATATATATATATATATATACATATATATATATCATATGAATAATATAGCTAATCATTAATAAAAAATAAAAATAATTATTATATATTTAAATATATTTAATATACAAATATTTTATGAAAATATATTATATAATATACACTGTCCGGACAAAAAAAAAATTTAAATAGGCAAAGGCTTAAGAGTCAATGATTGGATTTCTAGTACTTTATATGTTTGGGAACAGTTATTTTAATCTTAATTGATAGAGTTTGTAGCTTTTAGTTTCTTAAACATGTAGGAAGACACATTATGGCCATATTCCAGCATGGTAATCTCAAGATTCATCAGTCTCAAATTGTAAAATAATGTTTTGGATGGAGCAGGAAGAATAATTTTCACACATGAATTGACACCTTTGAGTCCAGACCTTAAATTCATTGAAAGTTTTTGGGATGTGCTGGAGGAGACTTTACAGAGTCTTTGACTCTTGCATTGCCAATACAAGATCTTGACCAAAAATGGATGGAAATAAATGTTGTGTTATTTCCATCAAGAGGTGAATCCATTTTTACAATTGCACCGGTCAATAATAAAAAGGACATAAATTAAGTTACTTAAATCGCTAATTTTCAGGACTTTTCTCTTGGCTCTCCAAATGTTGTTTTACAGAAAATCCTCAGCCTTTTTTGTAATGCAGTGCAAGTGTGTCTGATAGATTCTAACAACGTTGTGACCGTAGACTGTGTGGGGAGAGCGATGCAGATAGCGAGAGAGCACTTAATATGTATTTAGGGCTTTTTTCAGATAGAGCTGTAGCCTACCGCCTCCCCTGCTGCTCTGAAAGCTTGTGTCAGGCTGCGAACAGCATCCATCTCTGTCTGGGGTCCTGAAAACGTGGCAGAGCAGATAGAGAGAGTGTAGATTGATTCCTGAAGCTAGGGGTTTGCTTCAGGGTGAAGGAGGTCTGTCTCTAAAAAGAGCCTTTAATGAATCGCCTTGGAAGGTGGTCTGCGTTATTCTGCTCCACAGCTTTTGTTTTAACACTATGTGATTCTCTCGCTTGCTGTTTCTGTGGACTGTAGGGTGAGACGTGGGTGCTTATGGTTTTGTGTCAGTCCTTTTTTCTGCTTTCTAGACAGAAAGTTTGTCAGTGTTATGTGAAAACTGTTAATAAAGAGTTTACTGACAAACTCAGACTTGTATAAGTGATATTAAGTTTGTTACTTGGTTTCTTAATTACGTACTTAGCCTGTTCATAGTTATATATGTCTTCAGTTTAAACCATCTCCAACAAAATATGAAATATAAATCTCCTGTACCTAACGTTGTGATGCACCATTCCCACATTTTCTTTCCCAATGTTGATTCTGAAAGCTCTTGTGTGTGTTTTTTTTTTCATTCAGCTTATAAAGAAACACACTTCTATCTTAAAATTAGTTTATTTTTAAACAAACACATTAGAAGAAAATTATAATATAATATGTGTAATATAATATAATTGGACACCAGGCTAATCTACAAACCACAAGAACATTAACAGTTTGTCCTGTAAAAAGAATCTGGCTGTGTTTTTAAATATTCACGTTTTCTGTAAATCATTTAGTAGAAAAGAGTGAACATAAGTGCAGTTTAATTCAAATCTGCAATTATAAATTACCTATAAATTAATTATTATGTCAAGGAGAAAAAGTGCAAATGAAATACAAACCAATGTAACAACATTTTATGGCATTTGTTTTCTTTTTTATGATTTATGTACTATTATAGTATTTATGAATATTTTAAATTGAATTTGCTAGTTTTTTTAACATTTCTATTCTTTGTTTCATAAAATTATTAGTCTGTTTTATAACTTATTTCAGTTAGTTGCTATGATGACAACATTTCTACTTTCTATTTACGTTAAGAAAAGGAGAGCGGGATGGGTAGAGGCAGCAAATGATCCAAGGTGGACTTAAACTTGTGTCCTCATGGCTCAGCGTGTCAGAATAGGTCCGCTAACCTTTAAGCCAGGGTGCGTCTATGTGCCTTTCAAGCGAGAGGATGTCTCAAACTCTGCATTTTGCTCTCGTGACATCTGATATTTGTGATGTGTCTGCACTGTTCATCTGCGCTATCCAAATCCGAGGAAGTGTCAGGGGACTTGACATCATCCCTGACAGGTGAGAATCCGCAGGCTCAAAAGATGCAGTGAAGTCAGACGGTATGTGACAGAAGGAAGAGAAAAAAACATAACCGCTCTCCTCTACTTCATATAAAAAATCCAATACAGAGAATTTGACCGCTATGAGGAGTATTTTAAATATGTCTTTACTCTGATAGTGTGTCTCAGACGTAAAAGCTGTAGTTGTGTTGTGAAGGCCTTAAAATGTCTTTTATTGTAAGATAAAGGATGTACTGTAAATATGTGCAGGTATTAACAAACAAAGCCACAAGGTCACCATAGATACGTGGGCAACTGGGCATGCAGGAAATCTCTGCTGTATCAATGAACGGCTTGATTTTATGGAAATCGAGCTCTTGCTAATCAATACAAAACCTCCTTAGTCCTGCTTAAAGCATCGAGCGACTCCCCGAGAAGATGTACCACATGACTCTCTGGCGACTGATGGGCCCACTGAGCTGCGTGCGATGCAATTTAAACGTGTCGACTGGCTCCGATCAGATGGATGGTTGTTCATGCAGACTCTATGAAGGGATCAATAGGAGATTTGCTCTTAGAGATGTGTGTCATTTATATTTAAAGTCTTAAAATTGTTTTCAAGTGATCTCTTTCCAGATATATGTCTCAGTGAGGGGCCCCTGAATCAGTTAAGAATGGGAGTGGGAGACAGACAAACAGTTCACAGCGTGAAGCAGGTGGGTGTGAATCCCCCTCTAGCAGACACTGACAACTTCCTGCCTGCTGAAAGGAGCCCACTGAAACTACACCAAGAAACCAAGAACCAAGAAACAGGACAAGGCAGGATCAGGCAGAACATGAACACTAGAACCACAATGAAAAGACAACAACGCGACACAGGACAGCAAACATCAGGAGATTAAATACACACAGGAGGGAGGGTAATTGATGAGAACACAGCTGGGACAAATCAAAGTTTAGCAGGGAAACAAGGTGGGAGGCTTACACATAGACAAAACATGAACACGCAGCCAATGCGAACGTGCATCGCCGCGTGTTCACATTAAACAGACGCAACACGAAAGCACACAGACCTGAGAGAACGTGGCTCGAGCAGAGCTTGAACCGTGCCCACTCACAAAACATAGAGCGCACAAGAACGAGGAACCACTCGGCTCGCGCGCTCATGACACACGGGTCATGAATGTCCGAATCCTGACACAAACCGAAATCAGACAAGACCAGTTTCGGGATCGGACATCATAACCCGCACATAAGACGTTACACAGACAAGCGTGTGCGCGGCTCGAATCCTCGAAGCCGTGCGCACACACATCAAACACGAGACATCACGGTAGTGCCAGAGCTCTACCACAAAACCAAGAAATTACTAGACCGAATGCAGCAGAACCATAGCAAGCATGTCTGTGTACAAATGAGAGAATGTTTAGCAAACATTTCTATCTATCTATCTATCTATCTATCTATCTATCTATCTATCTATCTATCTAGTCCTAAAATAGTCTTCGAATAAAATAAAATAGTCTTAGAATTTCATCGTCTTCTCCTTCATTATGGCAGGTTTGCATGTATAATATGACCCTTTAATACAGCATCGATCAACATTTTAGCTACGTTTCAAAGTCTCGCTCCACCTGTTTTTCCCTTTATTTATTTATTTATTTATTTATATCTCTCCACCTGTTGCATTTACCTCAGGCTTAATGATGCACCAAAGTGATACTTAAAAGCTAATTAGTTTGAAAGGTTACTCTGATGGATATTTTATTTATTTTCCGTTTCAACTTTTTCAGACCCATTTTTTTCTCTAGAAACAAATTATATTACTTAATTTCTGTGTCTGGTATGATTGTTCAGTTTAACAGCGGAGTATTTAGGCTTGAAGCCTCTGGTATTCATTAAGTGATTTCACTCACTGACCTCAACGTATACATTAAAGAACAATTCAAATACATAATAAGCATAATAGTAGTAACTGCATAAATCCATCCTACTATCATTCTTTATTCATCTTTCTTTCCTTCCTTTCTTCCATCAAAACCTTTTACCTCCATTTTATCATTTTGTCAGCACACACGCTCAAACACTACCTGGCCGCAGCAGCCAGAAGTACCAAATTAATCGTGTTGGATTTTACAGTTGGCTTGTGTTACCTATTGTATTTGCAAAGCACAGTGTTTTAGCACTGTGTTGCTGATGTTACTGTAAACTTTTTTGATATTTTTAGAACAGTGACCCCAGGAGTCAAGCAACTGCATTCCTCTCCTAGAGGCAAGAGTAGATAAGATATTATTTATAAAACTTTAAACATTAACATAATAAAAACAGTCCTGTTTTCTTTCAAGTTTTCGTTTTGCCATTATCACTTGAGTAGACACATTTCATTATGAATTTCCTGATTAATTTAATTAACATTTCTAGTGCTGTTTTTTAAACCTATAATCAAGCAATAATGTGTAGACTGTTATTATAAAAAATGAATTGGTTTGTTCTTAGCAAATATGCTGGGCTTTTTTTTTATTCTGAAACAGAAGTCGTTCAAAAAGTGATTTGTGTATTTTAATATCCGTTTTATCAGTTTAAAGTAAATGTAGACCTACAATCTTCCCAAAATAATTTAACGGGACTGATAACACTAGAAAGCAAGACTTGATAGCAGAGTTGCAGAGATATAAGGAAATGCATTTCATCATATTTCCTAATAATATATTTGATATAAATTATTTTATTTACTAATGTCATGTTTGTGATTTTTTTTTAATTCATTAGACTATTTTAATGAACATGAATTCAGAAACAAGTGCAGTTATTGTTAGAGTGTTTATTTCTTGGTTCCCCATGTGCTCTCTTGTTGTCATCATCACCACCTGATGCATCATCAATCACCTTGTTAGGCTCGTCAGCTGTGTCTCCTTTCCGTATTCACCCCTGTGTATATTCCTTGTGTGTTTTTACACAGTCTTTGTCTGTGCATAGTTTGGGTTGG
This sequence comes from Rhodeus uyekii, assembly GCA_037043235.1. Lineage (NCBI taxonomy): Eukaryota > Metazoa > Chordata > Actinopteri > Cypriniformes > Acheilognathidae > Rhodeus > Rhodeus uyekii. The sequence continues at coordinate 739,815 of JAWRVZ010000086.1, forward strand.
TGTCTTCTTTAGTCTTCCAATTTATTACATAAAAGTCTATTTATGTTGTCTTTATCTTCATGCATTCATCCCCACACCAACCAGTGATAGAAATAAAGCACCCAAAACAGAAGGTAATGAAGGATCTAGCAGGACGGAGAAAGCAGGCAGAGGATTATCTCCTTTTCTCCCTCTGCCAGAACAGGCTACTGCTGGAAGAGTTTCTAGAGCTGGCCCATCTGGTGAGCTGGAGCAACACTATTCTCAATTCATGCTTCTGGATCGGACTAGATGATGAGCTCTTTCGATTTGTTTCCCCAGATGATTGCTATGAACCCGTAGCAGATTTCATCAATTATGTCCTCTTGTTGAACTGTTCTGGTTTCGTTATTGGGAAGTAGAGGACATTCCTAGCCCTTATCCAGACCCATCCGTAACACAGGTGTTGAGCACTCCAGCTCACCCAAAATCTACCACCCAGTCAGTTTCGATAAGTCCAGACCTCCTATACACTCCGGCAAGTCCAGTTTCCCCATCTGTTCCAATGAGACAATTTCTCGATTCTGCTGCAGCAAGACAAGTTTCCATGTCTGCTCCCCGAGCCCGGTCCTGAACTCTCTTGATCCCCGAGCCTGCTCCTGAGCCATCCTCATCCTGCAACCCGTCAGCTCCTCCCAAGAAATGGACCCCTGAGCTGCCCCCTCCCTCCTCTGTTGTACCATTTACAGCGCAAGACCATACCTTTTTGGAGGGGGCATACTGTTTTGTCTTTGTTTACTTCCTGGTTCCCCTTGTGCTCTCCTGCTGTCGTCATCATCATCGCTTGTTACGTCATCACTTATGTTATCTTCGTCTTTGTGCCTTCATCCACAGACTGACGTGTGACAGTTATATAGCCTACATAAGCTACCATTTTATTTTCCCTGTTTAAATTTTATTTGAAATAAAATATCCTTAATGTTATTTTTAAAATGAAAGAAATCACTGCAGAATGCAATTTCACTTTTTCTGTCTGGAAACAAAGTGAATAGCCTAAAACGATTAACTTGCAATGCTAACTTATGAAATAATAGAAAAGAATCATCAAAAAGATGTGTGTTGATATAATTACACGAATGATATTTGGCTGAACGCATTTCCTCAGCATAATTGCCACTTCCAGTTGGAAATATTAAACATTTCTAATAATTTCTTTGTGAGGGTTACTGGCAACAGTCACGGTTCTTAAATTCTAAGAATATAATATAGACACTGCACATAACATGAATTTAAACACAGACTGAATTCAACTGGAACAAACTCCGTTTGAGCATGATCAGTCGGAACAGCCGTAGTAGATTCATAATTGGCCTAACACTCATTAAGTGTGTCCCCAGTATAACTGTTAGAGTGTGAATGACGGGATTTTTAATCGCAAACCAGTGTTTGTTTCATTTGAAATGTGAGTATAGCAAGCATCCTGGAGGGTAACTTCACCGCCACTGCAACCATCCATCCATCCATCCATCCATCTATCCATCCAGGGTTGACCTCTTAATCATAGTTTCTGGTTAAATGAACTTAAATAGATCATCAAGATTAGAAAAATAAACATTCAATAAATTTTTCAAAAAAAAAAAATATACATTTGAATATATTTAATTTAATATATACAGTTTAGCGCAGGAAACCAACCCCCCATTCCCCCCACCCTGGTTGACAGATCGATCATTCCGTGAACATCCCCCCCGGTCGACAGATTGATCGTTCTGCAACCAACACAAAGGTTGACAGGACTATGGCTCTGCTCAGCTTCACATTCAAAAAAATATGGGGTACATGGCTCTCTCAGACAAAAAGGTTCCTGACCCCTGATTTAGTGTGTCAACAATCAGCACTTTTTTCAAAGAGTTTGCAGATGCACAAGGAGCTCCGGAATATGACGAATGAGCGAACCCACAGTGAATCAAGCATCATATAAATAAATTGACATGGAACAAAAACAGAGAGATGACATGATGAGATGACAGTTGGTGACATGATTGTTTCAGTAGATCTCATACAGAGTAATTAGCAGAAGTTATTACTCCTCCGCTTAAACATGATATCATTAACATTAGTCCTTTATTGTTGAACCAATGTGATTCAAACGCCAGAGGTACAACCATGTTACTGACTGTTTCGGGAAACTAGTTGTTTAGTTTCTCACACGATGCATTGAGCTTTAGTAAAAAATCAGTGAGTTTGATTTTTGTATGGGAAACACACCACTGTTTGAGTGTAGTGTCAAAAAGTAATCTTTCAATGACCAGTGTTTTGTTGCATCAAATGGATGAAAGAGCTCCCAATACTTTTTATTTAGCAAATTGCATAGTTTGACATAATCCGTCTGTCATCTTTTTTAATCTCACTCCTTTTTTCTGGTCCTTAAAAAGATTGTATACATTTATCTATGGGATAGCGTACTGTCAAGTGTGGTGACAGTTCATTTCATTTGTATTCTCTTTGGATAAATGCGACTGGAGGAGGGCTAATTAGCTGGCAAACATTTGTACCTTTCAACCTGGAATTCCTGCTGTGAAACAATCGGCATGCTGTTACTTCTTCTGTCCTTTATACATTTTTTTTTTGGTACCCTTTTCCAACCTACTCCTCTGAAAAGAGACAATTCTGCTTGCAAGAATCAGAATCAGAAAGACCTTTATTGCCAAGTGTGCTGGCACATACAATAAATATTTCTTGATACCGAAGCTTCCGGTGCATACATACAAATACAACAAGAAGAAATATAGTAATTAAAAGTCATGTTAAATGTTTACAGTATTATGAATAATACAAGTAAATATAAGCTGAGTTTACAAATTGATGGTGACCAGGGAGAGTGGAGTCTGTGATGACTTTACCTTCCCTCTTCCTCATTCTGGAGGAGTTTAAGTCCTGGAGAGTTGGCAAGATAGCACCAACAATCTTATCAGATGTCTTGATTGTCCTTTGTAGTCTTCTTATGTCTGACTTTGTGGCTCAGCCAAGCCAGAAAGTTGTGTATAACAGTGCACAGAATATACTCGATGGCTGAGTGGAATGGTGTCAGCAGCGGACAAAGGAAGTGCAATCTCTGCTGGGGCTTTTTTGCTATAGAGTCAGTATGATTGTCTCATTTCAAGTCCTGAGAGATGGTGATGCCATTCTGAAACTCTGGTAAGTTGGGAGAGCGCTGGTCTGTCCCTACTGAAGTCCACTATCATCTCTATTGTTTTGAGAGTGTTCAGCTCCAGGGTGTTATGATTGCACCAGACAGCCAGTTGTTTGACCTCCGGTCTGTATGCAGGCCAGTGACAGTGGTGTCCAAAAATATGAATACTGAGCTAGTAAAAAAGAACAGAAATCACCTGTTGCGCTTAAAATGTCCAATTTTGCCTAGTGGGATATTAAGCCGTCTTGCCTGCATGAATATAATATCAGCAGGCATCTTTTCTGTGAGTAGTTTTGAATAAAACTGAATGGTCTGAGCACTGAACCCTGCAGTGCTCTAACACACTTTCCCTCCCAGTACAGAACAAACATCTGTTGTGTGATGAATAAAGCAATATTTTATAAATATATATTTCTGACTCTACAACTCCACACCCTTCCTTTCTAGCCAGCACACACATACCGGCAAATCATGTTTGCTAATGGTTTTTGATGTTAAGCTGACAGAAATGACAGTGCCCTTGAGCAGTCATTCAGAGTTATAAAAAGACACATTTGTTCCTTGAAACTCACTTTTTTCTCATTGACCCTGCTGAGGTCTCCCCCATTTCACCTGCTGACTTTTTGACAGGTCTCACAACAGTTTTCATCTATTCGTTCTCTTATGACAGCACATAAACCTTGAGCTCAACCCTGAGATCCCTGAAAGCTGTCCTTTAAACAGCATGACCCATATCCAATTAATAATCAAAATTAAGTTCCATTCCAAAACCTAGCAAGCAAAAAAATATTGGGCAGCTCAGTTTTCAACATTAACTATAATAATACAAAATATTGCATAAATATTGATAAATAAACAGCAAATGAGATATACATTTATAAAGTTGCTCTTTCCTCATCTGTCTTGGATTTATTCATTTGGTTTTTAAGGATTCACTTTTCAGCAAAGGATTACTGCCTTCGAATTTGCCTAGAACAAGGAGCATAATTAGGTTACCTTTTGGAGCAGCAAGTGAAATGCTGCTTCTGTAGGAAGCTCACTAGGTTTTGAAACAGAGAAACAGTTTTTACAGGAGCCATTGGTACTGATACAGTATTTTTATCTGTTTAATTTTTTCTCCTTTTTATTTTTGTAAATGTGCACTCCATAATTGCTGTAAGAACAATAAGCAAAACAATAGCAGTAGTTTTTGAATTTTTACTCATGTTGGTTGGTAGTTGAGTAGAAATGAAATGAGTTTTTATCTGAAACACAAGACTTAGAGGTTAAATGGAGTGAAATTGCCAGAATGCTTATTTATAGAGTAAAGCTAGACTTAAATATACACTACTGTTAAAAAAATTATTTTCTTATAGAAATAAATACTTTAATTTTTGCTAGGAGGAATAAAATTGATTCAAAATGACCTTAAATTAATTTGCATTGTTACAAAATATTTTTATTTCAAACAAAGTGTTCTGTATCAATGTTTCTTTAGCAGCAAATCAGGTCATTCGAAAGATTTCTGAAGGATCATGTGACACTGAAGACTAAAGTAATGATTCTAAAAATTCAACTTTGCTATTTAAATGACATTTTTAAATGTATTCAAGCAAAGAAAAAGAGAAAAGGTGTCTAAAATTGTAACTATATTTTTATCTAAACAATGCAGCCTTGGTGAACTTAAGAGACTTATTTTTAAAACATAAAAAACTTTTGAACGATAGTGTATAAAAATTAAATATGTACATTAAAATCTACCATCAACACCACAGCAGAAACTAACAAAAAGTACTCTGTAAAGTGAGTTTGAACATGCATTCCTTGCAGTCACCATTAAATAATTATTCTTTGTTCTTTTTTTAAACACCAGCCATGTGTTAGCCGTGCCACCTAACCTGGTCCATATGGACTATTCAGCATTGGAAAAGAGGGGTAATGAAAATTATGCATACTAGGATTTTTCTCTCGTGATTATAAGGGATAGATTTGTGTTAATGTTCTTTGGAAACATTTAGGGGAACATAGGTTCAGTTTACCATGACTTCTCACCACATACATTTTTAACTCGTGTGAGATGGGGGAAGGGAAAAGGAGAGAGGAAGAATTCTTAGGTGAACAATGGTCAGGAGAGGTGAGAGAAAGGACTAGAAGGCATGCTCAACAGTAGTCCTGGATGATTTAGGAATCGGAGGTGTTTGGAATAATTTTGTGTTGGTGTCCCCGTCTGACTAGCCCACCTGGAGGCCACATGTGGCGGCCCCAGAGATCGGCAGACTGGAAAAGCTATAGTCATCATTAAAGTGAAGGGTGAGGGGGCTCATTAAAACATTATTTATGTGAGCTACGATATTTTATCGCCTCCATACTTTTTCATAGTGCTCTGTAAGGGCATGTTCTGTAGAGAGAAGAATAACTTATTGTTGGGCTTCCTGAGACGCCCATCGTTAAAAAGAGAAGTTAGGGTGTGAGGCTGTACTGCTTCCAATGCACTCGAGAGTGCAAAATTCTCCATCTTGTTAGCACCTGTTTCTGTTGGTGTTTGTTTATGAACTGTTCGGGGAATGAACTTGGTTGCTCTTAAATTTGAATGTTGGCAGACTATGTGTGCCGCTGTGCAAGGTTTATGAATGTTCTGCCTCAATGACTGAATGACTTAAATTTATTTTGGTATTATATTTTTAGTACTTTTGTAATATAGTATACTAAAAGATTAAAAGTACATCTAAGTATATATATTCAACTAAACTCAGCCTTGATGAATATAAGTCTTTCACAAACATTTACACATTCTTAGCGACCCAAACGTTTAATTTGTAGCGTACAGTTCTTTTTTCAGCTAAGACTACATGCTGTCTGAGAGACTAAAACAAGGTATTTTTGGAGGTCTAAAATAATCGGAATCATTTATATCAGTGGTCCCCAACCTTTTTTGTGCCGCGGACCGGAAAACGTTTGATAATTTTTGGGGGGGAGGGGTTGTTGTCGCACGGTGCTCGATTGTTGATGGGGGGAGCGATACTCCGCTGAACTTCTGACGGGGAAGCGAAACACACCTCACCGCCAAAGCTACAGCGCCACAGCCGCTTGCAGAATTCGAACTAGAATCCCGGTACCATTTCATCCGCGGACCGGGTGTTGGGGTCCACTACTTTATATGACTTAAAAAAAATTTTTATTTAATTTGTATAAATTAATATCAGTAATAAAACTGATATATAAAAAAAATATTCAGATTTCAGATTAAGAATCCCTTAAATGTTTCAGATCATCAAACAAATTTTTATGTTAATCAGTTATAACACAAGCAAACACAAAACTGAATTAAGCTTGTTATTATTAAGAGAAAACAAAATCCAAATCTACATGGCCCTGAGTGAAAAAGTGTTTGACCCACCTTTTAAAACATAATTTAACTGTGTTTTTTTCACACCTGACTTCAATTTCTCTAGCCACACTTAAATAAGACCTGCCTGACAAACTGAAGTAGAAGGAGGTTCAAAAGATCTTCAAAAGCTAGACATCATGCAGAGATAAAGTTTAAAAAAAGACATCAGGAAGAGGGCAAAATCTTTTTCACAGCACTATAGTTCTTGCTTTTCCAGCTGCACCCACCCGCTTGGCCTTCACTTCCCAAAGAGCTGTTTTCTTTCTTGATACTTTAGGGAAAATAAGGGTCCAAACTGGTGGGTTTGTGTGGTGGGCTATTTGTGGTGAGCCCAGGTGCTCCTGACCCCCATCTGTTTGGGTGAGAGGGAGAGGAAGTTGTGGTGACACTGTAGAAGGTGAATTCATGCAGAAGTTTACAGTGAAATCTGCCCTTGCAGTTTAGCAGATGGCGAGAATTAGGATCAGGGCTGGCATTATTTCGGGATCTTTTAGAAAAAGAAAAACAAGAAAATTGACTTCACTTTCTCTCAGTACATTCTTGCTAAATAAAGCTGATGTCAGTCAGCCTCCAAATGATCAGACCCATTTAGAATTTTATTCTAAGCATGGTTAAATCTCTCAGCTGGTCGGATTAGCATGACCCAGTGGTAACATTTAATAATACACAGCCATAATAAAGAGATTTTTATGCCACCTGCAAGAATATTTTTAGTTAAGAAACGGTATGTATTGAATGACATTCAAAGGTTTTAAAAATGTTTGAGTTTCTTATGCACACTGCATTTGATCAAAACTATAGTAAAAACTGTAATATTGTAAACATTATTCCATAATAATAATACTATGTAAATATTATTATTAGAATATTACTAGAATATTAGAATATTTTGAGCATCATTACTCAGTCTTCAGTGTCAGATGACCCTTCAGAAATCATTCTAATATGAATATGATGATTTGCTGCTCAAGAAACTGACATTTTTCACAATATTTTATGGAAACCATGATACACATTTTATTCAGTATTCTTTGATGAACAGAAAGCTGGAAAAGAGCATTTACTTGAAATACACTTTTTGTGTTGTTTTAATCAATTCAATACATTCTTGCTTTCTATTTGATTTATTTATATAGTGTATATGTATTATGTAATACACTGTATATTCTGTATCACATGATATGTGTTAATGTTGATTTATTAATTCATATGCATAGCAAAAAATTTTGGGAATGACATGAGTTTGAGTAACTAAAGAATTAGTTGAATAGAACATTTGCTAAAAAACAGCAAAATGGCCCACTTTCTGGCTCCATCAGTGATACTGTTTCACACCCAACACATACATTCCAAGGTTCATGCAGGTCCCTAAGATCTGTGGTCCGCCACTGCATGTATTATATCGATACACCAGTGAGTGCTTTGGTTAAACACTGTTATTCTACCCAAAAGTGCACTTAGTACAGCTTGGTTAGTTCTCTACAGTTCAGAAGGTGAACCATTGTAACCTGACTTGAGTGCAATAACACAGCTGCTCAAACCAAAACAAGCTCTCGTCTAGAACTTAAGTGACTGCTGCTGGCCCAGCGCATGGCCCTCACTGCTTACAAACACACATGAAAAATGATGCTCTCACCGGATCCTGAGACATATGCTATGGGTAACCGCCCAATTTTTGTATACGTAGAAAATTTGACATCAAACAAATTCTAGGAGCGCAGCACACAAGTTGAAAGGTCAACATGTAAGATCACCATCTTCATGATGTAAATAGTCTCAGAAATCTATTTACTTCAAGAGTCGCTGTATGATTATATTTGTTCCCATATTATGTAGCAAAATAGAAATAAGGCATCGCATTTTGTTTAAATGAAGCTGCTTGTTGTTTTGGATGCTCACTTTTAACACCTAGTCTAAAACAGTCCATAACTCATTATGCATATTTTGAAGGTGTAGAAATAATAAGCGACCACTGCTAGCTGCATAATTAGCCAGCATTTCTGCTCAAACACTTTAATGAGCAAAATATCCTGTAGAATCTTAATGAGCCAGACAAGAAGATCCGATTGTGGGGGGTTTACACAGGTTATGTGGACTTTTATAGCTCAGATGACACTGTCTGAAATTACATGAGGTCGTCACCCCAAAGCAACAAGAAGTTGCTTTTATAGGCTGCATTCCAGTTTGCATACTAGTTCTACACTGGAGATGGAGAAGGTATAGTAGAATAGTTTTAAGTTTGTGGTAAGACGTAATGGCACGGTCACCTTACTGTTTCCCTTTGCAAAATCATAGGTTCATTTTCTTGAAAAGTGGTCTGTTTGGGATGGTTTGGTCTGGTTTGTTTAGAATCACAACCACATAGAAATACTGGCTCAACCAATGATGTTAGTTTGAGGCAGAGTTATCTGTTTATCCAACCAATAGCAATGAAGTCTTTGAGAAGCCTTTTTGAAAGCAGTTTTGTTTTTTGTTTTGTTGCTTTTCCATTTGTTTCTGCCAATGATGGCCTTCAGAGCACATTATATCACTTAACTTTTAGGTTGATACACTTAAAAACATCCCTCACATTCTTTACCTAAAACTATTAATGCTAATAATAGCTCAAAAAGCTTGCACTAACATATTTCCATGAAGATGATTTGGACAGTCTAATTCTGATCACATACTACAAGGCATAGTATATTAATAAGGATGCAGCCACAGCTAAACTGTGCTTAGAATAGCAATAAAACTCTAATCTCTACTTATATTATCTCTCAGAACCCCTTGTGGATCATTTGATCTCATCCCTGGATTTGACTACTCATATACTATCTAATTAGCCTGCCAGGCCGTCGTATTTCAATTACTCTAACGAGGCCTGCAGGATAAAGCATACGTCCCCAGTTAAAGTTTATTGTTTAAACTTCATTGTCTAATGTCCAGACGGTAGTATTTGGAATATTGCCTCATGCAATTGTCAGAACAGTGAGTGAGAGGAAGAAAGAGAAGAGGCTTTTTTGTGGTTGCATTCTCATGCAAGTATGGCCAGTAAAACATTGGCAAATCATTTAACAATTTATTCACATAGCCTTATCATGTAAATAATGTAATAGCTTTTAGAACCTGAAGAGCTGTGAATAATGTTGTAGGCAATGGATTATTTAGCACTAATAATCCCCTATTGTACTGATCATTTTAATGTTCTTTATATATTATAGTGGAGTTCACTTATCTCGAGTCACTGTTAACTCGCCAATACTATTATGTTGACGTTTTTGAAGTGGAATTGCCAAACTCCCTATTTGTCTTAGTATTTTCGATTCTTTAATGTCGATTCGTTAATGTTGCCAAAATCTAATATCTTGAGCAAAAAACAGGGACAAATTCGTCACTTCACATGGTTATTTCATGACTAATTTGCGTACTTAGTTCACTGCACATGCGCTGAGTTTGCCTTGAGCGTGGATCGCGGTCCGCTCACGGTTCACTCCCTGTCGTTGACCTCGTCTGAGGGATAACACTCTGTAGCATCCCGCACGTTTTTTGTGATTTTGTGAGCAATCTTTGTGTTTGCATTGTTGGAGAATATAATTAAAGGTTTGTATCAAGAATTGAAGCTGTTTTTTATTGTGGTGGTTTTACATATGCCTTTTGTTGTTAGAAAACATGCACTGTACTGTGTATATGTACAATTTTTTAGATGAATGCCGATCGCTTCATCAAACTAATTGCGGCGTAAAAAGACACCAAAAACTCAAGCATGTGCATTCTCATTTAATAACTCACATCATGTACATCAATACATTTTCATTTTTCTTTCTTGCGAGGGTTGTTGTCTTTGACGCTCTGACAGCTGACAGCTGGCGCTTCACTTCACTCTATCACTCATTCTGATAGTCTGTCTGATCTGTCAATCATGCAAGAAAACGTGATTGGCTGTGCTGCCATGAGGGCGGGGTCTCTCGTCTCATCCGATGATCAACACAACATTTGTTGAGGGACGAGCGCAGCGATATAGAGACTGCTTTTCTGTTCTGATTCTGACTTGTGTTTGTTTTTTTATTGTGTGAGTTTCGTGCACAAGCACTGTGTACCGAGCCTGAACAGTTATAGATAATTGAAGTCATGTGAGCAACGTTTGAAATTCGAAATGTGATCTTACACAAAAAAGTTCATAAATCTATGGATGCGGGTTATGTCAACGATTTTTTACACAAAACCCGCTGGCTATATGAGCTTGCGGATTATCTGCGTCTGTGGGTTATATGTGGGAGAATATATGTTAATATATGTAATATATGTTATATGGGTTATCTCGCTAAACTGTTATCTCGATGCTTTTTTGCAACCCCCAAGGCCGTCGACATAACCTGAACTCCACTGTGTATATATATATATATATATATATATATATATATATTGTATGTATTTTTATTATTTTATCATTTTTTATCCTCCTATTACAGTTGCTGTTCTGTTTTTCAAGTTCTCTGTATTCTTAGTTACCTGTTCATATGTAAAGTCATTTCTGTGTCTATTGTTTATGATTGCTTGCAGATGTTGCCTTTGCAGCCAGTTTGCATGTTCGGCTTTGAGAACTTGAAATGAACCCGTTGAATAGGAAGTGATGCAACAAGTGCTAGCTAATTGGAAATTTTAAATAACTCTGATCATATCTTCTTTGGTGAACTCTTAAATTGGGGTATAAATAGATGGCATTACTAAATAAAATAAGCATATACTTCAGATTCATCAGTCAGCATCCGTTAGTGTTGTTTGGTCTGATATTACAATTTTTTTAAAGAAAATCTCTTATGCTAAAATAAGAATTAGAAAAATTATTCAAATTTTAAACAACTGTTTTATATCATATTGTTACAATATCAAATAGCTGTGCTCTTTTTGAATATATTTTAATTTGTAATTTATTTCTGTGAAGGCAAAGCTGAATTTTCAGCATCCTTACTCTAGTCTTCCATTTCATCTACCTGACATATATAATGTTCATGTTTACCTCATTCATAATGGAGTCTTTGGGGAATTCAATGCATGTTTTAGTGTTTGAAGAAGTGAATCCATGGGGACTGATTGTCTCATAATGTAATTATTCAGTCCCCTTAATACCTTAATTGGTTTAGATCTACATTAAAATTCATGTTGTTTTAATAATGTGCTGCATTTCGATGTGGCGTATACACCATCAGACTTTATTTTCCTTCTCTCTAAGATGTTAATAAGCTTATTAGCCAATGTTTTTAAAGGCAAATCTACTCATCAGAGGAGAGATATCTCTCTCAACCATCCATTTTTCTTGACTTTGCCCTACTTTTTGTGTCTCTAGAGACAATGGAATACAGGTCATTAAGTTTTGAGCTTATCTACATACATAAACTAAACATCGGTTCATCATACAAGTCTACAAATGTCCAGAAATCATGGCTTTTGTTGAGTTTACTCAGCCTCATGTCTCTCCAAACCTTCATGACTTTCTACTCTGGAAGACAAGATATTTTGAAGAATGTTAGAAATGTTTTTGTTGTATGTTCTCCACCTGTGAACAACTCGACCTGCCGTACTCTTGAAAAATTGGTCATTACAGTATGGAATTGAATAATTATTGATTATATATTTTCTTCCAGGTGTTTAAAATGTGTACTTTCGTGTTTTATATTGTGTACTTTTCCAGCTAACCTGCTATCTCACATAATTAAATTATTTCTGAAATAGTTCTGAAAATCAGCTGTGGGCCACTATTACCTAAAACTGTCTCTATTAATGCAGATTTGTTTGGAAAACCTAAAGATTCAAGATTCAACGTGTTTATTGTCATATATACAGACAGAAAGCATGTTTCCCTGTACAATGAGATTCTTACTTTGCCTTCCACAGTAAATGTCACACAAGTAGTAAACTAAAAAAAAAAGAGATAAATATATAAATAATAAGAAGAGCAAATATATAAAAATGTAAAAATGTAAAAGGACAAAGTAGTAAAGTGAGGTAGTGCAGTCCTGATAATGTAAAGTGAGGTAGTGCAGTTCTGATAGTGTAAAGTGTGGTAGTGCAGAATGTAAACAATTGTTCATGTATGTTGTGATTGTAGACTCCTATCCGCTGTTTAGGAGTCTTATGGCAGAGGGAAAGAAAATATACTTTGCATAAAGTATGAGCTGTTATTGATACAGTTCCCGCATGTGCACTGAAATAAATCGGAAATATACACAATATCAACAAACGATGAAGAAACACTTGTTAATGCTGATGGTGAGGAATTACATTTGCAACATATCATAATGTAGTTCAATCTGAGTTGTGAATCAATGAGAATTGTCATGCGCTTCCTTGCGAAGGAGATTCTTGTCGAATAACAAGTTCTTCCAATGGTTGCTCAGATTGGGAGCTCAAGCTCAGATTAATATGGTAAAATCAATGTCTTTGATACTGTCTTTGCTGTGTGTTTAATCTCTGAGCTTTAGGAAACCTCCAGGGAGCTGAAGCTCAGTTATGGTAATGTTATTTAAGATTCCCACAAGCGCTGTAAGTGGTAGACCAATCATAACATTGGGCCGTCTGTCCAATCAGAGGAGAGTAGGCCTGCGGAAAGGAGGGATTTAGAGAGACTGATTCATCCAATGAGTCATTTGATAATCATTGTGGAATGTACATTACGAGAAAATAAAAATGATTTTTGATGCAGATTTTCAAAGATGCATGTAAACCTTGTTGGAGACCTCCAAAACAAAACTTTAAAATAGCACAATAGGGGTAGTTTAAAGCTTTAGCTGTTTCTCCTCATCCTTCTCCAATCTTCAGTTGGTCTGTTGACATCTGTCTTCATATAGGTGTTAAAATGTGTTTAGGAAATTGTTTGGCAGATGCCAAAACTGTGCACCTTCGTGCTGACAGCACTGTGAGTGTCTGGCAGTTCTAGACAGGACGTGGAGTCACCAGAGGAGCTGTATATAATCTACCCAACTCAAAACTCAATGCTAACTCGGCTATGCCTGCAGCTGTGTGACATGCTCAATCCTGTCAAGACGGCACGTCATTCATTGCTGGGCTGCATCACATTGTCTTCTTCTTTTCTCTCATTCTCTCATTAATGCCGTCTTACAGTCGACTTGTGCAACATTGTGTCTGCTTGCATCTCCGTCTTCTTTTTATGGGACAAATTAGAACCCACACATGTGATTAATTGGTTCCACTGGAGCCAAGTAATTATTTACGTTCCCACCCTCTGCATATCTGAGGACTCCATAATATGAAAAACAAAAAACATCTTGACAATCAAGAGTCCGCCTTTTCCCGTACACCCTACCAATTGTGGCACCAGTATCTTTTTCGCTAAAGTTTAATTATACACCAGATATAGTAGTTCTCTTGTTATTATCGTCATGCCATGACAGCATATACTTCTGACCTGATTTACAGTTGCTTACACACTGCTGCTTGGCTTTCTCAGGATGGATGCGTGTCCAATACATCGATTACTAGTTATCCTACTCTTGGCAATCATCATCACTATTTCAATTTAACCATTCACTTCTGTTCGAAAGTTTGGGGTCAGTACGATTTATAAAAAAAATGAATACTAAGTTCTGTCATATCAAATCTAGATGGCACAGGTTGAAAGATCCTTACGTAATCTGCTTGCAATCACATCATTCTCTAAAGGGCACAGCTGATTGGTTCCTGATGTATCAGTAGCCAATGATCTTTGCTCCTCAAACTTCAAATACTGGTCAGTATTTTCTGTAGCAGTTGCATCGCTCTTTCAGAAACCTCTACCTTCCCAAGCTCCATCTGGGTAGTTCTGCTATGAGTGATTCATATACGCTATATTATACAGCAGCAGTACGTCTTAGTTGCTCTCAGCAGCGTGCCATGTATGTACTGGCACTAGCAAGTTCCATACTTGCTCTGCTGCAGCAGCAATAGCCAACAGCCGCAGAAATAGTAGCAGCAGCACTGTAGCAGATATATTCAGCCAAGACCAAACATACCAATATTATAATACCCATTATGACATAGCCAAACATTCGGAACATTGTCATGACAGAAATACTTAGGTTCAGCAAGGACATATTAAATTTATCATTAGTGAAATATTTTAATGTTAAGAAATGACAACAACAAAAAAACTATTTCAAATTAATGCTGTTATTTTAAATTTATTTAAAAAAAAAAATTATCATGGTTTCCACAAAAAGATTAAGAATCACAACTGTTTTCAACATTGATAATAAGGAGAGAAAAAAAATGTAAGCATCAAATCAGCATATTAGAAGTATTTCTGAAGGATCATGTGAATCTGAAGACTGACAATTCAGCTTGAACATCAATGTAATAAGTAACATTCTAAATATATTCAAATAGAAAACCTTTGTATTAAGATGTATTGTTATTATTTTATTATTAAATTATAATATGCAAATTACATGCAATTTTGCTTATAAAGCTGTTACATGACAATGGGTGGTCTCGACCAATTTATTATAACATGACAAATTACAGTAAAGCCAACGTGGGGACGAAAAACTATCCATCTAGTCCAATGAGCAAGCAAAATAAAAAAGCTTTCTATTGCAGTTATCAATTAATTTTTTTTATTAGCTAATACCCTTCCTTTTTCGTATTTCCAACTAAATGGCAAATCCTGCCCCTAAGTCGACCCAGAATAAACATTGGTGAACCACCTTTATGGTTCACTCATGAGTGTGAACATAAAGGCAGACGGGTTCAGTTGCTGAAGGGCTTCAATATTACAATGGCTACATGCAGCTGCAGATAGTGATAGTGTAATTTGCTGCAGGTTTCGCCCAGCTCTTAGAGGCCAAGCGTGTAATTAAACCTCTAAAAATGTCAAATCTTCTGAGTGACAGGCATTATGGGCCTTATCGCTGCACCTCCAGGGGGGTGTGTATTTGTTTATGCTTTTGGTATATGACGGGTTAATTTGAAGCACATGCTTTTCAGTGGGAGTTATGTGACACCTTAAGCACATACGTAGCAATTGGAATCAACAGCAAGGCATCTAAAATGTCAGTCAGTCTGTATGGTTAAACAGATTTGTACAACTTAGGAAAACATTTGATTTCTTTTGTCATCTCTTTTGAGAGCTTGTAAAGATTTACGTCTTTAAAGGGCTCCTGTGATGTGGGGGAGGCTCACTGCCTGTGTCACGGTCTGGCATTTAAATGACTCCATAAACCAAAGCTTTATAGAGCATGTGTAAAATATTTCAATCCTATCTACTAAAAGTGGTTCATGTTAAGAGTTAGAATCAATAATGTTTTGTATTAAAACAACCTATTTGAATTATATAGGTTGCTCTTTTACACCACATGATATTTAATTATGTTTGCAGTGTTTCATTTAAATGTCAGCTTGTTTTGTCTTACAGGAGAAATAAATGAGCATAAATGAGACAATTGAGATATCTGAGCAACGTTTTTGACATTTTTGAGATCTCTTCTACAACTCATTTGGCAATTGAGTGTCTTTTTCTTAAAATAATAAAGGGCTCAAGCAAATGTCTCCAATCACTCTCAGCTAAATCCCACTGAAACAGTTGAGAAATGAAAATGTAGATAAAAAAATTACTTCAAAGAATATTTTTTAGGGGTGTCAAAGAAAATTTGATATTATTACATTTCATTCTGCTTTTGGAAATCATGAGATTAATCATGGTTCCATTTCAAATAGGAACTCGCAAATAGGAACTCCTAGGACACTATTGGGAAACACCTCAACTTGACTGGTTGTTTGAAGAACATGTTTAACATCACTACTAATAGACATCACTACTAGTGCGATCATGAGATACAAAACCTGAGGTATAAAAAGGGCGCCAAGAGAACGTCATCCTCTTCTTCATCTTCATTAACTGTTTTGTTTGAAGTACGATAGTGATGGCATGTGACAAGCATTTCAGGACGTGTGCTGATCTGTGATTCCTGACACCTGATGACACACACGACTTTTGCTTTGTTTGTTTGAGTGAGGAGCATGCACGGTCAGTCCTTGAGGGGTCTGTTTGCGTGCATTGTGAGTATTTTCCTTTTAGTATTTTCCCTGTTCTCAAGGGACAGACATCTGTACCTCACGGTTGTGGTCCTGCTCACACTGAGGTGCAGTTGAGACTGAGATTGTGGGGGTCTCAAATGGAGCTTGCTGAGGAGTTAAAAGGGTTTAAATCTTGCGCGCTCTATAACAACTGACAACAGTGAGCTGCTGTAGGAAGATGTATTTTCCATTATGTCATCCAATCCTTTCAGACTTGCTGAAAGGCTTGTATCAAGGCAAAGGTCTTTCCCCGGAGGTTTTTACCAAGCTAAGCTGGACCATAGATTTGGCTCTCTGGGAAAATAAACAAACTGACGCTGCGATTGGCAGATCAATGGCGGCAATAGTAGCCAAAGAGAAGCACCTATGGGTGAACCTGGCTAGCATCGGAGAAAGAGGAGGGCTTCCTCCTCAATGCGGCAGTTTCGTCTACCGAATTGCCGAATTTCCATTGAGGTGCTACTCAGCAAGCTCTGCCTTTTTTAAAACCTATATATCACGCCGGTCCAAGTCTACGGCTAAACAGTCGGGGAGTCCTGGCCCATCTCCGATGACCGAAGGGCCAGAGGGCTAGTGTTGCCACATGTGCCCCTCCACCAGGAGCAGTTCATGCAGGAGACACAGGACGAGGAAAAAGAAGCAAGATCTGAGAGAAGTGATTCAAAACATACGTATCCAGCATCCTGGAACTAGTAGAGGTAGATAACATATCCTCTTTCCCTCTAAAACTCATTACATCTACCCTTTCTTGCTCACAACATCAGGGCCTGGGGCTGGACCTACCTATGATGTTTATTGTGCTTATTGAGCTAGAACATGCTCAGTTCTGATGGACCGTTCTATGTTATGGTCAATGTACAGGACTCAAATCTGGAAGGCTTTGTGTAAACAGCCTCCTTTCTGGACCTCTGCTACTAGAGGGTAGATACGAGCGAACCTTACTCAGCAAAGCAAAGTGAAAAATCTGGTAAACTGTGATCCATTCAGAGGATCAGATTCGGAGTGGCCTTAAACTTCAACACTCCCATTACATTTTGGGAGTTGAACTTTTCCTACCTGTTTGGCAAAAGGGAAGACTTTCTTATTCTATAGTCAGGTAGCCCAAATTTCTTTTTTCTTCTTCTTTTTTTGTGTTTCTACCACATAGGCAGTTAGGTTTAATTGAAAACACATTTTGCCAAGGGTTCACTACCTCTTTAAAATGACTCCAAAGTAGCCCTATAGTGATTATGTGAAAGTCGACCTTGACCTTGCTTTGTTGTTTCAAGGCACAGGTTAAATGCATCTTAACAAATACCTTTTGTTTCAGTGAGCCTCAGGCTCTTCTTCATGCCTTTAAAAATGCTTCTTCTTGTGTTTCAATGACCTTGTGATTACAGGTTGGCTCAGGGGCCATTACTCTTGAAGAGAGCCACATAACTATAGAGCCTCAGCTTACTTTCAGCATCAGGAAAGTTTTGTCTCTTATATATCCAAGGATAGTCAGATAGTCAGTGCTAGTTCCATCAGAATCCATGTAGAGAAACAGACAGTTAAAAATAAAGGCTGGATACCTTGGGAGAGTCAGGGTGTGACGGGCTGAAATTGCTGGGTATGCTGTCCCAGATTTAAATCTGACTTTGTATGTGGCCAGCCAGCCCAAAACTACTCTTTAACAGCTCCAAAGCTATTGCACTGAACATAACCCTCAATATGTCAGTCTTTAAGTAGTATTGTTTTCGTAACTAGCCTGCAATTGTGGCAGCTTACCACCAGCAAGTTGAATCCAGTTCTTACCAAACCCTCCATCAATTGTGCCCAGTTGTTGGCTGTCAATCTGTGGGAGAAAGGAACGTGTGTGTGTGTGTGTGTGTGTGTTACTTATTTTCTTTCTCTTTCTCCGCTTAATATTGACTTCAACCGATCAGCGTTTAACATTTTAAGATAAGCGTCTGGCTGTTGTCCGATAGTTGACAGATGTTGTGTGCTCAGATGTGCAATCTGTTAAAATGGTGTTGGTTTAACAGATTGAGAGCGCACTGGACCCAAAAGTAGTATTAGATTTGAGATGGAAATGGTTCTGTCTGACTGAGAAAAAATATCAGTTGAGGATAAAGAGGTTGCTAGCGGAAAATTTCATTCTCGCATTGAAAAGCAGTAAATGTTTACCGACTGACATGCATGCGTTGCACCTGGAAAACGACCGTGATAGTTATTTGTTCAACTAGCAATCACTTTGCTTTTTTGTTTTTTAATCCTCAGCTTTGACTTTTGTTTCTGCTTTGTCAGTAACAGATTCCAGGAGAAAATCACAGAAATTTTAGTTGAACTATTTTCATTCTTTTTCTATAATAACAAATTGGCTGTCTGTGCAGTATAGCCATTAAATTCCCAATTTATAAATATTTCTATACGTGTTGCTAAATTTTTTATCAAATGTGGATGGCACTGCATCAAAATTAAATGATTTTTTTTTTTTAAATATGTAATTACTCTATTTATTTATTCCACATAGCAAATATGCATTACTAAAAAATCTTTTTACAACATTTTTTTTTAAATTAAAGAAAGAATAAAAATATTAAGCAAAATATTCTTAAAAAATATGTTTTGTTTCATCATTTTATTTACTGTGTTCACTTTGTTTTAACATGAAATCAATCACTCTTATTGGCCTGCTTAATGTACTTATATTTTTGCTTTTATTATATTTATATATTTTATTATGTGGTAAAATTCATTACTGATTCATTATGAAGTCATAATTCATGCCATTATTCAAGGTAATCGGCTTCAGATATGTATCTACCGTTGTCATAGGTATTATATATATATATATATATATATATATATATATATATATATATATATATATATATATATATATTCAAGTCATATTAGTTTTATTGTGCTTTGGTTTTGTTTTTCCTGTTCCCATTTTCCCTTTGTTCCTGGTCGTTATTAGTTTCCACAGTTACTCATTAGTTCCTAGCCTGTTGATTACTCTATGTATTGAAACCCTTTGTTTCCTCTTTTCATTGTTTTGTGTCGTCTTAAAATGTTATGGGTGTGCTGCCCTTATGATATCCTGTGTGTAACAATTTTGATTTATTGTTAATGACTGTGTTTGTTGAAATTCTTTATTGCCATGTGTTTAATACACTCATCGATAGATTCAGAATTTAAGAATAATACATATTATGAGAGAATTCCACTGGTTAATGTAATTGAAATATATTTAAAAGCAATAAAATATTTTTTGAGATCCTTTGTAGCCGTGCAGCAGGATGTCACTTTTACTTTATATATAATTTCACTTTTACTTTATATATAATTAAAGGTGACTTGACTTTTTTTTTGTTCACTGTATGTTCAGTGCGCTAAAAATGCTTGTTGTTGGAAATGCTTGTTGTTCTTTCCTAAAATTTTGGCCAGAATATGGTATAATGTGGATCAGTATGCTAAGTCATAAGTCTATAATGTTGCATTCACAATGACCAGCTGAGATTAACTCATCATATGACCTGTCTGGATGTCACAACTCATGAATGTACAATTCCTATTACTTAGGCAACCCTTGCAATGATGTCAGTTCTAACACTGATGGCCAATTAGGATATTACTCCAGATGGAGAGGGCTACAGCACGACTGAGCCTTTTTCAATCCTCAAGAGCTTGTATAAAAATGCCTATTCATGCTTTGTGTGTATTGACGCCCGGAGGCAGCCTGATCACGATGACCTGTGCTTTGCCTTTTCTGGACCAGATGCTGCTAATGCCTCCTCAATCCAGTTGCCTCAGGGGTGTTGGTAGAAATATCCATTTTAGTGGAGACGTCAAAGTGAAAGACAGAGATGAGAAAGATTGAAATTGATCTACAGAGGAAATAAATCTGTCTTTGCTGGTTTGTGCTGTCGATCCATAGTTTAGGAAACCTCTATTTCCTGTCTTGTCCCATTATTGTTTTTTCTCAGAGTAAAGAAGATACGTCCTCAGTATGGTAAAATTTGATGGTGCACTTCTTCCAAGTAGGTTTGACCTCCACAATTAAGAGGCATCTATACAAACATGGAGAAGAACACAATATGAATGTAAAGAGAAGACCAGATACTTAGGTCTGCCACACAGAATGCTCATTTAAAGTGTATAATTATGAGCTCTCGCTCGTGGCAATGAAAGATAGCTGTGTTAGTCAGCGACCTTGTGTTTACAGAGTCTATTGAATGAATTTAATGACACCCAGAGTCAGTAATAATGTAAGATTTTTATTTGGTTGACCTTCAAACTGTTTTGAAATCTATTCTTTCATTTTTCGTTTTGATTATGACTATTCATAATACCATAAAGAGATAGTTCACAGAAAAATAGAAAATAGTCATCATTTACTCAACTTCATGTCCTTCTAAACCCATTAAAACTTTCCACATAGTTACATACTGTGAAAAGAATGAAAAATCATACATTTTTCATAAGCACACAGCTATTGATTTTCAATCAGTTATTGTTATTTTTCTATATATTTTTTTGTTTTGTTTGTTTTTATTGAAAAAAAGCTGATACGCAACAAAATATAAATATTAGTTCAAAGATAAATTAAAAATAGAAATGTTGCTTTGGTAATTAACTTAAATGAAAAGTTGAAGTACTAAAATTACTTAAATAATAATAACATAATAAATAAAATAAATAAATAGACAAAAAATGACAAAAGTACATAAGAAAATGAAATATATAAAACTAAAATATGAATAAGTTTTATCATAGTATATATAAACAATACTAATAAAACATTTAAAATTTGTTTTGAATCTAATTTGAACTTTTGAATCCATATAATAAATATGAATGAGGATCAACCTGAAATTTCGGCCATTATTCATTGAATGAGGTCATAGTAGTTAGTCATAGTAGTAATCATGAATTAATCATTCTCTTGAGTCTTTTCACTGATTCAATGATCTGGTTCCTTCAGTTAACAGTGGAGATGGAAATTAGTCTTATTATATCAATGCTGTCATATGGCTTCAGAAGATTTGTAAT
Source organism: Rhodeus uyekii (assembly GCA_037043235.1). Taxonomy (NCBI): domain Eukaryota; kingdom Metazoa; phylum Chordata; class Actinopteri; order Cypriniformes; family Acheilognathidae; genus Rhodeus; species Rhodeus uyekii. The sequence goes on from JAWRVZ010000086.1 coordinate 761,402, forward strand.
ATAGTGCACAAGTCATATGGAATACTGTTTAGATTGCTTTTATGGTGCTTCTGTATACTTTTTGAAGCTTAAAAGCTCTAGTACTCAAACAAGTACATTATTTAAAAATGTTTATTTTGGGTTCTGGAAGGAACAATATCAGACAGTTTTTTTTTATTTGAGTTAGCTAACCCTTTTATTTCTCCATTACATTTGGTTCAAGATAGAACTAGATTTTGTTTTATTGTGGAAGGTAGTCCTATGATTCAGCACTGAATATGGCGGACTGTAAGATGTGGAGGATCTTTTGTTTCTATAGGATATTTTGAGATGATATTTATCACTCTGCTCTCCCATCACTTCTATTGTGTAGGACAGTGTAGCTCATTTAAGCAGGAAGCCACTCTTATTTCCTGCATGACAGACACTGAACCATAACAGGAATATGTCAAGTTGTCATGTGCAGCTATGATTTAATGAAATTCAGTGCTTGTGTCCTGTATGTTTATAACAACCAGCCATTATGTTGTATTGATGGTAATTGGTTAAGCTTTATCATTTTTCTGCTTTCTATTCAAGGAAAGTAGAGAGAACAGGAAATTGGGGACATGGAATCAGGTAATGTTGTGAGTTGAATTCGAACTTACAGTGTCCAAATGCGCACCATAACTCAATGTACCAGGAAGTGTACTGTATGTATAGTGACTGGTAGGCTGTATCTGATCTTTACAAGTTGTTTCTTAGGATGTGTTCACACTTGGCAGGCTTGGTTTTATTAAAAACAAACTCTTGTGTGATTGCTTTGAAATTACAGTTCATTTAAATAAGTGTGAACATTGCCATCCAAACCTTGGTGCTCACCAAACAAGCGGACCAAATCCCACCTTTTTTGCTTTCAAATGAACTTTGGTGCAGACCAAAGACATCGATAAACAAAATAAAAATAGAATGTGATGTCACAAGATGTGACCCTAAATTGGACAGAGTGCTCAAGTTTACCTGGTTCCTCTTGTCATATGAGCTAATACTCATTACAATTCAGTAATCTTCTTACAGAGGATCTTTGTTTGTTTGTGCAATGGAGGAATTCCTGGCACTGTTTTGATTCCTTAATACATCTAAGCTCTCAGTTCTCAGTTGGTAAATATACCATCAAATGTACACACATACAAGTGCATTTAGCCCAGCACACAGCATTGTTTTGAAAAAAACAATGTAAGTTCCATCTGAAAATATACGTTATAAAAGCTTTCTAATGAGGTTGTGACCTTGTGATTATACCTTATAGTGTGGATGCTAAGTGAACAAGGACTAAATGTATCATTTGCTTTTTTGGTCGTGACAAATCAAACGTCACAAATCAACTGTTGAGTAAGTCATCCACAATAATGAGATTCTTATTTCTCCTTTGTTTTTGTTTTTTTGTGTCTTTTTCTACTTGTATGAGGGAGTGGGATAGCGTTTAAGCACTATAATGAGTAACGTTTTCGTCAGTAACATTTAAAAGAAATTAAGGGTTTTGCAATTATTTACACAGTAATCATTTGTCATTCAAACAAAGAAAGAAATACATCTATAAACCAATTTCTTATGTATTGTATTTTGGCATGAAAAATATATTGTGTGCGTGTCCATGTCCTTGAATTGTTCATAAGAGAAAATCAGAAAAAAAGGTCTGTCCAGTAGAAAGCGGTGGCTCCACTCTGCCCAGCATTTACTAAGAGGAAACTATGTGTGCATTCAACAAGACAAAACCTTGTTTCCACGCACTACAGACATGAGACTCCAGACCCATCAACAAGCCTTTCAGATCTGCAGTGTGTCTTTTACTGAGTCCCTGTGGTCCCTGCTGATGAGAGAAACTTTGGCGTAATCGAATTTAGTACTGCCCTTTGCAGAGACTGGCTCCATTTCATCTGTACTGTCATAGTGTTGAAAGGAAAGGTAAGATGGAGGGATTTTTGATTGACAGGCTATGGCTCTACAGTGGTACAAGTGCTTGACTTTGAGGTGCTGCAAAGTCCATCCAGCAGACCTGCAATCGGAGCCAACAAAACAAGGACTCCCATGATTTAATTTAATTTAATTTTGTCATAACATTCTTATCCTCATGTCCTTCCAAAACAATAAAAATGACTACATTTTAATTGCAATTAAAATTAAAATAGAAATTATATATATAACGATAATATCTAATAGACTAAAAAAACACTGGGACAGTAACATTTCCAGATGCAAACCCTGTATTGCATATTTGGTCCCATATTAAACTCCTGGGAGACATTTTTCAACTACTGTACTCATAAACTGTTTGAAGCCATCAACACTGAGTGGAACAACTAACTCTTTTCCCTGTAAAAAGCTATTTGTGCAATTCTTGGAGTGTATAACTGTCCATGATTCACTCTAAAAGGATAGTTCCTCCAAAAAGGAAAATTCATCATTTACACTCCCTGGTGTAGTTCTAATGCAGTATGGCATTCTTTCTTTCGTACCACAAGTATTTAATACTCCCTGAACTCGTCAATATAATATCTGTGAATGGTCACCAAGATCTGTATTTAAAAACAATGATGCAAAAGTATCACAGAATGTTCGTATTTGATCACATGTGCCATATATTCCAATTATACAGAGAGTATACGATAAGGTTTATTTAAAGAAAATTTTGACATATGGCCCATATTTTTTTGTGCACAACTGCAAGTTTATGAGATACAATTGACGCCACAGTTCACCCAGACCCATCCAGAAAATGCACAAGTTTTGAGTAATCAAGATCAATAAAAACGTGACATGAAATACAATAGCAAGGAATTTTACAAAAAATCTGCAGACTAGAACTCAGATTGAATCTCCTGAATGGGCAGTCATGCACACAATACCAAGGTTAGAATTTTCATTAAATAAAGAATTTTCGGTTTGTTTTTCATCAGACACAATTGTATATCCCAAAACACTTGGAAAACATGTTTTGTATGGTACCATTCTGTGATACCTTTGTGTCTTTCTTTAAAAGCTTGATGCTGGTTGCTATTCAGTCATTACAGCATATAGATGAGTGCAGGCAGGACGTTTAAAAAATATATGTTTTTTTTCTGAAACTAAAACAATGAATGAATTATGACTTTTAATATTAAGTTATTAAGTCATTTTGCCAATAACTTCTCGGTTACATATGTAACCATAGATCTCTGATGAGGGAATGAGACGCTGCGTCAAGCGCTATGGGAATGTTTCTACGTGATTACATCATGAAGCACATGTTTCATCGAATCAATCATGTGAAGGGACGTCAGAGGCGGGTGATGTCATGAACCAGGAAACTATAAAGGCATGTCATGCCAAATGGTCGGCAGCTTTGAAGTGTCTGAAGTAGACTTTACTAGCAGGAATGTCAATGGTACGGTCAACCCGGTCGACTCATAAGCTAGTGAAAAAGCCTCAACTATTCACTTGCTGATTCTCTGCTTGGACACCGGGACCCTATTTTATAGGACCCAAACACCCAGCTGTTCAGAACTTCACCACAGTCTGTGGACCTAAGTGTCCAATGCTGTGAAAGGGCAAGCAGAATAGCTCAGTGTGCCACAGAGGAAACAAGTTACCAGTGGGTTTCTCACCTGTCATTCCACTCAAAGGTATGAAGAAGCAACTAAGGCCACCACATACACCTTTAAGGTGGATGGGGATAATCCAGCAGTGAGTCATTCTTGCAGGAACTCCAGCACTGTACCAACCCGGCAGTTGACTGGGTCCAGCAGTCAATCACTGCATCATGAAGTGGATAATCTCTTACTTCAAGGAATAGTCTCCTCGTGACGGGAGCTCTGGAGTAGAGAATGATCTCAATAACCTCGGTTGAGAGACCAGAGTTACGAGCTGGGCCCCCCTCAGAGGCCAAGCCCACAATCAGAATTCAGAGGAAAGCCTTCAAGGAGGGACACTAGGTCTGGAGACCACCTCTGACCGGTACAGTGGAGCAATCAAGGTGAGACGGACCCTGTTCAGACAAACTCTCTCCAGACCTCCTGGGAGGAGAGCAATCGGGAAACAATGTACAGACGAAGCCTTAGCAAAATCTGAACCATATCATCCAATCCAATCCAGGATGTGAGAGAGAACCAGAGTGGACACCGAGATGTCTCTTGAGACCCAAACAGATCCACCTGCCTGGCCAAACATATTTGCTCCACCACCTGGAGTGGAGTCTCCATTCTGCAAGCCTCAACCCCTGCTTTGGCAGGATGTCTTCTCCCTGGCATGGTGGGAGCTCTGGAGGGGAGAATGGTTTTAACCTCAGTTGTGAAACCACAGTTATGAGCTGGACCTCATCAGAGACCAAGCCAACAGCTCCAACTGTTCCGAGAGTGCATTATTCCTCCCCTTGCCTTGGACAACATGTTCCTCCTGATCAGGATCTCAAAGGAGAGCTGTCGAGGAGGAACACTAGGTCCTGAAACCTCTTCTGCCTGGTACAGTGGAACAATCAAGGTGATACGGAACCCTGTCCCACTGAACTCTCTCCAGAACTCCTGGGAGCAGAGCAATCAGGGGAATGTGTGCAGACAAAGCCTCGGCCAAATCTGTACCATATTTCAGGTCTCAGCCCCTGCCTCAACAGGATGTCTGCTGCCTGGCTTTGGTACGTAGGGATGTTACCTTGAGACTACAGGGGAATTTGGTGCGCCAGTTGAAACTGGATGCGAGCGCACCACCCTTGGTAATTATGTAGGTGACCACTGATGTGTTGTCTTACTGGACAAGTACAAGGTGGGACCTGAGCTAAGCATCCTGGGACGTGAGTGACTGGCCTTACTATATCTATTATATCCTTTAGGACTGATTCGATCAAATCACGCCTGAAAAAGTGGTCCTCAGAACTGGAGAAAGCACACATGCATTCTACGCGTTCAGCCTTAACCTCAACATTTCCACGTAAGCGAGAACAACATCTCGATGTCAAACCGCTAACTGATTAGACTTAGCTAAGATCAACAGATTGCAATGTAGTTCAGTACATGAATGCCTTGAAGACCTGTGTATCCCTACCCTATACCTATAACGGGGGCAGGGATGAACACAAGGCCTGAAATGTTCTTGTCCATTTTCATGCAAAATCTTGCAATTAAGGAGAGTTTAGGACGGAGAGCTTGAGTCCCCACGTCGTCCCAGGAGCACGCCCTCAAACTCTCCCTCCCACACGATCCTTCCTTGGTCCAATACCACTGCCTTGGGCAGCTGCTAGCGAATCTTCGCTTGCCCGTGCTGCCCAACCTTCTCAGCACCACAATCCCTCCCAGCAACAAGGGCTCTCCGACAGCGTGTCCCTCCTTCCTCCCGGGTTTCGGCATCAATGTAGCAAGTTCCTTTTGCAGCAAACAATCAATAGACTTTTAATATGACACAAAAATAAATACAAGATAAAAGCCTCACCCAACAATATTAAGAATCTGTGTTCAAAAACATGCAATTAAATCATGTTTTGTGTGGTTTAGATCTGTGGTATATTTTATACTCTCACACACACACACACACACACACAATTGGTTCAATTACACATGTGCTTTATGACGCAATCACACAGAAACATTCCCAAAGTGCTTGATACAGCGCAAGTTCCCTTGAAAGATAACTATATCCTTTTAATATCCATCAATTTATAGAATTCATTATTTATAGAATGTTCTTAAAGGTCAAATATCAGACCACTGCCTGATTTCTTACTCTTCAGCCTATGAAACTAAAAACTGAGACTCTAAACACACTATGTTTCTCAGGAGTGCAAAACTACATTGAGTTTTCTGGCTGTATGTGAGCAGTGTGAGGGCCCCTGTGAAGCATGTTTACTATGTTCACTGATAGTGTAGGCCACTTCAGAGGAGCCAGAGTGCAGCTCCCTGTCCCTGTGTCAAAGGTCAAAGATGAGAGTGCAGGAGGTTGGGGAGATGAATGTAATGACCTCAACAGCTGCATATTCTTTATCTGGCTACATTCTGTGCCTGGCACTCTTTTACTACAGTATGAAATGTTCATTTATTCTCAGTACAGTGGAGTTCACTCATCTCAAGTCATGAGATAACCAATCCTATCCAATAATATTAGCCAATCCTATTATGTCGAAGTGGAACTGCCAAACTCCCTATTTGTCTTAGTATTTTCGATTATTTAATGTCGATTCGTTAATGTCGCCGAAATCTCATATCTCGAGCACGAAAGAGGGACAAAGTCGCCACTTTACATGGTTATTTCGCGACTAATTAGCGTACCTTGTTCACTGCGCATGCGCTGAGTTTGCCTTGCACGTGGATTGCGGTCCGCTCACAGTTCACTTCCTGTCGTTGATCTCGTCTGAGGGATAACACTCTGTAGCATCCCGCACGTTTTTTTTTTGTGATTTTGTGAGCAATCTTTGTGTTTGCATTGTTGGAGAATATAATTAAAGGTCTGTATCAAGAGTCGAAGGTGTTTTTTTATTGTGGTGGTTTTGCATATGCCTTTTGTTGTTATCAAACATATACACAGTACAGTGTATGTACATTTTATTAGATGAATGCCGATCGCTTCATCAAACAAATCGTGGCAACACTGTTGTGTAAAAAGACACCAAAAACTCGAGCATGTACATTCTCATTTAATAACTCACATCATGTACATTTCTTTTTTTTTTCTTGCGAGGGTTGTCATCTTTGGCGCTCTGACAGCTGATAGCTGGCTGCGTTTCCTCTGTCACTCTGACAGCTGGAGCTGATAGGCTGTCTGACCTGTCAATCATGCAAGAAGACGTGATTGGCTTTGCTGCCATGAGGTCGGGCTCTTCTCATCCGACGTGTCTTAAAAGGGCGAGCAGCTGCTGCACAGCGATAGAGAATGCCTTGTCTTTTTCTTCTGATTCTGACTTGTGTTGGTTTTTTTATTGTGTGAATTTCGCGCACAAGCACTGTGTACTGAGCCTGAGCAGTTATGGTTAATTGAAGTCATGAGAGCAACATTTGAAATTAGAAATGTGATCTTGCACAAAAAAGTTCATCAATCTATGGGTGCGGGTAATGCCAACGATTTTTTACACAAAACCCAAAACCCGCTGGCTATGTGAGCGTGCGGATTATCTGCTTCTGCAGGTTATGTTTGGGAAAATATATGTTAATAAATGTAATATATTAGATATGGGTTATCTCGATGCCTTTTTGCAACCCCCGAGGCCTTCGACATAACCGAACTCCACTGTATAGAATTGCATAACATGAAATGTACAATGAACTTTATATAATGAGGGCCACATAATATGTAATAAAAAATACATTAAACATATTTAAAATAATATGTAAATGTATTTAATTATATGAGGTATAGGTTATTTAGGTACAGTATATACAACAATTTATATATATATTTGTTTTTCTTTTTATCACTTACAGTACATTTTCCCTAAACAGTGCATTATGTGCTAAATCATAGACATAATGTCAATGACAGTCACCTTTCCCAGGTAATTTGCATTACATTTGTTCACAATAATAATAATAATAAATGTTTTTTTTTATATATATATTTAGAAACAATTATCAGTAATTAATAAAGTAATGTACTGTTGAATTCATCCATAAGAAGGTAAGACAATGCCTTGGTCTTAGGAAATGTAGAAATTTTAAAATTAACGCACATATTTTAACCAAGTGTTTGAGAACTTTGTTTTTTTTATTCTATGGAAATCTACCAATTAAGCAAAAGAACGTTTTTTATGGAAAAAAGTAGCAATTGCAAAATTTAAAGATCTTACTCATTCACACTGCTTTTGAAACCCTCCCATCTTGACATAGACTCAAAATTGAATATGACTAGAATAAAATATACAGTATTAGCCAGTCATTATCATCAGGTTCTGACTTTAAATAATGTTTTTTTATGACTTATTAATGAAGATTATGAGAGTTATTATAAAGTTTTACCAGCAAAATCAATCAAACACACTCTTTCTCTCATTTTCTCTGCAGATTTCCGTGGCAGATGCCCACCACCCTATGCCCCTGCCCCAGCAGTACTGAGAAGAGTCCCGTGGACCCCCATGGCTCCCCCCGTGGAGGGAACACCCCTGGCCCGCTGCCTAGTCCTGCTGCACAGCCTTCTGCTGCTGTTGCCCAGAGGAGTGCCCTGCCGGGGGGCCACACGGGCCCCGGAGTCCCCCTGCCACAGAGCTGAACACCCACTCATCTCTCACACAGGTCAGCATTTCTATCCCTCACAACACAGCAAGATAGCAAGTTACAACGAGAACTCTCTTCTTTATTTGGCATGTTAATTAATGGTGCTTGCTGAGATATGCACCACTATTACTATCTGCTTTGTTAAGCTGTGATGTATCGAAAACCGTTTCCGGGTCCAATAACTTGCTCTGTTTCAAGTAAAAATACCATCTCAACATCTGTTTTTGAGCATTTTGTATGTATAGCACACCTTTAGGCCAAGCATTTAAAAACTCTGTATAATACAGTCACCACACTTCTGAATACCAATAATGTAATGATTTAGTCAAGATGAATCACGTCTAACCAAGAGAAATTGGGGTGTGGAGATAAAGGTTAGGATTAAGAATTTTTGGTAGTAGACACACACGGCCTATATATATATATATATATATATATATATATATATTGGTTTCTTTTTCAAGATTTTCACATTCTATGCAGATTTCAAATCCTGAAAATATGTATATATTTAAAAGCATATCCCAAAATAATCATATTCTTTTATATGTTTTTTTAATTAAACATTCATGGGTATGTGCATTTATGTATATTATTATAAAAATATTATAAAGGTTTATGTATAGTATTACCGTATTTTCCGCACTATAAGGCGCACCCAAAAGACGCGATTTTGTTCAAAAATCAGACGTGCACCTTATAGTCCGGTGCGCCTTATCTATGGACTGAGTTCCAAAACCTATAAAATTGTTTATGGGTGATTTTGATAAGCGCTCAGTTTGATTGACTGTCGGACCATTTCACACTGACACAGTGATAAACCAATCACAGAACATTATGTAATACCATATGCTTACCTCCTGAAATCTGACTCCCTGTCACTCTGCGCTTCCTGGAGCATATTCCCTTATCAATCCATGTTTTCACACAGCAAACACCCAGAACTCGCAAGCGGGGTAAAGTTAGTTTTGTTTTTTTATATTCCTCAGACATTCAGCATAAAATGGCAATAACTCTAAAAGGACTCACTCAAAAAAAAATCTTAACAATGTATACTGTTGTTTCACAAGCTTATTTTTCATTATTTCCGCTAGATATAATGAGCAAAGAGCCGTAAAACCCGTCTATATGTGAGTTTCACCTGAAAAGCTCGTCTCTTTGCCGAGATGTGAGTAAGGGACCGTGGGAAAAGTGCAATTTCCTTATGGAGAAAGCTATTGGTAAAAGAAAGGTAAATGTGGACATGCAATTCACTTTTTGAAAAGACAGGTTTAAACGTTGTCCACTGTGTCCCTTTAATGAATGCCACTGGTCTCATGTCTACACACACTTAAATTATAGCAGAAATCGAAAAGAACTTGCACTTTTCCCACGGTCCCTTACGCACAGCTCATCAAAGAGCAAGCTTTCCCGGCGAAACTCGCATTCAGACGGGCTTTACGGCTCAGTGCTCGTTATATACAGCCAAAAAATGAAATGGAAGCTTGTGAAACATTAAGATATATTTCTTTTTTGTGATAAGGTTGTTAAGATTTTTTTTTGTGTGAGTCGTTTTGGAGTTATTGCCATTTATCGTTGAATGTGTGACATATCGAAAACAAAACTAACTTTACCCCGCTGAACGAGCACAGGTTTTGAGTACTTAAATTAATACAAAGAAAACAAAATAATGTGTATAAAGGATGTGAGATGGATTGAAACTGTAAACTTCCTGAGCTTTGTCAGGATGAGAGATAAAGACACCAGCAAAACTGTTGATTTTCTTGAATAGCAGGAACTAAGCATTACTGAACTTAGCTTTCGTTTTTTTTTTACTTTTCTATTTTATATCATTGTTTTATTTTTTTCGATTTGTATTCTTTATTTTTGATCACTTTTCATGCTTTTTTCGTTTAGTAAAAACTGTAATTTTCTTGAATAGCAGGAACTAAGCATAACTGAACTTAGCTTTAGTTTTTTTTACTTTTCTATTTTATATCATTGTTTTAATTTTTTTCGATTTGTATTCTTAATTTTTGATCACTTTTCATGCTTTTTTCGTTTAGTAAAAACTGTAATTTTCTTGAATAGCAGGAACTAAGCATAACTGAACTTAGCTTTCGTTTTTTTTCTATTTTATTTAATTGTTTTGATTTTTTTCGATTTGTATTCTTTATTTTTGATCACTTTTCATGCTTTTTTCGTTTAATAAAAACTGTAATTTTCTTGAATAGCAGGAACTAAGCATAACTGAACTTAGCTTTCTTTTTTTCTATTTTATATCATTGTTTTGATTTTTTCGATTTGTATTCTTTATTTTTGATCACTTTTCATGCTTTTTTTCGTTTAATAAAAACTGTAATTTTCTTGAATAGCAGGAACTAAGCATAAGTGAACTTAGCTTTCGTTTTTTTTTTTAACTTTTCTATTTTATATTGTTGTTTTGATTTTTTTCGATTTGTATTTGTTACTTTTGATCACTTTCCTTACCTTTTTTCGCCTGATTACCCTAACTTTCACTTTCACTTGGCGCAGACCTTTTGACGAAATATCTGTGGAGGGACATCTGCTTCTCCTTTATCCACAACAACAGAAGTCTCTCCATCTCATCATTTATATTCGAACACAACTTCAATATAATCCTCACGCCCTTGGAAGGATTTACATTCTTGATAACATCCTTCTGCTTTAGGATGGTACATATCGTGGATGTACTGCGATCATAAGTGCGTGCTAGATCTCTCACGCGGCACCGCGCTCATATTTATCCACAATTTCATGCTTCATTTCCATTGTCATCATGCGTTTCTTCTTTTCACTACCATCCTTACTACTTACTTTCTTAGAATTCGTCGCTATTATGAAGAATAATGCACAAAATAGAGAGAAAAATATCTACCGTATTCGTGGATGAATCGTACAAGTCAGTGAACACATGAAGTGAACGAGTGTCTGCGTCGGCCTCAGTACTCTAATATTTACTCCTATATAGAAGCAAAAATCTGCCCGAAGGCTTGCTCATATCTTGGAATACTCATATGTAGAGTCGCTCTACAGGAAAGCTGCATCTTCCAGGTGCTCCACACTGCCATGTGCTTCTGTCTAATCACTACACCAGGAAAATTGCCAAGCTGTTCAATTCAGACACAGAAGATGATGACTTTGATTGATTAAAACAATGTGAGTGTATTGTTATACAGTAGAATAAAGTTCAGTAAAACTTTTTGTAGACCATATGTTTTACCTTGCGCCTTATAATGCGGTGTGCCTTGTGTACGGACTAAGTACAAAAATAGAGCGGCAGATGTGACTGCGCCTTATAATCCGGTGCACCTTATGGTGCGGAAAATACGGTAGTGTGAAAGTCAACTTAAAAATTAATTTATTTGTCATTTTTATATAAATACATTATTATGTAAATATAAAAGTTACATACATATTTTATAAAATAATAAATATATCATAATGGCATTATATTGCATATATATATCTTAAGCGGAAAAAAATAATGTTATACATAGGTATATATATATATATATATATATATATATATATATATATATATATATATATATATATATATATGTATAACATTATTTTTTTCCGCTTAAGTCTATTTGTTTGGAATGTGTGATGGAATAGATTAAACAAGCAGTAATATATAAGTTTTGGGTCATGTGTTACTGGTCCTGTAGAAAACCACTCCGAGCGGAATTTTAACCAATGTCTTCAGAATGGGAAGCGGGCAGCACTGTCAAGGACGATAAAGACCTCTAGCTTCAGTCACTAGCGTGCCTCTTGAGGGAGTGAGGTTTACACACACAACTCTTAGTAGCTTGCCTCTGTTATATTTGTGAGTAGTCCTTGAGACATGCTTTCTGAATGACTATAGCACTAAATCCATTTTCCCTAAACAGTGTGTTTTGGGCCAAATCATAGAGACTTAATTGCATTGACAAACTCAGTCACCTTCCCTCTAGCTTAAATTACAGGATTCTTTTCCTGGGTAGCGTGTTTTATAATCAATGTAAATTTAGCAGGCGGATTTCAGTAAGTAATTGGGGAGCTGAATGTCAAAACCAAAGGGGGGTCTCTTGGGGCTAACGGAGTGGAAAGGCAAGGTCAATGTTTTAGCTTAGTGATCAGCTCTGACTGTAAGTGAACTCATCGAGAACGAAGCCATCAGTAAGCATGACCTAGTGACTAGTAACACAAACTAGTAGCAATTTTTTAAGATGTGTCCATCTGCTTTTTTACAATTTGTGTTACAGAATGAGTGTGAGTGTCAATCTATAACACCATCTCACACACACAAACGCAAAAACACAGAGCTTTTAATTAGCACCCTGTTCATTAAATATGGACTGTGAATGCAGTGGTAATGGCATTTATACCCAGCAGCGACAGGGAGTTCTGTTTCAGACACACACACACGCACACACACACACTGTTCCAAATTCCAAACCCATAATGGTCCATTGGCACCGTTCTGAAAATGCAATTCTTACGGTAGCTTAAATAATATCTGTTCTCCCTGTTTGACTGAGCTTTTGAATCAAAGCTTTCAGATCACTGAACGAGCCCCAGTATACACATTTAGCAGCCACCCCGCTACAAAACCAAATACCTGCACGCCAGCTTTCACAAACAAACCCCTTCTTCAGTACCAACATTTATTCAAAGAGCACTGGGATCTGTGGGCACTGACTTTTTCTGGTTTTCTCTTATGTGTTTGTTGAACTGCTCCACTAAGACTTCTAAAATAAGCCTTGAACTCCTTATGCCCTTTATGGCCTGAGTTCTCATGTGGAGTTCAGATATGCTGTGTATTTTGTAGAAGCTCTTGTATGTAGTAATAAATCCATTGAATTGAGGCGAAGAATTACCAAATAACTCCAGCAGTACATATATATATACCTGGACTCCTGAGCTCCCAGTACCATCTTGGAGACCACCCTGACTGATACCTGGTGATTCCCTCATTCCACCCTTGTGTTTTTAAACCCTGTGTTTCCTGCAGTCCCTGTTGAGAGCTGTCAGTTTATGTTTGTGTTTTCAGTCTCTGTATTTGTCACTAACTGCCTTTTTTTTCTTCTTTTTTTTTGCATATTTAAAATATTTTTGATTAAGTTTATAATTTAAAGCAGTGGTCCCCAACCTTTTTTGTGCCGCAGACCGGTAAACATGTGATAATTTTGCCGCGGACCGGTCGAGTTTGTTAACGGGGGTGCGTGCGAGATTGTTTAAGCACACCTCCTCACCGCCAAAGCTGCAGCGTCATTCGTTCCGCGGCCCGGTACCATTTCGTGTATCGGGGGTTGGGGACCACTATTTAAAGTATATCCCTACAAACCATGACAATATATAATATACAGTACTGTGCAAAAGTATTTGCACCCCTAAAAAGGACTTTAAGAGGAACAGTTATTTCTATATTTTGCTGTAGTGTGTCAGTAGGAAATATTAGTTTACATTTCAAAGCATTCCATTTGGCATTAATTGTAATAATTCAGTGAGATTTTTGTATGCAACAGTACAACTAACTGAGAGGGCCTCTGAAATTTCTGTTTTTGCTACGCCTGATGCATTCCTTCAATAGAGAGTGATGGCATTTGGATTATGTAACGCTGGTGCAAAATTTCAGCGTTTAATGTCAAGAGTATTACTTAATGTTTCTAATTGTGATGCTTACCTTGATGATGTGATCTGTTATTCAAATTTATGGGATAGAAACTTTGTCTTTGCACGCTTTAAATCAATCTCACATTAAATTTGGCAAAACGTGAGTTTGCTTGTGCAATTGTAACCGAGGAAAGGTGGTTCAGAGGAGGTAAAGTTCGAACACTTATCTCAAAAGTTCATGTTATTTTGGATTTTCCTGTGCCTACGAGGAAGAGAGAGCTTAGACGATTTTTAGGTGTGACTGGTTACTATAGAAACTTCATTTAAAATTTTTTAGATGTGGCTAATCCTCTTACAGGTTTGCTCCGTAAAGGGATTTCTTTGGAGTGGACACTGGAATGTCAGTTTACTTTTGAAGCGTTGAAAACTCTGTTGTGTATTGGACCTGTACTATCTGCTGCTCATTTCGACAGAAATGTCAAGTACTGTTGTCGTTTTAATTCAGACCGATGATGTTGGAATAGAACCCCTTGTTAGTTTCATTTCCAAGAAATTCCGTGAACATCAACTATATTAAAGGAAGAAAAGGAAGCTCTTGCGTTATTACTTGCCATTCAACATTTTGAAGTATACATTGAGTCCAGTGCACAAACAATTACTGTGTATACAGACAACAGTCATTTAGTTTTTCTTGAGTGCATGTCAAATGCAAAAAAAAGGCTCATGCGTTGGCCACTAATTTTTCAAGGTTTTAATTTGAATCTCCAGCATAAAAAAAGTATTGAAAATGTGATTGCTCTCACTCTTTCATGTATATATTCTTAACAGACAATATGGTTTTTATTTTAAAGGTGAGGGTGTTATGTCCTGTGCCTTTTAGAAGTGTGTTTGTGGTCTTTCTGAGTGTGTCTGTTGCAGGAGAATGTGTGTCCTGCACTCAAGCCAGGAGAGATCCTGATTGGTATGTTTTTGATTGGTCTGGCCCTGATTCTGGTGAAAAGGACCACTCCAAAAACAAATGCATACCATTTGTTTTGTTCTGTCCTGGTTTCCCCATGTGATTGTGTTCATTGTAAGACTTGCTTTTGTTTCCTTTGACATACAAATCGTTAATTCTTAGTATTACTTTTGCCTTCAGTTATATTGTGTACATTTTATTTGCAAATACTCCGTTTAAAGAAAGTTGGCAGTGTGATGGAATTTATTTGTCATACATTGTTTGTTTAATGTTTTGAGTTAAGGGAGTTTTGTTTCTTTAAGGAATTTAGAGGATACTAAAGTTTTGTTATTTTGGCCTTGTCAAGTCCTGAAAGTTTAAAGTCCATACTTTGTCTAATTTACATTTATCTCATCTCTTGCTTTTTATTTTGTAAGAGATCAAATGCATTGCTGAACAATAATCACTAATATCTATAATATTTGTTCCTATATTTTGTTACAATTTTAAAATAGCTTTTGTACTATAAACATTTGTGCAATAAGTCCTAATGGATTGTATGCAAGGTAAAAAAAAAAAAGAAAACAAGATCTCAGAATAAGTAAGAAAATATACCTGTCATACTGTTTGTTGCTCAGGGAAGAAGGAGGCAGGAACTGGTGAACATTTAACAATTTTATCGTTTATATCGTCATATCGTTTATTTAAAAAAATATCAATATATTGTGTTAACTCAATAGCCATAGTACTTTAAAATATTTTATTTATATACTCATTTTAAAATAAATGAATGTGAATGCTAATCAATTTAAATATTTTAAGTATAAGTATTATAATTATAAATATTTTAACTTTTTTATTTCATTTTTAAAAAGTAAAAAAACTAATATAAAATGGGATGTGTATTGTTTATTTTATTTATATTTTATTACTTTAAAATATTTCATTTATGTTAATATAAATATGAAATCCATCAAAATATGTTTTAAAAATAAATAGATTCTGTATTTATTTAATGTTTTTTTGTTTTGTTTACATTTACATTTTCTGATATTTTTGTTTATGACTCTTATGATGAATTTCTTGCAATGTTCTCCATTTGTATTTTGCTTAGGATAAAATTGTTTGCTAATTTAATCATTTCATTTAAATTAGACAAAAATTCAATTTCAATTTTCGGTCTAAATTTTTTCTAGGCAACTTAGAATTCAACATATAAAGGACCATATTCCCACCTTAAACTTATACTTGTTAAATGCCTTATTAAATGCCTATTCTGTTTTTCAAAAAAAAATCTTTGTGAAATAGTTTCCACTCTAATTACAGTCGAACCCAGGCGGTGCTGTGCTTATCTTGACAAAGGCTTTATAGAGAAGAGTGATTGATGGGCCGGTATTTTTTTGTGTGTGTGTTTTTTTAATCAAAACCTTTCAGACTTCGTCAGGCCACCCAGTAAGCCAATTTAAAGTGAATTGAAGGCTGAGTGAAAAATTTTGCTCTCTCCTTAAATTTGCCTTTCTGAATCAAGCCTGCATTTATAGAGGAGACTGTTCCTAGTAACCTCTTTGAAAAAAAAAAGATCAATAAAAAGGGTTGAGTCACAGAGATGCGTGTGTTAATCCAGACCACAAGAAAGACACTGGGGGCATGAGACTGTGTTTTCCTAAATGGAACACCTCTGCTCTCTTCTCCAAAGTGGTATGGTGACACGTTTCTCCATGGACTGCATAATCCTTTCCCGTTTGGAGTCAAAAAATAGGAAAGACACCACGGACAGTGTGCTTTCCACCCTGCAGACTATACAGATTATTATGCGTTCCTTTTAGGTATGCCTGAACTCCAGCATGGCTTCAATGTTAGATTTCTATATAATGCACACTGGTTGACTATAAAGAAATTCCATTATCTCTGCCATGAAGCCGTAGTCCTCTTATCATGAGTTATATTTTGTACAATAATGTTCTTGACAAATGTTTCACATTTATAGTGAGTCAGGTTTGCATTTTTTTTTCACTTCAGAAAGGTTTTCTTTTTTCTTTCTTGGAAAACAATGACAGGTTTAAAAAGCAGATGGTTCCCCACAGGTACAGTACATATCTTTTTATGATCAGTAGGAGTTTTGTCTGCACAGGCTTGTCAAAAGTCTTGCTGCATGGCTTAGTGTAGAAACAAACACTTTCATGTTTGAATTGATCTTATTTTTTGCATTTTTTTTATTTAAGTGAACAGTTTTTAAAGTTTCAGTTAAGCACCAATGGTTTCAAGAAGAACCTTTAACATTTATGGAACCTTTCCATTCTTTGTAGTGGAAAAAGTTTGTTTAGATTATTAAAAATTTCTTCACACATAGAAAAAAGGTTCTTTTTAAGAACTGCACTTAAGTTTTTTTGGAAACATTGTTAACCAATGTTGATAAATTCTTCTTTTTTTCAGTCCCCAAGGCTTTGAGGAGTAAAAGTTTCTCATTTGAAAGTCGGTTTTAACAAAAAATCTGCTAAATTATTAAGTAATATTAAATTGTTAAATGTCAACTTTGGTAACAACACAGACTCTTTGTAAAGTGGTTTTGTCTCATTTTAGTTACAAGTTTGTTTGAACTCCTCCCTGTGTAATTTTGGTTAGATAATTTGTTTAAGAGCAACTTTGTGCCAGAAGACTCCAACATTTACACAGCTGTGGCTTTTCAGATATTCCTTCCTGTACTTAAAGAATCTTTGAAATGAGCAAGCATATTAATGTTTATTAAAAGAAACAGCCCTGGACTGTTCAAGAAAACAGAAATTTATGAGAAAAATGTAGGCAAGAGTTTCTCAGAAACGCTAGAGAACCACATTGAGTGTCTCCACATTCACTTATGAGTTCCACTCTTGTTGGAGTTATAGCTATCCCATAGAGACATGCAAGATTTATGGGGGAACATTGTGGTAACTGATGCTGTGGATCTTTGGGGAATTCTGACTTCCTTATGTATGCTTGAGACACTCTTCTTCAGAAGAAAAACAATGCCACAAGAGTTGGAGAAAGCTTTGTTCTTCAGTAAAGCTTTTCAAATTATTATTGAAATAAAATAATTTTATTTAAGAAATTATGTAGATTGAAATATTATTACAAGTTAAATTAGCTATTTTCTGTTTATATAAATTTCAAAATGTGATTTATTTCTGTCATGGTAAAGCTGAATTTTCAGCATCATTACTCCAATCTTTAGTGTCACATGATTCTTCAGAAATCATTCTAATATGTTATATTAAAAAAAAAAAATTAATGTCAAAGTGACCCTATTTGAAAGGTTCCTAATTTCATATTTTAGGTTTCCTACAATAGGTTTACATATATGCAAGGTAAAAAATAGAATAAAAAACATTAAACATTTTCTATATACAGTAGAACCACGACTTACGAGTCACGACGTAAGAGTTCAACGAACGATAAAAGATTTCGTTGTTTTTTTCCGCCCGAGTAACGACAAAATGATCGAGATGCGAAAAACGAAATCTCGGCCGAGGCGAGTTTTGTTTTGATATTTTTGTTTTGATATTCGCACGCCACTGACTCGGAAACTCGCACCAATCATCCCACTCTCCCATTGGCTGTCTCCCGGCCATTGTTGCTAGATTGGACTGAAGATTTCCAGCCCAACTACAGCTTAAAACCCGCTGGGAACAGCGCCCAATCTGGCAACACTGCTCCCGACTCTGACTCTAGCTTTCGCTGCAGCATCCTGCTCTCCTATTGGTCAGCATCGCTCCCACCAGCCTCTGCGTTGCGGCATTCCTCTCCCATTTCGTCTGTGCTATCTTCACATCCATGGCTAATGACTAGAAAAAAAATTATGATAACTGTGCACAAAATAATGGCGATGCAGCAAGAAAAAATGAAAGGGAAGAAGCAGATGCTCTCAATGGAGACGAAAAGGGAGATAATTGAGAAGTATGAAGCTGGGATGTACTTGTCCGACATAGCGAAATAATATGGTCTTAACCCTTCAACCATAGGGACCATACTGAACAAGCATAGCTTTATTATAAAATTAAATGTGGTGTTTTCGTAGGGCTTGGAACGGATTAGGCAATTTAAATGTAAAAGCCTGACCGACTTACGAAGCCAACCTCGGAACGGGTTATTTTCGTAAGTCGGGGTTTTACTGTATTGGACATAATTTCATTTCTCAAACAGAAGACAGTTTGTTAGTTTGAACAGTTAGTTTGAACATTCAGTCTACATGAGTCTGCTCTGGTCTGATTGGTCAGACAGCCCAGTCTGTTGTGATTGGTCTGCCCGCTTACAGTGGATGCCAGAAATGAAATCCATTTCACCCATTACCCATAACACCAAATCAGAATTTCCGCTCCGGAGGCTTCCTCTGCACTTGTCAACAGTGATAAGAAATGGAACAATGTTTTTGGTTGTTTCTCTCTCAATGTTTCTCTCTATCAATTCCAGTGTGAATCCTCATTCTTTTGAAGTGCATTGCAAGTGGATTTGCAGCATTTGAAATTGTCTCAGTTACATATATAACCTGAAGAGGGAATGAGATGCTGCGTCGAAGCGCTATGGGAATGCTTTGTGTCAGTGTATTGTGAAGTACAATTAAAAATCGAATAGAAGTGGGAACGCCCATCACGGACAAATGACATTATGACCCAGGAAGCTACAAAGACATATCTGAAGCCGGAAAGGGCAGCTCATAAGTATCTGAAGTATGACACCAACAGGCATGCAGGAGGTGTGCCAAGGAGACGCAGCGTCTCGTTCCCTCTTCAGGGAACCAAGGTTACATACGGTAACTGAGACGTTCCCTTTCAAAGGAACTTGTGATGCATCGAAACACTATGTGAACGAGAATGCCCATGCCACCGCAATGACGTTGATTACTAGATCAGCACTTGGTTCCCGGAATGGTGTTACGGTCGAATTGGTAGAACTTAATGAAGGTGTGCAGGGAGGACCAGTCTGCTGCAATACAAGCTTCTGAAATGGACACTCCTGCAGGAGAGCCTTGGAAGCTGCCACACTCTTATCTGAGTGTTTTTGGACAACTAACCTCTTGCTCATACTTTGATAGCTGCTGTTGGTCTATCAGGGGCCACCAAGCAGCCAAACAGTTGATTTAACTTGTGCCACAAGACCTCAGCTCTCTGGATATAAGCATCCAGTGCTCACAATGGACACAGAAGAAGCTTTTGCTCCTGGTCACGGTTAAGAAGGGAGGACAGAACGCCTGCAGTACAAAATGGTGTGCCATGTTAGTGAGCTTGAAGATCTTCTAGCTTATAGGGATGTAAGGGAGAAACAGAGCTTTTAAAGTTAGAAACTTGACTGGAATCTCCTTGATAGGTTCAAATGTGGGCTGGGATAGACCAAGGACAAATTCCAGGCTATTCATTAAGTACTACAAGCCTCATGTAACACTCAAGAGAATGTCAGTCTTCCATCCTTCTTTGGAACAGTGAAGTACTGGCTATAAAACCCGATCTCTTGTCTGGGAGAGGTTCGATGGTCCCTTTCCCCAGCAGAGATTTTAATTTTGCTCCATTATCAGAGCCTGCTTGGGGCCTACCACTGTGGGCAGGACCCCATTGAGCCTGGGCAGGTGAGACCCGTACTGAATAGTCATGGTGTGCAGGACCCAAAAAGAAATATCCGGCAAACATATCAATGCTGCCAGAAATTCTACTAGGGAACCAGACCCTTTCTTGAGCTTTCGCCCTGGGGCCTTGTCTTGCAGAGGACACCTGAAGTGACTGCTCTAAAACCCTCTTCAGAGGGGTTGAGTTTCCCAGAAATGCCAGGATTCTGGACGGCAACTAGGAGACTCGCAGGGGACCATTGCATCCTGACACACAAGAGGTGGCAAGGTTGGCAGGACGATCCATTGAGAGCACCGTGGGAATTAGGCACTGTGTATTGAGGTGTACACTACTTCCCATCAGAGGGGATTACCCTCATAAGTTTGGTGCTGTAGGCATCAGAACCTATGCTTGTAGCCTTCTGAGGGAAAAGGATGGTCTTCAGATTCATTTTATCTCTAGAGGGCTGGGGCTGAGAATTTCTTCCTGTACCCTCGTTTCTCTGAGGGGGTGTTTGTGTAATGGATCTCAGTTTTTGAGTGGCATGGTGTGGGTCTAAGAGGCTTTGACTGGCTTGCAGCCCTAAAGACCTTCTAGAATGCAGCTACTGTATTTTGCAACAGGGATGTCCAAAAGAAGCTTTATTTCTCTTCATTTATAGAGTAGAACCCCCATTCTCATGAGGTCTCCAAAGAGGTTGCCTAGTAGGCTTGCAGCAATGCCGTATGTGGAGATATGTTGCAGCCTGACTCGAGACAAAGTACCTCTAACTGACCTGTTGGGACCAAAAAGGGACGATGAAGAATGTGGAGTGAGCTAGCTTGCAAGTGCCTCCTCCATTTCCTATCCCATAGCTGTACCCCGAGGTTTACCTGGCGACCACTTGAGTCGCAACTCACAAGTTGAACATTGAAGTGAAAAATCTTCATCTCCAGCCTCAATGTTAACAACATCCAGCCCCTCAGAGGTGGAAGTAACCACAGCGCGTGCTTCCAGATCGTGGGAGAGGATATCGGACCTGCTAGGTGAGGGCATAGATTAGGCCAGGCCTGTCTCTAACCCCTCTGAAAGGTCCCTTTGCAAACCCCAGGATGAAAAACGTTGCTGTGCCTCTGCAACAGTGGGACCTGAACCCTGAGGATTGCAAGCTTGGACAATGTTGTTTTCAAACACCATGAGGCGGGGAGCAGAGCATATGCAATGTTACTGCTAGTAATAAACACAGCCAGTGTCCTCAAATGCTGACCGTGCATGCTCCACTCCCAAACAGACAATGCAAAGATTGTGTGTGTGTCTGTCCGTGATGTAGTGAGGGGAGGGAGTGACACACAACTACTCTAAACTGCTGTTAGCTCGCCATAATGTTTTTTTCTAGTATGGTGAGGGATGCCCTGTTCTTTTTAAACTAGCTGGGGATCTTTTTGAAACACATACACACACACTCACAGCACCATTTGACCGTTTTGGACGGCTGAAGACGGCTAAAGCTGCCGCTTTCGGCTTCCGACATGTAGCCTTTGTAGCGTTCAGGGTCATGAAATGGATGTTCACACTTCAATTCAATTTTATTTTGTTTCACGATACATTGACGCAAAGCGTTCTCATAAAGTTTCAACACAGCGTGAGTTCCCTCTTCAGGGAACAGCATCTTCTCGACTTGGCAACATTAACCAAACTCTTCCAATCTCAGCTTTGACTGCAGTGTTTTAGCTATAACTACATTCTTTCATTTAAGAGACTATCATTTATTTGTCATGCGCTTTAATCTTTAAAACTTTGTAGACCTTTTTACTTTCCCAAAGAGCTATATTCCACACAGTATGAAAGGTAATCCACAGAAAAGCATAATAGGGGCACTTTAATGTGAAACTACACTCCAGAGCTGGTAAAAAAGGCAATGACATGTAGCACAACTTAACAAATTATAGTATTACTGGAACTGCTAACCCAGCAGCTATCCCATTACACAGAGGCAGATAGGCAAAAAAAAAATGTTAGAGAGACCAAGATTGAGATTGAGGCTTTGACGCTGAGGCCAGAGGTTAAATATGAAAGGTACCACAGCAAGACCATTTGCTATGCATACCATATACCTGTACATAAACAAACATGAATATACTCTGGTGCCCACTAATTGAATGGGAAATATTTTAAAAAATTCAACGTTTTCTATGTGTGTGTGACTCTAACGTGTCCTCTCTTGTTCTGCAGAAATCGAGCCTTGGATCCATCGGTTCAGAGCTGAGGGCACTGTTGATTATTCACAGCTGACTTTTGACCCAGGCCAGAATGAACTAATCGTGGGCGCAAGGTAATGGCAGTTTCTTCCATCATTGTGTGAAATTTAATTAGGACTCAGTCCGTTTTCTCAGTATTCGAATGATTGTGTTTCGATGTCAGAGGTTCTGACAGTCTGTCTGAAAAGCCATACATTCATATTTTATTATATTTTCTGCAACACTAAATTGACACCTACTGTAAAAAATGTCACAATTGCTAGGTTCCACATGATTAGCCCTGTACCGACACATAATCTGAGTTTTCACAAAACCGCACAATGAAACTTCAAGACTTTTGTGGCAGACAAAGAACAGCATAGATCCTCCTCACCGACAGATACTTTTATATAAAAAAAATTTTTTTTAAATCACACCATGAATGTGAGAATAGGATAGGATTCCCTGTGTCCAGCTCTAATTAATGAGTGTGATGATTTCCACATAGACTTTCACACTGTCCTGCCATACATCTTCAGCCAAATTAATCTCATATTCCTGATCTGTCAGCAGCCTGGATGGTCTCCAAGCAATTATTTTGTGACAACTGCAGAAATGGTTTGATATGAGGCACTGTAACAGTTCATTCACCCACAGGGCCAAGAGCAGTAGAATAATTACATTTTCCTTGAGAAGCAAGGATTACCATTCACTTGACTAGTGATTCATTGTCTTGAACAGATTGGGTTTTTTTTTTTTTGAAAGTAACAGGATGGAAAGTGTTAGTTAGCTCTCAGAACCTTCTCCAAAGTGGAACACATCATTATCAAGTCTGACTCGGCTAAAGAGTTGGGAGTAATGCAGTTGGGATGTTTTTCTCTCTCTCTAAACATCAAAATGTTTTGCTAGTATTACAAAGGAGTGCACATCAGTAGAAATGGCTGAAAACTGAAAAGACTATTTTGACCAGATATATAGTTAGGAAACACTTCTTGAGTTTTTCCCAGATATTCCACTGTGTCCTGATTGTGTTCTCACGATCAGAAAGCTCAGTCATTCAATTGCAGCCAATTATTAGGTCTGTCAATAGATGTATTTTACCATGGATCTGTTTTGGAGACAGCAAACCCCGCTCAAACAAGAAGGATACTAACAAATGATGCTCTTTAGATTGAGGATAAGATCTGTAGTCATACATCGATAGATGTTACCTTTTAATATTAAGTATATACAGTGGTGTGATATAGAGTTTGCCTCCTTCCTGATTTAAAAAAAAAACTGCATGTTTGTCACACTTAAATGTTTGAGATCATCAAACAAATGTAAACATTTGTCACATTGGTTTGTCACATATAAACATTGATTACACAAGTAAACACAAAATGCAGTTTTTAAAAAACAAAATCCAAACCTGTGAAAAAGTATCATTAAGCGTTTTCTAAAGTTTTGGGACTCGGGGCAAACCACAGTGAAAACCATTATCCAGAAATGGTGAAAACATCCAAAGAACTGCAGGCCTCACTTGCCTAAGTTAAGATCAGTGTTCATGAAAAATAATATTAAGGCTATAAATACTAGTTTTTGACAGAAAACATCTTATAACTTTTTGGAAGGTGTGTCCCATTATATTTTGCGTAAAAGTAACACTGCATTCCAGAAAAAGAACGTCATATCAACAGTAAAATATGGTGGTGGTAGTGTGATAGTCTGGGGCTTTTTTGCTGTGATAAATTAATTCCATGAATTCTGCTGTCTCAAAAAGGCAGTTCATGCGCAAAACTCCAATCTGGGTGAATTATAACAGTGCTGCAAAGATGAGTTGGACAAAATTCCTCCACAGCGATGTAAAAAGACTCAAGATATCGCAAACGCTTGATTTCCGTTGTTGCTACTAAAGGTGGCTAAACCAGTTATTAGGTTTATGAGGCAAGCACTTTTTCACACATGGCCTTTTAGGTTTGTATTTTTTTTTCTCCCTTAATAATAACAACCTTCATTTAAAAATGGAATTTTGTGTTTACTTGTGTTATCTTTGACTAATATCTAAATTGGTTTGATGATCTGAAAAAGAAAAAAACAATCAGGAAGGTGGCAAGCTTTTTTCACTCTACTGTAACTTAATTCCCAGCATTCACTGGGAATGCAAATAATTCAAATAATTGAATTAGGTTACAACAACAAAATTTGAATTTCTAGGTAGAATCAGGTAGAAATACCTCCTGCTGTAGGTACTGTAGCACTGCTTACTTTTTACAGTGCTGTTCACTTAATGCTCTAACATTCTGGTTAAATAAACTCTATAAAAAATACTCTATAAAAAAGAAGAAGAAAGAAAACAAATATAATTATATTTTTACATTAATAATGTAATTCATGTTCTTTATTAAAACCAAGTGTACATGTCATCAAATTAGTGTTTTAAGCATTTTTAGATTTATTCCAAAATAATATCTCCAGGCATTTTACATTATTTTACTTTTTTATTTTATTTTTTATAAATGTTAATACATTTAAAATAATTGGTTATCAGGTCAGTGGATCCATACTGACAGTCATTTCCAGCAATTTGTGGAGGTCAATGTTGTTCAAAATTGAGCTGTGAAAAGGAAAATGTAAGTCTTGCCTTGGTTGCATGATGCTTTCGGCTTGACTTGTCCCTGGAGCAGATGGGTTTCAGTGTTCAAGGCCTCAGAAACACTCACAGGCAGGCCTAATGGACTGTGTGAAGGTTCTCCAGCTGAGCTGCTGCTTCATCAAGGTCACTGAACAACAGGTTTCTCGTGAAGATACTCAGCAGCTCAATGAACATTTCTGCCAATTACCAACACCAGACTGAACAAACCTGTCAAAGTACAGAGTCTTTGAAAGCGGAATATTGAGTCCTGCCTTAAGCTTGCTGTTCATGGAATAAAATGTATATTAACTAATCAGATTGTGGAGTTAAGGTTAAAATTAAGGGTATTTTCCTCAAATATCTTGTTCCTCAGTATCTTATGGTTATGGATAAATCATTTTAAATATAGGAATATCGTTCCAGGACCAAAAGAGAATATTGATTCAAAGGATGTTGACCTACTTGACTAGATGGCATTGTGCCAGATGCCCCACAGAACTGCATTCAAATTCAAAAACAAAAGAAATAGCAATTAATAACCTACAATTGTCACAGTTACATTCAGTTAGCTTCTATTTTCATGGACATTTAGTTTGTTTTTGTCAAACGCATGTGTTCCTTTGTTCAGTTTCCCCCCACTCATCAATCACCATGGATACTAATCATCATCTTCACAGCTAGTTGTTATTTCTGTTCATTACTATGTGCATTTAAGTTCTCCACTCTCGCTCAACATTTGTATGTTGTGTCTATGTTCATGTTTATGGTTAGATACACTGTGTTAAGGGCCAGTCACACAGCGAAAACGCATGAATCACGCACGAATTACGCACAGATTTTCGAAACCGCGCACATCCACGTCCGTCCACTGACGCCCCACCTTCATATAACGCATGAACCGCGCACGTATCACATTCATTCCACTGACAATGTGGATTCTGAAAGTGCTTGTACGTGGAACGTTCTCGAAGCGTGCGTGTTTGGACGCGCTCCGTCAGTGATTCATGCGTCAGGTGTGCGTCGAATGTTCGTGGAATACTTTGGTCAATTTCTCGACGCACAAGCACGCAATCTGTGCGTGATTTGTGATTGATTCGTGCGTGATCAGCTGTGTGACTGGCCCTTTACTTGAGTTTGTTTTCATCACCCCTTTTTTATTGAAACCTTTTTTCATTTATATTCTTCATCTGGAAACAGAACCATCAACCAAGATGGATTACCTTCTGAGATTTGCCTTGATGGCTAAAACAAGCCACGATTTTTTTTGTTTTCATGGAGCACGTCTGTCATCTTGCTGTCTCCAGCCCCTTGGACAACGAGACAAAGTCATTGTATTGGATCGGGGCTAACTAACACCATACAGTAGAAATCCCAGACACCTCTAGACTAGACTGGAAGGAGGGAGGGGATCATCAGGTGTCTGGAGAGCGATCTGAAGCCCGAGGAAAAGAGGACAGCGCTGATCCTCGCCAAGGGAAAGGAGACCCATAGTGAGTCTAACCAGGGTTGTGATCTCATAACACCCCATGGTCGAGGGTATCATGGTGGAAATGATGACTGCGGACTGGCTGATGGACTGCAATGCAGAGGTACTGCCTCCCACCCAATCCTGTCTGGTACCATCTGTCTGTTCTGAATCATCGTTGTTTCTATATAGCACTGAGACTGTTTTTGTAACCTGCTGGGAACTCAGCCAGTCCTCCAGCCACGTCTCTTCTGGATACCTGCAGCCTATCGTCTTCCCCTGGGAGCGCCTTGCTGAGCAGGAGGATCCTCTTGTGCAACCAACACCATCTATTGTTAGACGTGTGTTCCTTTGTTCAGTTACCCACCACTCATCAATCACTATGGACACTAATCATAAGTTCTCCATCCTAACCCTCCAGTTGTTGGTTGTGTATATGATCAGTTCGTCACACTGTTAATTTGTTGTCATCTTTGTGGACTACCTGAGTTTGTTTTCTTTAAAATACCTTTTTTGTTTTTTGTAACCTTTTTGGACTCGCCTTCATCTAGTAACAACAATGAGCACAGTATGATCAGAATACTAAGATCAGAAAACCATGGTCATTATAGAAATAATGTCTAGTGGACTGTATAAAGGATCTATTGATAGTGAAAAGCTCAAAAGTCTTGAATGGTAATGCAGTGAAACACAGTCAATAGACATGTCGATTCAGTAAGTGGACCTTAATCACAGTATCCTGACTTATCATGTACTCTCTTATACAATAAGACAGACTGTGCTTTCATGGTGTGTACCATATTGTTTTGTGAAATGTGTTTGTGCTGCCGTCATTCACAGATGAAAGTAAAATCATGTCAGACTGGTATGCGATTTGTAGCTCCATATATAAAATTACATTTGAGATTAGAGTTGGCAGAACACTATATTGCTACGCTACATTGTAAACTCAATCCAAGACATTTGGTGGAACAAATTTAGTTGCTTTTCTGCTTCCCAGAATTAAAATGCGGCCAGCATTTACAATCCTCTGCTGCTCCAAACAAGCATCTTATCCTTAGGCAAGGTCCAACATCGGCTCATTAAAGTGACAGTAGGTTCCACAGTTTGCATGAAAGGTTTTTGAGTCTCACACATTGTTAGCCTTCAGCCAGGTATATGGACCATAATAAAAAACAAACTTGAGCTGTTACGCCATTTTATATTTAAAGTGTATGCGTATAGGGAGCATATTAATGCGATTTATTTAGCAATTAATTTGGCAATTGAGCTCTGAATCATCTGTTTTATTTATAGATTTGTTTATCTCTGAAAAAGTTCAAACCGTTCCTCTCACAACATTGGCCATTGCTATTACACATGGATTCACTCAAAATGGTGCAACCCATAAAATCTTAATTTATAAACGCAATGCCCGCCCAGCCGCTTAGACAACTTGTGTTCTGATTTTACGTGAAATTTATACTTTTTTTGTCTATTTTTTTTCCAGAAATCATCTCTTCAGGCTACATTTAGAGGATCTTTCATTGATCCAGGTGGGTGAAAAAAGAATATATATATGTGTCTTTCTGCCTTTCTTTTCTGTAATTGCTCAGACAGCTGAAACACCCTGGATGAGACTAACAGGTGTTGCTGCCACCATGTGTGAACGCCAGTTACAGTGGCTTCATAAGATTTTCCTATTTTAATGTTGTCAATTCGGCACAATGTGGACGTGACTGGTGTTTGTGCCCTGTTGGCTGGCACCGTCTGTTTAAACCATATGTAAACTTTCCTATTAACAGCTCTTATTTGGATGACCAGATGTCTGTTTGATTTAAATTACATTTTTAATGCTGGCAAACAGTCATGTTCTTTAAGTGTCTTATACTAGCATTATATAGGGCAATAATAATGATGTTCACTAAAACATTATGAAGCTGATTAGTATTAGGGTGTCTAAAGGGGTGTTTTCACCAACTGTTATTAATTGTTGGAAGTTGTTGTGTCTCCATGCTTCAGGAGGTGGCAGATTACTAGAAAATGTATTTTATTTTTGATTCTTTATAGAACAAAGCAATTGATGTTTTGTCATATTATCACAATTATTATTTATAATAATATTTATATTATCTATGTATATTGTTATATATTTTTAATTATTATTTAGAATATGTTTGTCTAATAAATCAAAGTCATGTTTTTTTTTAAGTTTTGCAATATTATTATATATAGCTATATAGATAGATAGAGAGAGAGAGTATATATTATGCATTTATAGGAGTTTCCCATTCTCATAAGGTTATGTACTAAGCACCATTATTTATCGCCCACAAAAAGCATATCTTAAACCAAGTGCTAATTTGTGCTGGTCTTGGTAGATTGCTTTGGTCATTATGGAAATGATCCGGCTGCATCTGCGCTTTTTTGGAAATTTGGAAATCTCATGATAATTTACCCTGTTTAGCAAACCTGGCCCTTTGTCGCTTGCCACTTGGAAAAGCTACTTTAGACTTGGGCCTCTCCAGATGTTCTATTTCTATAAAGGACTATCAAATCCTATTAATGAGCCCAGTTTGAAAGGCAAATGGACCTGAAAGAAGACCTGCATAGCACTTAAATTAGATCTTATTCCCTTATCAAATTTCAAAAATAATTACCAAAAGTAACGTTGTCCTGTGATAGCTGGAGCAGGCAAGTTACTTTCTCTCTCCTATTGCATTGAGCATCTCAATAAATAACAATCCAAACATTAGCATGTTTGGAAAAGCATTTGAAGCATTTTCCCAGTGTGAAGAATTGGACCCTTTGAGGCCTCCAAAAGAGCCAAACACTGGCTGTTTAACAACTTAAACATCATGGGGGCTTTCTCAAAAGAGCTGACCTATTGAGAGGAAAAAGCAAACAGACCAGACCTAACTTTTGATATGCCTTTTGTTCTGACCTGCTCACAGGGAGACAGCATCAAAAAAAGATGAGCCCTGCCTCTCTGGCCAATCTTTTCCTCCTTAATAGAATTCCTTCACTTGCCTCACAGCAAGGAGTTTTGTGTGTACTTTTTCTTTTTGGTCTTTTAATGCTCTTTGTCACTGCTACAGATGACTTTACTGAGGGTTTTTCTGAAAAGAGAAATGTTCTGATGAGATTATTTATTGTGATTTTATTTTACTGTTTAGCTTGACCCAAGGCCCAATTCCATTGCGGTAAAATACTTTGGTTGTGTGTGTTTTTAAGCATTCATGATTTTGATCTAGGATAAAAATTATAGTATTGCATAAGTGATGTCCCCTTTCGAGATTTTTGTGTGGTTTGGTTGAATATGGTTTATTTAGAACTCGTCATATGCATGTTTCTTCTCCCCGTATACTGCAACAACTTTCAAGGAAAACTGGTGGTATCACTTGTGAGGAGATAATATGAATGATAATATGATGCCAGCAATATGGTGGAATGAGTGAGTCCTGAGACCTGAGAAGGAAATGACCTAGAAAGTACTGCTTTTATCCTTCATTGATCTCACAGAATAAAGCTTTCAGTACCAATGATGCATCAGCAATAGGAAAAATAAACCCGCAGAGTGACCCATCATGTGTTTGCAACACCTCCGCTAGTGTTTAAGAGCACAGGTTTGTGAAGCATTAAAAGCATTTTAATGGTAGGATAAATGTGGCAGCACTATAGTAGATGGATATCATGATATGTATAATCATTATATGTACATAGGCAGGGCACATTTTGTTTCATGGGCCATTGTACAAAATGGGTGTCATCTGTGGCCCTCCTGCATATATGCAAGTATGTAAAAAAGACTTTAAAATTATATATCTGATTTAAAAAAGTATATGTATCATTCATTATAAAAACAAATTAAAAGGCTTGTATCTTTATTTTTTGTTATTTCTAATAGCTGCCTTGCTATATATTAAAAATGTATTTATCTATAGTTTCTTTCATCTATTTTTGCTACAACTTGTTTTGTCAGTTCTACTTAGAATTTATACTTCAAGTGGTAACATCTACAGTAACGGGTTTTGTTGAAATTAAATAAATTAAGATTGCTTAATTTTTCACCTTGATATAAATACACTCAAAAATAATTATCAACCTTACTTAACTTAATTGAACACATTTTTATACAAAATTGTATTTTCAGCCTAAGCGCAAGTGCAAATCTTCCAGGGCTGCATTTCTCAAAAGCATTGTGAGCTAAGTTGATTGAATGGCTATGACTCTACAATCTACTTAGGCTTACAATGCTTTTGGGTAACGCAAGTTAGCAATGTCAACACAAATTATTCATGTCATTTAAACACACATTAAGTGAAATATACCAGGTAGATAGAACACAATTAATTTAAGTTGTGACAAAATATTAAATTTTATTAGTTTATCTAACTGTAATTAAATAATTTAAATAATTCAATTTATTTTTCAATAATAACTTGATTAACTTTAACACGATTTTTTTATTGATTTCAATTTAATTAAATTTTCTGTTATTAAACTGAACAAGGGGCAAAACAATCTTTTTTTGTGTATAATTTTATAATGTCAATTGTGTGTTTCACTTTGATGTAACATAATGTGTATAATAACCTCAAATCACAATTTCTTATTAACAAAATTTGGCGATCAGCAAAGAGCAGCTTTTCTTCTAATTTTCCCTTCAGAGTAGATGTACTGTAGCAGTCCACCATGACTGTACTGTAATCAATCTATCAGTCTATCAGTCTAGTCAGCCTCATTATCATCCTAACATAATAAGTTCCTAACAGCAAAGGCTAGGAATAACCTTCTAAGATAAATAAAACCTTCCAGGAAAAAATAATAGCCTTCTAGGAAACGTATTTGACAAATCAAAGATGGGGGAGCCATCTGTAGCTTTGATCCAAACATTCGACTCATATATTGAACAACTTTTGCCCAGTACAGTGATCCCTCGTTTATCGTGGTTAATGTGGACCGGAACCCCCTGTGAACCCCCAATCCACGAAGTAGGATTGCCCCCCATAGGAATTAACATATATGTGTGTGTAGGTACCAGAATGTTTAAAATATGTATATTTATACTTTAAATCTATTTTAATTAAATCTGTTTAATTATAAAGATTAGATTAATTTGTCCATCACAGGCTTGTCCGCAGGTGAACTGTCAGTTGCAATAGATTATACAGGCTGGGTGTTTAAATTCCGAGACTGCTGGGTGTGCAGAGAATCTTGGGGGTTTTTCCAAACGTTAATCGTAACTTAGCTGAATACAACATTGCATTGCTCCGATCTCCTGCAAGCGACGGTTAACCAATCAAATCGTACCAAAGAAGAATCCTTTTGCTCTATTTTTTTGGCAGGATGAGGAATTTTCGAAAAAGACTGTGCCCAAAAAGATTCCAAAGACATGCAACAATGGTATAACTAAAGCCATCAAGTTGTCTCCGAATTAACTTAGAAAATACAGATAATTGGCTGAGCGGTGCAGGAGCTAGTGAAAACTGCTGCTACACCCTGGTCGTCATCTTCGTGTCTCCACCTATACTTTGTATCCAAACATATATAAAATTTCACACAGAGCATGTACTGTTTTATGCAGTGATTTCAGATTGAGTTATTCTCTGTTTGGCTTATTGTTTTTTAGAGATAAAGGTTACCGTCTATTGATCCAAAATTAAGTTTGGCATTATAATTTACCATGACTTCAGTTTCCTGCAGGTCCCCTTGCAATAATGAAAAGCAGATTCAGATCAGAGTTTGCTGAGAGAGACCCTTTTGGAAGGTGGGGCAGGTCAGATATACTTTAATGAGAAGTGAGTGTCTCAAATGAGTGTAATTTTATTAGAAATGTTCATAATAGAAAAAAAGAAAGAGGTCACAAAGTGATTGACACAACGGAATAAAGAGTAGGGGAAACTGTCATTGCAAAGGTACATACCCATATGTTGAGATGAGTTTACAAACTCACTGACAGGTCCAGATAATGTCCTCTAATGCTTGTCCCCTTTGTACTATTTTTATCCTTTCATGGTTGTCGCCCACAAGATAGATGATGAAAGCAAGTTGTCAGATGTGATTTTACAATGTAAACCTGCTAGTTGATTGACAAACGTCAGACTGAGTAATTTGCAAAAGATTTTGTATTTGCTGATAAAAGAGGGCAAATGGTAGGAAAATTCCCTATTGAAAGTATCTACGTTACACATATACAGTATATCATTCTTGGTATATGGTCTTGTTTGTCCAAAGATCATTGTTCTAGAAGTCTTGAGGTTTGTAC
Organism: Rhodeus uyekii; assembly: GCA_037043235.1. Classification (NCBI taxonomy): domain Eukaryota; kingdom Metazoa; phylum Chordata; class Actinopteri; order Cypriniformes; family Acheilognathidae; genus Rhodeus; species Rhodeus uyekii. The sequence goes on from JAWRVZ010000086.1 coordinate 794,235, forward strand.
AGATGTAAATTTGCATATCTAAGCCGTGCTGCCACGTTCTTTTTTGAGAGGGACTTATTCCCATGCCATACTTGTCATGTCTTTTTCTAACTATAGTACTGCCGTGAACTTTAACATTTAACATGTTAACTGAGGGCTATTGTCACAGTCCTGTCGCGTATGTCACATCCGGGTTCCTCTGTGTCTTCCAGATCCTTCCCCCTCCTGTCTTGTTAGTAATTTACCCTGTTAATCATGACAGCTGTGTCCCATTTCCTTGTGTATAAATTCCTCTCGTGTCTCCCTTGTCGTTGTCCGTTATTGGATGTCAGTGTTCTTGTGGAAGTTCGTGTGTGGATGTATGCTCCTTGTTCCCGAGTTTTGCACCCTCACGTGCTTTTGTGTTTTCAAGTTTTGATTAAAGTGTTTTCAGTTTTGAATCTCCGAGTGTCTCCTCATCTCCGCATCACACACCAGCACCCACACGCGTAACAGAATAACCAACCGGGTTAGTCGCCTCAAAAGACTGCTAATATAGATTTCCCTGAGGTGGCTCTGCTGTTATTGGAGCAGCGGGACTGCCCGCTGGAGATCCATACCCAGGACTGAGTGAACCGAGTCCCGCTAGTCATGAACTGAGTGAACCGAGTCACAGAGCCACAGCTGGTCCTCGAGCCAGCCCAGCCAGAGCCAGAGCCACAGCCACAGCCACAGCCACAGCCGGTCCTCCAGCCGGCCCAGCTAGAGCCAGAGCCACTGCCAGTCCAGCCGATCCAGCCAGAGCCACAGCCACCACCGGTCCAGCCGGCCCAGCCAGAGCCACCACCGGCCCTCCCTGAACCATCCTGGACTGCTGCGCCACCCTGGAGACCCCCTGACTCTATATAACCCGATCTCCAGGGTACCCTCCCCCCCCCCCCATGGTTGCTTGTCATGTGTCTTGTCCTCCTCCTGTTCCCCCTCCCTCCCCTCCGCAAGGTGTTCCTCATTCGGCGTGACGTCACGCCTTGCGAGTGGGGGCGTACTTGGGGAGTTTTGATTAAAAACTCTTGGGTAGTTTTGATTAAAGTGCTTTCTCCGCATCACACACCAGCACCCACATGCGTAACAGCTGTAGAGTTTAAGATTTAGCTCTTGTTTTTTTTATTTCTCTGAGCATTGCACAGTCTGAGCTTGGAGTAAATTTTCTGGGATGTCCACTCCTGGGATGATTGGCAACTGTCTTGAATGTTTACCACTTGTGAATAATCTTCCTTACTGTAGAATAATGGACCATTTTTTGGGGGGGAAATGGCCGTATAACCCTTTTGAGATTGATGGCAACAACAATTGCTTCTCTAAGATCTTTGCTGATGTCTTTCCTCCTTGGCATTGTGTTAACACACACCTGAATGCTCCCGAAGGTGATCAACATGAATAAAGGTGATCATCAACAATTGGCCTAATCAAGGTCTGTGTCTGAGAGAGAGAGAAAGTGTGTGTATGCGTGTGTGTGTGTGTGTGTGTGTGTGTGTGTGTATAGTTGTATAGTTGTAGTATATAGTATATAAATTGAAAATAATATATCTACTACTAAGTAGTATATATTAGTATATAAAATACTAATTGTATTAAGTTAATGTTTTTTCTGAAAAACATTTACTATAGCAATATATCATTAAAAAATGAATTGTATTTGCTTATTTGGGGTTCTATACTGGACATATCAGCAGCCTTGGAGAGACACTCACTTTGTGTTATGGCTGAAAATAATATATAAATAAAATAAATTATTCTTATAATATATCCTTAAATGCAAATTGCATATTTTAATAAACATAAAAAATATTGATCCTTGAACCAATGTTAATGTAAAACATTATAATATTATAACATGATCTTGAATGGCAAGAAAATATAAACACTGGCCTCTTAGAAATGTAGATTCTTATATGGAGTCAATAGGGTTCTGAAACCCAGATGGACTGAACAATACAATTGCTCTCTCATTTGTCAAACGGCAGAGGTGCTTAAAGAAGAGTAGCTCTATTGTTCACTCCTTATGGTCTCAGTCTACACAGAGTCCAACTTGCTCAGCCGATTTTCCTCCGTCAAGTCTGCTCTCCCTTGAGCATTTTGCATACTGTACAGTAGCAGCACTCCTAGCGCCACTGATTAATTGCCTGAATAAATGCATTGTAGTCACTTCATTGTATTTGAAGCTTGACAAATGAAAGCAGGAGTCTGTTTCCCCCTGTATGCCTATATTCAGGCGAATTGCGAGAGTAAATTTAAATCAGTTGTTAATATGCAACAGAGAAATTGCCATCTTTATTACTGATACATATGTATAAGTTTAACACTGTGTCATTAAATAGTTTAAATATTTTATTCTAAGTGAACTGGATCTATGATCTAACTGGAAAAGGTCTAGCTGCTCAGGGGTGCGTTTCCTAAAAGCATTACCAACCAGCTGTGTTTCCGTGTTCTGTCGTTATCAACATAGTTCAGCAATTTGAAATTTCCCAAAAGCACAGTTCAAACTACAGTTTTAGAGTTGTGGTTAGAAGTATAGCTCCCTTACTTGGGATCTCGAACTGCATCGATACGGTAGGGGAATGCCTTTGCATGTAGTCTCTGTCACAGTCATGTCATGCTCCTCCTGTGTGTCCCACACAGAGAGTTTTGCACCATCGTGCCTTTTGTGTTTGGAATTACAGTGTTCAAGTTTATCTCCGAGTCTGCTCCTTCCGTGCTGCTCCACACGCCACCTCAGCGTTACAGTCTTGTGAAGCACTATGAAATTGATTGCGCGATTGCGGAATGATTTCCGCAGGTCGGTGACATCATGATCCAGGATCATAAAAGGGCGCCGGAAACCGGAAGCGGCAGCTTTGAGTGTCTTCAGCAAAGCTCTGTGTCGGTTGTGTTGGTGTGAAGCTGGTTGATCTGTGTGTGTGAAACAAAAGTTTATGTTTAGTTTAAAATATCTTTAACTAGCTAGTTTAAAAAGACAAGGGACTTCCACACCTTTTATATTAATGGCGAACAAACAAGTTTTAGAGTTTTAGATACACTACTGCAGCTGCACACGTCTTATGTTAGACTTTTTTGGAGCAGAACACACACGGTCAGCGCTTGAGGGCGCTTGATGCACGCTGCGTCACTCTGCTTTTGCACCCTTATATTATATATTTTGTAACTGAAGTCACACACAACCACTAGTGCCGCATACACATTATTTGCGGGGAAAAAACACTGTGGTTGGCTGGCTTTCTCCAAGATCTCGAGACCTCAGTGTGGAGCCCAGGAAAAAAAAAAGGGGGGGGATGGACTCTTTCTTAGGACGAACACTCTTTTGTTTGCCGGTAATAAATTGTCAACGTGGTATGCGAGTCACTCGAGTAGCTCCTCATATGCTGGAAAGTAAAGTGGCGAATCTTAACTCTCAGCATTTGATGCTAACAACGTCCAACTCCTCAGAGATAGATCATTCCAGCACCGGTACCGCTGCTTTGTCAGAAGTAACCACCCTTGGGCGTGCACTTGCACTGGATCTTCTGGGTAAGGGCTGAGATAAGGCAGCACCCATCTCACACCCCGCCGTTAGATCCATTTGCGAACCCCAGGACCTAGGACTATCTAGTTCCCTTCTCCAACAATGCATCATATTATGGTAGCTAAGCAGCAAGTTACATTGTTGTATGTGGAAACGCATCCCAGGAGATGTCTGATTTACTTTTGGCAGGCTCAAAGGAAATGAGCACAGATGCTGTGAGGTGGCTTCTTATCTGAGTTCCTTGCTGACCGATCGCCTCAGGTTAGACCTCTATGCCCTCTGCACAACAGCTAGCCTGCTGTGTCAATTCAGCACACATGCAGTCATAATGCTTTGCTGCCACTTTCTCTCTATTTAACCCAGCAGTATAGCTCCTCAGCCTATGGCAGCCATCTCGTTTGAAATGTAGAAACCTGGACCTACCATTTACATTCACTCCCACAGAAAATAAGGTAATCATTGTGATTTAAACCAGTGTTTAGCAGTTTGCTCTAAGGGAATATACCCACGAGCGCAATTCAACTCTTTGCTGCACTTGCACACATGCACCAGTGTGTTTGGTTCAGCAGAAATAAATCCATTAACTAGATCAATGATTTTATCATGTTAGTTGGTTGCATGGTGATGTTGTTCAGCCATGACTCTGGATCTTTTGTTCATTTTTATCTTGTTTTTATTTTATTCTGTGGCACCGGAATGGTGAGTGATGATGTGAATCCATGAATATCAAATGGCACAAACTGATGTTGGTTGTTATTTGTTTAATATACACAAATTAAACCATCACTTTGGTACTATCCTTAAACTGATTTTCTGTTCAAATTTATATTTTACAGCGTTGAGTTAATATTTTGGCATTAACATGCAATATCAAGCCGAATTCTATTTTTGAGAATATTTATAAAAATATGTAATTTATGAAATTTTAAAACTGGAAAGTCAACAATTTACGTAAGATCAATGTAGAAAATATTACATAAATATATACGTACATATACATAAATGTATATTTGCTCAGATATTTTTTATTGGCTTTTAAATATTCTTTAATTCTGAGATGTCAAACTTGAATGCCAAACATTTAAAATCAAGATAGAGATTATGGATCATACTTACATATCAGCATAAATATCATTTCAGACTTTAATTTTCTGAAATGATTCCGATTTGAATGTTGTTTTTATTCCATTCAGTACCACTTTCCATTTATAATCCTTAAACCTGAAATAAAATTAGCATTTTTGGAGCCATGAATTTCCGAGAACAGTAGAGTAGTGTTTTATGAGTAAAATATTGTCTGGGATTAAAATTACTTGAAGGAACGTTCATTTTGTAGAGAATTACATAAGTTACAAATTTTCATACCTCAAACCTGAAGTTTTGAAATGTATGAGTATTTTAAAGTTTCAAGCAAGTTGCCACATAAATAGTTTGCTATTATGTTAAAGCATACAGCTCATTTTAGGGTAGACTACATAATTAGACTTATGAGAGCTTCTGATGCTCTTTCACATTTTCTAAAGAGTAGGAGTTCATGAAAAGTGTTGTTAACAGCATTTAGCTGTGCTATTGACTTATAGGTTATATCATTAACTTGCCTTTTATTAGTAATACAAAGCCTAAGTAAAAGAGAGCGATTGTCAGTGATGTATTTCATTAACCTCTCTTGCTCACCGACACTAAAACAATTGCACTGATCAACAGAGCACTTGTGTTAATTTCTGAGGGCACCTGTTTCAATTGCTTCCAGTTACTCAGCCATTTAAATTCATGAAATAATGAACATATGAGCTCCCCTTCAGCGCTCTATGTACTGTAACTCCGTCAGATGTCTGATTAACAAAAGACTAGGCTTGGACTGTGGTCTTATATGCCAATTACAGTCTGATAATGGGAACTTATACTCCAGTAAATGCTGCTGGGACTTTTTCCCATTTGCATATATAATGATTTGCATTTGTATTGGGTTTTGGTAAAAGATCAATTTTGGCTAGAATTTCTGTAATAGATGAGGTTTCAATCTCATTTACAAGTCATAGTTATAGGGCAAGATGAGATCACCTTAAATTTCCACACTTAAGTGCACAGTAATTATGAAACTGCACAATTAATTTAATTGATAGAGATGCAATACTTTGTCATCTGTTGACTATTGCCTCACGTGCTACTTTAGCAGTTGTTGAAATTAGCAGAATTCATTGAATACTCAAAGCGTGCCTTTGGTTGCATTCTTCAACTCAGATAATGCAAGCATGCACAACAGAAATGTTTGCAATCATTTATGCATGCCTTGTTTTGTCTTGGCAATGTAAATTCCAGACAGAATTCTGAGAGAGCCGTGTGGTGGGCGACTCAGCCCACACAGTGCTGACTGGCTCTCTTTGGCCCACCTGTTCCTGACAATGACCGCTCAGTTACGGGGTCTGCACCCGACCATCTGGAACAATGGAGCAAGTCTACCAATCAAGAGTGGGAATAGTGTTAAGACAATAAAATGTGCATGAATAACTGCAGAATTTGTCTGTTTTGCTGTTTATGGTGAAAGTTATGTTATGGTAACCGTTTTTATAGCCTCTATAAAGAAAACTTATAAACACTGAAAGACAAACTGCTGAAAACTAAAACTACATTTATGGAGCATTGTATTCTATACCATGTTTCTTATTGTACTTGTTCCCTTCATTGTGGGGATAAATACCATAAATAAAGTAAATAATGTAAGTAAAGTTAGTCAACAAAAATAATTTGACGCCAAAATATCAAGACAGCAATTTCCCCTCTGCTCGAAGCGTTCTATAATGACTCCGGTCAAGCTCCAGTCCATGTTTTTCATTTCCTAATACCCACTTGACATGCAAGGTCATATTATCAAAGTCCTTTAAGTCAAGTCCTTTCGCTCAGCGGCCATCTTTGAAACTCCTATTGGGCAGCTATTTCAGTCATGCAATTACAGTCTCTTTGAATATGGAAACATCAAATTCTTTGAAGCTGTTCACCAAGCGATTCAATTTCAAATTTGAAATGATCAATAAATCTGACAACTGTCTTTTGACATTTGACAGGAATTTTGTTTCTAAACGCTCAAATCATCAACCAGCCAATGCGCATGTGCAGTCATGAGCATGTGTCTCAAAACACTCTTTCTATAGCAACCAAAGCTTTTAAAGTGAGCTATAGTGACACAATGACTTTATGAACTGGGGATTGGCTCTTTTATTTAGAAGGCAGAACTAATTCTGCAGTATTCTGCAACGATCGTTGTAATGTATAACCGCCTTTGTATAACTGAAGTCTTTGATATTATGCCATCTAAAAATCTAATCTAAAAATCTTTTGTTAATTACTGCTAAAAAAATTACCAAATTATTCATACACATGGAACATTTTTAACAGTAAAATCCACAATATCGTCAACAATTTAACAAAAATTATATGCCATGAAAAATGTGATTACAAAAAATAAGATCCCAAACAAACATTACAACCTAATTTTACATAACTGCTCCTTCCATTTCTTGTGATAATAGCATAAGTATGAAATGAAATGCCATCTGTCAATTTTAACCTGAATCATTCCATCAGTCAGTCAACTAATTTGTTCAACAATGCTGAATCATTCAGGAAGTAAACATTTATACTTTGTGTTTTTCTGAGATACTGTGGCTTTATATGGAACTATTTTTGATAGCTGAGAGAAACTAAACAATCCCACTGACAATATTGTGTCTAAAATTTTAGTTACTTGTTTGCTGAATTGTTATAATAAAGCAATCACAGTCAATTGAGCGTCCTCATCACACACTCTCTACCCTTTCCAAATGTATCCCTAAAAGGTGAATATTAGCACCTTAAAGTTGCATATTAGTACCGAAAATGTGCAAATGAATACCTAAAATGTACATATTAGAACCTTTTGAAAGTGTGCCACCCCAGTGACAGCTTTTGAGTCTTTTTTTCTAAGAGTGCAATTACCAAATCACAATTATACTTAAATTTAATTCAAACAAACAAACAAACACAGATTGTATTAATCATTTCAGAAGATATCACAAATGATTGACAAAAAAATCATTAATTTAGATAGATATAATAGATTGTTGTTGAAACTCATTTTACGAGACAAACAATCAATTATAGATGCCTGCTGTCATGAAACTGGAGCATATTTTACTGAAAGAACAAGATTATGCTGTGCTGGTGTCTACCTGCTTCTTCCCCATTATTCACCTCTGAAAAATCCATCCATTCATTCTCTAAACCACTTTTTCTTCTACAGGGTCGCTGGCCTTTGAAAAATGTCTTGTGTAAAAAATAACATTCAAGTTGTTAATGGCCAAGTTCAAGTTGGTTAATGGTTATGTTCAGCATTATTACATCATTAAATAGCTCTACTGATAAATGATACTAACTAACCAATGACATTTTTCAGACTATCCTGGAAATTCATAATGCAATTTTCCAAAGCGTAATTTAACCTAATTTGTCAAGGTAATGGTTTAGTAATTATATTTAATTCACGTTTTGTGGCATTTTTGCTGAGCTAAACACAACACCTCGAGTGGGCGGCTACTACCTCTTAGCAATTTGTGCTGGCTCACACAAAAACTGTTTTAAGACATCCTAATGCTGTCCTCGCACTCTGAAACGTTCTGCTGATGTGCAGTTTGTTTGTATGAGTGACTTTCCTCAAAATAGCTAGTTTCTAGCCTGGGATATAAGAATGAAGTCTGTTCCTGTTCTTTCTGTAACTAAAGCTTACAAAAGTTCATGAAATGCACATTTAAAAAAAAAAGTTGTGTTGTGCCTCGGTGCTGCTGTGGTATAATTATGGCATATGACAATTCACTATGAAGCATGAAAAGCTATAGTATTCTTTCCTCAGCAAATGCCAGTCTTCTTTCTTCTCTTTCCTATCATTCCGCTGCTGTTATGTCAGGGAGAAAGTGCTATATCAGTTGCTAATGGTTATTTTGACACATTAAATCATCTTTCATGTCACCCTGGGTGTGAAGGAGTTTCTCCATGTCTCAGCCTATTTCTCTGCTTTGCGGTGGAGATTTGGCATGAATGGGGCCCATGGGGAAACTCATTCAGCAGCAAGACTGGGCGAGACAACAGATTTTCAGTCCTGCATTTGCACATTCACACCCTGCCATCTCCCAAGTGTCACTCGTAAGATTCCTTGTTGGCCAAAGGCAATGAAAACCTGAATTTTTTCTTTCACTTAATATTAGCCTGTTCAGACCCCAAAACAACAAGAACTGCTTGATGGCCCGGGGTCAACGTGAATGATGCTAGGATTGGACCAATGCTGCATAGTAATGAAAGTCTGATATTTGCACATGCTTTTAAGTCTTGCTAATTACAACATTCAAACGACTTTAAAAATACCAAATTTAGTTCTCTTTTATGTCCTCAAGTGCTTTAAAGAAAAAAAAAGAAAATTCTGTCATCATTTACTTGCTCTCAAGTTGTTCCAAAACTATGAATTTCTTTCTTTTCCTGGAGTATGCCATTAACCAAATGGTTGATGGACCCCATTGACTTCCTTAGTATTTTTTCCCATACTATGGAAGTCAATGGGGCCCATCAGATGGATATTGACAGAATTACATTTTTTGGGTAAACTATAACTTTAATGGACAAATAGACTCAAAATGATGTCAAAATACCTGGCTTGGCAAATATCTTTTCGTAAACCCAGTAGGTGATGTCTTAAGTGAACGTAAAAAGTTGTATCAGTATATTGAATTCATGCATTCGGTTCTAATATACATTTAGCTGTCTGTGTCATTAATGTTAATAAATCTATCAACAAAAGACAAAGAGACAATCTCTGACAGAGTCGACTGACTTAATTAAACGTATTAAATTTACAGAGTGAAGACTGCAGTGTTATTTTACACTCTATTATTCAGTTTCTGTACCTGAATAATACTATTAAACCTACCTGAAAAATATTTAATATCTTTGTTCTATCGTATTTACTCGGGATATTCCTTATTCTTTATTTATTCTCATTTATTACTGACTTTATTTCAATAATGTTTGAATTTTGTATTAGTGGTAGCTATCGAAATTGGAGTTCGAGATTTGTGAAATTTCACTTTTTTATTTATTAAAAATAATAATTATTTGTTTACTCTATTTATTTGTTTATTGTTTGCTTGATTGTTTGGTTGACAGGACAAGTAAAAAAAATTAAATAATCCTTTAGGGTTGAGCCTAGCTGTTTCCAAAGCTTTATGCGGCTGGGGATGTGTCCACTATGTCCTGTTCAGCCTCGGGCCAGTGTGACATAACAATCCCTTCACATAAAGCCATGATCGAAGGCTCTCCAGACAGAGTAACATCTCAGCCAGCAGCCACAGGGGTTCTGCTGTGCTCTAGATCACTTCAAAATGAGGTTACTGTCTAGCCGGAGTCGTGCCTCCTTGGGGAATGATAATTTCGTATTAATTTTTCAGTTCTGGAAAGGATGAAAATGGTTGCTGTGCCTCTGTAAGGTGTTCCTTAATTGTTTTTTGATAGTTAGCAGCCTGCTTTCACTTGGCAAGCTTAAAGTCTCACACATCTGGATTCAAGCCAGAGTTCTCATGGTCAATAAATACGAGGAGCTCATTTGATATTAAAATCCATTTGGAGGCAGTTTCAGACATCAAGCTTGGCATTATCCAGCAGTTCAGTGCCAGCGGTGAAATGTGAATGCAGCCATAGTCTGCGGACGCTGTCATTGTCTCCGGGACCCTCATCTCTCAGTGAAGGACGGCACACTCGCTTTCTCTGAAAGGCTTGTTGTGTTTCCCAGAATGCTGCGGAGCTGAATACAAGTGATTATCATCCAAGATCTGCCTGCTCTCTATAGCCAAGTTCATCTATCCTCACAGTGACAATCGATAATACCTGCTAAACACAGTCATTTGATTTAAAAAAAAGAGTTTATTTTACATTATATTCTAGAGCGCAGTAAATTCGAGAATCATTTTGGGGCATAAATCAATTGTCTGATGCATAGCATTTATAGAATATTTTATTAATGATGAACACACTCTACTCCTTGATATTAAGACCAAAACAAATAATTTTTCTAATGTTCTTCTTCATGTGTGTCTGTCTACAGGAGGCAGAATGGCATTGTGATGAGTTTACCAAAGGAGCCTGTTTCAGTCGGGGAAAATCAGAGGTAAGTATCTGTGTAAAAACACACAATAACGCAAATATTTTACATTTTGGTTGAATACAATATGTGAATTACAAAAGGAATTATTTGTGGTAATTCTGGGAAGCAAAATATGCTAATTAAATTTGTAGCAAATAAGAAGTACATTACCGTTCACCATTTAAATAATACTTCTATACAGCAAAGATGGATTAAATTAATCATTAATATATTTATGATGTTATAAGTGATTTCTGTTTTAAATAAATGCTTTTTTTTTTACTGTATATTTATCAAAGATTTATGAAAAACATATCTCGGTTTCCACGAAAATATCAAGCAGCACAACTTTTAAATTGATAATAATATTACTGTTTTTACTATATTTCAATGAAATAAATGCAGCTTGGTGAGTGTAAGAGGCTTTAAAAACAAAAACAAAACTCTTAACTTTTACTAAAAAATAGTGTATTGGTTTGAAATTCAACTGACCCTAATAAAAAAATGAAAAAAGACAAACCTTAAAATCTGCCTTAAAAGTAAAATAACAACAATAATACTAAAGAATAAAAAAAAATGCCTTCAAGTTAGAATTTTTACAGGTCTTAGACCGACAGATTAATGGACCAGGGTGGAAAAAACACTACACTTCCCAGAATGCCATTAGCTGTAATACTTCCTGACATTCCAATTCAACTTCCTGTAAGGAGGATGGTCAGTTTAATTCATAGGTAACCAATTAATTAAAGGGAGCCAAATGTTAAATTCTGAAATTTGCCCAAACCTGCTATTCAAATATAAATGTTTTGACTTTTTATACAAAAAAATATTTATTGCTATGTGTAATTCCATGAAAGTAGCAATTTTATAACCTATTTATGTTGTGTTGATATAGCATCCAATACGGCTCCTAACGTTCAAGTGGCATCCTGTTGCTATGGTAACCGCCTCAGTTTCCATTTGGTGTCACATGGATATATGAGCTAACTATCTAGTAATCTAACCTTTGTGGTTACCGAAACAGTTGTAATATGTTTCAGACCTTTTGTTTGGACTTCCTTTGGTAGGGGAGCGGGAAGTGAATTCAAATCTCCAAACCCCACTGTAATTCTCTGCCAGAATGAAGGTTGTTTTAAATGTTAACTGTACTTAAGAAAGCAATTGCCCTCCTAAAATAGCAAACCCATTATTTATGACAGCACTCTTGCTCAGGCATTCCCATGTCTATTCCACTTTGCTATGGAGACATTTCCATGGCACTATACAGCCCTGACTCCCTTGTGTTTTGAAGGCTGACTGAATCAGATCAGATTTGTGCTTCAAATGTTTTTTTTTTTAAATATCCTTAATATTTCACTTACTCCAGCTCTGTCAAACATGAGACAGAGGGTCCCCCTTTGCTTTATAGTATGCTACACTGAGCTAAGCCATTCTAAGTCATATGAGAGCTGTATAGGGACTGTTGCAGACCAATGTTCCAGTCTGGGACGAATTTCGCGTGGCCCTGTGCGGTTTCAGCTTGTGCAAACGGCCCCACGAGTGTTTTTTTAATTCGCTCGTCAAATGTGTGTTGAGGGCCATAATAAGATGGATTACTCTGACCAACATGTGATTGTAATTCAGAATTCCAGGAGGAGGCTGTTGTAACTTGCTTGCAATTGTGAAACATTTCTGTATTTAATGCAAATGTGGTAGCTCAAAAATATCTTTAAAGTATTGTTCATCCCAAAAACATTTAGCAGCATTCATTTACATTCATTCATTTAGCAGACGCTTTTATCCAAAGCGACTTACAACTGAGAAATACAGAAAGCGGTTTGTCGTGAAATAGCAGAGGTACACGAGTACTGCTCACAATACAAAGTTTCAGACATTGCTTGGAGTAGTAGAAGAAAAGAAAATGTAGGGACTTTATAGATTTTTTTATGTAAAGTGCTCAGAAGAGATGAGTTTTCAACTGTCTTTTGAATATTAACAGGGATTCTGCATTCCGGATGAAGTCTGGGAGATTGTTCCACCAGCAAGGAACGGTGAACGAAATTGTTCTGGAGAGTGATTTATGCCTCTCTATGATGGTACTATGAGTCGTCGCTCATTAACTGATCGTAGGTTTCTGGTAGGTGTGTAGTAGCGAGTGGAAGTAGGAGGGTGTTGAGCCTGTGGTAGATCTGTAAGCAAGAGTCAATGCCTTGAATTTGATGCCAGTGTAGAGAGATGAAGAAAAGTGTGACATGGGTCGTTTTTGGCTCGTTGGGAACCAGACGTGCTGCAGATTTCTGGATCAGTTGTAGGGGTTTGATTGCACTTGATGTAAGTCCACATTTGTTTCCAAAAAAATAATTCCAGGCTTACATGACTCTTTTTTCTGTGGGACAAAAAGGTGATATTTTGAACAATGTGCTGGTTCCTCAGTAACATGGAAGACTTTCAAGCTTTAAAAGGTACACAAAAGCATCATAAATGCATCATACAGTGCTGTAGTATAGATTATTTTATGTCTAATGATAGCTTTGAGTGACGAACAGACCAAAACCAGACCATTGTGTTAAGCTGTTAACCATTTTGAGTAGATCACTCTATATCATTCAAACCTGTTCTGTGAACTGAATCAGTTGATTCATTCAAAAATACACTCTTTTATGATTTAACAAAACTAGTGAATGGTTTCAGAAGATTTTAAATGTGCATGCAATTTTTATAGACCATTTTTTTGACACCAGTACGATTCTTCAAAATCCTCCTTTGGCGTTTCACAAATGAAGGTCATATGACTTGTAGTATCGAGGGGGGAGAAGGGGTTCTTCTCCTTTTAAGACCACAGCACGTTTTGATTATTTTACACATCACAAAGCAATATGAAATGTTTTTCATTTTTAATTGAATTCCATGAGAAATTGTCTTCTTCAACTACTGCATCTGGTTTCGTTGAGTATGTCGCTTCAAGAACAAAGGAAAGTGTTTGATGGAGTAAATGGTGTTCTGTCGGCTTCATTTTGTTTATAATGCAAACAGCAGCCACTATATTACACTATGGAGTGTAGCCATCTGTCAGGGGTTTTCATAAACATGTCACATTGTGATGTGGTAGGCATATTAAATCTCAGTTTATTTACACACACAGCAAAGCACAGCCTCCAGCCAAATTGCATTAGCAAATGTAAATCATCCTTTTCTTTTCAAGACTCCGCTTAGTGCAGGGAAATGAACGGTTTCATGAGTTAACAGCCATTCTGATGAGGAAATAAAGTTGACCCCCTCAAGCACTTCCTTGGAACACCTTTAAATCAGCAGAGAGAGAGAGAGAGAGAGAGAGAGAGAAAGGGTGACAGGGCGATATGGTTTCGAGTACTTGAGACAAATGTGATTTACTGGCTCAAAAAGCCTTGTAAAAACACACTGAACTGAAGCAGTACAATCCAAGAAGTCCTGCAGCTGGTCTAATATAGCAAAATAAATATTACAAATGTAACCTAGCTTCTGTACTGTATGGGCTTCACATTTCTGGAAGTTTGCCCTTTATATTCAGCTGCTCTTTTTTTACAGGTGGTATTCTATTTGTATTGTGTTAAAATGTGTTTTTGTGCTAAATTTTGCATGTGTGATGCTAATAGATGAGACCCTTGCCACACTAGTATGCCTTTAACATATCTTCCCTTATGTGTTTTCACAGGAGGAGTGCCAGAATTACATCCGTGTTCTCCTCGTCAACGGTGACAGGCTCTTTACATGCGGAACAAATGCATTCACTCCTATTTGCACCAATCGCACGGTAATGTAAACTCAACAATGCATTCAATATAATTGCAGTCTTCCTGACCTATTATGCTAGCTTTGTCCTAAGCTGACTGTCTCCCTCATTGACCTCTTTTGACATTTTCATCACTACGTGGGCTTTGTAGCATAGCATGTGGTATTTCAACCAAAGCTTGTGGTTTATTTCAATGAGAGTTTTGTTCATGCTTCACCTCAATAGAAGCTTTCTTGAGATCTAGACAAAAACAACAACTAAGACCTATTTTTCTAATAAGGTGGGAACTTGTAGTTTCTCTAAGTCCTGTGTCCTTTGTAGAAAGTTCACGCTTGTTATGCAGGTATTGTGCGAGCATTTGCACTTTATCTTTGATAAATTTTCACAATGCATGGGTTGCAGCACAGTTGCTACCTATCGCAATAAGTGCCACTCAGTGTAGCTGATTGAAAGATAAGCATCTCTGCCAAGCACATTTACTGACATCCCCCATTACTCCCCCTCACATCTCCTAGTTTTCATTCATGCATGTAAGTCTCTTGTGCTCGAATCCCTGAATTTGAATGACTGGATTACTCGTCTATCCTTTCCTCAAACCTGATAATGATGATGACAGTCAATTCACATACGATGGCAATCATCTCCTTGGTGGCTCTTTGAAGGATGGCAGGAATTATTGACTCAAGCTAAATCATCCCAGGGATTTACCATCATGAGTACCTCGTGCCAGCAGGAAAGGACATTGCACAGCCAGGAAGGCACGTGCAAAAAGTCTCCATCGTGGCGTTGTAACGCCGCCAGTGAAGCTGCATCTTTAAACAAGCGGCTATCGAGGCTGTAGTGGCGCTCATTGTGAAGCGCAAACACAGCTGCCGGTGTCCTGAAGAGGAGTCTTTCAACCCTCTCCATTAATGTGCATTATGGGTAGCGTGTCCATATCTACGAAGGCTTCCGAATGTCATTTGTTAGAAGGTGTTCCATCAATAAATGCCTTTCATCTTTTTTCGCACCCAAGAAAAAGCACATCCGTTCAGGCATTGGCTCAGGCATAAGTATCTCCCTGGCACTGGCGCTTCAAAAGACTGCCTCGCCTTGCCAAACATGCAAATTTTCCTGACTTTATTGCCAGCTAAATGGGCTCTGGGGTCTTGAAGGAAGACGAGACACTTCCAGCCATTCGCGGAGGTTTTCTTCGAGCCAACATCAAGGATAATCCCCCTTTACATTGATTACACAGGGCAAGTGTTGTGGCCGTCAGCTGCATGTAAGATAAAAGCATTCAAGAGAGGCCACACAGGATCTAATCCGCCTTCGGGACAGACCAAGCACAATGCAGTATGTCAGATTTCCTGCTACAAAAATAAGCTAGTCACTGAAGGCATGACATTTCGAGCTGCATAGATAAATTTACTGCAGCTTGAGATCCATTGCTCAATCCCAAAACGATTCAGTTGTCATTTTTTAGTAACAGATACCAGATGTATATGGAAGGTAGGAGTGTCATTATAACAGAAGCTGAAATAGGGTTTTTCAAATGTTTTTGATGCGAAATTGTTTTAATGGTATTACTGGACACATTTTAAAATATGATGAACAGGATTTGGCTGCTTTCAAAGTAACCAACACTGACTGCTCTTCAAAAAATATCCGTTGTGAAAAACAGAAGCAGTTCTTTAAATCAGTGTTTCTCAGTGTTTTTACCTTCAAGGTCCCTCATTGTACACAATGAAATTCAAAGACGCTATGACTTTTCCAGTCTAACAAGATTTACTAGATATTTTAAAACTTGAATTTAAAAAAATGAATATTTATTATCCAATGCCTATGACATTTTAAGATTTTGACTGACTTCTAGAAATTACTGTATTAAAATGAGGCTTCCTCGTATGTTCAGGTTTTCTAAGAAGTGGCTATCCTGATTGTTTTAAAGGCATATACCTTTATATTTACATGTATGAATTTCCAGACACTATTATCCAAAACAGCTTTCATTCCATTCAAGGTGCACATTTTATCAGTTCTTGCTTTACCTGGAAATTGAACCGGTGTTGCTAGCGCAATGCTCTACTGTTTGACCTATAGGGAGACAATAAACAATGAAGAAATATCTTGTTTTTGTTTTTTTTTTGTTTTTTTTTGGCATATTGAAAATCATTTTAAAAGCCTTCTTTGAGGTTTAGGATAGTTAAAGATAAACCACTGCTTAATACCGATGTGTTTCGCTATTTACTTCTCCGCTAGTATAGATGGAGTGACTTTCTGGGTGTCTCCTTTTGCCTGCATGAAGGAACAGAAATCGGTTAAAAAACGTGGACCAACACAAAAAGTTATACTCGCTTCCTATGGTGGCATATCCCTTGTGCTTATTCTATACAAATGTAAATTACCTCCCTGTCATGGTAGCTTCCCTTTGCTTGCTAAATGTCACGCTAAGCAAGAATCAAGACTTTGCCATACTGCTCTAAGGACAGAACGGGTGTGTTGCGAACGATTAGCATTTAGCCATTGCAGCCGCCACTTGGCGTGACAACCAAGTAATGAGATAAACATTTTTGCCGTTTCACAAAATAGCACATGACACGGATAGAAGTAGGTCGAGAGTTTCCACAGTAATAAATGATTCGAACGGTGAAATAGTTCTCACTGCCATATCAGCTCCTCGCATAAATAAAATTAGAACGTCTTCAAAATTTTCAACTGTAGAAATGTTTGGACATATTTTCTCTGCTCAAACAAACTAGCACCGTGAACAAAATAATCTTGGATTTTTTTCTGTATTCAACCTATATATATACTAGTCTTGCAAGAATTGCAGTCTTTCTGAATTCAATTTCTTTGTTTCTCTACACAGCTGACTAACCTGACTGAGGTTCATGATCAAATCAGTGGTATGGCTCGGTGCCCCTATAACCCTCTGCATAATTCCACCGCCCTCATCACTTCCAGTGGGGAGCTCTATGCCGCCACTGCTATGGACTTCTCTGGCAGGGACCCGGCAATCTATCGCAGCCTGGGTGGACTTCCTCCTCTGCGTACTGCTCAGTACAACTCCAAATGGCTCAATGGTAGGCCTGAGTTATTGGATGAAAAATGTCATTGAAGAAAAAACTAAAGCCATTAGTAGTAATCAAGTGACTATTTGTGGTTAAATGTTTTGGGAAAAATTATGTAAATTGGAAAAAGGTGCAACTGACCATTGTCAAGATTGTCATCAACAATATCACATGCAGTAATCCCTCGTTTATCACGGTTGATGGGGACCGGAACCCCCCGTGATAGGTGAAAATCCGCAAAGTAGGATTGCCCCCCCTAGGAATTTCCGTATGTGTGTGTAGGTACCAGAATGTTAAAAATATGTACCGTATTTTCCCGCATATATCCCGCGGGTTATACCAGATTTTACAAACCCCGCAGGGGGGGTGCAGGATATATAAGGGTGCGGACTATATCACCAATTTTTTACACGTAATAATATTTCAATATATAAAAAAATTACGGTATTTTCTTTCTGTTTTTCTTTCTTGCACGGGTTGTCTAGCCTCTGTACTGTCAGTCTTACAGCTGGCGCTGATAGGCTGTCTGACCTGTCAATCATGCAAGAAGACGTGATTGGCTGTCTATCACTCTGATAGCTGGCTCTGATAGGCTTTCTGACCTGTCAATCATGCAAGAAGGCGTGATTGGCTGTGCTGCCATGATAGCGTGCTCTTCTCATCCGATCAACACGCTTCCGCGGGGAGAGGCTGCTTTTTCTTTTTCTTCTGAGTTTGACTTGTGTTTGTTTTCTTATTGTGTGAATTTCACGCACAAGCACTGTTTACCGAGCCTGAACAGTTAAGGATAATTGACATCACGCGAGCAACATTTGAAATTCGAATCGTGGACTTGCAAAAAAAATGTCATTATGGGTGCGGGATTTCTGAGGGTGCGGATTATCTGCGTCTGCGGATTATATGTGGAAAAATACAGTATATTTATACTTTAAATATATTTTAATTAAATCTATTTAATTATAAAACATTAATATTATACATTTACTCTCTCTCTCTCTTTGTTATGACTATGAGCTCTGTGCTCTCCTCCCTGGCCACCAGAGGGAGCTCACACATTTATACTGACACTTCACTACACACTACATTTCCCAGCAACCATCACACTAGACTGATTACACACACCTGGACTCCATCTTCACTGTTTGCCACACCACCTGTCTATCATTATCCTGTACTATATAAGACTGCTCCACACACACACTCACTGCGAGGTCTCGATTTGCTATTGCTGTTATTCCAAGCGTTTATCATTCCTGTCTGTGTCTGCCCGCTACCAGTTTTGCCTGTTTGCCTGTTTCTGATCTTTCTCTGCCTGCCCCGACCTGTGCCTGGATTTACGCCTATGATTGTCTGCTGCCCGTCTTGACCACCGCCTGTACCAAGTTTTTGTATCTGTTCTGCCTGCCTTCCTGACCCCTGCTTGGATTACTGACCACGATTGCTCTCTGTTTTGCCCTGACCCCCTGCCTGTACGACCATTCTAAATAAAGACATTGCGATTGGATCCCTGCCTGTGAGTCCTTTGTTACAGAAGACCTCGCCACACAAGATCCAGCTGTCTGTCAGGATGGACGATTCGACACAGGCTGAGTTTCACCTCATCTGTCTCCGGCAAGGTAACCGGCCCCTGTTGGACTATGTATCTGACTTCATTGAACTTTCTCACCGAGTGAGTTGGGGTGACGCCTTTTTGGTTTCTATATTTGAGCGAGGACTGGATAAGAGGGCTATCCGGGCTCTTGGATGCCAGGAAACCTCACTCATGGACTATATTAATCTTGTGCTGTGGCTGAATGGTATTGACTTTGAAATTGAAGAAGTGACCGATTCAGTACTTCCGAGCGCCGCTACCAAGTCAACACCTCACCGCCGCAAGCGGCGGAAGCAGAGAAAGCCCGATCCAGAGATCCACCAGCCAGAGCCTGATCCAGAGATCCACCAGCCAGAGCCTGATCCAGAGATCCGCCAGCCAGAGCCTGATCCAGAGATCCGCCAGCCAGAGCCTGATCCAGAGATCCGCCAGCCAGAGCCTGATCCAGAGATCCGCCAGCCAGAGCCTGATCCAGAGATCCGCCAGCCAGAGCCTGATCCAGAGATCCGCCAGCCAGAGCCTGATCCAGAGATCCGCCAGCCAGAGCCTGATCCAGAGATCCGCCAGCCAGAGCCTGATCCAGAGATCCGCCAGCCAGAGCCTGATCCAGAGATCCGCCAGCCAGAGCCTGATCCAGAGCTGCGCCAGCCAGAACCAGAGCCCGAGCTGCCGTGGCCCGACCCGCCAGAACCAGAGCCCGAGCTGCCGTGGCCCGACCCGCCAGAACCAGAGCCCGAGCTGCCGTGGCCCGACCCGCCAGAACCAGAGCCCGAGCTGCCGTGGCCCGACCCGCCAGAACCAGAGCCCGAGCTGCCGTGGCCCGACCCGCCAGAACCAGAGCCCGAGCTGCCGTGGCCCGACCCGCCAGAACCAGAGCCCGAGCTGCCGTGGCCCGACCCGCCGCTGGACTTCCGGGACATCCCAGTGCCGCCGCCGGCCTTCGCGGATCTCCCCGAGCCTGCAACGACCCGTCAGCCAGAGCCGCCAGAGCCTGCAACGACCCGTCAGCCAGAGCCGCCAGAGCCTGCAACGACCCGTCAGCCAGAGCCGCCAGAGCCTGCAACGACCCGTCAGCCAGAGCCGCCAGAGCCTGCAACGACCCGTCAACCAGAGCCAGAGCCTGCAACGACCCGTCAGCCAGAGCCTGAGGTACCGTTTCCCACCCTATCCCACCCATTATCACCTCTGTCCCTGTCTGTGTCTGCCAGCCCTCCTGCCCTGTCTCTGCCAGAGATTGTCAGTCCTGCACCGCCACTGCATGTGCTCAGCTGGATGGTCCCGCCGCAGATCCTGCCGACTCCAGCCTCGACGGCAGTCGGGGAATGCCTGACTCCGCCTCCAGCCTCAGACCCCTTCTCTCCACCTCGGTCCGTCAACACTTCGGCACAGCCTGGCTTCTCACTCCCTCAGCTTCACCAAAGTCCCTCGACCATCATCTCCATCGGGTTCCCTCGTCCTCCAGGCTCCACCTTGGTCGTGCGTCGCCTTGCCTACACCTGCGGCTCCAGCTGGCTCCTTCCTCCCTCCGGTTTACACCTTATGTCCTCTGTCACTCCGTCTCCAACTCTGCTCTCGGTCCTTTGGATTCCGCCTCGGTCGTTCGTCGCTGCGGCTGGCCTTCGGTCTCCGGAACCAGCGGCGTCGATCGGGTCCATCGGCTTGTCGGCTACGTCCTGGGACCTCACAGAACTGCCAGACCTCCCAGACCCACCAGCCTTGCCTGAACCAGCCTGGTCGGTTCCCCCGGCACCACCCTGGAACTTTGAACTTTGGGTGCCGCCATGGTGGTGCGCGGCGCCATGTCGCTTCCTCGCGCCAGGAGGCGCTCGTAGGGGGGGGCTCTGTTATGACTATGAGCTCTGTGCTCTCCTCCCTGGCCACCAGAGGGAGCTCACACATTTATACTGACACTTCACTACACACTACATTTCCCAGCAACCATCACACTAGACTGATTACACACACCTGGACTCCATTTTCACTGTTTGCCACACCACCTGTCTATCATTATCCTGTACTATATAAGACTGCTCCACACACACACTCACTGCGAGGTCTCGATTTGCTATTGCTGTTATTCCAAGCGTTTATCATTCCTGTCTGTGTCTGCCCGCTACCAGTTTTGCCTGTTTGCCTGTTTCTGATCTTTCTCTGCCTGCCCCGACCTGTGCCTGGATTTACGCCTATGATTGTCTGCTGCCCGTCTTGACCACCGCCTGTACCAAGTTTTTGTATCTGTTCTGCCTGCCTTCCTGACCCCTGCTTGGATTACTGACCACGATTGCTCTCTGTTTTGCCCTGACCCCCTGCCTGTACGACCATTCTAAATAAAGACATTGCGATTGGATCCCTGCCTGTGAGTCCTTTGTTACACTCTTTCATACGATACGTATTTTGGTGTTCTACACTCATCAATGACAGTAGTATCTTGAGACTTGAGTCCAGTAATGACGACGATGACAGACCTGTGCGGTTCCATGAATGTAATGGTGTTACTGCACTGGTATAATGAGGCCTTTTAATCAGTTCGGGATGCGCCTCATCGTCAGATATCGGATCAGATAACCAATCATGTGTCTTGTCTGAGTGCCCGTGTGTGTGTACAAAGCCTCTGAGAGAGTTTTTCTCTTTGTCTGGCATCCTGGGAAACCGTTTCTGTCGCATCACGATGAAACAACACTTCTTTTCCGCAATACGGCTGCCGATATGCCACATTTTTATTTTTCAATGAATATTTTTGAAAAATCCGCGATGCACTGAGGCCGCGAAACTTGAACCGCGAAGTGGCGAGGGATTACTGTGACTTGCTCAATAAAATAAAATAATATAATATAATAAATATCAATAAAACATACTATAAACAATTTACAAATTCAAACCAAAAGATTTCTCTGGATTTACACTTCACGTCTTTACGCTTCATCTCTTCCCTGACCTAATAAATAAACTTGTTCAATGGCAACATTTTAGAATGAGCTCTGTCTGATTGTAAATTTACCATTGATACAAATTGCTGGAGCATGATGAGTATATGTGGTGATGACATGCACAGAAGAAATCCTTTTAACATTTTGAGTTGTTTTATCAGAAACAAGTATTTGTGAGAATTGTTTTTCATTTATCCTCTGCACAGTCCAGCCACCTATTGTCACTCCTTCTGATTTACAAATCCCATGAGCCTCCCTGATCATCCCCTGCACCCAATCCCCATCATGCACACCTGCTGTCACTCACCCTCACCAGCGTCACCTTTTATATGACAGTTTCATGCACTCACAATTGTTGGTTGCTATTTGTGTTCCAGACTGTTATGTTGGACTCGCTTTGGACTATAATCATCCTTGTGGATTTACTTTTGTTAGTTTATTGAATAAACCGTTTGTTTTCTAGAAACATTTGAACCTTCCTCGTCTTCTTCCTCCTCGGCTAACACCTATCTCCTATATCCCTTTTCTTTACATTTTTCCCACATTTCACTTTTTCTAATCTCAAATGAATTCTCTGTTGAACAGATGCGCTTAATTCTATGTAGCTGAATCACTGGTAGACCTTTCTTAAGCGTGGGTGGGTGATAGATATGAGCATGTAAAATATATATATATATATATATATATTTTTTTTTTTTTCCTAAAAAGATCTGTACTCAGTGATTGTACTGACAGTCACACGAACATCCCAAAAAATCAATTAAATAGCAATGTGAACTTTAGATGATCTGTTATAGAGTTCAAATACTGATAAAAGGAGTTCAGAGTTCCTAAATTGAAAAGTTCCTCCTTGAAACAATACAAAAATGTCATCATTGTGATGCTTGTACAACAGTATTTGTATAAAATAGATTTTTAGTTCAATTAAGAGACAAAAGATGTACATTTTCTTAATTAGAAGCCATTCTAGTGCCCATAGCTGTCTCACATCACTGTTAAATATCTAAAATAATTCTTCAAATCGAAGAGATGCTTACAGTGTTCAATGCCGACATCATGTGGGATGGCAATATACAAAGACTGAACTTCAA
The DNA here is from genome assembly GCA_037043235.1 of Rhodeus uyekii. NCBI lineage: Eukaryota > Metazoa > Chordata > Actinopteri > Cypriniformes > Acheilognathidae > Rhodeus > Rhodeus uyekii. The sequence goes on from JAWRVZ010000086.1 coordinate 817,321, forward strand.
ACAATACTAGCAAACATTGTTCTGGTGCAACAGCCGTATTCAAAAGTCTCAGGAAATCTCCAGTGTCCTTTAAAAAGGATGTGTTGCAACTAGAGGTTTAAGATTCTAGTCCACATACTGAGATTCTTTTTCTGTAACACACAGTGTTCTCAGGATGGTGTTTACATGATTTTTGGTCTTTCTTTTTTGTTACATTATTTTGTATTTCATGAAAACGGGTACCCATTGTTTCCTCTAAAGGGATAGTTAACAAAAAAATGAAAAACAAAAGATTTCTGTTGTCATTCAATCACCCTCATGTAGTTCACAAATAGAGATTTAGGTAGAATTATACTTTCATAGTATGGAAAATGTAAAGATGTAGTGATTTTGTGGGAGCAAATGATGATTTATTTATGTTGCTCAAGTAAAATAATTTCTCATAATAGGAACTTTTTACTGTAGAGCTTGATCTTTTCTCGAAAACTAAACATCGACGTCCAAATTGAAAAAAAATGTCTGAGCTGATGAATTATTATCAGAGAATCTTGACAGAAAATAATTTTACTGATTTACATTTACATTACCTTTTTCCAATTTATTTTTTCCTCATTCATGTTGTGCAAATGTGCTAAGCTCCTCACCACAAAAGAAAATGAATTCACTGTCAATCACCACCACCTACTCGTTTACAAAGTTGGCCTTGACAGTTGCTCTTTTTAACTTTGAGAAGCTTGTGTGTTCATATGTTTTGAATGTGGAATGATAATTAAATGAGTAAGCTCGCTTTGATGGTTTCTCACCATAACCTTTCTCTTCTTCCATGACAAATGAGTTCGTCCATTACCTAAGCATAAGATTAATAAACGCATCTCGAAGGGCCAATGGTTCTGCTCTATGTGCAATCTGTTATTAATCACTGTCATCCTGTCCCCCGTTTCTGTCAAACTCTCAGAGCCCAACTTCGTTTCCTCTTATGACATCGGCAACTTCACCTACTTCTTCTTCCGTGAGAACGCTGTGGAGCATGACTGCGGCAGGACGGTGTTCTCACGCGCCGCCCGCGTCTGCAAGAACGACATCGGGGGACGTTTTCTACTCGAGGACACCTGGACCACGTTTATGAAGGCCAGGCTTAATTGCTCACGGCCCGGCGAGATCCCGTTCAACTACAATGAGCTGCAGGGAACATTTTTCCTGCCTGAGCTTGAGCTCCTCTATGGGATTTTCACCACTAATGTGTGAGTAAAGCACTGTTTGATCAGAACACAGGTTTTAAGATATCTGCTGCTGTGTTCAAAGGCTTCAAACCACAGAAGTCAGCTTAGTACCAATTATTTTCACCTTACTTCAATTTTGTGATCTGTATTGTCAGCAAAAGGTTATTAATTGCAGCGTGTGTGTGTGTGTGTGTGTGTGTGTGTGTGTGTGTGTGTGTGTGTGTGTGTGTGTGTGTGTGTGTGTGTGTGTGTGTGTGTGTGTGTGTGTGTGTGTGTGTGTGTGTGTGTGGTAAAAAGGAACACTAAGATTGTAACACCATAGATTTTCTATTTCTTCTTTCTTTTTTTGCTTACCTGCTGTTATCTCACCGGTAGTGCGAGAAGTGTATTACAGTCAGCAATGGACAGATCCATTTTTCACATTATGATCCACTATACTTTAATGATTGTCAGTGAAAAAGTGTTGCATACCAGTGTGTGTGTGTGTGTGTTGACTGCCTACTTCTGACTCTGTTCACAGCAACAGCATTGCCGCATCAGCAGTGTGCGCCTTCAATTTGAGCGCTATTACCCAAGTGTTCAGTGGGCCTTTCAAGTACCAGGAGAACTCACGCTCCGCTTGGCTGCCCTACCCCAATCCCAACCCTGACTTCCAGGTAAGCATCCAGCAAATGCCAGCCACTTTTAAGGATAGTATGCATTGCTTTAAAAGTTAAATGGCACTTTCCACAAATTGGTTACACAATAGGGCCTGAAACTCTTAAATAGTCTGTGAAAGGAGTTGCTTAACATTCAGAGAATTATTATTTTCCATTAATTAGATTAGTTTAAAAAATAAGGGAGATTGATTTGTGTGATTTGTCTTTTTTCTAATAGTAAGCGTTATGGTGAAAGTATATATTTTTTTAAACAATTTAACTATGGATAATGGGTTGCAAACTTAGACTGAAATAAGACAGAAAATACATTTATAATGTGACAAAAGATAAAAAGTAAATGCTGTTATTTTGAACATTTTATTTATTTATATTCAAAGAATCCAGTGAAAAATGTATCAGAAAAAGTCAAGAACTGTTTTCAACATTGATAACAAAAATAAATGTGTCTTGAGCACCAAATCAGCACATTAGAATGATTTCTGAAGGATCATGTGACTGTAGTAATGATGCTGAAAATGTACAGGAATACAGTTATTTTAAATTGTAGTAATATTACACAATAATACTGTTCATATTGTATTTTTATATATGTTTTAGCCTTAGAGACTTATTTTAAAAACTTTTAAAAAATCTTGCTAACCCCAAACTTTTTTACAGTAGTGTATTTTGGGACCAAATTCTGGTTTGTAAATTGCTTAAACACTTAATTGTAGAATTCTTTTCTTGTCTTCCTACCATGCTGTAGACGGCACTTGATCGTATTTTTTGGAAATCTTACTTTAAAGGAACTTTAAAGGTATATTTTGTAATGGAATAAATCATAGAGTAAATATGATGTGTTCCAGCAGACATAGCTTAATATAAAATGTTTGGTCATTACAATTAATAATCTAAATATTTTTATATGACTTTGAAAGTTGATTGAAGATAAATTTAACCAATTGTTAAATTATGACGTATCATTTTAATTGTTTAGCACAATTCAGAAGGATCTTCTTATTTTTTCTTCATATTTCTATTTTGCAAGGGTACTTTTTTATTGTAAAAACAACCTGCATTTCATTCAGGGTTAATACCAATAAAACACCTGGGATTTGTTTCTCTACTGCCAAATAGAAATGTATTTGTGAAGAGTGCCAGGTCTCTTTCTATTGGCAACATTCCAGCAGTAAACAGCCAAAAGAATAATTGACTTGCTCACCTCAACTACCACCTATGTGTGCCCAAAACGAGATGGTGACTGATGTTTTTGGTTTTATTACCTCATGTTTACACCTGATTATTCTCGGGGAAAAAAATAATATGTGAGGAGAAATTTTATTTTCCAATTACCGTATTCAAAGCCCACAAACACCAGAATCTTGATTTTGTCGATGATACAGAAGAGGTTATGGATCATGCCACATTTCCTCAAGTTTCTCTCACAGTCATTAATTTGCCTCCATTTCCATGTTGCTGTAATGCTAACAGATTTATTAATAAAGTTGTCGGCTTATAACATGTTTGGCTGGACAATTGCAAAGATAAGAGCTTATAAAGCCTTTTATTCATCTCCTGTGGAGTATTGCCAACTTCACAGTGACTGAGTCTGAAGTGCGTTTACTTTTAAGACTCTCTTCAAGCCCAGCCGAATCACCTTCATTTATATAGCGCTTTTTTACAATACAGATTGTTTCAAAGCAGCTTTACAGTGACAATAGGAAATGAATGCAACAAAGTTTTTTTTGGCTGTGCAGCAGCTCTAGAAGAAAGTTATTGTCTTGCTCAAGTAAGTTTTTGAACTCATTAGTAATTAGTTTATTCATGACACCGTTTTCAACTGAAAACAGAAAACCTTTAAAGTGATGAATACATTTGAATGCATTTTAGAAATCTAAGATCATGGTAAAACTCTAGTGATCTGCATGGAGGGAGGTATCCATGTCTGAAGTATTAACCTTTAATTGCTGGTAATCTATGTTGAATTTGGATGAAACTCTCCAGAGTTAATTTCAACATAGTAAATTGTGTCTGTGTTTCAATTACATGCTTTACCTCTAATAACAAACACACAAGGGTGTATTTGAATTTCATCACATCTTCAGAGCTTTCAGTGGAAATGGGTGCAGATTCTATGTGGGCCTTTGTAATGACCCCATTAAAATGGCTTGACTACCATATCTAAACCATTTAAAAACTGTCTGATCAGCATGGACTTCTCTTTTGGATCAGCTGAATCAGACTTTCTCGTCTAGCTTATTGAAGCCGATCTCTGTGACCTGATAATTAAGTTTTTGAAGTCCACGTGAGGGGGGAAAAAGTGTTTTACTTCATTTTTTTTCCCTTTGAACCAAAAGTATTCATAATCTTTTCTAGCTTGCTGTGACATAATCATAAAGCATTTGTACATGTTGTTGAGGCCAGATTTACGAGCTTCAAATTTATGGCTTAGAGCATTGATGTAAAAAAAATAGCTTGCTATATATTCTGTTCCTGAAAGACCAACATGCACCCCATTTGAGTAGAATTATGTCTGTGTTGATCTCCAGCTGATTGATGTTGATTATATGTGTTACAGGGGAGAGTGTCAGTTTTGTGAAGCCAGCTAATTTGTTTCTCTATATAAGATCTTATGTTGGATGGAAAATAGTAATTTAGGAAAACAACTGCAACTGAAAACACATATCTAATGAAATGTGCTTGTAAGAACGAAATTGTTTTTTAAGGTTCAAATAGCAACGTTATTTATATAATTATATAATTATTTATACTTTATGGTGGTATTTACAACGTTATTAATTCAAAATTATTATTCGTTGCCCAAATAACAACAAAATTGTTATTTGGGTTCTTCAGATCAACAGCTTTTTGTAAATTTAGTGAATTTGTATTTCCCCACAGACTGTTATTTATTTTGTTTCTTATCATCATCATCATCATCTCTATGATTGTATCTCTCTGGTTCTTTCGCAGTGTGGCACTATAGATTACGGCTCGTATGTGAACTTAACGGAGAGGAATTTGCAGGATGCCCAGAAGTTCATTCTGATGCATGAGGTGGTGCAGCCTGTTGTTCCTGTGCCATACTTCATGGAGGACAATGTGCGCTTCTCCCATGTGGCTGTGGATGTAGTGCAGGGCAAAGACATGCTCTATCACATCATTTATCTAGCAACAGGTATAGTACCACATCACATCTGCATAGAAAGAAAGAAAAGGTCTTAACATTTATGTACATTTAATGCAGCCTAAAATAACCAGCACATTGACACACCTTACTGATGAAGGTTAATGGAGTTGCAGCATAGGATGCTCTACTAATAGCACACTATTTGCTGCAGAATTGCTCATGAATTTGTAGCTAATAGGAACAGATTTGTAACAAATGTTTTGCAAACGTAAGTTATTTTCTGAGTGATCTAATTAGTATAGAAGCTTATTTCCCCCTGTAAAAAACAAACAAACAAAAGAACCTTAATAAAAAATAGCCACAATTGCTTGAAATGTAACTTTTTCTACCACGTGTTGGTGTGTGTGTGTGTGTGTGTGTGTGTGTGTGTGTGTGTGTGTGTGTGTGTGTGTGTGTGTGTGTGTGTGTGTGTGTGTGTGTGTGTGTGTGTGTGTGTGTGTGTGTGTGTGTGTGTGTGTGTGTGTGTGTGTGTGTGTGTGTGTGTGTGTGTGTGTGTGTGTGTGTGTGTGTGTGTGTGTGTGTGTGTGTGTGTGTAGTACTGTTTTCACTGTCATGGTTTGGTGAGGTGTTGGCAGCATCAAGATGAAGATGATGAACTTAAACAGTCTTTATAAATAAACTAGAATAGCTCCAAACATAGAAACAGGCAGAAGAGTAAATTAACAAAACTTCACTTAGACGCTGACGAGAACTGACCAATAAACAAAGAACAAAGAGGAACTTAAACACTGATAATTAACTAAATGCTGACATATGTGCTCATTAATGAATGTCCATGAAAACAGATTAGTGACAAGAAACAAGACTTTACTGAAGGTTACTGAAGAGAAACAAACTAAGAAAATTAAACTAAACAGTGCATAACCGTGACAGAACGCCCCACTATAGGAAGGCATGACCTTTTGCTGTAAAATAACTGAGGAGGTGGTTCTGGAGACTGAGCTTTGGCAGTGACGAGAGTTTGAGGTGAGGCGAAGGGCTGAGGACCAAATGGATGGAGCGGTAGAACCCAGCAGACGGCTCATAAGTCAGTGGCACTGGCAAGGTAGCAACTAACCAAGATGGATCCAAAGTGACGAGGGAGCCGTAAGAATGATATTATCTGGTGCAGCTGAGGAAGTAAGGAGCCAAGGTGAAGCAGACAGGTCGACAGACTGAGGTGGAGTGAAGGGATCTGGGGTTGGAGGTGGAGCTGGGGATCCACTTGCTTGGGTAAAAAGGGAGACCAGAAGACACAAGGCTTATCCAAACAGCATTGTGTTAGAGGAGAAGTCAAGGTGCTTATGGGAACCAGCGTAGACGGAGCTAACAGACTGGATAGATCAGGATGAGGAGGCGGGATAGGGAGGCTGAGCGGGATCAGCGACAGCAACACAGACTTTTTACAGAGCAATGAAACAGGCTTAATGCTGGGCAGGACCAGCAGTGATGAATGCAAAGAAGATACATGACTGAGCAGGATGGGAAGCACTACCTCCGTCACCCAGTCTATAAACCATTTCACAGCTCCACCAGTAGTACAGATGTTGCCGGCTCACACACCTGGTCACACTCCCTGTCTACACTGGGCTCTGGCTTAATGTCTGTGTATGGAGGTGATAACTGGCTGGGCTCTGGGCTCGGTGGCATGGAGGATGGTTTGAGCTGGGGGTAGACACTCTCCAGACATCTGAGAATGGCCTCCCTTCCTCTTTGATGTTTGAAAGGTCTAATCAGCAGTGGTAGTTGGCTTTGATTCAGTATAGTGACTTTAGTGTCTCCTCATCAAAACCATTCTGTTGTGCTAGATGATAAAACTGAAATGAATAGTCCAGGAAAGAAAGTCTTTTTCAGGCAAGGGTGGAAAATGTGGTGGCTGTGTCCATAATCCTTTCTTTGAGGTTGGTTTTTCTGTCACGGTTTGGTGAGGTCTTGGTAGCAAGCACAACGTAAATGATGAGTTCAAAATGTCTTTATAAACTAAATTAAATAACTTTAAGAATTTCTCTTGATGAGAACAGAGAGCAAAGAGGAACTTGAAAACACAACTAAACAGAGCATAACTGTGACATTTACTTTATTTTATTCAAATAAATGCATTGGTCAGCAAACTTTTTTTAAATCTTTTGAAATCATGTATTTTCCATTCATAAACAAGAATATGAATAGTGGATAGTTAAAAGAACAGATCTGAGCCACACACGCAAAAAAGAAACACTGAAATGAACATTAAAGCCTGTAATATGAAAGTAGTCAGAAATCCCAGGTGGCCGACTTCATCATTAAACCCAGCTTATTAGAATGTTACTTTTACCATCAAAACTTTGTCGAGTGAAGACTTCTGCATTGCCATTAGGAAGGCACAGGGGAAAACTGACTCTGGTAATTGGTGGTCCACTTGAATCAATGGTCTTTGAAGCAAGCAACAGTTGGTCACCAGGCTGAACAAAGGCATTCGACACATAGCAGCAATGAAACATCAAAGGCAGCATGTGCTTACATAAGGAAAAAATGTATTGTAAGCTGTCATTTGCTATCCAGATGCACACCAGAGCCCTAGAAAGTTCTAATTCAGTCTGCTCTGGTCTGTGCACTGCTGAAAAACGCTGAACATCTAGTTACCTGTCAACAGAAATTAAATTACAGGGAGACACTTGTTGTTAAAGAACAGTGCGAAATAAACACTTGTTAAAGTGAAGAAGACACTTGTTAAAGTATACAGCATAAACACACAGGACAGTCAGGATTTAAAAGCTGTTTGCTAATTAGGCAGGCAGCACGTCTTTGATTTTATTTCTGGAATACACCAACTGTTTTCGATTATTGGCAGGAGTCAAAGCCTCATGCTGATTCAACAGCATTCACATCGTCTGTCTAGTCTGACAATGTGGGAATAAAGGAATGAAAGAAAGAAAGAAAGAAAGAAAGAAAGAAAGAAAGAAAGAAAGAAAGAAAGAAAGAAAGAAAGAAAGAAAAGAAAAAAAATATTTTTTTTTTTTATTAAGAAATAATTCACCCTCAAAAAATGCCATTGTCAAAATGTCATGTAATTTCAAGTTCATATGCCTTTATTTCTTTGTTGAATGTTTTCAAGTTTCTATTTTCAAAAGTGGTACATATGGCTCATGCATACAGAGCGCCTGAAGGGACATTGTGATGGGGAAAAAATGCGTGATGAGAGGAAAAAATTGTCAGTTTTTACATTCTCTCGCAAATGTTTTGCGTTCCCTCAAAGAACTTTGCATTTGCCTGCAAAATGTTTGCGTTTTTTCAAAAGCAGAAGTTTTGCTAGGGAATGCGACGGTTTTAGTAGTGAATGCAAAGTTTCTCTGGGAACACGTGTTATACATTATATCATATTATATCATTCAATAAATTTTTTCTTCCCATCTCATATTTTTTCCATCACCATGTTGCTTTAAGGGCTCTATACATCCCACATATTCAAAGTGTTTTAGAAGTCAAAAACATTTGTCATTTAATTCAAAAATTTTGCGTCACTACTGTCTTGAACACAATGTCGATATATTTCAGTCTATAATGACTCTAATTTCAGTCTATCAAGTGTCATTTTAGTCACTTTATTGGTTTATTCTTTATTCTCAGCTTTAACCTGTATTTATGTCAGTTTTAGCTTTAGTACTTTTAGTACAACTTTAACTACACCTTATTTATATCAATTACTTGTCAGAGCAGCATTTCTATGTTAATTATATGTAAATGGTGGAACTTGCCAGCTTCAATCGCCCATTTATTGTAGTTGTGTGGAATATAGCAACTACCTTTTGTGTTCATGACAGAAAGACATACACATTGGGAACAACGTGAGAGATGAGTAAATTATGAAAAAGTAAAAATTTGGTGGTGAATTAATTAAAAGCCATGGACTTGACGTGCACTCAAGAGCAAAATATTTCAGTGGTGCTGTAGTGATAAATCCTCTGGTATGGCAAACACTGCTTTATGTGCTATGTTTATAGAGTTAGCCTAAATTCAATTTATGCCGACAATAATAGCTTGAAGTGTGAGGAGTGTAGCTGGTATTTTCACAGTTGATTGGAATGAAATAGAGTACTGAAGCCTGTTTTGACAAGGGCAGTGACCTAATCAGTGGCTCTTGTAGTATCTAAAAGTTCATTGCCCCACATCTATGGCTCCTATAAAATATCTGACAGTCAACATTGGCGTGAACAGAAGAATAACAGCAACTACTCTGAGGATAAAACAGATATTACATAGTTTATCGAAGCAATCCAGTTCACTCTTTGTGACATTATGAGACCAGTGAATGTCCTCCATGGACTCTGCAAATGCACAGACCACATGAGAGGGATGTGTAACTTTAAAAAAACTGTAATTTGGCCGATAATAACTTATTTTCACTGCACAAAAGCCACCCTTTGGAGAACATAATGAATCTTCTCTGGAGAGTAGTCCACCGTATTTGCCCTTTCTGATCCAAATAGCACATCCATATTTAAGTTGACAGCCCAGATGGCAGACTAGCGCTTTATAGAATTCTCATGTGATTGAAGAGATCTGAGGTCATTCTGCACTGCTGCTTTTCTGACATCATTTCCTTCCAATCTCACCAGATCATCAAAAATGCCCACTTGATCACCTAAACTGATTTCCCATTATTTTTCCCACTTTCTTACCTTCTCCCTTAACTTATTTGTTCTCAAAATTCTCCTTCTAGGTTATGGCACCATCAAGAAGGTTCTCTCCCCGTTGAACCAGACCATGGGCAGCTGTTTGCTGGATGAGATTGAGCTTTTCCCTCTAAAGAAGAGGCAGCCGATACACAGCCTGCTTATACTTCACAGCCGCAGTGAGCTATTTGTTGGAGTCAGAGACCAGGTCATCAAAATCCCCCTGATGCGCTGCAACTTCCACAAGTCTAGAGAGTAAGTACTGCTGCTTCTCAGCAGACAGATGTACAACATCTCAAGGTACAATTCATAACGAGTTTCTTTAAAAAAATCATCATTTACTCACCCTCATGTCTTTCAAAAAACAGAATTTTTTATTATTTGGAAAAAAAAAGTCAAACAAAACACACAAAAAAATTCTTTTTTTTTCTAGCATATACAATAAGTGAATGCCCAGTGCCGCCCTGCACATTTTTCATATGAATTTAGATGACTTAATATATTCAACAAGATGCTTTTTTTGTCCTTTATGGAGCTTGACAGATCCTACATCCACTTTAATTACACCCATCCTTATAACTGTTCTTTTCCCTTGCAAATACCTAATTTTATGTCAGACGTTAAATGCAGATGCCATTTCATTATGGCTTTTAATGATACCAAAATGTTGATCCCTGGAAGATAAGTTACACTACTGATCTTATCAGCGTGTACATCCCTGTAACTTAATTTTTCATTGCTCCAGAATAAACGTAGTCATAAAGATCCTTTGCCAGAGGGCAACAAAGAACAATCATCATGTTTGACATTGTGCCTCCAGGACTTCATATCAAGAGCACTTCTCTAATCTCTGCTCATAAGAGGAGATGGCAGCCTGTTCATCATCTCTCTCCATTTGCATTCCAATGAAAAGCGCTGAGTTATGTGAATATGAGCTGAGTTTTGCTTTATTTAAATTCTTTTAAGCGGTTTAAAGATAGAGAGAGATCAATAACGCACACCTCTATGCTTTCTGACACAAAAGAGGAGAGCTTATGCAAACCTTTTTTATTTTATTTTTTATTAACAGACATATGCACAACAGGGCCTTTAAAAATGACTGGTTTACTCTGCTGACATTTACATCACTTTCTCATTGTACTACGAACTTTATGTTACTGAATGCTTGGCTTTATCTTCCTGTCTGCACTGATGATGTGTATGGTAGTACTCAATGAGTTTAAAAAGTGTCTCAGGGCCATTCTCTGTTTCTGATGAAAGTTATTGCCAAGACTCAAGGGAAATATTGCCGGATTAAGTTATGCCAATGCAAGCTATATTTATAATAAGAAACATGTGTGCACTTTAAGATATTTAACTGTTTAAAGGGATCATATCATGCGTTTATGTCATTCTATTTATTTCCCCGAGGTCCACTTATAAAATCATTCAAGTTTTTGTTCCATTTAGTTTATAGCAGTGTTTCCCTTTCTTTCTTTGGACCTTTCTCTCTCTGCCGTTTAGAGTCAGTTTGTTGATACTGTGCCTTTAAGATTTAAAGGTGTCATGACCTGAGAAATCAAATTTTCCTTGAGTTTCCTTGAGTCATCACATATGTAAGAATGTTTTGTAAGTTTCAGAACTGAAAACGTCCTTGTAATCCACTGTTTATTGTAGGGAAGAATGCGATTACGGATGCAGCCATAGTCTTTTCGGAAGGATGTGCAGCGCTGTAGGTGCTTAACACAGCTAGGAACAGCAGAACTTTGCAGGACCTTTACAGTTTATTTATAATAAGAATAATTATTATATAGTATTTTATCTTTTGTTTTGCTGGTATTTATGATATCATACTGTCTTCAAGTTTCAGATGTCTGAAAGGAGTTCATAAGTTGTTCTACATTTACATTTATGCATTTGGCAGACGCTTTTATCCAAAGCAACTTACATTGCATTGAATCAGTTCTTGCTTTGCCTGGGATCAAACCCATGACCTTTTTGTTGTAAGCACCAATGCTCTACTGATTGAGCTACAGGAAAGCTCTTTCATTATAGTGTCAATAGATGATATTTTTGGACTGGGAAGGAAGTTTTCAATTGTGAAACACACAGTATGCTTTCATAAAGGAAAATTAGATTTCTCGTTATATGACCTCTTCACTTCTGCTCTTCTTTTGTCTTCCCTCAGTTGATTAATGTTGCCGTAAACTTTCATATCACGGTGTGCATCTGCTCTTTCTCTCAGAGCCTGTGTGGGAGCCAGGGATCCGTACTGCGGCTGGGATCTGATGCTCAAGAAATGCACCACCCTTGAAGAGAGTGTCAGCATGAGCCAATGGGAGCAGAGCATCACACGGTGTCCTGTGAGTATCCAGAATGCGCTTCAATCATTCACGCAGCGCCTCAGCACTCAAAACCAAATGTTTTTTTTTTCCGTATCAAGACTCTTGATGCTGATCCAGTCTGTCGGTGAAGAACAGTGACAAATGTGCCTGCTTCAACCGTAACGGCAGTCTTGCAAGATCAACTTTTTTTTCTCATAACAGCAGACACCGTTAAAGGAGTTTTATAACGATGTTGAGGAAACATAGCAGGTGCTGAGACAATACAGATCTCTGCTTTTGCAGCAAAACTAACTTTTCCTCTCTCGATACTCAAAAAGAGAATAAGGCCAATTGCGCATGTGCGCAAGAAAACAAAGCACAGCAAAAATTGCTATCAGTCATGATTCTTTTGAGTGACATTCTTTGGAAACTTAGACACTTCTTTGTGCGTACATGTGCCCCTACCTGAGGCCTCCCAGCCTGTAGATATCTCCCAGAATGCAATCCATCAGGTCTCTCCCATTTACAGTGGCTCTGAAAATATTTGGACACTTATTCTTCTCGTGGTTTCATGTTCTAAAGGTTACAGCATTCTGTGAGATTCACGCATGCCATATACTATATCAGGCATTGTTTCTCACTGGGTCTTTAGGTAAGAGACCTTGTAGCTGTAGCTGAGAAATTACATTTTGTGTTATAGCAAGTTGCCTCCTACACTGCCTGAAGAAAGCAGCATGGAATTGTTGAACACACACAGGGAAGTGCAAAAGTGTGGGAGGCTTCACTCTCAGAGTCACTAGAATGCAAGATTTAGTATTGATTTAGTTTCACACATGTTGTTTAAACATATTGCTTTAACATTTTGAGGTCTGGATTTCCTTCAAAAATAAATCAAAAATATCCCCTCAAACATAATAAGTCTTGATATTCATATGAAAGATGCAGGTTTGAATCTTGCTTGCAAAAGGTTGGATCAGTTTATATGATATACATTTTTTATGTCCTATTATTTCCCTCAAAAATACACTGCATAAAATCACTAATAAACCTCTGTTTTTTTGTTGTGTAACTGCCCTAATAACATTAATAAATAAAAATGTATCCCCAAAAAATTTAGAAAATCTGGTTTCATAAATTTAAAAGAGTTTCATACATTTAAAAGTTTGGTAGTTGATTTGAAGTCAAAAACTATGGGTTGTTTCATTTTAACCCCCTTTGTTTAGGTTGGTAAATTTGTAAAGATATCAGATAATTCAACTATCTGTTGACTTCAGTTGAGTTCAGGTTGTCAAATGTGATATTCATTAATAATTCAAAAAGATAAAATGACTTTGTATGACTGCAAAATTATGCCATTGTCCTTTGACCCATCTGTTTTTTTTACCCTGTCAAAAAAAGAAACGACAACCACAAAAACCAAGATGTCCACGAGGAACAAATATCACTTACACTATTAGGGCGTCCTACTCATCTGACCTAGTCCTTTTAGATACTATATAGGAAGGAATCTTGCATTTTTCTCCACAGAGTATGATCGTGTCCAGGTGTCTGAGGTTGAGTGAACGGTTTAAAATTACTTCAGTAGTAAGTCTAGATGGAGACACACTTCATTCACAAAGCCCATCTGAAGGCTAACATATTATGGAAATAAACAAAGAACCACGTTTGTTTTGTCTGAGGAAAAAGTCAACTTACTGTATCATCCCCATCTTAAAATTGGCAGAAACCCCATCTATATTTAAAGCAAAAGCGAGGCCTTTGAAAATGAGGTTTGTTTTTACTTTTCCACCACATTGGAAATGTGAGTCTCTTATGCGTTCGGTACACAAAGAGCACAGACAATTTCTCTCCACACAGAGGTTCATTTATTCTTCTCTATTCATAATGCAATGACAATCTTTTCCACAGAACTCATCGTGTTTTATGCGCTAGTCAACATTGCCTTCTCCTTTTACCCACAAAATATGTTGTCCTGTATCTGATACCTCAGATGTTAATAACCAGAGTGCAATAACAAAATTACATTAGCTATTCATTACTACATTCCCAGATAATGCCTCAAATGAAAATATTGGCTCATTGTACACCGTGTTCATTTTCCAAGAAAGAGCCTGTGTTATTTTCAGCTATCATAAATCTAATATGCTGAAAGCTACAGTATATTTTAGTTTGGATGTATCTAATAACTGGTAAATGTGACCTTATCTGCACATTCTGCTGTAATCATTTATTTGCATATATATTTTGTTTACTTGTTTCTGTGCCCATTTACCATTTATGTGCTTCTTTTTTGTATGTGTGTCTGTATATGTCTAGGTGAGGAATGTGACTGTGGATGGTCATTTTGGAACCTGGTCAGGATGGAAAGCCTGTAGTCATAGCGATGGCGGCAGTGTTGGTTCATGTCAGTGTCGGACTCGAGCCTGTGACAGCCCGAGCCCTCAGTGTGGAGGGCAACCGTGCCAAGGAATCAGTGTTGAGGTGGCAAACTGCTCGAGGTATACAACGTCCTACAACTGTCATACAAAGACTAAAACACAAACAGGAAGTTGGACTTTAAGCATAACAGATAACTCATTTATATAAAGCTTTTTACAGATACATTTTTTTTGTTATAAATTGATTTTATATATCGGAATGTAACTTTCTTTTTTGCTTTTCTTTTTATGGACAATTTCCTGTTGCAGCCCTTACTCTGAAGTGGAAACAAAAGTTGCTGTGTTATTCTGAGCAAATTTCTTTCATAAATGCATTTTGTTTCCTTTTCGCGGTAAACAGGTTTAGAACGGTCTTAACTAAGATCCTCAGTTAACAAACTGAAGGTCAGATTATACCAGCCAGCTGTGCCAGCGTTTGATTAGTGATTACTGCTGAAACGTATCCATCCTCAGAAACGGGGCATGGACACCATGGACGGCCTGGGCTCCTTGCAGCACCAGCTGCGGGATCGGATTCCAAGTTCGACAACGTTCCTGCAGCAACCCCACTCCCCGCCATGGAGGACGTGTTTGTGTGGGCCAGAACCGTGAAGAGAGGTAAAGGAAAAGCAAGATAGCAAATTATATTTTTTACATTCAAAATCCACTTAGCTCAGAAATCTGAAGGGACGAATGCCTGTTTGAAAGGTCATGATGCTTCTTTTGTTTCTTTCATTCTCACCTGCTTCATCTGCAGTTGCTGCTGTAATTGCATTTCAGTTGACAATAATAATGAATCTAAGCAGCTCATTTCATTGCTTTTTTTATTACTCATTCTATTATGCAATGATCATCTGTAGAAATCTTGTTAGTGCGTATCTATCAGCACGCAATCCAAATGTTTGAATGGAGGAGTGAGAGAGGTTCTTCTTTATCTGCCCCATAATTTGTGTGAATTACATCCAATTAAAAATAAACATGCTAAGACTTTTTAATTACAGAGACTGCAACCACAGACTCCATACACACTCAAACACTGTAGGTATGATGCAGCGTTGTCTAATCATGGCATGTTTAAACTGTGATGCCTTGAGAATCTGTGAGGTTTCTAAGCAACAGTACATTGCAGCTGAAAAATTAGACCTGAAGTGAAGGGATGAAGAGAGGACAAGAGAGGCATCTGTTTAAAACAGCCATTGGAAGTGCCAACTGACTCACACTTTAGGCTTTTGTCTTCAAACATTTTCATTCACATTCTCATGTTACCTCATTATTGTGTTCATTCCCTGAAACTCAGCAGATCCTCTAACAGGACTTAAAAAGATTAGGGAATTTAATATCTAAGTTGTTCTCCTCCTTAATTTTGCTTCAGAACAAAATGGTATGCAAAAGTAAGTAAAGTAAACTTAACTTTTGTACAGTGAACCATTTAGTTTAATACTTCAAATAAATGTGTAATTAGTAACCCTAAAATTAAAAACATTAAAATATTAGAAACGTTGAAATTGTAATATTATAATAAATGTTTCATGATCAATCAGAATATTAAAATGATTTTTGAATTAAACAAATTATTTTAATGTTAAGTTTTCTCATTCAAGTCATAAAGTCTCCTACTGAAAAAGAGCTTGAAATTCACAACAATTCATTTTAAAGTTTTACATTTTTTATCTAATTTATTTAGATGTTATGTCCAATTTAGGAGAAACATCTTGGCAAAGTTGATACTTTCTAGAAAATGTTTAATTTAAGCGTTTTGACCTGTGAAAGAGCAACTGCTGAGCAATAACATTTTCTTCTGGGACGGGACAGAATGAGCATGCTGATGTCTTTTGAGTTGCCATAGAAACACAGACATGGGCTTAAAGCATGAAAAAGGCTGCAGATTGTTTTGTTTTTTCTACAGGTGACTGTGAAGCAGAAGATTTCTGCCACTTCTTGCATTTTCCATCACCTACCCCCCGCATATACTCTTTATCCAAGGTGCCGGGGCACTTGATGCCCTTAGGTGTCTGAGCATAAAGGCTGTGAATAATCAGCAGAAAAGTTCTGGTGCAAGCTTTGAGTCTAGCCCTTGCGAGTTTTTCACACCACCCATCCACTTTAATACAACACCTCGGCCAACCCAGCAGTGCATAATGGCTGTGAAAACATATCCGGGGAGCGCGTCAGGCCCTCAGTTTTCATTTAAGGTTGAAGGGAGCCGAATTAATGGCTCAAATGTGCTTTGTCAGTTCCTTTAGCAGGACGCTGCTTAGGACCAAAAGAAGAAAGCAACATTCCTGTTTTTGTTCCAATTGGGCTACTGCAAATTCTCTATAGTTTTGAGTCTTTTGTCCAAGATTGAAAGAAGTTTGGATTCACTTGTTAGTACTGCGGGAAACAAACTTTGTGTCCTGCTCAAGCGTTGGGCTTCTGTTCAGAGGTATTCAGCTCATATGTACAGTCACACTTTATTCCCTGTTCGCCGGACTGCTGCCAGATGGCACAGTCCTCAGCAGACCGCTCTGCTGTGGCTCGGTCACCATGAGATGTCCCCGGGCTTAGAGAGAGAGAGTTAAAGTAAAATTAAAGTAATCTTATGAGTTACAGTAATACTACAGTCAAAAATAAATTACATTAAATCATTGTTTACTTATCAGTTCATTCTGACTCCGAAAGATGATTCATGCATGAATTAGATATCACTAATTCTCTAATGAATTTCCATGACATTTGAAATGATCTGTAGTTATAAATACAATTTAAATAAATATAATACAAATATTACCATTTTGTTTTCATTTTTTACTTATTCTTTGTACTTTTATATTTAAAATATGTCTAGTGTTTTATTTTCAACTACTGGAAAATAAGCTACAAGTTTGGAGATTAAAAATTTAGTGTTAGTGTCATCAGATGCTGCTTTGAACATGCAATGGACATGATTTTAAAGTGTAAAAAAAAGCGAGTTTAAATGTTTGTTGCAGCTGTTAGTGTGTTTAAGGGGAAGGCACGGAACCAGGAGGAATAAACTCAAACTTTCTTATAATTATAAACTCAACAAAAACACTTGGGATGAAAGCAGTCCAATGGGAAATGTCTCAGTCAGGCGAAACACAACATCTAACATTAGTGAAAATGGACCAAGACTGAAAGACAGAGTGACAAGGTGATTGATTATGGGACAGATGGATGGGAAAACACTGGGAGAATCACGTGAGGAAACAGGAAGTGGACAGATATCATATTATCATATGATTAATAATTGATGCAGATAATTGATGCTACGTTTATACATAGCGTTACACTTCAGCTAAGTTTAATGGTGCAGTGCAAATATATTCAATTGTCCGTAAGTTGTAACTTAGCACCCCTTTATGTCAAAACTAAGTCAAAACTTATGAATGGCTGGTGCAACTGGCTCCTGGTCCATAACCCAAACCTAGTCCAAAGCCACATATCTATCCAGATGCTGGGTGTCTGTAAACACAAATTCAGCAACTTCCATTCATTTGTGCTCAGAAACTCTCCAAAACAAGATGGAACCGAATGCCTCAAGGCAAAGAACTGTTCTTGCCACACTCCAATACTTTGTTCTGCCTGAAATCCATTTGATAAATGAATGTATTTTTTACAGGCTCTTTCATTCTTTTCATACACCATCTCAAATATGCTATTAATTACCACTTTATTCATTTTCTTTTTATGGTTTGTTTCTTTCTCCTTTTGTTGTGCCAGAGCATGGGGCAAACTTGTTAAACTTAGCAAATCCGATTTGAATGAACACTATTTGCATATGCAAATTGGCAGTGGGTTTCCTTTGGCTATAAATCTTTCTTACCGTATATGAATCACGCTACTTTTTTTATCTGGCTGCTCATTCACATTCTCAGGCATCATTCATAACAGCTTGCTGTGATCAATGGTTCTCCGATGGGAATATGTACTCCATTCTATTTTTAAATGCTTGTTCTGTTTCTTATTTTAATCTGACAATATTCTCTTATTTTCTAATTTGCACAAATACACATTTAATCAGACATCTTTGTTGAAGAAAGTGGTTGCAGACATAAATATCAACCATTCAGGTTATAAAATGATTTTCTTTTCTTATACAATCATTTTATTTTGCAGGAATGTGACGTTAATTTCAGATGGCAAAAGTTTGTTAATAAGGTGTAATCTATAATGAACATAATTTATACTGAAAGGAGGTTATATGAAGTGAAAAGAATGACACTGACTTAATTTAAATATTCATGCCACAGCACTATTTCAGTGTATTTACTACCTGATTAATTTAATTTGTGTTTAGAGGTAGGACTATGTTTTTGGGTAGGAATGTTGTTCCAAGATCATCAAAAGATGTTGACCCAGGAACATGTCTTACTTGGCAAAATCACGGCAACCCTATGCTATGCACAGTTGTATTACATTTTTTTCAATCCATTAATAAGCTGCACCACTTCTGTTTGAAACATTTAAACCATTTAATTCTTAAAACATTTAAACTTCTGCCTCTGTCCCATGAGCTGTCAGCTCTGTCTTGGCCCTCTGAACCTGCTGTGTCACCCTGGCTCCATGTTCCCTCAGCTCCGTCTGGGTCTCCACTGTTCTATTGCAGGAGAATGTGTCTCTGCTTCCTCCACCCAGGCCTCTGCCATTGCTCTTACCTCCTGTGTCCCCACCTTGGATTATCTTGCTGGCTGTGGTTAGGATTAGATCGCTTCTCCTGCTCCTCCCAACCTCAACTCCCCCATGGACTGTCTTCATTGCCTTAGTTTTCTTACACCCCTTTCCAGCTCCATGTCCTCCACCAGAGCCCCCTTAAAGTATCTTCAGATGGGTACTTTATGGCACGAAAATGTCTTTCGGGAGGGGGGGGGGGATCTACTGTAACAGTTATGTTCTGTGCCTGTTGGTCTGTGTGACCTAGTTTTCTAGTGGTGTGCCAGTTTGTTCCCTTGATTGATTATCACATTCACCTGTTGCCCAATTAATTAGCTCTTTTATTCCAGTCTTCTTTCAGTTGTTTGTTCAGTTTCATCTATGTTTATTGTTCTGTTTCCCTGAGTGTTATTGTAAGATTGTTAGATAAAAGACTATTTAATAGAATTTTCCTTTGTTACGCGCTTCCTTCTAACAGCGGCCCATGACAGTGTGTAGCAATGATTTAAGCAATGATGCAATGATCCGTTTAAGCAATGATGCATTTTCATTGTAGTCTTAAAATAATTAATATAATGAATTTGTTGTGTGTTGCAGATTTCCATACTTTACTTTTAAATGTTTAGAACTTGTTCTTAGAGCATCAGTACTCGTTTTTTTGTTGTTGTTTTTTTTCTGTTCCAGGGTCATTATAGGCTCAGGATGTTTGAGGTCATTATTATGTTCTGATTATGACCATATCTTCAAAAGGAAGCTGACTTTTATTGCTGACATTATTATTCACGTCCTTTCAAAGATCCACTGATTGCAGTGAGACCACATAAGAGCTGGAATGATTGACTGTGTGTGTCCAATCATCATGCTTTATCCCAATTACAACTACCTTTCAATTACAAGTACTTGAACAACCCATGTGTCTGGGTTTGCAAATGGACAGACGGTCCCAAAAAAACCCTGTCATTTAGATGAGACACAGTTCCATCATTACTCATTACACTAAGGTTAACCTAGACATTTCCTACCCTTGGAGATCGACACAACTACTAGCCAGTCATTATTGTGTGTTTGCAGTTCCTACATGTTGAATTAAGTAATGTTTCTTTGTAAACCTCTTTTGCATCAAATTTTATTTGTTATTTAATTTTTTTACACTTTATTTGAATAATACATTTTAGATTAATTATAAGTAATTTAATTTGCAACTACTGTGTATGACAACTCATGAGTATGTTAACAGATATTAAGCAGAGAGTCTACTAATACTCTAATGACTGGTTGACATTAGTTGCAGCTACATTTCGGTGAAAAAAAGGTTGGAAATTATTATATTCTTATTTTGAAGTAAAACATTGTTTGTGATTTAATAATTAGTGTATCAGAGGATTCATGTTTTATTATCCATTGTTTTTATTGCATAGTCATTTTTGGTGAAAAACTGGGAGATGGGTTTATGAAAAAGAAATTTGGTTTGTTTTATGCATGCTGAGGTGTTTGTTTTAATCTTTTTTAGATATTGCAACGAGCACCTGCCCTGTCCCCCGCATGTCTATTGGTCAGCATGGTCTCCTTGGGAACGCTGCACAGTTCCATGCGGTGGTGGGATCCAGTCGCGACGACGAACGTGCGAGAACGGAAACGAATGCCCGGGATGCAGCACTGTATGTCACATTTATTTTACCACTCAGCTTGTTTATGAAGCCTTGAACTGAGCAGCTCAGGAAATGGAAATTGTGTGTTCAGTGTTTATAAATAGGTTCTATTGCTACAATATAGAGCAGAAGCACCATGGACTACCCTATGGTGTGAATAATATCGTTGGACCTATTGCACTCTTGTTTCTATGGAAGACTACATCTGCATCAACACTACTGTTCAGAAGTTTGAGCTTAAACTTTCTTTGACAAAAATTTATAATTTATTCAGCAAGGATGCACTAAGTTGCTCAAAAGTGACAGTAAATACTTTTATATTGTTTTACTTAAAAAAATACATTTAAAATAAATGGTGTTATTTTGATCTTAACATTAATCTAAAAATCCTAAATGTATATATAAATAAAAAAATTATCATAGTTTCCACAGACTTAAGCAAACCAACTGTTTTCAACATGGATAATAATAAAAATGTATTCTTAAACACCAATTTAGCATATTAGAATGATTTCCTGAGGATTATGAGACACTGATGACTAGAATAATAGTGCTGAAAATTCAGCTTTGACATAAAATAAGAATGTTATATTTAAAAAATAATATTTTAAAATATATAAAAATACATAAATGTATTTTAATTTGTAATAATTTTTCACAATAGCACTGTATTTTTTATCCAAAACACTTTTTATCCATTTTTCAAAACGTACAAAAATATAACCAACACGCTATATCAGTCAAAGGCGTCTTACAATCCTTGCATATCTTCCTTTGGAAAGCTGCGAGGAGCTTGGAGTATGTGTTAGCCTTGCTAGCGTAAGCTGGGATTTTCCAGGCATGAGCAAGTTGGGATATTTTTACTCTGCTTTTAAACCAGTCACTCACTCGCTGCTAGTTCAGAATAAGTCCAGCTCAAATGACTGCGGTTCACTTTTCATGCCATTCGCGGAAGTGGTTTTAATCATTTAAAGAAACTAGGACAGCTTTGAATAGTTCATTTGCTGTTTAAACTTTTTTATTAGTAATAGTAGCATCTGTCTAGCTTTAGAAATCAAGGCTGTCAACCGTTTTGATCTTTGCCACTTGATCAGTGGCACTAGACATAATGGCTTTAGAGAATGTTCAGATGTTAATGGTAAAGCTCTGTATTGTGTGCATGTTTAGCCTCAAGGCCAGCTGCCTCAGATCCATCACCATGTAGGCGACTCCAAAAACACCAACACACTAAAGCATCCTAGGAATGCCACAGAGGCTGTGAGGGCAGCAAGCATCATGTAGATGTATGTAATTATGTATATGTGTGGGTACCAGGGTGGTGCGTTGCCTGATTTAGATTTTTGTGCTATTTCTGTGCCCTGTGAACACAAAGTTACATATCTAGTGAGCTGCTGATCTGTTAAAAGAGTTAATACTTAGAACAGATGCTTTAATAAGCAAGCTTCATATTATTTTCTTGTACTGTTGATTGCCAGACTTTGGCATGGGCAGTACTTGCAAACAGCTGTTATCGCTTTATGAAAATGTCCCTTTGAAATACTAGTTGGAGGTTGTTTTGTCAGACACAATAAAAACATGATGTGTCATTCAGTTGGTAATTTTACACAGAGATCGTTTGTCATAGTGGTTGTAACCTCTCTGTAATGATAGTGATAAAGCTTGCAAGAATGTAGTCAGATGTCAGAGTAGACAGAAAATTAATAAGGACTACCTGGAAACCCTTAATTGGCTGTCTATTTGTGAGACCCTTCATATGTTCAGTGTAATAATGCTCTGATAATAAGACTCAGATATTACTAACACTTTGTCTTAGGGCAAGTGTATTTTCAGAATAAACACAGCGTCTGTGATATGCTTGAATCTGTGAAGTAGAATGTTCATTTTAAGGATTCAAGACTTTTTTCTCTCTCAGTGTTAATTAGGAAAGTTTTGTGTAATGGCAAAAATAAGAAAGTGTTTTATACCGAAATATACTTTACATAATGTTAGTACATTTCAAGTGTGAATAATAACTTTTTTCTTATATGCAGTTGCAAATGGGTATCTGCAGTATTTTGATCATTATCTATATTTAAATTATATTATATAATCTTTTTAATATATTATGTCTCCTCAAAGTAAAATATTTGAAAACCCAGTGGTGGGTATACACAGGATACAAATATACAATATATATATTGTATATGTGTATATATACACAATATACAAAGAGACAAATATCCCAATTGTATTTATAAATGTTTATTTTCTTGCGAGAAAAGATCAACAGTCATACAGACATCCGAAGCTGCCCTGCAGAGTGTGACAAAGAAGGGAGGGCTGCTCCAGCATTTATATCTCTAAACTTCAATGCTAAAGGCTCCTGAAACCGTTGTAATATTCCTCTCAGAGACCTCAGGAACATTAACCTCTCTATACCTCTAGGTGTGATGCATGTGGTGTGTAGCTCCCTATGCATCTAAAACACTATATGTGTTTGTTACGACCCTTCACTGCTGTATAAAAAGTCTAGGAAATGAGAAGGATGAGATGTCTTTAAACTGATTATCTCTTACTAAGTAATTCTATGAAATATAAAGTCACACAATAATCAACAATGTCAAGAGACAAAGTATAATCATGGATTAAAATGAAAAACATAACATATGAATAATTTATTTCACAACCCCCATATAGGATAAGTAATTTTCCCCAAATATCTCCTGTAATTTACAAAAAAATTATGTTTTTTTAATTATTATTATTATTATTATTATTATTTAACAGAAACTTGGAATGTCAGTAATGTCAAGTTGTAAGAAGTAAATGGTGAATAAATGTAAAAGTATGATTTAAAACAGGGGTGGCCAACCCGCGGCTCTTTGACTGTTCTTTTGCGGCTCTTCAGTCTCCACATCAGAGGTCCCCAAACTACAGCCCGCGGAGACCTTTTTGTATACGGAAAAAAAAACATAAATTTACGTGTATCCTGCCAAGATCAGCCGCCGCTTACGTGGACGTTATGTTTTTACCGAATTCAAATAGAGGCGCGCAGAAGCGCGTTCCCTTTCGAGAGTGGGAATGAACTGTTGCAATGAAATGCATTTGGGAACTCCTCCCCTTCACGTCATTTCTGAAAGCTTATAAGATAACGGCAGTTGACAACTGGCCAATCGTAGCGCGATGCGGATCTGGCAGACAGACGGTATAAATAGCATAACCGCGTCAGAATATTGTGTCAGAATAATTGACGTTCAATTCAGTTGCTTCAGAATATTTCCTTCACAATTCTCTAAACGGAATATGGAAAAATAACAGAGGTTACAATAGTAACCGGAGACGTTTTCCAACCGATCACTACATTACAAAACCTTATTCGCTGCATACTTTTTCTACTTCCGGTCACCGTCAATGAGATGATACAGTATATCGTTTTTTCTGCTTTTGTTTTGACGCTTTTGTTCTGCATCCGCATATAGCTCATGGGTGTGATATGTAAAATGTATAAGAAAGTTATGTCTAAACACATAAAATATTATATTATTTGTTATATAGCCCACAGGACTGGTAGGTTTTTTTCCCCGTTTTTGCCTAAGGAAGACATTCCTAATGTCAAAGCTTTTGCATCAATGTACCTTTCAATATTTTGAACAACATACATGTGTGAACAAACATTTTCAAGAATAAAATCCGTGAAGAACAATTTGAGAACAAACTTGTCCGATGATAATCTCAGGTCACTGTTGATGTTAGGGACATCAAGCCTAAAGCCAGAAATGTCTGCTATTTTGGCATCCAGGAAACAATTTCACCATTCCCACTAATACAGGTGTCCATGTGTAGTGTAACAATTTGTTAAGTAATGCTGAATAAAATAATATTAAATAAATAATTAAAAACAACATCCATGTTTTGATTCTTTTTTATTTGGACCTCGAGTGTGTAGTCGGCCCCCGAACTGCTGTTTCACAGTTAATTCTGACTGACGGGAAAAAGCATTGGGCTGATTAACCCCGTCAACAATCGCGAACAGGTCCCCCCCCCCCCAACAATCTTTTATGCGGCTCTCCGCAGTCATGAGCTTTATTTTGTGGCTCATCATGCTGAACAGGTTGGCCACCCCTGATTTAAAATGTATTCATGCTTTAAAATAGCTTAAATAACTATTTTTTCTAAATTTAGTATACGTGGACCAATAAATATGCAATTGATGTATCAGAATGGTAATCCATTTTATGTATCGCTCTTTACAGTGTCAAACACAAAACAGTAATGTCACCAGCATTTCGCTTGAATGCGTTATCAAACAGCAAATAATGTGTTGCTAATGTTACACAAACAATGTTCCCTTTCGCCTTCTCAGAGTAAGACTGCCTTCTAACAATCAGTATCCTTAGAAACGCTTTGAATACTCAGCAATAGTGTTGACTTATGAATCGGCACATGGTTTGTTTTAAAGCATATTAAAAACACCACATAGACATAAAAACAACATTAAAAAACTAGATTTTCAACACTGCACCATTGGCACCATTTGGGTGGTCCTCAGAGTGATGAGTTTAGTTTGAGTTTTAGTTTGAGCTTGAGTTTATTCATCTCTGACTAATATATTTCAAAATAATGTATAAAACATGTCCCGTAAATGCTCTGCATCCTATTTCTCTACAGTGACTGTGCAGCGTGTGTATTAATTTAACCAACGGTTTGGTCGTAGAGAGACATGTTTTCTCCAAGGAATTTGAACATTCCCAAATGACAACTTTTTTCATTACGCCCCCTGACTGAGTGTATCATGCTCCATAGTCTTGCCTGACTGATTGTGTGCTTTTCTGTACGAATAATTGAGACTATTTGTCTTGGTGGTCCATTGTGGAACGGCCAGCTGACGTGTCTCAGGTGAACCGCTGGTAATGAATGCAATCAGCGACACCTGCAATAATGGATTGAAGTTTGTTGTTTTCTGTAAAACATACTAGAGGCTGTTATCTCTGTGGAGTCAGGGGCATACAGTGTCAAAGATGTGAGCCGCAGAATGGCCAATTACGTTCCAACACGCACATACTTGCTGATACACTGCTTTTTCTGTGTGGACACAAAGGATTGAGGATTGTGTGTGTGCAAAGTGGATGTAATGATGTTAGAAAGCTCCAGAGAGCGCGGGTGGGATTACTCATTAGTCAGCAGATGCCTGGAGACTGAATGGGGACTGAACGGGGGCAAAGCTTCTCACAGGGCATCCCCTAATCCCTGCCTACGCTACCCAAAATGCATTAGTGACGGACAAGAACTGTATGTGATACAGTAATTCTGAGGATGTAAAATATAGTTGGGGAGTGCAAGTCTGAAAAAGATGGAGAAAGAGGGTGATAATGAGTACATTTTTGGCATGAGAAACAAGAATGGAACGATAAAGAATTAAGGAAAGGAAGAACCCAATAAAGTGAGATGGAGAATTATAGAAATTAAAAACATGAGCAGGATGAGAAATGATAGAGCAGAAAAAAGAAGTGGGAAAGAGAGCAAACAATCCAAGAGGCTATATTATCCACACTTAACATCATTATCAACAAGAAAACATGATTGATTTTGCTAGGTTTTGTTCGTGTCATATTTGCACATTTCAGACATCACGGGAGGCCTGGTACTCAAGCATCAGGCTGCATACATCACCACATCAGTAAATGTTAAATCGCCATTATGATGTGCTGCCAAAATGTAGGCATTCGCCCAGCTTGTGAGAACATCTACCTTATCGAATCCAATGTAGCATCAACACCGGAGGCTGATGTGTTTGACTGCATTCTGTTGCATTATCACTTTCACTTAATACCCTTGAAAAGAGATTTTTGCTGTCAAGCTTTTTAGTGAATGGAAGTTTATGAATTTTCTGATGGCTGCTTATAAGGTGTTTTATTGGAAACCAGAAAGACCATCAACAGGTTTTTTGTTTTTTCACAGGTTCTGGAGGGAATGTGCTTTAAGCTTTTCAGATCAGACAATTTCCTTACCTATAATAATGAATTATAATCCGCTGTAATCCATGTTCTCCAGAATTATACACTTTAGAAACATAAAATATTTTTTTATTGTACTGTTCTTATATATAAATGCATATAGTACAAACATAACTTTGAGTAGCGTCGCTGCTGGCGTGATGGAGGAGGAGGAGGGCGTTACTGCTTAGAATCTCCCTCCATGAGAACGTCTGGTAAAAATGTTCTCTCTCTTTACTGACATTCACTGTCACTTTGATTTCATCTTTCTTCTTTTATCCTCTTACAGATTGTGGATGTCGAACGGTTGTAAATCTTTGCCAGATCTGAAACGCGTACCTTGTTCATGCTTATCGATAATTTCTTTTTGCAATTCCACAGTTATCATCTCTTTTTTAGTACCTTCTTTCTTGCTCATCTTGGGGGCCATTGTCTATATGCTGTACTGTACAAAAAAAATGCGCACGAAGATGCTGAGCATTAGGACTTTTCCACCAAAAATGGGCGTGGACGAGGGACATTTTTTTCTCGCACTCCGATACAATGCTCGTAAACCGATTTGACTTTCTATGCTCGTACACCGACTTGCTCGTATATAAAGTCACTTGTGAACCGAGGTATTACTGTGTGTATATATATATCTACACTGAAGCATGTGATTAAAACGTAACAATGTCATCGGACAGCGACAGCCTGTGACGTGACTACATGTGCGACTTTGAGTACAGAGGGCAGCTGTAATACAAGTCAACGATTTCTTTTGTCTTCAGGATCTGTTTGTTTGAACGTGTAAACATGAGTATCGTGAAGAAACACTGCCAAGCGCTTTTAATGTGTGCATCTGTTTCATTTGTCAATTAATAGGAGCATGCGCATTTAGTTCTTGAGATGAATGCGTGCATTGTGAGGATTTCTCAATGAAAGCTATACATAAGCCCTATTTTTATGGATGTGGGACTTGCATTTGGATGGAATGCCTTCAACTCTTTGAGGAGGTTGGAATGTACTGTGTAGGATGCATTCGCAAAACTATCTACAGAGATAGGTAAGCAGCTTTTCCTTTTTGTTTTCTGCTGAGACATAGTAGTAAGTGTCTGCACAAGCTCGTTTGGTTTTTTGGGGCGGGAGTTGAAGGCACTCATAGCGATGCATTTGTGGCTGTTCTTGAATGGTTTTTTGTGACAGAATCTAGCATTTGAACTTAGTGAGCTTAAGTCCTGAGGGAGTTACTTATTGGCTCAGAGATGCTGACTTCAGGAAGGGATGAGCATTTTTTTTCAGCTCCTGTGGGTTCCTCAGGGATTGAGTCAGATCCCCGTAGTGTAGTGACAGGTAAGGATAACTTAAGTTTACTTTAGGAGAACTTAGAGAGTCGTTCTGCGGAGGCCACTGCTCACTTGTGCTCCACTTAGACAGTGACATCAAGTATTTGGCCCTCAGTGATACTGCCTTGATAAACTGTCTTTAAGGTTGAGTTTGTCTGGCTTCCTCTCTCTATAGAGCAGTTCCCAATATGTCGATTGCGATCTACCGCGCACAGTGGCACAAAGTGCTGCAAAACTCTAGCAAGCTAGCGAGATCTCCTCCAATTTATGTACATTTTTTTTATTTATACCCAGAAAGAGTATAAAAATTAGTCGGGGAACTGGACAAAGTAAGAAGTCATAAACTTACCATTTCCGTACGGAGTAGGAGTTGGACTGTGATTTTCGAAGTGTGCAAATAAAGCATATAAAGAGTTCTCAATATATTAATAAATATATGTTTTTATATTATATTAAAAAAAATATTTTTTTAGTAGGCAGGTCATTTTGACTTTTATAAGTAGCTCAAAAAGCCCAAAAAAATGTGAGCAGAGAGTCATTTTCTGAGGCCTTCGCTCACCTGAGCTTCAGCTAGAGAGGGATATCAAGTGTTCGGCCCTCTGTGAGGCTGCCTTGGTATACTATCCTTAAGGTTGAGTATGGTTGGCCTCTTCTCACTGCAGAGAATCGTTCTGCTGAATCCCCTTCTCACCTGAGCTCCAACTAAACTGTGACATCAAGTGTTCGGCACTCTATGAATAAACAGTTAATAATAAGTCATGATAAACAGACAGTGAGGTCAAGTGTTTGGTCCTCTTTGAGGCTGCCTTGGTAAACTGTCTTGATTAGATCCATCTCAGGTCCTTTATTTTATATTACCTCAGAGATGCTGACTTCAGGAAGCCTGTCTTTACAGCTCACGTTGGGTACTCAGGGATTGAGCCAGAACTCCCTAGTATAATAATAGGTAAAGATAACTTAAGTTTCACTTGCTTAAAGGTAATGCCTGTCAGGGAGACTGGCTCTGTCCTTGGTGTGTTCACTGACGTGTACTACAGGTGCCCTTTTGTACTCACGGGCTGTCATCGGCCAATCACATTTGAATCACCTGCCTCAGACACCTGTCACGATTTCCCCATAGTATCTTCGAATGCAGTGTCTCATTCCTCTTCTCAGGGAACCATGATTACAAGCCTAACCTGAGAATGTTTTCTGTGATTGGTAGGTTTAGGGTTAGAGGATAGAATATATGGTTTGTGGAGTATAAAAATCTTTCTGGAAATATAGAAAGTCTCCATAAAACATGGAAACCCATGTTTGTTTTTGGTCCTGGTAAACCATTGTGGGGAAAAGGACATTTTTTGGTCCCCATGAGGAAAACAGCTTAGAAATCTGAAAAAAAATCTTAGAAAACATCAAAGTGATGTTTTTTGAAAATGTAAAACTGCTGAAAGTTTTCTGTGATGGGTAGGTTTAGGGGTAGGGGTAGAATAAAAATATATTTTTTCATCATATTTATCAATCACAGTGATAAACTGAAACAAACAAAAAATGGTTCTAGAATTTAATGGAATGTGTACATAATTATCAATACCTTTGGTTCAAAGCTTGTAGTTGTAGTTTATTCATTTGTGGAGGCTTCCAGATTTATAATGCTCTGAGAAAGAGCAGTCTACCATTAACATACCATCACACAAAAACAAAACCAACACCCAACCCTCTTTTGTCTCTGAGAAAACAAACTGCAAAAATATCTGCATGGTAGAACCTTTCTAGCTGATGTGTTGATGCTCACTGAGGTAAAAAGCGTTGAGTCAGCTGATTTGATTTCAAAATATTTACTATCATTAAATATTAACAAAGAAAGTGTGAAAACAAAAGAAGGTGGTCAGAGTGTACTATAAACAATGCCTACATTTTTTCATATCTTTAACCTTGTCTATCTACTCTTCATCATTGGGAGAATGGAGGTGAAAGAGATGAATGGAGGAAGGGGAGGTGAGCTAGACAGCCGTCTGAGTGCTTCACATCAGCTCTCCCTCTGTCTGACAGATTGACGGATGAACAAAGAGGACTTTTATCTTATTTTGCCAAGGTCTGGCAGTCATTCAAGGTCTATTAAGCATAAATAAATGCAGTGAGAATGGACACAGCTCCCCACTCCACCAAATGAACACATATGATTTACAGGAAATCTATAGCTCCTTGTTTCAAGCCGATTTATTAAGGTGTCAGGACATGAATCTGACTGCCTCAAGTGCTAGACATTGGTATCAGAAGATGCTCTACATTATCATAAATCGAAGGATTGAAAGCTCATAACTGCTAATACAGATCAAGGATACAGGCAGGGTAGATATCGTATCAATTATAGAAATGCAGTAAAACAATCAGAAATTTAAGAGGTTAGATTTGTCCCCACCGAACTAGGATAAAGCAGTATAACATTTTAACAGTGACAGTAGGGACAATTTTTGCCTTTTTGTCAGTCCTTTGAGGTTCCATTCAAATCGAAATGTCATTTTAGCTTGTGTAAGATGCACTCCTTTATTTATTCCTTCATATTTCAGTCTTTTTCTCCTTGTGGGCCATAAATTAAACTTGATCAATGACCTTTTCTGCCTGACTTGTTTGCGACTTGCCATGTTCAGCAAAGAGTGCAATGGAGATACTTCATAAGTGCCTGCAAAATGGCTACAAATCACCAGTGACATTCTTAGCATATATATATATAATTATAAATTGTATATATATGCTAAGAATGTCACTGGGGATTTATATATATATATATTAATTAGTATATTAAATATGTATATGCATATGCATATAGTTTATATATACACATATTTTGTATAAAGTAAAAACAAAATTATATAATAGTTTATAAATATATAATGTATTAAATACATTATTACATTCAGTATTTTAAATACATGTTATATAATATTTTTGTTGTTTTGTACAGGAATTCCAGTCCTGTAATACCCTCCCCTGCCCGGATCTAAAGAAGACCACTCCCTGGACACCATGGACGCCAGTGAACATCTCGGACAATGGTGGTCATTACGAGCAGCGGTTCAGGTACACCTGTAAGGCGAGAGTGCCAGAGCCCAACTTGCTGGAAGTAGGGCGACAGCGGATTGAGATGAGGTACTGCTCTAGTGACGGATCCACAGGATGCTCTACGGATGGTGAGATCTCATTCCGTCTCTCTTCCCTGCGATCCTTCATTTGTCACTCAGCCTTTTCCTTTTCTCTGCTCTCATCTTGCTTTTTCTCCCTGTGTCTTTGATGAAGTGAGCCTGCATTGACTTTGAGGCAAGACACTTGATCTATTTGTCCATCAGTGGAAAGACAACATGATGTGCTCTAGTGCTTCTCTCTTTCTTTCACTCTTTCTCTCATCTATGTGGGATCACTACATAAGATTTTGGAGTGTCATCTTACACGATACAAGTGCTCTTGACTGCATTCTACCTCAGAGACATGAGGAACATACTAATTAAGTCAAATGAGGGATTAAATCTCTCAGTGGTTGGGGGCTTCCTTTCTGACAAAATGCAACACATCCAGTTAATTTTATTTATTTCCCTCCCTGCATGTGTGCAGCTGTGTTCGGTTGCACATCTGTGAACTAGTTGTGGTTTGTAAACAAGCTGTTAACTGGCGAGTTATAAGTGGCACAGTATATATAATGGAGATCCAGTGAAAACCCTGTAACAATAAATTTGGTTTGTGAGTGATGTTTATATACACTCATATTCTACAGTGAAGAAATGCTCAACACAAAGCCAGTAACTCAAGCTATTTTTTTTTCCATTTCACTAATTTCCATTTCATTTTACAAGTAAATGAGCTAAAATGACAAGAAAAAACATTCAGCGCCATATAAAGAACATAAAATTTCCATTTGAAAGCTGAAATACATTAAATATTAATTCTAAGAGTCCTTAATGATATGATTATGATATGTATAAAGTCATGGTCATAGTTATTGGCACCTTTGATTAATGTGATCAAAGGCTGTAAACAATTATTTGTTTATCCTTTTGAACTTTCATGTATATACTTCACATCTTGCTTGCATTAGCATCTTTATATGTATTATCTGTTAGATTTATATATATATATATATATATATATATATATATATATATATATATTAAACAAAGTTTAATAAATCTAACAGATAATACAGATCAAGATGCTAATGCAAATAAGACCAGACAGACAGAGTGAAGGTGAGGAATTTAAACATGACGAACAGCTATGATAAAGATTAGTGTCCATGAAAACTGATGAGTGGTAGGAAACTTAGAGAAAAATTAATATGAGACGAATGAAAACTATCTAAGTGTCCCTGTGGTGTTTTGGGTGTGACAGAACTCCCCCTCCCAGAAGGCATGTTCTTGCATCAAGAGGATGAGGAGATGGCAAAGGTATGGCACACACAGGCAGAGGGATGTAGGGGAAGGCTCTGAAGGTGGGCAAACGATGGGAGGGGTGAAGGGATGGTGATGGGGGACAGCCAACAGCACAGACCAAGATCTGGCGACAGTCCATGCCGAAGTCAAGGGAGGAAGGAGCCAATGTGGTTTTACGACTGCCAACAACTGGAGTATGTTCAACAGAGACAAGGCCGAAGGATCCACAGGAGACCCAGATGATGCTATGGCGACAAGCCTCAGAGGCAGAGGCAGAGCCAAAGTACCTGAAGACTTAGGTCAGAGCCAGTGTGACGGAGGACAGAGGCGAAGGAGGAGCCCGCTGCAGCCGTAGAAGTGGAGGAACTGAGTGCAATGGATGGCCTGCATGTCTGTGGCGGAAATGGAGTGGTGACTGACCAAGGGGAGCCAGTGGGACAAGTGAACTCGATAGAGGGGGAAGGTCGAGAGTCTCTGGTTCGAGGCAAGACAGATCTGTCAGGTTGACGGGCTGAGATGGTGGGACATGATTAGGCTGGAAACAGAGCCACAGGATCATCTCTGCAAAGTATCCCCAGAGGCAGCAAAGTGTTGTAAACACTAGAGGCGGGGCTAGAGGACTGGCTGAGCTCTGCAGTGACAGTGGCAGATGGGATCAATGTTGGTAATTCCAATTTCCAGCAGGTCAATGATTCAGTCTCAATGTTGTCTAGAAATAGCAATGAAGAAGAGAAAACTGGGTGGAAGTAGATACCTCCACAAGTCCATCACCCATTCCTCAGTCTCTATTTATACTAGTATTCCCTCTACCATACTTTCCTGCAGATAATCCGCACCCTCATATAGCCCGTGGGTTTTGGGGGTTTGTGTAAAAAAAATTGTTGTCATAAACCACACCTTTATATAACCCGCACCCATAGATTGATGAACTTTTTTGTGTAAGTTCACATTTCGAATTTCGAATGTTGCTCGCATGACTGTTCAGGCTCGGTACACAGTGCTTGTGCGCGGAATTCAAACAATAAGAAAACAAACACAAATCATAATCAGAACAAAAAGAAAAATCTGTCTCTCCAGCTGTGCAGCAGCACGTCCCTTAAGAAGCATTTTCTACAGGTGTTGATCATCGGATGAGATGAGAAGAGCAAACCTTCATGGCAGCACAGCCAATCACGTCTTCTTGCATGATTGACAGGTCAGACAGCCTATCAGCGCCAGCTGTCAGAATGGTAGTACAAGCGCCAGAGACAACAACCCTCGCAAGAAAGAAAAATGGAGAGAAAATACAGCAAAAAAAAAAATGTACGCCTATGGTACGGTACTTCTCGTGTCACAGGCTCACACCCCTATTCAGACTCGCCATGGTGCTCTTGTTCTAGGGATCTAGTTCATGCATCGCGGCAGGTGGTCTCTTAATTTCTCTGTGGTTGAAGGTGGTAAAACGGGCTCTTGTTCCGGCTGTGTCCTGAACCAGGGGTAGACATTCTCCAGACACTGGATGACAGTGTTTCAACAGTTTATTCCAGAGGTGTCTGGGAGGTCTACTGATAGGAGCTGGTGTTTATAATTAGACCTGATCCAAAACAATTCAGACTTCACGATGAGACCAGAGACAAATGAGACTAGACAAATGTTGAATGAAGGAACTTAAATGCATATGGTTGTGAACAAAATGACGAATAGCTGTGATTAGGATTAGTGTACACTGGTGGAAACTGATGAGTGATGGAAACTCAAACAAAGGAGCACATGTGACGAATTCAAACAAACCAAGAGTCCCTCTGTTTTGAGGGTGTGGCTGAAATTGTACAGCCATGGCTTCCTGTTTTGCATGAATATAAATATAAGGAAACATAAAAGCCAAATTCCCTTAATCATTCATCACAATGGGTAAAACCCAAAAATATAGTTCTTATGTTTAGTAAAAGTCTGTTGAGGTTAGCTGTAAGAAAATAGCTATAGCATTGAAACTTCCCATTCCCACCATCAGGGTAATTAATAAGAAGTTCCAATATTGTTTTGATGTACGGCAAGTAGGACAGGTCAAGTGATCAAAGACTCTCCAAGGATCATAGCTGGAGAATTGCATAAATTAGTTGATTCTTGTGGTCAAAAAGCCTTAAAACATAATCAAACAACCCCTACATAGCCACATGTTGTTTGGAAGGGTTTCAATAAAAATACTCCAGCATATTCATTTTTTAGATACTACTGGAACATCAAACAGGACCGTGTTCTATGGCCAGATGAAACCGCAACAGTCAGATGAAATAGCAAACCCAGTTAAATGACTTTGGTGCAAACATGGATAAAAAGTACCCCACGTCCACGGTTAAATATACTGCTGGATTTTTAATGTTGTGGGCCTATTTTTCTGATGAATTTCCTTGACATCTTGTTTAGATACATGGTATCATGGATTCTTTCAAATGCAAATAGATTAATCGGGACAATGATCCAAATCAAACATCAAAATGGAGAAATATATATATGTATATGTCACACAAAGAAGATGAAGGGGAATACAAAAAGGTTCAATAAACAAAAGTTTCTTATATGAAACCAAACTGAGGTAAACCACAACTATGTAAGTAACAGAATGCCTACACATGAACTGAAACACAACTAGGAAATACACATGGTGATGATCAGAAATGACGAATCGCTGTGATGATGATTGGTGTCCATGATGACTGATGAGTGGAGTGAAACACAAACAAAGGAACACATGTGAATGAAGTGTGAGGGTGTGACAGAACACATATACATATATAACTGATTAAAATGCTTCAACAGGCACATTTAAACTATAAAATCAGAAATTGACTTTTACTGTCGACAATTAATCTCGTGTGATACTGCGTATTTTATATCATGAGACTGGTACCAGTGGCCTTAATCCGTGCACAGCTTTTCAGAATGTCACAAAGCATAATAGATGATAGTCCTGCATGTGGCAAAAACTCACGAGGAAGACGGCACTAGGAATATAGTGACATATCAAGAATGAGAATGGACTAAGACTGGAGGAAACACAGGGAAGATATACTCAGAGGTTGAATGAGGGAATAGGACACAGCTGACAAGACTAACGAGGTGATAATTATGAGACAGGTGGGTGGAAAAACATTGGGAGAGCACGGTGGGAACCGGGAAGTAAACAGATCACAGGACAGACTTTGAAGACACTGAAGAGTAAGATCCAATTGCTGTAATCATTTATTAATAAAAACGAACTAAACAAAGTGCCTACAAAACTAGACACAGGAAACTAGAAATGCAACATTAAAAATCCACACTAACAGGGAACATGCAACAGTAGCAAATCAGAATAAAAAAATGATTTCTGAAGTTTCATGTGACACTGAAGACTGGATTAATGATGCGCGATATTTTATAGTATATTACAATTTTACAGAATTTTTTATCAATGCAGTCTTGTGGAGCAGAAGGTCATGCTTTACATACATGTATACATATACACAAATCCATAAGTAATGTTTAGGGCTCTAGCACTGTTTACAGACTTTCATATGATTCATCAGTGCTGCATCAGTATAATGCATAAATATTAAGAGCCCTGCACAGACATGATTAATTTCTGCATTTCAACCATTATTTAGCTTGAAGCACCCTGCTATACTGCTGCATGGCCTGTCATGACAGATGTTTCTTCTAAGGGCTTTTGGACAGTTGTTAACTTACTGCATATCGTACAGAGGAGGCCTAGTTCCATAATCACCTCCACACTAAAGATGTGTGTTGATGTCAGTGAAGCCACAAGGGAAGATGAGTTCTGAAATGAATGGGCTGCCACTTGGCCAAGATTTAGCCTCACGTCTCGGCTGGCCCATATCGATTTGAATCTGTAAGCCATGCCTATGTGAAGAGAGTATGATAAAGCACAGCATCTCATTGCATAGAGTTCATGTGGAAAAATCTGGTGGTTGGATCAAGGGTTCTAAACTCATTCACTGATCACGCATAACACACAAATTTGTGCGTAATGATCATTCATGAGTCATGACACATCATTAACTTACAAAAAAAATACTAAAAACATACATTCGCAAAAATCACATACCCTATGTTTGCTTATAAACATATAAAGATATAAACATTTAAAGATTAGGGCTGTCATTAAAGTAATTTTGTGTGAATCAAAGTGAAG
Organism: Rhodeus uyekii; assembly: GCA_037043235.1. NCBI lineage: Eukaryota > Metazoa > Chordata > Actinopteri > Cypriniformes > Acheilognathidae > Rhodeus > Rhodeus uyekii. The sequence goes on from JAWRVZ010000086.1 coordinate 853,869, forward strand.
TGATCAAATTCATTATATGATGTGCTGGTAATTAATCGAATGACTTGCAAATTAAATTTGTTTGTTTATTGCTGCTCAGAGGTGGCATAAATGCATTTACACTGTAATTACAATTAAATTAAATGAGTATTAAATCTGTCATCATTTATTCACCCTCATCTCATTTCACACCTGTATGACTTTCGTTCTTCTGTGGAAAATAAAATAAAATTATTTGAAATATTTTCTCTCTTTTTTTGATTTTCTACAATTCAAGTCAATCGTAAAAAATGTTTGCCAACATTTTTAAAATTATCTTTTTTTGTTTCACAAGAGTCATGCAGGTTTGAAGTGACATCAACAAGCAACAGTTTTGCTGTGGCTTCACGAGGATTTATTTTTTATTTATTTTTTGCAAAATTGAGCAAAAACAAAGAATACTGTATCTAAATAACACAATATTAACTTCTTATTGATCTGTTGTATAAAAACAATATCACCTTTTGCGCTAATGCTATTCAGGACAAAAACAACAAAAACTTATAATACTCGTAACTCATGTAATATTGCTATATATTGCTCTTTTTTTTGTCCATAACTAATTAATGCCATAAATCTTCAGTCCTATTTAAGATGAAATATATGATGAAATGTGTGTGTTATATAGATTGCTAACTTTGAGAATGCTGTCACTAATTTAGAATACTTCAAACAGTTGTGCATAAATAGCATAAATAGTTTTTGAACAGTTAAGAACAAACGTATCTGTGTAAGTGTGAAAAGTACCTTTTTCAACCAACATCTTTGCGTTTATGAACTGTAATAGTGTTAAGACACAAAAAAAACAAAATGTTAACTCTTTATTAATTCTTTTTTTTTGTTTTTAAAACAAATGTTTATATTTGTTTCAAAAACAAAAAGTGTATATATTACATTAAAATGTACACTGTAGCTGTGTGTAGATGAACTGAGTTAGCAGGTCTCTGGAGGTCACCTTGACTTTGTCAAGTAGAAATCATGAGTATGTTGTTATTTTGTCAAGCCTTTGAGGTCTGAGCTTCTTTCTCTGCTTAATATTAACACTATGAAAGAAATACGATCAGTAGTATCAGCACTGCCTGACATTTTCATATTGAAAATACATTTGATGTCAGTTTTGTATTAGACCCATTTAAATTAGTTTTGTGCAGATAAGGTTCCCTGATTTCTTTGCTGTCTTTTTTTATTATTATTTAAGAAATTATCAGTGTCCGCAGCAGCTGGTCGTTATTTACACACTGATTGAGGAGCTTTGCTTAGGAATCTGAATTCAGTTTACTTAATTTTAATGAATAGATTAACCTGAATAAAAATATGATACATTGTCAGATAACAACCACTTTCATTGACAAACTGTCAAACTGGCTGTATTTGTTTAAACCTTGATGGTCATCAGTTGATTTACCAGCCTTTATAAATTTGAAAGTTCTGTTCTATGAGATTATTAAAGGTGCAGATGGTTCCTGGCGGTCAAATACTCATTTGACAAACGTCCAACAGTGCCAGACATTTTACATGGTAAAAACAACAACAACAAAATCTCTGAAAAATCTTTATATTCATCTCCTTTAAAATGCCACTACTGCAACCATAGATATTGAAAGAGGTAAATAACCATTTAATATATACAGTGGAGTTCACTTATCTCGACTCATGGTTAACTCGCCAATCCTATTATGTAGACGTTTTTGAAGTGGAACCGCAAATCTCCCTATTTGTCTTAGCATTTTCTTGTGGGTAATGTCAATTATTTTACGTCACCGAAATCTAATATCTCGAGCACAAAAGAGGGACAAAATCGCCACTTCACATGGTTATCTCGTGACTGAGAGTTCACTGCGCATGCGCTGAGTTCGCGGTCGCGGCTGAGATCGCGGTCAGTGTTGCCAACTTAGCGCCTTTGTCACTATATTTAGCAAATTTTCAGACCACTCTAGCACAAATTTTCAAAACAGCGACTAGAGTCAAATCTAACGACTTTATCTGGAGTTATTGCAGACTTTTGGAGACTCTCTGATGTGAAAGCACATATCGTTCTCATATCTTACTTCTCAAGAAGCAGCGAGTGCTGCCGCATTCCCATCCCAAAGCACTCACAGGTGGCCCGGTCCTCGCGCAGCAGATCCGCAGGGATAGCAGGAGATGTTCACTCCTCCACGTGCAATTGAATTGCGCATGTGCAGGAAGCCTCCGCTGGCTGATCACACACACACACCCTGCTTATGTTCTGACGTGAGCTCGTCTCAGTTCCGCCGCGGATTGAAGGACGGATTGAAGGTTGTTAAAAGACGGGACGAAGCCGAATTTGTTGAGAAAGCACATTAGACAGGCAGAACGCAAGAAAATATGCAATCTAGTACAGCGTGATGACCTCACAAATATGTTATGACTGTTTAAACTGTAAGCGAAATTGTTGGAGAATATAATTAAAGGTTTGTATCGAGAATCAAAAGTGTTTTTTTTTATTGTATACTGTTAAATCTCTGCTTTTATTTGGTGCACATATGCCTTTTGTTGTAAGCAAACATATACAGTGTAAAATAAATCGCCATATTGGGTGTTGGTTTTCTCGCTAAACGGTTATCTCGATGCTTTTTGCAACCCCTGAGGCCGTCGACGTAACCGAACTCACCTGTACATATATATTTTTAAATAAATAGTTGTAATACTTTTATTCAGCAAGGATGCATTACATTAACCCAGGGGTGCGCGTGACCCTGGGGTACATGCTTTTTTTTGCCAGGGAGTTTTCTTGCACTGAACAAGAGCAGCAGATATGAAGTTCAGATAACCGTCCCCTCATCCTTTGATGTGCAGGATCACACCGGTGTTCATTTGTGTTACGTGATCAACCACTAAATTCACACGTGTTTTCACGCGATATCTGGCACTGATCCAGAAAAAGACGCACTCAGAGCTCGTCATTTATCACAACATTTCAGTGTTTTCAACCACATATGGTTTCTTTTAGGTTTCAACAAGTTGAGCCAACAGTTGGTGACTATTTTGAATAAAAAAGAAAAATCTAAGTAAATGTGATCTATTATACAGCGCTTTTTGTGACTGCGGTATGTCACGTGACAAGCATGACGCGTTGCCATGGAAACAATGAGGCGAAAGTTCCAAAATGGGGGGGGGGGGGGGGAGCCGCGCAAAATGTTTACCTCTTCCTAGGGGGGCGCGACAGAAAATAATTGAGAAGCACTGCATTAACCAAACATGCAATAAATACATTTATAATGTTTCCATTTCATAAAAATCCTGATTAGAATGATTTCAGAAGGATTATGTTACAGTGAAGCCTGGAGTAACGATGTTGAAAATTCAGCTTTGTCATCACATGAATAAATTACATTTTAATATAAATTAAAATAGAAAACAGTTATTTTAAACTGTAATATTTTACAGTATTTTAGATCAAATAATTGCAATATTTGGTTACCATGAGGCATTAAAATGCAAATGTTTGAGGGTATCTGTTGTTGCATCTTGCAGTTTTTTTAGCATCCTATCCTGTTTTTAGGATGCTCTGCCCATCTTGAGACCTCTGGGTTGTGATCCATCTAGCCGTTTTGAGAACGTGTTTTATGTAAATGCCTAAACCCAAGGGGAGTTCTTTAGCTAGTTTTATAATAAAGGATGATTTTTCTTTTAGAAAGTGCAAGTGCAAGTGTTTAACGTTCAACCTTCAGTACAATAAAAATCAATACATGCACCATTATGTCTATTTGTTTGCTGGAGTAATGGCAGAGTGAAAATGCTGTCTAACAGTCAGGCTACTTATCTTAAAACCTTGAGTTTCTTCTGCGGTATAAGCCAGAGCCCGTAAATGATGATGGCCCAGGTTTGTAATTTGGCTATGAGTGATGCCTTCATTTATCTCTGAAACAATAGCACATCATTTTAGCATGTGACTTTAACACTATTTTCTCATCTAAATACCGTGCTGCAAGGACGGCTCTCTCTCTCCATCTCTGTCTATCAGTTGTTTCTCCTTCTCTCCTCCTTTTCACTAAGAACCGCCTGATACTTCCAAGGCTATTTACTGTCGGTTCCCCACAGATCTGCCATCAGTTAGAATCCCACAAGTATGAGATTCTGCAGACCTTAGGATCTCAGCTGGCAAGTTTCTCTGTGCTGCATTACACATGTCCTTGGATACAAAATCTCACTCTCAAGTGATCCCAGTCATCACTGGAATCTGGTCTCTGGCCTCAACTCAGAATTAAACATAAAACAATGTAAACTGATAGTTTAGGAACTAAATATATGGATGATCTTTCAATCATGCTGGAGATCATCAGGTTTTACACAAGCTTCTCAAGTTATTAAAGCAAAAACGCCACAAGTCAGCATTTTTCAGTTCTCTCAAATTATTATAATTTTTCATTTATCATATTTATTTAATACATAAAAATTGATGCATTGTCATTGCAAACACTATTATAATTCATTCCAATGAATTGAATTACTATTTGTATTTAAATAACTTATTCATAATAGTTAAATAATAATTGAACATAATTCTGAACAAGAGAGGACCCAAACGCAGAGATGAGTGAAGACAATTTATCTACTGGACAGTAGACCGAGAGCACATGATGTAGTGAAAGGTCAAACAATAAGGCAGGGCACACAACAGGAAGCTGGTCAGGACTTAAGACTATAAAGATGTGATGGCCAATGGAGGAGACAAGGCAGCAGCTCGGTGAACCACAGGCTTGACAATTGGTGAAGGGGCGACATGGCACAGTACTAGCTGCCAGGCCAGGAGAGTCAACAACCAGGGTGAAACGGGAAGCAGAGCAGGAGCCAACACAAGACAAAACTAAACAAGAGCAAATAAAACTGACAAAACTATGACTAGAAATAAACTAGCAACAAGAGATGAAAAAAAAATTTTTTAACTGAAACTGCAACGGAGAGAAAAAAAAACAAATGAAAGACTAAACAAACAAACAACACCAAACCCTAGAGAGAACACAAGATAAAACATGCTTGGGAGAACTTCAGCTAAATAAAGCTGGGACTTTACCACGTTGGAGAAAACACAGGAACAAAGAAAAAAATATCTTTCCTTTTGGTAATTCTATACAGATAGTAATACTGGGAGGAAGAAAAAACTAAAGCTAGTGCCATCTAACAAGCTTCTTTCTAACAAGATTCTAGCAAGAGACACACAATGAACAGAAAATGAACTTGAAAAGACATGATGGAAAGGCGTGCAATATAACGGGAGCAGAGCTCATGAGGATCAGGTGAAAACACTCAAGCAAATGAGGACTAAACAAGGGGGGCTGATAGCTTTAAATGAGGAGGCGGGACAAGAGGAGCACATGGCAACATGCAAACAAAGACAGAACCATGTGCTCAAGCACAAGACAAACAAGGAAACATTAAACAAAGACAAAACAGACAGGATCCTGACATAGTTTTTTTTTTTTTTACTTTTTTTTTTGATAATTACAAATAATATATTTTATCGTGTAAAATATACAAAGTTATATTTAGTAATTAATAACTAATATAATTTTCTCCTTAAATATGGAATTGTATAAAAAAAATATATATATTACATAATTTTTCCTTTAAAATGATAAAACAATATGTATGAAATTAAATTTTACTCCTAATTATTCAGCTTTGCCAACAAATTATATATATATATATATATATATATTCAAATAGAAAACATTTGTTTTAAACTGTAATAATATTTTGCAATATTACTGTTTTTATCTTTAATCTTACCAACCTCAAACGTTTGCGCATCTTACTATTTGAGCATCCTGCTTTTTTTCTTCTTCTTTTTTGCTCCATCTATCTGTTTTTGAAGATAAGAACATATTACATAAGATATGAAATAAAATAGTACAAAAATACAAAAAAAAATTGTAACAGTGTTCAGAATTTTAGAATCCACAATTTATGAGAACCCCACACTGTTCAGTTGACTATTTGTTTTTCAGTTACCTCTTGCAACATTGAAATGCTGTATGTCACAGTAATTATAGGTATTTGCATAGACGTTAACCACCCACTATGCAGACCGATCAGGGAGTCGATTCTAATTGCCCACCCCCTAACTTTTAATAAGCACTGGTGACTGTTAGACAGTTTACGACAGCTCTGGGGAATAGCGTAAAAGCCACACTCTTAATCCACAAGAGCTATTCATTTTCTTGATTGTGCAGAATGTAATACCACCCATCTCGTTCAGCAGATGTAGCACTGATCTTATTGTTTAGCACAGAATCAGGTTTGGGAAAGTTCAGAGTGTATGCTTTAGCACTATCTTCTTCAAAGTATTTAATTTGTCTTAGTCAACTAGTCAACTTCATACTTTGGTAAACATCAATGTGGTCAGTCGTTTCTTGGTTAAATTCATTGAACACAGCACAGTTTGTTTACCTGTGGGTCTAGCATGCACTGACACCTGTGTTCTCCTGCCATTAGGCATTAGAGCCGGGTGCCCTGCTTTGAGGTGTGAGTAGATTATGAAGTAGTCTATTACCTTTGAGTGGGCTGTGTGCTCTGGTGCCGGAGAGATTATAGGTCGACCCATGTAGTGCTACTGCCTGTTCAGAATGGATAAATGGCTATGGCTCAGTGGGACTGTCACAGTTGAATCTCCCTCAAGGTCAGAGGTACAAACACGGAGGTCACGGTGCAGACAGATACTCTGCAGCAAAAACACTCTGTATGATATGATAAATATTTTTAACACACACGCATAATAATCGAATAAGTATGTTTTTATATTGCTTTAACCCTTCTTTTTTTTAAAGACGGTTTAATGTAATTTAATTTGAAATGAATTAAACATCCAAGTTGATTGTTCTTAAAAATTTAAGGCAACATTATTTTATTTTTTTACAGTGTATATCTGTACTTTCTGTCTAATGAGGTCAGTGCTAATTGGCCCTGTATGTTGTGTGTTTCTCTTCTTGATTTAGGAGATCTGCTGCATTCTGGACGTATCACTGGATTGACAGTAAATGGAGGTTGGTCCGCCTGGGGCCCTTGGAGCCAGTGCAGTCGGGACTGCAGCTCAGGTGTCCGAAACCGCAAACGCACTTGCTCCAACCCCAAGCCCAAATATGGAGGAATCACCTGCCTCGGGCCTGCCCAGGAGTTTCAGGAGTGTAACACTACACCATGTCCAGGTTCGTTTCCCTGAGTCCTCAGATATACAACTTTTTCCATTAATATTTCTGTGACAGCTTTTCCAGGAGCTAGAGTTGTCATTGCCTCTTGTTGGAAATTAAATGATATTTAGAAATGTCATATATTTGAATTTATAACTACAAAAATGTTACTATACCCAACCATTCAAATGTTTGGGTCAGTTTTTAATGTTTTTTTAAGTTTCTTATGTTCACTAAAAATGTATAGTATTGTTGTGAAATGTACAATTTTGTTGAAACTTTGATACATTTTCCAGAACAGCGTTTATTTTAAATATAAATCCTTTGTAACTTTGTGAAAGTCAACTTCTCTTCAAATGAATGCATTCTTGCTTAATAGTATTATTAATTTCTTTTTAAAAAGTCTTATTGACCCCCAATTTTTATTAGCGGTGTAATTTTATCAGCTTTTCTCCAGTTGTGTGAAATTGAACAATTTAATTAAAAAATAGCACATAGTTGTATTGATAACTATACATTTTCTTCATTACGTATGTGATTCAATAATTATCTGTAGATTCTCACTAGGATTTGGAAAGAAATGTTGTTTGTTTGTGTATGGTTGTTTGTGTATGGTTTGTTTGTGTATGGTAGGGTAGTCAGTTATATCATAGTTTGGCGTAGTTGAAAACGTCTCAGGTTACTTACGTAACCCTAGTTCCCTTAGAGGGAACGAGACACTGCGTCGGAACGCATATGGGAACGCATTAGCGTGATTGTCTCTTGAAGCGCAATTGAAACCAGGTGTGCGAGTGCAATCACCGAGGGTGATATCCTGAGCCAGGAGTATATAGGCACGCAGTGAACTAGAAGCCTCAGCTAAACTAGTGTCTGAAACAGCCGGCGTGCGATGGAGCTGAGGCTACGAGACGCAGTGTCTCGTTCCCTCTAAGGGAACTAGGGTTACGTAAGTAACCTGAGACGTTCCCTGTCAAGGGAACTCAACACTGCGTCGGAACGCATATGGGAACGAGAATACCCACGCCGCCTCAGCGAACGGAGTACGCCAAGCTAACGTAGCTCACTACGAAAGGGCCAAGGTTCCCAAAGCGGGGTTAAGGTCTAACTGGTAGAACCTAATAAGAGTATGCGGTGAGGACCAGCCAGCCGCATCACAAGTATCAGCAAGGGGAGCCCCTGCGCAAAAGCTTTTAGAGGTAGCCATGCTCCGGGTAGAGTGGGCGTGGACATGCAGTAGGAACTGCTGACCCGCCGAGCCATAAGTCAGTGAGATAGTCTCGACTATCCACCTGCTCAAAGTTAGTTCTGACGCTGGAGCTCCCTTAGGAGCCCCGAAGCATACAAAGAGTAGGTCTGACCTACGTAATGAAACCGCTCTGCGGACGTAGGTGTCCAGTGCTCACACTGGACAGACCTTGTTCTTGGACTCCTGGTCACGACTGGAGGGGAAGACCTAAGGCCTGCAGTATAGTGTGACGAGCCGGGCTCGAACGCACTTAGGAACATATCCAGGTCTGGAAAAGAGGAAAGCTTTCGCCAGACAAGGAACAAACTCCAAACAGGAGGGGCCACTGAGAGGGCCTGAAGGTCACCAAGCCTCTAAAAGGAGGAGATGGCTAAAAGGACACCGTTTTAAGGGTGAGGAATTCCTCCGAGATGTCCTCGAGTGGCTCAAGGGTGCCTGGGACAGAGCCTGGAGAACCAGGGACAGGTCCCAGCCCGAGAGCGTACTGCTGGCCTTAGCCTCAAAGTGCCACGAAGGAAACGCACTACTAGGGGGTCCCAACCCCGAGGGGTACCACTTGGGGGTACGTGGTAAGCCGTAATGGCAGCCACATACACCTTAAGCGTGGAGGGGGACAACCCGGCAGCGAACTTTTCTTGTAGAACTCCAGGACGATACCACATGGCAGGTCACTGGGTCTAAATGTTTGTCACTGCACCAGGAAGTGAAAATATTCCACTTCTGAGCGTAGAGCTTCTTCGTGGACGGGGCTCTAGAGTGGAGAATGGTCTCAACGACCTCAGTCGAGAGACCTGAGTCTATGAGTCGGGCCACCTCAGAGGCCAGACCCACAGATTCCACAGTTCCGGGCGTGGATGAAGTATCCTGCCCTAAGCCTGGAACAGAAGGTCCACTCTGACGGGAACCTCCAAAGAGTGCCGTCTAGGAGGGACACCAAGTCCGAGAACTACACCCTGCCCGGCCACTGCGGGGCAATAAAGGTGAGACGGACCCTGTCCTGGCGAACTTTCTCTAGAACCCTGGGAGCAGAGCAACCGGGGAAAGGTGTACAAGAGGAGCCTCAGCTACTCATGTCGTACCAGCCAGAGAGAAGCTGGGAGAACAGGGGAGAATAGAGCAGGCAGCGAGCCGTCTCTCGAGACGGAACGGGCCGGAATTCCCCCCATCTGCTCCAACACCTCGGTGCGGAGTCCTATTCCCCGGGCCTCAGCCCCTGTCTCGACAGGAAGTCTGCCCCCGAATTTGGGGACCCCGGGATGTAAACTGCTCGAAGGGAGCTGAGTTTCCCTTTGGGTCCACAGGAGGTCTGGGAGAAAAGCTTGAAGTGCTAAACGGACAGCCACGCTTCCGGCACATACTATATGCCAGGAGAGGTGGAGTCTGCTCCACAGACCCTAAGTCAAGCGGCCCCTCGGGGCCACCCCCCAACCCGAGCGGGAGGCGTCTGTCAACAGCGTCACGCGGTGACAGAGTGATCCCAGTACGGGCCTTCGGGAAAGAAACCAGGCTTTCTTCCACTGATGCAAGACCCGCAGCATCGCTTTGAGACCTTGATCAAGCGGGAAAGGTTGCCCCTCGAGGAAAACCCCCTGGTTTTTGAGCCACCATAATGGTCACAGATGGCGCAGGCCTAGTGGAAAAGCACTGGGAACTGCCGCCACAAAATTTAACACTTCCTAGAAGCGTCTGACCATGAGTGGCCGACCTAGCCTTATGTTCTCGACTGAGGACGGGATGGAGGCAACACGCACGGGAGAAACCGTGCTGAGTTTGACCCAAAGTCCCGTACAACACGAGGGACGTAGTGCTCTGCCTCGGCAAGAGCACATTCCTCCCGGTATTCAGTCTTAGCCCGAGCTCCTAAATGTGTGCGAGAACAACATCTCGATGTCGCACCGCGCTCTCCCGAGACTGGGCCGGAAAGAGCCAGTCGTAGAAGAGATACGTACATAAACCTCCCGGGAAGAAGAGCCCTGAAGCCAAGCTGGCCCGCAGGAAACAGCCGGCAGGGATACATCGGCTCTGGAGAGGAGAGCGGTCTTAGCAACCTCGGTTGTGAGACCAATACCATGCGCTAGGCCCCCTCGGAGGCCGAGCACATCTACTCCAGAACTCCCAGGAGCGGAGCTAGAGCTGCATCCACGCACTTGTTGAAAGTGTGAGGAGACAAGCTAGGCCGAACGGAAGAATTTGGTATAGATAAGCCTTGTCCCCAAAGGCGAATCTGAGGAACTTCCGGTACTGTGGAAGGATGGAGACATGCGAATATGCGTCCTTCAGATCTGTCGCGACAAGCCGGTCCTCAGGCCTGGCTTGCACTACAAACTGCTTCAGAGTTAACTCTCTAAATCTCAGTGGCGAAGATCTAAAGTAGGACGCAAGCCTCCATCCCTTCTAGGGACGATGAAGTATCGGCTATAAAAGCCCGGACCTCTGGCTGAGAGAGGAACATACCTTATGGCCTCTTTCCCCAGCAATGAGTCGACTCCCTATCCCATGACCAGAGCCTGCTCGGGGACCACCAGAGTTGGCAGAACCCCCGAAAAATCCGGGTGGATAGACCCGGAACAAAGTAGCATATCATTCTGATACGGTACGCAGGACCCTTCTGAGAGATACCTGGCAGACGTAACCACGCTACCATGAAATCTACTAAGGGTATCAGTCTCTCGAGACTGACCTCTGGACAGATATGTTTTTCTACTCGGGGCCCTGGATGGCACCAGAGAGCCTCCGGAGCAGATGCTCTAAAACCCTCCTCAGAGGGGGCAGCCTGCCCAGTGCGCCCCGTGTGGGGCACAACCGGAAGTAGCTACCTGCGATGAGCATGACCCGGCCCCCTTGAGGTACCAAGCCTGCTACCGCGCTTACAGGGCACTGATCTACCCCTCGAGGCAGACCAGCGGGGGGCCCCTGCCTAGCCTGGAGGACAGCCCTCAGATCTGTCCTGCCCGAAGGCTGCAGCTGAGCGTGACAACCTGTACTGCCACCCAGAGGGGGCTGTCTGGTGACAATGCTCTGCCGCTGAGCAGCGCGGTAGGAGGAGCCGCTGCTGGGCTGCGGCTGGCTCGCAGTCCCAGACACTCGAGAGCGACGGGGAAGAATTCTCCTGAATGCTACCTCCCGCTTTGCAGCCTCATTAAACCTCTCGACTGCCATCTCGATAGCATCGCCGAAGAGGCCAGGAGGCATAAGAGGGGCATAAAGAGGATATTCTTATTTTTCTCTCTCTCTCAGCGCGGTCAAAAAGCATGGCGCAGAGAGAGATAGCAGTGGCCCTGCGCAGCTCGGCGACTGCCAAAGGGCCATCCCCCGCCGTCATCGAGGATATGGGCGGCGTCGGGATTTGAGGGGCGGCGATGAGTGGTGCGCGAAATAACTCGCCAACTTCCACTCTAGGCATCGCCCCTAAACCGGCCACAGGAGTAGTATAGTTAACGGCTCAACGCTGCTATACACTCTGTGAGAAGCGGGCTATTTCCATGACCTCAACACCTCGATGTGGAGGTTCAGGAAAAAAAAGCAAATCCCGACGCTGAGGCTGTACTCGGGCGGCAGGCAACACTCGTCCTTGAACGAGCGTCCCTTGGCTCAGCTGGTCACTCGAGACCCAGCCTCGCCATTGCCCAAAACCTCAAGCAGCTCCTCAAATGCAGATGAGGTTGATGGCGGTTCAACCTCATCCACATCGATGCTGACTAAATCCACCTCCAATTTCTCAAAATTGGAGAAGTTCAGCAACGCTTCCTCACCCTGGTCGGAAGTAGTCACCACATGGTGCGCTTCCGAGTCCTGCGTGAGGGTAGATTTAACAGGAAAGGGAGAAGAAAAGGCGTCCCCGTCTCCAACCCCGCTGTTAAACCCAGTTGTGATCCTCATGAGCGCGACCGCCGCTGAGCCTCAGCTGCAGCGGGGCGAGATCACGAGGACCGCGAGCCTGAGCAGTTCCCTCAAAAACTGCCAGGCAGAGCGGAGAGTGCGCGGCGGCAGCCGCAAACACTCTGCACACTCAGAGCCCTCGAGCAGTGAGCATGCATGCAACATGTGACACAGAGAGCGTGTATATCACTGCCCGTGATGAAACGCGGCAGGAGTGACACAACGCAAAAAACTGTGTACCCGCCATCAAAACATAGGTAAGTGAAAATCAAACTTACAGCCAGCAATGCACTTTACACACACGTTAGCTTCGAGCGCTGTTGAAGACACTAAAGCTGAGGCTTCTAGTTCACTGCGTGCCTATATACTCCTGGCTCATGATATCACCCTCGGTGATTGCACTCGCACACCTGGTTTCAATTGCGCTTCAAGAGACAATCACGCTAATGCGTTCCCATATGCGTTCCGACGCAGTGTTGAGTTCCCTTGACAGGGAACAGGAACACAGACAGTAGAGCTATATTCATATTCTAATTTTGCTTTTAAAAACCCCAAGCAACACAAAAATAACAAAGACTTACAAACTCTCTCTTAAATTGTTTTTATTGGCATCTGTGGTTCCACAAAGAACCTTTAACATCCATGCAATCTTTACATTGCACAAAACTGTTTATAACAGAAAAAAAGTTTTTTAGATTTTTGAAATGTTCTTCACTACAAAAAAAATGGAAATAACTTGTTGCATCGCTACAAAAAAAATCCCTTTTGGAACATTTATATACCATCCTCCATCAGACTGTTTCTGGTATGCAGGGAATAAAGAAGAATTTCAGACATCTACAAAAATAAAGAAAAGATATAACCCTCGTAGAGCGTACACATGGAGAACAATCTCCCTGTTTTAAGGTGCGAGGACCCCAATTTGCTGGCGGAAATGGAGAGGAATCTCTGTGGCATCGTTGTGTGTAATCACATTTCAGGCTAATTACACCGGCAGCGACGGGAAGGCAGGATTCAGTCATTAAAAAGCTTGTGACAATGGTATACACCCTCTCTAAAGTTGAAGGAGGGGAAAAGCTCTCTAATTAAATGAGTGCTCATCGTTATGTGCGCTGGAAATATGCTGTCTAAATGGAAATGTGTTTCTTGGGTATTTTATGATACCTAACGGTGAGCCAGACAGAATCAGGATATACAGAATTTGTTTTAATTAATAAATAGCCTGTTTTTGGAGGTGAATGTCACCCTGAACCATAAAAACAGGGTATACTGTAGCTTATAGAGTATTGCAATTCTCTCTTCATGATATGCTAGAAATCTAATTGCTCCTCAGTCTTAATTTTACAGCAGCTGTTTTCTAATAGGAAATCACGTTTCCTGTTAAGTGACAGTAGCAAGGCCAGCAGGACTGCTTCGTTAATGAAAACCTCCAGAGGTTTTAAGACATGATTAGCCTTTTCTTCCCTGCAGTAGTAATTGCATCGTATCAGAAATCGCTGCGCAAATTTCATAAAATTGTCAGATAATAAATTGTACAGAAATCTATCAGAGCACACTGTCGATCAGTAACTGTGCTCTGCGCTTAATTCAGTCCATGTCTACTTCCAATGAAAAATCTTATTGGAGTTTAGATGCAATTGCTCCTTTGTACAGGCAATGACAGAATAATACAGATGACTTTCATCAAGTGTATCCCAGCAGGAAGCTTTTGAAAGAACATAAAATTGCACTACAGCTCCATAAGCGTCTTTGAACCGGAGCTTGTCTGTGACCAGTATTCTGACTGTCTTCTATTGGCTCCTTCTGCCCTTCTAAATCTTTACACGTTCAAAGTCAGACCTTTGCAAATGCGTTATTTTGTTTTGAGGGGGCAGAGAGAGGTCTCATGGTTGCTGTTGTTGCAGCTCTGAAACGAATGAATCATTCACACTGTGACCGACATGAGCTGATTTGTCATTTTTCGCAATAGAGAAGTTATAATAGATAGTAAAATACATTTTTTCTAGTACCTTTTCTATTTTCACCAAATTTGTGAAATACAGTGAGTCATAAAACCTTCACTAGCAACTATCCTGAGAATGTCTAAAGGGAAAAGTCAACAGACAAGAAAAAGTACATTTGACCATTTAATTCAGAATAACCAATTTATAGAAATATCAATAGAAATTTAAAAAAGTAAATTAGTATCAGTTAATAGAATTTATATCTGTCAAATTCATCTTTGATTCAAATTTTCTTTTGGCTAATGAATCACACTCTAAGTACGAGAACAGGAAGGTGGAGAGAGAGTGAGTTTGTAACCATAACTACAAAAGCATCCAAATTAAAAAACTACCGGTACTGTTGATTGGCTCGTCCTGCAGACATCTTTTTTTTTCCAAATCCAAAAATCTCCAATACTTGGATATTTTAATTTCCTCCGACATATAAGTTACACATTGCATTTTTCTTCCTTTTCCCACTTTATGAAATGTTTTATAGTATTACCATATGTACAGCATAAACATGATATCAGTATTTCAGATGTATATGCTGTTTATGTTACACAACGGTGGTGCGAGTGTGATGCGGGGACGAAGCCGAGGAGAAAAAGATCCACACTGGAAACTGTTTATTCAAAACCTCAAACCAAAAACACTTTAAATATAAATAAAAATGGCACTTATCGTGCAAACAGGGAACATCCACACTCATAAACACACGGAACGAACTCGGACATGAAAGTGTTCACAACTGACAAAGACAAAGGAGCACAGGAGGGTATTTAAGGACAAACACGGGATTGGAACCAGCTGACGAGACTTGGGAAGTGATTAGACAGAGACAGGAGCATGTAAGACATAAAAGATACACAAGGGAACCCGGATGTGACAGACACGACAAGACAAGACTGTGACAGTTTAATGTTGATTATCATGTTATTTTACTTATGCATCTTCTTATATATGCTATCGCTTATTTCTGCTTCTTCTTTGCTTGTGTTTTGATCAGGGAATTCATTACTCTTTCAGAAGTGCAATAGCACCCTGCTACCTTATAACAGTGAAAACACCCAGAAAAGCGTAATATTTTGTCAATGGCGTGGAAAGAGTTCTTTCCCCGAATTGAAAGTCCAGCTAACCAAACCTTTCAAGATCCAAAAGGGTCTTTAAGGCATCAGAAAATCTATATGAACCAACTGATTTAATCCAAGTCTTATGAAGATATTGGAAACAATTATCAATACACATACATAGAGCACAACACAAATTGTAAACACAGAAGCTCAGTCATGCATGCGTGATTAGGAGAACGAGTTAGGTTTGCTCTATACAGCAATGTGATTCACATATGAATCACCACGTGTATATGTGTGTTTTTGTGTGAACACAAACCTAAAATAAATCTGTTCATCATATTAAATGATCGTCTCTTCACAAGACTTAGATTAAACCGCTCGATTAATTCACAACGTCTTTATGACCCTTTTAGATCTAAGTTTTGTTTACCTTGACTTTCAATGGAGGGACAGATCCCACTCAGGCTTAGTAAAAAAATCTTAATTTGTGTTTGATTAACCAACATCTTATGGGTTAAGGACGACATGAGGGTGAGTAAATGATGACAGAATTTCCAATTATAAGGTGAACTATCTCTTAAGACATTTTAATACAAAATTGGGTTTGTTGCTTATATCGTATAGCATTCCGTTTTTTAATAGTAGGCATTATACTGTGAAGAATACAGTAATCATCAGTAAGCTAATATTCCATACTAAACAGCCAAAATATACTCATATCAGTGACATTAGCTCTCACCCCTCTTCTACAAACCTGTCAGGGCTAATGCTAATGTGAAATAGGACTGAATGTATGCTTGTTTTCCTTTAATTAGCGCTAAGGCAGTTGTAGTGTTTTGCGAGTTGTTCTCTGTTCCCCCAGTTGTCGAGGTTGATGACCCTGAGCTTGACACTCGCTGAAGAGAGAAGGGAGTGAATTGATGGTTCGTTTAGCCTCATTAATTAGAGCAGGGGTCAGTGTGAGAACGCAAGGGAGATGCAGGGCTCCGGAGCAGATTGTGTGAACAGCCTCTCTTTTCATTGTCCCACTGATTCTCAGCAGTCTGGATTTAGCTTTTAGATGATTTCACTGTACTGATTGTATCAGAGATAACTAAGGTAATGTCATTCATTAATATTGTGGTACTATAATGTCCTGGATCTGTTTCAATGAAATGGAGCATATTCACTTAAAAATCCACTCATAATCATTGTTTCAAAATCAAAAACAGTCATAACCTTTCTGGGTGGGTATTCCCATGGTCTCCCAACCTGGCCAGCAAAACAAATGTCAAAAACCCTGAAACCATCCAATTAGCTTAGGCAGTTTTTGCCTGACTACTTTATCCCTACCCCTTTCTCACCTTTTTAACAGACAAGTGTTCTTTTAACATTGTTTTATATGTAATCAGATTTGCTATGATTGGTTAACCTCTTTGAATATGAAATGAGTTACAACCCTACTAATTTACTGAATATTAGCTGATATTTCAAATGCAATGCTTTCTGAATGGCGATATGAACTATTACACATTTATAGTTGCAGTCACCCTAAAACTTATTCCAATAAACATTTTCACTATTTACTAAAAGAAATGTCAGACGCTAGTACCAAAATTATTTATGACACGAGTGCAGTAGTAATTTGAGTGTCCTCTTTTCCTTATTTTTCAGTGGATGGGAGCTGGTCGTGCTGGTCACCTTGGTCTAAATGCTCAGTGACATGCGGAGGAGGCCACTACATGCGCACACGCACCTGTAACAACCCTCCACCTGCCTACGGAGGTGACATCTGCCTGGGTTTGCATACTGAAGAGGCCCTCTGTAACATCCAACCCTGCCCTGGTACACACACTCACTTTATCACGTGCATGAACTCAACCTACATGAACTCACACGCACACACACCTTGACTCCAACAGGAAATTACATGGCTTTTTTGGATAGGAAGCCTTTGTCTTGTACTTGCTTTCCTTTTTGTCATGTCTCATGTCTAAAGCGGGCCGCGGGGGAATGAAAGTAGAGGGAATCAAAATGTCACACATCATAGAAAAGCAAATGGTAAAGCCAAGCTTGCGATACGAAGATAATATGCAAAATCTCGCAGCAGGGAGTGCAGTAGAGGAGGGCAAGATAAGGCGATTGATGACGGAGTCAAACCTCTCACATTGATCCACAGAAAGGTGAATGGGAGAAGAGAGCTTGTATTCAAATGTCAGTCCATCCATTAGCCAGAAGTGTAGTGAGGTTACAGAGTGACCTTTTATTAGCTGCGTTCAGGTCTATCTGTCACACCATTCATTACACGCTCGTGTGTAGCTGTACAGTGCAGTCAGGAGATGGGGGACGGGATAAGTGAGGGGAATGCTAATCAGAAGACCCTGTGTGGAAGTTCGCCTAAGATGAATTTCAACCTTTTTAGGTTCTATTGTACATTTTGGTTTAAATTAGGTTTAAAGAGGCCAAAAGGATAATCAGTTCACTTGTACAATAACCACATATCACAATTTCAAGCCTTTCCTGCTGTAAAATAAAAGTGCCAAGCAGGTCTGGGGCTAAATTTACTAAACGGGGTAAATTTGCGTGTTGCCGTAATCTAATAATCTACACAATGTCAGCCTGGTTTTGGCTCAATCAGTTTGACGTAGGGTGTTGTGGTGATTCATAAACGACAATGGGTCACGACTGAAAGACTAGCAAGTTACATCTTTTTTATGCCCTTTTTTAACATATCATCTGTAGAGAAGCTCTTCCATACACAGCTTTCAAATGCAGCAAAACAAAAGATAGACGATGGTATTGGTGCTGCTAGGTGGATATAAGACATTTGGAGCTTAAACAACAATAATCCTACTTATATGACTTTTCATCTACCTTGACAGAGTAAAAAAAAACCACTTTAGCAAGTATTGGAATTAGCATTAGGCGAGAAGTCGCTAGTTCCGCCTTCTCAATAACATCACGCACGTCTAGACGGCTATCGATGATGGTCGTGAAGCAATGTGTAATCTGACATGACAAGAATCCACGACATGACAAGAATTTAGGACTCAAAATCACATAATCTGACACAGTGACTGTCGGAACAGACAAAAATGTTGTGTAGTCTGAACCCGCATAATAAAAGCGTAGTTGTGAGTGGAAAGTGTTGTGGGTGATGTACTGAAATGCATGTAACACTGTTGGTAGTTTGGAGAGGGAGGAGATGGGAAACACCAAACATTTAAACATTTAAATAATCAAATGAAGCAACAAATACAAAATGAAAGTAATGGAGTCAGTCCTTTTATTCCTTCACTTCTTCGTGAGATCCATTCTCTCACATCCCTCAGCCACGTCCTGCTCACCACATACCCCCAACGCTGCTCACAGGCTGGGGGGGGGGGGGGGGGGGTATCCTCGGGTCTGCGCTCGGGTCCACCCCCCTCCCACAGCGGCCGCAGCACCTGGGGGTAAGGACAGGCGATGGCTCCTCCTTCCAAGGGCAGCTGGTAGCAAGTTCCCTGTTCCCTGCTTCCCTGCTCCATCTGGCGGATGGCAGCAGGTTCCAGCACTCAGGCGAATGGGGTGACTCCTCCTCTCCCTCGCTTCTTTGCTCCAGCATCTCCTCAGCACCCCGATCCCTCCCAGCAGCGAGGGCTCTTTAACAGCACGTCCCTCCTTCTTCCCAGGTTTCGGCACCAATTTATAACAGTGTTCGTAGTTCGGAGAGGAAGGAGGCAGGAACCAGGGAACATTTAAACATTTTAATAATCTAATAAAACAACAAATACAAAATGAAAGTAATGACTGCAGTCTCTCACGAACGACTGCCATCCACATAAACACAAAACACAACATAAACTCCAGGTCTGGTCCTCTTTCTTCTTTCACTGGCGTCGTTCCTTTTATTCCTCTGCTCCTCCGTGAGAAACCATATCAATCATGTCACCTGCCTCGTGAAGCTCACGTTCCTCAGCTACAGCCTGCTCGCCACAATGCATAAATTCATTGTCATGACAGGTACAGAATTAGTCAAGACTTGCTTTTTGGGGCTGGGAAATAATGTTGCAAATACCAATGGTTTGACTAAAATCATTTAAATATGCTCCACTCATAAATTTAAAGATCTGACAGGGAAATGCACATGCAATATGTTCAGATGTAAAATAAATGCATCCCTGTCTTATTGCTAATTTCTCTGTGCTGCTGAAAACTGTAAATCTGACTCCTGGTTTCTTGGTTTTAAGGTCACGTTTACCATTGCTCAGTAAAATTGTGCAAAATCCAGTCAGTCTCACTGGGAGTTTCGCATGAGGCTTAGGAAGTTTCACTCGCGTTCAAGTTAGTCATGCAATTTCACAGCGCTGACCAGCAGAAAGCTGCTTGATTTGAAAGTTTCTTGTGTGTGAGCTGTGCTTCATATATTTCTGTGTTATTGACAATGGACTTTCTTCAATGCAAAATTTCATGGAGATTTCATTCAACTCACCTTTTGAGGGACTTGCCAGGCTGAGAAACGATCTGGCTGATCAGCTAGACCAGCTAAAGACCTGTTTGACCAGTTTGGGAAAGCAGCTAGACCATCTTAAACCACCTAGAGCCCAAAAAAACAGTTTTAAGGACTTAAGAAACCCTCTTTTTCAGCACCGGCCTTAAAAAGGCTTAAAAAAAGTGTCATGGTAAGCAGTGGAGTCGAGGGGAAGAGGGGAGACAGACAACACAAAAATGGCTTCTGTCAGTCAGTTTTATTTATTTCTCATTGAGATAAAAGCTAAAGTTTCCCAAAAATGCTCAATGTATTATGCTCCTAAACAAATATGTCATGCATGGTTTTCTAAGCTTAACTTAAATTTAATAGCCAGATAAATGCAATTCAACTTAAAATTACATACCTATCCTGTGACAGCAGTGGCTTTATGCACAAATAAATGCAAAAGTCACCTTCCAATTAAAATGAAGCCAGTGTACTTTCTTGATTTACATCATAATTTGCATACTTTTTAATCAGAATCACTTTGCCCAATTTTCCTGTAAAAACATATCTTTTTAAATACAAAAAAGAAAGCAGTAATATGAAACAAAAATGAATAAATTAATATCTTAACAGATAATTGCATTAACAATAATAAATAATACGAGCACTTCACAATCCCTCCTTTCGACATAACTTTGCATCTGATTTTTACTTGTCATCATGTACAGAGAGCTGGTCCGATTGGTCCGAATGGTCCCCCTGTGACTCATCAGGGTCTCAAGTTCGCCTGCGGCACTGTGACGTCCTGTTTCCTACCGGCAACCAGTGCTCTGGCAACAGCAGTGAAACACGTGCCTGTCTGCCCATCTCCAACTTCATCCCAGGTGGACACACAAACCCACACACATATATACACACCCAAACACTTGCCACATCGATCCCTGGACAAACAAGGATCTTCCCTTATTGACAAGAAGTAATGTGAGACACACCAAACCATTGATTTCTGCAGTGCAGGGATAATTAGCCTCTCATTCTCTGCCTTGTCTAAGTGGAATGATCGAACAAATGCATTACAGTGATATGTTTCATGTAGCATTAGCATTCATACACTCTTCTGCTGTAAGAGAGAAAACCAACCAGTTTTACAAGCTCAAACACGAAGTAGCTAATTGAAAGAAGGATCTTATAATAACGGTACTTCCTGCTCTGATGATGTGTCTTGAAAATGAGTTATGACTATTCTAAGACTATTCTGTAAATCTTGTGCAAATATTGGCTGCACTGCAGAGCCCTTGTATCTTTCACAAAGTAAAATTCCATTACTGCTCATTAGAAAAGTTTTATATCTCATTTACTTCCATTACTGATCATAAGAATGCATCGCAGGTGCCAATTTCCTTATTCAGCTCTTTGAAATTTGCTTGATATATAATGTTCTGCAACTTCTAAAGATCTAATTTATCAGCCTGATGTATTCATTTCCTATTCTTCCCTTGATTTTTTTCCCCCTTTTTCCTCAGAAACGTCTGTTGCACGTTCAAGTCAGGAGGAAAGATGGTGTGGAGGTAAGCAGTTTATGAAGACTCACAAGTAGCCTTATATCACTCTTCTGGCATTTGACTGTTCATCATCCCATTTAGTACACAGCTACTTGCTAAATAAATAAATACATGGACATGAAATATTGAATTATTATTATCTTAACACGTACTGTGTCCGTGGTCTTGCGGCTATCAGAGCTGAAACGATGTATGTTTTTCTGTCCTCTCTGGTCATGTTCATTTCTAAATTGTGCAAGCTTGTTTTGTCCATTATATTGAAAGTTCTGAAAAAAACTTAAAAAAACGTGCCCATGGAACCTCCCATGAAGAAATTAGGATAGAAATGATCGAATGTGGACAAAAGAGGTAACGGGAATATATTTCCCTCATCTACTTGTGATCCCGATTGACCAAAACGCATCTTAATAACAGGTGTAAACAGGGCCAGAGAGATAGATGGCAGAGGGATTTATTTATTTATTTATTTATCCTTTATTTATCGAGGAAAAATCCCATTGATATTAATCTTTTCTACCAGGGAGACCTGGTCAAAAACGGCAGCACACATAGTTTCAGACAAATAAATAATTCAACCACAAACAATCCAACAAATCAAAAATAGGTCAAAGTTCAAGAAAAGCATTTACAAGACTCTTTAATTGCAGAATACAGAATATATTTAAAAGTGCTCAAAGATGGCAAAGACTCTAATTTCAATACAGTTTAGATAGAAGAGATAGAAGAGAGATTAATGCAGCAGCGATGTTTTCATGAACATAAGATTCAGTGTTTATTATACAAACACATCTGGCTGCTCAGTGTCACAGCTGACCAATCAGAACCCAGTATTCCAGAGAACAGCATAATTCTAGTTTATCCACTGTTCATTAAAACTGACGTTCAGTACAGTGATTGCAGAGACAATGTGCCTCAATGCCTTTTTGGGAACCAATACATGTGCATTTGGAATGGTTTGTTGTTAGGAAATGTTTGTAATATATTATAATGTTTATTTGGCTCAAGTTATGGATAATTTATGTGCATTGGCTTTAGGATCAATGCTTGACTCTCCAGCCATCATGCTGCGTCAGATCATTTAGGCATTAGCTGCCATTTACCTCTTTTGCCAGACTTCAATGTGTTCCACATGATCGCCGTGGGCCTGAGCAGCTCCATACTCGGCTGTCTGGTGACCCTACTGGTGTACACTTACTGTCAGAGATACCAGCAGCAGTCCCATGATGCCACAGTCATCCATCCCATCTCTGCTGCCCCCCTCAACACTAGCATCACCAACCACATCAACAAACTGGACAAATACGACTCGGTTGAAGCCATTAAGGTGGGTGCTATTCACTCAAACTCTCCGAAAATGTTGTTTATTTTTAGAAATAAGACAATGGATCTAGTATGAAGTCTATGTGTGTGTGTGTGTGTGTGTGTGTGTGAGAGTGTGTGCGACTCTGTCTTGTCTAATTCAGTTCATACATTCATACACTGCTTTCTCATAAGTAATTTGAAAAGTTTTGATTCAGTTTGTATACTCAGTGTTTGTGTGAGATTGTCTCAAATGAAATCAGAAACCAATATGGAGCTCATGTCAGTACTTTTCAGAGAATTGTATTGTTGTTAGTAGACTACTTTAACCCTGAAAAATGTAATCTTTTCTTAAATTTAGGTTTTTTTATTACATAATGTATTATGCAATACACTCTGTGTTTTAGACACATGGATCATTTTTTCATAAGCACAGCAAAAATAAAGCTCACCATCATTTTTCACATTTAGTCAGAAGGACAGTTAAGGCTTCATTAAACTTGAATGTTCAAGACTCATGACTAATTACAGAAAGTGCTCTTCGGTTATTGCTTGTTCAGACACTTTTTTAAAGTTGCATATTTCATCAGCTGGATGTGTTGCAATAGAATAGCATCGCTTACACAACTTCGCCAAGTCACCAGCTCAGCTTCTCTACTGATGACAAGAATGAATGAAACTTCAAGGCTACACAATGTTATTGTCATGCACAACTTACTTGTCGTATTGTTTTTCTCTTCTGATTGCTGTCAGTTTGTTACTGTAAGTATGGAATATATTTACCCATACAGGATCCTTAAAGGCAACATGACATCAAAATTTTCTTTCTTGATCCATGTTTCTTTGCATGATTCATCAATATGTTATTCCAAAGAAAAAAACGTCTTCATAATATTTCATCAAAATTATTTTGAAAATACTTATGAAATTACTAATGTCACCTAGACTATGTTAAAAAGGAATATAATTTTAACTAATAGCCAAAGAGCTGGTTTGACATTGTTTTAGGCCACGCTGTAGGAAATGTATTTAAAGTTCACCCAAAAATAAAATCATTTAATCACCCCCATGACAAACCCATAAGACTTTCATTCATCTTCAGGAACACAAATTAGTTTTTAGTTTTTTTCAATTACACATAGCCAAAACTTTCACACACCAAAAAGCACTAAAATGAATCCATAAAGTTATCCATATATATCGAAGTCTTCTGAAAAGATAAATTACATAATCGTATAGATTACTTTATGATGTGTGAAAAGGTTTGGTTATGTAAACTTTCAATGGATGGATAAAAAATTATTTCAATTTTCTTTTCTGGATGAACTGTTCCTTTATGTGATAAAAGTTTACTTCAGTAATAGCAAAAACAATACATTTACCCATGTCATGGTGCATTTAAGAGTGAGCTTGACATTAAACTTCTATATCCCTGTCAAAAATCCTCCTTAAAATTTTTAGGAGCTAAATTGACCGCCACAAGTGTCCATTCAGTTATGAAACAACATGATGGATAAAACCAACTCCCTTCCAGCAATTAATGAATTACCATTAATTGTTAATTGCTATGTTCCATTTTAAAAATGTGTCATATTAAGGAAGTAAAATGGTTTGTGAGGGCAGTTTCATGTTGACTTTGTTGATAGCTTCACAAAAAGAGCATAAGTGAGCATCTTCCAGCTGCCCTGAGGATGATTGTGCTCCATTCCTCTTTTCAGCCTGACGTTTCCGTTCTCTTGCCTTTGGATGAGCACCACATTTGCCAGCCTTTGTCTTCTAATACTGGTGTAGCGCGAGGCCTGGAGATTTTCTTCTAACTCTTGACCGGCATTACCATCCTCTCCTCTTGACTCTCAGACCTCTCGCGAATCCCTTCTCCTTTCCCTGACCCTCGTGTACGTGGCAGGTGTGCTCGCCCATTCGTTCTGTCTCCATATTTCACCAGCATTTCCCATCATCCCGCAGAGCAAATACTCAGGCTTGTGAGAAGGCAGTGTAATTTTTGTGTCGTGTCGTGATTATGGCTGTGTCTACTACCATTTTGTTGCATGTATTTTTCCCCCCATCTCTTTTATTCTCTACCTTGTAAATCGGATTATTCTTTTCTTCTATATTATTATTTTGCTTGCTTGTTATTGCCACTCTACTGAGCTCGGATTTAGCCTACAGCTTTGTAGCATTTGCTTTTAATTGTTCTTCTAAATATGTAGTAAGTCTTTGCATTTTTACAAAGGACTGCATAAATATCTTTTCATCATTATTTTTTAAATATCTTTTGTATGTTTTATTTTAATAAGCATTTTAAAACAACCATCCTACATTTATTTTATATTTATGTTTTATATTTAATCTCTTAATATTTATGAAACTTGTCAATATTTATGAACCTTGCTTTTCGTTATTTAATTTATCAAAACAAGGTTGTTTTGTGTTGTTTTGCTTTGCTTTGTTAAAGTTTATTTGTTTTGTTAAGCAATTTAAAATAACAGTCTTATTTATTTGTGTATATGTATAAACTTTTAATTTATAAACTTTGTCACCTTAAGTAATATTAAAGTTTCATTCATTAAAACAAATAATTATTTTATTATTTATTTTATTAAATATTTTATAATAAACAAATGTCAGTCGTTTGTAATAAGCTTCTTTAATGCTCGGATGATTCTGAGCTACAATGAAGCCATGTTGAGCATATGGGTGGCAGAAACAGCAAAAATGTTGTGTACAAATATTTATCCACTTGTTGTCTTGATGCTGTGACATTATGACTGCTCTTTTTTATTTTTCTGTGAATGATAATAACTTCCTTGGCTAATATTTTAAGCTAGTAATTTATAGTTAGCCAAGTGGATCAGTCTTTTCTTAAACCCTCTTCATGGTTTGACCATCATTCAGTTTCAAAGCAAGATTTTTGTTGAATTTTTCAAGTGATTTGTGATTTGATTTCTTCTTTGCCTAGATCCACAAACCAATACAGTCTGACTTCATCCATGCAAAAAAAAGATCAAGTATTTTCCATTTCTGTTCCGTTATCCATGTTACTGAAAACACCTTTTTCTCTCATCTGCAGGCTTTCAATAAGAATAACTTGATCCTGGAGGAAAGAAATAAGTATTTCAACCCTCAACTAGCAGGAAAAACATATACCAACGCATACTTCACCGACGTCAACACATATGACGACTTTTAAAAATGGATCTGTGATTCCAGTCATCTTCACCACATCAACTTCAGTACCAAGTGATTTCATTTTTCTTTGTGGGTTGTCCGCATAAATAAGAAGGCATTTTAAGTGGGACCATTTTATCATCAAATGCCGATAATGCTGTACAGTACCATTTTCAGAGTTAACAAGGACATCATGCTCTTCTACTGTGTGGACATCACAAAATGAAATTGAACAATGATGAACAAATAAAGCAGGCGTTTTGATTTAACCGTGACGCCGACAAACTCTCTCTGTAGAGATGGCACATGGACGATTTGCATGATTCTCATCTAATGTGTTTTTCTTTATCGTTGCTTTTTGCATGGTTGGTCGCATTCCAGTGTTTTTGGGCAGGGCTTGTGTCCTAAATGGGTGGAGCCTTCTCGGACTGCTTTGTCTCCTGTGCCGAATCAGAAGCCCCTGTGCCTCACTGAGGACCAATGGTGGTCTCCAGTGCATCTGCCTGCCCTAAAATGGGGTTTTGCAACACCATCTATATGTAAATACCAAGGTCTCTCTAAACAGTGTTCATGTATCTTTCAGTATAGGGGCAATTGTTAGTCGAGCGCTTAGCAGTGGTGGGAATCTATGTGTTTTTGTTGTACAATACACTTTTCATGACGCATATGTCAGTGTAGCTTTTATAGATGAGTCTATTCTGAAAAAAAAAGTCTTTCAAAGTAACCCTGTTCAGTCACCAAAATGAGACATTATTGTCATATTAACATTTGTCTTTATGTGGTGTAAGGTCTGCTAAAAAAGAGAGAATGTGAAACATTACAGGACCTTTTTATGTAAGCATTGGACATTTGAATATTATCAACATGTTTCTATTTGTTTAGATGTTTAGTAGTTCAAGATTTCATGAGGAAACGAGTATTATCTATAAAAAAACAGCTTTTCTGCACAAAAACTGCTTTTTCAGCTTTATTTTCTTTCATTTTAAAACATCTCAATGAATTTACTTGTAATTTAACCATCATGGAGAGGTGCTTGGGAATACACTTTTCAATTTCTACTAATTCTTTTCTACTTGTAAAACTTTGTTTGCTTGTTTTATGTGCATAAATTAAACTTGCTTCATATACGTCACTGTGTTTGATCAATGAAATGTGTCACATCCTACATCCATTCACATATTTAGTCCAGCTTTATTGGAAAACCCTGCCTGTGTGGCAGGACTGTGTATTCACTGTCAAATAGATTCCGCAACACGCTGAAAGTGAATCGGGGCTAAATAGTAAGGAAACACATAAAGACGACAGAGATCCAATGGAATAAACTTTTATTTAACAAAAATTCAGGAGCAGGCATAATACAGCTTTACACTGCCGTCAAACGGATGGCATAACAATGACTCATTGACGAGATCAGACAAGGACTGAGGGAAAACACTGGGGAGATATACTCAGAGGATGGAAGTAAGTAAACAAAGACAAGACAGACACGTAACAAATGTCCAGTGAGTGGCGATAAAATGTATCCCTACATGTGTCGCTACAGTTGATTACAGGAAAGAAAATGTCCTGCAATCAACCCCCTACCCTAAGCCAAACAAATAGTGAGCAAAACAAATGTGAGCTGATTATGTGATGCGTCAAAATGTATTAGTTTACAAAAAAAGTGTTTTGAGATCAATACGTATCAATTGATAATCTGCCTCTGTAACCAGAACTGTGAGCCTGTTCAAGAAACTTAAACAAAAATCGCAAACAAACTAAATTTTAACCGGACGAGATTAAAAAAACTTAATAAAATGTAATCGTTCTGAACAGAAATGCATATTTAAAATGATTCTGCTTTTAACCAGTTAATAATGGTTCTGTAGGCCTATTTACATTTTTAAATCAACTAATAATAAATTCAAAACTGACAGAGACAACAGACACTTCATCGGGATTTGACGAATCAGTCGAAGTCTGTTGGCGTGTTTTGGAGCTTGTTTTCGCCGATTAAACAGCTGAATCAGAATTAAAATGTCTGAGAAGTGTCATGCTGCAAACTGGTTACTGTCGGTGCTGGTCTGCATCTGTAGGTGCAGATAGATAGGGTTTAGTTTTATGGTTTTTTTCTATGTTTTGAGTCAGTCGGCATTGCTCTGCGTCTGTCACTGTTGAGTCTGTTGGCGCTGATCTACGTCAACGTTTTTGGAGTTTTGTGAAAACTTAGGTAGAGAGACACTTTTTCCAGTGAACCTCTGTGAAGCTCCATTACCATAATTGGAGATAAACGCCACAACAATTTCTTTAAATGGTTTGAGATAGTAATTGAATACCATAGATCTACACGTGCTTTTGTTTGAACTAGAGATGTTGAAATCACAGGTTCCCATGCGGATTAATCACAGTTTACTTTGACTAATGATCATGGTTGTGTCTGGTTCTGCATGCTCTCTGAATGTTTTGATATTCATTTGTTAAAAACGGCATGCCTGAATTGCTTCATTTAAGAATTTTCTAGTCTGTAAACATGGTCTGCAATAACTAATGTGGCATATAGTTCTCTCTCTGACCCAGTACTCACCTCAAGTTGACCTGGTTCAACAAACAACCACCCACACACAAACACATATGTCTAACTCAAAGCTTAACTCTGCTTTAAGATATTAGGTGTTTTACTACAAATAATGTTAATGTCATCACACATTGTAATATTGCAGGAGCTGAAGAGATGGCAGGCATAGGGTGGATCTAACTGTAAAAGGGTTTTATTGAAATAAACGAACATAAACTTAACCAATAAAAAAGAGCACATGGAACCAAGGAACATGGAACCTGCACCATCTACATTATAGGGATGAGCAACTTTAGCTCCAACCCTAATCAAACACACCTGAACAAGATGTTCCAGGGCTTCAGGGTTTCTAGAAAGCTACAGGCAGGTGAGGTTTTATCAGGCTTGGAGCTAAACTCTGCAGGATAGTGGCCTTCCAGGGCCGATGTTGCTCGTACCTGAACTACATTGACAAACAAACATTTGCTAACAAGGAACAAGTGAAACATAAGGGTTGTATGAAACTGGTTTCAGTTGCTATCCACGTAAATTTGAGATTAACTTGATGGGCTCAAGAAGGAGGATTGTTTTTTTATGGGGTTTCATCACTGGTATATTACTCCAGAGCAGGTTTTATCCTAGGTTAGAGAACACATACCAAAACTGGACCAACTGGAACAGCTGTGAGTAAAGTGACATATATCTGATGCAATAAATCACTCCCAGAGATTGTCTTATTATAGGGAGATGAGAGGGTCTGTATTTCTTACCACTGGAAAAAGCATAACGGCTAAATTGGATCACGCCAATCGTGCAGTGGTGGTCAAAAGTAGTTCAAAGCTTTTTGACAGTCAGTTACAGTTTACATGAATCAGTTTCTTATTGATTAGCACATTAGTCTTGTAAAGAAATGTTCTATATTTGGTATTATATCGCTTGTAAATGTACAATGCAAGTCTAACTTGGTAGCGATAGAAAAAACACTTTTTTTCATTAACAACATACAATATAACAATATTTATAATTAAATTATTTTCTCTTTATTCATTCAAATCCTTAATATCAGTTATAATAGACATTGCAATTAAACTCAAAACCAGTAAAACCTGAATGGCAAAAAAAGAAAACTGGTATTTTTTTACTTTCTTCTGAAAATATCACTCAATATTACTATTAAATTCTCTGGTAAGGCCGTAAAAGAGTCTTACCTGTCGTGACATACCATTCTCTGCCTACTCTTATAAAATAACCTTTTTATCATAGTAAAATCTATACATATTTCCCAACAAAAGTACTGTTTAGCATAAAATATGTGGAAGATTAGCGGACAGGCAGTCTATTTATTAAATGACGAGCTATTTCCTCACAAATGTGGTTTCTTCATTGCAGTAAAGACTCTTCTCCACTGACATTCATAAAAAAAAATGGCCTCTGGTCTTCTTCCCTGCGTACCGCCATTATGCTTTTTTGGCTAAAAGCGGCTTTGGCACTTCTCCTGTCTCTCTCTCTCTCTCCCCAAATTAAAGCAGTTTAGAGTGAAATAAATTTAGAGTAAAAACTGCCCATCATTTATATTATATTAATTGTAAGTATGTGTAATTCATATAATAAAGCCATGTAATTATTATATTAATTTAGAATGAACATATTAGAATAGTAGAATTAAGTATTGCTTACCGGTATATATTTTTGTGAAACTATATAAATTCACTATTTTCTATCAGCAGCCTTCTCACACTTCTTATTCTTGCTTTGTAAATGTATTTCATTTCATGATATCTTTCATAATGATCTCTTAATCTTCAGCAGAGAAGTGAATCAAACTCTCCATGTTATGTGTGGCTTTGTGCCACATGTCACATTTTCAGGTGAATGCGCTTCAGAGTTAATTGCCATTACCAACCAACTCTGAATTAAACTTGAGGTGGGAGAGAACGTTTATACCATGTTTCAAGCCTTTTGAACTTGGTCTGAAGAAGGCTGAATTTATATGAATTTGTCAACTCTAAACATACTATGAATTTGTTAAACTGGCTTCATGCAAACAGGCAATAAGACTAATAACAAAAACGGACTGACGAGACATGGGAAACATAGAACACATAGGCAACAAAGGGTTTCCAATACAGGGGTTTAATTTATAATATGGATCATTCCTATGGAGCATTTTCATATTTCATCATGAATACATCTTAATGCATTGGATAAAGTATTAAACTCACAATTTTCATTAATAAACATATTTTCTCGCAATGTTACAATTAAGTAAACTGTGTCTAACTTTAAATCTTTTATAAATGCTATTTGATATATATAAAAGTAAAAATAAAGAAACATATTGATCTTGACCAGAACATATTTCTGAAAGTATATTATACAACAAGCTTGTTAATTGAGAAAATTAAATACAGAGCTGCAGGTCTGAGTCATGATTATTTCTGAAATGCTATGAAAAAAGATTCCCAAAGACATTTTAACATTTAAGTTTTATAGCACAAGCAGTGAAAATCAGATTTGAATGTATTGAGGGGCTGGGGAAATCAATGCTGGTGCTCAGCTAAAAGCACCGTAGCCTGTGGGCGAATCATTACATTCAGATATGGACACTGCTTCAGTCAATGCCTGCTTTACCGCCGCTCTGAGCAGTATTGCCAAGTCTGCAGTGTTCCTGCGGATTTGGGATACTATTACATTGGTGCCGCAGGTAGTTTTTCTTGTCTACAGGTTGAAGCATTTGAGTGCGCTTTGTTTATATCTGGCAACCCTGGCTTTCAGATTGAGTTAGGCTTATTACATTCATATCACATTCAAAAGCAAAATCACAAAATGAAATAGATATAACTTACAAAACATGCTTCTTATTTAAACCTCTTTGTGCATTAGTTGTCTTTTCTGTTGATTATCCTTCAACAATTTCAACACTAACTGCTCTATAAAGGGTGAGTTTGGAAATAAAAAGAAATCACAACGCTGGTATTCTGGAAAGTTATGATTTTGTTGTTCTTCCTTGCAAAATTTATGATGATTTTCAGTTCCTATTTTTTCCCCCTCCCCTGTTAGGATATAGTTTTGTGTGTTTGCAATACATGCAATTATTAAAAACAATAAAAGCATTTTGACATCCACAAAATAATCATCGATTACCAGAGTAAATAATGCAGTAAACTGCACAATTGTGAACAGTAAAGCAGTAGTTCACATAATTTGTTTATTCTGCAATGCATGTTGGGGACGCATAATACTCACCATGGGTTTAAAAATATCTATCTATCTATCTATCTATCTATCTATCTATCTATCTATCTATCTATCTATCTATCTATCTATCTATCTATCTATCTATCTATCTATCTGTCTGTCTGTCTGTCTATCTATCTGTCTGTCTGTCTGTCTGTCTATCTATCTATCTGTGCATCTATCTATCCATCTATCTATCTGTCTGTCTGTCTGTCTGTCTGTCTATCTATCTATCTATCTATCTATCTATATATCTGTCTGTCTGTCTGTCTGTCTGTCTGTCTGTCT
Source organism: Rhodeus uyekii (assembly GCA_037043235.1). Taxonomy (NCBI): domain Eukaryota; kingdom Metazoa; phylum Chordata; class Actinopteri; order Cypriniformes; family Acheilognathidae; genus Rhodeus; species Rhodeus uyekii. Next base: position 885,740 of record JAWRVZ010000086.1, read on the forward strand.
GTCTGTCTATCTATCTATCTATCTATCTATCTGTGTATCTATCTATCTATCTATCTATCTATCTATCTATCTATCTATCTATCTATCTATCTATCTGTGTATCTATCTATCTGTGCATCTATCTATCTATCTATCTATCTATCTATCTATCTATCTATCTATCTATCTGTCTGTCTGTCTGTCTGTCTATCTATCTATCTGTGCATCTATCTATCTATCTATCTATCTATCTATCTGTCTGTCTGTCTGTCTGTCTATCTATCTATCTATCTATCTATCTATCTATCTATCTATATATCTGTCTGTCTGTCTGTCTGTCTGTCTGTCTGTCTGTCTGTCTGTCTGTCTATCTATCTATCTATCTATCTGTGTATCTATCTATCTATCTATCTATCTATCTATCTATCTATCTATCTATCTGTGTATCTATCTATCTGTGCATCTATCTATCTATCTATCTATCTATCTATCTATCTATCTATCTATCTATCTATCTGTGTATCTATCTATCTATCTATCTATCTATCTATCTATCTATCTATCTGTGTATCTATCTATCTATCTGTCTATCTGTCTGTCTGTCTGTCTGTCTGTCTATCTATCTATCTGTGTATCTATCTATCTGTGCATCTATCTATCTATCTATCTATCTATCTATCTATCTATCTGTCTATCTGTCTGTCTGTCTGTCTGTCTGTCTGTCTATCTATCTATCTGTGTATCTATCTATCTGTGCATCTATCTATCTGTGCATCTATCTATCTATCTATCTATCTATCTATCTATCTATCTGTCTGTCTGTCTGTCTGTCTGTCTGTCTGTCTATCTATCTATCTATCTATCTATCTGTGTATCTATCTATCTATCTATCTATCTATCTATCTATCTATCTGTCTGTCTGTCTGTCTGTCTGTCTATCTATCTATCTATCTGTGCATCTATCTATCTATCTATCTATCTATCTGTCTGTCTGTCTGTCTGTCTATCTATCTATCTATCTATCTATCTGTCCGTCTGTCTCTCTGTCTGTCTTTCTGTCTGTCTATCTGTGTATCTATCTATCTATCTATCTATCTATCTATCTATCTATCTATCTATCTATCTATCTATCTATCTATCTATCTATCTATCTATCTGTCTGTCTGTCTGTCTGTATGCCCATCCATCCAAGATTCCAGAATCCTTGGATAAATAATAAGTAACATCATTTTTAATGGGGCGAAACACTTTCATAATGTGACATATTTCATTTATTATACAAACTAGTTTAGTTATGTGAATGAGGGCATAATTGTCATTTTAGGGTGAACTGTTCCTTTAAAGACCTACTTAATTGATTTGAATTGAAGACTGAATTAATATTTAGATTTTTCTATTCATTGAACATGTGCAATTCTATTTTTACAGTATAATACATTTTGATGAACATGACGGCAGACAGTTGCAGACAACCAGTTGCATGACTACCAAAGCATTTATTTTAATTGGTAAAACTTTATTTTAATTAAACAATAATTAAACTATCATCTAATAAAAAGGCTTTCTGTTACAATTCTTCCACTTCAGTTCCCTCACATGCACTGGTGCTGTGATATAAAACTCTTTCTCCAAAGCACAGATATGTCTTCAAATATTTACAGGGTAAGTTATCATTCTGACTCTAGTAAGATCTCATTGAAAAAGCTTATAAATGAAAGACAAGACAAAGGCCAGAGTTTGTAACCTTCTCGAGATGTATGATCGCACTGCACTTTTGAAAAATTGTTGAGCCACATGGAAATCCTGTAAAATAAAATAAAATCACAGTAAAACAAATGGGCTTATGACTGCACAAAAACTTTCACGGAAGCTTAGTGTGCTCTCATTCTTTCACTCAACACCTATAGCTCAGATTTCTGTGTCTTTATGTGGTTTTATAAAGCATTAGAACAAGAACTCACTGTGATTTCTGTAGCAAACAATGTAGAAACTCTGCACGAACTGCTGTCAATTTGTTCAGTACTTCTGTTTACATAGTCTTCCCTGTTCTTTAAAAACCTACATAGATCTAATTCATTTTGCTTTTTCATTTATTCACCTCACTTTAATTAGAGGTTACGACCTCCATTATAACAGCTGCTGTGGGCAACAAAAATGACCACAAAAAAGACCGTAGTTAATTTACTCCGTCCCTTTGCGAGTGTACACATGTACTTGTGTACATAATAGAGGTTATGTGACAGCAAAATAATTACTGCCTTCCATCCATTTCACACCTTCCAATGTCACACAGATACATTTTTCACACAAATCTTTAACATTTTTAAAGCAATAGTTCACTAACCAATGAAATTTTGGCCCTTAGTCATGAACATCAGTGATATTCCAAACTCAGCAGACTTTAGTTCATCTTCGGGTGAACACAAATGAAGATACTTTTAAAGAAATATGGTAAACAGAAGCTTAACCGTATTGCTTGAAATGAGAACAAACATCATTGGTGCTGGTGTAACAGCAACTATACTTGCTTGAGAACCAAGTACGGTAGGTTCATTTTTTAACCTCACTGGTTCTCAAGCAAGTACAGCTGAGCTTCCGTTTACCGTATTTGAGTGCTCTGTGCTCGTATTGAATGCTCTATGCTCTATTGATCAGCAAATCAATGTTTATTTGTGAATAAAATCCTAAATTAAATCTGTTTACCATATAGATAATGTCTCTTCAGAAGACTTGGATTAAACCGGTCGATTCCTATAGATTTATTTTACAATCTCTTTGTAAATGTTTTGAAGCGTCAGGTTTAAGGGTGAATAGACTTTCAATGGGCAGAAATCTCTCTGATTTAATTTCAATTGTTTCAAAGATTATTGAAAGTTTTTTGATTTTGGCATGACATGAGGGTGAGTAAAAAATGATTGAATTTTCATTTTTAGGTGAACTATCCCTTTAAGGAATTGTGACTGCAGTGCTTCACTTTTCCTTTAATTCAGCAAGGGTTTTTCCCTGCAGCGGTGTCAATGCCAGGCTGTTGATGATTGCTGTCAAAGAGGAATAATTCACTTGCTGTACTGAATACTCTAGCAATTTACAGTCCATAGACAGTGTGCAGGGCTCATGGGAAATGGATGTTTGCTCCCTCTGCAAAAGCGCCTTATATCAGTGAGATTAGCCATCTTGACTCTGACACGCCATCTCTCATGCCTTTCATGACCTTCTGATCCACTCCATGATGGTTTCCACTGTAGTTCAGCAAACACGCTTCCTATATTTGTCTTCACTACTCTTTGCTACTCTCCTTTTACTCAGTATAGGTCCAGGTCAGCAAATTGTCCATCAGCCAATCTGCCTTGAACCTGATTTGTGTGCATTTGGGTGCCTTCAATGTAGCGATGACTTTGTCTTTTCTTACATTTGCAATAACACTGTCATAATGTGATGTGCTTCCAAGTGAAAGTGAATATTCAGCAGGAAAAACTATCACATAAAATCATAATTTTGTTGACAGATCATTGAAACATAAGTTTGAAGAAGTTTAGAAGATAAGAGTTGTACTTGAATTATCAGAAAATAACTGGGGCAGTTTTCAAGATGGCCGCGAAATGAATTGACTTGGCTTGACTTTATAACATGCTCTGATGATTCATGCAAAATAAGGCTAATAGAGTTCATTTTGATTTCATGTTTCAACTTTTCTGCACCTTTATCATACAACACACAATGGCTCTTTCCCAGCCTTGACCAGTGTTGAGGTGAGGCCATGAAAATTATTTTTCCACAGTTCTTAGCAATGTGTGAGGTTGCTGATGCCACCACTATTGTTGTCACCTGCTGGGAAGCACAAAGCAATTTCTCAGAAACACAGACACGCTGTGAAGTGCGTTGTGTGAGGCTTAGTGTGTTTGTGCGATGGGATTTGTCAAATAGAATTCTCAACACAAGGAGATGAAGGAGAGATTTCAGCCGCAGTGTACGGTTCCCTCGCTGCCGATTTCACTTTAAATATCCTTGACACAATAAGCAGGACTGTCAGTCAGCAGGGCCACTGCCAAGATAGAAAAATGGACAGAACCGTATGCAGTTTATATTATGATGTTATTGAAAGATTCGCAGAGAAGAGACTCAGCATTTTTTTTTTTTGTCTTAATGATGTTTTGTTTTAATGTACAGAAATGTCTGAGACCACAGTCTGGGATTTTAAATCTTAAAATAAAGAATGTTTTAGAATTTTGAGATATTTTAAATAAAGGCATGTTATGAAAAATGTAATAAGAAATATTTATGGTTTTGTGACATTGAGCCTTTGTACAGATTGCTTCCGTTAAAGCTAAAGATGCTCTTCGGATCATCTAATATCATGCTGGAAAACAATTTTTCTAATTGAATGCCATTTTCCAAGGAATCTTGACTATTTTTTTCTAATTTAATAATTTTTTTCCACTACAAGGAATCTTTAAGATCGTGTAGAATATTTGTCTTATAATTTACATTTTTTTAAATGTTATCTATCATTTATCCATTATATTTTAAGATTATTTAGAAGAAATTAAAAACTCTCAAGCTGTCTTGAGATTTCTTTGGAGAAATGAATTGTGTTAAAGAAAATATTCGTCTTAATCTTCTGTGGATGAATCATAAATAACATAATATGTAATGTGTGGGGGTAAAATCCATGATAAAATGATAAAAATGATCAAATCCATTAAATTAGAAAAATGACTTTCACTAGAGGTCTCATATTTTTGGAGCCCATATTGTGTCTTCATATAGGTCTGATTTCAAATGAATCTGCAGAATGGGAATGAGTCATTCTCGTAGAGTAAAGCAGTCATTGCTGAGGTGCGTGAGGTGAATACTAAAATAGATGAAGGTGTCTCTGAGCCAGAGATAGACAGATGATGTTAGTCCCCACAGTCCTCGTCGTCAGACATCTGGACCCACAGGTGGCTAAACAAGCCTGGGATTCAGCTGCAGGAAGCCTTGGTCCAAATCCCCGAAGCTTCCTTCCACCTCCAACCCAACCTGTGTGCCAATCCCATTTAAAACACTGACATTTTTGATTACCAGCTGCAGTGTCCATTTCCCCCTCATCTATTTGGCTTTTAAAAAGGTGAATCAGAACAGTTGTGTTCTGCCTCTGCTGACACTTTGGCAGGCTATGAGATCATTGAGGGTTCGGCCATTTCCTTTTCTGGAATGTTATCAATAAACGTTTTATGAGACGGTCTTTTCTTTCAGTTGCCTTTGAGAGTAATCTGTGTCCGTGCTTAAAGAGACGGTTGCCTGAAAATGAAAACTGTCATCATTTAATCTCCTTAATTTCATTCCAAACCTGTATGCCTTGCTTTTGTCCGTGGAACACAAAAGGCAAATTTTTGGAGAATATCCTGGATAATCTTTTCAATATAATGAAAGCGAATGGTACCAGGGGCATTCAAGCTCCAAAATAAAAAATCATAGAAAATATTAAAAGTGTCCCATATGACTCTGCACAGTGAATCAGTTTACCTAGTTCAGGAAACCAATCTGATCAATTATTTATGAATCTGATTTTTTTAAGATTTGGATATACGTAGATAAAGATCTGCTTAATTTCTTCTAAACAGTCTATACATTATGTTTGTGACAAATCTTCAAATATGAATTTGGATCACACTATCATACTTAAAACAACACGTCTTCAGGAGGTAGACGAGACTTCAGTACTAGACGTTGTCGTAAATCAGTGAAAGAGACCACCTATGTCTCAGTTTCAGTGTCATTTCTCAGACGGAAAATTTCAAAACAAAACTAACGAGTAATCCATCATGCCTCTGGGCTTCAGACGTTGGGTTTGTAAGTGTGTCACCTCTGATGTTGATCTCTCTACAAAAAGAGTGCTGACAATTCAAGTAAGGCCCACAGCTTTCATCACTAGTCTTACATCTTGCTTAACACAAATCTTGCATTAAATTTTCATGGTGTGTTCTGTTCATGATCTAGTTCCCTTTCAGGGGATCTTTTAAGCTGTGTCGGCCGCTGACGCTGTAGAGACATGCCCTCGTGGAACCCTGGGTCTGTGGTACATGTACAAACAAGCAAGCCATATGCAGTGCTATAATATTGCGAGGTGCACGCCATCGACCAGAAGTACTTTTCAAACTCATGTGGTGCCTTTCAGCCAATAACTGACAGATCTGACTCGGGTCCAAAACCAATCAAAACTTCCAGTTCAGCTGGGGGTGGGGCATTCAAACCCCGCTTTCACATGCAACCGCTTGCACTAGTATCAGTATTAGTGTTGCAAACAGTTCAATACTTTGAATGTAAGTGAGCTTTGCACTGATTTTAAATTGCAATTTTAACTACTCACTTGAGTATCTTTCTTCAGACAATACAAATCTGATGTGTTCTCAGGCGCTCTTCTTATAAGCTGGGATGCATCTTGCAACGTCATCTGTTTTCCATATTTTCCTGTGTCATCTGTATTAGACATAATACAAACAATTTCAAAGTAAATACACTTCAAGCACAACCTCTTTATTTAATATTTACCAACATTCAGCTGCTCTGAGGAGGAACATCCTTGGAGGGTCGCACAGACTGCCATGTGCAAGCCAATGGTTCCCTTACCACTGAAATCCTGAGTTTATCATGAAGGATGCCTTGATCCAGGTATGGGTGAAGATCCCTCAGAACACCATCCGCCCAGGAGCTTGCCCAGTGCATACAGACATGTAGGGGCCGTGCAGTTATGACTTAGATTATGAGTTGCTGTGATGACTTTCATGCAAGTTGGATCAGCCTGTAACTGATTTTGGTTTCCACTGACTGACAATTTTGTTCTTAAAAAATTATATAGTGTATTGTAGGGGATTTAAGGTTAAGACCCGAGGAACAGATATGTAGAATGAAGACCAAGAGTCAGAAGTGCAGTCAATAGAAGACATTTTTGTGAAGTTTAGTTTGCAGTTTCATCAGCAGAAGCCAGCTTCAGGTCTCACAAGGAGTTCATTGACCGCCCCTATCTAAAGTGGTAAATGTCTTACACTCCTTTGTGGGATTTCCCCTATCCCACGAGTGCATTCCTTTGCGCTACCTTCCATGTACCTGGAAGACGAGACTATCTCGACAATCCATGTGGAAGGTCACTAACCCGTTCACCATGTGATCAACGAAGATATGCTTCAGACTGTCTGCTCTTGTGTGGAAAATTACTAGTTTTGTTTACCTTTCTTTCTTTCTTTCTTTCTTTCTTTCTTTCCTAGCCAATCAGAATTATTTAACCTTCAGTAATGACATAGTTAGTAGCCTCTGTTAGAGTATAATTGCTGTAACAATGTTATTGAATTTGGGGCGGCCTACGAACTCCTTGTGAGACTTAAAGCTGGCTTCTGCTGATGAAACTGCAAATTAAACTTCACTAAAATGTATTATATTGACTGCACTTCTGACTCCTGGTCTTCATTAACATATCTGATCCTCAGGTCTTAACTGTAAATACCCTACAGTATACAAATCTAAATGTTCAAATCGAAGATTTAATAATTGAAATCCAATCTGTGATTTAAGTGTTGCCTTAATTTTTCGAGTAATTTAAATATTTATATTCATGAAACCTGTATATTAATATTATTTATTATATACAAAAATTACCTTAGCCTTAAAAATTATCGAGTTATGCATGTAAAGACAGTAGCCACTACTGATCAGATTGTTCAGACTGAATTTCATCTTATCATGCAGGTATATCTTTACTGAATAAGCAATTAGTTTAGTTATATTTGTTGAAATTAGAACTGCTTTGAATGGTACCTTAGTGAATACAGCATAATTAGGTGTTGCATAGACTCATGTCTAAATTGTGTGAGATGTGGGTGTCTAACCATTAAAAAAAGAAAAGAAAGAGGAGGCAGGTGGAATATCATTGCTGACAAGGAGTGGCTGGTGTTGGAGTGCATCCCTCACATTACCTCCATGTGAGAAATGGATCCTGTTATCAGCAGGGCTCATATCCTCTGCTTTTAACATCTTTAGGCCTCTGGGTGCTCTAAACACCTCCAAAGATTAATTCAATGTGTATTCATTTCCATGAACACAGTGAATTTCTGCTGTTAATACTGACTTATGCATGTGTGTCTCAGTGCAAAACGTGTTTGACACTGATTGATGGCTGCAAGAGTTGTGGCATTATGTTTTAAATGGTTAAATTCAATGGATAAATACTTAACGGTTCTTGAAAATTTAAGAAAGGGTTTAGATATTCATTTATGATGTTTCAAATTAGCTCTGTGCCATCTCGTAAAGACACAATAATACAGTTTACTCAATGACTGTACTGATAGTCTGCTCTACGGCATTTCAGGGATTGATGCTCAAAAGCAAAATGAGAACCTTAAACATGAAAGAGATGAAGAGTGAAAGAACTGAAGTGATCAAGCATCTGGCTCATCCCTCAAGAATAGCAGCTCTAAAAAACCATTGTTGCATATGGTATGACTAAACGCTGTTAAATTAATGCACACTTTAATTATCTCTGACATGCTGCTAGACAACGTCGATTTTTCTCTGTCTGCCAAACAGCAAACTCATCTACATATCATTTTTGTACCATATGCAGTCTGGTTTAGTGTATAAAAGAACTACAGAACTGATCACCAAGGCTTTTATTCACACTGCATGTTTAGCACCTGTATTAATAGGTTACACTATTCACTAGCAATAAAGATTGTAGAACCCTCTTTTAGGAAGTTTAAAAAATTATATATTTCTTTACTTTGGACACAGAATTTTCAATATTGTTTCTATTCAAAGAGCACCCTTTGATTGCTAATATCATTTGTAGAAAGGATTATCTAGAGGCGGAACACTATCTCTACTTTTGAATGACCTGAACCAGGAAATATTGATCATGCGTGGGAATGACTTTGACACTTCTGTAAGACTAAGCGGTCCCTGAAATGTTCTATCTCTCAAAATCAATTTTCATTTTCCACTTTGTCCCCTAACCAATAATAAAATTAATCTAATCCAAAGTGTAATACAGAAACTGATATCATTTCCCTGGATAAATGTTTTCTCTTTAACCTTCCAATTAAATCCATGAGTGTATTAAATGAGCTTTAGGACGAGTTATTGATTGCTCACACTCTTCAAAGAATCACTATGTTAAACTTACTAAGAGTTAAGAAAGAAAATATAGCAAGACATTTAATCTGCTGAATGTTACCCAAAATGCCCCTCTAAGAACATGCAAATGAAGGTCATTGGGAAGTGTGGTTGGGCAAGAATGGTTGTTAATATTCTCAGCTATGGCACCTTGCGCATAGATAAACCCCTGATGATCCATCAGACATCCACTTTGACGAATGACTTCACTCTGCATTCATTAGAGGAGATGGAGATCATAAGATGCAAAACCATAGGAAACCAAAAAAACTGCAATATCGTTCAGGACACACGGAACCCCATTAACCTCCTCTGCAGGTATTTATCTTTATTATCATCAAGCGAATTATAATTTGTCAACATGGCCCTGATGTCAGTAAACACAGCGTTTAACCTTAAGAACTTTACAGGATTACAGAAGATCAAATATTGTTTTAAATACACAAATATTGTGTCATAGTAAGTCTTGGGGGAAAACAAGATAAATGGTTTGAAATGTAAGTTCTGCCTTCTGTCTCAGAAATCTATAGTTTTATTTATGAATGATGACAGTAATAATTAAACAAATCTCCTTTTAATGCCAGTATAAACCTTTTTCAGTGGAGTGAAAATGTAATGTTCCTGACTTTCATAGTTACATATTGAGGAAATTGTGTCATTGCTCGTTCAAGGTCTCTATCTTTGTGCTATTCATTTTTCTTTAGAACTGTTCCTTGAAAGCATTGATTAATGTTAAAAAGGATTTAATAGCATTTAGTCTTCAAACAAGCAGATGTCACAATAACTGTATACCACTGAATAAAAGATATGCTGTTGCAAAAATAACTATAATTTCAATGCCATTCTCAAAGCTCTAAGTAAGAGGCAACACAAAAGTAGAATTTGAACAATCTGACAATGACAGCTTATATTAGCCACAATGCTCAAGCAATCATGGCAATGAGTCTACACTACTCAAGGTTTGGTTTCCAGTAAACCTGAAGTTTTAACCGCTAGACGTATACCTAGAACGTCATTCAATACCCTCCTCCAAAAATAATTTTTTAAGCTCAACATCAACCTTGTCAGTATTCCTCAGCCAATTAATTAAAAAAAAATATGATACAAAACTTGGTGAAAAAAGATAAAAAAAAGTATGTTTTCCCATAAAATCTTTGAAAAAGAATTGCATAGGGTCGCTAATAACCCCGAGGTATGTGACCATACGTTTTTTTTTTTTTGTGCACAACAATAATATAATCACCATTACTCCAAAAGATGGCACGATCTGATACACAATGATGAAGTGATGTTTCACTCATAGTTCCACAGGCAGAAAACAAAAGAATAGGAAGTATCATCAGAAAAACTTGAAGTGGTACTTCAAGTTCAGTACTTTCTCTTCAGTGATTTACTGAAGAGAAATTACTGAACGCAATCAAATATTAATATTACTGTCACTTGATGGTGGATAGGTTGAACAAGCTAAAATTCACAAAATACTGATATTGAAAACGATCATTTTGAGATTGCGAATATGAGCCAGATTCTGAATGTACTGTGAAATGAACTCTGTCGAAGAGAGTCATGATGGTATAAAACATCTGCTTAAACTGAACCATTCCTTTATTTGATTTTTCTGTAATTGTTACACCAATATCAGGAGCATTTTATATTATCGAGACAGGTAGAGATCCATCTGTGTTAGATATAGATCCGGTCGCTAAAAACCCAACTATGTAATAAAGATTGGTGCATTTGAGGGTTAATGTTACTTAGTCTTACTCTACACTTATTTCTGCATTCAACTGCATTTAAATTGATCCCGCTATAGTTCTTAAACGTCTAAGGGACGAAATCAACAGGGGCATTAACTAAAATTGGTTCATATTCTACCTCTCAGAAAGATCTGTAAAGGTGATGATTGGAAGTTCATCCTCTCCTTCTGCACCGCTCACCTGTGGTGTACCTCAGGGGTCCCTGTTTAAACCTATTTTATTTTGTCTATACATACTCCGATTACTCTTACTGTGCACTTTTTAAATGCTTCAAAGATTTGAGCAAAAACGAGAGCAAAACTACGATTATTGTTTTTGTACCTTCTTGTGCTGTCTCTGATTTTAATAGTACTCTAGATATTCTTTTGCTAAAAACTGAAATGTGATCTTTGACAGATCTAATTCTGAAAAACAGATTCTGTGGTGAAGAGCAGATTTTTTCCAAAGGCAAGTAGCAAAATAAAACCTTTCCTCTCATTCAAGGATCTGGAGATAGTTATCCATGCTTTTATTTCATCTCATTATTGCACTAAACATGTGTCTCAATCGTTCATCTTTATTTTGCTTACAGTTGTTTAAAATTGCTGACTGGTACTGGAGATATGGAAACCTGACCTAGCAGTAGTTACCAGTTCACTTTAAGTGCACACACCTGAAGACATATGTGTATTCCTTGGCTTTTGGATTAATTGTATGTTGTGCATTTTGATGTGTATTTGTATTGGATCCCTTTATTCATCTTATTCTTTTATTCCTTTATTCGTCTTATTCTTTTAAAATGACTGAATTTCAGTAAAAAGGAAAAAAGTCAATTATACAAAAATAAACTCAGGCCGAGATCAGCTAAAAGAAAACACAAAAAAAAATCTTCCTCACTTTTTGCTTAAATCATGTATCTCTTTCTTTTAGATTTTTTTGTGATTTCTTTTACCTGAACTGTGCCTTCAACATCCAGTCCAACTATTTCTCTCTTTTTCACAGTCACGCATTTCTCTTTTTCACTCTCATGCCTTTCAGCTCTTTGCTCACACAAAAATCTCTTCTGGGTTCTCTGGATCTATGGACCACAGAGTATATTTGACACCTTTCAAAGAAAATTAAGATGCACTCTCAGCAGTAGACCTCTCTCCTCTTAGGGAGTTCATGTAGCTGACTCAACTGTTACTCCATGTGAAGATTAACAATGGACTTTTTATACACATATATGCAGCTAGGAGGAATGTGCTCACAGGACTCTGCTGACCACAGGGTCCAGTTCAGTGAGATTGCAGAGAGAGCAAGTGGTAGAAAGCCAAATCCGATGTCTCCCTGATGAGTGGACAGCATGATGAAAGCCCACCCAAAGCCTACCATCAAGTACCACCAGGACCAATACTCCTCAGTCATTCTTCATTAGGTTGACTTGCTTTCGGTTCGGTCATGTGACAGTGAAGGGGCAAAGAAATGTCTGTGGAAAAGAATTGGACTGAGATGTGATTTGTTTGCCTCCTCAGTCAGCTAATGTTCTCCCCCTTTCCTTTATCTGAAAAACTCATTTTCTCTCTTTGTGTTTGTCTAATCTGGCCAGCGGCCAGGATGGTAATAGACTGGGGAGTTGTGTTTCATTGACCGCGCTAGAAAAAAATGTAAGGAATGTTTGAATTCTTTCTGAAACACAGCAGATCTGGTTGGCTGTAAGCCATGAGCACTACGTTCAGATAATTTGTTTTAAGAGCATCGTCTTTATTTCTGCAAGGACCTGAATTTAGGCAGTGTGTGTGTGTGTGTGTGTGTGTGCGTGTGTGTGTGTGTGTGTGTGTGTGTGTGTGTGTGTGTGTGTGTGTGTGTGTGTGTGTGTGTGTGTGTGTGAGAGAGAGAGAGAGAGATAGAGTGTGTGTTTGTGTGTGTGTTTAGGTGGATGTTTCATTAGCTTCTGTGTTTGTTTATATCGATTCGTCCTCATTTTCCTCATCCTGTCATTTGAAGTTTTGACAGCACTGAAGGTGTCTAGGTCTTATACTGTACATCAGGGGGAGATACATCTCGTATATAATAAAATGCCATCCAAATGAAAACAGATTGTGAGGCCAACCATGCAGCACCTTGGGCCTCCATTACTGGGTTGGCTTGCTGAACGCGGAAGACGGATGAGACTATTCATTTTCTCTGCCGAACGGCCTCGCTGCGTAAGTGGAGCATGCAGGAAATGCATGCTGTTGAGCACAGCCTCAACATCAGCTAGTTTTAGTGAAATTTAGTTTTGTAATGAGTGTTAAAAAGGAAATGATGCCCTGAATGGGAAGATTTTTTTGCTGGAATGCTGGCATGTTGGCCTGTTTCAAGTGAAAAAAATGAACCTATTTGTGGCATAAATGGGCACACAAAAAATTGGGCACAATTTTTGTTTTATAAAATATTTGAACATTGCAAATGAAACTTCCATCTTTGCATATTAACTAAATGTTTATTCCAACTCTGAGTACCAGTTGATATAAAACAGCACATAAATCAGCTCATGCTATCAGTGGTATTCAAATGGCAGAATGTGTCCAGTTTCGCAACCGGCTTGGTTTCATCCGGACCGTGGAGCATAATTTCCATACACACCAGAAAAGCTCCAGGTCATTCACATCATTATATCGTTCTACATCCTTCACTCAAGCTCTTTTAGCTCCGTGCACGTTGCTTCTCTCTCCCACTAAAGACGTAAAGCTTAAAATGAAGAGCTGTAGATGTATTTTGCTTATTTTAACAGTAGCAGAAAAAAATGGTAAGCAGAAAAAAAGTGCTACAGCTCTTCCGATGGAAATGTATAATTGTTCCAAGAAAGTATTTTCCGGTTCTGTACTGGGAAAGAAATATAGGGACCAATCCTCTTGGAACTTTAATTGAATATCCCTGATGCATACCATATGATGTTGATATTTACACTTATAACACATGCACTTGATAAAGACTATTTAGCATGAAACTGATCTAAATGTAAAAAATGGCCATACAAAATTTTAAACAGTCAGATCTGATTGTTTCTTCTATTTCTTTTTATCGCTCATTATTCATTTTTAGAGTTTTTAGTATTATTAAAATTATTTAAAAAATAGTATATAAATATATGCTCACCATTTATTTCTCAAAAATACAGAAAATGTATTACTATTTAAAAAACCTAGTATTACTATTTTCTATTAGAATATATTTCCAAATGTTTTGTGACTAGAAAGTTTAGAAGAAAACTATTTTGAAACATTCTAAATGTCTTTGCTGTCACTTTGATAAATTGTATTCATTGTTGCTAAATAAAAGCATTAAATTATTTTCTTCTTTTTTTAAATAAAAACCTTACTGACTCTATAAAACATTACCAGCACCAACACAGCATTAACCAGCATGAACGTCAAGGTTTGAAGATTTGATTGCATTGCCTAAAATAGAACAGGGTATTTTTAGTACCCAGGAATACGGCTGTTTCATTGCAAAATAATATGCATTGTCATTTTAGCTTCAAAGGTTCTCTATAATTTACATTTCTTCATTTATAAGAAACATTCTTATGTTCATTTCAACTAATTTCATGTTTTCTTTTGCTTTGAAGTCTCAGCTATATTGCACCGACTATTTTGTGAATGAGAAACTGTCTGATTAAATTTCCCATTCTTGCTTAAAGAAAGATTTATTCATCTAATTGGTGGTTTTGAATAAAGTTGTGGTCTTTCTTTTCTACAAAAATGAATAAATGTCAACTGTACATTTTAAAGGACCAGCCTCTACATTTGAATTGTTTAATGAAGAGTCAAGCTGTTTCTGTGACTATTTTAAATTATATCTCGTATGGATTGCAAATTAAAAAGTCAGAGCTGCTGAGTGCAGTGGTGTTTTTTAACCCAATCATATAAAGTCCAAGAATTCTGCTGTGAATTCTGGCTACAGCCAGATTTTAAATATTTCTAGCCATGGAAATATTGTTTATAAACCCTTTACAAATCCAGTTTTTTTTCTTCAGAATGGAACTAGCTATGTTATTTTGTCTTAGACTATCCTCCTGATATTAGAAATTACATATGTTAGGAATTTTTACTTAAATTTTTATGTAGTGTTTATTACAGTCATAAATGCTTTTGTCATTGTGGAATACAGGATCGCCAACCACTCACTAGAGAGTTATTCTACACAATTAACCAAGTTTGAAATGTAATTTGCTCTCTTTGTCCCTTAATGGCAATGAAACCTTAATTTTATGCAACATAATTTGACCTACTGTGGTTAACAGCCCTGATCGAAACGGACCATCCATAAAGCGTGAGACAGGGAACATCAGATGCATGATTCGATCAGGTCTTCTAAAACTGATATTATATAGACTTATACATTTATAGTAAAATCAACAAACCTAAATAAAAATAAAAATAATCTTGAAGTGTATCAAGATTGCAAATTTTTTTTCATCTGTGGCATTATGCATATCTGCATAATATGATGAAATAATAGGTAATAAAATATAGTTATTCTAAGTTCAATTTATGTGTTGACTGTCTGTACAGGTGTACTGAACATGGGACGGGTCTCTGTTGGGTACGCATTTGTACAGAAGGATTATTGTGTCACAGTCTTGTCGCGTCGGTCCCTTCTGTGTATCTCCGTTGCCCTTCCTACACCTGTTGTGTTAATCACTGCCCAAGCCCCGTCAGCTGTACCTAATCTTCCCTCGTGTATAAATGCCCTCCTGTGTTCCCATGTCTTTCTCTCTTGTTAACGTTGCTTGTGTCGTCCAGCCGTGTGTGGGACTGCTCCTTTTCTCTTCCCGTGTTCGCACTATATGAGTGCCGTTTTGTTTTCGTTTTATAAATAAAGTATTTGGGTTGGATCTCTAAGTCTCTTTGTTTGCTCCGCATCGCACAACAGCCAGCAGCATTGTCACATATTGTTGTTTTAACCACTACATGTGTGGAACTCTATGTGTGCAGAATGTAATTCCCCTAAGATGGGACAATATTGTCTATACTGATTTATACCAAAACCACTTGAAGGCGAGCCTGCAAGGTTAGCAAAAAAACATAGCGCCTGCTAACACTGTGGTATGCAGGGAATGAGATGTTTCTTTTAATGGATGTCAATGGAGGAGAGGCTTCACTGAATAAACAGCTTATCATTTAATGAATCAACAGCCCATTGGCTAATCTTCAACATGTTTGCTCTTAAATATTTCTTTTGGAATGACTTATTTTTAGAGTTTACACTGAAAAAAATTGCTGTTTTATAAAAGATTCTGAGACGCATAGTTTTCCTACCAAATTGCCACATTATATTTCATAGAAACGAGGGGGTTGAATCGCTGTTTTTGAAGAAATAAAACTACAGCTTCATTGTGGGTGAAGAAAGATGCTGCAATGATGCATGTAATTCACATGTGCATCCCTCCCACTCTCTCTCTCTATAAATAATTAATGGAAATATATGCGATAATTCATTCATTCAAATCATTGAAATCTTACCGCACTGCTTAATCTCTGTCTGACTTAAACCATACAGAATCCTAGACCTATAAAAGCCTAGATCTAACTAAATTTTTACACATCCACTGAGATATTTTACTGCAAACATTAATAACAACTCCAACTTTTCCACTGTTGGACCAGTACAAGCCAGGACTGACAAATAACTATACTTTTAACTTTTATTTAAATGTATAGTTGTTATATATTGTAGATATCAATCCGATCAAAATCCATGTGAAAACAGCTCATATTTAATAAAAGAACATAACGTGTATGGATAGCACAACTATAACTTCTAACTTGCTAACAGCTCTGGAACTGCTGGCACTGCGGTTCTGCAGCTGGTTATATCTCAGCCACAAGGCCAAAATCAAGCTGCGTTTCCACTATATAAGTTCAGATGCGGTAGAGTCTGGAGATTCTCGATGATTTTGGTAGGAGTGCAACAAAGCATTTGTTGATTTCTTCTGGATGGTCCACATTGAATCCAATGACATTAAACTTAAAGGTAAATTGCCAGAGAAAGTCAGGAAACATATTTTCTCAAAAGAGATTGAGCAAAGATGTTCTAGAGAGAGAACTCTTTAAATGGCACTATCAGTCACATCCATTTCTGGCACAATGGCCAATCAGAGATGACCGGGAGAAAGTCTTTGTTCTATCTTCAACCTTTTTGTATGTTTATGGTGATCTGGACACTTTGGGTAGTTTTGAACCAAGGTGCAGTCAACATATAGTATAATGCATTTTATAGTGACATGCTATACAACATTAATTATGAAATTCAAACTCACTGTCACTTTTACGCATGAGGTGAGGCCCAGACACTGTCTCCACTCGGCCTGGTCAGGGAGCTGAGGTGACAATGGCCTTTGAAGATGGTCGCTTTTATCCAAAGCGACTTACATTGCATTAAAGGAACACATTGAATCAGTTCTTGCTTTCCCTGGGATTAAACCCATGACCTTGGCGTTGTAAACACTAATGCTCAACTGATTGAGCTACAGGAAAGCTAGCTTCCAGGATCCAAACCTGATGACGAGTATTTTGATCATGTCCATTTATTTCAATGCTATTTATGTACAGTATCAACAAACATATTTGGCATATGAAACATGAAACCAAGTAAATACACCATTATAATCATATATGTTTCTAAGTTCTTAAGAAAGTGAGTTTTGAGCTGAAAATTTGTTTTAAATGTTTTTAATGTTGAGGTAAGCTGTTAGTCTATTATGAAAACATTGGAAACGAACAGTGGTGTTAACTCTGCCTCTGTTCATGAGCACTCCTTAAGCCCCTCTCAGCCCAAATAATTCGGTGGGCCAAAGAACTCTGAGGAAGCCACAGAGGAAACACGACTGGCGCTGGCACACACTAGCACAACTAATGCTACCAAATGATCATGGAATAAGCAGGATAATCCATGATTAGCTGTGCATTAAACAATTTGCATCTACTCCACGTTAAAAATGTTTAATGCACAGCTAGTTGTGGATTATTCCATTCTTTGATGTTAACGCAGATACAGAGTGAGCTGCTGCTGGATAAGTGCACAATCCAAATTGTCTTAAACACGAGTTGCGATTTATATTAAGCTCATCAAGCTGAATCATGAACCTATGTGGCTGGCACTACTGTTACTGTTGAGATACGTTTTCCTCACTGCTCATCTTACATCACCAAGTTACGTACACCGAACCGTCGTTTGTGTTTACCATTGTGTTTGTTTTTTGCGTAGGTTAGTCTATAAGTATTTGAAGGTCAACGTTTTGAAAATGTCCCCACATGCTTTGTGAAAACCTGGCCATGGCTTTTTAAAAGGCTCATTAAACACCCAAATCTTGTATACATAGGTGTGTGATGATCAGATATAGTTTTAGAGTAAAAAAAATAATAATAATTTTACTCCTGTAATTGTGTCTTCACTAATATAGTGAGTTGTGTATGTGTGTATGTTCTCCTTTCATTATTCTGTGCATCTTTTTGTACTTGAAAGCCTTACAGTTAAATACATCTAAAAAAAAAAAATAGCCTAATTTGAACCTGAGTGGACCAGTCAACTGCTGTGATTATGCTGTAGAGGAAGTTTTAATTAGGATCTTATTAAGAGCTTGACAACAAACATGATTCGATTTAGAGTCTGCATGCGGATGGCAATTATAGCTCACACTTCTGCATAAACTTGATTGAGTCAAGGACTTTTCTGAAGGGACCTTGAAATATCCTTTTGCTTGCATGAGTTGCATGTGAAGCTTAACTGTCACACACCCAAGAGCTTCAGAGGTTGTATGAATATGAAAGGTAATTTGTAGTGTTGGGTAGTTGGTTGCAGGGGCGTCACTAGACCCTTTTTAGGGGGGCTTCAGCCCCTAAACTTCTGCCCAGCCCCCCTAAAAAATATATTTGATTAATAAATTTTTGATCGCTTCAGTCCCCTTTTAAAAAAAACTCATTTGAAACGGCGGCAAGCTGCGTCAAGTTTCGGCTCCTCCCCTTATCTGAGTCTGCTTGGTTTTAGCGCATTTTTCAATCTGCAGGGGCGCCGAGCAGAGTGAACATAATTTTTTAATCATACCCTTATTGGGGGCTGAGCCCCCCTAAAATCAAAATCCTAGAATCGCCCCTGGTTGGTTGTCACATCACATTTATTTATAGAGAACTACCCATTAAATTATGAAAACATTATTTATGAATTTTCTCTGAACGTTCGAACGCTCCCGAAGTTTCTCTTGTAACGCTTTACTATAAGGTCTGATGTATCAACTAACAAGCTATAAGTTTGTTGCAGAAAACCTTGTTGCAGAATATTAGCCAAAGTTCTAAGAACATTCCCTTTTAGCTTCTATACAACATTGTTTCAATAAAATGTTAATAAAATGGGCAAATAGTTTTTAATCTTGTAAAATGTATCAGTTATGAAACAAATTCAATTTCATCTAAATCAATTCTATAGAAGACAATAGTGTAATTATCCAGTTAAATTTAGTAAAAAAATTTGTTTCCATCCAATATTGTCTGTACAGCTAAATCAACAATATTTCTGAATAACAATTGTCTTTAAACCCCCCAAGAAATGAATTAAACTTAGAATTTTAAGTTTTTATCCATCATTTTTATCTTTCGTATACAAACTCATTGAAAATAAAAACGTATAGCAAGCATGTCTACTTGTTCCTTGGCCGTTCTCTTTAAGAGTGTCAGTGAGATTGAAGACGTGCATTTTGCACATCTGATGTGCTCTAACCCCTGCCTAGTGATTTATTGAAATATGTGGCTAATGTTCATTTATAGGGCAACCCAAAGGTCATGTTCATAAATCTGCCTCCTGATTAGCTACTAACTTTCAATTAACAAACTTTAATCACTTATGTCAAAGTATGCCCCAATGAGAATGTTACTTTCTCAACACTACATTAAGTATTACTTTTTAGGATCAGAAATTAGCATTTTACATTTATTAACCTAGCAGATTGTTCAAACATTGTAAGCAAATTGAGTAAACAGAACAGAATTGAGGGGTCAGTTTTAATAAATAAAAAAAATTGATTCAGACAGAACTTGTTAAATTGACAATAAAGGTGTTCATAGATGCTTTCTATTTTAAATAAATTCTATTATTCTGAACATTTTATTCATCAGAGAATCCTGAAAATTATTGACCAGCATTTAATAAGTGTATTTTAATGATTTTTGAAGGATCCTGTTGTCACGGTCTTGTCTCCCGTTGTTCCCTTCCAGGTCCCTTTATGTATCTTCCAGGTGCTGCACGCTCCTGTCCGTACCTAATCATGATCCTAAGTCTTGTCAGCTGTTCCCTATCCCATGTTTGTCATTAAATACCCTCCTGCACTCGTTTGTCTTGGTCAGTTGTGAACGTTTCTATGTTCGTATTAGGTTCTTGTTAAGTGACGAATGTGGATGTTCCTTGTTTCCGAGCTGCTAGTTCTTCGCCTCGTGAGTCCACACTCCCGAGCCCCATGACCGAGCCCATGCAACCGAGCCCGGGACCAAGCCTACGCACTGCCGCCGAAAACATTGAGGCAGACATAAGAGGAAGAAGAGGACTTCCTCTGCGGTCCCAGGACTCCTTGCCCTGTGAACTCTCCCCTGAGCCCCTTGCTCTTGTACCCCCTAGGCCTCCTGATGGCATTCCGGGGAGGCCTCTCAAAAAAATTTGGGGGGGCATTAGAATAACACCCTGAGGGCAGACCAGGCTCCCAGCGCCGCCCTGGACATCTAAGGTTTCCTGGCCCCTTGTTCCCCCGGCCCCACCCTGGTTCCACATGGCCCTCGGTAATGCCTCATGTGGCGTGAGGTCACGTCATACGTGGGAAAGGGCCTACTGGCACGGTCTTGTCTCGCGTTGTTCCCTTCCAGGTTCCTTTATGTATCTTCCATGTCCTGCATGCTCCCGTCTATGTCTAATCACAATCCTAAGTCTCGTCAGCTGTTCCACATCCCGTGTTTGTCATGAAATACCCTCCTGTGCTCCTTTGTCTTGGTCAGTTGTGAACGTTTCTATGCTCGTGTCAGGTTTGTTTTAAGTGACGAGTGTGGATGTTCCTTGTTCCCCGAGTTTGCACTAAGTGCCGTTTCGGTTGTATTTCAAGTATTTTGTTTTTTGTGTTTTCTTGAATAAAGCTCTTTCGTTTGGAACTTATTCTCTGAGTCCTGTTCCGCATCGCACTCGCACCACGTTGGATAACGTGACTGAAGACTGGAGTAATGATGTTGAAAATTCAGCTTTGATATTTCAGGAATACTTAAAATTTTTAAATGTATTCAAATAGGAAATAGTTATTTTTAACTTGTAATAATATTTCACAATATTACTGTCTTACTGTATTTACAGCATAAAAAATACTTCCATAAGTTGCTGAAAAAGTGTCAATAATGTGATTATTGATTGATTTCTACAGACAAGATATACGCCTAGATTGAAATGAACAGTTGTTAGCAATGCAGCCGTTATAATGTAACTTATATTCATTGTGTATTTATCATTACACTGCTATTATCTCTGATTTCCTTTAATGGAGATAAAGCGTTTCATGCCCAAAAAACAAAAATACTATGCTTTAGTACAATTACCAGATGATTTATTAAACTGCTGTTGTCCACTTTGGGTGTAGATAACAATCGTTAATCCAATTAGTGATGAGCCACTAGAGCCTGGATGACTCTGGAGAAACAGGTTTCGTCATTACAATGATTAAGCCCACATATAAGTGTCTCTTACGCACATTTATCAGTGATGATTAAGGGAGTAGATAAGATGAATCTTGTTTCAGAGTGTTTTTAGGTGGTTGGTTAGACGTTGAAAAATACAGACGCTCATTACGGATAGTTCTTGCTGTTACAAACGGAGAGTACCTGATAAGTACCACTCGAGCTATTACGCACTCAAAGAACCAAACGTAGCTGAAATAACTGTTAACAAACTATTTTTCTGCTGTAAGGTCATACTTCTCCTTTGAAAACATGTAAAATAAGATTTTTTTTATTAGTTAGTACCGTCCTGATTAAGATATTTTAAATAAAAGAGGTTTACATATAGAATTTATTAAAATTACCCCTTTCAAAAGTTTACACATCCTTGGTTCTTAATATTGTGTGTCATTGGATGACCCACCTGGATGATCCTCAACTTTTTTGTGTGTTTGATGGTTGTCCTTGAGTCCCTTATTTGTCCTGAACAGTTAAACTGCCCCAGTGTTCTTCATAAAAATCCTTCAGACCCTGCAAATTCTTCGGTTTTACAGCTTCTTTTGTATATTTGAACCCTTTCCAGCAGCGACTCTAGGATTTTGAGAGCCATCTTTTGATACTGAGGACAATTAAGGGACTCAAACGCATCTAATAAAACCAGATGGAAGCACAATGGAAGCAAAGGGTGGGTGGGGTGGCGTGGGATGGTGATGGGGGACGGGGGACTTTTGAACAGGATGAAGATGTCCAAATATTTCTTATTTTGTATCTATATCTTTCTCTTTTTTCATTTAGTACTTCTGCCCTTTGGAAGCAACAGAAGACGCTTGCTTACATGTTTCCCGGAAGACAAATTAAGAACAATTTACTTTGATCACAGAGTTTTCATACAGATGTATTCTACCAGACCAAAAAAAAAACATAATTCAAAAATGTTCAGTAATGACTGTACTAAAATGATTTCAACATACATGTTTAACAGTGTTTCCCTTGTATTAGTGGTGTTATGCATTACTTTGAATGTAGTTAGGGAACCGTGCATTTTCCTACTATATTAAAATCATATAATATTGCTTTACATAATCTGTTTCCCTGTTTGTTTATTGTGTGGACTTGCTCCAAAAGTTTCTGTTGTGTCAACATGTCTTTTTTTGCCCTAAGGCCTCAAGTATAGTTGGGGTCAAGGTGGCCCATAGCCCATGGAAAGCAAGTCACAGAGAGTAATTAAAGTACCCTGTAATCTGTAATGACTTTACCGACTGATGGTGTTTGTGGCATTTCTGCTGTCCAGTTTAATTTCTTTCCTAGTCATTTTTTTTTTGTCTGTCAAATTGCGGGTCAGAGACGTGAATGTGTGAGGTGAGGTTAATGTTCTGACCTCTAAATGGCATCTAAAAGGATTTATTGTGCTGGCAGGCTTTTTAGAACCTGCCAAAAGGACAAAAACGGCTGGGCAAAGAGTGAACATTATATAATTTGCAAGCAGAGTGAGCGAAAGGGGTTCATTTCATGAGAATATTTCTTGATGTATTGAAATACATCAAGCGTTTGATATATTATGAAAACATAGTGTAAAAACTTCCTAGTACAATTTAACTTACTGATGTCAGACGAATTAATACATTGACATGACCACAAACCATAAAAAAAATATTTGTTGCTTTCAATAAAATAAATAATAACTGAAATTTTACACATGTACCAGTATATAAAAATATACTATTATTTTATATTATTATATAGATACAAATTTTATATTACAATAAAATATAAGTTTAATTTACTTTACTTTGATGTACTAAAGTAACTGAAATTAAGATTAAAAAAAATTAATAAACTATATAAACATATTTTATTTAAAAAAAATCTATAGTTTGGAGAATAATATGAAAGAATAGAATTGGAGAATTTGGAGAATATTAATATGAAATTAATAATGCAATTAATGTACTTAAAATATTCCACTGCCTTTTTTTGTCTAGACTGGTCTTCTAGATAACGTTATGGATGGAATAGTTTTTATTGGGCAAAAGAATATAACTCATGCACAGTGTTCTTTTCTTTTCATAGCTGGCAATAAATGGTTTTGCAATGTTATCAATATTTCATTGTGGAAGTTACAAATCTTCTCAGACACAATGATTTGCCGATCTGCTATCTCACACTCTCTCTTCCTCCATTCTTTATTTTTCTTGCTGTAAATACAACAAGGACCATATGAGCCGAGGAGTCTCTGAGTCCCAGTCCTTAATTAAAGCTGTTTGTTTAGTTTTCATCACATTCCGTCATTATGCAGGGAGCAGAAATAGGCACAGAAAGGGAAAAAAGACATTCCTGTGTGCATTATGGGGGTTCATGCCATGCTGGATTTCATTTAAATTTTTTAGGTATAATTGTCAATATATGAAAATCAATCATTTATGAAAACCCATTGTTTCAAATCACTTTGCAGGTTGAAAAAGACCATATGCTTTAAATTGCTGCCTTTGTTTAACTAATTTGTCTTTCTGAATGATTTTTGAGAAGTTCAATGTACTAGAGCTAACTGTGTTTAATTGTTTTCATTTGAATGAGATTGAAGTAATTATATGTCTTGAAATGATCCATAATGTGATGTTTTTCTTCACCGTTTTATACCAGTGAGGCATGTCAGCAGAGAAATGTGACCTGTCTAGATACAAAAGGAATGATTGATGGGAGATTCAGCACAGATTTCTTTTTCAAAGCTACCTCAACTTCCATATGTTTTTGAAATAATAAACATAAAAAATCTTACATATAAAAAGAGTGGACACCGTGAGAATGCCTTTTTGAAGTAGCAAAAAGGATTCAGAAGTGTAATTTGAATCATAATTAAAAGTAAATCATTTATTTTAGATATTTGTATTACATTTATTTTATTAAAGAGGAAATGGTTGATGCTTGAATGTTCAAAAAACACATTATTTTTCACATATTTGGCATTGTTGCAGCAGCTCTCTTCCCAGTCTGTCAGTAATGCTTTCCTGTAGCTCAAATTGTGTTGTTTGCAACACCAAGGTCATGGGTTCAATTCCCAGGTAAAGCAAGAACTGATTATAATGTCAATGTGTGCCTTGAATGCAATGTCGGTCGCTTTGGATAAAAACGTCTGCCAAATGCAGAAATGTAAATGCAATGTAATGCTCTTTACACGGTCTCTATGAAGCCCCTTCAGCCAAAAAGTGCAACTGATTGGTTGGCTGGACTAGTGTGCTGTGATTGGTGTGAAGACTGTTTCAGAAATGTTATGCCCCTTACGATAATCAATCGTTTCAACACACTACAAAAGCATCTCAACCAGTCCTCGCCTGGTTTATTTGGTTGGGTGGGGATAATTTGAATAAGGAATTTTGGGAAGTGCACGTTCCTGGAATGTGCAATCAAGGCATTACAACACTACAATCAAGGCGTTTCCAAGAATTCATTACTTTGTGCTCAGTGAACTTTTTGCCTGCAAACAGTAGCATTTCATAATAACTTATAATAATAATTTATAATATGTAATTTATATCCCGTATAAATATTATGAACATAGTGGAAGAAAAACGTTAAGCAACTTACAAGATGGAAAATAAAACATCAAAGTTCTCTGCTTTTGCCCTTTTTGTTGTTCTGAACTAACAGATCTCCACAGTTTCTTTGAATTGTCAATTCTTCCTCCAACTCCAACTTTTTCTGGAATGTGGCCAATTCAATTAAAATTCATATCATGAATGGAAAGGCAGACATTTTTTCAAAATTCTGAATTTTGCAGAACACTGTTGAACACCATCCAAGGTAAAAATGATTAATGCTCAAACTATCTCAGTATTCAAGAATATGAAGTGATAGAAAGTCGACATATGACCCAACAGGTCACAGCTCACCCACTCTACAGCTTCCATCTGATAAAATAAATCCAGCTCTTATCAGTGCTAAGAGACAAATTCTTCTCAAACATCTGTCTGCATAATGAGGTGTTTGAGACAGAGTTCATCGTGGCCCAGTTTCTGACTGGCCTGCCCGCTTAATGACTTGCAGGAACATGAAGAGGGGAAAAAAAGAAAGGACCATGGAAATGAATAGACATGGAACCTCTCAGGCTCCTCCAGTCTTGCATTTGAAATGTGTGAATAATTTCTGGGGGGAAAAATCAAATGTATGAAAATTGGTCGGAACTGCACTTTAATTTAATGTCACCTTTCACCCTAAAAAGTTATCTACTAACCAACAGTATATATAATGGTGAGTATATAACTATATATAATATATATATATATATACACAGTAATACCTCGGTTTACGAGTTTAATTCGTTCCAAGAGCGAGCTCGTAAACCAAAATGCTCTTACACCAAAACAAGTTTCCCCATAAGGATGCACTAAAAATCAATAAATTCGTTCCACACGACCATAAATGCCCATTTTAAATATTTTTTGGGTTTTTCCATATTAATTACAGTTAAAATTATAACCATTAAGATCTCATATAAATACTAATTAATAATTGATGATTAAACTATAAAAATACTTGACAATTTACTGTAATGCACTTCAGCTTTCAGCAGTGGAGGAGAGGAGAGGAGGGAGGGGGAGCAGGGAGCGGGCAAAGCAATAATAAAAACAAACAAAGTGATAATCCATAATCGCTGTATCCGCGAACGAACGCGCGCTGGAGCCTCTGCCGCGATCAAATGCAGGAGTCGCGAACGAAGGACTGGACA
Source organism: Rhodeus uyekii (assembly GCA_037043235.1). Lineage (NCBI taxonomy): Eukaryota > Metazoa > Chordata > Actinopteri > Cypriniformes > Acheilognathidae > Rhodeus > Rhodeus uyekii. The sequence goes on from JAWRVZ010000086.1 coordinate 912,025, forward strand.
AGAGTGGAAAGAAGTGAACTAAATAGGCAGATGATATGAGAATCAGGTGTGTCTCTCTCTCTCACACACACACACACACACACGGGCAGAACTAGGAGACAATGAATTCATGAACTGTGACAGTTACTGCTTAGAGCTACTGTAGGTGTATATTGCACTACGTGAACAATAGCGATCACAATTAATTAATGTTACAACAGGAGGTAAAACCGCTGTAAATCACTTATAAAAGTATGCACTGTGGTGAATGATGCAGCCAAACCAAGACGCTGAGAGAATGAATGAGTTAAAGGCTGATAAAGGGGTTGGAACCGCGTGACTGTGTTATGAGAGGCTGTCATTAGGATATTTCCTGTAAAAATGCGTACGACGAGCTGAATCTTAGGACTTTTTCCACACAAAAATGCGTGGGTGTGGGCAAAATTTTTCTCCAACACCGATACAATGCTCGTACACTGATTTGACCCTCCATGCTCAAAAACCGATTTGCTCGTATACCAAGTCGCTCGTAAACCGAGGTATCACTGTATATATATATATATATATAAATAAATATAAAAATAGTTTGTATGATCTTGAAAGTCTGGTCTGTTTATGGCAGCCATAATTAGATTTTAATTGAGCAGAATATGCTCTTAATTTACCAATAATATGTATATTTATACAACATTTCTTTCTGGTTCTCAAATCTGATTGACTGAAAGCCTTTTCAATTCGTGTAATATTCCCCAGCAACATCACTGAAACCGTTTCACCTCTCGGCTTGTGGCAACTGTCATGTAAAAATACTGCTGTTGATATGTCACATAATGTATTTTTTTAGACTAGAATGTGTTTAGACCTCAAATATGTGACTCATATACAAACTTTGTGCCTATTTTACAATTTGTTTAGATGCTTTTGCAGATGCGGTTCAGGGTTAATTCAACGCTCATATACAGCTTCATCTCGGCCACAATTTGCCACTGGCTCTTATGTAGATAGTGGTTAAACATGAGATATAATTAATTTGGGGTATATCAAACCGGCAATCTTTAGGTAAAGAGGAAAATTACATTTTATAACTTTATGTTTAGGCTACATTTAAAAGAAAACATGTAGTAGAGCACTGCTTTTTGAATACTTTTTCTTTTATAAGGGCAATTGTTTTTAATTTAAATATTGTTGTTCATTAAATAATAAAACCACAATCACTCTAAGTACAATTTAACTTGAGTTAAATAAAGACCCTTTATTGCAGTTTTGACCTTGACGACCCCCCTCACACTGTGCTGTAAGAAGCCTGAAGTTCATCTTAATTAGCTCTAGTAGACGAGTTGTCTATCTAATCCACAAAGGAAGTTCTTCACAATATGCTCAAAACACCATAATTAGATCTCTCTATAGAGCAGCCATCTATAAGATTAAAGTGCTGGAACTGCCTTATTGCTAGTGACAGGTATAATTAAATTATGTTGAACATATCCTGAACATATCCCTGAACTATTCCATGACAGAAAATTACATCTAAGGTCAAAATAATGATCAGAAATGTCAGCTCATTAAAGGAATTTGCGTTTGATTTCATTATACAATAACTTAGCATAAACTCTATGATATTTTAGGGATATCCTAAGTGGTCAAAAAGACATTCCTTGAAATCAACCAATATTTACTTTGTTCTCTCAACTGAATTATCTTTCTTGCATAGACATTGTGTAAATAATTTTTTTTTCAAATCACAGATGTGTGTCACAGATACTAAGAAATTACTTTTAATTTACATAAAAACAAATGTAGATACAAAAGGTTCTTTAGATTATTAAAATCTTCTCCCAAGTAAATAATGTTCACTGGAACCAAAATCTTCTAAAAGATTTAAACAAAAATTCTTCTATGACAATTCTTTCACTGCGAAAACCTCCTTTTTGGAAACTTCTCAACAAACAGTTTTGTACAATACATGTAGCAGGTGATACTAAAGCAGCAGCACACATGAGCACTGACTGGATATGTTTTCTCTTCAGCAAATCAGTGAAATGGAAACCCAATATAAAGTCATTTATATGAATAATATTTTCAATGTAATGCATGAAGGTAGAGGCCACTATCCAGGGTTACATATTTCTTTATTTTCGTTTTTTTTTTACAATGATTGTATTAACCTGAATAAAAAGGGAGTCGGTGAGGTGTAAATTTTACCTCTGAATATGTAGGTCAGCCCGCCTGCTGAGGGAAAGTGAATTTACCTGTTTTCCAACCCTGTGGAAAATTGCAAAATTATGTCGATCAACATGAGCCACAAAACAAAATATGCAATATGGCTCTTTTGCATTGACAAGTCCAGCAACACTTGTGCACGATTAAAAAAAAGAAATTCTTCTCACTCTGCTATCTCCATTTCACTGTCCTCCAATGATTTCATTTGACCTCATCTGCTGAGATGGCAATGTCCTTGCATGAGGGAATGATTGGTCAATCCATCTTATTTTGACTGAATGGTGACCAATGAATGATGGCAGAGCTGATATTATTCCAAAATGAGGAAGCAGGGCTCCTCTGAACGTCAGCAATTACAGAGTTATCATCACCTGCCCAGCCGGTATAAGGACTTATGGCCTTAATCGCAACCCATGCTCTGAGTGAGTCTAACCAGAGGCTATTTTCCACACCTCTTCACCAAATGCTTTATAGCCAGATTCAACAATGAAGCGCTTAAGCCAGGGTCTAATGATCACATCACACATGGAGAGAAGGAAGGTTTAATATCGCCATTTCCTCTCCCTTAGTCACTTTCAATAAATCTGCTCAATTTAAGAATGCGCCTGGGGTGTTCTGTCCCTCTCGTCAGTTACTCTTCAAACACTAAAATTGAATTAGAAGACAAATATTACGAAATATATATCAAATAATGTATAGCACTTCTTATTTTTTTTACAGTAACAGTGGAACTTTCTCTACAGACAGCATCTCTTTGTGAACTCATGAGTATTCATTGCTGTCGGGCAGAAACCTCCTATCTCCACAGTTCAACTTTTAAATATTGTTTCATAAATCATTACCCTTTAACCTTGTCTGTGGGTTTTGCAAATATTTAACCAATGAAAAGTACTAAAAAGCGACTAAAATTTGTAACTCTATTGGATCTATTGGACCATTTGAAATTTGTACTCACTACTGTATACAATGCCACCACATAGACCATTTTTGTCGGAGTTAGTACTGACGACAGATAAAGTCTTAATGAGGATAATGAAAAAAGAATTAATCTCAAATCTCCTTTTCTGTCAAAAATACCAGAAAAGGCAGTATCCTCACAACCAAGTTCCTTGGAAAGAAATTGTATCTGTGAGGAATTCCAGTCAGGATTTAAACTGTATCATAGCGTTGAGATTGCTCTCATCAGAAGTTACAAATGATTTGCTCTTATCCGATCATGGTTGTATCTCTCTATTAGTGTTACTGGATCTTAGTGCTGTATTTAATACAATCAACCTCAACATTCTTTTGAATAGACTCAAATTAAATTGGCATTAGTGGAATTACATTGGTATGGTGTAAATCATACTTTTCTGACCATTATCAAGTTGTAACTGTAAATGAAAAGTTATCATATCAATTACAACTTCAGTGTGGAGTACTGCAAGGCTCAGTATTAGGACTGTTTCTTTTTACCCTGTACATGCTACTCTTGGGAGATAATAGGATACATGTCAGTTTTCACTGTTACGGTGATGATACTCAGCTCTATATTTCTTCGTATCTTGACGAAACACACTGTGACAAGGACAAACAAGGATTCAATGGACTTAGAGGATGGAGTCAGATTCCCTTACACAGGTCCACAAACCTGTCAGTGACACTATTCTTACACCACCACCCAAGCTCCAAGCCCTAAGACAGAGGGAGTTCAAAGGTCTGGTAATGTCAGCCTCTACGCGAGACATGATCTTTAAGGAAAACTGGTACAGGGAAAAAACAGTTCCCAAGCCTGTCACTCATAACCCAAGGGATCTGTCTACTTAAGGGGCCAGCTATCAGGGGGAGACAGGTTCAACCTTAGCATAGATTCGTAAAGGGGCCGCCTGCTTGGTGAGGCAGCCGAGCTTCATGAAATAAAGGGAGCTGCCTTATTAAGGGGAGGCTTCAACTGTACATATACATCTAGTTGAGTAGTAATTTCCAACTGAACTAAATTCTGAAAAATTTACTTTGATACCAATCTTTCATTTGAATGTCACATTCTTCCATCTTAAAAATATATCTAAACTACAACATATTTTCTCAGCGACAAATGCAGAACAGTTAGTTCATGCAATTATGACCTCAAGTCTAGATTATTGTAATGTGGGAGGTTGCCTTTCATGCTTAATAAATAAACTCCAGATGCATGGTCCAAAATTATTGAAAAATTCTTATTTTAGGGTTTTAGCATTGGGATGTAAAATATATCTTTAAAATGGTTAAAAAAATATAACTATATAAATATATATTTATTATATTAAATATTTGTAAATATTTCGTTTCATTATGTTTTATATCCTGTCAGTACATTCATAAGAAACAACATGAGGGTGAGTCAGGAGTGAGGGGGGAAGGTGAGACACATCTTCATTTCAGAAGTCCAAATGGTTATAGTTATTCACAGAGCCGGCCTAACCAACTATTCACTTGTGAATTTATTCCACTGGTGGAATAAATACGTTAATATATATGCCTTGCGTTCTTAAAAACAACAACAGTTGGTCTGGTAATTGCACGAGAAGAGCGCCCAGAGACAAAACCAACACAAGCTCTCTGCACAGTCAATAACACATAATTATTTATTTGGAGCTTCCTGCACTTGTGTGAACCCCAGAAGCATAATGATGTAATGTCCATCTTCCGTTCATTCAGAATATATACCGTGTACTAATCTCTAGCCTCTGAGCATTAGACCCAGTCTCAACAACTAATTAAACACATCTCTAAATAGAAACTCCATGGCCTCCCTCCACGGAAGGGGATGTTTTTCCTCTCCTCATCCTCATATCATTAAAGACATTAAATGCATAGGGTAGGATGCTGATATTATTCAGGCCCAGTCTCTGCAGACTTCACGTCAAACCAGAGGATGTTTGAGGGAGGCGTTTGGTCCCAGTTCTCATATATTGTAGATCTGAATGTGTGTCGGATAAGATGAAAACCGGAGGCTGTTCAAAAACCTGCAAATAAATGGTAGGATTAAAGCCAACTGGAAAGGCTTGCTGTCATAAATCACAGTCTCGCTGATGGAGTGCCACAGCACCGAGACAGGAGTAATGTGTTCTTTACATGCATGTGCAGCAGAGCCAGTGGATTAGAGTTGAACATGGTGCCGGTTCCAATTCAATACAAACCACATGAGTAGCTGCACTACACTGCAGTTACACTCGACAGAATTTACAACCCTGTTTTCTAAGCCCACTGAAATGTTAATATTAAAAAATGGATTGCAATGATCTTGATCATTGGGGAATCATGTATATTGTGAAATAATAATTTATATTTTAGCCTTAAATATGTTAAAAAAAATTGTTTTTAAATGTTTTACCACATCTTATGTTATCATTTTATTGAATCCCTAGTGGGGGGTATTTAAAATATTCCCTAGTATTTAAAATGTATTTATTTCATACTCAAGAATATTTCAAGAATAGTACAAATCTACTGACATATTGCTTGAAACTTACTGATATAAAAGTTATAATTAAACTTTATTTGGAGAACTTATGTTTGCACAATGCACATTTCTTAATATTAAGCCTAAAATGTGTTTTAATATTACTATTAGGAAGGATAGCATGATCACTATTTCATAACAGTCTTTCATATCAGTTTTTAAAAGATATTTAAATTGTACCTTTAGAGGGACCTCAGCACTACTTACAGATAATTAACGCTCTATCTTGATAAAGATAATTTCCAACTCTATCTTGATAAAGATAATTTCATATCTTGCATTGTCCCAATGAAATAACATTCTATCACTTAATAATTTTAATTTTGAGAATATATATATATATATATATATATATATATATATATATATATATATATATATATATATATATATATATATATATATATATATATATATACTGTTCACAAGCTAAACAAGTACACAAATTCTTGACTAAACTTTAGGCCAGAATTTTGTTTTATATTATAATATAAAATATAACATAAAAAAATATATAATATAACATATACAATAGAATATATATACATGTAATATAAATACATTATGGGTGTCACTTGTGCTCAGAAATATTTTATTTTTCAAACAGAAAGACACAATTATTCAGCAAGGATGCATTAAAGTAACCATAAGTGACATTAAAGATATTTATTATATTACAAAAGATTGTACATTTCAAATACTGTATGCTGTTCTTTTGAACTTTGTTCATCAAAAAATCCTAAAAAAAACCTATCATGGTTTCTAAAAAAAAAAAAGTTCAACATTGATGATAATAAGAAATGTTTTTTGAGCAGCAAATTGGCATTATTTTAATGATTTCTGAAGGATCATGTGACTGATGATGATAAAAATTCAGCTTTGCCATCACAGGAATAAATTGAATTTTTTATACATATTTGAAAAGAAAACATTTATTTTACATTGTAATATTTATTTTTTAATAAAAGATTAATACTGACCTCAAACGATTGTCTATGAACACAATACATACAACATGGTTATGGTATTACTTTACTTCTTGTTTTGATTGTCAACAAACTAATAATCTAACTTTTTGTTGTTGTTATGTGTATACATGTTTTGCCTTTTGTGTATACAGTATATGTTTTTGCCAGTAGCGTGTACTGTATGTACTGTGCTGTATGACAGTTTGTGGAAACAAATTTCCCGTTAAGGGACAAATTCTATTCTATTCTATAATAATATGTTATATTTTAAGATTTGTAAGCTGTGTTTATAACGTGCAATTGTTTGTGTTCTAAAACTTTACGTGTTTAACTAATAACTACCGTACTCGGCTTTCAAACTTAAATAAATCCAGATATTTGAGCATGTTGTTGCCCCAGCTCTGGTTTTACATAAATAAAGTGGTTCTGTTTTTAGACTTGACTAAAACAATTCACATGTATTAAGTACAAATTAGGTTACATCATTAGAAAGATAGAGTATCTCGCAAGTGCATTTATTCATGACATGACCTACCTTGAGATTGCAAATGATATTTTAAGTGAGAAGTTGAGAAGTGAGAACAATCTGTTTTCATCAACAGACCTAAAAGTCGAATTAAAATAAACAACCATAAAAAGCTTTTTTTGTATTCCAAACTCATTTACTCATTTTCTTTAAATGAGTACATACAGACTTCTAGCATTTTGTTTAAAGCTAATTAGAATGACTAGAGGTTATTTTTATGGCTAAAATTGTCCCTTTCAACCCATCACAAAATCACAGGTGACAGTGACAGTGTTTGGTAATTATATTATCAAGTTTATTTCACACACCAGTAAAAGCTATGGCTTAACCCTGCAAATTTCTGCATTATCAAATACCTGGATTTAAAAAACTTGCATAAGGGTTTAGCCCTCAAGAATGTTTCTGTTTAGAGTTTGTGCCATAAAATCATTGATTGGATTATAGGAATGTCCGATAACTCTCTCCTCAGTGAAAACTAGGATTTTACATAAGATGAATGATGAGAGCAATAACAAAAAAAAACTCAAAAACATTCTGTCCTCTTGGTTTCTTTACATGAAGCCTACAACCATCATTTCAGGGTCATTACCAGTGCTCTCATTAAATGGAAAATCAATTAGCTTTGTACTGAAGGCCTTTTAGTAATTATGAGGACTAATTGACTCCCCTATCGCCCTTTTTACACCGCAATACCTGAGATGGATGTGTTGTACATTTCGTCAACTGAGATTTTTTAGTTTTTTTAAAATGCTCTTTGCTTTCAAGCTATTTGACTTTGATGAACAACTTTAACTAGTTGATTAGTTTTGTTCTGTTTGTGTTCCACTCTTAAAATGAATCAATCTGCTGAAAAATGTCACATTGACACAGCAAACAAATTTTACAAGCTTATGTATGTGGCAAAACAAATAACAAAAAAATAAACAAATTCACCTTTTCACATTTTTTGTATTATGTCTTGTTTGCTAGTAGGTTTAAATCCCTCTAATTTAGCATATTTATTATATATATTTATATAATTTATATATATATATATATATATATAATAAATATGCTAAATTAGAGGGATTTATATTCTAAAAAAATTTTTTATTTATATATATATATATATATATATATATATATATATATATAAATGAATTTTTATTTTAGAATATTTATTTTTCTGACCGCTTACCACAAAGCTCACTACATTTTATTAGATTAATGCACAAAATATCCTTTTTAAGATATACTCTTAAAACAATAACATGAATAAATAATATATTGTTATTATTAATCATTATTTCTGCGATATAAAATAGATTTTTGCTGTGTAGGATGATTAATAAGTGTGAATTAACAGCCCTTTGTAAAATTGGAGGCTATTCTTAGTGGAGTATTTGACCTCTTTTATACAAAATAGCACATTAATAGTTATAATTATTGGCTAACCTAAAACTGAGAAATCGCTACTGAAAAGTTATTTGTATAGGTCTATAGAAATCATCAGAACCTCTTCAACTCCTCTTGGCAGGCTTTGATGATGTCATTACCTTTCCCCTTACAGAGGCGATAAAATGTCAAACCTAACAATATAATTTTCCAGAAACGGTCAACAATCATGGACGTGGATGTACAATGGTAGAAACTGTGGTGGGCTGAAGCAGAGCTTCCTCTAATGATAATCATTACCTCTAGTGCACATCTTTCTGCTTCATTTAAGCCATTCTTAACAAGGAGATCTATCATATCCACCAGCACTCTGCACATTTGAGGCCTTCGTGATTTATTCAGATTACTATTTCACTTCTATGCACCCCAGTCATAAAGGCACCTTGAACTCTTTTAATTATGAGCATCTAATTTAGAAGTAAACCCATCATTAATGCAGCACATTCATTATGGGATTAATTTAAGTGCCTTTGCAGCGCTGTCCTGAGAGCTATTCCCCAGTACAGACACAAATAATACTGGTAAACAAGCAGAGAGGCTCATGGGACAGAAAAGAAGGATATTAAAATAAGACAAAAATCTGATGATTCAAAATCCCCTCGCTCTTTTGGCTTTGTCAGTTTTTAACGGGGTCAGCTAAATCAAACTTCACAGAGGATTCGTTTGTACACAAAAACACCCAAGAATGCTCTTTACAAAGAGTCCATCTCCATCAGCTGCCTAGTTAAAGGGATAGTTCACACAAAAATGAAAAATTTGTTTAACTCACCATTATATCGTTCCAAACCCGTATGCATTTCTTTCTTTTGTGGAACACATTTTGACGAATGGTTAAAGCATTTTTTGTCTGTCAACACAGGGATTTTTTCTGTGTAAAAACAAAAATCATTCACTGCTTCAATGTATTTTCATTGTTCCCATAAAATTTCAAGTGCTTGTTTTAAATTTTAAGTGCCACACTTACAAATTCATGATCGTCCCAAAGCACAGCAGCATTACTCATCGCTGTTCAGTCCGAAAGCTTGGAAACCCTCTTCGTGCTCTGAGAAAACATTTATAATCCATAGGATCCCTACATTCACACCTGATCCTTAAGGGGTTGTGCTAACTTCATAACCTCATGAGGTGATAGATTCTGCAATTATTCTTCCATGATTACACAGTCTCATTAGCCTGCTGACCCTCTGGAGTGTTGACGTGAATCTTCGCCTTCAAGAGTCCTCGTGGACAATCAGTGTTTACCAGACATCAGCAACACAGTCTGTTCTTTACGTAATAACACTTGAGGCAAAAGTGGTCTGAGACGCAAGTAAAGAGAGGTCATAAAGATGATTAATGCTACCAAACTAGGGAATACAGAAGGAAACTGAAATGAAGCTGATGTTTAGCAATAGAATGATTTCAAAAAGATATGTAAGAGATAATCTACTGTCAGTCATTTTCACAAAAAATAAAAGCCTGAAAAGGTTTATTTAGTGAAAATTACCAGCTTATTATTGGCAACGATGATGGGCAATTGATAAGTGAAAAAAAAAGATGTCACCAGTTGTGTTTATATGAAACAAAAAGAGAGCGAGTCTGCGGTGATAACACAGCATTGACCAAGCTTATTCAAAAGCATTCCATACAGCTATATGAACAAACGATTTACATTTTAGTTGAGAAAATATACACCAAATAAAAACATATGCATTTAAGCTATACTACAAATGTATACACATAAAAGTCGGTATAAAACAGAGTTACAATAGTCTTTTCTTCTCTATTGTGATGTACAAAAATACCTCGGTATACGAGCAAATTGGTGTACAAGCATGGAAAGTCAAATCGGTGTACGAGCATTGTATCGGAGTGCGATAAATTTTTTCCCTCACCCACGCGCATTTTTGTGTGGAAAAAAACTAACGCTCAGCATCGTCACGTGCATTTTTACTGGAAATATCCTAAGGACAGCTTCTCATAAAACAGTCACGCGGTTCCAACCCCTTTATCACCCCTTAACTCGTTCATTCTCTCAGCGTCGCTCGGTTTGGTTGCATCATTCACCACAGTGATACGTTTAAAAGTGATTTACAGCGTTTTTACCTCGTGTTGTTAACATTAATTGTGATCGCTATTGTTCACGTACTGAAATATATACGTCCAGTACAGCATATAGAAAGAAGGTACGAAATCCTCCCTCTCTGTAACTGTCACGGTTCATGAAGTTAGTGTGCTACCTTGTCTTAGTGTTAGTGAAGCTAGTTCTGCCTGTGTGTGTGTGTGTGTGTGTGTGTGTGTGTGTGTGTGTGTGTGTGTGTGTGTGTGTGTGTGTGTGTGTGTGTGTGTGTGTGTGTGTGTGTGTGTGTGTGAGCATGGTCACTGATCACTAACACACCTGATTCTCATCTCATCTGCCTATGTAGTTCACTTCTCTCCACTCCTCTGTTGTCAAGTCATTGTCTCTGTTATGTCCGCGCTGTCTTTGGAGCTCCTGTGTTCGCTATCGTCTCCCGTGTTCCATTTTCCACATCCTTCACTCTGGATTATCACTTTGTTTGTTTTCTGCGCTATTATAATAAATTCACTCATTTGCACTTGAATCCGGGTTTTGTGTTTTCCCTTGTTAACAGTAAGACCCCCCTCCCCCCTCCTCTCGTCTCCTCGCCAGTAGCGACGCTACTCAAAGCTGAAGTGTGTCACAGTAAATTGTCAAGTATTTTTAGAGTTTAATTGTCAATTATTAGTTAGTATTTATATGAGATCTTAATGGTTATAATTTTAACTGTAATTAATACGGTAAAACCAAAAAAATATATTTAAAAAGGGCATTTATGGTCGTGTGGAACAAATAAATAGATTTTTAGTGCATTCTTATGGGGGAAATTGTTTTGGTGTACGAGCATTTTGGGTTACGAGCTCACTCTTGGAATGAATTAAACTCGTAAACCGAGGTATTACTGTATATCCGAGTGAAACGGATTCTGTAATGAAAAAAAGAAAAAGTAGGGCGGGACTTCAGGACTCGTCCACTTGATTGGATCGTTGGGCATTTCTAACTAAGGGTAAATTTACACTACAACAATGTACTAAAAAATGGAAACGTTTTTTCTTTTTGTTAATAGAGTACAACGACAAAGATGTAAAAATGAACCCTGTTGTTGTTGGCAACAACAGGCCAGTAGTTGGCAAAGTAACTTTGTAAAGAAAAACTATGTTCCAAGGCTGAACACGCAAGATGCATGTACATAATGTCACTGTTTTCACAAATATGCATTTTTAAAAATGGCATATTTTCCAAATGTAGCATTTTCAGGCTCCCAAAAAGCTGTTGTCATTTGAATTAATGTTCAAAACGAAGAATTATTTTTCTGTTTTTATTTAAAAACAGTGTTGTGTAAACCGCTCCTAAATCTTAATCCCATTATCAGCTGTGGAGGATATTTAGTCCCTCCACATGTCATGAAAAGAAGGCATTTCATTTGGAGGGAGGGGAGGTTAACGTATTTGATTAAAGATTATGAGAGTATATGAATAAATAAATCAATAAATAAAAAATTATGTGCAGGGATACACTATTTCTAATAAACACTTTAAGATCCAGAAAAAAAGGATAAACAGATTTGTCAATTTTGATTTCATGATGACATTAAATAGCCAATTAAAAACTGAATCACTTTTATTTTTGTGCATGTATTTTATTTTTGTCAACTTAAGTACAGATATTGTGATATAGACAATCAATAACCATGTTTACCCAGACACATTTTTTACGAAATATTGGAGTGCAACAGTAGATTGACCAACTCCGTAGACTAGTATAGTTGCTGTGGATGCCTGAGATGAATTTCAAACCTAAATAGCTAAATGTTTGTTGGAAGAAAATTGATGCTGCTATACTCTTTAATCTAAAAAAAAATGATTATTGTTATTATTCAGAATTGGGAAACACAGAAATGCTGCAGATGATCCTGGATTTGGCAGCTTCTGACAGTTTTCCCATTCCAGTCTGTCATGTTTTGGTTTCTCATGTCTAGCATCCACCTGCCTTCTGAGTCTGATGCATTATGCATATTTTACCTGAGCTGTATCTAAACTCTACACAAACAGCCCTCAAAGAATAAAGCGGTCAACTGAATAAAAGGCACGGTTAAAATGTTTTGACTAAACATATCTAAAATAAGGGTGTTTCACTGTACCCTCAGAGATTATTCTCTAAAAGCTTTTAAAAAGTCTTGAGACTTAAGGCAGTTGAAAAGCAGTTTTTTAATAAGTTCAGCTATCACTCAATGGCACCTGTGGTGCAGATTTGAACTGAAACATCCAAATAATTCCTTGTAAATCTGTCTGTGAATAAGATGCTATTTTTCTGTGTACTATAGGTTGAAATCTCTCCTTAGCTCCAGATATCCTGTAGATATCGCTTCTCCTCACGAAGTCCTGCTACCATCTTCATAGCATCCAGTTTATCGAGCTGAAGTTCATTTCCTATGATCTCCAGTAGCGCGTCATTCACATCTTTTGCCATGTTCTTGGCATCCCTGTAAAATTGGGAGATATTGTCTACCGGTAATTCCTTGTGAACAGAATATGGCACTATACAATAATACATAATCAGTAATTGTATTTTGTACCCACCCACAGACATAAAGACAGCCTTTGTCTTTAAGAAGGATGCTGGCAACATTTTTCGCATGGAGAAGCAAGTTGTGCTGGACATATGTTGGTCTGTTAACGGTTCCCACTGCATCTCTGGAGAAGCACACGATCAGATGGCTCAAGGTGCCATTATGCGCAAATCTCTCCAGCTCTTCTCTGGGGGAAAAAAAGCAGTAATGTGCTTATTACTGTGTTTCACTGTTATTTCATCAGTCAGTAGTAGTTTGTGGTGGTTAAACTAAACTTATGCATTAAAACATGCAAATGCTGTATATGGCAAATTAGATTCTCTCAGATTTTGCTGTGGTTATGTAACAACAATGGTGCTCATTACCGTGTTGCATTTGAAACGCAACAGATGAAAATTTTCATCTCCCCAATTCATATGGCAAGAAAGTTTATAAAACCTCAGGGCTGCTGTTGAACAGTTTTTGTAACATCTTTTATTACTGCACTGAATAAATGTTTGGGGGCTATTTCAACAAAAATGAGAGATGGAAAAATTTGAAGTTAACGGACAGGGTCAAGCTCAAGGTTTGAGCCTCTTTTCCAATTGATTGCTTAGCTTTGTCGGTTACCTCGAATGTTCACTTGTCAAAGCCAAGCATTTTTTTTTTTGCCCATTGCCTTAGAACCGTTCATCCAAAAATTTATATTTTCTCATTATTTACTCTTCACAAAAGGATACATTTTGCACTGGTCACTCTTTTCCATTCAATTACAATATATAGGGACTAGAGCCTTTAAGCTTCACAAAGAACTCAAACGCACCATAAAAGTATCATGGACTTTCTTGTGGAAGAAAGTCATTAAGGTTTCAAACAATCTGAGGGTGAGTAAATGATGCAGGAGACAAAAATATATTTTTGAGTGAATATAGCAAAAGATTGTTGTACAAATTCTCAGGTATCGACTTTAAATTCCCACCAAAGCTACAGAGAACTAGAGGATGATTGAGTCAAATTTAAACAGATGGATGAAGATAAATATGGATGAAAAGGTGAAGATGGATGAATATAAACTTTTTTTTTAAATGAATTACAAACACAAAAGTACAGGCAAGTACTTTGAATAAGATATCACCACTTAATCAGGGTTTCCAATTACCTGAATGCAAAGAACATATTTTTTAAAAGCTTCTAAAAAAAATCTTGACTTCGCAGTGACTTTGAAAAGTAATAGCACACACACACGCACACATAAATAATAATTTGAATGTATTTAGTTATTTAAGTTATTCCTGTCATGGCAAAGCTGAATTTTCAGCATCATTACTCTAGTATTCAGACACATAATCCTTCAGAACCCTTATGAAGTTGTGCTGCTTAATATTTTTGTAGAAGCAGTAATACACACAACGTCAGGATTCTTTGATTAAAAGAAAGTTGTAAGGAACATAATGTTTTTAGAACATAGAAATCATTGTGTGCATATATATATATATATATATATATATATATATATATATATAAAAATTATTATTTATTATTTTTTTCTGCAAGAAAAAAGCTTAATATATTAAGCTGTATGTTTTCTGAATAGTTAACTAAGCAAAGCCAAGAATTTAGCATTTAAATTATGAAACTACTTCTCTGATTTGATTGGTTTTCTCAAATATTTTGACATTGGTCAGTAACGAGCAATGAGTATGAGACTTAGATTGAATGAACACACACACACACACACACACGCACACGCACACGCACATCCTGCTTTTGTTCTGACATGAGCTCTGCTCAGCGCCGCTGTGCTGAATTTGTTGAGAAAGCACATTAGAAATCGAAAGAAAGTATGCAATTTAGTACAGCTTGATGACCTCACGAATATGTTATGACTGTTTACGTTGTGTTTGCATTGTTGGAGAATATAATTAAAGGTTTGTATCAAAAATCGAAAGTGTTTTTTATTGTATACTGTTAAATATCTGCTTTTAGTTGGTGCACATATGCCTTTTATTGTTAGCAAACATATACAGTGTATGTACTTTTTTATAGCATGCCGATCGCTTCATCAAATAAATAGATGTATTGGGTGTTGGTTATCTCGCTAAACGGTTATTTTGCAACCCCCGAGGCAGTCGACATAACCAAACTCCACTGTATATAGTAGTGATGTCTTGGCCAAGAATTTAGCATTTAAATTATGAATCTACTTCTCATTAATTAGGTATTTTTATTGTGCATGCTTCATGGTTTTGCTTTTTGAGTATATATGCTTATGGGACAATCTGGGAGCCACATCCATCTAAACAGGTTCAGACGAGCTGACTTTCTGATCACAGGTATCAAATGTGTTTTAGTTTTTTTTTTAAACAGACTTGAGCGATCTTTTGTCCTTTTTCCAGAATCTAAACCACCCGCTATCCCTCCTTGTGTAATCCAAATCCATAAAAACAAACAGGCTCATTGGTGACGGAGGGGCTAAGACAAGTGTTTTCTATTTCAACAACAATGATTGAAGCTGATTTCACCCTTTTAACACTCATATAAGAATCATGTTTGATTAGAATTGATTGTAGACGTCTTGTTTTCCTTAAAAGGCTGCCTGATAGCTGGCCGGTTTGCTTTTTGTTTCAGTGAGTGTTGAGTTTTGTAAGCCAGGTTCAGTCACTTTCTCATCTAAAATGCCACCGGCACTTTCTACTTTGCTCATTAAAGCATAGCAGACAATGAGGGTGTTACATTGAACAACACAAAACTCATTTCATTGATTGGCTTAATCAATGCAGAGGGGGAAAATGATAAATGAAACCAGAGTGCAGACAAGCCTGAATGAGAACTGTTAATAAACAATCCTTTGATGTTTAGGACCAGTGAAGGCAACGGTATATTGAAATGGCGTGTCAGGACCTTGACTTTGAATCTTGTTTATATTAGCTCTTGTGTCAAGTAGAGCCAAGCTCAGATACAACGTATGCTGCCCCTCGGTCATAACATACACTTAATACTCACCAATCCAGGCACCAATGTCATTACTCAGGACCTTGAGCGTGAATTATGACTGTGTGCCTATGGGACAGCCAGACCCCAATCATCTTATATAATGTCTCGTATCATATGGCGCATACTCTCAGAGGGAGCACTTTAATTTCATTGCTTTCCCAATCATTACTCTCAAGGACAGTGCAACAGGAGCCTCTGGCTGATAGCAACCAAGAGAAGACGAGCCAAGAGCCTGTGTAAAGCTGGCAGATCCAGTGAAAAATAGTCTCATGTTATAGAAAGAACATATACGATCAGGTTGCAAAAGGGATTTGTTGTGAGTGCCTGTCGGCAGTGCAAAAAGTCATTTTCTAAATGTGTGTTTTTTTTCTTGTTTTCCGGTGAAAGATATCTAAACATACTTAAAACAAAATAACTTTACCTGGGAAGCAAAACTGCATCAGAAGATAAGGCTTTTAAGAGAATATCTTCAAATCAAATCTATTTTGTTAGATATAAGTTGGCAATAGGTTAGAAAATTAAGTTCAAGTTCCATTATTTGAGCACCACTCTAACAACAAAAACAATTGTTTTAAGTGCATGTATATCTTTTAAAGGCTTTTTGTTATCTATCAAATAAAAAAAATTAGATAGATTAGAAGAAAGTTTCAAGTGTGTTTTGTTGCAAATACACTCACCTGAAAAGAAAGTCTTTGTCTTTGTGGCGGCATCCAAAAAAGAGCCATGTCTCTCCAAAAGTTGCTTCACGGTTCATCTCATGTTCTTTCTCTCTGTCAGGTCAAAACAGTAGTGCAAAATTGAATATAATGTTTCTATAAAATGAAGTGTTATAACTAACATTGAATACTAAAACAGCTTCTATTTGAATTGACTTGTTTTTTCATGCTGATGATGTCTACAGAGCTTGAGCCAATATAATGCCAATTAAGGATGTCAAAATTACCTTAACTTTACTAAATCGATACAAAGATAAATAAAGCTGTAACATCAGCCTTTCTGTCAGTTTGGTAATACCGAGTGCAGACTCAATTCAGTAGCCAAGGGTTGTCTGACTGACAGCCGGCTGCTCTCTAATGCACACATGCATATTTATGTGTTTATGCCACACGGTAATATGTGCAAATGGTCAAATATTCTTATTTAAAATGATTCTTGGTGAGTTATTAAATGTAAATAAGTGAATGTAAACAATTGGGGCGGGTGAGGGAATCTAGTTTGTGTCAAAGCATAAGATCTGTGCATTACGCCTATTTACAATAATAATAATAAAACTGTACTGACAATAATAAGAGGAAAACACTCTCTTTAACTTTGTTCTTTATTACTGAAAAATCACTTTTTAAAATGCAATATTTATATACACATTCCATTCAAATATTTGAAGTTTGTAAGACTTTTTTTTTATTATTGTTTTTGATACAAGTCTCTTATCCTGGCCAATGTTGCATTTATTTGATAAAATAATTATATATTAATAATTAATAAAATAATTGAAATAAGTTATAAATAAATAAAATACGTTTTCAGTAGCCATCACTCAAGTGTCACGTGATCCTTCAGAAATCATTCTAATATTTGGAAACATTATTATTCTTAGGTTGAAAACCTACCTAAACTTTGTGAAAACATTAGACATTAACATTTAGATTTTTTTCCCAAGTTAATCTGAATAGACAGTTAAAAAATGGCAGTAAAGACATTTATAATGTAACAGAAAATGTCTATTTCAAAATAAATGGTGTTCTTTTGAACTCCATATAATAACTCATGGCAACCCCATGCATGCCAATTTATATAAAACAACTTAATAAATGGCATATTAAAATTCATTTAAAAGAACTGACATGTCTATTATTCATAGTCAGTATATTTTGGAAATAAAAGAAGGGCAAGGAAACCGCTGATAATCTAAACATGGTAAAATATAGGTTGATTAACTCACTGGATGCTAATTACAAATGTAATGATCTTCTGTATTAAATATATATGATCCAATACCTAGTTTCACAATGATGAGAACATAAAGTAGCATATGGCGTTTAAATACTTTTTTAACTGCTGTGTTACCACAACACAAAAATCACTCTTTGTAAGGAGAGGACCGTGATATTTATCTGGATGGGTTCTTTAAGAGCAAGTCCTCCCAAAAGATCTGGCTGCGTTCCCAGAATTCCCTTCACTAAGGTGACATACAGGTACCAGGCACTATCTGTACATTGCACCTGCAAAAGTTTGACAGACAAAGAGATAAAAGAGAAGGCATTGCAAAAACACAATCTAAACAGTCTTCGGGCCTTGAAAAAAAAAACACTGTCTACTCCACTGCATCTTTACTCCAACTTGATAAGAGGACGAGATCTGTTAGAGACGCATTACACACGCCAGAAGCAAACTCCGTTGCGTCTACGCATTTTGCCATGTCAGCCAACCTAAATGAAGCATTCAGAAATAGAACACACTGTCTGAAACTTTCAGAGGTATTAAAAGAAGTGGAATGCAGAAACACCCGAAGGACTTTCAGGGTGAGATGCCCTCCATCATGCTGATATTGCTCAAAACACTGGAGCGAGCAGAGCTTCAGACACTAAGCTCTCCCCATCTGTTGAACATACAGATTAATTGCGATCAGAATACTAATAAGCCACAGTGTGGACGAGATGACCACAGGAAAATAAAACAGAGTTTCTCTTCAAACAGCTACAATCTGCTCTTTTTCATTTCATGTCCTTGTTTCAGTGACCCATCAACTGACCAGCAAAGCAAAACCCTCACTTCTGAGTCGTGCTGTCAGGCAGTTGTTATTGTGATGCACCTATATTAAAAGAAGTAGCATGTTGAGCAACGGGCAAGCGATAGAATACTAATGGTTTGTTTACTGAATGATGTTAATGAAATAAAGCATGCATCTTTTAATACTCCAGGTATATGGATGTTTTTTTAGAAGTTGTGTGACATCAATAAACAAAATGATGCCATTAAATAGTGTCAAATAAACCATGTCCCTTAAATTATGTATGTTGTACTTGGCAGCCCTAATGAAAAATAAGTATATTTTAAGTTCATTTTATTAAGTGTAATTGAACTTTACTTACGTATCAATGTAGAAGAAGTATACTTGTAAGTATACTGTTTCAATTCAACTTGAGACAAAACTGGACAACTTTTTAAGTGTATAAAATTATACTTTAAGCATAACAGTAGTAAACTTGGTATACAACTAGGTATCCTGATAGTTTACTAATAGCACATTTTTTAATTTGACAGTATACTCAGTAAAAGACTAGTTTAGTAGTTTTATACTGCAAGTATATTTTTATGTTTTCTTTAAGTGAGCGTAACATCATAACCACAGTGTGCACTTTAAGTATACTACCATGTTCCTGTTTAGGTATTTTTTAATACTTGAAATATACCTTTAACTACTTTAATTCTCTCCATTAAAAAAATAATATTCTAGCTTCATGTATCCTTTTTATCAACACCTGTATGTGGTTAAGTTTAAAAAGCAACATTTTAAACAAAAAGCTAACAAAGAGTAAAATCAAATTAGATCAAGGTTAGACGTTAGACAGTTTTGAGCTAACATTGTTTAACGTTTGATGATTGTGTTACTTTATATTTGCATAAGCAATGATTCTATAGCTTGTTTCTGCTTCTTTACCTGTGTTTCGATCCAGAGATTCCATACTATTTTAGAAAATGTGTATTAGCTCCCCCTAACATTTAAAAATGAAAACATGGATAGACAGAAAATTCAATGTCAGGGAAAGAGTAAAGTAGATTTCAAGTAAAATATTTTTATATAACAAATGTTTATTGTTTTTTAGCTTAAAAAAGTATACTAATAGCAAACTTACACTTCTTTTTTGTAAGGGACCCATCTTGGTAGACAAGTACTTTACAAATGACTTTATGCCTTACAATTGTGACAATTTTTTTTAAATTACAAATTTACACCTAAAATTCGTGACTATACCTCACAAATCGCAATAATTTCTCAAAATAGTGATTTTATGCCTCACAGTTGTGACTATTTCTTGAAATCGTGACTTTACACTTTAGTTATGATTATTTATAACAATTGCAACTCTATACCTCATCTTTGCAACTTTCTCAAAATCGTGACTTTATACCAGGGGTGGGCAAACTACAGCCCGTTGGGCTTTTTAATCCGGCCCGCCGAACTTGCTGAACCTGTATTAAACCTCCTTCATTTTACATTTCCCTGTAATGTCACTCTGTCGCGGCAGTGGCGCTGAAGCTGTGGTGGAGAGTAGGAGTGTGTCGCAAACCCCTCTACACCCCCCTTTATTCCATGCTAAAAAGGAACGAGCGCAAAACTGATGTTTGTGCACGCATAAATTACATCCACGAGCGGAAAACAGAGCTACACATAAATACGGGTACCCGCAAACTCATTTTAATCACTCGCCCGCTCTCGACTGCTGTTTTTGCTCGCGCGAGCACTTATTTTTGTCAGTCGTGGGGCGGGGCTTGCTCTTGTAATAGTAACATCAAACGTCATTGGTTAGTTCCCTTTTTTCCAGAGGTCAGTTGTGATTGGACGCCTGTGATTGTCAATCTAGAGCTGAGGGAAATATACGATTCAGTCACATTGCACATTATGGTTTTTCTGTCGATTAAATTGTATAAATATTGTTTTGTTGTAATTTCACGTGTCCCAGTCGAGTAATTTAAGACCAAACTATACTTTATACAGGTTTTCTAAGATTTCTTTCTAGGAAGTAAATGCACAGGTACGACCTTCACCCCGGCCCCTCTGTCAATTTTAAGAAACCAATGTGGCCCGCGAGACAAATAGTTTGCCCACCCCTGCTTTATACCATTCCAAAAAAAATTACGTTGTAAAAACTGGCTTTGTGATGAGAAGAATGACAACCTAGTACAATTTCTATGAGGATTGTAGGTAAGGAATGGTTTTTGAACATTCTTATATTATTTAAGTGACTATGTTATGCGGTAGATAGAACAAGGTTTCACCCCATGACCATGGTTCATCCCACTAGCGGAAATCTAGTGTTCAGTGTGATTAGCGGAAATCTATTTAATCCTGTGCCATCTTTCACATTTCTTTGTCTGAGGTGAGACATGCTATTTATTACTGTGGATGTGCCAAGTTTTGCTGCTCTCAGCAATTTTTCGTGTGTATTTAGCACCACCAGAATAAGTTGCAACAATTTTGAATTTTTTTTTCTTTGTTTTTGTTTTGTTTGGTACTTGGTTTACACTGCACTTTTTGAAAAGCAGCTTCCTAAGTCCTCCCTGACCTCTTGGTAACTCTCTACATGACAAGCTTCAACAAAATCACAAAAAATTATACTCACATACACTTTCTAGAGCAAATAAACTACCAAAAATGCAACTGACTCTGTTAACCGACCATTGAATTCCTACCGTTGCCATCTCAGCTTTCATTTTGCTATGAGTGGTTTGTCTACACCCCATTATACTGTCAGGGTTCTGCCACATTCGGTCTAGTAATGTCTTGTTGTTATGGCAGAGCTCTGACACTACCGTAATGTCTCGTGGTTTGTGTGTGTCTCATGTGCGGATTCTGATGTCCGATCCGCAGACCAGTCTTTTTCGGTTTCGGTTTTGTGTCGGGGTTCGGATATTCGTGACCCATGTGTTTGTCCTTGTCGTGAGCGCGCGAGACAAGTGGTTGCTCATTCTCGTGCACTCTACGTTATGTGAGTAGGCGTGGTTTTGAGCTCTGCTTTAACTCTTGCGTCTTTGTGCAGTGTAAGTACACGGTTCGTGTTTACATTGGCCGCGTGGTTTTATGTTGTGTTTTTGTGTCGCGCGCAGTTTGGTTTTCACCAGCTGCGCTCTGTGTCTGTGTTCGTGTCTTGTCATTGTGAACCCCACCCACCTTGTTCTCCTGCTTAACTTTGATTTGTCCCAGCTGTTTCCCGTTCAATCATCCTGTGTCCATTTAATCCCTCCGTGTTTGCTGTTTCGTCATGTGTCAACCCATTCCCTGTCTAGTGTCCAGTCAAATTTCTAGTCTAGTTGAGTCTTGTTTCCCCCCCCTCTGGGTTGTTTTTGTTGAGTCTTTTGTTTGCTTTTGTTAATAAAAGTTCCTCATCTCTTGCATTATTGGGTCCCCGCTTCATCCCATTCCAGAACCCTAACATATACAGCCTCTGAAAAAAATGCTCTACTTCCTAGATTTACAAAAAATATTTACAAAAAAAATATTTCGCTACAGCCACTAATTAAAAGATACATGATACAGACAATACAAATGAAATGGTTTTGAATGAGAGTAATCACTTTATGCAATGTTTTGATTTGAAATTAAAATAATAAACATAACCAAACAGCCCGTCACATCCATTTCCCTGCCGTCCCACTCTGTTGGAAATGATATTTTCCGAGACAGGGTTAATGTTTTTGATGCTTTTTCTGGTCACGCCCACCTGATCATAGCTTGGCTCAACGGAGTTTGGCATTTGAACAAACAGAGGGTCCACAGCAGAGCCATTAGCATCTGGGAGTTCAATATCCAATCTGGAAATGGGCTTCAATAAACTAGCTTTAGTGGGGCTTTATGCTGCCCCAGAGGGGCTGGTACCAATATGAAAAACCTGGATTCCATTTTGTAACACCATGCAGACCAGCTCCCATCCTGAATACAAATCAACTGTACTGCGACATCGAGGACAACATATCCGCATCCCTAAAAAAAATTACAGCCTGCAGTTCATACGTACAATGAAAGTGAGTCAGTGGCCTACTCTGAACATTCACCTTTATAAATCATACCATGTAATCCTCCTCACTTTCCTCTGAGAATATGTGCTGCACTGTGAAAGTAAGGGACATACGGTGATATCAGAGCCAATTGCAGTCAGAGCTAATTATAGTCAGTAGTATAACTGTAGTTGTTTTTCGAACTGTAAATGGTACTAAAAGTGCAAACAAAGAAATGGTTGTTCAAAAGGCTTTTATGCTCCTTCATAAAGGTTTTACTTTTTCTACAGAACATGCGATTGAACTCCATAATCCTAGGGTGTTTGGGGTGATTGCCGGGACATTGGTAAGTTGTCATGTTTCTATGTGGTTACAAAGGTGTTTTGGGTAGTTGCCAGAGTGTTGCTAACCAATTGATACAGTGTTCTGTGGAAATTTACTGTGTTACTATGCAGTTGCTAAAGTGTTCAAGCTTCTTTAAACGCTATGCGGTTGCTAATGTGCTGGCTAATTGTGCCACCAATAATAATTATGTATAGTAAGTCTTATAAAAACACAATAAAAAATTAAATGCTCCTTTAAGATGATGAAGATGTTTTCATATAAAATTATATTAGAGCAGTTTATTGTTCATTGACTATTTGTATATCATTCATGGGTTTATTACCCCTGTAATGGAGAGACCTTGAAGTCGTCTTCCATCATGTTTTTACTGTATTCTTACTGTTCCTATTATATTTATGTGGGGTTTGCAGTTCTATGTTTCCAGTTTTAGCTGAGTGGGCATGGCCTTAAAGAGAGGACGAACTGTAGAGGAGTGTTCATTTGAGCTATTTATGGAAATGTTTGTGCAAATTTATGTGTAGGTTTTAACCATCCTATTTATTGCGTTTATTGACATTTTAACTCTAGTTCTTTATCTTAACTAACAAGAGTTAGTTAAAATAATACTTAATAGTGGTACACTCCAATTAGTAAGTGGGAAAACGAGTATTTAAAAGCCCATTGAAGTGCCTTGAAACATGCAGCATTACTCATTTCCACTGAAACAGGAATATAGGGTGGGACATATGGAGAAGTTTTTTTATTATAGCCAATAGTGTTTCGTTTATAATAACAGCCGTTGAAATCGGTAAAGCCACAGTTTCCTCCTCATATCTAACAGAATTTAAATGGGTCCAATACATTTTGTGGTCTGTGCCGACTCGTGCATATGATCCTCTCTATGCTATTGTGTCTCTGGACTGGAGCAGACTGTGTTCCAGACATTATTCGCTTTGATAGAAAGCATATTTACAATGTCTGAATCATTACCTATCCTCTATATAGTGCACTACATGTGCTAGTCATATAGTAAATGTGTGAACAAGTGACCGATTTTAACTGCAGCTTAAGCGCCACCCTTCAGTTTCTAGAAAGCATTTAATTGGACATAAAATCTGATGAGAAGCTGAAGCGCAGAGTGATGTCATCAAAATCACTGATCCATATTGGGAAAAGTGAGAGACCACATTTTGAATGCTTTAGAAGGCAGACGTCACTAGAGGAAGGATAACTGGAGGACAGATTGTGGCTTTTGAACAAGGTTTTTAGTTTGTTTGTTTTTTATTGTGTTTATTTATAATTTTAGTGGCGCTGGTTCCAAAATAATTTTTTACATAGCTATGATGTGAAATACAACAGTATAATCACTAAAAAAGACAAAGCTTCCAGACTGACTGCTTTAGTGAGGGAATTAACTACAATTACAAACAGCAAAATCAAATAAAAAACAATGGAAAAGTAAAAACATACATACATATACATACATACAGTGGAGTTCACTTATCTCGAGTCATGGTTAACTCGCCAATACTATTATGTCGACGTTTTTGAAGTGGAACCGGCAAGCTCTCTATTTGTCTTAGTATTTGATACTTTAATGTCGATTCCTTAATGTATCCTGCTTTTGTTCTGAAGTGAGCTCTGCTCAGCGCCGCTGCGGGAACACAGTTATTAAAAGACGGGACGAAGCCAAATTTGTTGAGAAAGCACATTAGACAGGCAGAACACAAGTATGCAATCTAGTACAGCGTGATGACCTCACAAATATGTTATGACTGTTTACGCCAGGGGTCGGGAACCTTTTTGTCTGAGAGAGCCATATACCCAATTTTTTTTTGAACATGAAGCTGTGTAGAGCCATAGTCCTGTCGATCGACGGGGGGATCGAAAGTAGCGGAGCGATCGATCTGTCTACGGTGGAGCGGCGCGATCTATCTGTCGTCCGAGGGCGGAAGTAGCGGAGCGATACAGCCATATGCAGCCATCAAAAGAGCCATATATGGCTCGCAAGCCATAGGTTCCCGACCCCTGGTTTACGCTGTGAGCGAAATTGTGTTTCCAATGTTGGAGAATATAATTAAAGGTTTGTATCAAAAATCGAAAGTGTTTTTATTGTATATTGGTAAATCTCTGCTGTTAGTTGGTGCACATATGCCTTTTGTTGTTAGCAAACATATACAGTGTATGTACATTTTTATAGCATGCCGATCGCTTCATTTAATAAATACATATGTACATATGTTGGGTGTAGGTTATCTCGACGCTTTTTTGCAACCCCCGAGGCTGTTGACATAACCAAACTCCACTGTAAATATATACATATAGCGCCAGTTCAGTTTTTTACTTCTCACTGGAACACAGCTTAAGCAGTTTTTCTGTGGCAGCTTTCGGAGTGGCGTAATCGACCTTTGAAGGATGTAGTCACTGAATTGGTACGCAGCTTGCATTTAAAATTATGGGAGGCACTTCCACTTTGAGGAAGACCCACTCAAAAAAAAAAAAATTCGAACTAATCTCAAATCATAAAGTTCCGCTACAAATAATCCTCATCTGTCAGTTTGACTGAATGAGCTGTAAATTTTGCTTCAAGGTCAATTTTCAGACGTTGGGAGAATAATGTAACGCTTGGAATTTTAATGCGACATGGTGTAACAATGGTGTAATAATCTGTGACAAGTGCTCTTTTCAGTCACTACTTTCTTTTCATCCTGATTATTTTCTTTTATTCTTTCTGTTCCACTGCAATACAAAAAAAGGACTTTCTATACAGACTTTTACTTTATGGATTCGACAGTAATGCAACAACATGCAAGTAAATGTGTAAATTCGTTTGTCTGATCTGTGATCAGTGATTTCTGATATGTAACGATTTATGTACAGTCAGTTCTTTGTCTATGTGTGAGTAAATCAAAGCTTTGACTTAACGGTTAACTTCACATTGTTTCTCATAGTTATTTGAACTGTGATTAAATTATATATAGAAAGCGATCAAAGAGCTGAATCATTGCTGAAGTTGTCAATCAAAGAAAAAATGTCTTCTTGTGGTTTCGGATTTTACTGAATCGGGATGCAAAAAAAACCATGCCTTCATAAGCACCATCAGAGCTGTTTGTGATGTTTGAGCTGGAGAAGTGACCCACAAAATGGGCATGTGCATGGTTGTTTAAAAATAGGTTTATTTTTGTAATTCTGCTAGCTGCCACTGTACTTCTTCACCTATAATTTTGCTTTTGTTTTGAAGCCCGTCTTATAGTTGTTGTTGTTTTTTAAAATTAATTCTGTAGATGTCAAATCCTTTCTGCCTAAAGCTCACTGGCAGCTTGCAAACAGATGAATTGGCTTTGACCTTTTGTGAGATTCTTACTCAGTCTCCCACTTTCTCCACAGCACAATACATTTCCGGATGTCTGCCTGCTGCCATTGATTTACAGATGAGGAAAAATCGAAGCATCCCATGCTGTTTGCTCCTAAAGAGGAAACGCTGAGCTTTGTGACACAAACAATGTCCTGCTGACAGAATGGTGATCGTTATCTTTAATTGAAGGCTGGCATCAAGTGTAGCTGTATTTAAGAGAATCTCAAGTTAAGAACCGCATTGAAACAAAGTTCAACAGCAACCGTTGATGGTAAACCTGCATGTCCATGACTAATTGGTCTTGTATTCTTGCACAGCTTGTGTCCAAGATAATAGGAAATGTCAAAATTGCGGTCATATCAATGTCTTTTATCTGAGCAACTTATGTAATAACTGTTAAAGAACTAAATGTTTTCTTATTGTTTCTAATTGACAGTGAACCTGGACTGGAGGTAATATTCTTCCCCAATATGTAGGAATACATTTAAATTTTAGCCACTACAGGGAAACTCACAACATGAAACACATTGTGATTACATTTAAGTTTGATGTATTCGTTTAGTCCAGTAGACACAAAGTAATAACAATAATAATAATTCTATTTTGTTTATCATTACTATACAGAAGATACTACTATTCATAATACTATTAATATTAATAATAATGTGTGAAGAAGAAAGAAAATACTATTACTGATATTACTACTGCAAATAATAATTGTATCTTTATCATCATTATCCACTAAATGCATAAAAAATAGAAACAAATCTATTATTGGTCCATGGCTTGGGGCCAAACCAAACATGCTCTGCTGCATGACTGCCTCGACCTTGATGTTTTGGAAAGTGGTTTGGTGTTTGAGGACAACTTTTGTCATTCATCATTAATGTCTCATCCCAATCGCACCGTCCCCCAGACATGTCTGAAACATTCATCAACCGCGTTCAGCTCGGACACTAGCCCCTGTGATTACCTGTTACCCTAGTGTCACTTACAAACTATTCGTGTACACACACAGCAGGCATCACATCACCGACCGTCCCTGCACCAGGGCAGACGGCTTCATTCATATGTAATCCTGCCGTGTCACTCTTCATGGGCCCTATCACAGAGTATAAATCAATCACGCAGAGATGACAACTTTACAGCCAGATCCTGAATTTATGCCCTCCTTCATTGTAACACCAGGGTCTTCAGAAACACTATTAGGCATCACAGATAATGTGGCAGGGAGCAGGTCAATAGCACATTTACACTTTCTCTTCTTCCTTCAATCTTTTTAGATTTATCATTACCCTAGAGGGGGTTTTATGCTACTTTTACACACGAGAATCAATACAACAAAACTTCTTTCCTCTTTTAAAACCTGGTTTGTTTTTTGGAAGATGTGCGATAAAAAAGGCTGTTTTTTTAACACTTACTGCTCTGTGGAGCATGGAGCGCTTCCTCAAACTCAAGACTATTTTGTACTGACAGCCATGTTTGTGTCACAATGTGTAAAAGGTACAATTCAACTGATTATGCTAAGAACTAATGTAATGAAAATTCAGTCTGCTCATTATTTTAATACTTTAAACAATTTTCAGCATCAGTCACATGATCCTTCAGAAATCATTCTAATATGCTGAATTGCCAATGTTGAAAACAGTTAATATTTTGCTTAATATTTTATCATTATGAAAAGGAAAAAACATATTTGAAAGAAAACTATTTTTTTCATAAACACACATACACACATTACAAAGGCCCTGATATCGTTTAAGTGAAATCGAAATACGAACTAGCGTGAAAAAAATTAAGACAAAACAAAATTAATTTTATGACTTGAATTTGGCCCATTTAATGAACCAATCCGTCAATGACATCAAACTCTAGCGCCGCAGTCACCTGTCATATTGTACAGAAATATCACATGGAGGAATATTGACTAAAGGACTTAATGCAACAACGTTTTAAAGTCTTGTCGGTTCTTTAATAAGCCAAAGCATCCTAATATGGATAGTGTTTTGCGTTTTAATGGTATAAATCATTATCTGCTGTGCGCATTTATTTTACTCTCAATTAAAACAATTACAACATTACTGTAAATAATATAAACTAGACTGTGGTATTACTTTATCTGAAGAACAAAACAAAAAAAAGTTAACAGCGATAATCAACGAAGAGCTTACATATCGCTTACGTAAAGCATTAATGATCATGATGATAATAGTGTAGCCTGTATCAGCTGGAAAAAATCCTGATCGGAGTATCCCTATCTAAGAGGACTGCTGAATTACAAAGATCATGTAAACATAACCACATCGTTAAGATCGAAAGCTTTCCTTAACTGCCATTTTCTCACAGCTTTCATTTATGTTTTTTATTGAGAGGATAGCACATATTGACATTCATCTAAACCACTTACCTTTGGGATGCTCACTAACAGTTGTAACTTGTACATTTGTCTGCTATTTTAAGATTTAAATCAATTGAATTTATTGTGTTATAACTTAAACGTATTATCAAGTTATTTGCCATACATGAATATTACATGAACATGCTTACTGATATCAGCCAGAACTTTGGAACCATGCAAAAATGTTGTATAGCATTTCATACTGAATAACACGGATATTACTACTTAAAATTTAATGACTAATGACTAAAATGTAACTAAAAATAAAAAAGAAAGGGTAGAGAAAAAGAAGCATTTTGATAAAACATCAGAAAGTACCTTTGTTGGAGAAATCCAATGAAGGGGGCAACACCGGTCCCGGGGCCAACCATCAATACAGGAACAGAGGGGTCAGATGGTAAGTGGAAGGTGCTGCTGGGACGAGGTCTGACATGTACCTGGACATGACATTTATAAAGATCCAATCAATTCTAAGTGGGATGCCTATATTTTGTAATCCTCCACACATGACATCTATTTAACCTTAACAAACCCAGTTCCATACGTTTTGTAGATAGCATCTAAACGAAAAGCTTTCATGTTGTTGTTGTTCTGTTCTGCTGCAAGGATTAGTACACATTCTCCAGAGCTCATTTCTGCCCAGCTTTTACCTCAATCAAACAACCCAATTCAGCCTAAATCCTACCAGGGACTGTGAAAAGCTAATATGGAGGTGAAGGGGCTCACTAATGTGTATTGCCTACAGTGCTAACCTTCGGCAAGGCTGATGTGCCTAGACACTCTGAAGCCGGGACTGTCCCAAGGGGCCGCAAGATTGAGGAGACGTGATCAACCAGCCAGCCTGTGCACAACCCCGTTCTCGCTGGATGCTCGAGACATGCAGGAAACTCCACAACATTGAACACGAAATGAACTTTCCCAGGGTGCTGAAGGCTGGAGCTGAGGAACAAGACAAAAATAAGAGACTAAGTGCTAACAATCCAGAACCAACCCTGAACATGAGCAAGCTGGTGGACCTCATTATCTCTCTCTTAATGGCCTGCCTGTATTGGGCCCTGGGGACCCCCACTGACTGGACTTTAATATTTCATAGCCCTAATGTTTCTGCGTATTCTACCAGCATCAGCGTACTGACCATAAGACATTAGTGCAGATGCCTGTCCGCTTACAAGCCAAAGGAGATGGGCAGAAAACAAATGAAAGTGGCAGACGGTTCTGAAAGGCACGTCCTTGCATCCAATGTTAGACTTTGATCACAACAAATAGAGTATCATCAAGCAAGAGTAAGTGACACATTGAATTCATGCCGGTCTATAATAAACCACACAACATCAAAGGAGGATAGAGACAGAAATAATGACCTAAAACCTGGATATGTCTCTGCTTTAATTTGTGTGTCCAAATATAAAACACAGGTGTTTCAAACAAGGTCTGTTACCTGGCAGCGGAATAGGCTCTGGGCTGAAGCTTTGGCAAATGTTCTGTAATGAAGCAGAGGAGAGATCAGAGATCTGGATGGCATTGTGACCTTGATGGTTATTTGACCATGTCTTGAGTTTCTCTTTCAGGGCATCCTCTCTCTGGAGGTTACCCAAGCCTCTTGAGTTATTCTATAGAGGGAACAATTCTCAGAATAGATTCATTCACAACAAAGTTTCATTTGTATGACTTTTTAGGACAAGCTTGATTTTAAAAGCAAGTGCAGTACATTTAATCAATGAAACATTAAGTAGATTTTTAAAAACATGTTAATAAAGCTACTTGCAAACTTAGCCAATAGTTCTAGTCCAGCAACAGGTCAGTATTCGATCCTTCTGAATTACTTTGATTTTACAGCCATTGGATTTTGAACATATAATAATGTTCATCAAATAATCTATAAAGATAAATATGAAGCAGAACTGTTTTTTTAACATTGATAATGATAAGAAATGTTTCTTAAGGATAATTTTGGTAACTGAATATATTGGTCCAAAACTCTCCATTGAGAGAGCACAGGTGGAAAATGAGAAAAGACATAATTTACCATTCAACATTAGAATCTTTAACGTGGGAAAAGAGGCATGCATGCATGTGAAATTGTACAGGTTTAATTGAATCTGATATGAATGCAAATGATGATGGATGATATAGACAGAAAAAGTACAACTGAATTACACACTCACTTAAGACTCTGGAAGCATATTGCAGTCAAAACTCTTTTATTACAGTTTCTTTGTTGTGCCTTTAAGTCCCAAACCACAAAGGAAATCCCGCTTTTGGTTACTGACAAATTAATAAAGGGGATTTTCCTATTCTTAATGCAGAGGCTGTGAGGGTATTTATTACAGCTTCTCATATTCTACATAAGAAATTATTTCTCATGTGAGAAATAATAATTCTCCCACTCCCCTCACAGACTCTCCTCTTACCCCCCCACCATCCCACTCCCCTCACAGACTCTCCTCTTACCCCCCCACCATCCCACTCCCCTCACAGACTCTCCTCTTACCCCCCCCACCATCCCACTCCCCTCACAGACTCTCCTCACCCCCCACCACCCCACTCCCCTCACAGACTCCCCACCACACCAGACTCCTTCACTGCCCCCCCCCCCCCCCCCCACTACCCTTATAGACTCTTCGCTCACTCTGTTACTTATTTGTGCCATTTGCACTGCTGACTGTTCATTACAGTAACAACTGTTTACAACAACTGTTTACTGCTTACAGTAACACTTGTTTACACTTGCACCTTGCACTACTGTACTTTAGCTGGAACATGCTCATTTGCACTACCAACTGTTCATACAGTACCAACTGTTTACATTTCGCATCTCACTTATTTGCACTGTCCATGCTCATTGCACTACCTTAAATTTAATGCTCACCTTAAGCTAACAATTGTATACATCTACCTGTAAAATTCTGTTTATAGTTAGAGACATCTGTATATACATTTACATTTATAGCACATATTCACCTGTAAATGCTGTTTATAGACACCTGTAATTATATTTATAGCACACACTCACCTGTCATAGTAATAACCATCTGTATATTTATATTCATTGTACATATTACCTGTAAATCCTGTACATCTCCATATCCTGCACTTATGCAACCATTGTACATATCCTGCACTTGCTGCTATTGCACTTCTGGTTAGACCTAAACTGCATTTCGTTGCCTTGTACCTGTACTTGTGTAATGACAATAAAGTTGAATCTAATCTAATCTAATCTAAACAGAAAAGCTTCTGGCGCCTTTGCTTAGGTTTGCTTTTCCATTTTATAATTTTGCAGTGAAGAACATAACTTAAAAAATATATAATATTCTAAAATGTATACATTTTTTTCTTACACTTAACAAAATGTCCCTTGTAAAAGGGGTGCACCCAATATGAGAAACAACTACCCCTGTACTTCTAAAGAGATAGTTCACCCAAAATAGTTCACCTCTCCTCATTTACTAAGCCCTCAAGTTGTTCCAAACCTGTATAAATTTCTTTCTTTTGCAAAACGCAAAAGAAGATATTTTGAATAATGTCTATAATCAAAAAGTTGATGGGCCCCATTGACTTCCATAGTTTATCTTTAACATACAATAGCCATGGCCAAAAGTTTTGAGAGTAGCACAAATACTGCATTTCAGCCCTGGCACAAAAGAACCAGCTGACATCATGTCAGTGATTCTCTCGTTAACACGATGAAAGTGTCGATGAGGACAAGGCTGGAAATCACTCCATCAAGCTGATCGAGTTAGATTAACAGAGTGAAGGTTTAAAAAGGAGGGTGTTGCTTGAAATATAGGTTCTTCCTCTGTTGGTTCTTGCAAGGAAACATGTGCTGTCATTATTGTTTTTCACAAAAAAGGGATTAACAGGCTTTTGGGACTGCACCAAAATCAACCATTTATCGGATCATCAAGAACTTCAAGTAGAGAGGTTCAATTGTTGTGAAGAAGGATTCAGGGCACCCAAGAAAGTCCAGCAGGCACCAGGACCGTCTCCTAAAACTGATTCAGCTGCGGGATTGGGGCACCACCAGTGCAGAGCTTGCTCAGGAATAGCAGCAGGCAAGTGTGAGTCCACAGTGAGGCAAATACTTTTGGAGGATGGCCTGGTGTCAAGAAGGGCAGCAAAGAAGTCACTTCTCTCCAAGAAAAACACCAGGGACAGACTGATATTCTGCAAAAAGTTCAGGGATTGGACTGCTATGGACTGGGGTAAAGTCATTTTCTCTGATGAATCCCCTTTCCGATTGTTTGGGGTATCCGGAAAAAAGCTTGTCTGGAGAAGAAAAGGTGAGCGCTACCATCAATCCTGTGCCATGCCAAAAGTAATGTATTCTGAGACCATTCATGTGTAATGGTGGTGGGCCCCCAAAAAATCTATTTAAATCAATAATTAAATAACTTGATCACTTATTCAGGCAGCAGACGTGAGTAAACCTGTTAAAATAAACTCAGGACAGTTTAAGCACCCTGTTACTATACCATAAATATTTTCATAGTTGGTATCTTCACATCACACTTTAATGGAAAAAAAAAATGGTTTAAATCGCCACACATCAATTAAATTAAAATAAAATATTCATTGAGCAGTTTTATAGCCTACTATTTTTGTTTTTCTTGTTTCGTTTTACTTGGTTACTTTCACAGCTAAACAGCAATATGTTGCAAACCCGAGCAGTTGTCTCAGTTTGTAGTAACTGGATTTCCACAATATGAGATTCGCATGTCTGCATTAACTCACAATTTTTCCATGTAAAAAAACTCTAGATGATATCTAGCTGTCTAAGTGTGTGTGTGAGTGCATGTGCATTGGAGGTTTATGTGGGAGAATTGTGTTTGTCACTGACTAAAGCAGGGGTCTCCAACGTGGTGCCCGCGGGCACCAGGTCGCCCCCAAGGACCACATGAGTCGCCCGCGGGCCTGTCCTAAAAATAGCTCAACATAGCGCCACTTACCAGTGAGCTGCATCTATTTTTCTTGCTATTCTTTTTTTAAATCACACACGCAAATGAACTCCACTTCACATTATTTCTGAAGCTTTATAGGAGAACGCCAGTTGACAACTGGCCAATTGTAGCGTGATGCAGCTCTGACTGACAAACAGTATAAATAGCATAAGCGTGTCAATTGTGTCAGAATCAGCACTAAATTCTGCACAGCTGGTCAGGTGGCAAACATGGCGATTAATACAATGTCTCATTCCCATCTCTCAATGATCTGTGGTTACAACAGTAACCGGAGATGTTCCCTTTCGATAACAGGAACGGGACATTGCATTGAAATGCATTTGGGAACAGTGTTCAATCCCGCGATGAGAGAGATGCAGATCAGCCTAAAAACACAGGGATCCATACGCCAATCACAGCGAAGAGGCACACAGCCCAACCAATGGCGACGCCGCTAGGTGTGCTCACTACTGATAGGTGCAGCTAAACCAATGAAATCAATAGCTGAAGCTTACCAAAATGCACACACCAGAAAGCCTGAAAAATAGCGAGCTAAACTGAATATAGGGCAGACTTGGTGCAAGGTAGTGCATGATTTTTTACAAATTGTTAGTGGCTAGTGAAAATGTTGTAGAAGTGATCATTTGAAAATGTAAATACTTGCAGAGATTTATAGAAATAAAGTTTTGCATATTGATCTGTTTCTTACCTTGTTAAATCATTGTTGATAATTATTGTGAGAAATAATTAACATGATCAGTGTCTTCACATAGATGAATATCATTCATTATTAATAATGACATAAAATTAAAGGTAAATTGAGCAAATTTGTTATTTTAGAAGTGTGTATCAAACTGGTAGCCCTTCGCATTAATCGGTACCCAAGAAGTAGCCCTCACCTTCAAAAAGGTTGGTGACCCCTGGACTAAAGCATAGCAGATCGCAAGGTTTTCTGAAGAGTGTCTGGTGACTGTATCAGGCCGACAGAAACACAAGCCCCACTCCACACTGCAACTCTCCTATCAGACAACTCTCTCATGAGAACTGTGCGCAATTGTGACATCACACCCCTCCCAAGTGTATGAGCCTCACACTTATATTGACTTCTCTTGTTAATTGATGTACGGTTCCCACTACGTCATCGTGTTGATGGAGTGAAAGTTAAAGTGACATTGTAAAGTGACATACAGAATCTTCTGCTCTGTCACATGTGTGTGGTTGCTTTTCAGCCAAGGGAATGGGCTCACTGTCAGGGTTCTGCCACATTCGGTCTAGTCATTTCTTGGTTTTGTGGCAGAGCTCTGACACTACCATTCTGTCAGGTTTGGTGAAGGGATGAGGCGAGGACTCAAAGATCCGAAGAAATGGGGATTTTATTATAACAAAAAAACTCAAAAACTACCCAGAGGGGCAAAAAAGAAGACTGGACTGACTTGACTCGACTCGGCTAGAACACAAATTCGACTAGATTGGGACCAGAAAATATCCAGGACGGGAACAAGGCAGCGCACAGTCAAAATATGACGACGAAACAGCACAAGACAGCATACACGGAGGGATTAAGTAGACACAGGAGGGATAATTAAACGGGAAACAGCTGGGATGAATGAAACTAATGACAGGGAAACAAGACGGGCGGGTTAACAGTAACAAGACACAAACAAGCAGCCAATGTGGACGTGCATCGCCACGTTTACATCAACACAAAGACGGCACGCAGCTGGTGACAACCAAACTGTGCGTGCGACACCAAAACACACATAGCGTAGAGCACGCAAGAACAAGGAAACACTCGTTCACGACAAGGATGAACACACGAGTTATGAATGCCCGAATCCCGACACAAAACCGAAACTGAACCAGACCAAAGTATTGGGACCGGATATCATAACCCGCACACCAGACATTACACAGACAAGAGCGCGTGTTCCTCAAGTTCTCAAGGGAGGACAAACAAAAACCCACAAATTCTGACAAACTACACTGATAATGCATGAATGGGCTGCCATCAGTCAGGATGGTGCCCTGAAGTTGACTGACAGTCTCGAAAAAGAATACACTACAACTTTGACAGTATGAAATGCTTGCGATCATACTTTAGTAGACCATAGTACCATCTGACAAAAATATCTAAAAACACTGAGTGACTGTGAAAACTAATATTGCATATATAACAAGTTTAAGTTTTTGGTTAATATTCTTCAAACATATCTTCTTTTGCGTTCATCAGAAGACAGACATTCATACAGGTTTGGAAAACCTTGCTGGTGAGTAAATGATGAAAATTTTAATTTTTAGGTGAACTATCCCTTTAAAAGCACAGAGATAGTCATTTCTCCAATAAAATGTTAAATTCCCTTTCATCAGTCAACAACTGATATACAATTTTCTCTAATTCCCTGAAATGATGAATCAATTTGAAAAAAATTATTTCAACCACACCATATGTAGACGCTGAAGGTCTTCAATATTATCAGTTAATTACAATCATACATTCAATATAGTGAGCATCTGTTGCAATTACATCCTCTCATCAGCGCAAACAAATGCATCAAAAAGGCACATGATGTTTTGTTGGAGAAACTCTGCACTTTTAATGTCAGAAAACCCTGGAAGTCAGGAGAGAAACTGTTTGACTGATGACAATGATCTTGCTGAATCAGCATCTCTGTCGATTTGTGCCATGGAAAATGACCATATTAATCCTTAATTTTCCAGTCGCAGTAAAATTTGTGCAGATTAAAACTGTACATGCATGTACATGCATCCAATGCCACAATCCATTGGCAACATCCACATAAATCAGGGAAGGTCACTGCATTATGATTATCCTGCAGTTCTCTATATTTAAAGCATGGTATGCATTAATAATTTCAACTATACCAGCTGTTTTCAAAATCAAGGTGACTGCACATTTCTCACCTTGATGGAGAATTGCCTTTCACAGCAGAGACTTAAAAATTTGGTAAAAATAATTCCAAAACAACATATCCACCAAATGTTTTTAGAATAATTATGTAAGGTTTATTATCACAAGAGAGCATCGTTGTATTGTCAAAGCCAATTTCATAGCACAGTGATTTCTTATATAGTGTGCAAAACCTACACTGCAGGGCAGCTAGTGAAATTAATACTCTTCTGAAAGGACGCACGAAATTGACCACAAGTAACAGCAAACTAAGACACTAATAATGTTCCAATACATATTTCAAAAATAACGGCTGTTCTTTTGAACAGGCTATTCATCAAAGAATCCTGAAAAAAAAAGTTGTATATATTTACTTATTTATTTAAGCTGCAAGTGGTGCAAGCACATGTTAAAAGAACAGGTCATTTAATAATTCACAAAAGCTGGTTTACAGAAATGGAGCAAGTGGTAAGTATATGTGATGACAATCAGGGCCAGTATGTGTGTACATTTAAATCAATGTCTTGGTTACTTTCCCCGTGTACATGTAAAACATTTTTTTTACTTTATTCTCCCGATGCTGATGTGCAGATCAAACATTACTCATTACTTATGAATTGCTGCAATAGTACTTGGATTCCCCAACCATATTTAATGTGAAAAACACTTAACATGGCTTAATAGAGACCAAACTCAGTATAAACATTATTGGTGATGCATACTATATCCAGGTAAGATGCACCCAGAATATGAACTTAACTCACAGTTTCAAGTTTCCCTTCTATAGAAACCTGTTATGAAGAAAATGCTTAACATGGCTTATTAGACTCACATTTCTAACTAAATAGATAATGACTTATAATCATAAAACCAACTGTAAAGTGTTCATGTAGGTGTCAGGCCTGATGCACACCTTTTAGACTGTTGATATTTAAATAGTGTAAATATTTAAATTTTTTATTTTAATAAATGTAAACAATCTAATAAAGTTCCATGGAGCATTTTATATGTCCCAATGCCAGGGGAATCACAAAGTATTACATATTAAGGAAAGCCATATAACTGCAGCACAGCGCTGCGATATAAAGTTAAGGAAACTACACAACAGAGAAATATGTCTTCCTCAGATGTAATGTTTGATCTTTACATCAGCATCGGGGGACTAACGTTACAATTTTGTACACTGTAAAGAAAGCTGCTTACATCGAGAGAGGGAAAATAGCCACTAAATGTAACCACAGCTTTTGTGTCTTAATCAGCTTTTCCGCATATATATATACTGGCCCTGATAATCATCACATATACCGGTAATTGCAGCTTGTTGTTAATCAGTTCTTGTAAATGAATGACTGTGTGACCATGTTGAATTTCAGCTCATTAAAATGCAAGGCCTAAAAATACAATGCAATAAAATGCAATGCCCTTTAACACGTACGATCACACCGGTGTGATTAGAACGTTCAGTGTGTCACATGATCAAGTGCTCAATTCAAATGTGTTTTTGTGCATTGGCTGGCGCTGATCTAGAGACGGACACGCTCAACGCTTGTCATATCACAACTATTCAGTGTTTTCAACCACATAAGGTTTTAGGTTTCAGACATTTAAATACACATAGGTACTGACAAAAATAATTCATATATAGTCTGAAAAATACACACTGATGTCCATGGAAGCAAAAATAACAATTTCTGCTTCAAGGTGATATCTGAACTGCAGCACAAACTAACATGGCGGCGCCCATCCCGCATTATAGATCAAATAACATGATCATTATAAAGGTTTTTAAATGACAAAATACATTCATCTCCACATATTTGAGAATCTGAATATCAGGTAGTTTATGACAGCTTTTGATGACAAAAAGGGAAAAACTAAATTAAATCTGTCATACAGCGCTTTTGTGCTTTTGACAAGCATGACCATGGAAATAAGGAGAAACATACTAAAACAGCGGTCGCCTACAAAAAAAAACTCACGTTGGGGGGGCAGTGAGAATATTTTAAATTTACGTGCGAAAGGGTTAATGCAATGTTTGTTTGTTTTCTCAAATAGTGCAATTTAACAAGCTATTTTGTTTCAAACACATTTGGCATTAATTAACTTCCATACATGTGACACTGAAGACTGTAATGGCTGGAGTAATGGCTGGAATGGCCATAAAAAGAATTAACTGCATTTTAAAAATATTAAAACAGAAAACAGTTATTTTAATTTGTAATAATATGTTGCAACAGTATTGTTTTATCAAATAAACAACCTTGGTGAGCATAAAAGACTTCAAAAACATAAATAAAAAATTGGGTGTTTATGATTTTGTGCCTTTGATATGGTTTGAGAAAGACTCAAAACGACGAAAAGACTCACTGTTTTTTGTGCGAGTAAAGAGTTCTCCTGTAGAAATCATATGCCTTTATATAGAAATGCATATACAGTGGTGTGAAAAAGAGTTCTCCTCCTTCCTGATTTCTTATTTTCAGCTTGTCACACTGAAAAAGAAAACTGCACCATGGTTGTGGCAGTATCCAGAACAGGTGTGGCGGTAATCAGTCCTGGGTCTGGCTAGAGAAATTGAACTCAGTTGTGATAAACCACAGTTAAGTAATGTTTTAACTTGGAGGGGAACACTTTTTCACAGGGCCATGTAGGTTTGGATTTTGTTTTCCCTTAATATTAACAACCCTTATTTAAAACTGCATTTTGTGTTATCTATGACTAATGTTTAAATTAGTTTGATGATCTGAAATATTTAAGTGTGACAAACATGTAAAAAAAGAAACAGGAAGGGGGCAAACACTTTTTCACACTACTGCATTGTTTGCAACTAGTGTAATGAACAATCGCTGAACCCAGTAAAAAAAAAAAGCACATTACATTTTTCCCCTTTAAAAAAAACACACTGAAGGCATTTAATAAAATTAATGGCATGATCACCATTACCTTAATTAACTGACAGTCTTAATTGTTTAGTTTATATTTGCTAAATGTATCATCATTCTCCTTATGTGCCCTGAAAGACGTTCAATGCAGCCATTGCAAAGTTTTAAACTCATTTTTTCAGAGGCTATACCTCAGGTTAAAGAACCGAATTTTGCCTTTAAAAGGAGCCTAAAAAAAAAGCAAGGCTGGACTTTTGATCTGATGTTGTCTTACTGCCACCTGGTGGTACCGGCACTGCAAATACTAGTAAACATCAGGCACATTACCATGCAAACTGCATATGCTGATATGAAATGTATGAAATGCAGAAAACATCCCCATTCCAAAACATTCAAAGCAAATCACGTTTACTGACCAAACAGGAGGCTGAGTGGAGGTAGGCAGGATGGGAAGGCCTGAAGGAGATCCAGCACACATATGTTGGTGTCCCTGATAAAGCTGTTATAGTCTGCTGAGCCTTCTTTGCTACACAGTTCCAGAAGCCTTCTTTTCTCTGAACTGCTCTGAGTGAAGTCCGCCAACGCTCGCACAAACGCCTGAAAGCACAAGAGAACAACATAGCAGGGTCTGTCCAGGAACCTCAGACTACAGATCACAGAAAATAAAAGCTAAACAAATCATCCAAACCAGTACATCAAAAGCACAGCTGCGTATAAAGTAAGCGCTAGTGCTAAATCAAAGGTTCAGAACTTCAACAGCACAGCAACTATCACACTAAATAAGGTTAATAAAAACAAAATTACTTTTTTTGGAGTGCTCCTTATCTCCAAACACCAGGTGAGAATAAACTGCAAAGAACCATTTTGTGGGATGTGAAGTGGAACCTTTGCTGCTGTAAAAGGAAAAGAAACTGGCTATGTATTTATGCAACATTTCAGGTTGTTCAATCTTAATCTAGTTATCTGACTTGTGAGCACAATACATTACTTTTTACTGATTGTGTCAACAATGGCTGCAATACCTTTCTTACTGCTGTTTTTAAGCAAGTTGACATGAACAGCACAATTTTTTTGCGTATTCAGATCCAGTCTATGCAGCAACTCTTCAACTTCACTACCTCTGTTTGGACAGAGAATATCAAAGGAGTCTCCAGGCTGATAAGCAACATCCTGCTCCTAGACAGACAACATCTGTTTTAACTCATATACAGACAACACATATATACTTTTGGTTGGAGGAAAACATACATTATATTATAACTATACATATTAAACAGACATGACAATGTAACTGATTCAAGGCTACCGTGTGTATGTATATATATATATATATATATATATATATATATATATATATACACACACACACACACACACACAGTTAAATGTAATCTTTAGGAAATTCCCAAAATTTTTACTTTTTTATTTGTAGCATTTAAAATTACTACGGTAGTTTTAATTTGTGCATTTAGGCAATATAATACAATTTATTATTTATATATTATTTATAAATTATATATTATTTATTTATATATTATTATCCAATTTATTTATTTTTTTATTAATTTGTTTTTAAAAGATTATAGATTTCTTTGTCATTTACTGGTCATAATTATATATAAATACAAGTAATCTGTTTATTATTAAATTAAAACAGCTTTTTATCAGCTCATTTATCAGCCAGAGTTTTAAAATGGGTGCACTACTTTTTTTATAAACATGAATAAATATAGACTTACCAAAATATCAAGCTCCAGTAAGAAGGCAGATTTCACTGCATCATCTTGCGTTAATTGAACTGCTTTTGAAATGGACACTTCACGATAACCGTCCTTACCAGATGGGGCTGCCTCCTGTGAACGGAGTATTTTTATTGACAGAGAAACAGACACAATTAAAGAAATTATATTTGATCCCATACCATCTATACTAGTAGTTTCAACCTTTTTGACTCAAATGCCCCACCTTGTCCAACACGATTATTCAAAGTGCCCCCTGTTTTATTTCATAATCATCCCATGCCCCCCAGTGGTTTATTCACAAAATGCAGAAATGTAAAAAAAAAAATTTAATTATACACACACATATATATATATATACTGTATGTGTGTGTGTGTGTGTGTGTGTGTGTGTGTGTGTGTGTGCTATCATTAATTCTTGCAATGATTTTACGCAAATCGTTTTACACAGAAACAGAATCTCTGAATTCTGTCTTTCTCCTGTTTCATGAATAAGACACATGGTATTTATGATTAATCTCTATAATCTATAAATGTTGATTTTCCATTAAGTACATACCCCTTCAGTTGACACCTGCTCCAAAACAACCTCTAGATATGAAGGCGGAAGAGCAGGAACATTAAGAACGGACTCTGACAATGGTGGAATAGCTTGCTTCAGAGATGCAACTAACGTGGTAGAGCGAGTCTCTGCATCACTGCTTCCAGATGTAAACGTTTTCCCATTTTGTGTGTCGACTTTATTCAAATTTAAAAGATGAAGGTCAACTTCTAAATCGGACTTGTTTTTTTCCAGGTCGGGTGCATTTTTATGATTATTGTCCTGTGTACAGTCACTACGGGCAGTGCCCTGTTGATTTAAAGCTGACATGTTGGAGAATGTTTTTTTCAGAGCGTCCCAGAGTCCCTCAATCCAAGGATCCACCACTACTTCAAGCCTGAAAAGAAAAGAGTCCCAAAGTTTGACAAGGCAATATATCAGAAAATCTGCTTTTTTATATACTGTAGTTAAACATGCATGCTTACCCAGTGCCGTCATCTGCATGCCCAGTGGCATAGAAATGTTTAGCACCAAGTTGCAGCAAACGGCTGTCAATGGTCTTGCCTCCATTGCAGAAATTTGCATAGTTTGTGTCTCCCAGGCCTGCATATATAACAACATGAAAAACTGCTCTTGGGTGGATCCCACGCTTGCATAATAGAAAGATCATCTTACCTAACAGTGCATAATGCAGATGGGAGAGGTGGTCGTGCGGTAGAGATTTATTCTTGATCTTTCTCACAAACTTCTGAGCAGTGTCTGGAGGATCACCATCACCAGTTGTGGAA
Source organism: Rhodeus uyekii (assembly GCA_037043235.1). Taxonomy (NCBI): domain Eukaryota; kingdom Metazoa; phylum Chordata; class Actinopteri; order Cypriniformes; family Acheilognathidae; genus Rhodeus; species Rhodeus uyekii. The sequence continues at coordinate 954,802 of JAWRVZ010000086.1, forward strand.
ACCACAAAAACAACTGGTCGGATTTCGCGGTCCAAGTTGTACTGGGGAGGCATGGGAATGTGTAAGTTGCATCATTCAGTTCTGATATATGACCATTCAAGGGTTGATATCCATGACAAGAATGGTAAAGAAACATACCTTGTCCTGGTTGCTCAGACAGCTGATGTCAGCTGTAAATCCATGATCACCAGCTTGTTCACAGATCTCTTCAGCTATTGATTGAGCCTGACCGCGCTGAGATCCATACAATATCAAGAAGTGAGCAGTAGCTTCACAAGGCATATTATCATAGCTGGACAAAGGGAGTTAAAATGTTGAAAATGATTTCTGCATTTTCTGCAACACTCAGACAAAAAAAGGTACAACAGCTATCACTAGGGTGGTACCCTTTCAAAAGGCACACCTTTGTACCTTATTTACCCCTAAGGTGTGCATATACCGGTAATTACCTAAAAAGTATATACTAGTACATAATGGTACATAGTAGAACATTTTGATAGGGTCCTGCCTCAGTTATCTTTTTTTTGTACCTTTTTTCTGAGAGAAGCAATAAAAAAAGTTATTTTTATATTATAAAACATCATTTGTTAATAAAATATTATGAAGAAATATTACTTAATAATCAATTAATTAAATCAGTTTGGTACTATAAAATGTATTAATTTATTAGTATGGATTCCTTAAACCTGGTTTCAAACAAGGGTGTTTTAATAATCATTTATAATGTTTTAAAGTATCAGGACATTTAAAAAAAAAAAGTAATCTGGTCATTAGAAATCAAAACAGTCATACATTTATAGCTGTCAACATTTATAGTTGACAGCTCTGTGTTAAATACATCAACAACTCTTTTTAGCCTATCCTAACATCAAAACAAATGCCGGTCACAAATGTAAAATCAGAGCGAAGGAATGAAATTGATTAAAATAATAAAACTTACCAAAATGTGGACTCCAGTCTCGCGCTCGACCGACACACATACCGATTTCCTCCCTAACATGCTTTCATAAGTATGAACTGGAGGAACAAGTAACCGGATACACGTTACTGTGGACTCGCACATGGCTTTGCAGAAATAAACAATGAGTATATTAAAAGATGTACTTGTAAATATCAAACCTAATTACGTTTAATCAATTTCTATGGCATATAAATCTGGGGCTGAACTCGCGTTATTTTTTATCGCGATAGTAGGATAAACCATTATTTGTCATCCTGCATCAAATTCCAAATTTGGTTGATATGTTTCTTTCTTTCTCTTTCCTAAATCATTTGCTGAAGTTTTTTTATTTTTAAATTTCAATCAATGACCCAATAACGCTTTTAAAATGTACCCCAAATTGCCGTGCTTATAGAGCGTTACTGCACTTGGTTTGGTCCGTCCCGCCCCAGGATTCTTCCAGAACCAGCCGGCAGATCTGCACGGCGAGGTGCGCGGCTACACGACTCAACTCTCTGAAATAAAACCATTTTCAGTAGCTTTGCATTTCTTTAGGGTGGAGATTAAACATGTCCGCACTCGGGACCCTTGCCTTCGATGAATATGGAAGGCCTTTCCTCATCATAAAGGACCAGGACAAGAAGTCGCGCTTGACTGGCCTGGAAGCGCTGAAGGTACAAAAGCTAACGGGCTAGCGGTTCATTCGATCACATATATAATCCAGGAAACTACAAACGGTTTCACGTTTTAAACGCATATTTATAGCAGTATGTTTTTGTAGTGAGACCTAGAGAGAATGACGTCCTTTATTGCGTATTTTATTGTCGAATGTGAATAATAATAATAATGTGCCTCATGTTAACTAGCGGATTGTCCATGTGCTTCCTGTAGCATCATGATGTGCAAACAGGGGGGATTAAGAAATAGAGTTTTTATAACCAAATATAAGCTTCTGTAATTGTTCCTGTACTTTTATTTTTATGCAAACTAATAATTACTTGACAATTATATCAAGAGTATTCTTCTTTTGTGACGCACCTACTGTCTGTCAGTATGATGTGACATCATGCAATAAATCAGATCTGTGCTGTCTGTAATGTGCATGTATTTTATTGATATGTTATTCCTGTCCATTTCAGTCTCACATCATGGCGGCGAAAGCAGTTGCAGGCACCCTGAAAACATCACTGGGGCCGAATGGTAAGTCCTTCCTTCTGAATGTGGTCTTGCCTGGCCACTCCTTGCTGCTGTTTATAACGCACTCGAATTCTGTTAATACAGGACTTGATAAGATGATGGTGGATCGGGATGGTGAGGTGACCGTGACCAATGATGGTGCAACGATTCTCAGCATGATGGATGTGGAGCATCAGATTGCCAAACTCATGGTTGAACTCTCCAAGTCTCAAGATGATGAAATTGGAGATGGAACCACTGGTGTTGTTGGTGAGTTTGATTTTTCTTAACACCTCCCTCTTCCCCTGACACTTATGTTTGTTGGATATAAGGTGAGCCAGTTTCATTATTATAGCTTTAAAAAAACTAAATCACTACAATGAGTGTGTGGAGTGAATGATAGTAAACTCTATGAATGAAATGAGCACAAATGATTGATAATCAACAGATGTATTGTCAGCTCTCAGAAATCAGCCTGCCAGGACAGATATCACTTAGTAAAACTGCATCGTACTCATTCTCTGCTATTTGAAACGTACAGTTAAACATTTTAAACATTGTGCGATTTGATACATGAATGACTTGAGTGATAACTATGAATGAAATGAGCACAGAATGATTGTTATCAAGCAGCCACAAAATGAGAGCTCGACAAGAGAAACATGCAAACTAAGATACTGAATCATACACATTTTCTACTACTTCACATGTCTTTAAATATTTTAAATCTTATTTGATAATGCAAAGATTTGCACTTGTATGGATGGTACAAGTTGTCTTAGTCATTTTCAGCCACTGAACATTTCCTTTCCATGTCTATTTGTCCCTGTAGTCTTGGCAGGAGCTCTTCTGGAACAGGCTGAGCAGCTGTTAGACAGAGGCATTCACCCCATCAGGGTCGCCGATGGTTATGATCAGGCCGCAAAGATTGCCATCGAGGAGCTTGACAAAATTGGTGATAGTTTCCCAGTGGATCCCAACAACACAGAGCCTCTTATTCAGACAGCCATGACCACGCTAGGGTCCAAAGTGTGAGTGTCTCTGTCGCTAGTTTTTTCAATGACCAGTTTATTACTGAGAATATTGTAAGGGATTACCATCAAAGTAATCTCTTTTTTTTGTTCGTAGGATCAACCGGTGCCACAGACAGATGGCAGAGATTGCTGTCAATGCCATCCTGACAGTTGCAGACATGGAGAGGAAGGATGTCGACTTTGAGCTCATCAAAGTGGAAGGCAAGGTCGGTGGTAAACTAGAGGACACTCAGCTCATCAAAGGTGTCATTGTGGACAAAGACTTCAGTCACCCTCAGATGCCCAAGGTTTGTGTTTACTGTTAATGTTCATTGCTGGTTGCACATACATGACATCATGCATGAGGTCTTTATTAATAAGTGTGTTTTATATATTCCTCCAGGTATTGAAAGACACAAAAATCGCCATCCTCACCTGCCCATTTGAGCCACCCAAGCCCAAAACCAAGCACAAGCTTGACGTGACTTCAGTCGAGGACTATAAAGCTCTGCAGAAGTATGAGAAGGAAAAGTTTGAGGAAATGATTCGACAGGTCTGTTTATTACTTGTTCTGTTTGTGTTCTTTCCTAAGAGGAAGTTTTAGTTCATTGTTTTTGTATTTAATATGCATTTTTAATTTGTATTTCAGTGTATTTGTAAAATACCCGTTTTATTTTCCATAAACAGATTAAAGGGCTTAAAGGCATCAGTTTGTTTGTTTTTTGATCATTTGTTACATAATTGTTAAATACAATCATTAAATAATGTTTTCTCAATCTGCATATAGTTGTTTAGAGCTACAAATTGAATATTCTGGAAGAACGAGGGCCGTTTTAATTCAAATATATTGCAGCCTCAGTTTGATTTTAATGATGAATGCATATCATCCATCAAACAATTGAATTTATTTTTTACTTTTTCTCAATACTTATTTTAAAGGTCAAGGACACTGGGGCTAATCTTGCCATTTGCCAGTGGGGATTTGACGACGAGGCCAATCACTTACTCCTGCAGAATGAGCTTCCTGCCGTCCGCTGGGTCGGTGGACCTGAGATTGAGGTTTGTAAAAACTGCAAAAGGTAAGGTAAACTATTGTTTAAAAGTTTGGAGTCAGGATGTTTTAATGCTTTTGCAAGAAGTCTCGTGTTCACCGGGCATTTAATTAGTCAAAAATACTTAAACAAAAAAAACGTTTAAAATGTTCTTTATTCCTGTGATGCAAAACTGAATTTTCAGCATCATTACATCGTCATGTGATCCTTCAGAAATCTTTCTGTTATAATTTTGTTCAAGTAACATTTCTTATTATCAATGGTAAAAGCAATTGTGCTGCTGAAAGTCAGCTTTAAAGCAAAATTGGTCCTATTTACTTTGTCCACATTACTTGTTGAGAATTAATTAATTATTTTATTAATTCTCACAATTAATCTGTGCAAGTTTATCTCCACCCCCAAAATTGTCTTTTTGTCATCTTTAATCAAAACTGGCCTCTGGAATGACCTTCCTTCTCTGAGTACGTCAATCTTTGGTAGAAAATCCCTTTTAACGACAGTCTGCTGAGCTGAATGGAAAGCCTACTATTTTAGATCACAATCAATTCCCAAAAACAAGCCACGCCCTCTCTTTTTTTCTTCAATAATCCGTTTCACTCTTATAATGCGTCGCATTAGTAAATTTGGTCGCAACTTCACATGAACTTTGTAGGCGTTAATAACATTTCTTTTAAAACCATCTTTTGTAACATTATACATGTCTTTAGAGTCACTTTTTCTAAATAAAAGAACAGTGTGATGTATTAAAATGATACCTTTCAAAGACACACTTCCAGACCCCAGGCTTTTGAACAGTAGGTTATCTCACAACTTATGGGTTACTGATGTCTGATGAGACTATGAACAAACTGAGATTTTATACAAACATTTCCAGCTCATCGCCATTGCTACTGGAGGACGTATCGTACCCCGATTCAGTGAGCTGACTCCAGAAAAGTTGGGCGCAGCTGGGTTGGTGAAGGAAATCTGCTTTGGGACCACTAAAGACAAAATGCTGGTTATTGAAGAGTGCAAGAACTCCAGAGCCGTGACTATCTTCATCCGTGGAGGGAACAAAATGGTAAAGGGTTTTAAGTGCTAATTTTGGATTTTGCCCCCTAAAGATATTCATTGTTTTGTGTGTCTGTGTCAATTGTGTGATCTTCATCGCCCATTGATCTGAATCATTTAGATCATCGAAGAGGCTAAGAGAGCTCTTCATGATGCTCTGTGCGTCATCCGCAACCTTGTAAAGGATAACCGCATTGTGTACGGTGGCGGTGCCTCAGAGATCGCCTGCGCTCTTGCTGTCAACCTGGCAGCTGATAAGGTATTTTTGGTGTCATCTGTGCTCTACGTTCTCTACAGGATTTTGTGAAGCTTATTTCTAAACGCTCTGCTTGGATTCCAGTGCCCCTCTCTGGAACAGTATGCGATGAGAGCGTTCGCTGACGCTCTGGAGGTCATCCCAATGGCACTGGCCGAGAACAGCGGCTTGAACCCAATTCAGACGATGACTGAGGTCAGAGCCCGACAAGTCAAGGAAAACAACTCTGCACTTGGAATTGACTGCCTACATTTACAAACAAATGGTATGGACTTCTTAAATATAATTCTGGTCACAATAGGCTAAATGTAGAAAAAATGATTTTTTTATTAGTAGCAGTGCTTGTACAAAAGTTAAAAGAATAGAAAGGGAGGGGGGGGGGGAGCTGCACTTGTTTGATTTAAAAAAAAAAACGGTAGAAATAGTAATATTGTGAAGTAATAAAAAAATGTATGTAAATTATTCCTGATGGGAAAAAGATTTTTCAGAATTATTTATCCAATCTGCAGAAATCATTCTAAAATACTGGTTTGCTGCTCAAGAAATATTTCTTATCAAAATTGAAAACTCTTGTACCACTCTATTATTATTATTTTTTATGGAAATCGTTACACGTTTTTTTCCATGATTCCTTGATTGGATTAGAAAGTTTAAAAAAAAACTGAATTGTTTTTTTTTTCTTTGCCGTCACATTTAATTAATTTAATACATCTTTGCTAAATACGTATTCATTTCGTTTTGAGAAACTTTTAATGACCCCATTTAATGAAGTTGTGTAGTTATTTTTATTATTACATGTAATGGGTTCATTCTTAAACTGATACATTAAATATATTTGGTCTTAAATTGCACTTCAATCTTTGCAGACATGAAGAAACAGCATGTGATCGAGACCCTCATTGGAAAGAAACAACAGATTTCTCTCGCCACTCAAGTAGTCAAGATGATCCTCAAGATTGATGATGTCAGAGGCCCTGGAGAGCCTGAAGACTGAGCGACGGGTTGAAATGAACAGTCTCAAGCACTTCTGAAGGAATGTGTAGAACCTGTACTGTTATTTATCATTTGATGCATTTCAATGTAGTACAGAGGTCATCATTAAACTTTCTGTTTTCAGATTTGTCTCTTGGTAGTCATTGACATTTAGAGTAGAAAAAATGTGATCAGATTGATTGCTTTTATTCATTATGCACTTTCATTTGGGAAGTTTAACATGTTGCCGTTTACATGTACTTGTTCAACCAGTTGATCATATCTTTCCTGCCTTCCTCTATGTAAGGTTTGTCATCTGGGTTAATGTCTTCTCTCTTGCGATGGACAAACCCATGTGTCTGATTAGGGAAGATTTTCACTTGGAAGTCAGCAGTGCACTTTTCCTTCAGTCTCGTCTCTAGTGTGGTCACCTTGGTAAAAATGAAAGATAGATGATAAGGTTAAACATAAAACACTTTCCCCATTTATTTTTTCTCATTATTTACAGCTGAAATTAGAATGAATCCATATTAGTCTAAATATTCAACCTAAACCTGATAAACCATTTTAAAGAGAATTGTGATCCGATTATTCTTGAATTGAGATGCTCAGTCTGAAAACATTAGTTCAGTGCAAATCAAATAAAGCTCATCATCCATGTCACATCATTCTTATTTCTGCACCAATAAATCTGAACTATAATTAATATTTATATACACCATCCAAAATAATGTTTTTAAGTCTTCTGCTCAACAAGGCTACATTTATTGATCAATATAACTTTAATATATTTGTTTTCTACTTTAAGAAATTCTGATATGCTAATTTGGTTCTGAAGAAACTTTTATCAAAAACATCTGAGCTGCTTAACGTAATTGTTTTAACATGATACTTTTTTCAGGAACACTTAATCATCACAGTATAACACTGTTAATTAAACTTCAGGGATATACATTTTTTTCCAATTAGGAAATCATATAAAAAAATATATATATATAATAGTGATATATATATATTTTTTATCTCATCTTACCTGATCAAGTGGAATGTATTCGTCATTTTCAGCAAATATGAATAGAGTTGGACTCTTGAGATCAAACCTGTCCTCCTGATCTCTAACGATACCTGTGTTAAATAAATGTGTTTATATACAGCTGATTGTATTGCAGACAGTATATTGAAACATATTTCCTGTATGCTTGACTGTTCATTTAGATGAAACAAATATGTTACCATAGACCGAGACAGCAGCTTTAATCTCTTGATACTGAAGAGCAATGTAGTGAGTTGCAACACCACCCCAGCAGAAACCCACCACACCTATTTGCTTTGCACCGCATTGCTCCTTCAGGTACCTCAATACAACATCCACTTCTCTGGGAAAACAACAAGATTGTTTAGTTTTTTCTTCAAAGGCAGGGTCAAGTGCGTTAGATATGAACATTTAGTTTATTGAACTTTTACTTTTTGATGTCTGTAGGCTTTCTCTCCTCAAGCCACTGCGGAAACGTTGACCAGTCGTGAGATGGGCTCCACACCTCTTTCCCAACAAAGAAATCTGGACATATGGCACTACAAATGCAAAAGAATCAAGTAAGAACAGGGATTTCCGAACAATTTTAATATGTATACCAATATAAAATAGATATTTGCGTGTATCCACAGGCTGAGAGCATTTCAGCCATATATCTAGTGTTTGGAAGCTGCCATCCATAAATGTCTTGAACTACAATAATGGCCTTCTGTGATGCTTGAGGCTTCACCACATAAGCTTTAATGTGCTCGATTTGAACTTCCTCTCCAAGACCTGCATATTCAATCTTATCCCCGATTCCACACGGACAGGGCTTTGCTTCATTTGCCATCTGATCATAAAAGGAAAGCAGGGAATCAACCTGTATAATCCCAAATTATTTCCCAGCAATGCATTTCATTCCTTAAAAACAAACAGCATGACTTTTCTAAAAAAGAAAAATTAAATGTTTGTGACAGAATGTGTATTATGCTATGTCAAATAATAAAGCAGATTTTCTTATCTTCACATTTACATTTTTTTTCACATTACATCATTTAACAATGTAATTATTCTTTGACATCTTATAATTTGATACATTAAGTTAGTTATTCAAAACAATTAAACATTGACATGTTTACTTTCATGTGATTGGGATTTTTATGAGATGGAATAATCATAATAATGCAATAATTCCCTTTAGATATTACCTATATCATATAACATTTCTGTAGGGTTATTAGCTGATTGAAATGCACTCACCACACTGCTGAACCTCGAGTTTAATTCGCTGTGAAGAAACGACAAATGAAAGGCTGAAATCTGACTTTTATATCCATGAACAGACTGCAGAATCATCCCATGTGTTTATTTTAGCAACGCCCGCTATTGATCAGATAAACTCACTCTGAGTTAGCAAAATTATTCGAGTTGAAGGTTAATGGATTATTAATACCAGTACACATTATAGTGTTATTTATTAATCTTACACAGAGGATATAGGCCCATATTTATAGTTCCTACTGTCATTATTAGATAACACGTTCTCTGCGAAAACTACCATAGGTGAACATTTGGGTGGTCAGAATATTTTAATATGTGTAATGTTTTTATATGTTTATTTGTTAAGTATTTGTCCTTCCTTCCTACTATTATATGAAACTAATACATCTATCAGCTTTAATATATCAGCCAGATTTATTATTTTCAGAAAATTTCAAGTAAAATTCATTAATTTTACTATCTAATCAACCAATCACATGGCAGTTGCTTCACTGCATTTAGGGGTGTGGTCCTGGTCAACATAATCTCCTGAATTCAAAACTGAATGTCAGAATGGGAAAGAAAGGTGATTTAAGCAATTTCGAGCGTGGCATGGTTGTTGGTGCCAGACGGGCCGGTCTGAGTATTTCACAATCTGCTCAGTTACTGGGATTTTCACGCACAACCATTTCTAGGGTTTACAAAAAATGGTGTGAAAAGGGAAAAACATGCAGTATGCGGCAGTCCTGTGGTTGAAAATGCCTTACTGATGCTAGAGGTCAGAGGAGAATGGGCCGACTGATTCAAGCTGATAGAAGAGCAACTTTGACTGAAATAACCACTCATTACAACCGAGGTTTGCAGCAAAGCATTTGTGAAGCCACGACACGCACAACCTTGAGGCGAATGGGCTACAACAGCAGAAGACCCCACCGGGTACCACTCATCTCCACTACAAATAGGAAAAAGAGGCTACAATTTGCACAAGCTCACCAAAATTGGACAGTTGAAGACTGGAAAAATGTTGCCTGATCTGATGAGTCTCGATGTCTGTTGAGACATTCAGATGGTAGAGTCAGAATTTGGCGTAAACAGAATGAGAACATGGCTCCATCATGCCTTGTTACTACTGTGCAGACTGGTGGTGGTGTAATGGTGTGGGGGATGTTTTCTTAGTGCCAATTGGGCATCGTTTAAATGCCACGGCCTACCTGAGCATTGTTTCTGACCATGTCCATCCCTTTATGACCACCATGTACCAGCAGGTGGCTACTTCCAGCAGGATAATGCATCATGTCACAAAGCTCAAATCATTTCAAATTGTTTTCTTGAATATGATAATGAGTTCACTGTACTAAAATGACCCCCGCAGTCACCAGATCTCAACCCAATAGAACATCTTTGGGATGTGGTGGAACGGGAGCTTCGTGCCCTGGATGTGCATCCCACAAATCTCCATCAACTGCAAGATGCTATCCTATCAATATGGGCCAACATTTCTAAAGAATGGTTTCAGCACCTTGTTGAATCAATGCCACATAGAATTAAGGCAGTTCTGAAGGCAAAAGGGGGTAAAACACAGTATTAGTATGGTGTTCCTTATAATCCTTTGGGTGAGTGTATGTATATATATATATAGAGAGAGAGAGAGAGAGAGAGAGAGAGAGAGAGAGAGAGAGAGAGAGAGAGAGAGAGAGAGAGAGAGATTTTGGTCTAAAACCGATTTTGGATATCTTAAGAAAGGCTTGGATTATGTCTTTAAAATTAATTCTACAGAATAATAGGAAAATTAGTAGGTTAGACACTTACGTTTGTTGGATAAAAGGTGAGCCAGGTGACAGCACATTATTATAGCTATAAAAGACTAAATCACTACAATGAGTGTGTGGAGTGAATGAGAGTAAACTCTATGAATGAAATGAGCACAAATGATTGCTAATCAACAGATGTATTGCCATCTCTCAGAAATCAGCCTGCCAGGAGATATCAATTAGTAAAACTGCCTCGTACTCATTCTCTGCTATTTGAAATGTACAGGTAAACATTTTAAACATTGTGCGATTTGATACATGAATCCCTGAGTGTAAACTGTGAATGACATGAGCAAGGAATGGTCGTTATCAAGCAGCCACAAAGTGAGAGATCGACAAGAGTAAAACGCAAGAACGGAAAGAAAGAAGAAAAATTGGCAATTTAGAGGATTTTGAATTGTTTTAGAAAAGTCTTATGCTTACCAAAGCTGCATTTGTTTGATAAAAATACAGTAGAAAAAGTAATTGTCATGATGGAGAAGCGGACACAGACGTAAGTACAATGAAAGTTTATTGTAGCCAAGGCAGTGATTTGGTGAGGTGCAAACAGGTAGTGACAGCAAAACAGTCTGTGTAGGTTTATCTGGTTGACACTTGGCAAAGTGGAGGTCTTGGAGAACACGGAAGGCAATAACACAGCACAAACTGCCATGGTGCAAGTCTAGGCGTTCTGAGGCGAGACCAGACAATGGTTGAAGTGCGAGGGCTGGTGATAAAGTGGCAGTGATTGATCGGAGACAGGTGCAGGTGATCACTATTCTGGTGACCGTGAACGAGTGGGAGGAGTGTAAGAGTCTGGTGCGATGGGCGTAGCAGAGTCTGTGACAGTAATGTTGTGAAGTAATACAATTTCAAAACAACTGTTTTTATATTTGAATTTTTTTTAATGTAAATTATTCCTGATGGAAAAACTGATTTCGAAAGTTGTTGTTTTTTACATTTCTAAAGGAATGTGTAGAGTCTGTACTGTTATTTATCATTTGATGCAGTTCAATATATTACAGAGGTCATCATTAAACTTTCTGTTTTCAGATTTGGCTCTTGTTTGTCAATAACAGTTAGATTTTTTAATCTTGAGTAGATAAAAGTGCAACCATTCAAAGATACAAAAACTTTCAAATAGATTTCAAAGTTAATGTGATCAGATTGATTGCTTTTATTCATTATGCACTTTCATTTGGGAAGTTTAACATGTTGCCGTTTACATGTACTTGTTCAACCAGTTGATCATATCTTTCCTGGCTTCCTCTATGTAAGGTTTGTCATCTGGGTTAATGTCTTCTCTCTTGCGATGGACAAACCCATGTGTCTGATTAGGGAAGATTTTCACTTGGAAGTCAGCAGTGCACTTTTCCTTCAGTCTCGTCTCTAGTGTGGTCACCTTGGTAAAAATGAAAGATAGATGATAAGGTTAAACATAAAACACTTTCCCCATTTATTTTTTCTCATTATTTACAGCTGAAATTAGAATGAATCCATATTAGTCTAAATATTCAACCTAAACCTGATAAACCATTTTAAAGAGAATTGTGATCCGATTATTCTTGAATTGAGATGCTCAGTCTGAAAACATTAGTTCAGTGCAAATCAAATAAAGCTCATCATCCATGTCACATCATCCTTATTGCGGCAGCAATAAATCTGAAGTATAATGGAATATGTATTGTAAAATACACATTAATACATACCATTCAAAAGTTTAGCGCTTATTGTATTTCACCAAGGCTAGTGATTTATGATTTATTAATAATGTTTTGTATTCCATTTATTAGTTTGTTTTTAATTTTCAGAAATTCTAATATGCTAATTTTGGTTCTGAAGAAACATGTCTTATTATTATCAAAAAACAGCTGAGCTGGGAACTACAGGGATATCAATTTGTCCAATTAGGAAGGCCTCCTAATTTTCTATAGATATTTATAAAATCTTGAAATCTAGCTCAGCTATCTTAGCTAGACAGAGATAATCTATCTCATCTTACCTGATCAAGTGGAATGACAGCATCATTTTCAGCAAATATGAAGAGAGTTGGACTCTTGAGATCAAACCTGTCCTCCCGCTCTTTAACAATACCTGTGTTAAATAAATGTGTTTATATACAGCTGATTGTATTGCAGACAGTATATTGAAACATATTTCCTGTATGCTTGACTGTTCATTTAGATGAAACAAATACGTTACCATAAACCGAGACAGCAGCTTTAATCTCTTGATACTGAAGAGCAATGTAGTGAGTTGCAACACCACCCCAGCAGAAACCCACCACACCTATTTGCTTTGCACCGCATTGCTCCTTCAGGTACCTCAATACAACATCCACTTCCCTGGGAAAACAACAAGATTGTCTATTTTTTTCTTCAAAGGCAGTGTCAAGTGCGTTAGATATGAACATTTAGTTTATTGAACTTTTACTTTTTGATGTCTGTAGGCTTTTTGTCCTCAAGCCACTGCGGAAACGTTGACCAGTCGTGAGATGGGCTCCACGCCTCTTTCCCAACAAAGAAATCTGGACATATGGCACTACAAATGCAAAAGAATCAAGTAAGAACAGGGATTTCCGAACAATTTTAATATGTATACAATATAAAATAGATATTTACGTGTATCCACAGGCTGAGAGCATTTCAGCCATATATCTAGTGTTTGGAAGCTGCCATCCATAAATGTCTTGAACTACAATAATGGCCTTCTGTGATGCTTGAGGCTTCACCACATAAGCTTTAATGTGCTCGATTTGAACTTCCTCTCCAAGACCTGCATATTCAATCTTATCCCCGATTCCACACGGACAGGGCTTTGCTTCATTTGCCATCTGATCATAAAAGGAAAACAGAGAATCAACCCGTTTAATCCCAAATAATTTCCCAGCAATGCATTTCATTCCTTGAAACAATTAGCATGACTTTTCTAAAAAAAGATAAATTAAATGTATGTGACAGAATGTGCATTATGCTATGTCAAATAATAAAGCAGATTTTCTTATCTTCACATTTACATAATTTAACTTTTTAAAATTAAACATTGACATGTTTACTATCATGTGATCGTGACTTTTATGAGGTGGAATAATCTTAATGATGCCCTTTAGATATTACCTATATCAAATATGTTAACTGTATTTGTATTATTTAATATTTATCTGTTTGGCTCCCAGAATGTTTTGGTAAAGTACCAGAAAACTTGCATAAAAACCACACACACACACAAAACTGCAACTTTCTGGCTAGTTTAGTTTTCGGTTGCAAAAACACACAGAACATTTCTAGAGCGTTATTAGTCGGTTCCCCAAAACTAGCCAAAGGGAAATTTATGCTAAAGTTGTGTTTGCTATGTAAACAAGAAATCAAAACAGGCTGCACTTTCTTTTACAGTCGACATTCCCGTGCAAAATAAACCAATACATCTTTTTAAACGCTTCAAATCTACAATTTGGCCACAAATGTTACGTTATAAAAAAGGTTCAAAAAGATTTGGAGTTTCTGGAATGTGTCAAATTCTGGCAAAAGCAGTGAAGTGAAACAAGCGAATGAATCACGTGACTCAACAATGTAACTCAAAGCAAAATGACTCGTGACAAACATTCGGTAAAGCGGCATATAATGCTGCTAGACTGACAACAACAGGTTAGTTTGTGCAATGCATACGTTGAAATGCACTCACCGCGCCGCTGAATCTCGAATTTATTGAGGAAAAGATAAATGAAGGGTTGAAATCTGATTCCTGTAACAGACTGCAGAATCATGCAATGTGTGTCTGTTAGCAACGCCCGCTATTGATCAGATAACGCACATAAAGTCTCTGTTTGTTCATCGTGAGTTAGCAAAATTATTTGAGTTGCAAGTAAATGCATTCATAGATACGCATTATAGTGTTATATATTAATCTTGCACAGAGGGTAGGCTTATATTTAGAGTTCCTACTGTCATTATTAGATAACATTGTCATAAGTGAACATTTGGGTGGTCAGAATTTTTAAATATGTTTAATATTTGTATTTGTCCTTCCCTCCTGCTATTATTTGTGTCCCCACAAGAAACTGAAGACATCAAGGCTGTATGATGATATTAATTGTAGACATGTGTAACTATGAGTAATGTAGGCCTATTTTTTAATGCTGTTTTATTATGATTTTTCCTTATTACACAAAAACAGTCTTGCACAAAATGTAAATATAGTGTGTTTAAAACTTGCTGCCATTACCCAATGTAATCTGTATTTTACAGATCCATAAATATAGAAATGAATAACTGAAATAAAGTAATTCACAGTCACAGTTACTTCAGTTTAGTAACATTAAAAAGAAAGAGATGACTGTGTACTTCCCAGTGGAATCAATAATAGCAGTTATAATTGATTTTTCTCTTGTGTTGAAGTTGATTTTTGTAAAACTCTACCAGATTCTTTTGGACCACTTTTTCGTGACTATTAATCACCACATCAGTTGTCCTGTGGTATGACAAATTAATTTCTAAAGCTTAAATATTTGATGTTGGCAAATATCTCAGTTGCATACATAATGAAACGTTTCTATTGTTGGTTTGCCACCAGAGGGCGGACTGTAACTGTTTTTGGGAAGTTCACCACACATTCAGACATGTATGGTAAGAGTAAACTACATGATAATTGTATAACAGCTATATTATAATATTATATGTAATATAATACAACAATTTAATATAATATAGCGTTTTTATACAATTAAAGTGTAGCCTATTTGCATTTTATTTAGAAATGTTGCCGTTTGTGGTTACCTTTTGATGGCAACTTTTGACTAAAAAAGGTATTATGGAAACTAACCAGACTAGAACATTTTTCTTCTAATGAATAACATTTCATAAATGTGCCGTGTAATAGTACGAGCTTAAGGCTCGCGCGTGAGTGTATTGCACTCAAAAGGCACCGCTGGGATTCGAACCCAGGATCTCCTGTTTACTAGACAGGCGCTTTAACCAACTAAGCCACGGCGCCACGCCCGCAAATGGACTACTGTAGGTCTTTTTTCCTAAGGAAAAATAAATATTATTTTGCTTCGTATTTTTAGTGTAACGTAGTTAATCACCAACTAAATCATGTTTATCATGTCGGTAATAACCAGAAGAGCTATCACGCATAACTATTATCTCCTTGATATGTGTCATATTCTGACACATCGAACGAATGCAAACTGTGAAAGTCTTAAAAAAAACTTGACATATATTAAAAAGCCTTATCTAACGACTTTTACGGTCGAGTTTTCGTTTAGGACAACCAATTATAGTGTTGAATGCATCATAGAATTTTCATCATTTATTTTTTTAAGAATAACAATTCATTTTAAAAAGCCTAACTGAAAAAACATGAACGTGGTGGAAAAGTCACATCAACAAGATTCCAGAATTCAGGTCAAGCTGAATAAAGTTCGTATGGACTGTTTCCACCTTAAAAAAACACCTCAGTCACAATTACAAGACATATATAACAACTGTGAAATATGAAATTGTAATTTGTAGTCATATGTGTGAGATTAAGTTATAATGTTGCAATTACGTTTTTTTAATGTGAGGTGGAAGGTATTGCATTGAAGAATAAGCTAAATAAAACTCTTGAGTACATGCTGAAAAGAAAACTATTAGTTGGGGGGAGATTATAAGAATTCTAAGTGTATTAAGTGTATGTACAGAAAAGAATATTTAACTTGAGGCTTGGTTCTACAAATAAAAAAGCTATAATATCGATCCAATCCTGTTGCTGCAAAGTGCAATGGTCCCACAGTATATTATTTTCAGAGACATCTGACCACATGACCAAAAATACCCCAACTACCAAATACATAAAGCTTATTTTAACTGTCCAAAGTGACTTGTATTGCATTGAAGGTAAACATTTTTATCAGTTTATGTAATCCATGGGGATTGAACCCATGACATTGACGTTGCTAGCGCTATGCTTTTACTGGTTGATCTCCAGGAATCCCATTTTTCTCAATATAGCACTAAATTTTGTCAGACATGGCAACACATGAGATGAAGAACAGGCTTAGGGCTGCAGCACATCCTGCTGATGGATCCTCTTAAAGGGATAAACCCACAGGATAAGATCCTGATATCCAAAGACAGCTTCTCAAATACATGCTAAACCCAAACACATCAGCACAGCACGTGCTTGTAATCAGTTAGAAAACCCAGAGAGCTGAACAGTTTCAACATTTATTTCTGGAAATTAATTACAAAGTCTTCAAATATCAGTGAACCACCATATTTTGGTAAACAAGTTTGCAATCTGATTATACTTTTCTCAAGAGCAGGATACAGGGCTATGGATTATTATTATTATAGTGGAATAATTGTCTGTTATTCTACTGGAAAAAATAACAAGACAAGGTTATAATCTACTGCTGTGTCTGATTATTACAGTTTGACCCTTACAGACCACAGTTTGGCATCTATGTACATGAAAATAGCATGAATTTTGGATGATAAATGTCACACGGTAGAGACAAAAGGTCAAAGTTAGTGTTTGAGAAAGTACAAACCAACCAGGAACTCTGAGGAAACACAGAATCACATGTAGGGTCCATAACAGTAAATGGCATATTGCCAAACACCTTCAAGAACTGGCTTAAAGGGATAGTTCACCAAAAACAATATGGTTGTCTCATCATTTACTCACATTTATGTCGCTCCAAACCTTCTTTTTTTTCAGTGGAACACAAAAGATGATGTTTTCATCCATACAATTAAAACCAATAGCATCCAAAAACCATGGGTTAGGACCAACTGAATTTCATAGCATGGACAAACAAAAACACATTTTTAAATATTTCAGTTATTCAGATTTGGAATGACATGTGGGTGAGTAATTGATGAATAATCCCTTTTACTGCAACTGATTTTAATACCTAATGGACGCCTACATTCATAGAACTGCAGTTAGTGTTTCATTAGACATTAAATACAAGATGCATATGTGCTTTAGCCCTTTGCTGGTGAAACAAAATATGACACACACACACACACAGAGAAAGTAGTTCCTTACATTACACGGACTGGATCAAGGCAAGGCTTTTCCATTTTAATAAATAAATTAAAAATAAGCATAAGCACAACTAATAAAGGTTGGAGAAGCGGGAACTATGCGTCCCCTGTTCGCTGCAGTCTCCTTTTCTCCCTTCGCAGTGGAGGACCGGTTATTGTAGAGCAGTAATATATGCCCTTATACGAGTGCAATGCCTGTCAACATCATCGTCAAGATTACAATCATTACAGTCATTATCGTCAAGATCCACTACAACATCACTAGTATCAGCACAAATGCATTCTTAGATTAGTAAATGTGAAAGAAAAAAGGGACAGGGAAGTTTTTTAATTTTTTCACAGGTTCCTCTACTTCATTTAGTCTCCTTTTCATTTTACGAGCCACTCTTAGATGCGGCAGACTACTTATTGTGGAATATGCACACATAAAAAATGACTTCCTGTGAACAGAATGAAGGGATATAGAAGAACGTCACAGAGAAGACAATGTGGTGAAACATGAAGAGTATTATGTGCTCTACAGGATGATTACAGTGCAATGAGTCAGACATATGAGCAAAAAGGTCGACTGTATCCGTTTTTTATGAGAACGCCAATGCTCAGAACAAATAACAAACCTTCCTTTCTACAATGAAAGCCTAAAAAGGAGTTTTTTGTCTTCTTAAATAAGCACTGGCCTACAGTTTAAAAGCTTCAACAGCATTAGTATTACTTGTCACACCTGTAAACGTTTGTTTCCTAAACTGTCTAGAAGGTACAAAGACTCAGCTGCAGCGTCTCACATGTTCCAGAACGTATTCTGGGAAGTGCAAACTACAAACTTGCAGTCCATCCAGTTTGCAAGGCATCCTAGGATACTCGTCCTCTTTCCATTTGTTCTCCTCAGGGTCAAATGTGAGGATAGAGTCACTGTAATGACCGTTGTAGCAAAGTCCCCCGAGCACCATGATCTGTTTGTCCAACACTGCCACTCCATGCCCACTACGTCCTATAGGCATAGAGGCCAAAATAGTCCATTCGTCGGTCTCTGGGTCATATACTTCTGTCGAAGGGCAGCCCTGGGATTCGAAAGAGGCACGCAGTATCACACACACCCCGCCGAAGACATACAGCTTCCCATTGTGGGAGATCATCTTATGGAAGCAACGAGCGTAGTTCATTTTTGATTTGTTCTCCCAGCAGTTGGTGAGGATGGATGTGCGGCGCGTACGATGTTCGGATGTTCCTTCCCGTCCCGGGTCAAAGACGCACACTTGTTTTGAGGTGGAGGAGGAGGTGATGCCGCCAGTGATGTAGAGCTTCCCATTGAGAACAGTGCCTTCGTGGCCGTACTTGTTTACAGGGTAAGGGTCTACAAACTCCCACTTATCCTCAACAATGTCATAACGCTCCGTTGAATAAAACGTCTCGTCACGAGTGCGGCCTGCAACGGCATAAATATATTTCCCTATGACGCCGACGGCAAACTCTGATCTAGGAACGGACATGTCGGCCATGCGTAGCCAAGAGTTCTGTCTGGGATCGTAGCGGTAGACCTTAGAAGAAGCGTGGAACTCTCCGTCAGGGCCTAACTCTTCACCACCCAACAGGAAAGCAAAGTTGTTGACGATGGCCAGGCAATCAGGGCGGAGGGGTACCTGGGGGCCTTCTAGTTCCCACCACACTTTAGGCCGGTGCAGGAGGAGGATCTTACTATTAACCATGCTGTGGCCGATCATTCCACGGAATACAGCAGTCTGGGGTCTCACGGATCGGATGCGGTTGGACTTGGTTTCCGCCAGAGGTTGTTCGTTCACCTGATGGAAGTAGCTGAGCGCCTGGTCTACTTCTAGTCTCAGTTGGCGGGAATAACGGTAGAACTCTGATGTTTTCACCTATGCAAGGATGAAAGAAACACACATGGGTCAATGACAGCAAATCTATCATCATCAATGATGATCAAAAATGTATTCTAATATGCTGATCAAAAACATTTCTTATTCTTATTATTAATTAATGTTGTTATACTAAACATTTTTGTGAAAAAACGTAATACAGTGGAACCCGGTTATGTCGACGGCCTCGGGGGTTGCAAAAAAGCGTTGAGATAACCGACGATCGAGAAAACCAAAAGTCAATATGGTGATTTGTTTGATGAAGCGATCGGCATGCTATAAAAATATACATATACTGTATATGTTTGCTAACAACAAAAGGCATATGTGCACCAACTAACAGCAGAGATTTACCAGTATACAACAAAAAAAACCACCTTAGATTCTCGATACAAACCTTTAATTATATTCTCCAACACTGCAAACACAATTTCGCTCACAGCGTAAACACAGTCACAACACACAAACACATTCGCTCATAACAGTCATTTCGCTCGGACACAGTTCTGAAAGTATTGCACACGCAATACGTATCGTTCGTATCGTTTCTTTACAAAGTCTAAAATGCTTTGTTGCTTTTTGCCTTTAACGGTCTACTTGAAAACAAATGCTTCTATCAGTAACGACGCCTTTGTTGATGTCAATGTAATCTGGGAATTCATGGTGAACTCCTGCGCCTTCCAAGATAGCATCTGTAAAGCTTGATTTTTGCGCGGCTGGACGGCACTGCGCCACAAGAGTGAGTAAAGCGTCATTGGAGTGAGCGACTACACAGACTGATGCACGTGCAATGCGAACTCATTAGTCACAGGGATCGAGATAACTGATGTTAAATGCCGACTTTGTCCCTCTTTTGTGCTTGAGATTCGTCTACATAAAAGAATCGACATAACCAATGCTAAGAAAAATAGGGAGTTTGGCGGTTACACTTAAAAAATGTTGACATAACAGGGTTGGCGAGTTAACCGAGGTCGAGATAAGTGGGTTCCACTGTACTTTTATTTTTAGGTTCCATTTCTTTGATGAATAAGAACAGCATTCCATTTGAAATGGAAATATTTTGTAACATTACAAATGTTTTCACTGTTACTTTTGATCATTTTAATGCATTTTTACTAAATAAAGGTCCATTTGTAATATACAACTATAAAATTTGAATAGTTCTAATTCTAATAGAATAAGGTATCATAATCGATATCGTAAGGAGGCTCTCTAGCAGACCTTAATGATTGTCTTATGTTTCTTAAAATATTGCTTAATTTACAACAAGTAAATGTATGACAAAATTCAGGTTGTAAAGTGTCATGTGGTACAACTCTTTTCAAATGATTTTTCTTTTTACTTGTCACTGATCCCTAAAAACATAGTAAACAAGGAACCATTGTAACCTTCTCAAAGATATTGGCAGGAGTCATGAGGCAAAAGCGCAGGTTCTGCACCACCGCATCTGTATGTCTCCACCGTCGCCGGTCATGTC
Organism: Rhodeus uyekii; assembly: GCA_037043235.1. Classification (NCBI taxonomy): domain Eukaryota; kingdom Metazoa; phylum Chordata; class Actinopteri; order Cypriniformes; family Acheilognathidae; genus Rhodeus; species Rhodeus uyekii. Next base: position 975,711 of record JAWRVZ010000086.1, read on the forward strand.
TTAGCCAAGCCTGCACCGCCTCATACAGCTCAATTTCTGGAAATCGACTCAGCTGGTCACTATCCAGATATGCCATCAACTTCTCTAAGCTCAAATAGGACAGGAAGTCCGGTCGCGCCATCAGGGGCACGAAGTTCTCCAGTAGAAACGCGTCAAGCTGCTCCTGCACACCTTCCACACCGACGCTGAAGTCCTCCAGCAAGCGCATGACCTCAGCACAGTTCTCCAAGCAGATCTTGGCCAGCAGGAAGGAGCAGCAGAACTCTACAGCCTCTGTGAGTTGCACGTACATGGCAGCCTGCAGGATCTCTTGCACTGTGAGCATGCTTAACTCCAATGAACCATAATACATGAAGCGAAGGACGTGACCAAACCCGGCTGCCGTCAACCCCTTCATGTGAATCTTATCCTGGTCACGTTCCCGCATATCAGCCGTGAACATGACCCGGAAATAGTCGCTTTGCGTTGCTAACAGAGCCTTGTGCGCCTGGAAGTGGTGCTCCTCGATGAGCAAAGTGACATCGAGCAGCAGTCGCTCCTCATACAAGGCTCGGAAGCCCGACGACACGCTGCCGTCATGCACTTGGGAAAGGTACACCTCCACATCCCCCGCCATTAGGCACCTGCAGAGACACAAACACTCTTTTAAATGACGCGTCAAGGAAAGTCAATATGTCCCAATTTAGCTGGTCGTCTCTGCAAGGTTGGGAAGAACATAACTGTGATGGAGAGACATACATTTACCATTTTCTTTCAAGTATGTGATAGAAATAAGACTTATGTTTTCCGCCTCAAAATGATGAGCAAGGCCAGTTAAAAGGATAGTTCACCCAAAATGTTTATTTACTGATCCTGTGGAACACAAAATAAGATACTTTAAAAAATGTCTCAGTGCTTATTATCCATACAGTGAAAGTTGGTGGGGTCCAGAGTTATTTTGGATCCCATTACTTTACATAGACAAAAACAAGACAAGAAATAAAGTCAAAGGTTTGGCATGAAAGAGTTTTGTAGCCAATAGCATATAAAAAAAGAAAAATAAACATACTTATTTTCAGCAAACACACATTAAAGTGATAAAAATTGTCAGAAATTACAAAAGTAATGTTGACAACATTTTTATTTCAAGTGTTTTGTACTTTTATCAAAGAATGCTGAAAAAAATTTGTTAGTTTCCACACAAATATTAGGCAGCACAACTGATTTAACATTGATAAGAAGAAATGTTTCTTGAGCACCAAATTAACAGCATATTTACAGGACTGATTTATTTATTTTTAATATATTGAAATGGAAAACATTTATTTTAAATTGAAATAAAATGTCACAATATAACTGTTTTTACTGCAGTTTTAATCAACTAAATGCAGGGTAGCATAAGAGACTTTTTTCACAGCATAGAAACATTTTTAAATTCTTACCGACTCTAAACTTTTGAACAGTTACATTACTTGGCTGAACTACTCATTTAAGACAAGATAAAATTATGCAAATCTTGAAGTGTTTGTTGAACTAAACAGCACTTCCTCAATATCTTTGCCAGCCATATCATCTGAGCTATTTGTAGTGAATAATAGATGGTGAAAAAACATGCCAGACTTTAATAAAGCCTCTGGAAGGACTTCAAGAACTTTCACACCTCAGCACTTCAGTTTCTACTGCTGAAAGCCAAACTCTCTCAAGCTCCCCCACACACTCCCCCTCTACTGCACACATACACACACAGCACACTCACCTCTGATTGGCCACGGGCATGTCACAGGGGGGTGTCCGAGCCAATCAGAGGACAGTACCTCTGTGTCCGTAGGAAATTAAATTCTGAAGATATTCACCTAAATGACAAATCGAACAAGCCCCAATCATTAAAATTACGTGAAAATTACCAACAGACTGAAATGCTAAAGATGCTCCAACTGAATGTCCCACTGTGTGCAAACAGGAAACAATTACTTGAGGCATAAATGGAAGTAGATGATGGAATACTTTGACAAAATATCCCTGCTTGCACATTGAAACTTGACCATAACTGTGCAAAACAGAAGCCTCTTATAGTTTAACCAATATTTTTATTATAAAACTGATATGAGAAACACTTAAAGACACTGTATACTTAACTGGTTAGATGGCTTGGAGAAAAGTAGAGGCTGATGACTTTGTGGCATTACCTTTTAGAGGCCTCCTGGCCAACGGTCGGCTTCACAGCGCTGAGGGGACATTCACATTTCCTCTGCTTGTACTTGCCCTGCTCTACAAAGAGATGACATCCAGATAATGGAAAATAGATTATGAATGACAGTTGATGTGTTATTACTTATTATAAAACTGATAGTTCTGGTACTTTATTATGATTGGTTCAAAGACGTTGCAAAGTATTCTACAAACATACACCTGAGACCACATTGCAGTATTCAGTATTACGGAGCCTGTGTCTGTGTGTTGCAGAGTATAGAGTTATAATTTTGTGCCTGTTGTGTTTATTTTGAAACCTTGCCTGGTATGTGGCACTTTTCCATTTTATATAATTCTTATATATAATAACGTATTGCTTTAGTTCACCCATTGTTCATTAGTAATGACCCATTTGAAAATATTCTGCTTAAAAGTACTTATCAATTGTTGAGAAGCATGTTCCTGTAACTCAAAAAGTAGATTGTGACACTTGCAACGCCAAGGTCATAGGTTCGATTCCCAGAGAAAGCAAGAACTGATTAAAATGTCAATGCTAAATTTTTGGATAAAAGCGTCTGCCAAATGCATAAATGTAAAACGTTACACTGTCAGAAGACAAAAAGCAACATCTGATTATTACACTATGGTTGAGTAATAAGTGGGACTCTGATGTTTTAGACATTATAAGTTGCATTCACATGCAGTCAGTCTGCAAAACAAACAAAAGAAAAAAAATGTCCTATTCAAAACAAACTGCATCCATTTGGCCACAAAATTTTGAATTTACCTGAATTTGCTAAAAATATGATTTTAAATTCAATACTGTTCAAAAGTTTGAGCTAAATATGATTTAATTACAATAAATCCATTGAGTGTACATCAGTTGTACACTCGATACTGAAGTGCATTGTGGGATTGAACAAGTGCACTTGATAACGTCCACTGTGGTTTCGGACATCATTACGAATGGCTGTCCCTTCAAACAGTGGGGATTTCGGACACAGCCTTAGTGTTCTGAGACGTGCGCTTATGGCAGAAGATGAACATTGGCTAGTCCATTAAAAAGTCTTTTTAATGCTATTTTAACATAAGAAACCACATTTAGGAGACAATTGTTGTCCAATTTCATTGGTGATTTGAAATTGAATCATAAGCTTGGTGAACAGCTTTGGAGAATTTGATATTTCCCCATTCAAAGAGACAGTAGCTGTACTTGAAAGACTGAAACGGCTGCCCAAGAGGAGTTTCAAAGACAGCCGTCAACTGGCTTGCCAAGGAGAACTCAAAATACCTCTAAGAAAACTTCTTCCACTTGAATATTGAAATTTGCAAGGTTTAAAAACATGCGCAAATGATAAACTTTCATGAAGACGCAGCACTGGCCTGATCAGTTTTGTCAATTGTCCAGAGTGTCGTCCTTATTAAGTTGGCTGAGAAGCAGCCAACATATTGAAATGCTACGGACAAAAATTTACAACGTATCTCCTCCTACAGCTTTAGTGCTACAGACCCCAAATTCAGAACAGGCCGGAGACTCGAGTTGCTATATCTTTTCTAAGGGATCGGACCTACGGTTTTCCTAAAAATACAGCCCAAAAAACGGAAAAATCCCATTGACTTTCATTGCGGAATGTTCAGAATGAGCCAAGAGCTTTCAAAGACCAACTGTCAAAATTCAAATCTAAACACAGTATCAGTGCAGGGGCGCTTCTATCAACAATTTCTAATCCAATGAGAATCAGTGATGCTGCCATTCTACCCTAATATTTCTAATCCTGCACAGGAAACAGGAAGTGCTTGCACTTCCTGTTTCCTGTTTCATTCCCTTCATGTTTCATGGTAACTTACATAGGGATTTTGTATTAAACATAACTCTGCATCACAATATCATAGACTCAAGGGGGAGGTCTCTTTTTAATCAGGTAACCAATGAGTGTCTCAGGATCACTATGAAGGCACTCCCTAACAACCAAACAGAGTACCCTAGCAACCGTTTAGCCAGACCTTTATCTCTGGATCTGAGCGTCGTAGAGACATGGCGGTTGATTCTATTGACTCATGCTAGCAAACAGGACTGTCAACATGCTACACATGCTAGCAGTGAATAGCTACATGCTAATAGTGATTAGCTAAGTGTTAAATTGTGCTAGGAATGCCATAGTAACTACCCAGAAGACCTCACAACTACCTAGTAACATCCTAGCAACCACCCTGGTTACCCTAGCAACCGCCTAGCAACACCCTAGCAACCACCCCAGATACCCTAGCAACCACATAGCAACACCCTAGCAACCACCCCGGATACCCTAGCAACTGCCTAGCAACGCCCTAGCAACCACCCAGAAGACCTTAGCAACCTGTTCATTTCTGGTTTCGTAACGTACTTTGTATTTAATATTAAATTGTGCTACCAACATGTGAAATTAACGATTCCGGTGCAACGTTCTCAGCCAACTTCTAAAGTTTGTGTTTGTAATTATTTTACAAAGAGAAAAACGTTGGATTATGCAACAGACATTATACAACTCAGTGCCTTCAAGCAGTTAATTAATAAACCATTCGTTTGTTATATCGGACTTTTCCATGCTATAGCCAAAGGTTTTAAACTGATCAAAAATCGGCCAATACATCGGTGCATCTCTACTTGTAATAAGAAATGTTTATTGAGCAGCAAATCAGCATATTAGATTGATTTCTGAAGGATCATATGACACTGAAGACTGCAGTAATGATGCTGAAAATACAGAAATAAATTACACTAAGATATTAAATTGTTATAATAGTTGACAATATTTTGATCAAATACAGCCTGGGTGACTGGAAGAGAGTTCTTGAAAAATCCTACCCATCCCAATGGTAGTGTATATCAATCTCCAATGAAACATCTGCATGTCAACAATCAATCAACCCCCTTCCAGTAGCCACCTCTGGAGTTTAATTACACTTCACTCTTCTTTTATTAATTTACCTTGCTTTGACTGACACAGTTTAGGGAATATCTGTCCTTCTAATAAATGGGCCTGTTTTAGCAGTGTTCGATTAGACTCAACCTGGTTTAATTTCATGTTCAGCTCCTCCATAAAAAAGACAGGAAAACAACGCCTGACTGATTCCCAGAGAAGCTCGTGTTATGAACTCTGAATGACATGTTTTGATTTAACAGTTGTTTTGATTCTAAGAGTGTCTGAAAGCAACTGGATATAAATACTAACAGTGTTTTGAAACTTAATGAACATGTCAACCTAATGAACATTTACAGTACCTGGGTCTTAACGAAGGCTTCACGAGCATTTGATGCGCAAACATGCTGTCTATCTAGGGAGCTCACTAGGTCAATATCAGAGGCATAGTATGTAATTACCGCTGACACGAATATCTGCCCACGACATATTAAACCATTATCATGCTTGCGGCTGCAGTGGGTTAAACGAATACGTTATTAAGCGGGACAGCGTAGTGTGTGTGAAATGAAACGATTTGAACAGGGTTTTACCTCGGCGATGCGACTCCACGCAACCCCGCTTCGACCAGGGAGCCCGGGGTCCTTCGGACATGGAGCGCTGCTATTAGACAAAGATCAGAGAAATTAAATATGAAATCACATTATCGACGGAAACATGATGTCCATTGGCGTCTTTAAGTGACAATAAACCAGTGTTATTTGGACTGAATTGCTAAATGTTGCTTGTCTATAGCCTCCACTGCGACCGTAGACGCCATATTATTGTCTGCACTGACGTCATTTCCCGATCATTTGTCGGTCGGACGGAAATATTGGAGTCGGTATGTCAATATTTTCTGCCAACATGTACAAAATGTTTAAGTTCACTGTCGCAGATATGAAAATTGCTATGAGAAAATAAATCATGATATAGCCTATGTTATGACTGAAGTTTTACTTTCCGTATGAATAAAGAAGCAAGGAAGTTTAAGCGTGAGAACCTCCTGTGTTATACTGATCTGTGTGTGTGTGTGTGTGTGTGTGTGTGTGTGTGTGTGTATTTTATATATATTGTATGTGTGTGTGTGTGTGTGTGTGTGTGTGTGTGTGTGTATTATATATTATTATATGTGTTTGTATTATATATTATTTTATGTGTGTGTGTGTGTGTTATATATTATTATGAATATGTGAGTGTGTGTATTATATATTATTATTGTGTGTGTGTGTGCGTGCGTGCGTGCGTGCATGCGTTTATATTGTTTTTGTCTGTGTTCATAATTTCCTTGTGTGACAGCGTGCCAAAAATTATGTCCACACAATTTGGCATGTTTCACATTCTAACAAAATCTTTAACAAAGTTTGTGTTATATTTGAGTAAAGGGTGAAAATACCAATTTTCTAATGCTGAATAGTAATTTATCTTTTTTCATAGATTTCTTATTAAAAGAATCAGAAATCAGATACATATAGCGTTGAAATACATTCGAGAAAAAGGTTGAAGAAAGATTTATTCTTCCTAAATTTAAACTTGTGTATAAAATATTTAGCCAAGAACCAAATAAGACTGAATAAATAAAATAAAAACATCAGAATCTTCTCTGTCATAATGTACATAACCAAGAATAACAGTTTCTTTTTTCAACAACATGGAATTATACCACAAACAATACTCAAAATGTTTTTCCAGAGATTCTTAGTAAACTCACACTACCAAATCAGATGACTTAGAAGACCACAGAATGAGACATTTGTATCAAGTAATCAGAAATAAACCTTCGTAAAATTATTTAGTAGGATACTGTATGTGAATGGTAAAAATAAATAAACTACAACGCTCGTGACATCATAACCCGTGGACGGACCCAGCTTTCAATCCCATCAATCCAACGTGTTCAAGTTTGTACATATTAATTACAGATTAGATCCATTATGTTGTTTGATATGCTATATGCTAAATTTGTTTATGTTAGTTATAATCTAGTATGCCATTTCCGGTTAGTTTCCTTCTTACTGGCCCTTTCAAGAAACTGATTGCATCATCCTTGCCTACATAACGCCGTTAGATGCGTTTATAATTATTTGCCTTATTTTTAGGTGTTCTTTTGTGTAATAGGGGAAAGTATAACATTATCCGTAAGTATATATCCAACACTACAAAATAACTAAACAAGTTATGATTTAATGGCACACCTATATTTGTAAAAAAAACGGTCAGGCGTTTGTTTGGTCGTACTATCATTCCTTTTCTTTCAAGATGGCGGGCGACGAGTCTGGAACAACGTTGGGTCAGCCTCATCTTTCTAAACAAGACCTTAGTACATTAGTAAGTCTTCATATTTTGTTAATTTGTGTAATGTGAAATGTTGTAGGTGTACTGGCGTTATCGCCAGGTCGAGTTAAATGCTGTTGTTCTCTCTGATGAAGGCGGGCGTGTTTGTTAGCAGTGCCGGTGAAACTCAGCACATGATTCATTCTGTGATGGAGAAGGACCCCGTGTAGAAATTACAGAAAAATATGTCGTGGTTGTCATTACATTACCCAAATGTCACTCTGTCCAGTGTTGTTCCAGTCATGTTGTATCTTGGTCATGTGCTAATCAACTTCTAACATGAGGAAATTATTCCCTGATGACTCGTGTAATGAACTAGCGTTTTAGCTTATGGCATTGCCTTATAAGCATGTATTACTTGAAATTAACCTAGTGATTTTTATTTATTTATTTTATGTCGTCTAATTTATAACTTGTTTGCAAATAATACATTGAAGCTTTAAAATAATTAATGCAAGCTACACTCTGAGTCAAAAGCTAGCAATAGCAATTATTTGATTCAATTTAAGCTTGCAACAACAAATTACAGCTTCCCTTTTTTAGGGGGAAAACATTTTCTCTCAAAGAGAAGCTGTTACAAGTTTTGCAGAAATGCGAAGTTTATTTCAAGCAGTTGTCACGTAAACCTTTTGATTTGAATGTCACTACTACTGATAGTTTGTGTGTGTGTGTACACATTAAGTAACAGCTTGTCACACTCCGCTTTATGATTAGCATTAACAGATCTGTTTTGCTTTATAGGATGTGAGCAAACTGACTCCTCTGTCCCAAGAGATCATCAGCAGACAAGCCACAATAAATATAGGTGTGTTTTTGTTTTGTTTTTTTACTGTTTTAGTGTGTACACTTGCTACAAATCCAGGTTTTGTATTAAAGATGAATTTCAACCATGAAATCAAAATGGACAGTTTTTTTTACGGAATATTGGCCGAAAATGGTTCATTCGTGCACATTAAAAAATAAAGTTTATGTGCTCTTGTAGTCTTTAATCAAAATACTTGGATCGACATCAACAAAGTATTTACTTGTGTGGGGGGGGCAGGACAACCTGTCACTCACTTGACATCACAGCGAGAAGATGTTTTCACTCAGATATTCTTCACATTAGGGAAGAAAAGGTGACTGCAATGTTTCATGCCTGCTTTAATTATACCTATTTGTTTGTCTTTAGGGACTATTGGTCATGTAGCCCATGGAAAATCAACAGTGGTGAAAGCGATCTCTGGAGTTCACACTGTCAGGTTCAAAAATGAGCTGGAGAGAAACATTACAATCAAGTTGGGTTATGCTAATGCAAAGGTAACAACATAGTTTGATTAAATTCTATTTATTGCAAGCTACACTCTGAGTCAAAAGCTAGAAATGGCAGTTATTTGATTCAATTAAATCTTGCAACAACAAATTACAGCTTACGTTTACAGGAGGGGGAATTTTTTTCACCTACACGAGAGGCTGTTACAAGGCATTTCTTTTGGGTAAATGTGAAGCGTTTATTTCTGAGGGTTTGATGTCATTTATTTTTTTGTCATGTTTTTGCATCGAATCCTTCTAGGTGTATAAATTGGATGATCCAAGTTGTCCAAGGCCAGAGTGCTACAGGTCATGTGGCAGCAGCACACCTGATGAGTTCATCACAGACATTCCTGGCACCAAAGGCAACTTCAAATTAGTTCGGTATGTTGTCTTTTTTTAAATGTATATAAATAAATAAAAATATGTTTTAAGTTTTTACTGCATAACAATTTTGTGGAAACAATGAGGCCATTCAAACATTTGTGGTGAGAGATTAAAAATATGAGAGAAATGAATACTTTTAATCATACTTTTTCTTTTAATTACTTTTAGGATGTAGTAAATTGATCAAAAGTGACAGTGAAGGTGTGCAGTGTTGCTGCCCATTTTGTTTTTTTACTAAATTTGTTAAAGGTTGCACTGGTGCCACTACCAGTTTGCCCATCTGATAAGCTCTGCCATTTCTGAGCTTAGAGTTAATGGTCGTTTCTCAATAGCAAGAACACAAAGAATAGACTTGTGTTCCGGTGGAGACCAGTCTTGCCAGGCTGCCTTGTAAGAACAAACCCGGAAGGACACAAGGCCGCAAAACGCATCCTTGTGAGAAAGCGACCTCACGTATTTGCAAGAATGGAATCTTATGTTTAAAGCTTACAGGCTTCAGTACTTAGTCCACCTTCTAGGATTTCAAACGGTTTGATTCTCAAGTCGGCATTCTATGTATTTTCTATCAAGAACTCATCCATGTACTTTCATGCGGACCCCTGTATTTGCGTTCTTGAGTATTGGAATTTAAATTCTACGGTTGGTGACGGTGTAGTACGAAATCACAAGGATGCAAGATGCCTTAAGAATGCATATTGAGAGAGCCCATGCGTTTACTTTTTGCAAACCACAAATGTGTCAGTGCTTTAAAGTAAACTCCTCAAAAAAAATTAAGGAAACATTTGAATCACACGTTGGATCTCAATGAATGACATATTCTATTTGAAAGTCTTTATACATTCTACAATATAAGAACAAAATTATCTGACAACAGTCAGTGGAAACCAAAATCCTCAACACTGAGGGCTGGATTTAAAATCATACCAAAAATCAATATAAAAAACTGAAGTTACAGGCTGAGCTCATTACATCAACTCATAATGTAAGTCAGTAGTGTGTATGGCCCCCACATGCCTGTATGCATTCACGATAACGTCTGCACAAGCTCCTGATGAGAAGGTGGATGGTGTCCTGTGTGATCTCCTCACAGACCTGGATGAGGGCATCAGTAGCTCCTGGACAGTCTGTGGTGCTACTTGACAACTTCAGATGCTCTGATAGATAATGTTCCAGAGGTTCTGAATTGGATTTAGTTCTCAGGAACATCAGGGCTAGTTCATGGCATCAATGCCTTCATCTAAAAACTGCCTACACGTTCTAGACCAGGGCTGGGCAAACCACGGCCCGCTGGGCTTTTTAATCTGGCCCACCGAACTTGTATTGAACCTCCTTCATTTTACATTTCCCTGTGACGTCATTCTGTCGCGACTGCAAGCGGACGGCAGTGGTGCTGAAGCTTTGTTGGAGAGTAGGCACGCCCCCGTCAACAATCGCGGCGCGCACCACCACCATATTGTGCACCACAATATTTTGAATAAATAAGCAAAACTAAATAAAGTCTGTCATAGTACTTTTGCGGCTGCGGTGTGTCAGGTGACAGGCATGACGCTTCGCCATGGAAACATAAAAGGGAAAGTATATCAGCGAGAATATAATAAAACGGTAACTTAAAACATTTGAAAAAAATCAGAGCAGAAACTAAATCTTTACCGCAGATCTCCCATGCGTTTTGTTTATATCAGTCACAGCGGGTTTAATAATGACCACTGAAAGACGAGCGAGGTGTGGGAGTTTTTTAAAGCAGGAGGAGACAGAAATGCAGGATAATATCAGTTGCGCGATGTAGCTCTGGTTGACAGACGGTATTAGCATTAGCACGGTAATAGCGTCAGAATCACAACTGGACACTGCACAGATGATTTCGCGGCGAACACGGAAGTTAATGCAATGTCTAATCCCATACGCCTGGAAACAGAGGTTACGATAGTAACCGGAGACGTTCCTTTTCAGTAGCGGTGTTCAATCCCGCTCTAAGAGAGATGCAGATCAGCCTGAAAACACCGGGAATTAAACACCAATCACAGCAAAGAGGCACAAAGCTCAACCAATGGCGACACCGCCTGGTATGCTCAATATTGATAGGTGCAGATAAACCAATGAAAATCAGTAGCTGAAGCCTACCAAAATTTGCATATCAGAAAGCCTGAAAAATAGGTGTTGGCTAGTTAACTTGGATCTGTGACGGGCTTGTGCTGATGTTTGTGACGCTGAGTTTCTGTTCACATACATGGGTTGAGCCAAACAATGTCAGCATCTTCTGTGCTGAGTCTGTAAAGTTAGCCGTCAATCTCTGATAGTTGGCATGTTTTATGGCAAAATGACGGCTGATGTTGTATTCTTTAAAAACCCCAATTTCTTGGCATATCAGACATACAGCCCTTGATTGACTTCAGCGAAAAAATAATTTGCTGTCCTCTCTTTATTAAACACTTGGTACTCAGTCTACTTTTCTTCGATCCGCTCATTTTTACTGAATGACTCAAAGTGCAAAGCGAAAAAAGTGAAGTAGAGAGTAACACATCAGGCTCAAACAAAGGTCAATGTCTTTGGAGTCTGTTGGGGAAACACGCACATTACAGGGAAAGGTAAAATTAAGGAAGTTTAATTACAATAAAATTTAATTTAATAATATAACTTCTACAAGTTCGGCGGGCCGGATTAAAAAGCCCAGCGTAGTTTGCCCACCCCTGCGCTAGGAGTAACCCAGATCCCTCTGCACCAATGTAAGGTCTGGCAATGGCTCTGAGGATTTCATCCCCATACCTAACAGCAGTAAGGGAACCATTGGCTAGAACATGGAGGTCTGTGCGACCCTCCAAGGATAGTCCTCCTCAGACCATTACTGAACCACTTACAAGACGTTCATGCTGTATGATATTGCATGTAGCATAATGTTTCCCACGGCATCTCCAAAATCTTTCATGTCTATCACTTGCTCGGTGTGAACCTGCTCTCAACCGTGAAGAGAACGGGGTGCTAGTGGTGGACGTGCCAATTCTGGTGTTCCATGCCAAATGCCAATCGAGCTCCACGATGCTGAGCTATAAGCACAGGCCCCATTAGAGAACGTCATGACAGTTTGGTCAGAAACATGCACACCAATATCTTGCTGGAGGTCATTTTGTAGGGCTCTGGCAGTGCTCCTTTTCCTCGCACAAAGGAGCAGATACCTGTCCTGCTGCTGGATTGTTGCCCTTCAACATCCCTGTCCAGCTTTCCTCACGTAACGCGCTGTCTCTTTGTATCTCCTCCATGGTCTTAAAACTGTGCTGGGAGACGGATCAAACCACCTTGCAACGGTGTATGTATGGATGTGCCATCCTGGGGGAGTAGGACTGCCTGTGCAGTCTGACTGGGTTGCAGGTACTGCCTTATGCTAGACAGTGACAAGGACCCTAACAAAACTAAAGACAAATCAGACATGAAGAATTAGAGGAGAACAATTGTTTATGGCCACCACCTGCAAAATAATTTCCTTTTTCTGTCTTGCTGTTGCTTCTCCAGTGCACTCGTTGTCACTTTCATTTGCACTGTGAAAATCACAGTTATGTTTCATTATACCTTCTCAAGAACAATGGCATGCAAAAAAGGAAAAAGGGGATTATATATATATTATATTTATTATATAAATAAAATTATTTTTATTTATTTTTCTTTGTAGACATGTCTCATTTGTGGATTGCCCGGGTCACGACATCTTGATGGCCACCATGTTAAACGGTGCTGCCGTAATGGATGCTGCACTACTCCTTATTGGTGAGTATTTATCTTGCAACCTATTGTGGTTTTTGTTTTGCAAGTATCGACTGCAACCTTAATTGTGTTGTATGAGTAGCTAAAGACCTTATTTACTCTTTCAGCTGGCAATGAATCATGCCCTCAGCCACAGACGTCAGAGCATTTGGCAGCCATTGAAATCATGAAGCTCAAGCACATACTGATTCTGCAGAATAAAATCGACTTGGTGAAAGAGAGTCAAGCCAAAGAGCAGTATGAACAGATCCTGGCTTTTGTGCAGGGTAAGAGTCTGAAATGTCATAACTTGCTGGTAGCCAAACAGGAAACCATAAAAATATCATTGCAGTTTTGAAACTCGCTCTCATATTGTTTAAAACTTGTATGACCTTATTTTGCCTGTGGAGCTCAGATTTTATATTTATTTATTATTAGGGCTGCCAATAAGATTACAATTTTAAAAGCATCCCATCTTGAAATTAAGTTTACACCCCTTTTTTCTTTTTCAACACTGTAATTTTGACACGGTTTTTAAAGTAAACCATATAGTTAAAGGGTGATTTTTCAAGAAACTGTATTTTCATCTTTTTTCCAAGGTAAATTCAGGTGTCTTTTACAAAAAAAGGACACTTGGAGACTTTAAAAGGATTCTAAATATAATTCAGAAATGTATGCATACCAAAGCAACCATGAAAAGCAAGTATTACAGGGGGAAAAAAACTTAAGAATTCAGTGTTTGTGTACAGTGCAAAAACTGAACTGAAATATATCTGTGTATAAATTAAGAACTTGTCACTGTGTTAAGAACTCACATACATGGTTTGTTTGCATATTAATTACAGAATCACACGCGCTCACTCCTGTAACCGTAATCATCTTTTCTTGATTACAATTCGCATCCATCAAAATAAATTACCTAGCAAGAAGTTGGTTTTGCCTTATCCTGCCAAGAAACATACCGTATTTCCCCACATATAAACCGCAGATGCAGATAATCCGCACCCTCATGTAGCCCCCCCGCGGGTTTTGTGTAAAAAATTGTTGGTATAACCCACACCCATAGATTTATGAACTTTTTTTGTGTGTAAATTCACATTTCGAATGTTGCCCGCATGACGTCAGTTATCCATAACTGTTCAGGCTCTGTACACAGTGCTTGTGTGCGAAATTCAAATAATAAAAAAAGTCAGAGTCAGAACAAAAAGAAAAAGCAGCCTCTCCCGCTGCACAGCAGCACATCCCTTCAGAAGCGGTTGATCATCGGATGAAAGGAGAAGAGCACGCCCTCATGGCAGCACAGCCAATCACGTATTCTTGCATGATTGACAGGTCAGACAGCCTATCAGCACCAGCTGTTAGAATGATAGTACAAGAACCAGAGACCACAACCCTCGCAAGAAAGAAAAACAAAGAAAATACGGGAAAAAACCATACGTCCTTAGGGATGTAACAAATATATTAATGTTATTACGTGTATAAAAAAAAGTGTGATAAAGCCCGCACCCATATACAACCCGGGTTTGTAAAATCTGGTATAACTCGTGGGTTATATGCGGGGAAAATACTGTAGTTTGTGTGTCATCTGGACATTAAGCGGTGGGATTTTTTGACATTCAGTCTGTATTTCACACCGCACGTGTGAGGGCTCGCACTCTTCAGAAACAATCACAGAAAATGACAGAGCTCTTGTTTTAAAGAAACTCGTTGGAAATTTGTAATTTACGGAAAATGCAATTTGATTTTCTGTTCTCTCTGCCTTCCTATGATGCAATAAGGCTGAACATTTAAGATAATTTAACTGTATGGCTTAATGATTCAATCTCACATCTTTAAGTCATTTATTTGCGTTAAGTTATTGCGTGAAGATTTTGAATTAATCGCTTGCAGTAACAGCCCTAATTTGTTTCAATTTTAATGCAAGTCTGTCAGGCTCCAAAGAATGCATGCAAATGCATTTCAAACTCATTCAAATCTGTGACATAGAGGGTGAGTAGATGACAGAATCATGGTATTGGGTGAACAATCAATATAACATTGTCCCTTTTTATTACTCTCCACCTTTGTAGTTTATGCGTCCTCTAAATGTCCTGGAGGAGTTGTATAGATTGATGAATAAACTATGGCTTGCTTTCATTTATTTTCCAACAGGAACAGTAGCTGAGGGAGCTCCAATCATCCCAATCTCAGCCCAGCTCAAGTACAACATTGAGGTTGTCTGTGAGTACATTGTAAATAAGATCCCTGTGCCTGTCCGTGACTTCACCTCTGAGCCTCGCCTTATTGGTAAGTGGCTGTTTTCATTTGAATACCACTATAGATGACTCCTTGTGCTCAATGTCGAAATTTAGATGAATGATTGCGTTGTTCCCACAGTAATCAGGTCATTTGATGTCAATAAGCCTGGCTGTGAAGTAGATGATCTGAAAGGTGGTGTAGCTGGAGGAAGTATCCTCAAAGGGGTCCTGAAGGTAACTTTCGATCCAGTTTAAGCTAATCTTTTTTTCCCCAATATACAATTCCTGAAATCAGAGTCCTATTGGAGCCTTAAAGTGTTAAATTCAGTTTTATCAGAATTGAGATCATAAAAATTCTTAAACACTTTAATTGAGAAGTCAGAATATAAGAAAATCAGTAAATGCAACTTGGGATCATGTGGTGATGCACATTTTAAAGTAAAGACACCACGCTGTTCCACGTCCTTTAGCCTCACGGTTTCAGAGATATGTGAATCTATATCTGAAGGGTCTGACTGTTTTCAGAAAACTTTCAATAGCATTTTGAAACTCCGCATGACCCCCAATAAAATATAGCAAAGTGTTTTTAAGCACAGTGCTTAAGCAGAAATATAGCATTTACCCTGGCAACTCCAGTATAAAATCTGGAGTTTCCAGGGTAAATGCTATATTTCTGCTGTTCCATTTATTTTTGTTGATCCTACTGGAAGATAATTAATTTTTCCACTTGGACTGTTTTTGTTCAGAACAATGTGAAAATGTACTTTGCAAGAAAAGAAACCCCCCCCCCCCCCCCCCCCCCCCCCCCCCCAACAAATTTCTTAACATATGTAACTGCTAAGACATAAACTGTACAAATTTGACTGACATTTGATGAACAAAATAGAGTAATTGTTTCCTGAACAGAGGATGGTCAATATTAAAAGTAACAGCCAATATGTGGTGTCCAGCAGCTACAGTGCGTCTCATTTTCTTCACGGACTGCACCAGATTTGCCAATTCTTGTCGAGATGTTACTACACAACTTGAAGGTTGTGTGCGTGTGTAATGTTTTTGCTGAAAATATTCAAAATATTACCTTTCATGCAGTGTGTAATATAGCTGTTTGTGAAATGTAAAAGGTCTGTACAGAAATAGTGCGTAATAGCACAACAAATACATTGTTCTCCTAAAAGAACGAATTGATTTTGAACTGCCGAAATTTGTTGTCAGCGATTCTGGTTCTTGTTACATATGGGGGAAAAAAATGTATTGCATTGTCAGCCTATGGTCTTCTTTGACTAACCGTAGTTGTAGCTCAGACAACACAAACCAAGAGTTCGGTTTGTGTTAAGTTGAGAATAGTTTGAGGGTTCATGCTGAAATTGATACAGAAAAGTGTATCAAGTCTTGAGGAAACCTCTTGAGTTGAAATTCAGATATGGTAATAGTTGTTTCTTTTCCAATACAGGCTGTAAATAGTAGACCAATCATAACAGACTGGGTCATCTGATCAATCTGAGTAGACTCATGGAAAAGAAAGATTTTTATATATATAATCATATATTTGAATATTAGTAATCCTTTTGCCTCCAAAACTAAATTAGGAATGTTAAAAATAGCATAATATGGGCACATTAAGTCATGGTTTTACAATCACATCTATGCATTTGGCAGACTCTTTTATCCAAAATGACTTGCATTGCATTTAAGGAACGCATTGAATCAGTTCTTGCTTTCCCTGGGATCAAACCCATGACCTTGGCGTTGTAAGCACCAATGATCTACTGATTCAGCTACAGGACAACTGCTGGTTTTATGTTGTAGACATTATCCTACCCTGCTTGTACAGTATTACTTGTATTCATGCATGTCTTAAAAGCATTAGATTTGAGATACCCTGTGAAGCTTCTTCATTGTCTGTTTTACTGTTGCTATTCCTGTTCCTCTTTTCATGCTATTCGCTTGTTTATTTCGCTTTAAGGTTGGACAGGAGATTGAGGTCAGACCAGGTATTGTTTCTAAGGACCATGAAGGGAAACTAATGTGCAAACCCATCTTCTCCAAAATTGTTTCTCTGTTTGCCGAACACAATGACCTCCAGTATGCTGCTCCTGGAGGCCTTATTGGTATGCAGATTTGAACATTACTGTAATAATTGTTGTTGTTTCTTTTGTAGAACTTAATGTGGATGATTTGAAATTTGCCATGCACATTCTTTGTTGCAGGTGTTGGCACCAAGATCGATCCTACACTGTGCAGAGCGGATCGTATGGTGGGCCAGGTCCTCGGTGCTGTGGGGGCTCTTCCTGAGATCTTCACAGAGCTTGAGATCTCCTACTTCCTCTTAAGAAGGCTGCTTGGTGTGCGCACTGAGGGTGACAAGAAAGCAGCCAAGGTAAAGGATTTATAGGAAAAATCTTCAAATGTTATCTTCATGTATTGCTCCACAAGGTACTGGATTTTCAGTCCAAGAAAATATATGTATGGTTTAAATAAATGCACCATTTATTTGATCAGCATACAGTAAAAACAGTAATATTGTTAAATGGTATTCAAATTTAAAGTAACTTTTTGAAGTGAACAGGTCTATTCTGACTTTTTTTGTTAAAATTGTTTAACATCAGTTTTATATACTTATCATTTTATACTTTGTTGCAATTGAGTGCAATGTCGTTACCGAGAGCCAACCCTAGTCCTCTGATTGATTTTGTCACATCACGTCTGATTATGACAGTGTTATGCATTGTTTCAGGATTTTTTTGATGAACAATGTCTTTACTGTCACTTTTGATCAATCATATTCTGTCAATTTTGATAAATGCATCTTTGCATAAAAGAAAATTCTGTAAAGGAATAGTTGTGAAGAAATTGTCATTTATGTGCTGTTACAGTTTCTGATTTTTATTTAAAAAATGTATCGATTGGACTTGTAGGTTCAGAAGCTGTCGAAGAATGAGGTGCTGATGGTAAACATTGGCTCGCTGTCGACAGGAGGCCGTGTTAGTGCAGTGAAAGCTGATTTGGCTAAGATTGTGCTCACTAACCCTGTGTGCACAGAAGTGGGGGAGAAGATCGCCTTGAGTCGCAGAGTGGAGAAACACTGGCGGTGAGCAAATTTGAATTCAAGACCTGTTGTTTTGAGGAACAATGCATCAATGAATCTTGCACAATGAGACCAGGATCTCGTTTCCAAGTAAACGAAGAGGGTGAATTTCATGTTGGCACTTCATTAATACAGTTTGAACATTCATTGACCTCTTTCTCTTCCTTTAGTTTGATCGGATGGGGGCAGATCAGGAGAGGGGTAACCATCACACCCACAGTTGATGACGATTGAGGAGTGACCCTATTCTGTCATTAGCTTGCGTTGTCTCTCTGCCGGACATAATTATTAAACCATTTTCATACACTTGCGCAGTTCAGCGCAAAGTGAAAGGAAAGGCTCTTTTTGAGTGGAACGCACTGGCCCTGTATTTTAAGGTGTTCACCATCCTCTGGGGAAGGATTGGTGTCATTTATATGAGAATTGCAATGAAAACATTATTCCTTGGCTTGACAAAGAAATTGTTGACATCTTTCAGTGATGACAAATAAAAACCTTTTTGGATCAAACCGTTTGTGTGCTCTGTTTTATGAAAATTGTGCTTCATTTCAACCACAAGTAGACAATCCTATTAACCTCATTCTCAAGAAAAAATATGTGCACCGTTAGTGTTTTGTTACAGCAAAGCTTGATAGAAAATGGTAGTTGTAGTAGAAAATGCTAAACATGTACGCATGTTGGGTTACTATTACTGTTCAAAGGCATATGATGTGTAGTTTTTACAAACTATTCATTTAAATATCGTTAACAAATATTGCTGTATATTAAAAGCATTAAGATGATCTAGAAGCATTGCCTTTGAGGTTTTTGAATGAGAAGCAGTTTTGTCTGCATATTTATTAATAACCTCATCCTAGTGCTAGAAAAAAATTAGATTGATCAATTATCTCTGCGTATTTTAAAAAAAAATGTTTGAGGTATTCGAGTTATTGAGAGTTTTAATTATTAGAATGACTAATTTAACCGATTGTTATTTCTAATATACTTATATGTTTTATATGTTTGCGTAGTTCTTTGTAAATAATTATTCTTTATATAAGTATGTTGCCCTGTAACTAAAGTTAGAACGAATGTGTTTGATTTACTATCGTGTTCCTAAAAAGAAAATAATAAAACCCCGGGTCAATATCCGTGCAGTAAACTATGAATGAGTTATTCAGCAATTTTTTTCAACCAAAACAGTTTCCATAACAATAAGCCTTTACTGGTGGTTTAAACCATCTTTATAAGCGTAAATCCATAACTGGCTAATATCCGGAGATCGCTCATTCCGCATCATACGACAAATTAAACCTCATCAAATACTCATTCACAAGCGACTTCCAAAGCGCTAAACAAAAAAATAATCAATATGGTTTTGGTCAAAACCGCCTAGTTTTAAATTCGCCGAAGCATAGAACAAAATGCAGCACACAGGCCTGCCAAAAGAGCCGTAGTGCGGCCACGAGTGTGAGACTCCTCCCGCGTTTTCCTGCGGCTCAGAGGCAGTGACGCGCGGCTCTGAAGGCGGCGTAGCACCGGAGCAGCTGGAGGCTGTAGAGCCTCGCAGCGCATCAGACGCGGCCCCTCCCCTCCCTCCCCGCCCGCCCTACGCACACAAGAACCCCGTCCGCGCTCTGCCCGAGTCTGGGGGGCGACAACCACAGCCGTACGGCCTTGGAAACGAAACAAAAAAAATACAACAGGTAGGCTGCCGTGTTCAACAGAATCCGAAAGGTTATGCTGGATAAATTTGACGCGATATTTTGGAGTGAGTTTATCTGTTTGAGAGATTAGCGCCGCTGTAATGGCGCGTAGGCCTTTGTTAGCAACGAGCCGCGGCCTTCAGAGGCCTAAAGTAGGCCGCGGTCTCTCAATACCCGCACGACTTATTCATAAGCAGCTACACGTTGATTTATTCTGCAGATATATTACGCAAAATGTAATTGTGCTGTATGTCATGTTGAGTGTCACTGTGCTGCCATTTAAGTGTATATTTAACAAGATTTGATTAATTATTTTAATGTATTCAAAATGGCGATGTTACTGAAAGGGGCGTGTCTGGTGTTTTAAGAGTGGGCGGAGCTCTTGAGGGAACGCCCTTTCTACTCTCACATTGTACACAGATGGGAATGGAAAGGTCAACACTAAATTACAGTATCAGATTATGGGATTCATGGGAGCCTATTTGGCTTACTGTTGCTGTACTAAAAATATAATAAGGTCATTCCTATTGTACAGTAAAAAATAATGCTTGTTTTTAAAGTAATTCTACGAAAGTAGACTTTCATAAATATGCACTGGTCAAGAACAGTTCATAAAATTAATGATTTGATTTGCACATTATGGTCTATAACACATAAATGTTGTTTATTGAAATTTAATCTAACATTAAGATAACATTTAAGAGTTATTGAGCTTAATTTAAATGATTCCCGTTTTTAAAAGTTGTTTATTTTATGCAAAATAAAAATTTATTTCATAACAGGGATGACTTAATAATTGCTCTTAATAATTGCTAAATGTTCAGTTGCCTGAACCCATTGATTTAATCAATTACTCTTTTGGCAAAACCATAAGCACTTTTCACCAGTTTAGACACAACTTTTCAACACATTTTCATTGTGATGCACCCGTGCTGCATAATGCTGAGCACAGGTGACAAAAGTCAGACACAATTAAAGCACTGTTCTCACTACTTGAACACAACAACTCAGAATCGATCACACTTGTGTCTAATGATGTGAGGGAACGTATACGGTTAGCCAGTTCAGAGACAATGGATAGAAATCTGAAAGGAAGAGCTTGTGTGAGAGGACGTGGAGGTGGTCAGTGTGGTCAGTGAAGACAAAAAACAGTAATATGTATGTAACCCAATAATGTACCACAGTATACTGTAAGTAAATATGTTTTACAGCAGTACATCACTGTACCAATGTACTGTAGTATTGTAATGGAGGGTTGGTCTAACTGTTTGTAAGCATAGTATTCATGTATATTTTTGTACTTTATTTTTTACATGGGCTTACTGCACACATGTGGTAAACGCAAAAGATTTGTTTGTTTTTACAAGTGCTATGTGTAAATGAACAACATTTCTGTTTTGTCTTTTTGTACAAGTGCTAAATGCACAGTTTTTTTTTTTTTTTTGCAACATGCATTTAGCCTACCGTGAACAATAAACATTTATTTCTCCAGCTTCATGTCCTGAGTATTGTGTTTTCTACGTAGTGTCTAGTGACTGTTCCATAGTGTTTTTAATTTTGATTGACTCGGGGAAACGATTTGACAACATAGTTCAGTTCTGAGCACAGATTGAACTGCTTTGAGGTGAAAGTTTGGTTTTGCAAGAAGAGTCTGAGGTTTGTTGAATGTAGCTTGAAAAATGGGTTTTGTGTTCAGTTTAGAGAAAAGGAGAGCAGCTTTCAAGAAATGTGTCTTAGCAATTGAGAAACTGTAATCCTACTGCAAAAAATTCTGCAGTAATATATTATTTAATGCTGATTTTATGTAAAATCAGACTTCATCGTCTTATGTTCTTATTGTGTTCTGATGGTTTTATTTTATTTTTTTGCGTTTGTGTTCCTGTAGGTCTTATATTATGCAGATGATCAGTGGAGACAATGGATGAAGATGTAACGGCTCTCTCTCTCCATTCCCATGAGCCCAAGATCATATTCCACAGGACAGGTAAATCAAACAATGATTACAATAAACTCTCAGATTGTTCTTTTGTGAGTATTGAGATATTTATATATGCAAATATGTGGGTTCTTCTACAAGAAGAGGTTGATGGAGAAGACGAGGTGGTTGTAGAACTACAGGAATCGGTTCTCGTGTCTGACGTGGAGGGTGAGAAGATTGCGGTGCACGGCCTCGCCCATGAGGAGCTGGTCATCCAGGAAGCCATCGAGGATGTGGTGGCAGAGTACGTGCCATGCTCAGATGAAGACGAAGAGCTGGGCACCATTGCAGTGGAGACCTGTGTGATGTCACCGGATGATGTGGCTCTGGAGGATGAAGGACTGCGGGTTGATGTAGTGACTGACGCTCAGGTACAGGAGGATCCTGACACCTGTGGAGACTACCTCATGATCTCTTGTGAGTGGCTTCAGCCAGTGAGAATAGAAGCTATGTTGAAAAGGATATGTGAATATTAATGTCTCATTGTTCAGAAAGTTGCTGTTGCTGACAACGGTAAACAGCCTACAGTTATGTTTCATCATTTTAACTGTTTTTTTCTGCAATTATTCTCTGGCACAATCTAGCTATTTAAATGGGAATCCATGAGATCAGGAACGTTTTTGCAATGGGTTCAACTTGATAATGCAAATTTTCTGTGTTGACCAACAGAAAACTGCTTGGTTTGAACGTTTCAAACATTACTACGCTGTTTATAATAGCGTAGACAATGCACTTTTTTGGTTGAAACTACGCTAATGTTACTGCACCTTTAGACCATATTATTTGTTGAAAGAATTTTATTTCTTATTATTTTTATTCAGCATGCGCAATATATTGGTACCATATCGGTTATCTGCTATTACAGTAATCCCTCGTTTATCGCGGTTAATGTGGACCAGAACCCCCCGCAATAGGTGAAAATCTGCAAAGTAGGATCAGCCAATCAGCTCACGGGATACATCCACTCGTGCTCTCATTCGTCGATCTCGTGTCGGGGAACCAATCACGTGGGTGTGTACAAAGCTTCATTGGCGAGTTTCTCTCTTTGTCTGGCATCCTGTGTTTCTCTCGCGCATCACAATAAAACAACGCTGCTTTCCGCAATACGGCTGCTGATATTTTTGAATTTTTATTTTTCAATGAATATTTTTGAAAAATCCGCGATGCACTGAGGCCACGAAACTTGAACCGCGAAGTGGCGAGGGATTACTGTATTTATTATTTGAATTAACTTATTCTTTTCATTTAGAGATTTAAGTTACTTGACGTTTAATTGTTCATGGTCATTTGCTCTATTTTTACATTTCATTTGCCATCTATCTCTCACTGAAAATGATTGAATAACTGTTAAATGTAATCTATAGGAAATCTCGAAATGAATCTCTAAGTATTATAATATAGTAAGACCTACATTTTTAAGAGTTTTTAAGGTTTAAAGTGTTAGTTGACTTAAAGTAGAATTTTAAATCAGTTTTAATTTCAATATTTAACAATTGTTGGTCATAACATGCAATTTTATCAGCATTGGTGCATATCATTATTATTATTATTAGTAGTAGTAGTAGTAAAGTTAATAATTTACTAAACACCAGTGTATTTAATCATGCTGCTCTTGCGTTGTCGAACGCATCATAAATGTAACGCATTTTATTGCGGTTTTCTTTTCACCTTTTAACAATCCATTATACAGGACGCAAGAATATGTATCTAGCTTGTTTGTCACGGTTTGATTGTCTTGGTTTAATTTCAGTGGATGAGGCTGGAAAGGTGGTTTCTGATGAGGATGCTAAAGTCACCATTGAGGGCACTTTAGAAGACACAGATGATGTGGACAAGGATGATGAGGGTCAAGAGGTCATCAAAGTGTACATTATCAAGGCTCACTCAGGGGAGGAGGACTTGGGTAAGTCAGTTTGCTGCATGGCATTATACTTGATTACAAACACTTCTTTTTATTATACTGTGTCTATATTTGGTGTTTTCCCATTTATGGATCATTTACAGGAGGCACTGTCGACATAGGAGACGCTGAGCTTGATGTAGATGAAGCTGTAGAGCTGGTGGATCCCTGTGGAATGCCTATAAGAGAGAAGATGGTGTACATGACAGTGGATGAAGGCAATCAAAACCAGGATGACATCAGTGAGTCCTGTTACTGTCCTTTATGATGAAGGCATTTCCTTTAAGACAATTTGCGCTCAGACCTTGCGTTCTTCCCCCAATAGATGTGGCTAAAATCACAGATGAGGTCTACATGGAAGTGGTGGTGGGTGAGGACCCTGGAAATGCTCAGCAGACACTTGACAATGCATCGCTCAGCAAAGACTTCATGCCTGTGGCCTGGGCAGCTGCTTACAGTTAGTGAAACACATGCTTGTTTTTTTACATTTACAATTTACATTTATGCATTTGGCAGACGCTTTTATCCAAAGCGACTTGCATTGCATTCAAGGAACACATTGAGATTCTAATCAGTTCTTGCTTTTCCTGGGAATCAATTCCATGACCTTAGCGTTGCAAGCGCCACGCTCTACTGTTTGAGCTACAGGAAAGCTTTTTTGGTCACATTTTAACAATTATATTAATTATAACTTAAAACATGCATTTATTTTCTTATTATGAGATGCATATGCAGTTATTTTTGTGAATTAATCTGTATAATTTAACCCAGTTATCCGACAATCACAATTTAATAATCTTTTATAATAAACATATTTGTATTTAATCTGCAGTACAAATGTGTTAGGGATATATATGTGGTTTTGGTCTAACTTTAGAAATGATGTGATGTGTGTCAGGTGGGGAAGAGAGTGAAAGCTGTGAGAACAGGAATGGAGCAGCCAGTGCTCTGCTGCACGTTGATGAGTCTGATGTGATCGAAAGACTCAGTCGTCAACGAAGCAAGAACAAGAGCAGAAGACGTTCTGAACTTCGTCACGTTCAGACAGGTATATCTCTACTGCTTTTTACTGAATTTAATTATAGAATTTAATTAGTTAATTGTCATGTTCATTTCCATTCAAACGTTTGGGTCGGTAGTCCAAGTCTCACCATGGTAGCATTTATTGGATCGGTAAAAACAGTATTGTGAAACAGTATTATAATGTTAAGTAACTGTTCTCTAATTGAATGTATTTTAAAATGTAATTTATTCCTGTGATGACATAGCTGAATGTCTTCATCCATCATTTTTTCAGTATCATGTGATCCTTCAGAAATCTTGATTATTGTTTAAAATATTTTTAAAGAGATGAATGTTTTTATTCAGCTAGAACATATTACATTAATCAAAAGTGACCATAAAGATATATTTATTTCAAAAAATCAATCCTGAAAAAATAACCTAGTTGTTAACAAAAAAATTAAGCAGTTTTTAACATTGATAAAAATAAGAAATGTTTCTTGAGCAGCAAATCATTATATTAGAATGATTTCTGAAGGATCATGTGACACTGAAGACTGGAGTAATAATGCTGAAAATTCAGCTTTGCATCACAGGAATAAATTATATTTAAAAAATATAAGAAAATAGGCAGCTGTTATTTTAAATTGCAATAATATTTCACAATATTACTTTTTTTACTCCTCAAATAAGTGCATCCTTGGTGAGTAAAGCAAACTTCTTTCAAAAGCATAAAAAAAGCTTTTGAACCGTAGTGTATATTGCATTCATTCTGGTTTCCTTTTTTAACTTCAGCAATCATCATTGGACCTTACGGCCAGCCTCTTACGGTGTACCCTTGTATGCTGTGCGGGAAAAAGTTCAAGTCACGTGGTTTCCTCAGGCGCCACACCAAGAATCATCATCAGGATGTCGTAAACCGTAAGAAATACCAGTGCACGGACTGTGATTTCACCACTAACAAAAAAGCCAATCTCCACAACCACATGGAGATCCACACCCTCAGCAGTAAAGCTCCATTAGAGTGTGAAGTGTGCGGAAAGGAGTTCCACCAGCAGGCGACGCTGTTCTCCCACCGTCTGCAGCACCACCACCGAGAATCCAAGCTTCAGATCTCACCACCCACCACCAAAATGCACAATTGCAAGTTCTGCGAATACGAGACGGCAGAACAAGGACTTCTAAACCGACACCTGCTCGCCGTTCACAGCAAGAATTTCCCTCATATTTGCGTAGAATGTGGGAAGGGCTTCCGGCATCCTTCGGAGCTGAAGAAACACATGAGGACCCACACTGGCGAGAAGCCGTACTCCTGCCTTTACTGCGACTACAAGTCGGCCGACTCCTCTAACTTAAAGACACACGTGAAGACCAAGCATAGCAAAGAGATGCCCTACAAGTGTGACCGCTGTTTCCAGACGTTCGCCGAACCCGAAGAGCTGTTACAACACGGACTGACGCACGAGGAAGCCAAAACGCACCATTGCACCCACTGTGACCATAAAAGCTCCAATTCCAGTGACCTGAAGCGCCACATCATTTCAGTTCACACCAAAGACTATCCGCATAAATGTGAGGTCTGTGGAAAAGGCTTCCACCGGCCATCCGAGCTCAAGAAGCACTCGGCCGCCCATAAGGCCAAGAAGTTACACCAGTGTAGGCATTGCAATTTCAAAATCGCAGATCCATTTGTTCTCAGTCGGCATATTTTGTCAGTGCACACCAAGGAGCAGCAGGCTTTTCCAGACAAAAAGGGTCTTAAGAAGACATTTGGGCTTGGTTCTCATGGGGGAAAGAAAATTTTGGGCGGTGCCGGTTTGTCCAAGGGTCATCGGGAGCGGCGGGTATACCAGTGCCAGTATTGCGACTACAGCACAGGTGACGCGTCTGGCTTCAAAAGGCACGTGATCTCCATTCACACCAAAGACTATCCTCACCGCTGTGACTTCTGCTCAAAAGGCTTCCGCAGACCGTCGGAGAAGAATCAGCACATCATGCGGCATCATAAAGACCTAATGCCTACCATGTGACCGTCAGGAAAAGGTCCGTTCTGATGTAGTTGTGTTCTTCAGGGCTGACCATTCAGAGAAAGAGAAAAACCCACCTTCTAATGTGGCTGGTCACAAGTTACACTGCTGTAATGTTTGGAAAATGCATTAATCCAAAGTTTAATCGGAATCTGTCTAAATCAGACAAACTAATTGTTGTTCTGGATAGCTTTAGATTAAATGCAAAAGAAATAGATAATCTTGCATATTAAATCATCAAGGGTGGATGTTAAATTTTATGTTGGACCGTCTGGTTCTGAATTATGACTCCTCTATCGCATGTTACACATACCATGTTTGAATGGCATTGATGATTGTGGTGTGTGTGTGTGTGTGTGTGCACGTGCGTTTATAAGTACGGAAGTGCTAATGCTTTATTGATTGGTTTCTTAGCTTCAGATAAGCAGAATGTCTAATTAAAATGAATTGGAATTACTCATCTTATGTCCTGACTGCTAAAATTATATATATATTTTAATTTGAGAGAAAATGGCTGTTCAGCCTAGATAGGCATTTTCAAACTAAAATTCACTAGTGCATTAATTTACAAATTCCAGCTGATATTGAATAAAGAAAATGACTAGTCTAATGTAGAACATGTTTTCTTGTTAATATTCACAAGAAAAATTATATTTCAAATAGTCCTCCACTCAAAAAAGAGATCTTGAGATTTGATCAAAATGTGCAGTCGTCAGGCAGAATGGCTGATAATCTAAATTTGTTTTAATTTAGATGCTAGTATGTTTGTGTATTTCTTGAATGTTGCCGTTTGGCTTCTGGTCTGTTTGTTGTAAAACTCGCCCTCAAATTATTATTATTATTATTAAGACATTTAGGATAAATTTTATTTTTTACACAGATACTGAAAATGTATAATTTGGAATAAAGAGATTCTAAAAGATGTTATGTTATGTGTATAAGAAATATTTGTAAATACAGAAGTAATAAAACAGTATTTTGTGTCCAAAATGTGTTTTTGTTTTTTTCATTGTAATAGGGAGAATTTGAATGAATCACACAAACATCTGTCACTTGTAAACCAATTTTAATCCAACAGCAGTAAACAACCACCACAGAAAGAAAAATGAAAACACTGTTCATACATTTTTTTGAAGGTGTGGCATTAGCAATAGACATGTTTTTCCCAAGGCATCATTTGGACAAGGTAATACTTTGCCGCTTGGGACGTCCTTTGGATAAGCTCTGGAGTTGCAAATTGATTTGTCGTCATGTGTGAACAACATAACTGTGTTTAAGGCACAAAGTGAAGAAGACCAAAACCAAGCAGACCAATTCAGATCAGTTTTTCAGGTAAAATGATCAGACCAGCTGAAGTTGCCTTTGTCCTTGTTTGGTTGATGAGATACATTTAGGCAACTGAGCATTCTCCTGTAAAACAACAGGGTATAGTGAAAAGTTAGCATTAAAATTTTTTTTAAATGTATAGTAAATGAAATGCGCATTCAGTGACTTGATGTACCGTTTAGTGGCAGAATGGCAATGTTTTCCTCAAGGATGCCGGTGTCCAGAGAGAACTGCCTGAACTTCTCCTTCAAATCATCAGTAATGTCTGCAGTACGACCTGTGATCAAGACGCATTCAGAGCTCGTTCTACATGTATCAGTGAAAACGTGTACAAAGTGAATTCTTACTGTAAAGTTTGTTGAGAATCTCAGACACATCTCCCTTGGTCTTGATGGTGTGAATGAGCGCGTACTTGTCAAACTTGGCGTCAACCACGCGCATGTCATTATCATTTCCCCAACCTAGTCAAATCGAGCACATTTAGTCCAAAACAACAAAGCGCAATATGACCATCAAATAAAAGCACAAACTTGAACACTTACGCTGGCTGTGGAAGACAAACCGTCCTGGAATCTCGGTTTTCTTGGCGAGGTGCGTCATCCTCCAGCAGGTACCATCGCTCCTGAGAAAGAAATGAAGTCATTCATAACCTCTATCAAAACTCTTCTCCTCGAACGCTGCGATAAAGTTAACGTGAGCTTACTTTAGATTCGAGCAAGTGAGGTCAAGGTCGCCGTTTGGGGTGGGCACCAGCATGGAGGTTCCCATTTTCATGTCAGCTTTGCGACTCACAAACCATTTTGCATTTGTTGCAATTCCGATGAGATACCACTTCCCTCCCATCTGTGGAGAATGCAATTAGTTTAGTCCAGCTTAATAAGTGAACTTCCTCTAATCATATTAATAAGTGATATAGTTTACCTTTTCCAGGTCGAAGTCAGTCATGGGCATGACCTCAGCCGAGGCGAACACGGCGCAGAGCAGGACGCACAGCATCTTCAGAAGAACAGAGCTCATGGTTGCAGAAGTGTATGACTCTCTCTCTTTCTGTGTCTGTCTGCAGTTCAGAAGGGAAGGTTGGCTGTGTGGAGGAGAAGAGTGGCAGCCCCTGTTTTATGCTCGGTGAGTCCCCCAAACCCTCCTTCCTTCAGTGCCTCCCACCTCCCACAGGCCCGATCAGGAATGATAATTACAGCGTTACACAACAAACACGTGTGGATTTCTCCAGGTTTATGTGGGTTAGTTTCTCTCGGTGCATTTATTTTTATCTAAAATACTGTAAAAACAGCAATATTGTGAAATAGTATTACTCTGTGAAATGACTGTTTTCTATTCTAATATATTTTAAAATATAACTTATTCCTGTGGTGGGAAAGTTGGATTTTCTGCATCATCACTCGCAGTCTTCAGTCACGTGATCCTTCAGAAATCATTCTTATGTAATTTGGTTCAAGTAACAATTCTTATTTTTATCATTAATGTTGTTCTGAGTAATATTTCGGTTTAAAACCTAGTGCATTTTTGGCTTTCTTTGATGGATAGAACAGCATTTATATGAAATGGAAATCTTTAGTAACATTATAATTGTCTTTACTGTGACTTTTGATCATTTTAATGCATCTTTATTGAATAAAGACCAATTCATAGGATGATAATTATAAAGTTTTAATAATTGCTCTAATTCTATGAGAGTAAGTAATTCAAATGCCAGCTATTAAATATAAGGATAGGAATGTCATTATCATTGTTGAAAACATTGTTGAAAACAGTCGTGCAGGCGAGGCTGTTCTCCCACCGTCTGCAGCACCACCACCGAGAATCCAAGCTTCAGATCTCACCACCCACCACCAAAATGCACAATTGCAAGTTCTGCGAATACGAGACGGCAGAACAAGGACTTCTAAACCGACACCTGCAAGAATTTCCCTCATACTTGCGTAGAATGTGGGAAGGCCTTCCGGCATCCTTCAGAGCTGAAGAAACACGAGGACCCACATTGGCGAGAAGCCGTACTCCTACCGCTGTTTCCAGACGCCTAATTATCTTAAAAATAGATAATCTTGCATATTAAATTATCAAGGGTGGACGTTAAATTTTATGTTGGACCGTTTGGTTCTGAATTATGACTCCTCTATCGCATGTTACACATACCATGTTTGAATGGCATTGATGAATGGCATTGATGATTTTTGCCTGATGGCCAAAACTGAAAGACTTAGGAGGAGCTTCTTCCCCCAGGCCATCAGACTCCTGAACTCAGTCACTTAACATCACGTGACTTCACCTCACTCCAGGATAAACATCCACATATTGACATTGCACTGCACTTTCTGTTCTCCTTGTTACTGTGTAACAACCTGTTATAAACCTGTTTGCACATAATTATTCTTTGTACATTTCTGTTAACCACTTATTTATAAGTCTACAGGTTTACTTACTGCACAGCTTATTTCACATATTTTATTTAAAAAAAAAATTTCTTTTTTACTTGATTTATTTATAATTCTACATATATATAGTACTTTTTATCCTGTTTCTATTATAATTTCCTCTTTGTGTTTTTTGTAAAGTTTTTTTAAAGTGTGTAAATTTTACGGTTTTTTGTAACTCTTCATTTGCACTGTCCATGGAGCGGACCTGTTTATATTTCACTGCCGATTGTATATTCTGTATATAACTGTGTATGTGAAAACTCTTGAATCTTGAATGATTGTGGTGTTTGTGTGTGTGTGTGTGTGTGTGTGTGTGTGTGTGTGCGTGCGGGCGTGCGTGCGTGTGTGTGTGTGCGTGTGCATGTGCGTTTATAAGTACGGAAGTGCTAATGCTTTATTGATTGGTTTCTTAGCTTCAAATAAGCAGAATGTCTAATTAAAATGAATTGGAATTATTCTGGAATTATTATTATTATCAGCTGATATTGAATAAAGAAAATGACTTGTGTAATGTAGAACATGTTTTCTTGTTAATATTCACAAGAAAAATTATATTTCAAATAGTCCTCCACTCAAAAAAGACATCTTGAGATTTGATCAAAATGTGCAGTCGTCAGGCAGAATGGCTGATAATCTAAATTTGTTTTAATTTAGATGCTAGTATGTTTGTGTATTTCTTGAATGTTGCCGTTTGGCTTCTGGTCTGTTTGTTGTAAAACTCTCCCTCAAATTATTATTATTATTATTATTATTAAGACATTTAGGATAAATTTTATTTTTTACACAGATACTGAAAATGGAATAAAGAGATTCTAAAAGATGTTATGTTATGTGTATAAGAAATATTTGTAAATACAGAAGTAATAAAACTGTAAAGAGGAATAAAGAGATTGGAATAAAGAGATTCTAAAAGATGTTATGTTATGTGTATAAGAAATATTTGTAAATACAGAAGTAATAAAACTGTATTTTGTGTGCAAAATGTTTTGTTTTTTTTTCATTGTAAAAGGGAGAATTTGAATGAATCACACAAACATCTGTCACTTGTAAACCAATTTTAATCCAACAGCAGTAAACAACCACCACAGAAAGAAAAATGAAAACACTGTTCATACATTTTTTTGAAGGTGTGGCATTAGCAATAGACATGTTTTTCCCAATGCATCATTTGGACAAGGTAATACTTTGCCGCTTGGGACGTCCTTTGGATAAGCTCTGGAGTTGCAAATTGATTTGTCGTCATGTGTGAACAACATAACTGTGTTTAAGGCACAAAGTGAAGAAGACCAAAACCAAGCAGACCAATTCAGATCTGTTTTTCAGGTAAAATGATCAGACCAGCTGAAGTTGCCTTTGTCCTTGTTTGGTTGATGAGATACATTTAGGCAACTGAGCATTCTCCTGTAAAACAACATGGTATAGTGAAAAGTTAGCATTAAAAAACTTTTTAAATGTATAGTAAATGAAATGCGCATTCAGTGACTTGATGTACCGTTTGGTGGAAGAATGGCAATGTTTTCTTCAAGGATGCCGGTGTCCAGAGAGAACTGCCTGAACTTCTCCTTCAAATCATCAGTAATGTCTGCGGTACGACCTGTGATCAAGACGCATTCAGAGCTCGTTCTACATGTATCAGTGAAAACGTGTATAAAGCGAATTCTTACTGTAAAGTTTGTTGAGAATCTCAGACACATCTCCCTTGGTCTTGATGGTGTGAACGAGCGCGTACTCGTCAAACTTGGCGTCAACCACGCGCATGTCATTATCATTTCCCCAACCTAGTCAAATCGAGCACATTTAGTCCAAAACAACAAAGCGCAATATGACCATCAAATAAAAGCACAAACTTGAACACTTACGCTGGCTGTGGAAGACAAACCGTCCTGGAATCTCGGTTTTCTTGGCGAGGTGCGTCATCCTCCAGCAGGAACCATCGCTCCTGAGAAAGAAATGAAGTCATTCATAACCTCTATCAAAACTCTTCTCCTCGAACGCTGCGATAAAGTTAACGTGAGCTTACTTTAGATTTGTGTAACTGAGGTCAAGGTCTCCTTCTTCGGTGGGTACAAGCATGGCGGTTCCCATTTTCATGTCAGCTTTGTGACTCACAAACCATTTTGCATTTGTTGCAAAGCCGATGAGATACCACTTCCCTCCCATCTGTGGAGAATACAATTAGTTTAGTCCAGCTTAATAAGTGAACTTCCTCTAATCATATTAATAAGTGATATAGTTTACCTTTTCCAGGTCGAAGTCAGTCATGGGCATGACCTCAGCCGAGGCGAACACGGCGCAGAGCAGGACGCACAGCATCTTCAGAAGAACAGAGCTCATGGTTGCAGAAGTGTATGACTCTCTCTCTTTCTGTGTCTGTCTGCAGTTCAGAAGGGAAGGTTGGCTGTGTGGAGGAGAAGAGTGGCAGCCCCTGTTTTATGCTTGGTGAGTCCCCCAAACCCTCCTTCCTTCAGTGCCTCCCACCTCCCACAGGCCCGGAGGGGATGATAATTACAGCCGTTACACAACAAACACGTGTGGATTTCTTCAGGTATATGTGCATTTATTTTTATCTAAAGTACTGTAAAAACAGCAATATTGTGAAATAGTATTACTCTGTGAAATGACTGTTTTCTATTCTAATATATTTTAAAATATAACTTATTCCTGTGGTGGGAAAGTTGGATTTTCTGCATCATCACTCGCAGTCTTCAGTCCTTCAGAAATCATTCTTATGTAATTTGGCTCAAGTAACATTTCTTATTACAGTGATCCCTCGTTTATCAGGGTTAATGTGGACCGGAACCCCCGCAATAGGTGAAAATCCGCAAAGTAGGATTGCCCCCACTAGGAATTTCCTTATATGTGTGTGTAGGTACCAGAATGTTTAAAATATGTGTATTTATACTATATATTTTTTTTATTAAATATATTTACAGTGGAGTTCGGTTATGTCGATGGCCTCAGGGGTTGCAAAAAAGCATCAAGATAACCGTTTAGCAAGATAACCCATATAACATATTTTCCCACAAATAACCCGCCGACGCAGATAATCTGCACGCTCATATAGCCAGTGGGTTTTGGGTTTTGTGTAAAAAATGGTTGGCATAACCCGCACCCATAGATTGATGAACTTTTTTGTGTAAGATCACATTTCGAATTTCAAATGTTACTCGCATGACTTCAATTATCCATAACTGTTCAGGCTCAGTACACAGTGCTTGTGCGCGAAATTCACACAATAAAAAAAAAACACAAGTCAGAATCAGAAGAAAAAGAAAAAAGCAGTCTCTCCCGCTGCGCTGTTTAGCAGCACGTCCCTTTAAGAAGCGTGTTGTGTTGATCATTGCATGAGATGAGAAGAGACCGCCCTCATAGCAGCACAGCCAATCACGTCTTCTTGCATGATTGCATGACAGGTCAGACAGCCTATCAGCGCCAGCTATCAGAGTGATAGAGGAAGCACAGCCAGCTGTCAGAGCGCCAAAGACAACAACCCTCGCAAGAAAGAAAAATGAAAATGTATTGATGTACAAGATGTGAGTTATTAAATGAGAATGTACATGCTTTTGTACATGTACGTGTTTTTGGTGTCTTTTTACACAACAGTGTTGCCGCTATTTGTTTGAAGCGATCGGCATTCATCTAAAAAAATGTACACACACTGTACTGTGTATATGTTTGCTAACAACAAAAGGCATATGTAAAACCACCACAATAAAAACCACCTTTGATTCTTGATACAAACCTTTAATTATATTCTCCAACAATGCAAACACAAAGATTTCTCACAAAATCACAAAAAACGTGCAGGATGCTACAGTGTGTTATCCCTCAGACGAAATCAGTGACAGGGAGCGAACCGGCATTGGAGTAAGCAGACCGCGATCCACGTGCAAGGCAAACTCAGCGCATGCGCAGTGAACTAGGTACGCTAATTAGTCACGAAATAACCATATGAAGTGGCGAATTTGTCCCTCTTTTGTGCTCGAGATACTAGGATTCGGTGACATTAACGAATCGACATTAAAGAATCAAAAATATTAAGACAAATAGGGAGTTTGGCGGTTTCACTTCAAAAACGTCGACATAATAGGATTGGCGAGTTAACCATGACTCGAGATAAGTGAACTCCACTGTAATTATAAAACCTTAATACAGTGGAATCCGGTTATGTCGATGTCCTCGGGAGTTGCAAAAAAGCATCGAGATAACCGATGATCGAGATAACCAACAGCCAATATGGCGATTTATTTGATGAAGCGATCGGCATGCTATGAAAATTTACATACACTGTATATGTTTGCTAACAACAAAAGGCATATGTGCACCAACTAACAGCAGAGATTTACCAGTATACAATAAAAAACACCTTTGATTCTGAATACAAACTGTAATTATATTCTCCAACATTCAAAACACAATGATCGCTCATAGCGTAAACACAGTCACAACACACGTGTAAACACATTTTCTCATAACATATTTGTGAGGTCATCACGCTGTACTAGATTGCATACTTTCTTGCGTTCTGCCTGCCTAATGTGCTGTCTCAACAAATTTGGCTTTGTCCCGTCTTTTAATAACCGGGTTCTTCAATCCACAGCGGCGCTGAGCAGAGCGCACGTCAGAACAGAAGCAGGGTGTGTTTGTGTGTATGTGTTCATCAAAGCCTCATGCTCATTGGTCTGTAGCCGCTCGTCAATGTCAAAATATTTGAGAAAACTAATCAAATCAGAGAATGCGGGCTTTATGTGCACACAGCTGTGAGTGCTTTGGAATGGGGGTGGGGCCCACGGCAGCACTTGCTGCTCGTTGAGAAGCGTAAGGACGATATGTGCTTTCATTTCAGAGAGTCTCCAATAACTCCAGATGAAGTCATTAGATTTGTCGCTAGTCGCTTTTTTAAAATGTGTCGCTAGAGTGGTCTGAATACTCGCTAAATATAGCGACAAAGGCGCTAAGTTGGCAACACTGTCCGCAAGTTCTTCTGCAGCTGCGCGGCACTGTACGTGCAACGCAAACTCAGCACATGTGCAGTGAACTAGATACAATCATTAATCACGAGATAACCATGTGAAAAATCCACTGAGGCCGCGAAACTTGAAGGATTACTTCAAGGATTACTATATTATCATTAATGTTGTTCTGACTAATATTTGGGTGGAAAACCTAGAGCATTTTTATGTTTCTTTGATGGATAGAACAGCATTTATATGAAATGGAAATCTTTTGTAACATTATAAAGTTTACCAAACATTATAACTTTACTGTGACTTTTCATCATTTTAATGCATCTTTATGGAATAAAGACCCATTCATACCAAGGATGATAATTATAAAGTTTTAAT
Organism: Rhodeus uyekii; assembly: GCA_037043235.1. NCBI lineage: Eukaryota > Metazoa > Chordata > Actinopteri > Cypriniformes > Acheilognathidae > Rhodeus > Rhodeus uyekii. The sequence continues at coordinate 1,011,579 of JAWRVZ010000086.1, forward strand.
GATGGCTCTAATTCTATGAAAATAAGGAATTCAAATGCCAGCTATTAAATATAAGGATAGGAATGTCATTATCATTGTTGAAAACAGTTGTGCCGCTTTTTTGTGTGTGGAAACTGTTACTTACAGAACACTTAAATGAATAGAAAGTAAAAAATAAAACAGCATTTATTTGAAATATAAATGTTTTGTAACCTTTCTTGGGTGTATCAAAGTTTTAATCATTGTTGCTGAATAAATAGTATAATGGAGTTTTAAAAATCTCACTGACCCTAAACCTCTGAACAGTAGTTGGAAAATATCTGTGAACTAAGACTAAATAAAGGTGTTTGATATAAAATGCAATGCAAAATATCAAAATGCATTGTATCCAAATCAGTATTTGCTCTTGTGCAGCCTTTGATTTTTATGTTAGTATTTATATTGCAGGTGCTGCAGAAGCAACTCTTGAGTTGAAACAAGTTCATTTATTTTTCCATAAGAAAATGATTTCCTTAGGATACTTTTTGGAATGTTGGATAAGCAACATGTTTACCCCTAGTGTTGTGTAACTCTGAAAAGGGTGGGCAGGCAGAGTCTTGTTTTGAGAGTTACATCACAAGCCACACTAACCAAGATTCCTTTGTCTTGTTTTGTAAGAACGTTTTTGTTATATCAAGAATGGTTTGAGGAAAATCATCACTTTCCATGCTTATTACCAAGTTATCCTAATATTACGGATTAGGTCCCACTTATTACAGTGCTTATTATGTTCATGATCAAACAATGGAATGTCATTTATAAAGCACACAGAAACTTGAAATTACAAAATAACTTTATTGTAGTAATTCCCTTTCGTGCTCACAATCAAAGATACTGCCCAATCTGTCTTAGGTCATATCTGGAGGAGAAGAAATGATAGAGTTGTTAGGCAACAATACAGACTATAAAAAATTGTTTTTTTTGTGTGTTTTTTTGTTACAAAACCAAATTAAGGTTATGCAAGTTTAGCAACACATGCTTTTAAAACAGAAAACGTGATTTTAACACATTTGGATACACACATAGTTGGATTGGCCCCTTTTGTAGGATGTAAAATTTCCTTCAGCCAATCAGTAAATGTTGCCTAACACCAAGCAACGGGACTGAGAAGTTAAGAAATCTGATTCTTTCAGCAAATCGACTCATACAACCGATTCGTTTGAACCAGTTCTCGCGCGGGGTTTCACGTGTCATTACGTAGTGAAATAAATATTCAGTTAAACAGTTTATCACTCTATATTCGAATACCTTGTATATTGTGTCAATGATCTCTATTACTGTCGATTACTTAAATAGGCTTTGCGAATCGGTACGTTTGAATCATTAAAAAAGAACCGTTCAAAACAAAGTTTTGTTCGCGAATATGGCATCAGAAAGCAGTCAGATATAGTATATTAGAAAGCAACAATTATTGGATTACTTCACAATATAAGCCTACAAGTCGTTCTGTAGCTGTACATCATAAAATGACACTTATTAAGCTAATATAAAAACAAATCTTACCCAGGACCTTTTGCGTGGACTCGCAGAACCCTGGAAAAGAGTCTCGAGTCAAAAGAGTGTTCATTATCTGTTTTAATATAATATTATATATATTAATATTAGTCAATTGTCTCACCGTAGCCGGGATACGGGAAAATGACGTCCAATCCCAAATTGAACGTTTGTGCACGTTCCTCAAACTTATCCACGATATTTTCAGCCAATTCACTCGACCGTCCTTTCAAGAGAAACGACTATTTTACCGAACCAATGCACTTTTCCGCAATAACTAAGGATAATCAACAATAACCATTTGGAAAAAAAAAGTAGGCTAAAAACTATTAGGCTAGATAACTCTAATGAAAACACTACAAACAGATGCCATCATGACAGTAAAGTATGGGTGTGAGAAGTTTAAAATAGACACCTGAACACCTACCATATAGTTTCATGGAAACTTTCCCTGCTCTCTTCAAAACTAGCATAGCATATGAGCTGTAGTCCGTCTCAACCACTATTATGTCCACATTCTCAGTAGGTCTCTTACCTGCATACAATGATGAAAAGACAGTAGCCCCAAAAAGACTTTGACACTTTAAAACATTTGAATGACATTGCATTATATTAAATATTAAATCAAACCATGTGCCATTTAATTTGGGGGATTTAAAGGATAAACTATGAATATAGGCTACTGTTTAAAACGAAGACAGCTATTTGTACAGTATTTCAACTCTAGGACACCCGTGTGAAACAGATGACTTGTCAGAGAGAAACTGATGCTAGCACCTTGTTACAGTGTTCTTGATATACACATGTACTTATATGCACTTAGATGTACTTAGATAACTGTAAACTGTATAAGCTGCAGACAAACAAAACCTTAACCAGTACCTTAATGTCACTAAGCGAAGTGTTATAATGATCTATTGTCAAAAGAATTTCATGGAAGTATTATACTTCAACATTATTGATAGTCTGAGTTTTTCCCCAAAACCTTTTCCTTTGTCAGATGTAAACAGGCCAGGTCAATGAAAATTTCGCAACTAAGAAAAAACATCAGTTTAGATAGTGGTAAGAATGTCAGGCTTTGAACTCTGGTCTGGTGGTGAGTGGAGTTCAGTCTGCATCAGACACCTACCTTTGAGAAGGAGCTGGCCAGGTGTATTGGTTTTCATGTAGTTTTGCTTGATCTCCCAGCACTCAAAATTGCTAACATGGGGAAAAAGCACAATGGATAAACAACACAAGAATGTATATGTTTCCCACGGTCTTTGATGCAAAAACGTGTGAACTACCAGGGACCTTGCATTGGGATCTTAATTAATGCAAATTCAAATTGTTAATTTGTGCCTCCATTTTGGAGAACGTTTTGACTTGGTTTTAAAGAAATATAGTCCATATCAGTCCATAAAAGCGAGTGAGTGTCTTCCATATACTCAGCATTATGTTTTCTTACAGGTATCAGGTATCCATCCTTTACTGTTCATTTCTGAGCATTTGATGTTTTGTGTTGATTGTCTTTGATTTGATTATATAATTGGCATGCTGCATTTACCGGAGTAATAATAAATTGGAATATATAATTGCATTCTGATCAACTCAGAAATGATTGACTCTAGTACATTGTTGAATCCATGTTTCCACAAATTAGTGTTCAGGGTTAAATACATACTAGAGCTCGGGTTAGACAGTTTCTAGGCAAGTTTCTAGATTTCTGACTAACTACTTGACTTTAGGTGGTTCATTCACAATAGGGGACTGGACAAAAATACTATTGAAATAATTGCAAGATTAGGGCAGCATATTTCATGGTACTAGCCATAACCTCTGGTTATTGTGTCAGCTTTATTCATGTTGTTATATAGTTATATTAACTAAGTATAGGGGGCTGGACAAAAATGCTATTGAAATAATAGCAAGCATGGGGTGGCATTACTTCATAGTAGCCATAACCTATGATTATGATCTTGATTTTGTTAAGTTTCATAACCATAAGTTTTAATTAAGGACCAGTACTGAGAGTCATCAAACTGTATTACAAAGTGATATAGATCAAGCTTCAGTGATTTCAGTGAGTAAAGTCCTCCCCCTTGTGACTTAAGGAGTACTTACAGTTTTCTCGCAGTGCTGACAGACACCTTGTCACCAGTGACAATCCAAGTGGCAGTTGTGCTCTCCACCTTGAAGCCGCTCTCCAAAAGATTATTACACCGTGATGCTACATTAACCAGGTACCACTTCCCACTCATCTAGAGAATGTTTTGTAATCACATATATCAGACAGAAAAAAAAAAGTTATTCAGTAAGAATCTTTGTGCATAGCGTGCTGCATGATTTATGAAGAAATAACTCTGCCATCTGTTGAAACAACACTGGGCAAGATTAATGGCCTATCAATATGAAGAATGTGCAATGATGAGCTCTTTTAACTCAATTTGCCAGAACGAATTAACTTTAATGCTTTAATAACATGATGTTGAAACATACCTGATCAATGTTGATGTTTGGCGCTGGAGCTAGTCTTTCAACAGCTTTTTCTGCCTCTGATTTCTTTGGCTTTGGGGGTGGTGTTGGTCTATAGCGTGCTCTTCGTGCCTCAACAGACTCCCAGAAACCGAGCCACAAGAGCAAAAAGAACAGATGCAGCCTGAAGCGATTCATGGAATCGATTGTTTTTAATCTGCTTTATTAAAATGCTTTATACCGATCAGCTCTGTTAGACGTTTGCTAAGAAGAGTCAGTCAACTGTCCAGGGTTGCCACACATAGATTAGGATAACGACCCTCTCTTCAGGTTTATCATTAACTCCTCAACAAACCCACACAAATACACAAACTGTCCATTTTTGACAATGTTCACTTTAATACAGCCAAACACGTCATTTACAAAGTTGTTGTCATAAGCTCTTAAAAGCAAAGGTTCCTTATTGGTATTGATAGAACCTTTCCATTCAATAAAGGCTTGTTTGATTTTGCAAACATTCAAACTAAGCAAAAATTGCGTACTGTTGACTGAAAGGTGTAAAAATCACCTTTTGAAACCTTTATTTTTGAGAGTGTAAACCGCGTGTATTTTCAGATTTTATGGACAGTGATTATGCAAAAATACAAGTAAGTGTGACAGAAAATAAGTACACATTTTGGAGTTGGGAGACATGGGAGGTTTAATCAATCACTTTCCTTACACACAAACTCCAAGCATTCCCCCCCCCCCCCCCCCCCCCCCCAAAATAAACATTGTAAACTGTAACTCATAGCATACCACAATGGCCATTTGTTTTCTGTATTTGCACTGAATAACTCTAAAATCCTGTCCAAGGATAAGACTGTAAGAAGTCTAATGCATTATTTTTCTCTGGGCTTAAAGTTTAGAGCTACGCTGTTGATGCAGAATCTCTGCCCCGTCGGATCTGGACCATCATCAAAGACATGTCCAAGATGGCCATCACACTATAAAACAAAATGATACTTTATATAATAAATGAAAAGAGGAATTTTCACTCATTAACACAATAACCCAACCGGCTGACATCATTGTGTCCTGCACTCACATGTTTGCAGATAACCTCTGTTCCTGTGCTACCAAGTGAGTTGTCAGGGCGACGGACAATGTTGGCAAGACTCTCGTCTTTTTCCCATGTCCCGTGAGCCTCGTAGAAGGACGGCCACCCAGTTCCTGCATCATATTTTGCTTCTGAGCTATTGGAGCCAAAGGCAGAATTGTATTTATCTTAAGTTTTAATATGCAAAACCTTATATATACATACAGTATATATATATCTTACCTAAAAAGAGGGGAGTCACAGCAAACACAGTGGTACATACCCACCTCGTTGTGATTCAAATAGATTCCACTGAACGGCTATAAAATAAAAACAATGTACTATCTTAAAGCACCTGTACCATAAAGTAAAAAGTACCATGAAAAAATATGAAGGTATCAAAAACTGTGTAAGCTGTGCAATTTTGTACATACATCTTGCATATTGTTGTTTAAACATAATTATTGCTTTGTTAACTTACCACTTCTGTGCCTTTTTCTCTTGTAACAACATACTGTTCTGGAGTCAGCTTCCTCTGCCAATCTGTGGACTGGTCATAACGTGTCAGTGACAGCAAACCTGTGCAAACAGCCAGTGGCATAAATGCAGTGCATTTTTGTCCCCATCACATACTGTATGTACACTGGATAACAAATGAAAAGCACAATATGTAAAGATTTCTTTAAAAAAAGAAGGAAAAAAATGCAATTTATTAAGAAGTAATTGCTTTTTACATTTCCCTAATGAATGTTCACCATCAATGAATTTTCCCTAATGAATGTTCACCATGGTGCTACAAAGAACCATTATGAGGTGCCATATAGCAGCATCTCAAATGATGGTGCTATATGGCAACTCATAATAGTTCTTTGTAGCACAATTTGGTGCTATATAGCACTAAAAATGGTTCCCCTATGATTACGAGCCAAGAACCACTTTTAGTGCCATATAGCACTATTTTTTTTTAGAGTGTATAAGTTGTTTTCCCCCCTCAAATCTCAATTTAAAACAAAAATGAAAGAAACCATATATATGATCAGATATAAGAAGTATATTAAATTATATACAATTATTATATTCAAAATGAACTATATTATATAGCTAATATTATTTATTTATAGATTTAAGATCATTATCGGTTATTTTGTACTTCAATTCCATTTCTATTTGCAATAAAGGTTGATGTAGAGGTATGAACATTTATTTTATTTTTGAAAATCATGCATCACATACAAAACTGTTTTGCAGGCCTTTCTCAAAAGCCAACAGTGCATTTGAGTAATCAAGTCACGCATGTTCTGAACGACATGACTAGAATAAATGCACTTTGCACCGACTACTAGACTAGACTACGACTAGAAAACTAAATGCAATTGTAAAAAATGAAAGTACACTAAATATAATACAATCACAATTGAAAGAATATCCAGAGGCAATTCATTTAAACCCAAACACAACATAATTCGAAATAAAACCCTACCCGTTGATGTAGAAATCAGCCGAATCCCAACAAATCTTCTCTTTTGAGGTAAAATTAATTTGCTTGTCGCTCCGCTGGAAACGATAGAGGAGAAGCGAACTAGAAAACGTGACATTTTTCTCGATATATTATTTCATGCAGTGGCCTGACTTTCTCCACTAGTTAACATTGGCTGAAAAGGAGCTGTATCGAGCTCAGTTGTCTCGATTCCCCCCTCACCGCTCGAGCACCGGAAAACGGTCACCACTCACAGACTTTATGGGTCACGGTCGACTGGCTGGAACTGATTAAACTTTGCACCTTTTGTCACTAGTCTAATCGCATCATGCATGTAGGAAAGTTTTTAAAAATGGGATTTTGGTGTTCCTTGTTTTCTTTCTTATCGGAATGTCCTCGCTCTTATCATCTTAATCTCTATTTCATCGTAGACTTTGACCTTCATAAAGGAGAGAAACATATACTTCCTCAACCAGTTATTATCATCAGAGATGATTCAATGCATCGAAGATTTGACCAGAGTACACATTACTTTTGATAATACTTTATTAGGATTAAATTCACTACACTTTAACAGATTATAAATAAAATATGGCTTAATTTTCCTCCTATCTCAATGTCCCCCCCCCCCCCCAACACACACACACACACACAAACACACATACATATATATATATATATATATATATATATATATATATATATAGAGAGAGAGAGAGAGAGAGAGAGAGAGAGATTAAATAGTCTGATATGCTAGAGCTGCTGGTGAGTTGATTTTCATGAGGTTTCCAGGTTGGTGCATGAGATCTATAATAAAGCTTTCAGGCTGAGAGTATCCATAGCGTTTCTTTGGACCAGTGATGAGGATTTCATTCCATGCACGATTGTATTCTCCTCTTGTGAGACTGCAGCTTAGTCCAATTTGATCTGCAAGAACCTAAAACGTATTGCAATTAAACTCTAATACACAATTGAGCAGGAATATCAGCTGCAGCTAAAGTCATAACCACCACAGTCATTTATAGGGACACGTTGGTCCAAATATTTAAAAATTAGATTTTTAATATATTGTTTTTATAGTCCTGAAGATGTGTTTGGTTGAATAATGTCTCTGTCAGGTCAGTTTTATACACGGTCAAGCAAAGAGAGGTTCCTGTCAATAGCACAAAGAATCGCAGAGTATATATTACCTTGAAAAGTAACGCTCTATGAAAGTAGGTGCCCTTTTTTATCTTTCCAATGAGAACGATGTTGGAACAGGCTTCAAACTTCAGCTTGCTAATGTGGAGTTCCCACAGGAAGTCATGCAGCTTCTCTGGCTCAACTTGGCCGCCCATTGCCTCACACACTAACCTGAGTGAAATTATCACTTGTCACATGTCAGTCATGTGGATGTTTAATATAGGATGACAATAAAAAAAAACGACCAAAGGACATGATAATTTGATTACTCACATAGCCAAAGCCTTATACATTTTGACCTCATCCTGAAGTGGCGAGATGGATTTGGCTGCCTCTTTGAGAAGGTTATGAAACGCAGTGTCATACGGCAAGCTCCATGCTTCATCCACCACCATCTCCTGCTGTAGCTTACTCTCATCCTCATCCTTCTTTTTCTCATACTCTTTTAGACCCTTTCCCTTCATTTTACTTTAGAAAGAGAGATGAGAGTGAGAAATATGGAGGAAACCCATCTTTCAGTACACACAAACCCACTACCTTGGTGTTTCGCTGCTCCTTTTGCTGCTCATAACAGGTGAGGCAGTAGTTTCTGTTGAACTGTCTGGCTTACGATCATCTGGTCCCTTGGTAATAAATCTGATAGAAGAGGAAGAAAGAATAAGCATTTTTAAACCTTAACATGAACTAAGCAAAAACAGCAAAATACTTCCAAGAGCTGTGGATCAAATGACCTTTGCGCTCACTTGGCAATCTACTACTTTGAATGGTAAAACCACAAGCACAGAAATAAAAAAAATAATGTGATCAAGAAATGTTCTGTTTACAATTTTGAATCTTTAAATCTAATTAACTTGAACTGAGCATAAATTGCATCGCTTGTGCCTCAGTGGCAGAATTCCCATTTCTAGGCGAGATTCCAGAGCCAATAATGCAAAGGATTTTTCCCTAGGGGGAAATTCATCTATCTATCTGTTGTGCAACAGAGGTATTTAATATTCAAGTGTGCTGCTGTAGAACTAATGGTGTGGAAGAGGACATGCTCTGAAAGTCTTTATTCTCCACAGAGAGCTTGTTTTGTCTCTAAAGTGAGATCACAAAAGAGATCTAAATACTAGTGAAAATAGACTAAATGTCCCCCTTAAATGACTATGAATACATTAAATCAGTGAGGAAAACTGCTATTTGTGGAGTTGTTTGATAAAAATTTTGATGTTTGTATAAGTTTCATTTGAAACTATAGGTGTCCTATGCATAATCATTGGCTTTAACATACTGATCCGGCGGTTTCCCATTAACTGCAATAGTGGCTCGATGTTGGTTGACCACTTGTTTTGATATTTCCTCTAAGGTAGGAACCTTCTGACCCATTCTTATCTGCAGAAGGAGGAAGGGAATCAAGAGAAAAGAGAAAGAGTTATTGATTTGTGCAACCTCTACGATTGAGGATTTATTTTTCTCTTGAAAAACATTCATATTTGGACCTTTCCGGGGTCGTAGAAGCCATCAGTGGTTATATCGCTGGCTGACAGGTGTCCTGTCAGACTATACTTCAATGATAGATTGCTGTCCAGAAGTTTCTGTAGTGCCAGCTCACTAAATTTGTTGTTACGATGTGGTGACAGGTTGATTTCCTGGAGTATCTCTAGAGCTCTATTAGATTGATGACAACAAAACCAAATGACAGAACAATCAGTGAAGTTACCATTAAACAGAAAAAAACATCTAAAAGAATGTGGAACATGTCAGGAACATGTCCTGGTCATATTTCACTCCCAAATCAAAAGAAAGACAAAAAATTATGCCTATTTTGGCAGCGTCAAGATCTCTTTAGTAGTAGTATTGCATTATGATATTATTTTTATGAAAATAATAACCATTTATCTGCTGATTGTCATATAAATAAATAAAAATTATATTATTTAAATTATTATGTTTAAATAGTAATCCAAATAGTAATGATTTAAATAGTAAACAATTTTATATGAGTATGGTATTTGTTGATCTTCTATTTATCAATTCAAAATGTACTTCAATTAATTTAAATACAAAAATTACATTACAATATAATGAAAATGGTTACTGAGAATAATGTGAATTATTTTAAATATCTAGTTACATTAAAGGAATAAGAAGTTTGAAGGAAAATGTTTTTACTGTCATAACAAATAATCACAAATGGAATATCTGACCCTAAACTAGGCTTCATTTTCTTCCAGAAATGAGATATTTGGGATTTACTGCCATCTATTGTTTTTTCTTTAATAGTTCACTTTAATGTAAACATCTAAAGTCTTTTAAAATCCTTGCAAGTTAATGTTTTTTGTTCTTTTTAAACCAAAGGTAAACTGCACCCATTTGAGGTATGGAACCTTGCTCCATATATAGTTTTAATACATATACTTAGAAATATCTACTTTTAGTGTATTAAAGCATAAAGCATGCTTACCCAGCGTTGCACAATTCTAGGGATGTTATTTCATCGTTTGCACACACACTAATTGCCCAGCAAGCATTTCTCCGAATTTCAGTATTGATGGATTTAAGCAGCTGAACTAAAAGTGGCAGGCCTCCAACATTTCTCAACTGCATGTAAGGAAAAACAGAAAAAAACAATTACCAGAAACCACACACAATGCAATGTGAAATAATATCACATTTCACATCCCTTCACACCCCTGACCAAGAAAAAATATGTTTGTTTTTTCTACTCCCCATTAGCAGATAAGCTGGGGTGATTGTGTAGACCTTTGAAATTGACTGTTTTGTGAAGTGCACTGCTACCTCTAGCCTGGCCTCTGCATCACAGGCCAGTGAAGCCACAGCCTGCATTGCACTGACGAGTGTGTTGTTGTCAGTGGAGTGTAGCAGCTCCACCAATGCTGGCATAGCTTCATGGGCCAGAATGCTTCTGCGCAGCTCCTCCTGTGATGCCATGTTTGTCAAGACTGATGCCGCATACACAGCTGCTCCCTTACAGCTGTCTCGCAGCTGTTGCACCAGGAGCTTGTCACCCCCCGCATCATATATAGCACTGAAAAGGAAAAAAGGTACTGTAGAGTTGTGCAATACTGTACTTGTTCACTACTTCAATTATGACTCACTAAGCATTGAGATTGTTGCTGTTGGTCAGGACGGACAGGGCCTCTGCAGCGGCCATTCTCAACTCACTTCCTTCACTGTTCAGCAGCTGCACGATGAGCCTGATCGCATCTAAGAACGGGCAGACATATCATGATCAATTAAACACAAATGGAGAAACGGAAATAAGTCTGGATACTTGATGTGAATGGGATTACCCAGGCATCTGAATGTCTCCCTGCTGGCAAGGTTTTGGCTCACTGCTGCCACAGCCTGGCACACAGCAGAACGTACACTCGCATTCTCCTGCATGAGAAGATCAGTGAGGGCTTTTTCTACATTCCTTTCATGCAGAATTTTTCTGTTCTCACCTTTATGGAGAAAAAAAAACCGAGATTAAAAACTCTGCTCTGTCTTGCTTTATACTAGTTTCTACTACTATAGGCTGTCAAACTAAATGTCCAAAACTTAAGTATACTTTAAAGCTACACCTATATGTACCCTTAGGGTACTAATATGTCATCTTAGGGAACTCATATGTACCTGTAAATACAAATATGTACCCTTGAAGAAGTATGTCCTCTTAAGGTACTAATGTACAATCTTAAAGTACAAATATGTACCTGTACCTGTAATAATATATACACCATTTAAGTACTGATATATACTAATATATAGTGATATGCAACATTAAAGTATGAATAAGTTAAAAGTACTTTTATATCCTTGATTCATTTGTGTTCAGAAGAACAAAGGAATTCATACATTTGGAAACGCTTTAATGTGAGTAAATGATGACACATTTTTTTTTTAGTGCACTATCCCTTTAAGAGAACATATGACTACTTTAAAGGTACATATTTGTATTTACAGGTAAATATTAGTACTTGAAGGGTAACCTTATAGTATGTAAAAATATGTTTTTAAAGTACTGATATGAACACTTAAAAGTGCTAATACTTTTAGTATGTACCCTTCTGCCTAGTTTGTCCAAGAATTAAATTCTGTCATCACCCTCATGTAATTACAAACCTTTATGACTTACTTTTGCAATATGTTTCTTAATGAAGAAAGATGATAACCTAACCATTTTGGTGACCACTGGTTTCCATTGTATTGAGACAAATTCTTCTTTTATGTTCCACAGTCATTAGGTTTTGGAACAACATGAGGACAATTAAATTATGACAGAATTTAGAATTTATTTTTTACTTACTGCTCTGTGCCATCCTGGCTATGGCTTTGACTGCATTAGCCTGAGTTTCAGGCATTGTTGCCGTTCCAACAAATTGCATTATCTGTTCCAGGCCGCCCATCGTCTGAATAAGCTGCACGGACGTGCTGTCATTCAGACAGTTACAGATAACACTGAGAGCCCCCTCATGTAGATCACTAAACTCCTGTAGGGAGGAGACACAGCTGCCATTACTGCTCAATCATGTGTTGCCTGATTTTGATTGAATCACTTGAAGTGTTCTCAACTTGCATACAAGAAGCTTGATTGCTTGTAATGAAGATGACTAAGGAGCAGTTTCGGAATGGCTAAGTGCTCATTAATAATTCAGATGAGAATAATTAGCCTACTTTTGTTACAAGGAGCTCCAGGATTCTGTCAAACCCTTGTACATTCCTAAAGGCCACACAGGTTTCACTGTCAGTGGTGACGTTCTCTATGGTACGCAGGGCAAGTTGCTGGATAACTGGGTACTCTGAGCGCAGCAGATCCAGAAGTGGGGGGAGTCCATTTAGACGCTGTACAGCCGCTCGACTCTGAATGTCCTGAGTGTGCAGAAATCAGAAACCACCACAAATAAATTTATCAGCATCCTTCTGGAATTCAAAGGGTTAAGCTTTTAAAATCTGATCAAATGACCATGACATCATTGAAAATACAAATCGTTTTAAATTAAATTTTTATCTAACAACTGTGTTTTGTTTGTGCTGTAAAATCCAATCCTGACAAATCCCTTCTAGTCTAATTCACAACAGACCTTCTATCTGATTATGACATCTGTTATCTTACTTGTACAAGATTAAATATGCACTCCACAGAGTTTTTCTTCACATCAGGATCCGGGCTAGATAAGAGCTGAATAAGAGGTTCAAGTCCTTTGTGGTCAAATATCTGGACCTTGTAGGAGAAGTCCACTGACAATGACGTCAAACACAAAGTGGCAAACTCATGGACCACAACATTCTCTGAGGAAAAGAAGGTAGCAGGTAAGTGTTGTGCAAGAGAAATGAAAGAAAAAAAATAGAGAATATGTACAGCTTTATCTTTATATTTATATATCTATATGAAAAATATTTGAAAAATGGTGTGAAAAAGAGTTTGCCCCCTGTTTGTGACAAGTTTGTCACACTTAAATATTTTAAATCATCAAACAAATTTAAATATTAGTCAAAGATAACACAAGTGAATACAAAATGCAGTTTTTAAATTAATGTTGTTATTGTTAAGGGAAAGAAAATCCAAACCTACATGGCCATGTGTGAAAAAGTGCTTGCCCCCTAAACCTAATAACTGGTTGGGCCTCTTGGCAGCAACAACTGCAATCAAGCATTTGAGTCTTTTACCGCTGTGGAGGAATTTTGGGCCAATCATCTGTGCAGTATTGTTGTACGGTAATTCAGCCACATTGGAGGGTTTTTGAGCATGGACTACCTTTTTAAGGTCATTCCACAGCATCTCAATATGATTCAGGCCAGAACTTTGACTAGGCCACTCCAAAGTCTTCATTTTGTTTTTCTTCAGCCATTCAGAAATTGACTTGCTGGTGTGTTTTGGATCATTGTCCTGCTGAAGAACCCAAGTTCGCTTCAACTTGAGGTCACAAAAACATGGCTGGACATTTTCCTTGAGTATTTTTTGGTAGACAACAGGTTCCATTTATCACAGCAAGTCTCCAGGTCCTGGAGCAGTAAAAAAATAACAGTCTATCATACTACATACTACAAAAAAATAACAGTCCACCATATTGTACTGTTGGTATGATGCTCTTTTTCTGAAACGCTGTGTTACTTTTACAGCATATGTAATGGGACACACACCTTCCAAAAACTTTTGTCTCGTCAGTCCACGCAATATTTTCTAAAAGTCTTGGGGATCATCCAGATATTTCTGGCAAAAATGTTCTTTTTGCTTAGCGGTTGTTTTCGTCTTGGAACTCATTTTTACAGCCACTTTCTTAAGGTTGAGTCATGAACAATTACCTTAACTGAGGCAAGTGAGGCCTTCAGTTCTTTGGATGTTATTATGGGGTCTTTTGTGACCTCTGGGATGAGTGCCGCTGCGGTCTTGGGGTATTTTTTCATGGTCGGCCACTCCTGGGAAGATTCACCACTGTTACATGCTTTTGCCATTTGTGGCTAATGGCTCTCACTGTGGTTCGCTGGAGTCCCAAGGCTTTAGAAATGGCTTTACAACCTTTTTCAGACTGATGGATCTCAATTACTTTCTTTCTCATTTGTTCCTGAATTTCTTTGTATCTCTCTGTCTAGCTTTTGAAGATCTTTTGGTCTACTTCAACTTTGTCAGGCAGGTCAAGATTGAGCACAGTTGTGGAAGTAAACAGGCAAGAGAAATTAAACTGAGGGTGTGATATACCACAGTTAAGTTATGTTTTAACAGCGGGGGAAACACTTTTTCACACAGGGCTATGTAGATTTGGATTTTGTTTTCTCTTAATAATACCAACTTATATTTAAAATCTGCATATTGTGTTTGTATAGTCATGTGAGAAAGAAAGGACACCCTTTAGAATTTGATGGTTTTGCATATAGCATCATACAAATCATTTGATCAGATGAATAACAACTAATTACGTATTACTCTGTCATTATTTATTTAACAAAAATAAAGCCAAAGCCATGGGTGACACTAAGTACATATGTAGCAACAATAAGGAGCGATGGTTCCTGGCATTTGTTTGTGCACAGCTCTCTGAAGGTCCCGCTGCAACATTTCAGTCGAGCTGAGGTTTGGACTGGGCCAGTGCAATTCTTTTGTAGATTTTCTGGTGTGCTTGTGATCATTGCCCTGTTGCATGGCTCAATTGCAGCCAAGCTTTAAATAAATATGGCCTCACATTTGACTCTAGAATATTTTGGCATACAGAAGAGTTCATGGTCGACTCAATGACTGAAAGCTGCCCAGATCCTGTGGCTGCAAACCAAGCCAAAAACCCCTCCAATGGACTGCTGTTACGAGGTAAGACAGTTGCCAATCTTCTCAGGACTGGACGTCCCAGGACCGTGCAATGCTCAGAGAAACTGCACAAAACTCCAAGAACTACATCTCAGACTCTACAGAGCTTACGGTAGTTAAAATGTTAAATACTAAAGTTTGTGACAGTATAATTAGAAAAATAGTGAACAAGTAAGGCTTGTATGGAAAGGTTGCCAGGAGAAAGCTTCTCTGTAAAAAAAAAAAAAACCATGACAGCATGGCTTAGGTTTTCAAAGTTGTGCTTTGGACAGACAAGACCAAAGCGGAGATGTTTGGGCATAATGCACAGTGCACAATTAGGAGAAGACTAAACGCAGCATGTCAACACAAACATGTTTTCCACTTGTGAATAATCTTCTTTACTGTCGAATAATAGATTTCAAATTGTTTGGAAATGGCTGTATAACCCTTCTCAGATTGATCACCAGAAACATATCAGATTTCATCTTTACCTCTTTGACATCATGTTAACACACACCTGAATGCTCCAAACTGCCAAAACATCTGATTTTATAAAGGTGATCATGCTTGCTGATGATCAGTTAGTCATGAGCATTTGATTAGCAGTGTCTGTCTGTTGCTTACCTTCTTAATTCTTATGAAAGCAGTAAGGCTGTACTTAGATTGTGACACATGGGTTCTCCATTTTGGCCTAGCTTTGTTAAATAAATAATGGCACGGTGTAATATGTCATGTGTTGTTGTTCATCTGAGTTTGTATTTACATAAATTTAATACCTGCCAAGGACCAGATGTTTTTTTTTTTTTTATATTCTGAAACATAAAACCATAGAATTCAATAGGGTGTCCTTTATTTTTCACATGACTATATGTATATATAATGCATATTGAATCTGAAAATGGAAAAAAAAGTCTGTACCTTCAGGTGAGAGTTTGCTGATGATTGCAGGTATCACATCCAGTGTCTTCAAACACTTTTTAACGTCATCTGTTTAAATATGGCAACTAAAAATAAAAACTATGTTGCTGAACATCCTTTGATTTTCTAGTAGTACCTATTTTTGTACCCCACGTACTATTAGAAGCCATGACGCCCAGAGCCATGACAGCATTCCTCCGCACAGTCTTGTCTTCGTGAGAAATGAGACGAGAAAGAGGTTCAATCGCTCCCAAGCTCATCAAAGAAGTCTTATTCTCATCACCTAAAAGCATCAGCACAACAGCAAAAACACACACAGGAATCAATAAAGGAGAGCCACACTAGGGAACACAGTGAGCACTTACCTCTGCAAAATTCTCAATGACCTTGGATTGCAAGACTAGATGACATTGTTACCTTTATCTGCGAATTTGTGGATGGCTTCACAAGCTTTTGCAAGCACCTCTTCTTCAGGAGAGCTGAGCATAAGCACCACTGTTGCTGCAGTTTTGCTCTCGATAGGCAGAGGGTCGAACTGAAGCAATAATACAATTATTAAAAGGATGGAAATATTTCAAGAAAGCCCTGGAAAATCACACGAGTGGATTAATATGTTCTCACCACATCTTTAGGGAATGGCTCGGCCTCTTTTTTAACTTTTTTCCCCATCTTGTTGTCAAAAACACCAAACTTAATAAACAAAGGAACAACAACAATAACACAGAAAAACTATAATAATATAAAAAATATAATAACAAAAAATATATAATTACGAAACATAATTATAAACATTGTACAAGACATAATACCTGCTACACTGGAAGCTGTGCGCTTGTGTTTCTGTTTAGCTGCTGTTGCTAGGAGACAGTTGTGACTTACCCTTTCACCTGTAGGGGGGGCAAGAATCCCTCTGAAACATACTTGGGCAATTATTTATTTATTTGTTTAAAATATGTCGGTCATGAACCGTTAGGTGGCTCTGACGTATTCAGTTATTAAATTTCATACAAAATAATTAAATAGAATAATCAATGATCAGAAGAAAATGTGAAAAAGGTTGGGAAAAAACTCGGGGGGGGGGGGAGAGAGAAAAACGAGTCATTATCAAAATAACAAGCTCAACAGCGATAGTACAATGAATGCCACCCACATAAAACATGAAATATGCAGTAACATATTCTTTCCATCCAGTCTATTCAATGTCTGAATCATTGTTCTAGAAATAGAATTCTATCTATCTATCTATCTATCTATCTATCTATCTATCTATCTATCTATCTATCTATCTATCTATCTATCTATCTATCTATCTATCTATCTATCTATCTATCTATCTATCTATCTATCTATCTATCTATCTATCTATCTATCTATCTATCTATCTATCTATCTATCTATCTATCTATCTATCACCTGCCCTGGTTACTGTAATCAACAAAGCATTTGTTCAGGTTTTATTTAGTCAAATAAAGATGTGGGTTATAAATCAGAATACTTGTGCGCGCGCGCGCGCGCGCGCGTGTGCCTGTGTGTGAGAGCGCGCGCGCGCAGCTGTCAGTCCGTCAGTCGGGCAGTGCGGGTGAGCCGGATACGCCAACTTCAAGCAATTTAGATATAGCGGATAAAATTCACACCGAATTCAGACTCTGACGTTTTCCACTTTCGGAATACTGGCTTCGTCTAACAGTAAACATCTTTTCGGGGCAGACAAACGACAAAGGAAGAAAGTGGGAGTGGGGTTTTGCTTGAGACACATTTGAAGGGTTGCTGGTTTAGCCCGACTGGGGTGCGTTAGCATGCTAATGGAGCAGCGCTGCACTGGATGTTTTTCCACCCGCTCTTTTGTCCTCAAAGCAGACTGACGTCGTTAAGATTGCATTTCATTCTCTGTATCCAGTTGTATCCGTCAGTATTTCTGTCCGTCTGTTGCTTTTTTTTAAAGCGAAGTGTTAAAGAAGACCCCGAAGGGAGGCTGGCTTGTCAGGCTAGCTAGTTAGCAAGTAAGGAAGGCTTACTAATGAAGTCTTAAGGAGCTTTTGCAGTTTACGAGCGAGAACTTAAAATAACACCGCGCTTTGCTCTTAACTTTAATGATATACATAACAGCTGGCTTTCAGCACGTTTGGGCGAGTTATTCATCTGTCTAGAGAGCTGATAGTTGAGTTGGTACGGCTAGCTGGCTGCGGTTAGTTAGCTAACTGAACGTTATGCCAAAAGATATTTTACTAAGGGACAGTTAGGACACCACTAGCTTAAAGCACTTGTCACTGTGTGATAGTTAATTTATTGTTATACAACCAATAATGGCCTCGGCTGGTAACACTGTCTCATCGTTTGCGAGCAAAACAAAAACGAAGAAGAAACACTTCGTGGCTCAGAAAGTGAAGCTGTTTCGTGCCAGCGACCCTCTTCTCAGTGTTCTCATGTGGGGAATCAACCATTCGGTGAGTCAAACCTGCAGTCTTTTCCTTTGTGTGTGTGTGTGTGTTTGTTGTTGATCAAGAGTTCGAGTTAACGAGGAAAGAGAAGTTCAGTCCGTCTCGTCATTGGCAGCATCTGTTGGATCCATGCACTTCAGATCATCTGTGGTTTGCTTTGATTTTCTGTTGCTTAACCTTTAGTTTAATGAGCAACATCCAGTTCACTTGCAGTTGCACATTATGTCCTTAAAGCGTATGAATCAAACCTGTCAATGTTTATATCAAGAATGGTTGACTTAATGTTATTATTCAGGTCAAAAACGTCCTACATGCCACAGGACTACCGGTGGTGTAAAACCTTCATTTGTTGTTTATGCAGTAATAAATCTCGTTTGTAAGGTCTCTATGTCCTTTTATGTACATGCAAAGAGGTTGCAAAATAATATCTGTATCAGTGGAGTTGTGGTGGGTGAGTAATCGTTTCCTGTTGGAAGTTTTGGTTGCAAGATGATAAGCTTAGAGGTTTACTGAAGCAAGACTCATCTCAGCTGATACTGACTGTTATTGTTTGCACCATTAAGGGTCTTTGGAGAGGAAAGCCTTCTTGATGTGCTTCTCTTATAGGCCTACACATTTCAGTTGGGTGTGTTTCATATTCACAAGCTGGCTGTTTGACTTTGACGTGAAGAGTGGAAATATTTGCTCTACAAATACCAACAAAAACACAATCAGATTTAGATCCCTTCGTGTCCCAAGTTGTCCATTTATGTTTGGCTTGACAGTCTTCACCTCCAGCTGTTTGTTAAGCATTTCTCTATGATTGAACTGTCTCAGACCAAATACAACGCTTCTTTTGTGTTCTACATGAAAGTCTCTTGAAATGTCATTTTTCTTTTCTTTCTTTTTTTTGGGAGGTCTTCAGAGATGCAGCTTGTTTTCAGTTTCCTACTTTTTCCTACCCTGTCTGGTGACATTTTCCAAATGTTAGATGTGTTTAGTTGTCTGCGATGTAATAAAGTTTTGTTATTTTCCAGACACGCATACCATTCTTAAGGGTAATTTTTCTGCTTAATTTGTTTATTTACAGTAGATAAATGTAACCTGCATGGATGGTTGACATTTAAGAAAGTATTCCAGTAGAACTGGCATGAAAATAATGTAGCTATTTGTTTTGTATTCATGGCCTCACTACTCATTGTCAAAACGCAAAAAAAATTATCCAGAAATGTATGTGAAGATATATGCATGTTTATTGTATTTAATTGGACGCCCTTTTCCGTCTATTTTCTATTTTCATGTTTTATTATTTTTGCCCTCTTGCATAGACAATTTTTTTTGTGTGTATATATATATATATATATATATATATATATATATATATATATATATATATAGTATTTTTATTTTCAAATATGATCCATTTATCAGTTTTAATCCTTAATCCTATAATTATTTAGCTAATTATACTTTTTAAATTATATAATATTATATGATATCATTTAAAAGTATAATTTCTAATATCTGCAATGGGCAGAATTATAATATTGTTGCACACCACGAGTTAAAGGTGCAAAATGTAACTTTTTAGCGTTTGAAATATCCAAAATCCACTAACACATTATTAGATATTTTGATTCACTTGTATACTTGTATTATCCCAAATGTTTCCACCAACATTTAAATCACCTGTTAATGGCTTCATGTCATCCTCTGTTTCTGCTTTTACTACAATATAAACCATGGAAACACGGTTAGTCTAATGAAAAAAACGCGGTATATAGCATATTGCACACCGCATTGTTGTTTTGCATAGTTGTCATGGAGCACAATTATCTGTTTATTCGTATTTCTGTTTCCAAAAATAAATAAGAAACAAATGTACAGGTGAATCAATTAACCCAAGAAGAGTTTGAGACAAAAAAAGAGAAATAAAATGAGGATCAATATTGGTGTGGCATTTCCTAACACTGTTTAACAGGTCTATAGCAGTGTAATTAAATACAGAATGTGCTGTACATAATTAGTAAGTCAGCCTTTTCACAAATGCTGTGGGCACCTTCAAATGTAATTTTAGGTTTGAATACATAAAACTGTGCTTTCTTTACCTCACCATTTCATTTGCCAAATAAAGTGACGTATGATTAGTAATTTAGCATTAAACATTGTTTCTTGCAGCTTATTCATAAGATTGCAATAATACCGTGATCAAGCGGAACTGTTGTAAAACTTTATTTCATAAACTCATCCAGGAACATTATTTCTGGGGCGTTGGGTTCAATGGCTTCATTATTCTTAATGAAAAACGCAACAACAAAACAGTACAATTACAAACTTGAAGTATAGAACGTTTATTAACAAAAGGAATAAGCATGGCGGTGCTTCAAGGTGTGTGTGTAAAGTGTTTCCTCCAGATGCTGCCACTTTCATCAGACAAAGTTTACAGATAGCCTCATTAATATTCATTAAGATTTGAAACCAAATCTTCTGCCATCGTCTCGTCAGCTCACCTCACTTGTCATGAGAATAAATGAATTCTGGCTCCTGCTGCTGATCTGTGCTACGACTCCCATTTGGCTCAAGCTGAATTGAGCAGACACTTTCAGCTTTTTAATTGAAGTGTCTGTTCTCTAACTGAACTAAATGATTTTTATTATTATAAAAGATGACAACTCCCATCATTCCACACTCCTTCACATGATCTTCTAGCTACGCCTTTGCTATTGTTTTGAATATGCAACATTCTAGCAGTGAAAATTGTATACTGTGCCTTTAAAGTTTGTGTGTAGTCAGTTGTCAGAAAGAGGCAGAGTTTAACTAAACGATTTAAGAAGTCCAGCATGTCACCAGAGAGAAGTCTGACATTTCACTTGAATTTGAAGTTATTAGCCAAAATTTTTATGAAAAATTACAACGTAAATATATATTAAAAAAAGAATCCGATGAATGAATTGTACATAATAACACCCAATTAGAAAACAGGGTACGTTTCCATTTAATTCTAACTTTAAGCTGTAAAGTGTTTTATGTAAAATTGTTAAACCACAGCCTATTGTTGAGATGTTGTGCATGATATAAACATCAGCAGAGAGCTGTGGAGCTTTGTGCCATGGGTCAGATCAGAGGTCAGGTCTTGGTCTTGCAGCGCTGGAGTGGAATTGGAGAGGGGGAGGCCAAAAATCGCAAGAGAGAAGCGGAGAACAGATCCTTCATTATATGTGACAGCCCCATCAGTTAAATACCGCTACTGACTGGAGCTAAAGCAGCACTACTACATTCTGTAGGCTGCAAGTGGGCCTTGAAACCTAAGCTAGTGTTGGATATTTTAGATATCAAGCAACTCTGAGATCATGTGGTCAAGAAAGTTGAGGGTGGAGTAGTTGGTGCAGCTCTCTGTGGTGCTTACACTGCTAATGAATCATGCATGCAACTGCAGGCCCTCACTGATCTCAGACTGCTAAACAGAAAAGCAGCGGCTCTTGACCACTAAGGACCACAATGCTTGAATTTGATTAGCAATCCAGTGAATGGAGAATATAATGTAACCTTATTCTGTCTCGAATCAAGGAGCACCTCAGCTTTTGTGTTCTCAAGCTGTCTGTTTTTGTGCGTCTACAAAAGACTCATTTGTATATGCATTTAAAGTGATATGAGAATTAATTCTAAAAAGGGGATATTCAGTTTAGATGATTATGAAATCAAACACTGTGGGAAGTGGTTGTTTTAGTTCAGCACAATCACTCATGGCTGTTCTGCTACCCACCCACCCCTTTCTGCTTACTCTGTTCAGGTCTTTACTCTCACTTAATCTCTTTATCTCTTACTTTTCTCTTTGTTAAACCCTCCATACTTCCCAGACTCTCTCACCCTGACCAAGAGTTGCTCTGTCTGTGTTTGGGTTGCATAAGGAGTTTCTAAATATACTCAAGATTCAACAGCCGATCTGTGGCAGTGGGAAAATAGACGCACTGTTTTATTTTTACACCGCCTTAAGCAAATGCTGGTCATCTTCAAAGTCTTTAAAGCTCAATCCGAACGCTTTGATTTGTAATACATATGCGTATGATTTTCACATTCTCTTCTCAGTAAGATGCATTTCTGCTGAACTACACGTTGGGTTATTTGCCATTTACTTTATCGTAGGCGTATCAGGTTCAACAAAAAGAAATTTGCTAATCGCCATGACTCTTTTTATCCGTGAAGCCTCTTCTGTGTCTGTAATAGTAATGGAAAATTAATGAAAACTAACACTATTGATAGTTCATCTATAGGTACCTCATTCTCTGGCTTGGATAATGACATCTACACACATTCAGCATGTCTAAAGCCCGTTTACACTTGTTATTAAGATGTTTCAGTCGATTGATTCACAAATGGATTGCGTTAAATACAGGGTCTTAAATGTTTTGAGCTTCTCCACTTCTATCACTTTAGTCGAAAATACATTTAACTGGATTGCTTTCTTAGTGTAAATGCTCATGTGCTTGAATGTGTTGAACAACCACAAATGACTTGTCTTCTTTCCACCTTCTGACCTTTATGTGATATTAAACATTATGGGAAGCACAGTAGCCAGACAGGAATTAAGCTGTCGGCTGGAGACCCAAGTTTGGTTTGAAGACAAAAACAATAAGCAGTAAACACAATGTTCTATTACATTTCTTGATTTATAGCACACACTTCGTTTGTCATGGTTTTGCGGCTATCAAAGCAGAAGTAAAAACGTCTACTCTCCGTTTTTCTGTTGTCTTCTGTTGCATTCATATGTAAACTGCATGAGCTTATTTCATCCATTAGATCGAAAGATCTGGAACAGCCACCAATTTACCCACCCTTAGACCGCTCAAAGAAGAAAAAAAGATAAGTGGTTGATAGTGGACAAAAGACATGGATTAAAACACAAGGGAATGTGTCTCTCATTTGTGATCAATTCAAACAAAATGCATCTGAGTACCAGGTTAAAACAGGGTTTAAACTTGTTATTCAGCACAGGTGAATGACCTGTGTAACTGATTTACCTCAACCTTGAGTAGTACAAGATCAACAAGCACCTCATGTTTGGTCATACGCCTATATTTACAACAAAATTATGGATTGCAGATGATCACACTCTTATCTAAATGCTTCACCAAGTTACCCAAAATCTGTGTGTTTTAATT
This sequence comes from Rhodeus uyekii, assembly GCA_037043235.1. Classification (NCBI taxonomy): domain Eukaryota; kingdom Metazoa; phylum Chordata; class Actinopteri; order Cypriniformes; family Acheilognathidae; genus Rhodeus; species Rhodeus uyekii. Next base: position 1,035,043 of record JAWRVZ010000086.1, read on the forward strand.
GAACTCTTCTTGTTGCTGTTGCTATTTATTGACTGAGTAAAATAATGCATGTGAGCAAAAGCGTTTTTAAACACTGTCATTAAAATAGCAGCTCAGTTTCACCAGCTGATGAACTTTTACTTTACAGCATTTACTTTAATGACTTCTGCATCTGAGGTTTTAACGCGTGTGGACAATCTATGAATAGCCACATATGTGACCTTTAGGGCTTTTTCTTTTAACCTTCCCCTAGAATTTTATTGAGACATTTGGTTAGATGGATTCCGTCCTTATTTCCAGAACACATTTTCTTTGTATCAAAGCTAATGTTTTTTTTTTTTTAATGAAGTATGTTGACATGATAATGTGTTGTAGGCATAGTTGTAATGTTCACTTGAGGATGAGTACATGATGACAGAATTATAGCTATGCATATAACACATTAATTATCGTGTCAACACATTTTATTCAAAAACCCAAATGTTTACTCACCCAAAGGGTTGTGGGTGAGTAAATGATGAAAGAAATGTCTGTTTTGGATGCACTATCCCTTTAAGGCAAATCAACACTCTTGTGTAAATTGTCACAATATAATTTTAACCTGTTTCAGATCTTATTGTAGCTTCTGATTTTAGACTCATAGGCTTATATGCAATAAACGAAGGCATTGTTGATGTCAAGAGGCTGAAATACCAAGCACCCCACTATGATGAATGCACTGCTTAGAAACAAAGAGCTTTATAAACATCTGGTAGTAGGATGAGCATTCTCTGAACTAGCTTCCTGTACTGATGGAGTGCGAGCTTGTCAGCTCTGTAGCGGAAAACCTGACTTTGCTGCCATGGAGACAAACAGGAAGTGGTAGTGTGAAACTTGGCCGATGAGATGAGATAAGTGTTTGCTTCTTGAACCTATGAAACCGTTGCTGCAGGCTTGTAAAACACCTATAATGTGGCCTCAGCGCGATGGGGAGTCTAAAGCAGTTGCCTTTGTGTGTTATTTCTGTTTAATGTATAAGCTAGTCGAGGAGATCCTATGCAGCTGGCTTTGTTGGAAATGTTAGGCCACTGTCCCTGGATCCTCAAAGAATCTAGCATGTAGGTGGAAAGTGGGACAGTGGAGTATGTTGTCTACTCCAGTTTCTCAGTTTCTAATCTTGTGCAGTGCAACATCTCTAAAACTGCTCTCGCTCCGTCACCAGCTTGCGTAGTAGAATTTTTTGGATCAAGGTTACCAGCTCCAGGTGCTACAGGAAAACTATATTTTCATGTTTTTTTTATATATTTTCATCAACTGAAGGTTAAACCTCAATCACACTAGACTTAACATGTGAAATTTCTTCGGACACTGCAATGGTTGTGATATGACATCATGCTCTGCAGTTTATTTTAGTTTTTTTTTTTACATAAGTTCAAAATATAACATGGTAATATATTTAAAATGTAATCATATATTTAAGTTACTTGACTTTACTGTAAAATATCGTTCTTTTAATTCAGCCGAAAGGTCACGCTGTGATGTATTGATCTTCCATTAGTTGCACGTCTTCACGTCAAGCGAATTCACAGTTCTGAGTTCACCGAACTTCAGAACACAGTGAAATGTGAAGGTTTTTGCATGAGCATGATCTGAGGCATTTGCATGTGTATAACGGGAAGTCAATGGAGAGAAAAGTTTTGTGTGACTGTCCCTTTACTGTGTGTTAAAAGCTTAGTTCAGCCTAAAATTTAAATTGTATAATTTGTTCACCCTCATGTTGCTCTGTATCTTTATGACTTGTGCTTCCTTTGTGAAACACAAAAACGTTTGCTTCCCATAGACTTCCATTTTTATGGAGAAAATACAAACTGAGAGATTCAAAATAACTTAATTTTTTCATTTTGGATGATCTATCACTTTAAGTATTTTTTTTTTTAATAACCATTGAAATTAATTTCAGCAGTGTTATTTTAGTATTATTTATATACTGTTATATATATATATATATATATAATATTTATTTATTAATAATGGTTAATTATACAAATTTTCGCTTTTTTAAAGTAATTCTTAGTTTTTAGATGTTTATATACAGTAGCTTTCATTTAGTTTTAATTTGAGGTTTAAATTTAGAACACAAAATAAATTTTGAAGAATGTTCAGGGTGATAAAAGAGTTTCAATCAACTGTTTGGTTACCAAAGTTCTTCAAAATATCATCTCTTATGTTCAGCAGCAGTTATGTTCATCGGTTTGGAACAACTTGAGGGCGAATAAATGATAAATTATGATATTTTTCAACTTAAGCTTGGGCATGATTTGTAGCTTTCTAAATTCCATTGAAAACAGGGATTTATTTAGAAATGATTGATCTTTCAGTGTCGTTTTTTTGCCTTAAGTCTTTCTTATGCACAGACCCTGGTGTCGGATAAACTGTATAATATCACAAAAAGGAACATGTGAATATGCTGTCTCCAAAATAATCTGAGAGTGAATGAGAAGCAGCCCTATGTGGGGTCACAGAGAGCCGTTTTCCACTTGTTGTTGCTTCACCATTGCCAGTAGATAGGCTTAGTCCTCTAGAAAGCACAGCTCATACCTCATCCTGCTCGCACATGTTTCCGCGAGCGCCTGTTGCCTCTTAACCCCTCACAACACCGCTTAGCTTTAATTGCATTTCAAATAAACACCACATTAATCCCATCCTACGGGGGGGAAAACACATTGGGTTTACTGTGTCACTATGCCACTGTATTTTACATTCTATTTGGAAAAAAACATCTGCAGAAAAAGGTGTTGAGATGGAGATTTTCATCTCCTCTGCTTTTGGTTAGCACTCTTGGTTTGTGGTTGATTTAGTGTCATGTTCTCATGGCAGTGTGTGTCTATTTCTATGCCATCTGCAGCAGTGCTCTGCCTGTAGCTCTCTTGGTCTTTGATAAATGGTGTGTACAACAGCCTGGCGGAAGGGCAGTTATGTTTCTTTTGGTCAGACAGCCCATCTATTCTATTAAAAGGATGAATGGTTTGTGTCAGCACAATCTAAAGAAAAACTAGTTTCTGTTTTAATGATGAGTGGGCATAAACATTCATGAAATTTGCTTCCTGTGTTTTGGCTTCCTCATGTGACATTTAATTTCCTTAAACACTTTTAAAAAGATTCAGAGTTTGTACAGTGTTTTTTTTTGTCTTGCTAGATTTGCTCTTACCTAGTGCTTTAGCATAGCCCCCGTTTCTGACCACGGTGTGAAAGATGAGCCTAACTCACTAAGCAGTAACCACAGCATGCATTACAGCCTCTTTACGCTTGCTTGTGTCAGGAGAGAGGTGTTTTAAAGGGTTTCAAGTGACCTTGTTTAAAATGCCTGACTTCCTTTCACAATTTGCATTCTTGTAAAGGGTTTCAGTAACCCAAAGCCTGCTCTGATAGGCCTGCAGGTTTCCCTTTGGATGTATGAGAACCCCATTTCCTTTTTGACAGAAATGAAGTGAGAAATCTAGTCTAACACTGTTATTTAGGTTGCATGTAATGTGATACTTTGTAGGGCTAAATACCTAGATACTAAATTCTGGATGCTCATTTGCCACATTTATTTAAATCAAATGCTTATGTAAAGTTTATCTTTAAAAACATTAATAATTTGATAACTCTTAGATACTATCTTTAGCAAATGTACATCCAGGATTCATACTGGACATTAAAATGTAGTGATGCAAAAAAGGTTGAATTTAGTTTTTAATTATAATTTATGTACCAGTAGTCAATAGTAGGGCTCCATCCTAATAGTCGATTAAAGGTACCGTAGTTGATGAGAAAAGGCTTTGTCATCTAAGTTTTAATTAGTTGGTTAGTCACAGAAAAAATGCTCCACGGTTATTGGCAAAGTCATGCAGTGACTAATCCATACGGTAATAAGTCTGGCAGAAAATCCAAATTGTGGGAACATTTCAAGAGGATAAGGAATGACTACAAAAAGGTGACGTGCGACCTCAAACTTGACTCGTTTAAACAAGCAAGTAGCCTAAGTTTAGTCACTTTACATGGTTGCTTACTCTAATGTTAATGTGAACCTTGATAAATGTGTTCTAATATTAAGCGCTTATCCGAGTGTTTGTGTGTAGTGTGGAAAATAAATTAGTACGGCATTTACTGCATGACCTGTTTGACTTAATTACCACGTCTATGCCATCATATTTTCATATCTTCTCAAAGCCAAGGCCGCTTTCATTTTGAGCAAAACACAAAGCTCAAAATATAAACAAATGCATTTTCTTTCTCGTAATATGCAAAGACTGAGATTGGAGGTAAAAAATAGCGACAACGAGTCAGGTGTAGAGCAGAAGCGACGCGTTGACATACAAAAATACGTTGACATGCATGAAATGTATCGCTTTATTTACGTTCATTGCAATTAATGCCGGCTAATGCTCCCAAACATGAATCTGTCGCATAAAGCCAGAGAACGGTCATCAAAAGTGTGAGAATACTTTGAACAGAGGCTGAGTAAAATGGTGTTTTGTTCACTCTGTAAAACTTCAAGGCAGCTGAGTTCAGTACAGTGAGTTCTGGGAGTCGTTGTTGCGTGTGTTTCAGTCAAGATCGACGTCTCCCTAGAGCTGAAGCTCTCGGTTAGTGCGCCCTAATATGCTCTAATAATGCTCATGTTAATCGCTAACGGTGCAGGTGTAACTGCCCCCTACGGGTACAATAAATTGGACTTTTAACTGTTAACTTCAGCTTTTGTCCGGCAGTGATGCTCTCAGTGCATTTGAAAGTGTTTAGCAATTGCAATTTTTTATGCACATGTAGAGTTTCAAAATAAATCCCTAGATGTACATTGACATTATGCCAAGCTTGTGTATGTGAACTGTTTGCAGGGAAGTACAAGTGCCTTTTCGTTTACTATTGGCACAAGTCAATTAAGTAAGTCATACTCCCAACTGCGGTAATTAATAACAGATTGTAGTAAACACATTTTGTAATCAGGCCTACACTTTATACATTGTACATTTTTTGATGAATAGTATTATTTGTTTAAAATGCTTCCTGTATTCATATATTTTATAATAAAATGACAAATACACTACCCTTTCTGAAATGCTGTTAATATTGTCATCATTTATAGATTTCATGTTAAAACGTTATTAAATTATTATTGTTTGTTTCTCAGGAAGAGGGAAAGCTGTTATTTGGTACATGATGCTCTAAACTGGTGTTTGTGTTTTAATTCTGGCACTTAATTTTAACCAAGTTGAACCATATTGTTAGAAAATGATTTAATAAAAGTTTAAAAAAACAAATGGTAGAAGTTGCACTTATTTCATGGAAAAACTTTGTTGTCATTCAATGTTAAGGCTACTTGTCAAGATAGTTAAGACAATCTGATAATGTTTGCATTGAATTGATATTTCTCTGTTTATTTAGCTTGCTGTATATTTGTTTATTTTTAAATTAATTGTTTTTATATGTCATTCATATTTTAAATCCTCATTATTATGGCTTAGTATTCTCTTCAAGTCTTCAAATCCACAACTACTAGTCAACTAGAAAATTCTCTATTCGGTGGCAGCCCTGCAAAATAGTGTCATATTTTAATATCGATCATTTATAAGTTGTCACGTGACGGCAAAAAAAATAAAAGACATTCTACCTCCTATAGGTAGCACTGCTTACCCACAGTGCATTTGGCTCTGAGACACCCTTCAAATCCAGAAGCTTGGCATTCAGCCAGCCAATAGGAAAGTCTCTAGAGACTTCAATGCTCTCCATTCTCTGAGAGGTCGCATCACAGTGGGTCGATGCATTATCTTCTTGTCTTAGAATACAACCTGTCTCTAGCCTTCTGTGAGCTAACTCTGTTAAATGGCTAGACTAACAGGCAGAGAGCCCATAAATGCAACTTCTTTGACCTTTGGTTGCTTACACTGTTACTATGCATTTTCAGAGGAAATGAAGCAATTAGCTGTAACTCACTCCTTGTTTAAAAGCCTTTTTCTTACTGATTAAATCTATGTGAGATCTTAAATGACTGCCACCTTGTGTGAATGTCAGAAGACATTACAATTTGGTTGCACTTCTAGATTTATTTACATTTCTAAATGATTTTTAGATGCACGTTATTTACAGGGGTCTACACTATATTATCAACAACATTTATTTATTTATTAAGAGCGAATTTATTTTGAGCAAATCTCTAACTAAACACCTTTTTTAGTACTTGATTTTAATGTTTTGTTATGGTCAATTTAAACAGATTGACATTTTAATATCAGCCGTTTATTGGTTATTGGTCTTAACATTAAAGAATTGTATTATCGGTGCATCCCTGTTTAATCATTCTTTTTATACAGTAGCTGTATATTTATTATCTATCTGTTTCTGGCGAGATTGCCAAACATAAAATCTTTGATCTCCCAAGGTGCTTTGTTCCTATTTGATTGCTTATAATTATCCCAGTGCATGCACATCCTCAAACAAACAAATATATCACATTAATTAAAGCCTTCTGCAGTCCTCTTGAGTTTAGTTAGCACTTTTATTTCTTAATAGAGGGAAAGAACCCATGAGTCACCAGATCTCTTTGTTGGAATGAAAACTGTCCACAGCAGTTTTAAATTCCCACTTCTCACAATGCAGCAGTTTCCGTTATTACAGTTTTATTACAAATGTTGTTTTCACAAGAACAAACTGTGCAAAGCAGGAACTGATGACTGTTGAATGTAGAACATTGTTTCAGATCCTGAGCAGAGCAAAGCAGTGCATTGTGTCACAGAGATATCGCCTTCTGACGAGCAGAACACATCACTCACACTGATGCTTTCCTGTACCCAGCACATCTCAGCACCTACTTTTTTGTCTGTTGATTGGTTCATTGTCAATTAGTGTTAATCGGGGGAAAAATGCACGGTTGCTAAAGCTGTGTGAACAACTATTTTTAGTTCTAGCTGGTAGCAAGTCTTTCGAGTGTTAGGATTTTGTTGCTTAGTGATGCTAACAGACTGTTTAATCAGCTGATACTTCATATTTTAAATAAGACATTTGTTTTTTATATCACATTGAACTTATATCAATTTAGCTTAAATGCTACTACAGTGGAACCCACTGATCTTGAGCTCGGTTAACTCACCAACCCTGTTATGTCAACGTTTTTGAAGTGGAACCGCCAAACTCCCTATTTTTCTTAGCATTTTCTTATCGGTTATGCTGATTCTTTTATGTCGCCGAGCACAAAAGAGGGACAAAGTCGCCACTTAACATCACTTATCTCAATCCCTGTGACTAATGATAGTACCGAGTTCACTGCGCATGCGCTGAGTTCGTGTTGCACGTGCATCAGTCTGTACGGTCGCTCACTCCAATAATGCTTCACACACACTTGCGGCGCAGTGCCTTGCAGCCGCAGAAGAACTCGCGGAAAAATCAAGTCTTACAGATGCTATCTTGGAGGCACAGGAGTTCACCTTTACTGTCCAGGAATTCCCAGATTACATTGATATCGACAAAGACGTTGTTACTGATAGAAGCTTAGAAGCATTTGTTTTCAAGCAGACCGTTAAAGGCAATAAGCAACAAATCATTTTAGACTATGTAAAGAAACCATAGTAACCGCTTGTGCAATACTATCAGAACTGTGTCTGAGCGAAATTACTGTGTTATGAGAGAATGTGTTTATGTGTGTTGTCACCGTTTACGACTGAGTGAAATTGTGTTTGCAATGTTGGAGAATATAATTAAAGTTTGTATTGTATTGTTGTGTTTTTTATTGTATACTGGTAAATCTCTGCTGTTAGTTGGTGCACATATGCCTTTTGTTGTTAGCAAACATATACAGTGTATGTACATTTTTATAGCATGCCGATCGCTTCATCAAACAAATTGCCATATTGGCTTTTGGTTATCTTGATCCTCGGTTATCTCAACGCTTTTTTGCAACCCTCGAGGCCGTCGACATAACCGGTTCCACTGTATTTGTATACATTTAAAGGCTGCCTTACTGGACATCCGTTTCCTTGCCCATATCGGGTGACCACTACATTTGACTCTCATTGAAAGACCCAAACCCTGACCAAGTAACCAGTAACTAAATCTCTCTCCTTCTCTTTCTCCTCCTCTCTAGATAAATGAGTTGAGCCATGTTCAGATCCCCATCATGCTTATGCCTGATGACTTCAAAGCCTACTCTAAGATTAAAGTGGACAACCACCTTTTTAACAAGTGAGTTTCTCTGAAATAGTTCTATTCTCAACTGCTATGACCCAACAGACTTTAAACATTTTGTCTTGTGTTATTAGAGGAGTAAATCTTATGAAAGAAAAGGTGAATCTCATGTCAGGAACATGTCTGAATCATATATCATAAATCCCATATAATGAATTCTTAGTACTCTAATGGCATAATATATAGTCACCATAAGATCAAGGGAATATTGCCGTGTTTATTAGAAATGACTTATACACACACATCATGTTTTTTATTAAATTAATGTGCTCTCGTATTCTTTAATCAAAGAAATTCTTCCCCTCCCTTTTGCTACAACGTGTTTACTGGTGTGAGGGCAGGAAAACATGTCACTTACATGAGATCATAGTAGTAGCAACCCACAACTATCCAATGAATAGAGTGCTGCAGGATTGACGTATTTCTGTAGGCCAAAATCCAGAAATGAGTTGGCCCTTTAGCTCTTCCATTTTCCCGACGTCAATGGATGTTTTGAATGGGATTTTGGTTAAAAGCCTGAAATATGGGCTGTGGTTAATAAGCTTTTATGTGTTTTAAAATAGTCAGTCCTAAATCACATTGTCTGGAACATTAAATGTCAGCACACCAAACAGTTAAACTCATCTACGCACCGCTCTGCTTTGTTGCGTTTATAATCGCTCTCTTGCAAACTATTCTAACTCACACTTCCTGGAAAAATCATTTTTACCAGAAAGACTTGTCAGAAGCTTGGAAGTGGTGACGTTGATTTATAGCCTAAGTTTAACGTTTAAGTTGCATTTGGGCTTCAAAATTCATAATTTGTGTTAATTCGTGAAAATTATCTTGAACAAAATGAGTAAGTACCATGGACTTTTGTTGATCACAGAGCTTTTCTTTTTTTGGTGACAATTAAAAAGTGTATGGGAAATCTATTGGGTTTTTGTCAAGTGAACAGTACTAACTTCTGGACTGGCCTACAAAAATATGTCATCATTGTAGCACTCAATTCACACTGGACAAAATGCGTTTTCTTTTCTCATTTAACAAGCCGTTTCACTTGGATATTTGTCTCAGTAGAGAAGACTATTGTAACTTCCATTTCATTGTAAATATGTAAATGAATGAGTTTTCTTTGCAAGATTTACCCAGCCAACTCTAGTGATGTTCTTTGGTTAATTCACTTTTATCTCTTTGCTGCTTTGTTTTTCAGAGAGAATATGCCAAGCCATTTTAAATTCAAGGAGTATTGCCCTCTTGTTTTCCGTAATTTGAGAGAGAGATTCAATATCGATGACCAGGACTTCCAGGTAAGCTTTGTGAAAGAGAGAGAAATTATCCAAGGTGTCACGTTCAGTGTCTTAAAACCACAGTGTAAAACTGTATTTGAACAACACAAAACACCAGTGTACTCCCTACTAAACAAAGCCAAATAGAGTCAGGTCTCTGAGAAAACCCCATGATTACTAAGAAGTAATTTAGTCATTAACCACTCAATTTGCTGTCGTAATGAAGACCATTATTCCCTATAATAACACAGTAATGTCAGAGCTGTCCTTGCATCCTCCAGACTCCCACGTACAAATGTTCTTAATTGCCCTCATATCCCTTTTCCTATATCCTTTTCATAGAAGAAAATACCTTTTTTAGCAAGAATAGTCGCAATCAGTGTGCGTTAGGCAGAAAGGCTCTTCTCAACGTTTCTAATTTTGGCTAATGAGGAAGATATGCCTTTGCATTTCACTGTAATCTGTTAGATCTCAGAGTCTTGGTCATAGCTCCCTCTCTGCTTATGTGGGTTTAAAATGCATTTCATTATACTGTAACCCTGACACATACACAGAAAACATAGGCTTCCCAGAATCTGCTGCTTATTTTATAGTCTCGATTAGAGACATTCAGTACAAGCTGTTTACTGGAGGTTTACCGTAGTCTACGCTTCCTGTGTGATACATCAGAGAAGAATTAAACATTTAATTCTCTTAGACGAGTACTAAAATGTTACAAAAGTGTTTGTAACTACATATTTAGCTAGTCAAGTCAGCTAGTCAATTTTAAGGAAACCCTATATCAGTACCTCTCAACCAGGAGACTGGTTGAGAATTGAGAAGATTGGACGAGAATTGAGCCACTATGAGGAGCAAACTTTCTCATAAAAAGAGGCCTCAAGATGAGTTAGGGTTTAAATAATTTAAATAAAGACAAAACAAGCTTTGAAATAAGCCAAAACAACTACAAGATTTGTTTTTTGTTTATTTCCTGCCCTTGCTTGTGAAACCTTGATATATGAGGTAGTATCATTTTTATAATGAGTATACTCACTTTTCGTTGCACCAATTAAAAAAAAAAAATTGTTCGGTAAAAATTAACTTTCAGTAAAATAGTCATTACGGTAATACCTCGCTTTACGAGTGACTTTGTATGCGAGCAAATCGGTGTATCAGCATTGTATTGGAGTGCGAGAGCTTTTCCCTCGCCCACGCGCATTTTTTTTGTGGAAAAGTCTAACGCTCAGCTACTTCACGCACATTTTTACTGGAAATATCCTAACGACAGCCTCTCACAAAGCCGATCACCCCTTAACTTGTTCATTCTCTCAGCATCGCTCGTTTTGGTAGCATGATTCACCAGAGTGCATACTTTTATAAGTGATTTACAGCGGTTTTACCTCGTGTTGTTAACATTAATTGTGATCAGTATTGTTCACGTAGTGAAATATATAAATACAGTACAGCATATAGATAATGGCCCCCAAGATGAGTAAGAAAGAAGGTACGAAATTCTCCCTGTAAGCAGTAAAACCCTCCTCTCGTCTCCTTCACGCCAACAGCGACGCTACTCAAAGCTAAAGTGCGCGTTACAGTAAATTGTCAATTATTTTTAGAGTTTAATTGTCAATTATTAATTAGTGTTTATATGAGATCTTAATGGTTATAATTTTAACTGTAATTAATAGGGTAAAACAAAAAAATATTTAAAATGGGCATTTATGGTCATGTGGAACGAATTGATTGATTTTTATTGCATTCTAATGGGGAAAATTTTTTGGTGTACGAGAATTGAGTTACGAGCTCGCTCTTGGACCGAATTAAACTCGTAAACCAAGGTATTACTGTATTCCTATCACAAACAATGTAGGGCTTTGAAGTTAAAAGGTTTGAGAACCACTTCTCTGTGTAATTAGGTTAGTTTAGGACAGCTTTTCATGTCAGTCATAAGTGGGCGCTACTTGGGACCAGACGTTATGCCACAAGTCAAACGTCTGGCTTTGCGACTCTACCTGCTGTTTTGTCAGACAGATCTAGTGTAATCCTGCTATGATTTCCTAGTGGTGTGTTTTTTTCAGTCCACCCTGCGTCCTCTGATAACTACCTGCCTCATCATCACTATTTTCAGCCCATCTTTGCACCACTTCCCTGCGGAATGAGCCATCAGCTGAACAGCCACAGGCCCTAACCCGCATGACTCAGCCTGGGAAGCCTTTTCGAAATCTCATATCCTGCTTTTGGTGTTTTGATTAATGATTATATTTGATGAATATGGTTAGTGCATCTATGAGGAAACCCAAGCACATAGATTTGAGGAATAGAGACACAGTCATACACAAAGACAGAGAGAGCGATAGGGATATGTGGGTGTGCTATATGTTTAAAGCAGCAGACCTTTGAAATGAAAGTAGAGCTGTTCTGCGCAGCTGTGCCTGTCACTCACCCTCCGGTCTTTTCATGCGCATCATGTGTCTGCGATGAGCTTTTTGAGCTTTTTTTTCCTGAAACTGGGATAGACACAAGGGCAGTTGAAACAAATTCTGTCTACATCTAAGTGTTGGTGGGCAGGGCAATTACAGTTAATGATCTGTCTGCAAAATGTTATCAGAAACCTGCACACCCTTTTTCCACAAGAGCTCAGTGGTGAGTTCTGTGAACTTTCAAAGCTTGAACTTTCGGTATGACATAAATGACTTCCTACTTAAAATGCCCACAAACAAACATGCTTAAATCATAATCACGGTCTTATTTTTGTTTTACTTACTTTTGTTTTTGAGTATTTATTGTAAATAAAGAAAAAAGAAATGAATGAATGCAAATGAAATACACCCTTGGCGAGCAGAAGAGACTTAATTCAAAAGTGTTACTCTTACTTACCCTGAACTTTAACTTGACTGTCCTATGTGATTAAATAATTATATTAAAATAAATTCATTCTATTTCAGATTGAATATATAGTGACAGTGCAGCACAACAAAATATTGTCAACTGAATGAATCACACTGACACTTTTAGTAATGAAAGGTTCATAGGTTCATTTATAGCAATTATTTATTTTTGTTGCATCAAGTTGTTTTTATGGTGATTACCGTATTTTCCCGCATATAACCCGCAGACGCAGATAATCCGCACCCTCATATAGTCCGCGGGTTTTGGGGTTTTGTGTAAAAAATTATTGGTATAACCCGCACCCATAGATTTATGAACCCATAGATTTAATGTTTGTGCAAGTTCACATTTCGAATTTCGAATGTTGCTCGCATGACGTCATTTATCCATAACTGTTCAGGCTCAGTACACAGTGCTTGTGCGCAAAATTCAAACAATAAGAAAACAAACAGAATCAGTCAGAATCAGAACAAAAAGAAAAAGCAGTCTCTCCCGTTGTGCAGCAGCACGTCCCTTAAGAAGTGTTTTCTACAGGTGTTGATCATTGGATGAGATGAGAAGAGCCCGCCCCTCCAGGCAGCACAGCCAATCATGTCTTCTTGCATGATTGACAGGTCAGACAGCCTATCAGCGCCAGCTGTCAGAGTGATACAAGCGCCAGAGACAATAAACCTCACAAGAAAGAAAATACCGCAAAATAAAACCCTTATGTTCTTAGGGACGTAACAAATATATTAAAATATTATTACGTGTAAAAAATGTGTAATATAGCCCGCACCCTTATATAACCCGCACCACCTCTGTGGGGTTTGTAAAATCTGGTATAACCCGCGGGTTATATCCGGGAAAATACGGTACATTATCTTACTTCCTGGATAATGACATTGTTGGTTCCTGTATCAAAGTGAGCAGAACTGTAATGTGTAACATGTCCAGATTGGGTGGAAATGGGGGAAAAACTACTGCTTTTTAGATCCACAATTTTATGGTGTTAATCAATTGCTAATAAGCATTGGTGGTTGCCAAAGTGTTCTTAAAGAAAACGTGTTAATGTATGCAAAGTTGAACAGATGCTAGTTAAAGATGGTAAGAGAAATTAGAGTGAAAACAACTGTTTCCACTTTTCTGCTTTTAAATGACTATTCTCTTATAATTCAGTGTGATGTTGACATCTCACTTCTCTGTATAAATAAGTGCAATACCTATAAATGAAAGTGTTAGAAATTCTCTCTCAGTTGCATCTATCTGTGTTTGTGTATGCCAAGACACATGCCTTTTTCCTATTTGTTTTGGCAGAACTCTTTGACCCGTAGCGCACCCCTCGTCAGTGAAGCTCAGGGTCGTAGTGGTGCTCGCTTCCATACCTCGTACGACAAGAGGTATGTCATCAAGACCATAAGCAGCGAGGACGTTGCTGAGATGCACAACATCCTTAAGAAGTACCACCAGGTACGAACACAAAAGCTCATACAAACGCTATAGAGCTTTAATGTTTTAATGTGTATTTATTTAGTGAACCAGATGGTTATAAGGTCTTTTCTCACTGCAGTATATTGTGGAATGTCATGGTACCACGCTGCTGCCACAGTTCCTAGGCATGTACCGCCTCACTGTAGATGGGGACGAGACTTATATGATAGTCACACGCAACGTGTTCAGCCACAGGTTGTCTGTGTATAAGAAATATGACCTGAAGGTAAGGATTATGAAAAATGAGTAGCGAAGTCAAATGAGATGACTATTATGAAATGGTTTGACGTGTTTCCATTTTTCTTCTATGTAGGGATCTACCGTTGCCAGAGAGGCAAGTGATAAAGAAAAGGTCAGTTTCACCCTCGAACTCGAACTAAATTCTGAAGGGGAAGCAAGTTTCTTTATATGCATTTCCTATGTCGGTCAAGAGTAGTTTTTGTGTTCAAAGTCTCTTTGCTTGTGTGTTTGTTAAAGATGGTTCATCCTGTAGTGGCTAATCATTTGTCACTTCAAGCACCTTAATTTACTTTGAAGCAGAGAGCGAGTATGAGAGTGAGGCGTGCTGATTTTAGAGCGTCTGTGTGATTATCGGGTACGCAGATGAAGATCTATCCTATACTTAGTGTGTCAAGGTAATGCAAAGTCCATGGTGCTTTTTTAAGCTGTCTAGATTAAACCAAGACGCTTTAAGATGCAGTGCCATCAACACTGCGACTGAAAAATAAAGAGAATGATTTAATGACAGGCTGTTTGCCTGTTAGTCATCAGAAGGTACTAGAACTTAGCTAAGAAGAAATAAAACATGACTAACAGTTTGCAATTTTGCATCCTGTGTGTTATAACACTTAATATTCATCAACATTTTTGATTGACCTGCTCTTCTAGAGCTGCTGCACAGCCCTTTGCAACTTTGTTGCATTATTTTCCTGTTGTCACTGCAAAGCTTCTTTGAAACGATCTCTATTGTAAAAAGCGCTATATAAATAAAGGTGACTTGACTATTATTAGCACAAACAACACAACAGCAGATGCCCCGTTGGTGGTCTGAGGGGTCATTTGATATTTAATAGCCAAGTTCAAATATTAAAATAATAATATTCCTTAATAATAATACAGTGGAGTTCGGTTATGTCGACGGCGTCGGGGGTCGGGAAAAAGCATCGAGATAACCGTTTCGCGAGATAACCCATACATCATATATTACATATATTAACATACAATCCATATACTATATTACCGATTTCCCCACATATAACCCTCAGATGCAGATAATCCGCAATTCACGCAATAAGAAAACAAATACAAGTCAGAATCATAACAAAAAGAAAAGAAAAGCAGTCTCTCTTTCTCTCCAAAGTAGTCTCTCCCTCTCTGCTCTCTGCGTTGCGCTCGTCCCTTTAAGAGAAGAGCCCGCCCTCATGGCAGCATAGCCAATCACGTTTTCTTGCATGATTGACAGGTCAGACAGCCTATCAGCGCAGCTGTCAGAGTGACCGTGGAAGCAGCAGCTGTCAGAGCCCAAAGATAACAACGATATGATGTAAATGAGATTAAATGAGAAAGAGGATGCTTGTTTTTTTTTTTTTTGTACACAACAGTGTTGCCGCGATTTGTTTGATGAAGCGATCGGCTGAAATGTACCGAGTCTCATCCAGAACTGTGCGCATTTGAGTATTAAGCCATGAATCCACTTGATGAGAGCAGAGCAGCGCTCTCTCCACAAATCACTTTGAAGACAATGTTGTGCCTCTTTTTGAAACAATTCAGCCACCCCGGATTTGCTTTAAAGTCAAGTCAAATTCTTTGCAGCAAGAATGTCCGTCTTCTCCATCAGCAAGGGACCATTGACGGGATGGTTTGTTGCTTGTGTATTTGTGAACCACTGAAACACTGCATCGTTGACATCTTTGAGATTGATTGTCCAGTTTTCTCTTAACACCTCCAGACATTTTTAGAAGAAAAAAAAACCCACAGAATACCTGCAGTGTGTTATCCCTCAGATCAACGTGAGTGAACTGTCATTGAAGTGAGCGCGCGCTCCACCTGCAACGCAAACTCAGCGAACTAGGTACGCTCATAAGTCACAAAATAGCCATGTGAAGTGGATAATTTGTCTCTCATTTATGCTCGAGATACTAGATTTCGGCGGCATTAAGGAATCGACATAACCAACAAGAAAATACTGAGACAAATAGGGAGTTTGGCCATTCCACTTCAAAATCGTCGACATAATAGTATTGGCGACTTAACCATGACTCGAGATAAGTGAACTCCACTGTAATACATTTCCTTAATCAGCAGGTTTTAAGGATGTTTAAAACAAATTTACTTGAAGAAATAGCTTTTATTTCAGAGAAAATATGCTTTTTGCTCTTACATATGCAAATGATATAAATCAGTTTTTAAATGGAATTATATATTCTACTAATTTATATTATGTGTATACTGTGGAGTTCACTTATCTCGACTCAGTTAACTCGCCAATCCTATTATGTCGACATTTTTGAAGTGGAACCGCCAAACTCCCTATTTGTCTTAGCATTTTTGATTCTTTAATGTGGCCGAACATTAATATCTTGAGCACAAAAGAGGGACAAATTTGCCACTTCACATGGTTATTTCGTGAGTCATGAGCGTACCTAGTTCACTGCGCATACGCTGAGTTCACGTTGCTCTGTCAGTGACTCTTTACTCACAGCGCCCCGCAGGACTCTCTGAAGTGAAAGCACATTCACGTTCTTGCGCTTCTCAACGAGCAGCGAGTGCTGCAGTGAGTCCACCCACATCCCAAAGCCTCATCCGCTTCTGTGTGCACATAAAGCCCGCCTTCTATGATTTTACTGATTTTCTCAAATATTTTGACATTGGTCGGTAATGAGCGGATATCGACCAATGAGTATGAGGCTTAGATGAAAATACACACACACAAACGCATCCCTGTTTCTGTTCTGACACGTGCTCTGCTCAGCACCGCAGCGGATTGAAGAGCCAAGGTTGTTAAAAGACGGGACGAAACCGAATTTGTTGAGAAAGCACATTAGACAGGCAGAACTCAAGAAAGTATGCAATCTAGTACAGCGTGATGACCTCACGAATATGTTTTGGACTATTTACACTGTGAACGAAATTGTGTTTGCAATGTTGGAGAGTATATTTAAAGGTTTGTCAATAAACGGTTATCTCGATGCTTTTTTGCAACCCCAGAGGCCGTCAATATAACCGTTTTCCACTGTATATATTATTTAGGATTATAATATATGAAAGCTAGTCTTATCTCACATAGTTTTGCACCTCAAATCAATTATCTTGCTATTTAAGTATTTACATTGGAAAACAAGACCAATATGCTGAATAAGGAAATAATTTTTTTGCAGTATGTCTCACATCTGCCACATGGATTAGGCATACAGTACATTTCTGTTTATTCTTGGCTCTTTGAATAAATGCTGAACCTGCTGCTGTTCTATTAAAGGCCAAAGGCAGCTTTACACATGACTGTTGAAACTCTGCCAATTTAAGGTCACTGCTTAACAGGGATACTGACCATTGCTGTCAGCCCAGTGTCCCGCACATGTAGGATATAAGGCCTCACCCCCTTCACAGAGGACTCACTGTTTTAGCAGCCATTAAGCTGCTTGTGGCCTGGCCAAGTCATGAAGAGGAGTTGAAAGAAAGGTTAATTTTCTTCACACGCTCTGTTTTGTGAGAACAGCTTTTTTTATTTGTTCATGTACATGTCAGTGTAAATCTGGACTTTGGAGTAACTTAAAAGCATAATGTTATTATTCACACAATGACTCATTGTGTATAAAATATTATTGAGATACTTTTGTGAAGTTTACTGGCCATAAATACTTTTTTTCTCACTCTTGTAAAACAAGCTAGAGCTGTGTCTCCCTAATCGCACATCAGATTATCCTCTCTCTCTGGTTTAGAGTTCTCATCTCAAGTCATGGCATGCTGACAGTCGCCCTAGAATAGGTTTTTAACTTTGTGTGTGTGTGTGTTGTGATAAAAATAGATCTTAAGTGTCTTTAGGGTTTTTTTCCCTTGTTTTTTTTCCTCCATCAAGAAAAAAACACATTGAAGCTGGTATGGTATTAAGAAACAAACAAATGAACTATGCTGCCATATACTGTGTGATTCAGGTTAAATATTTCGCCTTCCGCTCCATCCCCGTCAGGTTCAGATCCATTACTTCACTTTTAAAGTCAAATGGCAAGTAATTTTGCTTCTATGATGTGGCATATTTCAGGATATTCAATAAATTTTATCTGTCAGAAAACTTTTAGCTTATGAAAAGTGGTCTCTTTGACTGGTGGTTGGAAAATAAGAGGTCTTGGGGATCAAAAATTAGTTTCAGATGCGGAATGATTTCCAACAATTTTAGTATTCAGAATAACATGGAGATAAATCTCACACAATAAGACTGAGGATGTGTATTAAGCTGTAATGGATGCAAAGCATTTCATCAATGTCCTGATGTCTATTCGCTAATAGTGTTCACTTTTAAAGTTGTTCGCTTTCCTCAACCAGACCCTTTCCTAATATTCTTCAACCCACCAGCAGGGCACACTTTGACTCTCAATGACCTAGATTTCACAACAGTATGATAGGTGAAGGTTTGCTTTTGAACGTTGGGAAATCTGCAAACGGTAGAGGCTGTTAAAGTCCATTTAATATGGTTTTTACTGGAGTCTGTAGTAAGGGTACCAAATGAGATAATTACAAAGAGTGTGTTCATTCTGGAGGTTTAAATCACCCTGGAGGAAACATTTTCCCCTGCATTCATTTTCATTAGAGTGAAGGGGAGCCATAAAATGTTATTACTTAATTATTAAGTAGTAGTGAGTAATAATTACTTGCAGCTGAGTCATATTGAGTTGTAGCTGATTTTGGTGTTGGCCGACATTAGCTCTGTTTAAAAGCTCATTTCTTTCATATGCCATTTTAAATGTATCTAAACACAAATGAAGATCAGCTAAATCAGCCACACTGTTAGGCTGTTGCCTCGTTTGTTCACATGAGGGTCCCTTAACATAACATTCAGCTGAACACACCAAACAGCCTCTTTCTTGTGAATCTAGAGCACCCCCTAGTGTACTCCTAAATAAATTCAGACTGATGTGCTGGTCACATCATGTAATATAAATGAAGTGACCAGCATATCAGAATCTGAATGTGTTTTAATGTTAATGATGAATCTTGTATGTTGTCCCTAAAAGTGAGCATCTTGAATATGTTGTTTCTCTCTTTTCTACAAGGCTAAAGAACTCCCAACGTATAAAGATAATGATTTCATCAACGATGGACAGAAAATATACATTAATGAGGAGAGTAAGAAAACCTTTCTCGATAAGCTTCGAAAGGATGTGGAGGTAAATGATTTAGAAGAATTGAAGAATTTTCACTCTGTCTGCCAGGTTCAGACACAATGACTTATTTACCTTCCTCTCTCTCTCTCTCTATATATATATATATATATATCCATCTGTTGTCTTCCCTCTTCATTTCTCTGTCTAGTTCCTTGCCTTGCTGAAGTTGATGGACTACAGTCTTTTGGTTGGGATCCATGACGTGGAGAGGGCAGAACAGGAGGAGGTGGAAAGTGAGGATAATGAGGGAGAGGAGGAAGGAGAGAGTGATGGAGGGATTGTTGGGACGCCTCCTGACAGTCCCAGTAACACCCTAGACAGCTCTAAACCACTCTCACCAGGAGACTTCGACCCCAGTATTGACGTCTATGCCATAAAAAGCCATGACAGTGAGTGGAGAAAGAAACTTATGGGCTGTCTTATTGAAATGTGTCCTGTGCAAATATTCAGCTGTATATGATAAATAGGTTGATCATGGTTCAAAGCCATTGTAAATTACACCTGTGACCTCATTCAAGTAAATGTTTTTATGGACTAATCATATATTAAAGCAATAAGCCCCGTGAAGCCATAGTTTACAGAGAATTTAGAACTGCCAGTTGGGAGACTGTAAATCACGGCTTATTGCTTTATTGAACATATGCTATATGAGTCATGAGATTTTGTTTATAACGAGAACCTTAAAGTGTAATGATATCAAAATTGTCCCATTTCCTTTTTGAATGCATCCTGTGGTTATTGTGAACACTTCATCCATGCATGATATTCTTAACATGAAAGTCCGCTAAGCTTTTATCAACATGATGAAAATTGATAACTTGATGTGAAAATGAAGTCAAACATTCTGTTCAGTCTCCATGCTTGTATGTAACAGCCACCATTCAAAATCCAATCATGTAACAGGGTTTGTGTTCAGAGGAAGAGAACTGACAAACTTTCAAAACACTTTAAAATATCAACAACAATTTTTTTTTAAATATATATATCAGTATAAAACTGATATAAATCTCTCACGGACGACTACCTTACAAAAATAAACAAAACTCAATGTAAAGTGCAGGCCTGGTCCTCTCATGACATTCACTGTCATTGCTCCTAATTTTATGCTCCCGAAGCTCCTCTGTGAGAATTCATGATCGGTGCGTTCAGTAAATATTATATCGGATCTCAGTCTCGTCCTACTTGACACAAATCTTTTCTTGATTGATAAGCTAAGACCCATCCACCGATTTTTCTGTACTATGTCACATTATGAAATGTATTGCAAACCTTTTTTTCCCCAGATTCTCCCAGAAAGGAGGTGTATTTTATGGCTGTTATTGACATCCTACAGCATTATGATGCCAAGAAAAAGGCTGCTCATGCAGCCAAGACAGTAAAACATGGGGTGAGTGCTTTAAAAATTCAAAAAAAGAAATACTACTTTATATACAGTAAAACCTCGGTTTACGAGTGACTTTGTATACGAGCAAATCGGTGTACGAGCATGGAAAGTTAAATCAGTTTACGAGTTTTGTATAGGAGTGCAAGCTAAATTTTCCCTCGCCCACGCGCATTTTTTGTGGAAAAGGCCTTACGCTCAGCATCTTCGCTCGCATTTTTACTGGAAATATCCTAACGACAGCCTCTCACAAAGCCTATCACCCCATAACTTGTTAATTCTCAGTTATTAATTTGTATTTATATGAGATCTTAATGGTTATAATTTTAACTGTAATTAATAGGGTAAAACCCCAAAAATATTTAAAATGGGCAGTTATGGTCATGTGAAACGAATCGAGTGAATTATTTTTTTATTGCATTCTAATGGGGAAAATTATTTTGGTATACAAGAATTTTGAGTTACGAGCTCGCTCTGGGAACGAATTAAACTTGTTAACCGAGGTATTACTGTATTTATATAAAACTTTATTTTCATTGACAATGTTTCTGGTGTTTCTGATGGCATATTGGTGACTGTATATTTTACAACTTATAACTGTGAATTTCCTTTCAAAAACTACTTTTACCTTAAAATGTACTGATAACCAGCATAATAGTGCAGGTGCTTAAATATAATGCCAAATAATTCATCAGAATTCATCCTACAAAACATAGATGTACATAGATGACGCACAGGGTCACGCGTAAACAAAAAACACCAGCAGAGTAAAGTAATGCAATAAACATTCATTAACAAAATTAAAGACAAAAACACCCTGATGTACTTTACCAATAACAAAAATAAGAATCAACAAAAATATTTAAATGAAATACAGTAATATATTTTTTGTCAAATGTGATGTTATACAGGGACTTTTATTGGCAATTCATAGTTTTTACAACTAAAAACCATAAATTTGACAGTAAAATACAGTAAAAAAACAATGTGATGTTAAAACATTTACAGTTATTCACCATATATGGTAAGGTAACAACCAATGAACTGGTTTTAATGTCTTTCTCTGTAAAGAAAATTGCACAAAAAAAATTACAATGAAAGAATGGACAGAAGAAACATTATCATTAATCATTTATCTTACTTTTACTAAGCACTATACATAGATTTATACATTCAGGTATTTCTCTTAGTCATCTCATTGATCATTTATGCTCCAAAGTGTATGCATGACTGAAACCTTGTCTAGCTTTTATCAAGCCATCAACCTCCTGCTCTCTTTTTTTGTTGTTGCTCGCTTGCTTGTTTGCTTATCTTAGGCTGGGGCAGAGATTTCCACCGTGAACCCAGAACAGTACTCAAAGAGATTCTATGATTTCATCACTACCATTCTGCCCTAGTCTGAGGCAGCTGAACTGAGTCCACGGGGATGAAGAGGGACGCCAGCAGAGGGGTGTAGAACACTCACTCGCCTGCTCTGCCACAGGGGGGCACCCCTACAGCAGCTACAACCACCATTCGTTTACATTTTGATTTCATCTATTCGTTCTTTGTTTTTGTGGGACCATGAGAGTGATGGAAAAGGACAACAGTTACACCTTTTTTTGGGGGGATAGGGCTTTTTACTGCTTTCAAATGCATGCCCCTTATTCTCGTTTGTTCCGTTTGATACTTTTCTTGCCTTTTTAAAGTGGAAGAGGACGGAGAAAGGAAAGAGAGAGCGCATGTGAGGGTCTGTGGCTCAGTTTGTAGAATTAGTTCTCCAAAACAGAACTTCTCATTTGTTCTCTCACATCCCTACCTGAGCTCTCATCATGCAACCCTAGGCTGCCCTTTCTGCTTTACACAACTAAGGTCAACAGTTTTCCAGAGCGGCCCCTGAAGCACTTGACACCACGGCACCCCCGTTCGCTAACTCTCCTTACTCGCACGGTCCTCTTCCTGCTCTGGACAGACTAACAAGAAACGCTCTTTGAGCCATTTACAAAAGGAGGACCCATCGCCCCCTACTTGCCTTGTGTGGACAGACTGATGAATCTGACTGTTTTGCATGTTCCTTCAGTGTTCTGAGACAAACACATGAAATGGAGGCGAAGGTTCTGGTAGGCATTTCGTTCGTTGTTGTTGTTGTTGTTGTTGTTGTTATTGTTGTTGTTGTTTCGTTTTGCAGCAACTTGACAGGAGGGAGAATGAAGACACTGAGGCAGCAGGATCAGTGGTTTCTCTTCAGTCATCAGTGAATTCTGTTACATTAGTGATTCAGTTGCCATCAGCACCTTAAACTGTTGCACTTTTTATTAGGGTCACTTGGTCTGTTACGAGCTGCAACGATAGCACTATGAGGCACTGTTCAACGCAGCCTTGCAGTCTCACGTATTCTCACGCATACGCTTGTTCTCAGCAGACAAAACATAGTTTACCTCTTGCATCATACCAGGACACATCGTTCTGTGTTGTGTTTCAGTATTCCATGGAGGTTTGGGGAAGGGGTGCTTTGAGTATTTTTTTTTTCTTCTTTTATTTTTAAAATGTTGTTTTTTAAATTGTGTATGTGTCTTGTGAATTTTGTTGGAAATTCTTTTGAACGTTCAAATTGGCAGCAAAATAGATGAAACGTTGTATATTTTGCACATGATGAATGGAACCAAGATGTTCACAGAATCCTGTTGGTTCAGCAGTGGTATTTACAAGGGAAACATAATACCTGTAACAAAGGAGAATACTTTTATAAATGGCATTGAATTAGAAGCAGGTAATATGACTTAGAGATTAACATTTGTTCCTTAACTTTTCTAATTCAAAGAAAAAGCCGCCGCATCCTATGTTGGTTTAGACTTTTATGATCACTTGCACATATTTTTACATTGAATTTCAATCCACCAGAATTTTAAAGCACCACTCTGCGATTCGGGAAAAAAAGTGTTCTGATAAATGAAGAATGTTACTGTTTTAAATCATACAACACATGTACTGTCTAACAAAAAAAGAAAGGAAAAAGAAAAAAAATGCATGTTGCATCTTTTTTAGTGCTCATTCTGGTTTAGCCCAGAGATGGTGTATATTCATGCTTGGTCATAATTGTATTTTTCCCCCTTTCCCTGAACTCATCCATTCCCCCACCCCAGGTCTATTTTTTAAGATGGTCCCTTACCTGCTTTATACTGTGTTTTCAATGTATACACTGTGCAAGAGTCGTGCCTTTTTACTCCAAATTATTTAATTCTGTATTTTTTAATCTTTTTTTCTTTTCTTTTTTTTCAAACAGAAGTATAATGTTATTTTATAATATAAGGGTGTTTGTTGAAAAGAAAAAATCTGATATTTTCAGTTTGTATGTGGGGTGGTAGGGGGGAATGTTTTAAAATGTGCTGTTTCTTCAAATGGATTCAACACATTGTACTTTCTGTTCACAACAACACAACACTGAAAAGGTCACCATTTTTTCTTGACTGGCTAATTCTATGTGCAAAAGCCTTTTGGACAAGAGTGTGCATTGTGAATTTGTTGATATGAGTAGGTGTGGCTCTTGTAATAGTGTTAATTGTAAATTGTGTTCAGCCTCTCTCAAAGCATTTTTATCTGGAAAGTATTATCCGGCACCAATGTCACAGCGTCCTTGGTTAGTGTTTCATTTTCTTAATAAACTGAGCGCTGCTGCTTGTGCCCTTGGGAAACCATTGCACAGTTGGAAAAAGAAGCATTTTTTTATTGTTCTCACTGAAGAAGAAAACAGACCCTGGTCTTGGTTGTAACATTCACAAAAAACTGCAACCACAACAACATGGGCTTGACAAAAGAGGCTGATTGATCGTGTCAGCAGAGCATCGCTTCAGCTTCTGATACTGGATTCATTCGCAGCGATATGTGAATTTCATTGAATGTGAAAAGTGCTATAATATACAGCTTCACTTCACGCCTTCTTCTGGAGTCCTCCACCATGTTCTTCATTTGCCAAAAGCATTTTGCTCAATGTGTTCATTGATGCGTAAGTCATCACATAAGCTTTGGGAGGGGGGAGAAAGATCTCATGTACTTTTTAGACATTCGATTTTTAATTTTCTAAACATTTATGAATGACGCGTTCGGATGGCTTTCATTTGAATATGCAGGTTTACACGCTTGTTGAAAGAAAGAAAAATCCCCTCGTTTGTGACTGTTTTAATCTAGATAGCGACGGTAATAGATGTGATCGCTGGTCATCTGCATCGCTCTCAGATACGAGTCTAAAAGCTGTTGTTGAGAGTAACCAAAGGGGAGGCTGTCTCGTGTGTTATGGTGTAAACCGATATACACTCCATTCCATAAGCATTGCTCAAAACAATAAAGCACTTTGTCTGCAATTTATGGTGCAGCGTCTCATCGTGTTTTCTGCTCTTTTATATGGCGTTAATGAGAGTCACGCAGAGAATTGCCTTTCTTTTTACGAGTTGAATTGGTAAATAAATGAATGGTCTTTTGATTAAATGTGAAACGCTTTTTAAAATACCTGCTAACATAAAACACACACAAAATACGTTGAACGCGATTGAAGAGAAAGTACAAAAAAGCGCACCAAAGAATAACAAGCATTAGATTATTATTTCGGAGTATATGGGTTCATTGATGCCATGCACAACAGTTTATGCGGGAATGAAAAGCAGGCTTTGCAACCCCAAGGTCATGGGTTCGATTCCCAGGGAAAGCAGGAAATGTCAATGCGTTCTTCGAATGCAATGGGGGTCGCTTTGGTTAAAGCGTCTGACAAAAAATGTCTTCTAAGCTTGTTCAACATTATGTAATGTTAAATGAGGAAATCTGGAAGGGAAACACCAACCTCAGCGAATACAGTAAGCTTACAGACAGAATTGATTTCTGTACAACAACATAGAGCATTAAAGAAATTCTCCTAGAGTAATGTGAAAACCAGTGTGTTTAAGAAACAGCAAATTGTGTCGACTCGAAAGAGTTTTCTCATTTCACTAATTAAACACCGGGCAACAACCGATATACCCAGTATGCTACTTAAAATAAATAACACGCTAAATTGGAATTTGAGAACGTAAAATTAAAAACTATAACTTCATCTATTATACGATTTTTAAGGGACATGGTGGCGTCATATAGACAGTTTAACACGTTTCATGAGCTGTTCTGAATTCTGGGTACTCGCCTGTTCCCCTTACCTTTCATTTTGAGGCCTGCTACTCCAAAGCCTAAAGCTTGCGTAAATAAAGAGCTCTTTTACAACTCCAATGGATTCTTACTCAGTGTAGAAGACTGACATATGTATAATAATGCTTTTTATAGGCTTCGAACACAACATATTTCATCACATGACAAATGTTCCTATTCATTTATTCGGTCTTGTCCCAGTTCTCAATTAATGTGTTAAAATTTCCATTGACTTTCATTAGCTCCTGCTGTTTCCTGCCTGCTCCTCCTCCTCCTCCTCTAGAGTCATTATCTTTAAATGCCTACTGTACTGACTGACAGGTCCCAACATTTGAATCAGTGACCTACAGGGAAATATCAAAGATCACATAGGATAGGATATTCAGATTTCATACTCATTGTTCTGTAGAACTTTATTTCTATTGTTACTACAATCGGACATTCTCCGTGAATCACTATTATTTGTTTTGCGTTTTCATTCAAAGCTATAGGTAGAACCGTAAGCTATTAGTAGCCTCTAGTATTGGTCTTTATTTTTTAATTATATGCTGAAAAACAAACCACCTTTTACAAAAGACGACTTTATTTTTGTCCATTTTTCCTCCAGAGAACACAATTCTTTCCTCGTTTGATCACTATTGATTAAGCGCATGTAACGTTTACAATCGTGCTCTTCGGAAACATTTTCTTTTTGTTTGTTTTTAAATCTCATTTTATCATATTTTATAAGGCCTATAAGAGAACAAAACATGAAAAGTATTTACATGTATTCCCAACTTTTGCTTAACGATGAAGCGTAGCTCAATACTTCGCGATTTTAGGTAACTCCAGATTTGATCATCATCAAAAAATAAAGCTAATCTCCCTCTGGAGAAATTAGCCCGATATACATTCATTATTTAATTAGTTTGATGGGGGTCAGGATCGCTGGATGTGATCCGTTCATTCCACCTTAAATCCTCCTGTCCTCCCCTTTAAGAGGAAATTCTCCAAACTTTCCCGCCCGAACGGTGGCGCCAACAGCACGTGCAATGACGAGAAGTTTTCGAGCCTCGTTTTTAAGAGCTGTCACTGTTCTTAACTTAAACACGTCGAGACATTGTCGATATTTGATCGTGTATGTCCACGCGACTTTTGTATATCTCACGGCGCAATTGGCAAAATGAGTTTCACATCTGAACACGTTATTTTTTTATGAGGTAAATTCCACATCCACCGTTTCGTCTCTTTCTCGGCATCGGCTTTCCCCTCAAGAGCATCGGCTTTCCCCTCTTACCAGTTTACTCAATAGTAGTTGACACTACTAAAGTCAAAACTTTACTCGACTTCTACTTTGATAAAGACATTCAAAGTTAAGGTCAGATGGGAGAGCGTTAAAAAGCGGCAGCACATGACCTTGTCACAAATTCCGCTGCGTGAAGAAAACAACAAGCCTGTACATTTCGCAATTTTCGTTCTTTGTAGTCCATCGTTAATGTTTATTAAAATAGTGCGTAGTGTCAGCATTAGTCGTTATAATAATAATAATTGTCAAATTACTCGGCAGTAATAATGTCTTGCGTCGTTGTGGTAATGCCTTGCAACAAAGCTCTTTCTTCAGGACGAATCAGAATGTGTGCGTTAAACTTATAAGACAAGTTATTCGCATTTTGCGAAGCAGAAACTAAGCGAAGTGACCAGAATAACAGCTATTCTGCCGCAGCCTGCTGTGCGGAAACCGACTTGACCATGTGGCTGCCAATACTGCCTTGTAGCGGGGCTACGGGTCTTCCTTTCTTCTCCTTTCCTTTCTTTTCTTTTTTTCAGATAACTTCTGACAACCACAACAAAGTTGTTTTCTGACAATACAAATGCACCTGCGCCAAGCGTTGAAACGGGTGAAACGCGACTGTTTAAACGGTCAATTTGTTTGACTTTGCACACAGGTGACATATTTTTGAAGGGCTGGTCAGCATTCTCAATGTTAATCTTTATTTGAATGAATTATCTTTAAAATATGCTAATTCACTTTAGCACTCTACTGGGATTGGACAAATAATTATCAACTCGCAGTAATTGTTATAACAGATTTGCTTCTTAATTGGTTGAATCCACGTTATCATAAAGTCATAACATTCTATAATCACATATGTGTGTATGTTGTATGTATTTTACTGTGCTTAAATTTCTTTGCAAATGCCCTCACGACGTTAAACTTCCAATGTGTGGCCCGTTCGCAATGGTCATAATTGTAAGGCAGGCATCACTGACCCACAGCACATTTTTCATAAGTGTTATGAAAGACGCACGTCGCCTAATGGAACAGTTAAGGGAGTTTGTTGTTTTGGATCAGTGACTTGTTTTTACAAGTGTTTCTGAAAGAAACGTTGGTCGTGATAGAATTGCGTTTAATTTTTAGTTTGACTACTGCCTAAATCACTAATTTATTTCACTAATATCATTTATTATTTTGACCCTTGAATTAATGGTTAACACTTCATATTTGGAATTGAGATTGTCCATAGTGATAAAGCTTTAAAAAAAAAGAAATTATGAACTGTTTTCATATGGATGTAGAGTATGAGAATGATTTTGGTTTGGTTTGTTTATATCATGCCGGGTGAATTAGGCCTATCATTTTGTTTTAGGTTCTTTACGTTCTTTTTTTCAATGTCATTTGCAGCTGTGATACTCATACTTTTGACTTATGTAACCTTACTAGTAGAAATTATCCTATTCTTTGGAAAACGTTAACAGAGCAAGTATCTGGAATAAAAGTATCGCTTATCTTAATAAACATACATTTGAATGTTTTAAAAATATTAAATAAAACCTTGTCATCAGCATCACTATCATCTTCATTTGCAACTTAAAAGTAAGCTTGTCAGAACAGGAAAAAACTCGAGGTTTTGAGTCATGGATACACATTATTTTATATTTGTAATCTTTATTTTAAAGTGTATGCTGTGAAAAAGGACGTGTCCCTTTCAGATATTTTGAGTGGAACTTTTTCTTCAATCCGTGTGAGTTTGATTCTTATGGCTGTATAAGCCCTGTATGAGTTCTCCTATGGAAAACAGAGTCTAGGATTACCCATTTACAAATGACACATTTCTAAGGTTCTGAATGAAAGGAATAATTAATATATTTCCTCGTGGACTGGGCATTCACAGCATGTGTTAGAGGGCCGATAGGCCTATTTATTTCATTATTTATTAAACTTGTTAATTTAGAGTTTTTAGTAATTTAATTATGTGGCTGTTGATAACTAAGGGACTTTGTTGAATATAAAAAAACTGTCGAGTCAGTATTGTAATCATAGATGAATTCTGAGAATAATGATTGATCATTAAAGACCAGCATTGCTTAATCAAATATCTCTGTCTCGTACAATGCAGACAAACAATATCTTGTTTTCTTTGTGTGTGTGTTTGTTTGTTTGTTTGTTTGTTTGTTTGTTTGTTTGTTTTGGGGGGGGGGTCTTAGTTTTTGTGGGGGTATCCTTTAAGGATACGCGCTGAGTTTATGCAGATAATGGAGGAATCTCTTGCCACGAGGATCTCAGTCACTCAAAGCTTCCTCTTTAGCTAAACCAGTTACTCTGATTGCTGGTTTAAAATGCGTGCTATTAATCACACGCGCGCGCACATACACACACACACATATATATATGTTTGTGTGTGTGTGCATTATATGTATATATATATATATATATATATATATATATATATATATATATATATATATATATATATATATATATATATATATATATCGTTTTCATGTTTTACAACATTCTGGAGTTACTCAGTGGAGTAAATAAGCATGATAAAAACGGACAGGTCGAACTGGTGTTTTGTGGGATTAACAACATGGTGATGAGTTTTTTGCAGGTCACGTAACAGCATTATTTTCCTCCCACGTCCTGATCCCATTACAAAAGAAGCTTCCATGAGGCCGCTTATCCTGTCGGTTCAACCACGTGTCTAAATATGAGGCAAACGGTTGATATTCACCGACGTGTTTCATAGTACGATATTTATTTATTTTTACTGCAAAGTCTACTTTATTAACATTATTATTGTATTCCATGCTCGCTACTAATGTTATTTTATTGTTGCAGTTGCAATCGGAGTGTAGCCTGTTTGTTACAACACACCATTCACTGTCTATCGTCAGATAAATCCATCGAAATTCGTTGTCACACTTTTACAGTTTTCCACGTGAAAACAATGAAGCCAAATACTTCGACATTAATAAACAGCTTAAGGGCTCATTTCTCCACAGGTTAGTTCTTTAGCAAAAGGTTGAGCATAAACTCGTTACGAGATTGAGGACTATTTTCCTCATGAACAGTGTAACGGTGGCATGTTGAGTTCTGTGAATGAAGCCTCGAGTCCATTGGAGGAAGTCAGGCCTCGAAATCCCTTTCCCTGTGCAGGGTGTTCGCCCTGCTATTTGCTATTTACCGTTTCTAATTTCTCGGAAAGTCCTGGTTTAAACTGGGCTAGCCAACTTTTTTTAATCTTATTTAAACGGGCTTTTCAACACGGGCTGTGTTTGTAATGCGTGCGCCCATTTATGTAGATACTCTACAGAAATCATTGGTTTAGAGGTGTCTGTGTATTAAGACCTGGTGTTTATGTTCTTGGCAAGCGATTATCTCAGTTAATCAAATTATATTTTTTTTATCCTTGTTCACATGAACGCTTTTATAGCCAATATAGCCACCATGTCACAATGCGAAGTCCTGTTGCTGTATCGCTACTGTGTATTTCCATTGTGTGACAGATTTATTGCCCTCAACTGTTTTGGGGAGGCTGATTTGCTTGTGGACTCAATAGCTTATCTGTGTATGAAAACACGCATATTTACCAGTCAATATTTTTCTATTATTTAATTTAGGCTATACAGTTAGCTGGAAGTAATATTTATTCTCTATTGCTTTTACGTCACATCATTTTCATTTTCATTTTTCTAATTTTTTTTATAGTCTACAAAATCTCTAATTACTAAAAATATGATTCTTCACACTCTGATATCACCGACCTACACTTAAATTGAGGTAATTATGCAAAAGGTGTTGGGTGAATTCCAACGTGTAATTAATATAAAAGTGTCATTTAGAAGAACACCAACCCTTTTGAAACGCCCGTTCCACATTTTATTTTATATGCACAAATGATCAAGTTAACTGTTTATTTTGTTAATTAATTATGAGGGTCCGTTCACGAGAAAACAGCAGTCGTGCATTTACGTTCTGGCTAATTGCGCGCCGTTATAAAGTCATTTTTAAATCTTTTTCATAGGCTTTGTCCTTCATATCTTCCTCCTGCTCCTCGGCTTTTAATCTTGCTCTCCTTGGAGTAAGGACGTCAGAAGAAGCAGTTTATCTAGAGCCTATTGCTGATCGTAATATATAGCCTACCAGAGACATTATGCTGCCTCTTCCCAGTCTCACACACGGATTAGCCTTAGCCAATTACACAAACTATATGATAGCTTATATGAAAACATGGCAGTGTAACCAGATCATGTATGTTGTAGAAATCCTCATTTGAAATGTGCTGTTTCTACTTGTTTTCTTTCCCTGATTAGAGTAGCCTATATATCCAAAGCGCGCTCATGTGTGGTTATAGGCTTATAAGTGGTGGGCTTGAGTGCATAGTGTGTATAGCAGGGCACGAGACCGCCGTTTCTAAAGCCCTCCCCCACACCAACACTTTTCTTTACAATAAACAACTAATCTTAAAGTTTGATGTTGATTATACCACATATTACCCAACACTTCAAGAAAGGGACATTAAGCGATTGATTAACGCCTAATAATACAAATATACATTAGTGCTAAAAAATAAACGATCATGTAACATCACACTCAGATGTATTTAATGAACAGTTTCACCATAAAAAAGAAAAAAGAAAGTGCTTCAAAATCCACTTCACGTTTTCAAGTTTTCATTTCGAGTGCATTTATCCTACACAACAATGGTATACAAAAAAGGCAGGAAAATCACAAAAATAAATATGCATTTTATAAACAACCAGTGACTTAAATTTAAGAAAAAAAACATGTCAAAATCTGACCTCAAGTATCTTAGCAAAAGCAGAGAGATAAAAAGAAATCAAAGTCCACCTTGATTAGATATATCCTAAGCTATCATGTTTACAGTGAGTCGTTTTCCCATTTCTTTTCAATGTAGAAATTCTTGAACTTAATGGGGTTGTGGTGTGTGCGCTACATTCTGTTTAATTTGGCTAGTTTTGAATTAATTCCTGTGAAGTTGAGACGACATAGCTATTCTGTCAGTCCTCAGTGCACTTTGACACAAAAAAGGAACAAAATGTTCCTTTTATACGCTCGAGGGAGCAGACATTAAATAGTTGCGTTACAAAAATATAGAACTAGGCCTACTATATTTTAATCATTCACCTGTCAGTGTCACACTATCGCATATTGGAACATTCAGAAAGCGATGCACTTTCGCTTAATAGGCAACATAGTGTCTATCCCCACATGAACACGTTAATCAAAACACACACGTAATGGGCCCATACTTTAATAAGTTAAATACCCTTAAAGTCTATTACGTGTTTATTCGGAACTACGTGAACCCGGCCAAATCTGCATAGTCTATGCGTGTTCAGTGATGACTCACGTTTTGTATTTTTTTATTTTTTTTGCCCCTTTCATATAATCAGAAATGTATTAATTTAGTTCCCTGGCTGATCCAATCAAAGATACAATTTGCTTTTAATGGCCTGTTTCGGAGGCGGTCTGCTTTTGCTGAAGTAAACAAATATGGTACGTCACAGTACATTCATCACAAGGCATTTATATGGGGCAGGGTCCTCTAGTACTGGAACGCCAAGTTAAAACTTGAATGCTTTATTTAATGGTTACGTTTTCGAGTGCCAATGTTATCCATACCAACGGAAACCAGGCCTAGTGAAGTAATATAAAATCAAAACACCATATGAAAGGAACAAGGCTACTTGAGTCAAAGAGAAATTAACATTTACAGGTATACCCTGACAAGAATGTGTGTATAGGCTACTCCACTACCGAGGTATTTTTCTTTGATTTCGTCACGTGTGTAAAACAACGTCATTTGCAATTGTCTGCATGCCTATAGGTCGCTATCGGCACAATTTACAATAAGAACGACTAACAAAACCTCTCAACGTGAAACGAACATATTGGAAATAGCACCACGTTAATAATGACATTTTAAAAAGGTTTTGGGTTGACTTGCGATGGCTCTTTTGCGTAAGAAAATCGAAAAATAAAAACACATCACTAATTCACCTCAATGGGCATTAGCAAAGTGCAATGCATGGTAAATTTGTGCTTTAGCTGTTCTATACCTTAAGCTATGAATGTGCTACAGAAGGAGATCGATTTGGTGTGTTCCCCTCTAGTACATCGTGCAAAATCAAACAGCTCTTGATTGTCAGTTAGTGGGCCATTGTGTTGGGCCTACTGTGAGAGTTATGGTGTGCTGCGTGTGAATGAACACAACCATGCGCCAACAATTGGGGAGCACCCTTAAAATGAATAAATAACAAGGGTATGGATCATAGGCCTACAGTAATTCAGAAATACAGTATGTAGATGAGGCATAAAGGTAAAACACACAAAATAAAAACATTATAGCGCCAAAGTCAGATGTTTTAAAAGCAAAAATCAGCATTTTAGTTGACACAGACCTGACAATCACTATAACGCCATCCTTATGAGAGGTGGTCAACCCTGCCTGCAAAACGAGCCAACATTTGCTCCATGAGAGTGTACTCCATCAGTCACAAACTGCTCCACAATGTCACCGTGTTCTTCCTAGCCGGCTTATTATAAATACCTCCGTCCCAAGGCTCGATGAATAGACCAGCCTACATAACAACAACAGGCCGCAACGTATGCATTAAACACAACGATCAAATCAAAACAACCATACACAGGGATCAGTGCTTGTCACAGTTTTAAGACGTTTCCCTCGAGCTCAAAACAACAGTTCAAGGGATAACAGAGGCTTTCCTGAATTTGTGGCTCGGAGGGGGAGGAACGACTGAATGACCGAGCTGCCATCTCCACACTGGATGAGAGCGATGGGGCAGTTGGTTACTTCTGAACGAGTTCAAAGAGTACGCGGGAATCAAATCTCCATCGCTGCCAACAACGAGGGACGGCGGAGAGGGAAAATTCGCCATGAATCTGAAGGGCTTTTTCAGAGATGCTAAACTGCTGTTCGCTCGTTTGCGTTTGGCCGCGCCTGCACAGTATTCATTCGAGCCCTCACTGCTGGCGAATTTTCCGGCAGAACGGGGGCTCCGATCAACTTTTGGATATGATTTCGCGGATGTTGTCCTCACACTTTCGGCTTTCTTACCCAGAAGCATCGCCCTGTAGTTTTTTCTGACCCTTGCCCCATTTTTGCATTCCCCTTCCTCGGAACAAGGAGTGTTTAAAGTGCTTCTTGATTCCTCGTTACAGGGAGGTTGCTTTTGAACCCAGCTCTCGGTGGCTTTGCAGTGGTCAGTTTCCTTAAAATGATGACTGATGCGCGGACCATCCGCCTCGTTATCCTTACATTGATATTCCAGGGGCCGATTTGCATATTCATATTCGTCAAAGCTCTCCTCGACTTTAATCTTCACGCTGTTGAGTAAAAATGGTGGCGTTTTTACTGCCCTGTTGCCCTCGTTGTTAAAGCCTGAAGTACTGATGAGCTCCTCAGGCTCTGTTTTTATAGGTTTTAGAGGTGAAGGCAGTTTGAGAGAAGTTTTTGCTTCCCTCTTGGAATTTGCTGCTAATGAAAGATTGCTGTCAGAAGACTTACAAACCGTTATTTCTTTGTCCTGGACACAGTGGGAGATCAAGGCTTGGGAGCATTTGTTTGCAGAACCCGGTGTTCTTTGTTGGGGAAACGCCTTGTTCCCATTTGCATTAGGTGTAAGCCCAATATCTTTAATTTTGCTAGCGACAGGGTCTGTTGTCTTTGGATCGCTTGTAAATTCAAGGCGTGATGGTGCTTCAGAGCCCTCATTTTCTCTTAAATCGGGGAAACAGGTCTGCGCCGGGCAAAACTTCTGCACGTTTGCGGCATCCACATCCTTGTGTGCGTCCCTGGACGATGCGAAGTCCAATTTTTGAGTTTTGCCAGTTCTTTCGCAATCCAAAGCAGTCGTTACTCCTTGGTTGGTGAGTATGTTCTGCACATTGGGCCTGTAGTGAAAAGTTGGCTGTAAGAGCAGAGGTGCTTTTGTGTTAAGACTTGCGAACCTCGCACGCCTGAAGCGAATGCTCTGCACTGAAACTTGACTGGACACAGAGCTGGAATCAGACTGAGAGGAGCTCTCTTCATCGCTGCTGACATCTGAAGAGTCCGACAGAGAGTCGTCCTCCTCCTCCTCCTCATCTGATGTTCCGGAGTTGCTGGTGGTAGAGAAACTCGACCCGAAATCCGAATCGTTGTTCACCCGTTCTGAAATTGAGCTAGATTCCGTGTCGCTGCTGCAGCTTTCCTGAAAATGTCCAGTATGCCGAGGATCAACGTATAATCCATGCTCGAGGTGATGAAACTGGCTCAAAGATCCGTTGGAAACTTTTGCTTTACAGCACTTCGGGACGACCAAAACCGGGTGGCTGCGTTTGCTCCTCGACCAAAACTGCCTCGCGCAGCTCTCGCGCTTCCTCTTCCTTTTGTAAAGTAGATCTGCGTTGCCTTGGTGCTTCGCCTGCGCTGCAATGGCGGACTGATAGATCAGCGGCTGCCGATTCACAACGTGCCGAAAAAACGCGTGTTTCTGGTTAAAAGCCACACAGTCGTCAGGTATTTGATCGGTTTCATAGTTTTTGAAGGGTGTAGATGCCGACTTCGTGACCGGTTGAATGTCACGGGTGAAGGATTTACTGTAAATTTGAGGTAGATTTGAGTGAGTGCGAGTGACAGGGTCCTGTCGAACATCTTTATTTTTGAATGAAAAAGTCTGAGGAACGCCGTGCAAACTCAACCAAACTTTCTCTCTCCAAAAGTCACCTCTGGCAGACGTGAGGGGTTTGCCGTCGCACGTTTTTTCTGAGGCGTTTTTTGTCTTTTCCCTTCTTTTGTTTGATTTCAATACGCGCTCAGTTTTACACGAAAAGTACAGTGCCTCAACGTCCTCTCTTGAAATCAGAGTGCATTTTGCTGCGTGAAAAGCTATAGAATTTATTGCTTTGAGCTTTCGCAGTTCCTCCAAATCACAGTGATGCTTCTTCACGTTTAAATGGTCCATTCGTTTGTGTACAGTAGTCCGCGGAATATTTTTCAAGAGGTCGGTGAAGACTTGAGAAAGGGCAAACATCTGTTTGCCTTTGATAACCAAATACCCAAGCTTTACACCCTGCATTTCCTCAAAACCGGATTCCAAGTCTCCCATTTTCTTCATTGCGTTAATTCCAACATTTAGCGCGACGGATGTCCTTAAAGTAGCTGCTTTAGTGCTGCTTCTTTATTTCAAGGCATTCTGCTGACCGGTACAGCATGGGCTGTGACATTTCCACACTGCGTGATGAACAAAAAGTTTTAAATAGAAAAATGAAAATGAAATGGCCTGTTTGAATTAAAACAATCAGTCCATTGACCTGAGCACTGCATGATCGATGGAATGTGTGTGATGTTGCCGACAGGCTGGCTGCTGCCTGTCTGAGCTCCTGTATACCTGCGCTCCCTCAGCTCCCTTCCCATTTGGCCATGAGGAAAAGAGGAAGGTGAACTGCACTGCCAGTGAGAAGGATAAAAAGCGAAGAGAGTAGGGAAGGGAAAATGAGAGGGAGTGAGCGAGAGAGAGAGAGAGAGAGAGAGAGAGAGAGGAGAGGGAGAGAGAGAAATAGAGCCCAAAATGCAGCTGCTATTCCCGTTGCCGGTTTAGCCACAAATAAAATGACAGTGGGAATCGAGCAAGGCTGGAGACACCTTCATCAATTAATGCTCCGAAAGTCGACGCTGATTGGACGTTACTGACAGGTGATGAAATAAAAATGGATATTCCACCCATGGCCACCCCCACCCCCCAGCTAATTACCATACTGTTGTAATCCCACCTCTCTTAAAGATAATAATTCGCTCGTGATAAGTTCATGCTTAGAAATTAATGTGAGTCGTTTTGTTGGAGTATTGTTACAACTTTGCGTTGTTGTATTCTGAAAAATAATAATGCTGACTAACGGGTCTGGCGAGTATGTGATGTGCAGCGAATTAAACATGGTCATGACGTCGTTATCGCAATTCATTTAGATATGTTTTACCATTTTAAATGTCGTTATACTACACTACATAATAGGACGGGTTTATAATAATTTTTGTTTTTGTAATTTCAGAAAAATAAGCATTTAAAAAAAATCTCAGATAAAAACCGGGAATTGTTTATTTATAGTGGCAAATTAAAAAGCCGATTGAAAAAATATCGATGGTTGCATTTTTCCAACCCCAAATCTTATATGAATTCAGATGAAAAAAGATTAGTGAATAATTGTGTAAAGTGGTTTTATTTATTTTCATTTGTAACAAAACATACATCACATTGTACATTAACTCAGCTAATGCTTTGTGTGTGTGCGTGCGTGAAAATTCTATGTGTGTGTGTGTGTGTGTGTGTGTGTGTTAGCACGCCCCTCGTGTGCTTATGTGTGTGGAATAATTTAGCCAGGCTTTGAGAAATTGATGCATATTTTCACATTTTAAAAACCGATATTATGCATTAGGATATAAGTATTTTATATAAAACAATGTAAGAAATACGTGTGTACAATAAATAAATAATATTTGTAAGCCTACAGGTAAATGTTTCAAGGTAAAATCGTCTAATTGTTCAGTTCTGGGTCCGCGGGTGTGTGACAGTTAGAAAGATAGGCTATTATTTATACTATTTTGCGGTCGAACAAAGTCCATTTTTTCACAGGCAGGCCTCCATCCCACTTCCTACCAACGTGAAAGAGAAAATAACGGGTCTTCACAAGCAGAGGCTTCCCCCTCCCCCGTTTGTGTCAGTGTACAGACATATGCCGTTTTACAATGGTGAGGAAAGAGAATGAACAGAAATAAAAAGTCATGTAAACTACAATACTATTTCGTTATTGCATACGTTGTTTTGACAAAATTATTCTGTTAAACTTAAATGCACAAATGTAAGTTAAATTATTATTTCACAAAACTCTCACAAACATTGTGAAAAACTAGACACTCCTGATACAGTATTCAACAGTTTACTGTGTTCATTGTAGAATACAAGGTGCTTCTGGGGATGAATATTATGTTTTTCATGATGTGATGCTGCCTTCACTTGCTGTAGGAAATGTCCTACTTCCCACTTCTGAAGTCGTGATTACGAGCTCGTCGCATTCAAGTGCTTTGTTGTCGAAAAGAACAGTAATCATAGAGGACACCAGGTTTACTCTTGCTTATTGGGAAAATCTTATTAAAGCCAAAATGATGTTTAGCGTCCCATTCATAGACAACCAGAAATATTCACCGAGCAATAGATCTGACTGACGATTCTGGAATTTCGGTCAAATACAGGCTATTTTCGCGGTGTGTTAAACATACAATATGCTTCAAATGATTATTCGTATTTGTAAATATGCACTACTTACAAGGACAAGGCCAGGCGATGTAGCTGTTGTGGAAAAAAACGAATAAAAAAAAGGTTATCAGTCACAGCAGCAATTGTTCACCCCTCGACCATGTTTAAAGTTTATGGCACGCCAATCTCGGAAACGTGGGTATTATAAAAAAATAAAATAAAATAAAAAATCTTTCCAGGGGTAAATACGACTTGAGGTCCAATTTTTAACTAGGAAACTCGAATTTAGAAAAATTCCTAGAGCACGTGACGGCAGTATGAACAACCTGGCAGGCGAAAAAAGCCTTGCTTTTCAGGTGTGTTTTAGGACCCAAAAGCAGTCGATGTTTGCTATGTTTATGACTGGAAACTATTTTAATAATTCCTGCATTTGATAGCAAATTTCCTGCTTGCTATCACCAGCCACATAGTGCAGAGGCCTACTAAAAAGTCAACGAGCAAGGATGATAAAATCAGCGTAATATTGGTTTGAACTTTGCTGAGTGGCCTATCAAGCTAATTGTATTTTTTAACCAATATCTTTGCTGGAAGTTCTAGAACAGGGTATGCATTTTCATAGCCTATTAGGCCTACTGAATGTTAATTGATTATTGATAGCTTAGGCATCTTGGTTGAAAAACTTGTATCACACACTGAATTGTTTAGTAGGGATCAATTAATCCCTCTGTGCCGTAGTTGTATTTCTATTGATGGCGAATTGTTAAACGTTAACTTGTGGCATGATTATTGCGTCCGCGCTCACGTGCACAGAGAGCAATACAACCTATGCGGTGGTGGAAGTAGTTCGTGTTAATCACCACAGCCCATTTAGTGCCAAATTCACCATCGGTATTTAGAATGTATGTGTTACCACTTCACTCAACGCAGGGGCGGGAACACAAATAGACTGTAGTTCATAAAGATTTTCAGGGGAATGTATGTCACTCTATAGCTTACTTCAGGCTACATTTCCTAGTGAGTCGTCGTCCTGTTGATTCAGGGCGATCGGTCTCCTGGTAATCCTTCAGCGTTGAGTCCATACTGTGGATCCTCCTGCAACTGCTTCACTGAATAAATGCTAAAAAACAATGTTTATATGTGCAAATAATCTATCAATGAATCAAATGTGTGAAATATACATTGCCAACATATATATAAATAGTAAAACTTGCATACAAAGAAAACAATTCTAACTCTTAGGCTTCATATTGATATCAGATTTTAATTTATGCTTCTATACAATTATTTTCTCTCTTGTAGACAGTTTGTTTCCGATCAAAGAGTTTAGAGCAGCTATATGCATTTGTTCTGACATGCAAATTGAACTATGAGAAAATGTCTGTAATGTTGTTGGACCTGCATTAATGAGCCGTATGTATTATGTAACATGATTATTTTTCTTGCATACACATTGGTGTATTAATGTTCTGCAAGTCTATCGCTGTTGATAGTCAATTTCATTCCAGCCTCCGCTGAACTCTCTATAACTTTTATCCAAGGGGCACACATCATTTGAAAGACAACACGCAGGTCCTGGAGCTTTGATTCTGAAACCTCACAGCTTGAACAGTCCTCAATTGTGACATGAGTGATAATGATTGATCTTCGACCCAGTGTGCATCGTCCTGGGTGAAGAGTTGAGGGGTTTGCCTTTAGAATTTTTTTTGCAGTCCCGTTTTAAGATGATTTCAATCACTTTTTTGGGAAATCATGTTAAGTCAAATGAATCAGTGATCCAAGAACGCGCACAACATTGGGATTGTATTACTTCCAATGCAATTGACAGGAAACCATAATAGCGCATTCTGGGAGTCTTCTTTGAATATACTTTTATTTGTTTACACTACGCAGGCTATATTATCATATAGGCTGCAATTTCTTTCAAACATATACACTAAGCTGAGTTAATCACAAACCCAGTTGTTTAATTTTGATCAGAAAAACTAGGAAGTTCCATGCAGAAGTCAGTCAGGAAATGTGGAAAACGCTATTTAAATAATGCAGTTGGTATGTATTTGTATAGCTAAAGGTAATGATTTCTAACAAATTTTTTAACACATGCGAATAAATCGACCGGTTAAAAACTCGTATTGTTTCATACGCTTGATTTCTTCTATAACCAAGAAAATATAATGCTCGGTTCTTGTGAGTTAGACTCGTTGTCTGCGGTGAAATCAGGATGGGCCCTGGACCCTCAAAACGTGACGGAGTCACAGAGTGGGGGTCCGCGTGGGCTCCTTCACTACAACGAGCGCGGAGTCTCAAACCGCCTGGGAAAGACGTCCGGTGACAAATAAAAACGCGCACCGCAGCCCATTTATCATGAAGTTAAATGCGTAAAATGAGCGCATAGTCTTCGCTAAGGACCGCGAGCTCAAAGTTTTCAGAAGAAGATTCTCACATTAGAGAGGGTGAGAGGTAAGAGGACGTTTGCTCGTCGCGCTTTAGCTAACAATAGAACAAAGAGCAAATTTTTTGGATGTAAGTTGTCTCGTAATTTTATAGAGGCAGCTTACGCGTTTCAGCGATTTCGAATACATTTTTAATGACACATTGAAACGAGTTTTTAGTTGACATTTTGGTCTGTCGTTTAACAACAAATTGACACAGGCTACATGTAGAAACGGAGGAAGTATTCAAGTACACATCTTTAAAGTTCTAGCACATCCATAACATTGACCGACTGCTATACTAAATTATTGTTGTCGAAATGCCGCTTTCAAGATGATGTAGTAGGCTAAATGTTGAACGACGTTCAATAACATGACGAAAACATCTCGTGGGACGAATACATAAATTGGAATAAACATATCTCTCTTCTACACACGTGCGTACAGAAGAGAGAGAGATAGAAAAAACAATGACTGTAAGCACAGTGTTTCTGTCGTGCCCGTGAAAATGATAAGGCACACTTTAAACACCACTATCTATAAACAACCCCTGTTCAACTTTAAAAAACAAGTCAATTTAAGTCTTTGAAAGGATTCATTAAAGCTGTCAGTTGATATGTATGCCAAAAAATGTGAATAGTTCCTTCCCATCCCGAATACATTCTTCTCTCAGAACGTATGAGTTGGTACACGCAACCTGGATTTGCAGAGTGAGCTGGTTGGGGGTGGGCTGAAATAACCTTTCACCCTGCTGTGTCATATCTGCATGTGTATGTGCCTGCCCCTGAGTTACCCACAAGTCTTTGCGCATAAACTCTTCCTATCACTTCGACTCCGGATTTGAAGCATCCTTGTCCCTGACAGGAAAAAACGCGTCGTCCATTTCACACTCTCTGTTTGACATTCGTTACAGACCTTAACACCGTTACGGAAGATTATTGAAGCGCAGAACCAGAGTGAACCTTAATGGGAAAGAAGACAGTGTCACCTATCCTTAAATATGAGACTTAAAAAATGCGAATATGAAATATTAAATTATTGCATCAGGTTACTCAGTGACTTTATGCAGATATAGTCATCATGGGCAAACACTGGTAATATAGCGGCTAAATATGGGTATGTAAAAGAATTAGGCCTATTGGGTCTAGAAACCTAAATTACAACTGAGGGATTAAAAAAATAGCTACATGTCATACAGGCATAAGCTTTGTAAAATAATTTTTTAAGCAATGTAATTTAAAATAATAGATACATATAAACACACAGGACAGGTCCTAGACATTTAGAGGCCCTTGTCAAAATCTATGTTGGACCCTCCCTCCTAATAAAAAGCACTTATGATTCCTAACCTTTTTATTTGCCATTAAAATCTGTATATACTTTAGTGGAGTCAATCAATAACAATAAAAAGTAATAATAATCACACATTTTCTGTAATCGTGATTAAGCGCACCTAACATTGAAGATTATGATTTTTTTTATATTGTTTTAATTTCATATTTAGTCTCCAAATTAATGTAGAAACAACATAAAGACTGTATATTTTAAATATTTGATCTAACAGAAATATACAGAAATTCAATACATTTATCAAACACTTCACATTGTTCACTGCATAGATTATAAATGAAATATAGATTAATTAAGAGCTTTGTGCTTTATTAGTAAACCTAGTCTTTTGTTCTAAAGAGTGAAGGTATGCGAAAGCTCATTGAAAGCTATACGTGTCAGGGTTCTATCACCTCAGTCTAGTTTACTTTTGATTTTGTGGCAGAGCCGTGGCACTCTTGTGTTGCCTTTGTGTGAGTTCACGGATCGTTGTTTACAATGTATTCGGATACCTCTGTCTTGTTGTGTGACCGTGCGGTTTCGAGTTCGCTCGTGCCGTACGTGCTCCTGTATCCAAGTGTTGTGTTTTGGGTAGCACGCGGTTCGTATTTACATCAGCTCTCGTGTTATGTTTTGTCTTGTGCCATGTAGCACGCGGCTTGTGTTTTCCATTGGCTGCTTGCTTTCACGTGGTCATATTTTGTGTGAACACGCAGCTTATGAATGTTCTCCTTAGCTGCTTGTTTGTGTCTTGTTTTGTTTGAGCACATGGCTTGTGATTGTATTCCCTGACCATGATCTTGTCATGTTTGGTGTGAGCACATGGCTTGTCACGTGTGTCCTTGTGCCATGTGCTCTTCTTTCTATTGTCTTGACCTCGCCCATTTTGTTACCTGATTATTGGTTTGTTTGACCCACCTGTCCTTCCTTGTTTACTCTCTTTGTTTTCTACCCTATCTACTCTTCCTGTGTTTACAGTCCAGTGCCTGATTATTGTCATATGTTCCCTCATGTTGTGTCCCTTCTTTCCCAAGACAAAAATAGGTTTTTGTGATTTATTTGATGATTAATAAAATAAAATAAACAATCTACTTCTGCATATTAAGAACTTGAATCATCCCTTCACCTGAGCCTGATAATAATGCTGGTCAAACTATTGCCACTGCTGAATTATCTTGATGGTGCACCAAACGCAAGTCAAAATGTTAATATAAATAATTCATTTTAAGCCAAACTCATCCAAAGGTTATGATTAATTAATTATGTCATCTATCAAAAGAAAGTCTAATATGTTTTATAACTAATTGATAAATTGCTGAAACAATAAAAATGGTATATGCCTATCTGGCATCTGTTTAATGGTTTGCCCAAAAAATA
Source organism: Rhodeus uyekii (assembly GCA_037043235.1). NCBI lineage: Eukaryota > Metazoa > Chordata > Actinopteri > Cypriniformes > Acheilognathidae > Rhodeus > Rhodeus uyekii. The sequence goes on from JAWRVZ010000086.1 coordinate 1,078,406, forward strand.
AATATGACACATTGAAACCTGATTTCCACAACATAAAAAAGTGATTTTTTCAGTTTCTTGTAGCCTATTGGTTTGTGTTTTGTAATGGGGTCCTGGGAATTATTGGGTCAAGTGCTATTTAGTTTTAAATTAGAGCTTTGTTGTGTGAGCTATTTTGGTGCTAAGGTTTAAGGCGCATGACACAAGGCAGATACATGGTTTACTTTTCTAGATATGTTAAACTGCAATTTTGTTTTTTCATAGTCCCACAGATGTCATTCCTGGCCATGCAAGCAGCATTGAGTATTGACAATAACCTCTAAACTTTGCCTTAAGTAACCAACAAATAGCTTAAGCCAAACTTTGGCAAACCTTTGAAATACAGGATCTTAATTGGGGCACTAAAGCCTACAACTCTAGAAAATGCTGGGTTATTTTTTTCAGTGAAAACGCTGGGTCAAGACTGCTGCTGGGTTGATTTAACCCAATTTGGGTTGAAAATAGTTCTCAATCTGTAACCCAGCAGTGTTGGGTTAAGTACGTGGATGTGAAAGAGAGCAAGGAGGTCACGCTAACATGTATGACATTGGTGCAAGAAGCCATTTTCTAAGCTTCTTCATATGGAAGCGAGCGAAAGTCTTTTTATTGTAAGTAAAGATAAAAAAAATAATGTCCATCAATTGTTTTTATCCAAGAGGATTTTGAGAATTTGTGGTTTTTCAGCCTCTTTTATGGAACTGAAGACACATATATAGAGGTATATGTGTTAATATAGAGGTTTTCGTATGTCATATTCACAAAAAGTTTTTTAAAGTGTGTTAATAAACAGATTCACATTTTAATTAGTTATTTTTCTTGATCTATGTGATTAACCTGTATTTAAAGAATTTAGTTTCCTCTAAGGAAATCAAGAGTTTGTAATAAAGGTTGGCTTATTTTCATGGTTTTGAAGTGATAATTGTTACAATTAATGTTTGGCATGTAATATTTCAGACTTGTTGCTCTTTTGAGTGTTGATTTTTTTCATGCTGGGAGTAACTGACACTGTCATGTTATGAAGAGAAGGAAGGACAATTTATGGTAAGTAAAGGTTAAAATTTCATATCGCTATTAATAGTTTTTGATTAAGAGTAAAAAAAATGTTTTGTAGATGTACCAAGCCAGAGATCTAGGAGTGCTTCATTGAGTTTTTGTGAGTTTATTTTTTAGAAAATAAATGTTTCTGTTGTCTCCTCTCTGTTTATTAAAAAAAATTATCCAACAAAACAGTATGACTTCTTGTTCACATTTCATTTAAGTCGTAGAAGAACTTGTTTTTCATTACAGAATTCAAATCAACTTTGGAAAGCTGTCATCCTTCTTGGTGTTCCTTTCTTAAAGGATCAGTTCTCACATCATCTTCTCGCCCTCATGTTGTTCCAAACCCATAATACTTTTGTCCGTCTTTGGAACAGAAAAATTATGTTATTTTTAATATCCTCTCTTTTGTTGTTGTTGTTGTTGATCCATTTACAGTCTAGATAAACATTTTCAGGCTTCGGAAATACAAAATACATATATATACATAAAATACATATAAAATGTATATGTATTTTGTATTTCCGAAGCCTGAAAATGTTTATCTATATATATATATATATATATATATATATATATATCTATATCTATATATGTATATATATACATGAATACAATCATAAATGTGATCATGTCTGTTCAGAGGATTGAAAATGTTGGACTCCCAGACTTACAATGGATGGACAAAAATTGAGCGCTTTGAAGTATTTAAAATTAACTTAAATCAAAGATTAATAAGAGTCTTATGGTTTTGGAATGACATGAGGAAGCTAAATGATGATAATTTTCATTTTTTTTAAACCCTTTCAAGACCAGCCTACCAAATTCATCAAAATTATCATGTCTGTTTTAAAACTACAGCAAAGTAGTTTTCCAAAAGCTATTTGTATTTTATTTTGAGAATTTTCTGGCCTGTAAACTGGTCTTCATAATGATAGATAAACCTCACACAGGTCATAATACACCTTGTGTATGGAGCCACTAGCCCCTAAATTGATACATTGTAGCAAAAACATGGTTGAGATCCCGATAAAATGTAGGTGTAACAGTAAGCTCTGGGCATTTTTACTTAATATGGATTAATCTAACAGCCTCGCACAGAATAAATACGCATGCCACCAGCCAGTCAGTGCATGTTGCTAATCTGAATGTTATTTCATGGTTTTGTCTACACAAACTCAAACAGGCATAACGCTCACTGTTTTCAGCATATAAAGTCTCACTGAATGAAAACACACCACATAAACTTTATCTTCAGAGATAAAGTTTTTCAAATAAAGATAAATTTAATCAATTTAATTTGAGAAAAACTGTCAAATAAATGGAAACTCAAACTGTTTGATTACATTTTAAAGTTGTATTCATTCATTTCATAAAAGACAGTTTTGATGATACATTTGTATTGAATCATAAAACATAGAACCCAGAAAAACATAATAGAAAACACAGAATTTAGTGAAAAATAAAATGGATTTCTTGGGGCCCTAAATTAAAATGTAGCACTCTGAGGAGTTTAATTGTGATCAAACAAGTTATATGTTCTCAAGTTCTTTCAAACACATTGAAAGCATTTCCTTCCCCAGTAATGGTTAATGAGTATTATGATAAATATCGATATTGTATAATACAGAAAAAATACTGTGGTAATATGTATATTTTTTTAATTATTATCTGTTGTTCAATAATAATCAATTGAATCAAATTGATCAAATAAAATCACATTCTAGAGTTCTGTGGTAGAAAGAGACATTAAACAACTTTACAAAGTGGTTGAAATTATAAAATTGACTATTCACCAAACTGATGTTGATGCACCTGTCTGAAAATTATTCCTTAGTAATTTTCTTATTCCTCTTTTTAACCCACTGATGAACAGGTGTTGACCAGGATTAACACTGGTCAAAAATGAGAATGATCTTCCCCAATGGAAACTATTGATGTGACAAGGCTTTTAAAGGAGGAGATTGTCCTGTATAACATAAAGGATGTTATACTGTGCTGATAGAGCTTCTTCATTACTGAACATCAGTTATCCTAAGGAGGTAGCGGTGATGCATGTTCTGTATTTGTTCATGGACTCAAACTGTTAGCATGTAATCTGTAATGATAAATGTTCAATGTTGTTGTTTAGTGGAGGGATTCATTCTCTCTCATCTATAGATCTCTTAGATAATTGTTATGAACTATAGGTAGTTTCTTAAACTACTTAAGATTATGTATAGATTTTTTACGTTTACTTGTTACCTTTTCTTGCTTGAATAAGTTGGTGCAATATTTAATATATTTACTTAGTTGAAACTAATAAATAATTGTATATTTGTATGTTGTGTTTTCGCTTTGTGGTGGATAATATACAATTTGATTTTTTTTTATATATCAAAAAGAGTCTTATTTGATCTTAAATACAAGTTATATTACATCAATATTCGTGTATAAACTGTGTAGCTGTTGATTTGCCATGCACTTTTGGCTATGTTTGCAATTGTTATCATTTTTAATAATTGTTTACCTTTTGATAGTCATCCGGTGTGTTAAAGTGATTTTATAATGTCCAAGATTTCTGAGTTTAATTTCAAACCAATTTTCTGTTCATTTTAATCTAGCAGTATAGTATCTTCGCACCAAAATCTAGTTTAATAAAAATCAAAAACAGCGGTGGGTTGCTAAAGTAACTTAACGTACATATGAATCAGAATTCTCGCTAAAAACCACATCTTTAAGTGCAATGTATGCGGCGCTACTCTGTACAGTCACGTCATTTCAGATCAAAACAAAACTCCCAGAAGCACGGATGTCTGTGGCTCGTCCCCCGCGCGCGCTACAACTCAATGGCGTTCGCCTCGTGGATCAAGCAGCCCCGAGAGGCCTCTCTCGCGCACACACACACTCTCTCTCCCGTTCTGCCTTTCCGCGCATGCGCGAACACGCGCCTCCACATCCCGAGAGCCTTCAGTACTGGGTTTGCGTGTTGAGCCAAAAAAAAAAAAACCGCCTTCAACAACAACGAAACTGAAATATGGCTTTTCATCGAAATGGGACATAAAATACGCATTTCAGGGGAGACAGGGATTTGTGAGACAAACGCCCGAGCGCGTTTTTGCAGGTGTTTGTGCGCTGCTGGCAGTAGATGGTCTCCAGCGAGCTGTATCTGGCAGAGGAAGACGACGACTCGGCGAGTAATATGAAGGAGATGATCGGAGGCTGCTGCGTCTGCTCGGATGAGAGAGGCTGGGCCGAAAACCCACTAGTCTACTGCGACGGTCACGGCTGTAACGTTGCCGTCCACCAAGGTAAATATAAATCACTCGCGCTTTTATTTTTTTGTGAGGAACGAAGTTATTTTATGCGGATGTTTTGATAACTTCCCTACTGTTGTGGTTAGCGAATTAGCTTAGCATAGCCTAGCCTAGCTTAACGAACAGTCAGTGTGACCTAAGTTTAACCTCTGGCGCTTACTTGTGTTATTGGAATGACGATAAGGAAATGTTTAATATGTTTATGGTTAATTTGTAGTGTTTTTAATGTGCGGCGGCTGTTGTGAGGCACCGGTTGGGCGAAGGCCTGTTGTATGCTAATGTTACGCATTAGCACGAGCGCTACACGACTGTAACAGCATGTCGCTCATGGTTGTTCATTATCTCTACTGTCTCTGCAGCGTGTCAGTCACTGCTATAGTAGAGATGAGTCACATTCAAACAAGCTCTGTAAGTCATTACAGCTAGGCTGATAACACGCTTTTATGGCTAGTCAGCAAAGCTGTCAACAAATTCCCGACTCTGAACAGGACCTTGATTGATTTCCCACGTGTAGTTATTTGTCTTGTTTTTTAGTTTGTGTGACGCTTCAAGATAACAGTTCACATTAATATCTTGGGTTCAAGAAAGTTGTCTTTCTATGAAGCTCGGTGGGTACAGACACGTGTGTGAAAGAAAGAAAAGGAGTTTTGAAAATCGACTTTTATCATTTAGCTTTAAAGTCGAAATCTGATCTGTCAATTGAAGTTTGATTCTTTGACATTGAGATCTGGGTGTGTTAATTTTTTATTAAGAAATATTTTAGAGGTCATGGATGGGAGATATTCCTTCTTTATTAACTTTGGTTAACAAGTTTTTAGTTTGATACTTTGAATTGGTGATTTACTGTAAATACTTGACTGTCAATAGCTGGCAAGCTCAGTTCAGATGTGTTATTTCCTATGCTTTGGTGTCAGAGCTGTCATTTCTTTCTTCAGCATCTGTTTTGTTTGGTCACTGAAGATGATCCAGTACAAATCGGTAAAGCTGTCACCTTTAGACTTGTAGAAAGATTATATTTTTTATTGTTTGGGCAAGATTCTGATATGCTGAGTATTTGTGACAGTGATGCAGCAAAATATTTTGCTTAGTTTCTTGCCTGACATTGTAAAGTGGAAATGCATGTTCATTTGCATTTGGACTAAAATAACCATGAAACAAATTGGAGTATTTGCATGTATTTTAATTATTTTGTTGTAGAAATTAAATTGTCCACCAAAAAAAAGGTAATTGGATAGTTTTTCCATCAGCTATTTAAAAATTTCACAGTTAGAATATTTAAAAAAACGTTTTATATAGCCTATGTGAATTTACAAAAACACGCAACGATTCTCTTTGCACCTTTCCCTGACCTTGATATTGAACATGGACCTCTTTTTTTGTCTGCTTATTTTTTTGTTCACATTGTTGTTTGTTTACAACCTAGTTTAGGTTGAGCTGAAAATGACAAAATACTTGTTATGAGTAAACTTCACTATAGATTAAAGCAATTATAGGAATAAAACAAACTGTTTGGAGACCAGTGTCACAAGAAAACTTGAGAACTTCACACATGATTTTGTTCTGTAAAGTGCTCAAGCTGCTTTTGGTTTTGTCTGCTCATCAAGATATAATCTCATGTGTTTCTTCAAGTGCATCTAGGCAACAACATTTCCTGTCAAATTCCAATGTGTTTCAAGTCACGTGCCGCATGAGTTTCCAGCGACTGTGCAAAAATTACCTATATTTGGCTGATGGGAGGTGTTAATTTTGTACTCTGATGTTGTTACACTACAAATATCTCCCGCACTTTTAAAAATATAAATTTGAACATTCACATTAATCTCAAAACGTGACAAGACGAGATGGTAAAGTTGTCAGATCTACAGTAGCTAGAAGAACGTCTCATCATTTAATCTGTACTTCATTCCTGTTGTTTCAGCCTGCTATGGTATTGTCCAAGTCCCCACAGGCCCCTGGTTCTGCAGGAAATGTGAATCACAGGAACGTGCTGCCAGGGTGGTGAGTTTCCTCTTTCCAATCTTTATACAAATCTTTCAAGCTGTCTTGTATATTGTGGATTTGTTTGCATAGTTTCCATTTGAGAGCTAATATGGATTATTGATATTTTGAACTGGTAATTGTCTGTAACTTGTCTTCTAGTTTAAGTTAAAAACTTTGGAAGTTAGGTTAAGGTACATATTAAAATAAACATGGTTGAAGGCCAGGCAATGGACGTTTAGGGATTCAGTGTAATTTCCATATGATCAGACAGTTTTATCTTGTCATATCAGAATATACAGTTCATTTAAGATGGTGAAACGTCATTTCTGTCAGCGTTTTGTCTGGTAATGGGGGCTGTGCGATTAATCGAAACTGAGTTTCGATTTTGGCTTCCAATGATTATGAACATTCAATAATCAAAATGAAACCTTCATTGTTCCCCATTCTGTCTCTTCCCAGTGGTGTGCTTTCACTCCTCCTTAAAAGCCCAAACTTGCATGAAATGTGACTTTCATAAAATGGGTGATGTATGCTTGATATTAAAAGCATGAAAGAGACCTTGCGCTGTTCCTCAGGCGTCTTTCTGCGTGGAGCTGAACACAGAAAAGCAAAGTGAACTTTGAGCTTCGAGTGCATGCCTAAAAGTAAACCCAGTAAATGTATAAAAAAAAAACAGTTGGTTACGTCTTAAGTGAACACAAAATTATGGGAGAAAATAGAAACTGAATCAGAATATTAAGGGCCAGTCACACAGCCGATCACGCACAAATCACGCACAGATTGGGTCACACCTGACGCATGAATCACTGATGGAGCGCGTCCAAACAACGAACAAGCACTTTCAGAATCCACATTGTCAGTGGAATGAACGTTATACGTGCGCCGTTCATGCGTGGTTCATGAGTGATATGAAGGTGGGGCGTCAGTGGACGTGCGCGGTTTCGAACCAGTTCCGACGCATAAGTACTGACGACCGACGCGTGTCCCACGCATAGTCACACATACTCGACGCATAAACTACGCGCGCCGACTCATGAATGCGTCGGAAAAATTAACCATTCAAAACTCAAAATCACGCACAAACCGCCTTCGACGCACATCCACTTACAATCACTGATGGTCCACGTTCGTTCCACCGACGAAATACACATACGACGAACACTCCGCGCAGATGTGCGTAATTCGTGCGTGATTCATGCGTTTTCGCTGTGTGACTGGCCCTTTAGTCATGTGCATGAGGTCTTAAAGTGACAGTGTCTGTGTCATTATTTTAATCAAACAAGAAAAGAAAAAGAGAAATTCACTCACTTCTCTTGACTGAATGACTGTTTTCTTTCTTTTCCTTTAATAAAAATTAAAGCAAGTTTAATTCTTACTGTGAAGACCTTTTTTACATTTATTACATTCTGTAGTAGCCTGTTAGCTGAATTTTTAAAGACTTGTATAAAATACTTGTTTTTTAAATTTTCTTGTATAGAAAATAAGTGTTCTATTGCATTTGTCGTATTGTTTGTAATTGGCTCTTTTGGTTTTACTGTGTTGCTAACTGTATACTTGTTGTCAATAATTAAGGGCTTATTTTTACTTGCATTAGTTAGCCGAGTATTTAGAGCTGCATTGATTCTGATGAAAATAAACAAATATGCAATAATAAAAGCCTGGTAATCAGTTTATATAAAGATTTTTACTAAGTATTTTTTCCTAAATTAAGTTTACATTTACGCATTTGGCCAAAGCGACTTACATTGCGTTCAAAGAACACATTAAATCAGGTCTTGCTTTCTCTGGGATCAAGCCCATGACCTTGGTGTTTTAAGCACCAATGCTCTAGTGATTGAGCTACAGGAAAGCTTAAGTTTCTAAGTTTCAGTAGTATCAGAAGCCTCAGAAGGACTGCTATAGGAAGGACTGGTATTGGGAGGATGCAGCCTTCCGTTTGTGAAGCTGTCTAAGATTTCACTTGTTTCGTTACTGGATGAATTATGAATGAATGATTCAATGACATACTTTTTTAAAAGTCACTTGTCACCATGGTGTATGGATGTAATTAATACAATCTTTATCTGAAGCACCAACTTCAAGCAATGTTTATATCCTGTTTTTCCTGTAGTTCTTCTTTCTGTGATCACATAAAAGTGATAGTCCACAGTAGTCTCGTCGTATTATGTTTTGTAGAACAAAGTTACCTTTCAGTCAAACAAGCGTCTGCATACATTTAACAAGTATTTTCACACCAGAAGCGCTCTCTCAGAGACCACACAATCACAAATTCAATTCTCTTTGCGCATCATGGTCAAATACTGAAACTGTTGTCAAAATGTCTGTCAAGTGGAGTATCTCACATAATTACCGTAGTTAAGTATGGCCAAAGATGTAATGGCTTAAGTGAACGTGTACAGCTCTGTGAAAACCTGTTATGTGTCAGTATATTAGATCCTAGAATTTGCTCTTAAAGTGACAGCAGCCTAAAATACCTGTCTGTGTTAACAAAATATGTTAAAGATGGATATACATGTTTAATAAGCCCACTGTAGTCTACCTGAAAAACGTAGTTTAATTTGTAACTCTTATCGTATTTGTCCTTTTGCTTGTTTGTTTGGGATGACTGTCCATCCTGTCCCATATCTGGTGATCTGTCATGTTGTTCAGTTATTATGAAGCATGTTGTCTCTGCACCTCTGAGACTGCAGTTTCTCTGTTTGGTCTTTTAAAATGTTTTTTGTTTTAAATTAATGTCTGTAAGTGGGCTGAAACACTTAAATCACATATTTACCAATGTGTACTGAACAGTAAACTTGCGTTTTATGTATATAATAACTCTATGACTTGGCTGGACTCTTGTATGTATAGCAGATGTTATTAGATTTAATAATGTGGTGTTAAACTGATCATTTTTTGACTTGTCTGAATGTAAGAGGTTATTGTCAGGAAAATATCAGAATTGTTCTGAATTGTACAAAGAGCTTCTTTGTGTCTTAGACATATTTCATATTTCTCTCTTTGTCATAAATTGAATCATTGTTTTGGCCATTTGTAAAGCATTTTTTTGTCATGTAGTACCATATAGTGATTATTTGCAAATAAGAAATTTGCTTTGTTTTCTTTTAGAAAGTATTTTCACATAATAAATATAAGCAGCAGAAAAGTATTGTTGAATGTAGAGTCGCCAAGACTCTGTTTAAATTCAACATCCTTGTGTTATGTATTGTATTCAATGATAGTGCTCCGAGTAATGACCCCTTTTCATAATATAGTAGCTTAAAATAAATGCTGTTCTAGATTTTATAAATAGAAGATGGTGGTTGGGCTACAGGAATAGTATAGGCAAAGTTGTGTTGGCAGTTAAAGCGGTTTCCTTTGAGAGCGTCTGATGGCTGCACACGTGACTTGTGTGAGCTGTCAGGTAGGCATGAAACCTAAGTGGCAGTTTAGAGCAGAAGAATAGTGAGTCACAAGAAGGGGAAACCTGTCACGCAACCCATTGTGTGAGCATTTTTGTTGAAAGATGTGGATTCATGGCAAAACAAGGCATCTCTCATAACACTTTTTATAAGGTTAGAGACATTATTCAATGCCAACTGCTCTTATTCTGAAAAGGAACAGAATTTTTCTTCTCAGGTTTGTCATGTAATAATTTTGTGGCCTTTTTGCCACTTTTAACCAATCCAAACCCAAAGATTTGAGAAAATCATAGCTTGCACTATCAGAAAGATTTCTTGCTGGAGCATTTTTAAAACTTGAAGACTTTTTTGTATTCCCAAAGCACAGTTATGAAACCAAATGACTGCATTTGTCCTCATTCCTCCACTTACTAAAAATGAGCCCATTTTTTTCCCCCATTTGTGCCCTGCTCTGCCACTTCATTCCCAAAGATTAAAGGGTGGAGGGGGAGAAAGCCGAGCTGGCAGACCCCTGAAGGAGGAGGACTGTCCACCACCTGTAACAAAGAGGAGGAGGACAGCAGACTGAGCAGAAGCTTAAAAACTTTGAACATAGTGGTATGTGGCAAATAACGGCATGGTTCCAAGCACAATGTTATGCCCCAATATCTAACCCTGTTCAAGGATTTAAAGATGAGTGAAATGTCATAGTGTATATGCATGATATGCTGTGTAATAGGCCATGTGTCAGTGCCCATTTCTGTAGAACACTTTCAGCAATCTGTTGTTTTGTTTTTTTGTTCAAAAAGGGTTGTAACTACCTTTATTTGATCATTGGTCTTATATTCCGAGGGTTTTTTCTTCTTGTCCTGTCATTTGTTTCAGAAAACGGTTGTCTAAACCAGTTTTTCTCCTTTAGCAGAGCAGATCATATTTTATCCTGGAATATAGCAGCAGCTCTTCAGGGTTGCAGCAGTGTATGTTTTCCAGCTCCAGTGAACTATCAAAGGCTCTTGTCTACAGTTTCATTGATCAGTTTTGCCAAAATGCTCTGGAAGAAAATGATGTCTAACCTCTAAACTCTGCTTTAGTTTGATGTCCATGTCAGAAGTAGAGTTCCTGAAAGCCCTCAGAGCTTTGTCTGGCCTGCAGATGGTTGGATGGAGTGTGGGTTCATGTTGTTTCTCCTCTTTTCGCAGAGGTGTGAGCTGTGTCCCCACAAAGACGGAGCATTGAAACGAACAGATAATGGAGGTAGGACATTTAACTTCATGCTGACTGTTTGTACTTTGCACTTGCTGAGGAAAAACCATCACCAGAATAAGGCCTAATCTACGCGTCATTGTCAAGCTAAATATAGGCCGGTAGTACAGAATACATTTTTGATGGTTGATCATGTTTAAGAGACAAAATGTTTGTTAAAATCTTTGGGTTAACAGTGGGTTTTACTATTATCTCCAATTTAAAAGAAAAATCAGTGTTTTTGTTTTTTTTAAATGAGGAGAGACAGCCCAGTTTTATTGTGAGGTGATAAAATGATGTAAAGCTCTTGAGAGGAACATATGTGCTGATGAGGATGACACCTTTTTATTTTGACGCCTCTAATGAAAGTCAATGTAAAATGAAAAAAAAAAAAAGAGTGAATTGATTATCTCTTCAAAGGAGTATTTCATTGATATCCTCTGGCAGTTTTAATTATCACAGTAATACTGCTTTCAAAAGATTGTAATACCTTATCTCATCAATAAGCTGTTAATTAGTCATATGTATTTTCACTTGTCTCGCCTCAAAATAATTTAATTTGGATTTAAGGAAATTTTTTATTACCATCTGAACCACTATTGAATGTTTGATGTAGTCTTGGAAGTTTTTTGGCACTTTATCGGCTTATTTTTTCTGAATAATTGTGCAAAGGGGCTTAGGAATTGTCCATGTTTGTCTCTCACCTTGTTTTTATGGGTGGGCGGTCTCAACGGGGTCATTGTGAGGCTGAGAGTGGATGACTCTTCTTCATGCACTGGGTTCACGGCAAGGGCAGCTCAGAGACTGTAAACATGGCATGGGACACAGCTGCGGGACCATGCCCCATCTTTAGGGGTGGTGAGCTGTTTAACGGCCATGAGGGAAACATCATTGCCCCAGGCTTATGGTTTAGCTGTTTCATACCATGTAATCTGTTTTTTGGCTTGAAGTTGTAAAGCCTTTTGAAATTCTTTGAGATAAGCCTTCCAAGTTTTGCAGAAGGAGAGAAGGATTCTGAAACATAAATTTGAGAAGGAACTAGGAGTAAAACTCAGCAATAGTGACGTCCTCATTCCCCAGACCAGTACATAGAGAGTTTTCTTTACAGGAGATTAGTTATGCAAACACAAGAATATAAATAACCATATGAAAACACTGGAGCAGGGGCATATACATCTGGCCTAACAACATGTTGAAACGCATGCAAGGAAATTAAAAACTGAAAAACTCATCCCTTTGAAATGTTCATAGACCATTTTGCCCCCCTGCTAGATCCTTTCAGTTTTTACTGTCGCTTTAGCCACAAATATTTCACTTATTTTGTGTAATTGAAGAACAAATTTATTTGAGTACTTTATGCTCAGCTAAAGACATATTTGACTAATCATTTTCTTTTTAAGTGTGCCACCCTTCTGTTTGAGGGGTTTAGAAGTTCTTTGGGGTGTGCTTGGGTTTTATTGCCTGGTTTTATAGGCTTCTACTGGATTCTTGGAGGGACTTCAAAACAACAAAACCCACCTCCCTGTCCCTTTAGGCTGGGGTCAAAGACAGTTCATGGGTTCACCTTTAAGTTTAGGCCTGTTGTTGTGCCCTCACGCTGGCTAAACAGAACTCATTTGTTCGTATTACTTTTTGGTAAATTTCATCTTGATATCAATAGCATCTGCTCTCCTTTCACAAACATATTGTAGAATATGGTCATTAAATCTAAATCGAGTCAATTTTTGTGGTTAAAGGACAGCTGATGTGGGGGGAAAAGTTTAGTAGTAGTCTGAAATTATGATATAATATTTATGTAGTGTTCTTGTGGCTGACACCCTATGGTTCAACACTTAGTCTAGACGTTAGGCAGGAGAGATTTTGCCTCTGCCTCTTCCAGTCCTGGGTGTTTGCGGTCACACTCAGCCCACATGCTTTAATAAGTGTTTTTCACACTGTGGAGGAAGCCAGGCGTGCCCCATAGGCATGACTGTAAGCAAACAAATCAACATTTGAACACTCCTCAAATTTTTTTTGTGACAAAGGCAAACAATGTTTATGACAGTTAGCTGACTGGCATACTCTATTTATTTTTGACCATCATATTTTGTATTGCTACTATTAATAAGTAATGATACATTTAAATGATTCACTTGTTTTATAATGAAAATTACTTGATTGAATGTAATAGATTTGAAAAAATATTGTTTAACGTAATGTTTCTTTTTGTTTTTTGGCTATTTGATGGTATTTTTAAGTACCTTTTTTATGCAACAAGTTCCCATAGAAATAGAGGAATAATTTAACTTACCTGTTATATGTAACTGATCATATATCTTGTGTCTTGTTTAGGTTGGGCCCATGTGGTTTGTGCTCTTTACATCCCAGAAGTGGAGTTCGCTAATGTATCCACCATGGAGCCTATTGTGCTTCAGTCTGTCCCACATGAACGTTATAACAAGGTAAGTTCCCTAACCTCTGAAAGACAAATGCTGATAGTCTGCATATCAATTGAAAAGCAAAGGCTGAACATAAGAGCCTCATAAATCAGCTCAACAATGTAAACAGTATGCGTGTAAGAAGTTTAGGTCTATACAGCGAATGTGTTTTCTTAAGGGACCAAGTGCTACATTTATCAATCTTGTATAAACATAGAATGTTGCCATTAATTATACTCCAAAGCTGAATGAATGAAAACCGAGATCCATGTTATGGGAATTTACACTAAAAACCAACCATACTTATTTGTCGTTGAATTTCCTAATCCATCATGGAAAACTTGGAAATATCAGAGAATTTTTTAAGTTGCAATGAAAAGGTGTTATAGTGTTTAATTTTATATATATTAAAATATTTAATTGGCTACTAATAATTTTTTTAATCAATATACAGTAAACTCAAATAACTACTTTGTATAGATGATATATTCTTATGGGCTCGCGAATTGGGCTACTTGATATTAGAAAACAATGAAATTGCGATATGAAAACAGATTAATAGCTTTTTTGGGGGGGAAAGAATGAATCATTCTAAAATGATTTGGGTGATTTTGAAAATAATAAACACATTACAAGCATAGATAAATACAATACAACAATTATACAAATGAAATAAACGGTGCTTCAGCCTATTTGTTATTTTAGGTAAGTCTATCTGAATTCAGGTTCAGAAATCGAATCATTTAAGAAATGGCACCGAACCAGTATATGTTTCCATTGTTTTTCACGTCGTGATATCGGTGCTAAAACAATATATTGTGCAGTCCTAATTGCAAGGTCCAAATATTTAGACGTTAGCTTAACTTTTTTGCTCAACCGTGAGGTTAAAGAAAACTATATTAGATCAAGTACTAATGGGATATGCCATCATGACATCGTTCTTTCATTTTTCATTTGAAAACCTAATTACTTTTGTTTTCTATGGATGCCCTTCAATGCAGTAGATAAGTAAAATGCAATCAGTTAGTGTTATGTGATTTGGATTCAATACTGTGTCTGATGACTTACAGGACTAAGGAGCCAAGTTTAATCTCATGCTTGAAATAGTGGGTTTAAAATCTGGGATAAAATAGATTCAGCTCTGTTGGTAATTGAGTCCTCACTGTGAGCCAATTTAAAATGGCATGGTTATCACTTGCCTAATAATCGAGGCGCTGGGAAGGGCGGCTTCTGAGAGACTTGTTAAATTGGTAGAGCCTTCACGCTAAACAAGCTGTGGGCCATGCACCAATGCATTATATACCATAATATCGCCTTTCTATATGTGAGAAATCACTTTGGTGACTCTCTTTCTTTCTAGACATGCTACATCTGTGAGGAACAGGGCCGTGAGAGCAAAGCTGCTTCTGGAGCCTGCATGACATGCAACAAACATGGCTGCCGACAGGCCTTTCATGTCACATGGTGAGTCGCAGAGCAAATTTTTCAGCTAAATGTCCTTATAAGCATGTTAATATAGTTAAATATGCCAATGTTAACTAAAGCCACTTTAAATGTATAGCAAATAGTTTTTTTTGCATTGTGTACAGTCTTTTTAAAGCTGCTTTTTCTTTGTTTTGTTTTATTTAGCGCTCAGCTTGCTGGATTGTTGTGTGAAGAACAGGGCTCAGATGCTGATAATGTGAAATACTGTGGATACTGCAAGTACCATTACAGCAAACTGGTAAGAATTTTCTAAGCCATACTACACTAACTATAACACCCTGACACAAAGCACCGCTTCTGTCATTTTGAAATGAGGCGTTAATGACGTCTAGGCTAAATAAAGGTTGCCATACTGAAAATGTGTAATAGCTTTACTATGTGCATATACATACAGATGCTTTGATCCTTCAAAAATTGAGGGTTAGGGAGACTTTAGTTTTGGGAAAAGAAATTTATAGATGGATCGTAGTGTCTGTAAATACATTTGTAATGGTACTTTCTACATTTAAAATTAAGGATGTTCCTTTTGAACCTTTATTCTTCGAGGAATCCTGAAAAAATATTACAGTTTCCACATTCAGTATATTAAGCACCACAACTTTTCTGCTCTCATAATAATGAGAAATGCTTCTTGAATAACGTTGAATGGTTTCTGAAGGGTCATTTGACACTGAAAACTGCTGAAAATTCAGCTTTGCCATCACAGGAATAATTTTTTTTACAAATATATATATTAAAAACAGTTTATATGTTTCACAATATAACTTTTTTTTTTACTGTATTTTTCAACAAATAAATGCAGCCTTGGTAAGCATGAGGGAAAAATATTAGGGTGTTTTCACACCTGGTCCGAACCAGAGTTTGATTGCTCCCCCCTCATCCCTCTGCCCCCGCTGATTGCTCACATTTTATTATTTGGTGGTTTTGTTTTTCAAGCATCAGTAAAAGCACTTGTGTCTATCTGCTGTGAATATACTGCAAATGTTTTAAAGAACACAGGGCTGAACGCGAGCAGAAGTGAGGTATACATTATTGCTGCTTGTGTGCGGCAGTTATGTTTGTCAGGAAAGTGAGTTAGAACACGCATAAACCCCGTTTTATTGAATCATACTTCATCAATAGCTGTTCACATGCAATTTTAATATGATTACATTCATAGCACCACCGAACCATACCGGAGTTCACTTGAACTGTATCACACACCAACCTTTTGAGGTGGATTCGGGCTCAGTTTGCTGGTGCGCACCGGAGTTCAGAAACCAGCATTCATATCATCCAAACGAATCGAACTCTGATGTCAATCGAGCCCAGGTAAAAGCTGAAAGTTCTTGTGGGAAAGCACCCTTGCAGACCTTTGAATGGGAGTGTAGATGTTTGTATTTTGACGTTAGTGCCTCATATATTGAGGCATACTTCTTGTCTCTAGTGCATTTCCAAAGCACTAGCGTGATTGAGTTTTATATTCACTAATACAGGAATCATGTCAAGCACGTCATTGTGTCTGTCATCATCGTTCAAGCTGTTATTGTGCATACAGAATTGCACGTGAACTCGCAAGGCTTTTGAAAAAGACGCTCCCTCATCTGGAATATCTCTTGTTTCTTGAATGTCTTGCACTCCTGGTCCAATTACAGCTGCTGAAAGCTGAGCTGTGGCATAAGCCCCCCCGTCCATCCCAGTGGCCCCTGTCGCCCCCACCTCGATCTCTCTCAAACCCTTTAACCCCTTAATCTCATTGACAATCAACAGCAACTCACTGGACCTTTGTCTGTGGCTCTCCTTTCCTCTCCTTCCCATCATCCCCCCTCTTTCCTGCATTTCCCCCTTCACTCTGTCTTAATACCCCTCTCAGAAAAAGAGGGCTAAGGTTTCAGAGAGATACAGGGACTGCCCAGTGGCAGCTCTCAGTGACAGCATAACGGCCTGTGGTTTTCCGTCCAGCTTTGCTCGGTCCTTCGTTTGCTTGTGGGCTTGGGTGTGTGTGTGTGTGTGTGGCAAGGGGTTTTACTCACTCCAGCCCTAGAGCTACACTGAGCTTTAGAGCCACAGCCCCCTGCTGCTTCTCAGATTCGTGCTGTGTGTGTGTCTATCCTCCCACTCAACAAAGGCTTCTCAGATACTGCTAGTCCTCTACAGGTTTTCTGAGTGAGGAGCTGGAGGCAGGGCCAGCGCTTTGTGATGTTCTCATAGGGGATTGTAATGAGTTGAGGATGGAGGGATAGTGATGTTTATTTATGTATACACCATTTTATTTCATTCAGGCGGTTATGACTACTCTGGTTTCTAGGGAATAGGCTCTAGAGTCAGAGTATTTCATGTTTAGTTTTTTCTTTCAGGTTGTTTAGCGTTATGTTTTTACGCATTAATTTATATTTAACACGTTCTTTTTTCATGGTTTCATTTGAGTTTTTTTGCATCAGTGCTTTTCAAATATATAACTGTACTTTTAAACATTTATTTGAAACATTTGTCACTAAGGGGTCAGTGAGACAATTTAAAAAAAAAAAAAAATTTATAGCAAGGATGCATTACATTGACCATAAGTGACAATAAAAAATTGTATGATTGATTGAATACTGGAGTAATGGCTGCTGTATTTTTTTTACTGTATTTGTAAAATGACTTTTCAAAAATGAAATTAAAAATTCTTTCTGACCCCAAACTTTTGAATGGTAGTGTGTATTTATATAACTATTTGTATGCATGTCTCCTTACCCCTCCATTTTTCTACCAGAATAAAGTGACAATACGTTGCCTGTTTTGTTTGTTGTCATCCATTGTGGCGATTGCGCTATTGTACAGGAGAGTATAATGTTTCTGCAGGATGTACCATGTCTCCCTGTCACCATGTTAATGGACTGACAGCATCAGCGCAGTCTCTTGGATTAATAGTTCAATAGCTGGGTACTAACTCCTGACTTTTCCGTGTAGGCCTTTGTTTCATTGGGCTGCGAGTAAACAAAGACCATTTTGTGACCTGAGCGTATTTTGTGGCATTTGTTGTCAATAGCAGCTTTAGAGACTTTTGACTTGAAGAGAAATGTGGCATATTTTACCAAGATAAATATAATTTTGAAAAAATTGTCTGTTTGGATATCAAGTTCATGCATCATCAAAAAAAAATTCTGTAAAGTTAAAATCAGCTGTTACTGTTGGTTCATGGAGAATGTTGTTGATTTGTAGTTATCAAATACAAATGAGAATTTCAAGATTGGTTTTCCCGAGCTACATTTCCATAACTAAAATGGCCTTGAATGCTGGCATGGCATTAAAATAAACAAACAAGCAAGCATTACCGTAGGTTGTCTTGATGAGCTCGAACAAGTTACTTTTGATGGAGAAACTATTAAAATATACAGTATATAAAAAAAATCCTGATTGGTTGTCATGACAATGGTTTTTTTTCTTCTCCTTTTTTCCGTAATTGTCTTCTATTTGTCGTCTTTGTCTCAGTAAGGGCTATTTTCTTTGCTGCTAGAAGAGAGAGAAGTGAGAAATAGAAAACAAATTGGACGGACTTTAAATGGTAACTCGAAGTTCCTTTTTCACCTTTTAGAGAAGGAGCAAAGGCCGTGGTAGTAGGGCTCAAAGCTTAAGTGATTCTTCCACTCACTCTTTGGATAAGCACCATGACAAGGAAAAGAAGGTAAGGCAGCCTCCTGATCTACCTCACTTCCTGCCATGTGTGATTGATGCCCCCCTCCTCACTACTTCAGACTATGAGGTAAATGAACGAAACCAAAACTCGTTTGTCCGAAATATGCTAATTGCACGAGCCACTGCCAACCCTCACATGCACACTTTTTATATCCCATGAAGCTTTTAAAGCCACGGGAGGGAGAAGACTGCCTTTTATCACTCAGTGATTAGTATTTTGATGCTGCCACAAATTATCAACATAAAGAGTGCTGTATGCATAGAAAAGCATCCGTCATGCCCATTAGTTCCACAGAGAATGTTTAATCAGTATTGATAGGTAGTGTAGTCATTTGTTCCACTAATTCTCTGTACGCAACCATACTGAATGAAACATTTAGCATTATTAGCCCTGCTCGCCTTCCCATTTAATTCAATTAGGTGAAGGCCCTGTAACATGGCCTCATATCAATAAAGGTGTATGTAACGGCGGAAGACGGTCCTTAGTGCATGTATAAAAAAAAACTCTTTGATTGTGTCTCTTGTCTGTATTTCTCTTATTACTGTAATATCTGAAATACTAATCCAGCAGACCTCATAGTGTGAAATGTGTGGAGGAGCTCATCACATCTATCCATCGTCATTGATAATTTTCTGCCTGTCCCCAAGCAGCTCCGACCAGCCACGTGTTTGAAACACTCAGTTTCAAAAACATTTATTTAAATGTTTCGTCGTATTCTTCAGTCTTTGAATTTTTATTTTATTTATTATTTAGTTGTCTGTTGTGAACTTTTTTTTTTGGTCTTTATTTAATAATTCTGCTTAAGTCGTCTTTTTGTATCCCCTTAAATTCTTCTGAAACATGCGATTCTGCAAGCTAGTATATATATTTTCGTTTTGCTGCTTTTTTGACAATAATTCATTATTTCAATCATTATAAAGTAACATGAAGAATGTTTTAAACTGTATTGCATTCATGTATTTAAATGTAAATCTGAATGCTCACAGTAGTCAGATGAGCACTTACAGCAGGGGGTACATTTCAGACATTTGAGGCTGTTGGTTATTTGACAAATTCACTGGTTATTTGAATTGGTTTGAATGAGTTTGCATGCCAAAATGGAGTGGATGGTGCTCTTTTAAGCTGCTCAAAGACTGTGTAATCTAGGTCAGCGAAAGATTAAATATGAGATGCCATTTAAAGCAGTTTCTGCCCAAATTATTCTGATATTTAACTTCTTCGCCTTATTCTACATTGAGAGGGGTTGACTTGAACAATGATTCGGGTTGGAGCCGTATTCTTGAAGATCGTGCTGTGAAGTGCTCTGTGCTCCGCCATTGCTATTGTTACGACGGCTGATTTGCATTAGCAAAGGGGGCCCATCCCCCCTACTCCACATTCCCAGGTCAAAGGTCAGGGGGCTCAGATGTATACCTAGCTAATTCCAAACCCCAGGGCCAAACAACAATAGAGGCTAAAAGCTTCTCAATTTGCAGCTAGTTCAGATGTGCTCTGAGAGGCCATCAAGAGCGGCATCTGGGAATAAAATGATGTTTTCAATCTCTCTTCCTTTCCTGCCTCACAAATCTTACATGTGATCTGTTTGGGATTTTAGCTTTGTTTTCTGGTTGATTAGTTTTTTCTTTCGTATTTAAACTTCTTTTTTTTTTCTATATTTATTCATTTCCATAGTTGAATTTGAATGCTTAGCCTGAAGCCTCGGGAGTAATTTCTTTGTTCGTCCTGAAAGAGATTTGCTACATTTCACTAATCTGCTGAAGGCATTGATGAATTATGATAAATGCCTTGGCATTTTGTTCTCTCTCTTTTCAGTCACCTCTGTCTGAACTATTCATCTTTGTATAATTAAGATAGCTGTCGTCTTGTCAAACTCTTGCAAGACGTTTGTGTCAGAATTTTAATTAGACCAATAAACAGCAGTTCATACCTGCATTTTGTCATTACATAAGTGTCTACATATCTAGATGGTTTCAATTTATTCATTTGATGAAACGAAGGTGAATGTTATGCATTTTTCTTTTATATTTGTAGTCAAAGTAGTGACTTAATTTTTTTTTCTTCTCATAGTAACACTGCCTTGTCAACACCTTTAGAAACAATGTTAACTATGACTAAGAGTCTTGTCTTTGTGTCATTCAAAGTTAGCTTTTTCTTGCAGAGCAAATGTGGCACAACTAAGCTTTGTAATTTCAATAAATGGTGTTATGTTTTAATCATTTTCTCTATTAATTGACTTGAAGTTGTACTGGGTTTTATGGCTAAAATTATGTGGTATTAAGCATAAGCAAATAATTTAAGCATTACACAAAAACAGTGACATTTGCTTTGGATGTGTTGGTTGCAGATGAAAACCAATAGCAATGGGTATTCCATACAAATACAATCTTTTCCATCCACTTAAAAACATTCCCAAGGTGCTTATTCGACACCTTAATTTCAAGTGTGTATGAATTTTCTGTTTTGAGACAATGGCATTTTAAATGGTGTGTATATATAGGGAAATGGTAAATGGCGTAGAAGCTGAAACTCATTTTCATTTTCATTGGAAAAACTTGAGCCTGAGGGCCTCTGGAATAGTCACCGCTACTTGCACAGAGAAGTAGCATAAACTGTTATGTTCAGAATAATTGTCAATTCTAACTGAGACAATGGCTGAAAGATAACCGTAAGAGGCAGAAAAAGATAGAGGTTTGTATTTCGCTCCAGTGGGGAATGTGTAAATATTCTCCCTCGAATGGTTCAGGATCACTGCATATTTTTACAGCCATGCTCGTAAGAGCAGAAACGGAGAGGTTGGAGGTGTTCGATTGGAGTACGAGGTGTAAATTTGTTCACGCTCCCATTTCTCGGGCGCAAATAGAACTGTGTGCGGCGTCACTAGACTGGGGTGTAAATTAAGCTGCAGTAGACTCTGGTCAGGCCTGCAATGTGAAACCTTTCCCATCCAGAGGAATACCCTTTATTTCTCTTTACAGGAAGACCTTCAAGTGGCTCTCCTTTCCAGGATTGAATGCATGCAACAAAAGATTGACTTGTTGGAATTCCATTGTTTCACCTTTTTGTGTTTCTCATCTTTCTGTCTCTGTTTTCAGAAATGGCTGTACTGGCTTCAGTCAAAACCTTTGCTGTACCATCTTCATTAAGAGTTTTTGTTGTTGTTGTTTTATCACAGAAACATAAAGAAAGAGATCGCCACAAACCAAAGCACAAAAAGTCTTTGGAACTGTCTCCTTCCTTGGTGCCAGCGCTGATGGTGACCTCTGAGAAGGTGAGTCCACTTGTCTGTTAGACTTGGAGTTTTGTCAAATGTCAATTAAGAAAGTGTGGACTAAGCCTTTTTACCCATATGTTCATTCCCTTCTTGTTCATAGAGCTACAACAGCAGCAGCGGTGGAAGTGTCTCCTCCGTCTCCTCCACTCAGAAGCGACTGGATGACAGCGGAGGTCGTTTCACCAATGCTAACTTCCAGGAAGTTCCATCTCTTTCCAGTTCCAGTTCCAAGGATGGCGGCTCCTCAGATGGCAAGAGCTCAGACGGAAAAAGCAAGAAGTCCAGCAGCCACGGCACCGGCACCAGCTCCAGCTCCAGCTCGGGGTCCAGGGGCCGCAAGACCGCACCGAGCAAACCCCACGGTCCTGTGGTCACCACAGCGACTTCATCCACTGTCCCCTCATCAACCAGTCCTTTTCAGCAAGGTGAGACTTTTAAACATGCCAATTTCACTTTCACTTCAGATTGCTGATGAATTGAATTGGTAAGGACCTTCTCCATGTTCCCAAATTCAACGGCAAGATTCAAGTCTCATGTCGACTTCCTGTGTGTGACATTTTGAGTGAGTCTGTTGTGACAGAGCTGGATGGAAGCCAGAAGCCGTAAGCTTGGCATGTGCGTGCGATAAGGCTGTCGTCTGGCTGGCTGGTTGCCGTTGTAATGTGGAGCGGCGAGTCTTTCCGATCTGGCAGTGCTGTGGGTGGCGTGTGTGTGTGTGTGTGTGTGTGTGTGTGTGATTTGTTTATGTGTGTTATGATGTTACTCTATTTGGGAGTCAGAGGAGAAGCATGTTCCCTTCCTTTCTGCTATCAAGCCGTGATGGAGGGATTGAAATAGAGGTCACGTCTGGAAAATTCAGACTAATCATTAATGTGTCAAAGTGCAGCAGGGGCCTCCTCGCTGGAGTTATATGCAAACTTCATGGAACACTGGAAGAAGAAACAATGCAGTGTTTTCTCAGCAGAGCGCAATAAGATCAAACGATGTTGGAGATTAACTATGAAGTCTAATCTTCTGACTGAGTGTCATATTGTCTGGGCTGACAACAACTGACACAGACCCAGCCACACAAATGTTCAGTTTGGCCTCCTTAATGTAATATCCTGAGAGATTGCAATATCAGTAATCTTTTGTTAAATTTGGTCTTTGTGTTTGACAATAACAGTAAGGTTTTGTATATTGTCTCTTATGTTGTTATTGCTGATATAAGAACTCCAGATAAAATGACATTTTTTGAGGCAGTATTTGAGATTTTAAATGAAGTGTTCTCTCTTTTCATACCTTCTACTCATTAGCAGTGATTTAATTAGGATCCAATGATAAGATATAACAGAACTTGTGTTTTTGGAACAATTACAGATTGCAGCTAGTTGTCTATTTGTCATAGCACCCTTTTTTGTGACGTTGCTTTATCTCTGAGACATGTTAACTGGCGTGTGTGTGTTTAAATGTTAGTGGGATAGACTGCATAGTAAAATTGGGAAGTAAAGCCTCTGCCACAGCTGTGAAAACATGCACGTCAGAGTGGTTTCTCTGGCTTTGGTTAAAGGACGAGTCCTTGCCTGAGGGGAGTGTCTGAATGAACACCTAGATCTGGGTCACCCTTCTTACCTGCCTACATACCTGATTGTTTGGCTTCGGTTTGATTGGCCCACAAGATTATGGAATTTCCTGATTTCTTAAGGAAATGGTTATTTTTAATAATATTTTTAAAATACATTTTTAGAATTCTTAATTCTTAAATTAAAAACATTCTCATCTAAGAGGTCAAGTGATTGTTTTCAAATTGCATTTTTAATATACTTTTAAATACCAGATCAGGAGGGAAAAAAATGAGCATTAGCTCATTGATCCTAGCTATTTAACATTTCAGAGAAGGAAATGTTTTTTCATTCTAATTCTGCAAGGATATATTAAATTGATCCAAAGTGACAGTAAAGGCATACACATTTTCATATACTTTGAGAGTCTGATTACAAAAACAAAATGCTCACCATTAAAAGCAATGTCCCAATTACTTCAATGTGAATCAAACATATACAGTAGCCTAGTTTGAACCAGTGTAAGATCCCTTAACTTAAAATGAATTTTTCACTCCTATGTACAACTTTCTTTATAATAAAACAAATGGTAACATTTTACACTAAGGTTTCATTTTTTTAGTATTAGTTAACATGATCAACAATGAATGAACAATTTCTACTGCATGTATTAATATTAGTTAACATTAATCTCAACATTTCCTAAAATATTTTTATGCTCTAAAGTTGTATCTAACTAACATTAACAAAGGTTATTGCTCTCTGTTAGTTCATGTTAATGCATTAACAAATGAGACCTTATTATAGTGTTACCAAAACTCGAATAAAATAAAATAAATAAAAATAAAAAGATAAAGGAAAATAAAATATTAAAATTATGCAAACAAGTCATTGGACTACATTACTTAGGCTACATATAAAGAAACAAAATGCATGTGCCTTGGATAAATACTGCATGGACAATAATAAAATGATTTTAATCAAACCGTATTGTTAATGAAAATATGAGAACATTACAATTACTAATTATTATTAATAATGCATCAATGCTTTTGAAAAAAACCTACATTATATTAATAGTAAAAATCCTTAATTTTATTGTTTCAAGTAACATCATTGCTGTTTGAGCTACTGAAGCTGAAGAGAAAGAACACCTGTAAGCTGAAGCACTTTACTAGAAGTTTAATTAACTCAACTGAATGCATTCTATATAAGATACATCAGATTGTTATACAAAATAAGTATATTATAACTAGGGATGCGTGTTTCGACTAATTTGTTAGTCATTTAAACGGAAGTTTTGTAACCGACTAGTCTAAAAGTAAGAACCTAAGAAGAAAGTCAAAAATACATTTAAATACATTGATACATTTTAAATATTTATTCTATTAGTCAAGTTTAATAATAATGAATGCCGTTAGAAATAAAGTCACTATTAAAAATTTCTTTCTGCTGAGCGGGATCACCGTAATGGACAGTTGTAGTAAATTATGATTTGCTTATTTCCGCTAGTCTCTCCTAACATCTCCGTGTCTATGATTGATATGGTTACGCTTGGCTCCAGTGGGATTATTATATTACAGATTTTATAACACACAAGTTTTATCACACGAGTTCAATTTCTCAAGCTACACCCAGGCATGATTGCTCCCACACCTGTTCTCAATCAAGAAATTACTAAAACAGGACCTGCCTGACAAAGTGAAGTAGACCAAATGATCTAGAAGAAACAGCTACACATCATGCTGAGATCCAAAGAAAGGAACAAATGAGAAAGTAATTAAGATCCATCAGTCTAGAAAAGGTATATTTCTAAAGCATTGGGACTCCAGCGACGCATAGGAAGCCATTATCCACAAATGGCAAAAACATGGAACAGTGGTGAATCTTCCTAGTAGTGGCCAGCCAAAATTACCCCAGGAGCGCAGCAACTAGTCATCAAAGAGGTCACAAACGACCCCACAAAAACATCCAAAGAACTGCAGGCAACACTTGCCTTAGTTAAGGTCAGTGTTCATGACTCAACTGGCAAAAATGGCCTGCATGGCTGACTACCAAGACGAAAACCACTTTGAGCACAAAGAACATTTAAGGCTCTTTTCATTTTTGCCAGAAAATATCTTGATGATCCCCAACACTTTTGAGAAAATCCTCTGAGACAAAAGTTGAATTTTTTGGAAAGTGTGTCCCCCATTACATCTGGAGTAAAAGTATCACGGCATTTCAGAAAAAGTGCCTCATACCAACAGTAAAATATGGTGGTAGTAGTGTGGTGATCTGTTTTGCTGCTTCAGGACATGAAAGACTTTCTGGGATAAATGGAACCATGAATTCTACTGTCTTCCGAAGAATCCTGAAGGAGAATATCCGGCCATGTGTTCTTGAGGCTCAGGCGAACTTGGGTTCTGCAGCAGGACAATGATCCAAAACACACCAGAAACTCCACTTCTGAAAAGCTGAAGAAAAACTTAATGAAGACTTTGGCATGGCCTAGTCAAAGTCCTGTCCTGAATCTTGAGATGCTTTGGAATAACCTTAAAAAAGCAGTTCATACTCAAACCCTCCAATGTAGCTGAATTGTAACAATTCTGCAAAGATGAGTGGGCCAAAATTCCTCCACATCTGTAAAAGACTGATTGCAAGTTATCACAAACGATTGCAGTTGTTGCTGCTAAGGGTGACCCAACCAGTTATTAGGTTTAGGGGGCAAGCACTTTTTCACACAGGGCCATGTAGGTTTGGATTTTGTTTTCCCTTAATAATAGCAACCTTCATTTAAAAACTTCATTTTGTATTTACTTGTGTCATCTTTGATTAAAATTTAAATTAGTTTGATCTGAAACATTTAAGTGACAAACGTGAAAAAGGAAGAAATCAGGAAGGGACATCTGGCTGCGAATGCAATAGCGAACCTGACTGTGATGGTCATGGTGCAACTCCGTACGCGCTACTTCCACAACAACGAGCTGGAACGCAGACACACAAGGAATTCACAACATTCTTTTACAGTCGTGCTCTCATTATAATTTTATGCAGCCTATATGATGGATTTGTGCTGCACATGTTTCACTTAACTGTATTTTCCATTTTGAAGTGACTCCAATCATATTAAACAATTCAAAACCATCATGGCAAATGGAGCATCTGAAGTGTCTCAGCTAAAAGAAATAATACCTTATCTATTGACTTTAAAATAGCGGTCTAATTGTATTATTTATCTTCATCTCTTTTTCTCTCGCAGGTCTTTTATTAGGCAACAGTGGCAGCAGTAAATCAGTCACTAGTGGGTCTGTGGTTCAACCCACATCTGATTTCCTCAGCTTCTCTGATCCCAGCCTGAGGGCTGGCGAATCTTACACACCTCCATCCTTTGGCCGTTGCCATGTGAAGGCTGGTATGGAAACTGGAACTTCAGAAGGCATGGTGTCTAACACCTTCAGCATGATGTCCCTCCCCCAAAGCTCCAGTAAGCATTATGAAAACTGTCACCCATCTGGAGAGCTAGGTGGCCTAGCCTCGGCCGGCTACAAACGACCCCAGCCCTCCTCGTCGTCCTCCTCTGCAACATCGTCTTCATCCACAGGAGAGGATGGAGTGAAAAAGAAGAAGAGAGGTAACTGGAGGAACCGGTATGGACCATGCTTCACCACCCAGGACAGTAAAACCACTGATACAGGAGAGCATGGATCCACAATGCCCTCATCCACCTCCCCTTCACCGTCCTCCATGAGCACCATGGCCGGCCGCGGGAGCACTGTCAGCAGTACTGGAGGTGTGGGAGCGGTGGGTGCTGGAAGCAGCAGTCTGGGGATTCAGAAATCCCCATCCCTCCTCAGGAATGGAAACTTGCAGGGAATGACTGTCAGCTCCCCATCTGCAGCACCAGGTGAGCATAGAGAACCATAAGACACTCTTAATTTGTTCTAAGTTTGCTTGTGAATAAATGTGCACAAATTGTCACTAATACTGATGATCATTTTCATGTTCTGGATGATAGCAATAAAGTGCATAGCAATAGGGTTACACAATTAATAATATTTAAGGAGTTTAAGTCCCTCAATCAGAACTTTTCTCTTAAATGAATATGATTTCTTTCTAGTGTCTTACTTGATCACACAAACAAACATGTATTGAGTTTAGGATCCTCCATTGAGATATTCTGTTCAAATGACTGCAATATAGCCTGTCTGTTTTCCCTGCATATTAGTTGACTTTTGATTTGTGCTTACAAAGAACTTTAAGAATTCTAATTAAACAGTCATGATTAATAATTATAATTTGAACACAACTATAGCAACATTATCAGTTTAACCATTATTGTGCAGCCCTAAAATGGATCGTACTAGAAAAAAAGAAAAAAACCACACATTTTAAAAAGAAAAAAAAACCTCCTGTTTTTAACATTCTGCCATATAGAGAACTTTTTATTAGCTCATGTTGTTGTTTTTTCCATCTTTCGCATTCATAGCCTCATTTTCATTCCTTTTATATTGTATATTTATTTTTTACTTTTACTGTTTTCTTCTACATGAATGTGCATTGAAGCATATACAAATGGCTATTATAAAGTGGCATGTTTTTGTCAAACTGAGATAATTATTTTTCGGAAATTACATGTTGGAGGGAATTTTCTATATTGCATTCAGTTCAATTTCTCTAATTCATCTTAATCTTGCCATGGATTTCAGTTTTTCCATCTCTTTATTAAAAAAATAGAAAGAAATCCATTTGAGCTGTGCTTTTCTCAAATAGAAGCCTGGGAACCAGCATGATGTTGTTTTGGTCTGTGCTGAAGCTCATTAGGGTAAAAGTGGATGGAGGTGCTCTCTAAAGTGCTTCCTCATTCCTACCTGATTGAGAGCTTAGAGTGGCCCGCTGAATCTCCATAGAGATGCACATTAACCTGTTGAGCCCGAGGGAGCTGGAGGAGGGAAGGAGCCCGTAACAGGCAATTAGTTAAAATTTTATTTGTTCCTCCCTGTCGTTGTCTTCGCTTGGGATCTAGAGTGAGCCGACATCACTTACCGGCTCAAGATAGTGTGTAGAAATGCCCTGACCCCTACTGGCCTTCCCGTTCACTGAGCTGGAGCCAGAACTTGCACATATGTGGTCACACGGTTCTTTCTCACTCATTTGCAGGCACTATCTCTCTCACACCTGCTAAATCTAGCCATTGACATAAGCACTCCACGTACACATGCCAGCTAGAATGTTTAATCTGTGGCGCTGCACTGTTGCTTGGCAACCATTCAGCTTTTTTTGTAGCCCCCCCCCCACCCCCACCCTTTTGATTAGAACTTAAATCTGGGGTGTCTTTTTTTTTTCTCCTCTCTGTCACTCTCTACTATGTGCCGTCTCACTATCACCCTGTTCCCTCTCTCAAGGATTTTTTTGTTTGTTTGGTGCTTGTTCTCCCACCCGTCCCTGCCCTCACCTGTTCCTGGCCTTTGGCTGGACTGTAAATATTTAGCCATTGCTAATGCAGGGCTACAGCAGAGTGCTCCAACTGATCTATCTGTCTCGCCCTCCCTCAATGGCTCCCAGCTCCCCGTTTTTTTCTCTCTTTTTTTGATGGATGACTGGTTTATCAGGAGAGCAGTGGGGGCTATTATTAAATGCAAACATCCATCTCAGCTCTGGCCGGGTGTAGGGTTTTTATAGGGTGTTATTTGGAGAAGGGTGAATGATTCTTGTTGGTTTTCTTCTGAAATTAGAAGGAAAAGCTGAGTGAGACGAGACTGTAAGACTCTACACAGCTTTTGATAACTGAACTGATTTTAAAACACTAGTTATTGTATTCTTGTCAACTGTGAATAGAGCTACAAAAAAAACTGGCCATCATACAATAAACAACTGAAGATCACACACCACCAGGCTTTCAAGTTGTTCTGAACAAAACAAACTTGTGCAGGAACGTGATTTCTCCAGACTGCAAATCAGGGCAAGAATCTAGGCAACGGTCGTGTAGCATATTCCAGCCTTTGGAGGTTGTTCAGGAGCTTTTTTATTTTTTATATAAATATATTCTAGACCAGGGGTGGGCAAACTATTTGTCTCGCGGGCCACATTGGTTTCTTAAAATTGACTGAGGGGCCGGGATGAAGGTCGTACCTGTGCATTTACTTATAAGAAATCCTAGAAAACCTGTATAAAGTATAGTTTGGTCTTAAATCACTCGACTGGGACACGTGAAATTACAACAAAACAATATTAATACAATTTAATCGACAGAAAAACCATAATATGCAATGTGACTGAATCGTATATTTGCCTCAGCTCTAGATTGACAATCACAGGCGTCCAATCACAACTGACCTCTGGAAAAAAGGGAACTAACCAATGACGTTTGATGTTACTATTACAAGAGCAAGCCCCGCCCCACGACAATAAAAATAAGTGCTCGCACGAGCAAAAACAGCAGTCGAGAGCAGTTGAATGTTCGCGCGCGCGAGTGATTAAAATGAGCTCGCGGGTACCCGTATTTACGTGTAGCTGTTTTCCGCGCGCGCCAACATCAGTTTTGCGCTCGTTCCTTTTTAGCACGGAATTAACGCCATAAAGGGGGGTGTAGAGGGGTTTGCGGCACGCCTACTCTCCACCACAGCTTCAGCGCCACTGCCACTTGCAGCCGCGACAGAGTGACATTACAGGGAAATGTAAAATGAAGGAGGTTTAATACAGGTTTGGCAAATTTGGCGGGCCGGATTAAAAAGCCCAACGGGCTGGATATGGCCCGCGGGCCATAGTTTGCACACCCCTGTTCTAGACAGACATCTTTGTCTTTTTTTTTTTTTGGAGCATCTTGTGGATGATGCAGCATGATTCTTAGTTACACACAAGATAAAATAAGTTCAACATTTGTTTTTTTGTTCTTGTTTTCACTGCCCTGCGTCTTGTATTTTTAAATGCTAAAACATATGATGTTACAATGTACCTTTATGACTTTCTTTTCCTCTTCAAAAGCTAAATATTGGACAAAACGTCACGAAACGTTTTTCATTACATCTTTTGTGTTCCACAGAAGAAAGTCACACAGGTTTGAAATGACATGTAATTACAAATAATGACAGAATTTCAATTTTGGGTTAACTACCCTTTTAAGTCTGGATTTATTACTCTAGGATGAAACTGTGCAGACGTTCTGTCCGTTCAAGTAAACATTGACAAGCGGTGCATGCGTTTGCTGCATTAACTGCAGCCGTGTGCCTTAAATTATTGCTCTCTTTCAGCACACTAGAAACATCAAGCCCGACTGTTTGCATGTGGCGGAACGTATCTTAAAACTAGTAACCCAATGCGTACGCTTCAAAACATTGATTACTGTTCATGATACTACATTTAAGTGAAAAACATCTGCCACGTCAAAGACCAGAATATGCTCTACTGGTGTGCAACAATACCTTGAACTAGTCCCTCCTTTCTTCTCTTCGTCCGTAAGGAAAGTGCAGGATCCTTATCAGGTTCTGGGCCTCGTCATTAACCTCCCTCTGAACTCGCATGGGTTTTCTGCTGAGAGAGGAGACAGGGGTTTGACTTCAAATGCTGGCTAATCTAATTTGAAATTTCCCCTCTCTTCCCCTGATTTGATAACGGGGGGGTTTCAGGAGGAGATGTTAAGTCCTGATCGATCGGGCCCGTTCGATCAGCACCAGATAACAGGATCTTTGTCCTTGCTTTGTTTGGTTGCTCATGTCTTGTAACCTCTAATCAAATGCTCCGTTGGTTGACCTTTTCTGAAATGTTAATTATTAACCAGATTACCAGATCAACACAATGATTTAAAGATTAATCTAATCATTAATGCATCAAGTTAGTTGTTGTTATTCACAAATCTTCTAAGAGTAAAACAAATTGGGATTAAATGGAATACCGTGACACAGTGATGTCTAAGCTTCCTTTCTCTTTTGCATATGCCCTATGTGGAGTTCAGAGCTTGGTACTGTAAATGCTTCACGTGGTACTTCTCCGCCCAACAATGTTTCCTTGTTTCAGCAGTGAATGTAGACTGCCGTGAGCCATTCATTCCTTTGTGTGGCAAGGGGGCCTCTTTCGTTCCTGCAATGGGTCAGCCTGGGCCATCAGCTGGGTTTGTTTGAGATGGTGGCAGGGGAGGAGGGAGAAAGAGAAGTGGGGAAAATCAATAAAAACAACAGCAACAACAAACAGCGGGCATCTCATGAACCAGTACATAAATATGAATGGGCGGCACTCAATTTTTGTAGAAGGAGGAGTGAGTCGTCAGATTCAGGGAGCTGTTTTCTGGGTCACCGGGAGGCCGGTGCAGAGTGCATGTTGAGAGGATTCAGAAATGCTTTGTGCTGCTCTCGATGTCTGTTGTAATGAGGGCCTGGTCAGACAGGCCATTCAAAGTCCACAAAGTTCATCTCAGGGGCAGTGAGAAAGATAGATGGATAACCAGTGAAGGTATATTGGAGGACAGAGGTTGCCCTTACAGCTATTAAAACTTTGCTTTTACCACTAGATTACAGGTCATAACCTGTGTTGATTTGTTTCACATCCCCCAGTTGCTATGCCAGATCTCCTGCTGATAAACAAAACAATGTTTTTTTTGACTCTGTGAGAATCTGTGTGATTATTGAAGATGTGCTTTTACTTGTATGTAATTGCTGTCTTTTCGCAGGTTCTTACCCCAGCAGTAGTGATGTAGCCTGCTCGTTACCCAGTGCGGTGCTTGGAGGATCTCTATCCGGATCCAATTCCGAGTTACCTGCTCATCAGTCTGTGGTCACATCCATGTCTCTCACCTCACTGCCCCCGACCGCCCCTTTCACTAGCACCTCATCCACACATGTGAGTATTTAACAGACCTTAGTATGTAATGGGACTATTCATACAGATGTTTGTTTGATTATTTCAAAACAGATTTGGTTTGGTTTTTGCTGAAATGGGTGAATGAATACATTTATTTTAGCATAAAAATGTGATTCAGATACACAAGGCTAAATTTAAATTACATAAGGGCCTGGTTTCACAGACAGGGCTTTGTTTAAGCCAGGATTAGGCCTTAGTTCAATTAGGGCATTTAGATTTATAAACATGCTTTAGAAAAAATCATTACTGCTGTGCATCTTGAGACAAAACAATGGCACTGATTTATTTTAAAATATGCCAGTGCTGGTTGCTTTTAGTTAAAACAGCTGAAGCATGCATTTTACTCTAGGACTAGGCTTAAGCCTGGTCTGTGAAACCCCCCAAAAAAGGTGTTTTTGTTTAGCTGAACTTAAAACCGTTTTAAATCAAGAGATTTGTTTACAAATAGATTTTTTAAATAATAACTAAACAATAAGTTGATCAAAAGTGATTGTAATGACATTTATGAAAATCATAATTTCCACAAAACATAGCACAACTGTTTTCAACATTGATGATGATAACAAATGTATCTTAAGCTGCAAATCTGCATATTAGAATGATTTCTGAAGGGTTGTGTGACTGAAGACTGGAGTAATGATGCTGAAAAATCAGCCTTGCCATCACATGAAAATAAATCTAAAAGGCAGCCTTGGTTAGATGAAGAGGCTTCTTTTAAAAACTTACCTCAAACTTTTGAAAAGTAGTTTGTATATGTAAACTAATACTGTCAATTGCACAGCTTTCTGCTCGCACGTTATCTCTCACAAAATTAACTAATTAAATAGAATTATACCCATCGTTTTTGTACTGTGTTAATTTGCTCCAAATTATGATCCGGATAAATGCTGTTTAAGCGCATTCATGACACAAATGGTTATTAACTTCTAAAAGGCTCTGATGTAAACGTTGGTTGGAGATATTTATATATTAAGTAACTCGCATGTGATGTGATTTATTTTTTTCTTCTTCTATAGAACAAATGACTTTGGTTTTCATTTGACCGAGTTGTGCTAATGCAATATTTATGTAATTGCAGCAGTAATATTAACAGTATGATGGAAGCAGTCTAAGGGCTGCATGTCTATATAACATGTCAGCGGGAGAAGGTAAAGATTGTCACGTCAAACCTCATTTTTCACTTCTTTAAAGACAGTGTTTTGAGGCATTTAGGGTATTTATTACAAGGCTGCTTAAGTACATGGTTTTAAGGGATGAACGCAGTTGTGTTTGCATTAGTTAGTCAGAGAAGTATGTGTGGTCAAATAAACAGTGACATTGTGAGAAAAGTAGCTGTAATTGACTTAATATTTGCTATATATGTGGCTTTGAGTCTCTTATGCTCATCAAAGCTGCATTTAAAATAAAAGTAATAACACGTTTCAATTTTAATATATTTTAAAATTGAATTTATTCCTGTGATGGCAAAGCTTTTCTTTCATTACTCCAGGCTTCAGTCTCATGATCCTTCAGAAATCATTCTAATATGCTGATTTGGTGATCAAGAAACATTATTATCAATGTTAAAACATTTTATTTTGATGTTTAGAAAGAAGAACAGCATTTATTTGAAATAGAATTTTTTTGCATCATTATAAATTTATTTGCTGTCACTTTTGATCAATTTAATGAATTTCTTGATTAATAAATACAGAATAAATGAAAATCCCCTCCCACTCATTCTTCCAGGCTCCCAGCGCTGCTCCAAATGGGCCCTTTGGAAGCGCACTAGAGACTGAGCACTATCTCTGCTGCTCTCCTGAGCATCTTTGTCTTGACTTGCACTGCTGTAGCAACCAGTCGTTTCCAGGCAACAGGGCTTTGTTTGTGCAGATCTGCCCTCTCTGCAGGCAGGGTGGCCTTACATTAGGAGATGAAGTAGACCCACTGATGGCCTTAATGCTGCAGGGCTCTCGGCGGTCCAGCCCTTTCTAACGCACGCTTGCAAATATCCTCCATTAGTCCTAAGCTTTATGGCATAGGAGATTTAATGTGATGGACTTTTTTCATTATTAGGTAGTTAGCAGATCAGTAAAGAGGTGTTGTTTGAAAAAATACGTCTGGGGTCAGGAATACAATTCCTTTTTATTTGATGTTTAATGTTTTATCAAATATATATTCAGTGCAAACAATTATCAATCAGCATGACTGACTCTAAGATGTTTGCATTTTTTTTCTTCCTCCCCATTTCTAACTCTTCCTTTGTGGTTGGAAGAATGGTTGACGAAAAAAATTCAGTAGTTGCAAGCAGAGCAGCGGTGACCTTCGACCCCAGCGCACACCCCCTAGGCCCACCTCTGTCCCACTCTTCGTTAACCTCCACAATGGTGCTGAGAGCCCTAAGCCTCAAACAATCCGGCTGTCCCTCTTTCCCCTGTGCGGGCGCATTGAGCTTGCTTCGCTGATGGGATGAGGGCTGACAGGCTGGACAGAGAGCTGTGTAGTGGGATGAGGGGTTCTCTTCATACTGGTCATGCTCCCTCCTCTCTCAGCATGGCCTGAAAGAGGAGTCTGAGGAATAGGGAGGGCCTGCAAGGCTGTGAGAGGCCAGGGGAATGCAGGATATTACTTTTATTTTTATACACACACACACATGCAAGTGAAGGTTTGTGTGGTTTCCATCATGCACCACGTTTGTTGTTGCACATATGCTGCTACCTCAGAAGCAACACTCATTCCCAACCATTATTAGGCAAATAGCTTAATTGGATTAAATAATTAGCTGCAGAGGCACATGGTTTGCATGTTGTTCAGGGCTGTTGATCTGCTGTTGCAGGCTCAGCCAATTCTCCTGGCTCACAGGAAATACAGCTGACATGGTGTTTTATCATCCAGCTCTTTGGCCAAGCTCACGCACACATTCACACGCGCACATGCAGAGACTCGCACCAAGGCAGCAACGATATTTGGAATTTGACAGGGTTTACATCTTTAGTCTAACTCTTTCTTATCTGTTTCTTCCTTAGTCAAACTCACTACTGGGATCCTTTAACCTGGCGCCATCCCATATGTTCGGAAACAGGCTGAATCCGAACTCCGCCATGGCTGCACTGATCGCCCAGTCCGAGAGCTCCCCACCAGGTGAGAGAGACACAGATGGGGAAGCGCACTGATCATTAGCTGGTATCTCCTACTGGCTCAGAATTCCCTTCTCAAATCCTTTCTTCCTGCTTCCTGTGCTCTCTTCTCTTATTTCTCCTCATCCTCCCATTCTTTCTCTACTCCCCTGTGCATGTGGAATGTGTGGTCAGCTGTGTCCCCCCCACCTCCTCAGGTCGCAGAGAGAGGGAGAGCCAGAGAACAAAACTCCCCGGGACAGAGAGCTGAAAGTGTGCATACCTGTTAAATGAAGCATGCTACCACTCAAACATTTCATTAATCTGCACAATGACCGCAGTGATGACACAGAGGGGATTGCCCTGGGTTTAGGAGGCAGGCATACCTTAGACTCTATCCTGGGCCACTCAACACTTTCCCTGGACCCTGCCTAAACCCTGAGGGTCTCAGTCATGAGCGAATGGGCTTGCAGGATCCCATCATGGGGGTTGGGGTGGGGACCAGTTGAAAGCAAGAGAGAGAGGAAAAAAGAACGCAGCCTTTGAGGAATAATGGATCAGTCATGCCCTCCTCCTCAAACAGAGGTCAGGGGGTCATTTGACTAACAATAGGAGGAAGAACACCCGTCCTTAAAGAGACCACAGCTCGAGACTGGAACGCTTACGTGCTCGTCGCACAACCCTGGCTCTTGTCTGGTGCTCATTCTTAGCGCAGCACATCTAAAATACTGATAAATATTAAATGGGCTGATCATTTGGCTTATATTTGGACAGCAAGAACCCTTTTTTAGGGAAATTAATACTTTTTATTCAGCAAGAATATATTAAATTGATCAATAGTGATCGTAAAGACATTAATAGTGATTAAAAAAAGATCTCTAATTCAAATTAATGCTGTACTTTTGAACTTTCTGTTAAGTATCCTGGAGAAAGTTTCCACAAAATATCAACTGTTGTCAACATTGTTGATAATGAGAAATATTTCTTGAGCAGCAAATCAACATGGATGTTGTAAATTCAGTTTTGCCATCACAGAAAAAAGTCCTTTAAAATGTATTAAAATAGATTTTAGATTTAAATTCTAGCAATATTTTTACATTGCTGTTTTTACTGTATTTTTGATCAAATAAGTACTGCTTATGGATAGCATGAGACTTCTTTCAAAAGCATTATTGTAAATCATCTATATTGTTACATGAATTTGAGGTATATTTCGGTAGCTACCCTGTTGTCTAGAAATTGGCATTGGTAAAAAAAAAAAAAAAAACACTAGTCTAACTTTGTCATGGGATCTGTGAAACTAACACTAGGCTTGTTCACTTTAATGAAGTATTGGTTCTTTCCTCTAAGTGCTGGTCACCTGTTGCTCATAGGTTTCCACTGTGTCGTTCATTCCCTGTTCTTTCTGGTGGTTTTTTATTTATTTTTTTAGTTTGTAAAGTGATACCCGATGCTTTCGGGTCCAGTCTCTACTGCAGCCCCGGGGCTGATCCAGGGTCAGGCGAGAGGTCAGCACCATAATAAGTCACACCAGACCTTGGGCGGCTTGCACTGATGTGCCTGCACCCCCACTGGAGCCAGCCTGCGCTTGAGGTGGTAGTGGGCTGGAAAGTGTTAAAAAGAACAAGACGGTTGAGAAAAAGGAAAGGAAGAGGGGGGGAGGAAGAAGAGAAAAATGGGATTGGCTAACTGTGACTTGAGGGGGGTGTGGAGGAAAAAAAAAGAATGGAGGGGAGGGGGTTGTGCTTGGCGAGGCGCATATGTGATTCATTACTTTCACTGCAGAAAATGAAAAGCAGTGTCTGGCATGGGGCCTGCAGGCAGGGCGATGGGAGCCTCCATGGGAAAGAAAGAGCTGGGGTGAGGGAAGAACAGAGGGAGGGGGAGAGAGAGAGGGAGGAAGAGAGAGAGAGGGAGAGGTGACTCAGTGACACACTCGGTGGTGTCAGTGTGCAAGCTGAGCCGCCAGAGAGACCACTCTGCAGCCCCTAGATGGATTTCTGCAAGGAAGATTTGATGTCTACCAGGCTACTGTGGATCGAGCCTGGCGTTCCTGCATTTCCCAGGCTTCTCTTGTGCCCACATCTGCACTCCGGCTCCTTATCGACTGCTCTCTGTTTACCTTTCAGATCAGGAGCTAGGAGACGGTGCTCTCGGCTTCTCCAGAAGAGGAAACTCACCAAAGACAAGCCTCTCCCCTCGGTAAGTCCTATTTACATTCCTGAGCTAGACTTCCCCTCCTCCAGGCTTTGGGATTTTGGTTGCCCCCACCCGCACCCCCCCAAAATGCATTCATTCACTCACTACGCTTCCTACCTTGCGCGTTCACCTTCCGAACAGCAGGCATTTTGAACACTCAGCTGTTGCCCTTATCGCAGTTAATCCGGCTTCAGAGTTTGATGTTGTTGGCGATGTCTCTGAATACAGAAAGAAATATTGCGTTTATTTTCTGCAACCCATTTTTTGCCCTATGACTAAGGATATCAAATGGATTTATATTCAAGTAAATATACTGCACAAAATTGCCTCCGGGGTGTAATATTTTTGGTTGACACGGTATGTAAATTTTCATTTAGTATTCGCTTCTGTTATTTAAGGAGTGGGTTATTTCGGTTTTTATGTGTGTGTTTGTGTGCTTTCATTGTTGCTTCAGTATATTTAATGTATGGATATGAATATAAACAATATATTATTTTCTAATGCTGTAATTTACTTTTTCAGATAAATCTTTTTTTGAGAAATGCATTTAGCTCGATATCAGTGTAAAATCTTAGCTTGTCATTTTGTGTAAACCGTTTTGCATGTCAGCAGTTTAAGTACAGAAAGTATAACGGGACGTTCTCACGCAACATGTTTTTACATTCCGAGTCTTGCACGCGACTCATAATTTTAAAAATGCTGCTCTCAAGTTTAAAGATTATTTGTGAATGGGCCTTAAATATGTCCACAAATCTCATTCAGAAGCATTCTGCACCATCTTCAGATTAACCTCAAAAATCTGTATGTGCTTTTTCTGTGATCCGCACCAGAGCAGCCATGCGGGATGATATGGATTCAGAGTCCTGTGCTAGAGATTTATTGCCTTGTGGTGCAGATCTCAGCCCAGTCATAATTACCCCAGAGATAGATTCACGTCGCCAGAGAGCCCTGATGTAGAGTGCAGACCTGGATGCATTCATAATAACACAGATCGCTATCGGTCCAAACAAGAGCGTACTGAGATTTATGATGTCAGAGACGCAGAGCCCGGCTCTCTCACTTGCACGAGCTTTGAACTATATTTGGCTCTACAGAGCAGTGCGTTTCCCTCTGAAGGCACGATGCCAGACCAAGAGTTTAACTGTGTTTTTAATATAGCAGTGGTCTAGTTAGTGTTTGTAAGCAAACACTATTAATATATGTATTTAATATATGTACCACTTATGGCTGGGCGATAAACTTTGCCATATCAAGATTGTGATATAATTTACGTCGATAATGTTAAGCTTTTACTCTATGGATTAATATAACAGCCCATCACACAGAAAAATTAAACAGGACAACAGGCAGTCAGTGCATGTCGCTCACACACATACACTCGTTGTGTTTTCTGCATCTGCTATCTCAGTATATGGACACATGACATGAACTTCATCTCCAGAGCTGCTCTTGAGAGTCACTTCACAAGCTTTTTACCATTTCATTTGAGAAAACCTACTGTCAAATGCACTGAAACTGAAAGATCTTCACAACAAACCATCGTTTGGTTTAGCTAAAATGTTTGTCTGAAAGTATTAATAATACTATTTCTAAGGAATATCACACAACCAATGATCTTCTGTGTTTTAAACAATTTAGGGGAAAATAAAATAAATTTCATAGGGTCCTAAATTAAAAGTAAACTCTGTGGACAAATTTACATGATTATATTGATTCTCAAGGCCTAACAAATGTCCTTCCCCATTAATGGTAAATGAATATAGTAATATCGCTATTGTATGAAATGGGGGGGGGGGGGGGGGGGGGGGGTATATTATAAAATTAATATAATATATAATATATTATATTTAATATTACATAATGCCCAGCCCTGGAACCACTGTGATGCTATTAGCTTACCTGCTCTGACATTAATTTACATTTTAAATGGTCATTGATTCAAATTTAGCTGCTTGTTAAATGTATAAACCCCTCGCTTTATGATTTTAGGTCTCCGTTAAGCGGGCTTCATATCCGGTATGACTCTTCAGGACCGTTGGTTCCAGGGCTTGGCTCTGGTTCGGATACGCTGCCCCCTGTGGCCACCAGCATTGACCAGCTGCTGGAACGGCAATGGAATGAAGGACAACAGTTCCTCCTACAACAGGGCTCACAAGGAGATGGTGAGGGGATTTTTTTTACACTCATATAATGATGCATGTTGCTTCCGTGCACAATACTAAACTCCAACACTCAAGCACTGAGTTGTTTTTTGATGGCACACTGTTGGACTGGCTTTGGATACCAAGCAATAGGATCCAGTTAAACCGGTAACTCATTCCTGACAGACATGAATAGTACGTCCAAAATATGTGGCTTGTTGTTAAGTGATACAATTTAGGATTTTCAACTTCAATTTGGCTGAAGATACAATTAGCTTAGATGAGTCTTGTGGACTTGCAATAAACAAAAAAGCAGAGACATATTTAGAGACAGAATGTGATAGTCTTGCGGATAGACTTTTTTGACCTGGGCAGTAAACAACCACCCAGAACACCCATACCAACATGCTAAAACTCATTCATAACAGCTTAGTAACCATATAGCAACACCCTGGATACCCACTTACTGCACACTGACTTAAACATGTAAAAATCAATAGATTCCCGTGTGCCTGAGAGGGTTTACATTACACGTTTCTTTTTAAGAAAGGCTCATCAAGTTGTTCATTTTATATTCAGCGTAATTCATCCCTTTTAATCTCATAATGATGAACTCCACTCAAAATATTTAAAGCAAGAATAATTGCTTGAGTCATAAATGGTATTTTTCTGCATGTCAGTCAAATAATATGCCCGTTTGAACCCTGTAATTACATCCGTAATTGATTTATTGGTTAATACCACAGTAATTATGAGCTTCATTACCTGTCCGTTTTGTCTTTGTAGCTTGTGTAGTTTCATGATCAGAATGTCCTTGTAGCGGCCGTCGGTTTGTAGTGTCAGGATTGTGTGAATGAGCAGCGGCTGTTTCTGTTATGATAGAGGCTCCTCTGATGACAGGGGGGAAGTCTGACAAACGCATGGCGACGTCCTACCACTTCCTGTGCAGGCAGTTGTGTTCCTGTTTGCCGCTGATATGGGACCAGTTCTGCGGTTTTGCTAACAGTGCATCTGGTTTGCATTTAGCATGGGATTGCCGGCCCCTGATCAGTACCGTGTGATCCTCCGCGAGGAAGTCTGTCGTTGTAGTTTCTTCTGGAGGTCTTGAACCGCTCTTGTGCTGATGTGGTTTTCACGCTTGTGGTATCGGGTTCGCTGCTTCTAAAAGACTTGACGTCGGTGGTTTGTAACCCTATTATTTTGCCGTCAATTCTTGTCAAGTCACCTTTATTTTTAAGTTCTCAGATTGTTTCAAAGCAGCTTCACTGTAACAAACAGGAAAACGGCACAATCAATGATACAAACGTCATCAAATATAAGA
Source organism: Rhodeus uyekii (assembly GCA_037043235.1). Taxonomy (NCBI): domain Eukaryota; kingdom Metazoa; phylum Chordata; class Actinopteri; order Cypriniformes; family Acheilognathidae; genus Rhodeus; species Rhodeus uyekii. Next base: position 1,119,320 of record JAWRVZ010000086.1, read on the forward strand.
TGGATTTGAATTCTGCTATGAAACCTCTTTAAGATTATTTTTTGTGTTTTTTGTGTGCAGTTTTGGGAATGCTAAAGTCCCTGCACCAGCTGCAGGTTGAAAACAGGCGCCTGGAGGAACAAATCCGAACTCTCACCATGAAGAAGGAACGACTGCAGCTCTTGAGCGCTCAGCTCTCTGTGCCTTTCACCCCCGCGAGCACCACGGCCACCACTGCCTCCTCTCCTCTTTACCCCAGCAACACTCACACAGGTTAGCAGTCTCTGCTACATTCTGCCTCTAGGCTACCCATACAGTTTTCACACACTCAATATGGAGCGACACAGTATAATCCCATCCCAAACACCCTCTCCTCCCAATGCACATATTCACACATACACGCACACGAGCCCACCTCTCACCCCGTCCGACCCCCTTCCTCCCCTCTGTTCTGCTCACGGAGCCTCCTCTCCCAGCTCAACTCTAGCTAATCTGGTCTCCGCATTCATGTCAAGTTGCAAAATCTCTCTCTCCTCCAGACATGCTGCACAGCAAGAGCATTCAGCTAGGCAGCAGTGTTTTAACAGAGTCCTCTCAACCCTTGCCCACTCAGGTAACTTCCTCTGCCCCTGCTCTGCAGATGCCATCTGCTGGGACTGAGCACCTCTTTAGTTGAGTCAAGTGTTATATTATGTATATCTGTACATAGTTGAGTGTAGGGCTGGGCGGTATGACGATACATATCGTGGCGACGATGTAAAGTGTCTTATCTTTAGAGATTTTAATATTGCTTATGTCACAGGATGTAAATATACCTGCACTACTATTGACATGTTAGATTGATAAACAAACCTGCATGAATTAGAAAATAAGGAGCAGGATGTGCATGATGTTAATAAGACCAAAAGTCAAGAATAAAAGCACTCAATGCTGTACTCACACTGACTGACACAAACGCGAAGATAGCATGTGATCCCCAATTTATATCTCTTTCGTGGCTTATGGCAATTGTCAAAAAATGCCAATCATGTGCAGTGTTCACGTAAACACAGTCAGTTATATTTTAAAGTGAAAGAACAAATCAGTTGGGTGAAAACTGTGCGTGTCAGTATGATAGATTCATGCATGAGGTTTTAAAGTGGCAGCACCGTAATATACCTGCTTCTGTCAGGAGCAACAAAAGACAAAGAATATCACTAACTGCTCTTATATTGATTACTTCTGTAGCTTTAATAAGAATCAGTTTCTATTTTATTTATACATAGTGTTTTATTTTTACATTTATTCAATTTATTCTGTACATTTGTTATTTTTAATTGTTTGTAGTATGTAGCATGTAGTCTTATAATATTGTTCTGTTAAACAGTAAAAAAGTAGTAAAAAGTTAGTAATTAAATGAAAAACAAAGTAACGGTGTGTAAGAGAATTACACATCCAAACAGTGTGTACTTGGCAGCATGAAAAATACATTTATTCAATTAATGAATGTTGTATCAGGAAGCAAAGATTGCAATTAATAATCAATCAATAAAGCTGATATCACTTCAATTTAGCTGCAGCGCAGTCTTACTAAGTGTAGTTCAGAAAAATCTGTCTATAATACACAATGAATTAATCTCTTATTTACATCATTGTTATACTTTGATGGCTATAGCATGCAAACATGCTGAGCTCACGCTGAACAAACTCCTATCGAGTGATTGACTCTGACTAGACGTTGCGTTCACATTCGACAAACATGTATGCGATTGGCTATAATGTTCAACGCTGCAATAACATGTTGTAAAAAGAAACCTTTGATGCTCTTCACAGAGCTGTCACACACAAAAACATGAACATTTGAAAGGAGAGCCTATCATCGGGTACATTCAACCCCAACCTGGTACTGGTTCTGCAGAAAGACTGGTACAGTTACGTGGACTTGGTTCCGAAGTACCGGTACTTTTGACTTGTTAAATAAACCAACTGTACCTGAAAATTTAATTTATGGATTTGTCTTATTGTTTGAATTTTGCTGCTTTGTTCTTATTTTTTATTACTAAAATCAAAAATTTGAAATTGAAATCAAATTTCTCCTAACGTAAAATAGGTTTTTGGTCATATCGCCCACCCCTAGTCGAGTGTTTCAGTGATGTGATGGTGTAGTACTTATTTATGCAGCTTCCTGTAAATTAAAATGTAATTAGTATGATGATGCATCTTAATTGGTTGGACAGGTACAGGAGACGCCTCTCTCACGTTGACCTCTCTTTTCTCTCCCTCTCTCTCTCTCTCATGCTCTTGTGCTTTCTCTATTCTTTCTTTTCCTTTCAGGATCCCCTGTCTGGTGGCCATAGTAGCGGAAGTAGCACGTCCTCTCTCTCCACCCCTCCTTCTGCGGCCCACAGTCCCCCCCAGCAGCAGGTGAACGGAGTCGGCATGGCCGGGATGGCTGTCCAGCCTGGCAATACCAACTCATCCTTGCCTGCCATAGCCGGGGTGACTGGCCTGATGGGCGCTCTGCAAGGGAACCACCTGGCCATGAGTGGCATCGTGGGTGCCCTAAACGGAGTGATCCAAACCTCCCCCAGCTTGGCCCAGAACAGCAGCCCCCTGCCCCATCCCTCAGCAGCTACCAGTGCATCCCTGCCCATCTCCAACAGTCTCAGTAACAGGTACAAATTGGCACTCATCATCTTAGGTTTTGTGAAATAATAAACCTGATTCATTTGGGATTTACTTTAAAGTGGGAGGCCTTGCTTGAGGATCTGTATTTCAGGGTTATGATCATATGGTCTGGATTAGCGATGAGCTGGCAGGTGATGGAAATATTAAATTAATAAAAAATAAATGCAACACACTACCATTCATAAGTTTGCTCTCCTTATATTATTTGCTATACCATATATTTTTGAAAGAAGTCTTTTATTTGGCATTTATGCAGAATTTACATTACTCCAGACTCTAATATGCTGATTTGGTGCTCAAGAAGCATAAAAAAAAACATTTATATGCTTTTGATCAATTTAATCACATTTGATCAATTTAATGTACCCTTTCTGACTTAAAAAAAAGTATTCATTACTTTTGAAACAACTTACTGACCCCAGTCTTTTGAATGGTAGCATATAAATATACTGTATTAAAAGACTTTTTGTTTTGAAATATTGTTTTATATTTATTTTGGGTTGAATTGTGACTCGGCCATATTCATGAGATGTATCCCTACAGCTTGACAAAGTGGGATGCATTAATAATTGCTTCATTTCTTCACATATTTTCTGCTTCCCATTCTCTTTTGCTTGCGCTTTTTGGAATGCAGCAGCATGACCACTGCGAAAACCAGGTGAGGATAAGCTTGCTTTGCTTTTTTTTTTCCTAACACACCGGCTCATTTTGTTCTTTTACCTGTATTTGCTTGCAGCTATACATCTGCCTCTGTAACAAACTTGTTTATTTGGTTCAACTGATGTTGTGTCTTTAAACAGCCCTACTATCCATTAGTTATCATTACAGTGTTCTTAATTTAGTGAACCGTTTTTAATATATATGTAATACTTTTGCCTGGCCATGGCCAAGATGTTTTTGAATGGTTAAATATTTATTTTTCTTATTTGTGTTTGCAGTGCAGTAAGGCTTTTCAACGAACAACACAGGCAGATACTCCTCCATCAGCACCAATTGCAGCAGATTTTCAACTCCCAGCATGCCACACCGGTAAGAAGAGCACCTACACACTCTCCAGCACACATCCACAGAATATAGTCGTTTTGAGCATTCACAAATCTTCATGTGACTTTCTACGTCAGGAAAGTCATTGCAGCTTATTAGGCTTTCTGGCTGATTTGTAATGTAATGTTGAGGGGGAGATTAATCCAAAATCATGCATAATTCCAAGAATGAAAATGGAGTATACATGTTTGCATACAAAACACTATTTAGGTTAACAGTTACAGTAACCAGTTTATTATGAGCATCCCTAATAATGGGTCTTCCTTAGAAGCATTTATTTTAGCATCCTGACAGCTTGTAAAAACAATGTGGAATTGCAATTTTGAGGGAACTCTTGCCACTTTCTGTGCAATAGGCATCAGACCGTCTGTGGGTGTGCCGTCTTTGTCTAGACATCTCTCGTTTGTCTGTCTGTCTCTTTAGGAACAGCAGCAGGTTCTGCTCTATCAGTTAATGCAACAACAACAGCAGCAGCAACATCAACTGCAGCAGAACGACATGCAGCAGCTGCCAATCAACAGCCTCCTGCCCGGCATGCAGCCAACCATCTCCACAAACCCCTTCCTCGCCATGCACAACGACAACAACGCTCCTAAAACTGGAGTTAGTACTGCAACTATCAAAATGACAAAAGTATTGGCATATGGATTCATTTTGATATATTCTAAATAAACAAATCTCTATATAATTTAGCATTATTTTAAAAGCCATGTTTACTCTGCTGTGATTTATTAAAAGTGTGTGCTTGTTTTCATTCAGAGACTGGGGGAGAAGGCTTTGTCCGTGACAGGACAGGAGAAGACCTGATGCTGAAAACAACATTTTGAAGGAGTTCTGCCTGGTGAATCCGTTTCATTCGCCCGCCCCAAGAGGCCGGCAATCTGAGCAGCAAGACCAGAACGTTCACCCACTGTATGAAAACCCTCACCAGCACCAGCTTTGATATGTACACACACACACACACACACACTTGCCAGTTTGATGCCCATCTGGTAAACAACATGCTGCACTGAGTTTGAGTAAATCACTTGCTGTAAACTTACCGAGTCCCACGGGGGCCACATGACAGGCACACACACATATGTGCACACAGACACAGTCTTTCTCACTCCGCCAGTGTGCCGAAAATGACACGCTGGTGCGAGTCTCTGTGGGCTGAAAGTGTAGACCACGGTCTCGGATGGTGGCTGAAGGATGGAGACGCTTCTGGGACAATGCCTGCTCACTGCTGTTACCTCTCTGTACCCCTTTAACAAGGAACGTGTAACGATAATCTCAATTAAAGCCCTGTCGTATTTGTCAGTCTGTGTATTTAAAGGCGTCGCGTGTTTCGAAGCTGAAGCGGTTGGACATTTGTGCACCATGAAGGCCTTCTCTGCATCCTGATCTTGAGCTTCCCCTATGAGGAGGCGTCCCAAAGGTCCACAAACCGTCTCACTGACCCTGCTGCACTCTTTAAAGAGCAACTACCTCTCAAGCCAGGACACGTAGACCAGACCCCGAACCCAAGTGCCTGGCCCCATCTCCAAGCTCTCAGCACGGGGCCGTGTGCTACCAGTCTGCCCCCCCGAGTGGATCCATTTTTGTGAAATTAATTAATACCAATCTGCGTCACTCAGGCAATACCAGTTCAGATAGTCACAGATCTCTGCCTGTACAGTGATTTACACTGAAGAAAAAAAACTGATTTCGAATGTTTGTGCTGCATTGATCATTTTTGAAGCCACCTTTCTATTATTATTTTTTATTTATTTGCATTTGTTGCGGATTGGGCGCAAGGTAATATATTTTAACGCTCAACTCGCAAAATGTTTTTATACTACTGTACAAAATTTTCAGCTCTTTTGAGTCTTGTAAACGTTTTGATGAACCTGTCTGGTGTTTGAAGTTCTAAAAAAAGAAAAAAAGCCTACTTGACGATTTTGTGGTCTTGTAAATACGCCTGTTTTCTCCCCTTTTCCTTTTGTTTCTATGTAAATCAACAGATGCATATTGGATTAAGAATAAGCTGTCAGAATAAATAAGATTTAGTTTAGCACACCTTTACCTCTTTTCTGTTGTAAATACATATTTGTGATTCACTTAGTGGTGTGAAGGACTGTTTTAAAGCACTGTTGGTGTGTTCAGATCTTTTTCAACAGGCTTTCCACAAGACTGGTGACTGAATAAAGTGTATTAATTTATTTTTGTATGTGCAGGGACTTTGTTTCTTTTCTTTTTTTGCACCGTTTTATTGATATGGTTTTATACATTATAGATGCGGTATGTCCACGTTCTCATGTATCTGTACAGAAATGATGCAAAATCTTTAAAGTTTGTATTTAAAACGTCAAAAGTGAAACCACACGAGTCCTACGTCATAAGATATTCTGAACACTGAGATTGTAGTGTTGCGCTTTTTTCAGTGCTAAATTAAAATTGGTTTATAACAATGCTTGCATCTTGCAGTGCCTTTTTTACTTAGCAGTTTGTTGTAAGTTAGCAGTTCAGAATGGATGGATAATTATTTGGTATGCACTTAAAATCCAAATTGTGCTAGAATAAAGACTTGCAAATTAATTTTCATTAAAAAAAAAAATGCCTTATTCGTAAAACAAGCTCTTGACGAGTTTTCCAGTTAAAATGTCATAATTTACTCCAAACCTATGTATTTGTCTTTCTGCTGAAACTTTTGAAGAACGTTTTTAACAAAAATCAGTTTTGCTTCCCATTGTTCATTTGTATGGACAAAAATACAATAGAATCAATGGGAACCGAAACTGATTGTCAACATTCTTCAAAAAGTATTTTGTGTTCAGCCCAAGGTAGAAAGTTTGGAACAACATAAGGGTGAGTACATGTTATAACTTTTATTTTTTGGGTAAATTATCCCTTTATCTCTATAATAGTATGATTATCGCACAGCCCCGATGTAGTTGCCACACTAAATCCATGTGAAGGTTGCATCGAGATTGAATGAAATTGTCATTCACATCCATTTATCTTCTCTATATCCGTGTCAATGCATCAGCCACATGCCACATTATTTCTTCCATCCATGCATGAGCAGAGAAGCATAGACAGAACTCAGTCATCACCCCCACACACACTCTCAAGAACCCCCATATTTCTGCAGACTGTCCTTGTGTTTGCTGTTTGGTGAGTGGAACCCATTTCTCAGCATGACCCCCAGGGACCTGCCCACTGTCCCTGCCCGCCTCAGAGCGCTCCTGCTGTGGGAACAGCAGGCCCCTCTCTCCCCTCAGCTTCATCAAGCTGTCCACACTACTGACCACCCACTGACCCCTGACCCCTCCGCCCCAGCCTGATACGCTCAAAGCCGCACGCACACAATGGGCCCAGTGACAGCATTCACGCATCTGAAAAATCCTCGCTTTATTTTAATCAGATGAACGCATTCTTAGAGATTTGTAGAACGTCACATTTTGTGGGCTGCCTCTTCACTTTTTCCATGATTAACCAAGGAAGTCTTTTATGAGCGACATGTGACTTGGAGTTGTTCAATAAGCCTCTAACAATATTTTTATACCAATTCGCACGGCAGTGATAAATCAAACATTTAGTCCTTTCCCATCCCGTTAGTGATGCCTTTGTGTAAATGCCCGCTCAGACGGCAGATGGGGGGACTAGGAGGACGAGAGCACAGAGCCCTGTGTCGCTCACTCCCTCTCCACCAGGTCCAGAGAGAAAAACCACACTGAAGATCCTTAGGGACGATTCATTTTCACCCCTGCTGCCTGTAAGGAATGGATTCGGCTTACAGGTAGGTAACGAAAGCTGCTAACTGACAGAGCTGGAGGGGAGGTGACTGATTTATGCTCCTTTTCTTTCTTGTTCTCGCCAGATCTGCATCCCTGATTGACCATGTCAAATTGAAATTAAGGAATATTATTCGACTACAATGAAAATGTGTTTTGAGCTCCAGCCTGCTAATTAATTGAGCTGTTAAAGATTTAATCGTTGAATGATTAAAAATGGCTCTCTGTTCACATTTAGGATGAAACCAATATCTGAGGTGATATACCTGCTTTTCTTTTGTTTGCTGTTGCCTCTCTTTTGTTTTCTTTTTACATTTTTCCCCATTTCATCCTTTTTCTGTGCATATCTGTACTGAAATGTTAATGCTATTTAAAGGAATTACTGTATATAAAAAATATTAAATTCATAATCAGTTCCCACTGAAATTCTTACTATGATTTATTTACGTTTATTAATTTCCTATTTAGTTTGTTATTTATTTCATTTACAGGGCAGATCCTAAACAACAAACAGCAACAGAACTCTTTTGACAAAGATTACGGGGAAAAAAATATAGAAATTATAAATGCATAGTATAGGCAAAAGGTGTAAATACAATTGCATTTTTTTAATAATAATTAAAAAAAATATTATTGGGTTATTTCATGCTAAACTTTTTTCTTCTTCTATGTAGCATGTCTTTCTATGTAATGACATTTTTCTCTCATTAAGAAATTAGTAAGACATAAAAGGCCCAATCAAAGATGAATCCGAAGCACACGCTTGAAATCAAACCATCAGCAAATATTCTGCCCACTGCTCTCATGATCAGCACCGAATGCACTGTTCATTTCTTTCTTTCTTCCTTTCTCTCCCCTCCCACCTTTATTTCTCCTCCCCGTTTCGTTCATTTTGATGATTTCCAGCTGCTATGTTACATCTGCTTCTGCTTTAGTAATTAATAGCTCACTTTCCTCTCCCAGTCAGATTCGGAGACTGATCCCCCCCCCAATCCCTACACTCTTCTCTCTCCTGCCTTATCAGACCTGTCAATCATGGCCAGGCTGTTTAAACATGCCGCTGCCCCCCACCCCCCCCTGCTTTCTTTCTCACTTGCTCTCTATTTTTCTCCACCGCTTGATTTCTCTCTAACTTTGTTTCTCTGTCTTTCTCTCTGCCCTGTTGTATGCTCTATCTTTCTTCACTTCTTAGCTGCACCCCTCCTCCTCCTCCTCTTCCTCCTTCTCTGGGTTTATTCATTCACATCTTGTGAGTTTGGACACACCCCCTCTTCAGTCCCATCCCCCTTGTTTCCAGCTGAACTCCTGTCCAACATCAACGGTTTCAATCAGACTGCCAGAGGCCTGTGGGGACACCGACCCTGGCTCTCCTGGGCAGCCGATAAAGGGCCACTTCTGTCCATTTGAGTGCCTGAACAAAAATATTTTTAGGTTAGTTTTAATTGGCTGGATTTTTTGGCTACATAAATACACAACTTGTTTTCAGTATTTAAATAAACAATTCATTAATTATTTAGTGGGATTATTAGCTGAAGATATTTGTTTATGTTGATTCATTTTCTAATTAGTTAGCTTTTTATTTGACTCACAGGGCAGATCTCAAACCACAAACAACCAAAGCAATTATTAATTGGATTCGGAAAAATGCAAAAAGAAAAAAGAAACATTATAAATCTCAAAAAGTATCATTTTCCCCCAGTGTGTTACTTAAAAATGTGGTTATACATTTTATTTCCTTGTTTGTAAAAACAATCGTATTATAGGTTAAAAACGTATAAATGCAATTGTGATTTATAAACCATGATTAGAGGAGAAAAATCTTTGATTAATAAATTATTACCAATTAATCTTTCCAGTGTGTTACTGAGAAATAGAAAAGTATAAACCATAATATGTACAAAATTTACATTGCAAAGTTTAATATTTCAAATAACTTGCTATTATTTCCAGTAAACCATTTCCTGAAAATCATTTATCAGGCTTTAGTTGTGTTTCACCGTGATCCCGCGAGTTTTGGGCTCTTCCGCCGGCTCCAGGGGCCCCATCTTACACTCTCCACCTCCTCTCTGTCCTTACAGTATGTGTCCTCCCCCGCCATTGAGGAAGATTAGCGGGGCTGGGTACAGCGACTACAGTCCTGGGCCTCCCCCAAACTCATCACTGCCTCCCTCCCACGGCTCCTGTGATGGACCCCCACAGGTTTCACTCCTGTTGGATAATGGTCCCAGTGTGGCCCGGTGGGACTCAGACACATCTTTCTTCATACGCAGACAAGCTTATTCTTCTTCCGAAGTAACACCACCCCCCCACCCCTAAACTGCTAAACGGATGGGACCAAGAAATACACTAAATTAAGAGCAACTGATAAGAATCAATCCTGCAGAGGACGTGTCAACTTATTTATTCTCAAATAGGCTTGTAAAAAGGGCCAGACAGTCAAAAAATTAGGCGAGGGGACATTTATCCATCCATGTTGTTAGACATTGTGTTTCAGTCATTTTTACACTGTATGTCTCAAAATTTTAAATAATATTCAGCAACACTTTATTTGAAAGTGTCATTGTAATATGTTATATATGTAGTTTCTATTGTAATAACAATACAATTATGCATAACATGCAACTAACCCCAAAAAAACCTAACCCTACAGTAAGAACATATAGTTCATCAATATTACTCAGTGCTTAAATGTATAATTACACTGTTACTTAAAATAAAGTGCAAGCTAATATTACCATGATTATCTGCTACCAAAGAAGTTTAGAACCTATGGTTAATCTCTAAACTGTGTAAATTAGTGTGAAGTGTAAAGAGAGCTGTTGTTCCTTCACTAGTAGTGGGTTGGAATGCTAAAACATTGACTTTTAAAAATGATTTGCAAGACTTTTTGTGGTAATTATACTTTCTCTTAATTATACTTTGCTTCATTAACAACAACTCCATTACACCTGTATTTCTGGTAAAGCCTACATTCTGGAAACAAAATGTCCCCACAAGGATGGACATTTTTTTGGTCACCAATGAGGAAAACAGCTTATAAGTCCAAATAAATTATGTTTTTATAAAATGTAAATATGCAGAATGTTTTCTGTGATGGGTAGGGGTTTGTACAGTATAAAAAACATGAACACACGTGTGTGTGTGTGTGTGTGTATGTATATTTAAAGCTGTGTGTGCTGAAAACACAATGTGAGTGAGTTTTTGTGCTGAGTTTGTGTGTGTGTGTGTGTGTGTGTGTGTGTGTGTGTGTGTGTGTATGAAAACAATGCGAGTGCGTTTTTGTGCTGAGTTTGTGTGTGTGAAAACATAATGTGAGTGAGTTATTGTGCTGAGTTTGTGTGTGTGAGTGTGTGTGTGTGTGTGTGTGTGTGTGTGTGTGTGTGTGTGTGTGTGTGTGTGTGTGTTGAAAACAATGCGAGTGCGTTTTTATGCTGAATTTGTGTGTGCATGTGTGTGTGAATATGTTGAAAAAAATTTAAATGAGTTTTTGTGCTGAGTTTGTGTGTTTGTTTGTGTGTGTATGTGTATGTGTATGTGTATGTTGAAACAATGAGAGTGCATTTTTGTGCTGAGTTTGTGTGTGTGTGTGTGTGTGTGTGTGTGTGTGTGTGTGTGTGTGTGTGTGTGTGTGTGTGTGTGTGTGTGTGTGTGTGTGTGTGTTGAAAACAATGTTGAATGAGTTTTTGTGCTGAGTTTGTGTGTGTGAGAGAGAGTGTGTGTGTGTTTAATTAAGCACAGCCTGTAACCCTCTATCCCGGGAAGTGATTTCACCCGTGCTGCTAATTTCTGACGGGTTAAACTGACGGTGTCTCGTCTATTTAATTATTCATAAAGTGTTAAAATAAAATCAAAGTTGGGCTGTATTTATTAAAAGAACACCAATATATCTTATAAATAAAACACAGCAAGAAGAAGGCAAATAGAGTAAAAAAACAAAGTTGAATACAGAAGATCGTTTGATCCGTACTGTAAACTGACCAGTGGTTTAGTTCCAGGCGGTCTGGATCGAGGGGACTGACCTCTGCCTGGGGGAGAGGGGGGACTGAGCCCCTGCGTGACATTAATCTGCCCTGTCACCCTGTTTCTAGCCCCTGCACGGGAGCAGACGGCACAGGAAGCATGTCCTAACTGGAAGTAAATAGCTCTAATCGATTATGTCACATAATAGCTGCATATACACATCTTTCTATCATATCCATAAATGACTTGTACATAAACACAAACGTGGTTGTACTCACAATTCGTTGAACTGTCCCCAATGCTCGTTCTGTGTGTGTGTCTGCAGACTCACACACCATTTCTGTGCGCGGTGTTTGGTCTCGGTAACAGCAGGCCTCTCAGCGGTGTGTGCTGATTTTCCCTGCCGCCTCTGACTGCCGCAGCCGGAGCCGAACAGCAGCTCAGCCGCCGCGATGCAAACTCTCCACAACACACGCGGACACACTGCTAATTATACATAAATGTAGAATATAATCTCAGGATATGAACTTCACCAATAAGGTGTGATAGAGAAAACACACGTGCGTTTTGATAAACACGTTTTACAAAAGACAAAAAGCTAATAGGCTGTAAAAATGATTATGATATTTATACGGACAATTAAAGCTGGTATAAAACAACGCAACAACACTGTAGAATTATTAGTAATTTTAACAGGAAAAGATTGCAAAAACTCTACAGTAAAAAAAGCGAATTATCGTACACGGTCAAATTAAAGTAGACTATTTCAAACGACATGTCCTTTTATTGTAAAATTGTGTTAAAAAGTGTTGTTTTTTAAGATGCATGATGTTTGAATTACTTTATAATTTTCAGGGAAATTGAAGGCTGCTGCTTATCATTTTCTTGCGTTATTTTGTGTGTTTACTCTGTAGTCTTTTTGTTGGTATTAGGCAACAGCTGCTGGAAAGGCCACATCTGAGAAACTTTGTCATCATATGGTTTTACATTGTGCACATGAGCTATTTTTAGTACATTTTATGATGACAAACAGATTTTAATAAGCTGCTATACATTACCAATATGCGATTTAATGAGAGCACAGTCACAGTAATTACAGTTAGACAATAAAATAGATTTTCACAATTATAAATATCCCAGTAACATTGAAAACATATTTGTCTGTGTGTGTGTGTGTGTGTGTGTGAGTGTGTGTGTGTGTGTGTATGTGGATTAATGAACAACAGATTATTGAGAATTTTTTTTTTGTAATCTACCTTTTACAAATCTAATTTATTAATATATATAAAATAAAATAAAATAAAATAAAATACAATAAAGATTTATTTTAACATCCTCTTTAGCTCCATACGGAAAACGTGATGACAGACTCTAGTGTTGAAACATCATGTATTAATCGGGTAAAAATAGATATCAGTTCATTATCTGAGCACCCCCCATCATAATTAATAAAATAGTCAGAAAAATGGGGAGGGGGGGGGGGGGGGGGGGGGCGGGGGTACTTTAAATGATTCTTATTCCCTATAATGTCCCAGAGAAGGAGTAAATTGCATATAATTCTTATACAAGAAGAGCTATTCATTTTGTTCTGGGTCAGGAGAGACATGCAGTGATAGGCTCACCTGCCACAAGCTTGTTAATTATGGAAATGTGAGTTAGAATCAGCTGTCACTATTATGCTGCAGAGCCACTCTCATGAGGGAGGGATGTGTGTGTGTGTGTGGCCCTAGTAGGTTATGGGGACCAAATGTCTACAGAAGTATAGTATAACCAGAAATTTCTAACCTTGTGGGGACATTTTAGGTCCCCATGAGTGAGACAGCTTATAAATCATAGTAAATTATATATTTTTTAAATGTACTTTTTTTCTGTAATGATAGGTTTAGGGTTAGGGGATATACAGCTTATATAGTATAAAAATCATTATGTCTATAGAACGTCCCCCTAAAACAGGGGTCGGGAACCTTTTTGTCTGAGAGAGCCATATACCCTTTTTTTTTTTTAAATATGAAGCTGTGAAGAGCCATAGTCCGAAGCGATCGATCTGTCGACCGGGGGGGGGGGGGGGGGGGGGGGGGGGGGGGGGGGGGGGGGGGGGGGGGGGGGGGGGGGGGGAGTTGGGGTGTGCGGCGCGATGTCTCTGTCCTCCAAACGCGAAAGTAACGCGGGTGCGGCGGCGCGATCTGCCTGTCCTCCGAACGCGGAAGTAACGCGGGTGCGGCGGCGCGATCTGCCTGTCCTCCGAACGCGGAAGTATCTGTCGACGGGCGGCGGCGTCAAAAGAGCCATATGCAGCCATCAAAAGAGCCATATATGGCTCGCGAGCCATAGGTTCCCGACCCCTGCCCTAAAACATGAAAACATGTGTGTGCGCGTGTGCATGTGCATGTGTGTGTGCACTGAACATGGATGTCATGGACAGGGGCTGCTTTGGGCCACTGCACATCTCAAGAGACTTCATTAATTATTCAACCCTTTAACTCCCAGTGTTCACGATATGCGGCCAGTAACCCCAGCAGAAGACCATTACACAGCACTAGGATGATGCGTTGCGATGGAATCAGCAAAAGGAAGTTTCGGAGTATTCAGTTACAAAAACAGGCAGGACTGACGATTATTTTAATGTGTTTTGTATAGGCTGTGTGAGCAGAAGAAACCAGAGGGCCTGTTCATCCTGGTTTTGGACGGAGAGATGGCAGAGTCGACAGGTGAAACTTGAGTTTTAAGAATAATTAATATTTTGAATTTGTAGAATTATGACATTCGGCCTGGACGCCATTTACTTTTTCTGCGAAAGAAAATATGCAAGGTATGCAAAGAAAGTAATCCAGGCATTTAGTAGGTCTACATTGCTACTACATAAGTTTTAACACATTAATTAAACAGGTTAATAAACATATTAGAAGTCAACGGAAAGTCCTCACCATTGTGTGTGTGTGAGAGAGAGAATGGGGTAGACTAAATGCCTCTAGTGTGTTCCGCTTGTGAAATTTTATGCCTTTAAAACAATGTTGTGTATTTTGAGGATGTATACGTTTCACTGGCGCTTTTACGAGAAGTATAAATAGACTACAGATGGTTAACAAACAGTTCAAGTATTATAAAGTCTGAACTTTCTAATATTCTGCATATGAGGCTATGTGAAACGTTGCGCCGATTAAATGACACAACAGAGGAACCGCTTTCAATCTTATTTCCTTCATCTTATTTGATTTATTTGAGGAAGATATACATAAATAAACTTCAGATATACATTATTTTCAGATAAAGGAGCGAACCTTGTATGACAGCTATTATTTTATTCAAAACCCCTGTAAATTCCACAGCATTTTCCATTTTAATAAAACATGGTCAACCAAAGGCTGACATATAAAAAGGATGAGGTCATCGAATGCCAGGTGTGCATTTATCAATGTAATCTATGAGTACAGAGACCTCCCACAAACCCACTGGCCTACAACAGCATGGCAACTTGAAAGTAGCAGAGAAATCAAGTTTTTACCACAGTCGACATAAATAAAAATACAAACATGCAGATTTGAAACCATCAAGCCTCTGGAGTCCACTACATCTTTTCTCAATCGGTTTCCTTTATGATAAAAAAGAGGTTTGACGAATCGTGTTTCCTTTTTGTTATTTGGCAACAGACATCTGTTGAGCCACATGGCCAGTATTTTGCAGAGTGGAGTACACTTGTTTTGAAGGATTAGCTGACTAAGACGCTCTCTGCGTCTTCCTTTGCTCGCCATGCTTTATTGATATTGATTTTAGTCATGATCGGAAAGTTTGTAACTACAGGTGTTGGACACATGAGAGACAGGAACCAAATCAAGTCCTAGACAAAAGATAACAAAACGTGGATGTGTTTTATCTTCTTCCGAGTGTGAATGGTTTTGATGCTTGTAGGTTTGCTGGGAGAGAAACCGTGCTTAAGGTTAAGGGAGAGGGGCCGTACGAATACTGGCAGCTACACAACACCCACAATTAGTGGTGTTTGCTGTGCTTTGTCTGCATCAAGCTGCAGCACAGGACACATAATGGCCACCGTCAGTCCGGGGAGAGGGATCGAGAGAAAGAAATGCTGCTTTTCAGCTCAGAAACAATGAGGCCCGGGCTGGAATAGCCTTTTTCCACAATACGTGAAAGGCCCATCTAGGATTTGATTGCATAACTTGTAATATAAAATGACTTGAAGAAATACACCAGCCAAATTTTTGTCTTTAATGAACTAGGTTCAGTGAGTCTGTTTTCAAACTGCAATTAACTGGTTACAGTCATGGTATAGGACAATTCATGTACTTTTACATTTTTTACATGGATTAGCACTGAGGTTAATTTTAAATTACAGCTTTATAATGAAAATCCTCTTGGAGAGTTGTAATGGGTCCTTAGAAATGGCTGTTTTCATTGGATCGCTTCCAGAGCTCTGCATCTCGAACAAAATAACAGATGTACATTATAGGCTCCTGAAATTATACAAATATTTTCCAAACTGAAAATAAACTGTATACAGCCCAAAACTGCAAACGTTAAGTAAGCAATCAGAAGACATAAAAACACATTATGTACCTGAGCCACAAGACAGCACGTTAAAATGAGTTTAGTGATCAAATCATAGGAACAAATCAATAAAAATGTAAAGCTGAAATCTGAAGCTTATTAAAGCACTTAAGCTGTTTAAACGTCGCTTTTAAAGTCATTTTATGGTTTATGGAGTTAAGTGTAAAATGGGCTATAACTTTGCACAGAAATAAATAAGTTAATCACGTTAAAATCACGTTATCATGCATATTATTTACATGTGAAGTTACACTGTTAATTATTTTAATGCTTGGCTTCCCCCCCTTCACTTCCAATAGAAGTGCCTGTAACGCCCCGTCTAGGGAAAAGGGTGCAACATGAAAAACACAGAAAAGTAATATTTCAAAAATGATAAATTTATTGTTCTTAATGTTGGGACTTATGATTCAGGAGCCGACTGGGCCAAAACAACAAACAAAAATTCCTTGTTAGAAAACCTCTTTCTCTTTCTTTCTTATTGTAACCCCGATTTTTGTCTCTGGTTAAAAAAGGAGAAACATGTGAAAAATCATTTGCCACAAATTCTATTGCTTTAATCTCTGAAATTGCCATTAAAATTGTCTCCAAATTAACAGCATCTGAAACGAGGGGTTAGAGCAGAATCCCACCTCGGCCTGGACTATGGCTGCATTGTGGTCACCGGAGAGGGAGGGCCCTCTTTGTTCTGTCAAGGGCTCATCACAATCAGAATGTACAGTGTGTCAGGCACACACCGGCATATATCAACTTCAATCTCTTTTTAATGAGAAATTCTGCCCTCTTTAATATGTGCAAATTAACCTGACCCCCGCCCCCCCCCCCCCCCTCCACTCCTGAAACCTCTGTATATGCACCCCTCTATCTATATCTGTTCCCCTCTCCACCTCCCTTCCTGCTTTTCCCCCTCGGGGCAGAACCCTACGATGGACATAGTGCTAGATTAACCATCAGGCTGAGCAGAGCACGAGAAGCCAACACTATTCAGACCCATACCAGCTGCCTGCCTGGCCCTTATATTATTACCATCATTATTCTTACTATTATCCATTTTATATTCAAGCCATGTTGATTATAATTTTTGAATTACAGCTAATAAGGAATTTTTAAAAACAGAGAGTGGCTCCAAGCCTGGCACGGTGGTGTGCCATAATTTAATAGATTTCCTGGTAAGGGATCCATTTCCCTACAGTGTCCCCAGCGTGAGGTCCAGTGAGCTGCCAGAATCCTACAATTTCCTCCCCCCCCCCCATTCCTTTTTACTTAATAGGCAAAAATATTGTTTGACTGTCTCTGTAAAATAGCAAGTATCAAAGTCTAAAAAATATTCTGCCAAAAACAACTAGTCGACGACTAATATATGTTTTTGCTTTTACTGTGAAAATGGAATTGAGTCATTATTCAACACCATTTTATTCTTTATAATAATGACTCAATGCATCTTTAAATAAAATCTAACCCTGGTTTCATAAAAAATAGAGAGAATATGTTTTAACCCCATTTTAATAGCAATATAGGACAAAGAGCTTTCCCTCATTCTTCCAAGAATCGCTGTATATCTTTAATGCTTGTGGAAAATGTACATGCAAATTGAAGCCATCAACAGCCAGTGACGAAGTGAGAGTACATATTGTAAACAGTGTGTGCCGTTGCTATGGTACCCATTTTCATTTCATAAGTGGGGAGGGAGAGAGTGTGCGGCGGGGAGACTGTCCATGCGTCGCCATAGTGATCAAGATGCCACGCAATCCTGCTATTCTCCACAGCAACTTCTATTTTCCCAATCATACAGACAAAGAAACTTTATATACAGTAAATGTGCAGATAGTAAGACTGATAATAGTGGCACAATTCCTTTAAAGTCACCTTGAAATCCAAAATGACCATTTTTATTCTTATTTTTCTTAATTGTTGCAGTGTTTATTATAAATGATTTATCCGTGTGCATTTAAAAATTCATATGCCCTCATATCTCTAATCAAAAACATTAACCTCCCCTACCACTCAAAACGACATTTCTTCTCTTATTGACATGTGGGACTAAATCTGAGATCTGCTTTTCTAAATAAAGAGACATTCTTTGTGCGATTTAGACGTTCATTTACACGACAACCGCGTTTTGGAGGCCTGAAAACGCAAACTTTTGAAATATGGGTTTCATAGAATGTGAGAGAACGGTGACGTCGCATATGTATTACGTGTTCAGTTTATAGGGCGTATAGTTTTTCTTTACAAAGTGACTTCGCCAGCTACTGGCTACCATTGTCCAGTGTTTGCTACAGTAAAGTTGAGTGAGTGGATCTCTGAGCTGGTGTGAGTGAGTGGAGGCGGAGCTAATCTGCATATTCATGAACTGCATGTACTAAATGAAGCAAGGGTGAAGAGTTATATTCAAGCTATTTTAATGGATGAAGAGTTTTTCTGACATGTCATTTTGGTGATCAAAGATGAGTTTTAAAGGATACAATTATTGACTACAGGGGGACTTTAAAAAAGTATGTATAAATTGCAGAATTATTTGAAGAATCGTTTCTGAAATATGAGATAAGCAGAACTTTGATCATTTCCTCAAGCAATTTTCGTCAGAACCCATTTCTCTAATAAGACTGAACTGAATTAAAGAATATATTGCACCAATTAAGTGAAATGGTCTGTTGACCCAGTACTGGAAGCACTGACCTGCATGTTCAGGGAACAGGCAATTATGAGAAAAATGCAAACTTCTCCAGATCATCATTAGGTGATTCAGCTTCAGAGGAAATTGATTTTTCTTTTATCCTTCATCCCTTCAATTTCCATTTAAAGCCTCTCTCCATTTCAATCCATAGAATTTCCGAACATGTTGCCACCAGAACCAAATTTACCGAGCCAAAAAGAGTTACTTTACCATTTGAACAAGTCTCTCTCTTTCTTTCTCTAGTGTTTTTAACCCAGATTTACTTTCCAATATATTTTTTTGTCTTTTACCTCCATTCTTTCTTTTACTTCCACTTCCATTACTCTCTGAGCACTATAGCTGAGAATCAATGCTACATTGATTTTCCTATCAATGGACATTATCATAGATCAGGCATCTGCTAGCACTGGCCTCAATCCACGTGCCGCCTGTTGCCACGGGGACAGAGAGATTTCATCACTCCTCTGTCTCTGACAGACAGACAGAGAGAGATGGCTAAAAAGCAAGGGATGGCAGGGAAATGCATGCACACACGCAGGGCAGAGGATCAATACCTGAAGTGCAGAGGATATTGAGTCAGAGGGGATGTTGAATTTGACTACCGGTGGAAAAAAAGTCCAGCTTTTGTCACTGAGCAAGAGAGCAGAGAACTGGTTTCAGAGATCTCCTGGAGTTTGATCATAATGTGCACCAAAATCATAATACAGGCAATGTCTGCCAAAAAACAGCAGCTAAATATACATCTCTCCCTTTTGCATGCAGATGTGCATAGACATACATTCATATTGAATTTTTAAGCTGTATTTAAGTAATCATTTGAAAGGAACGCTGACCATATAAAATCTATCTACAAAATATGGAATGGATCCCTGCAAACCATTTTGAAATCACAATTTTGAAGGGAATATGGTTAGCAAAGATAATTGTCTCATGTGTGTGTATGTGAATGTTTGATTTCCTCTATCCCCAGTGGAAGCTGTGGAGCCTGAGGCCTAATGACCATTTCAGAGCTCTTCCTCGCTTAAACATGACATCCGCTTTCCTCTGTCACTCACCCCCCCCCCCCCCCCCCCCCAGTTCTTGAATTTGTGCATTGTGACTTATAGACACCTTGCAGATTGTGTGGACAGGGTTCAAGCAAACAAACAGAAGCCCTTGACACCTCAGGCGGAGCAGGTAAACCCATAAAGGTACGGTTTTAATCCAGCAGAGGAGGAAGGGACGCAGGGAAACCTGTCCACCTCCGCTTTTAGACTACACCTAAAATTAATTCAGTCCATGTTCAAACATTTACTTATACCTGAACAATACATATATGTATTAAATAGACTGACCTGGATAAGTTTGGCATGGGGGAAAATAATTCCTTTGGAAATGTGTTTGATCTAAATAGTAATTGCATTTATTTTGAAATGTCCATAATTAAAATTTCAAAAGGTAATATTATATAATATGATGTAATATGTTTTTTAACTCTTGTTTGTTAAAAAATTATATTTTTACTAGACATTTTCTAAAACATGAAGCTTCAAAAATATATATATAGAGAGATTTTACACCTAGATTTGTACAGGCTATTTGACCAAAAAACAAAACACACAAAAGACAAACAAAACATGCTGCATTATACTAGTAGCTTGCTCATTCTTGTTTTGTTTAACAGGAGGTTGTGCGGTCAGGGGCATGCATGCAGCGGGCCATCCGTCTGTTTGCAGCAGAGTGCTTCTAAAGAGCAGAGAAACACAAAGCATGGCCTGTCAATCAGAGCACCCCAGTCCCCTGGTGTAGCATTGGAGAGGCCTACTGAGAGAAGAGGAAGGAGGGCAGCAACACCACTTTCTCTTTGGTAATGAGTGTTGTAAGATGGGGGTTGAATAATGTTGTGGAGAGAAATCATATAGCCTAGATTTATCTCTGCTGTGTAATTCAGTTGATATGTAATGTGCATTTGTGTATGTGTGAATTTTTGTGAATTTCACACCTGGAGGTGACCTACAACAACACAAAAACAGTTGCAAGCAAACAATCAAACAATAAACAAACAAAACATTTAAAAAGCAATTTAGTACTTTAGTTCATTAAAATAAAAAAGCGTTAAATGTGTGTGTGTGTGTGTGTGTGCGCGCGCGTGTGTGTGTGTGTGTGTGTGACCCTCGTGCACAGATAGGCTATTTGTTTCAAGTAGAAAAGCAATGCGATAAAAAATGAAAACTTAAAGAAAGGGGTAGAGAGGAGGGGAACAAAGAGAAGTCTTTGCGTTAAAGCGCGCATATGAAAGCCGATCCCTCGCCGCAGAGCTGCTCGGACCTCCTGCACTAGGAATTTGAGAGCTCGTGGTCCTCTTGAGCCTGATTGTAAAATGCTTTCATTTGCTCCGCATTAGTAGTCGAGAGGGAAATGTCACAGGAATCGCCGTCGGAGCTTCAATAGAAAAGGAAACTTTGTCCTTTTACTTTAATTTGACTCGTTGAGAACACGATAAAACCAAATGATTGATGTGTGTGTGTGGTGGTGTGTTGCAAAGAGAAAGAAAACAATAACCATATTTGTCTTAACCCGGCTTTATACCTTGTTTTCGATGGCCTTGTCCGTCGGTGTTCGGCAACAACAAAATTAGTTATTAGTCATATTAGAGTTGCGCACATTTGCAGCAGGCGACCACTCGCTGTGTAAACCCTCAATCCCCTAAACACACACACAACCAACTCTATATGTTGTTTGCCACGAAGCTGCAATACGAGTTACATAACCAATTTATAGCTGAACGGGTGATCTTTGCAACAGCCTGTTTTAAATGTCACAGATTTAAAATTGCGTTACAAATTAGTCTGCATTTCTAAAAAAAAAAAAAAAAAAAAAAAAAAAAAAAAAAGTTGCATAATGCGTTTGCACTCCTGCACGAATGGAGACAGAAATGCATGCATGGACTCTTCGAACATTACAAAACATTATATTGCACATAATGTTTACATTTATTCATGTAGCCCATATAATGTCATAGTTTAGGACAGATTCATGACCTTTAACAACGATATACAGTCAACTATAGGCGAGCTATGTATATTTTATGCATGTTAATACAGTTTCTGTTCACGCGTAAAATATCACATTTAACTAATTGTCTTCCGCTGGATAAACACATTAGGCTACATCTCTCTATCGATAACATGCAACAATTAAAGAGAGAATATTAAGCAGTGAGAATATTATACAGCACGTTACTGCGTTCAAAGGCGATTGCGACCGATGTTTACTTTAGAGTGACCACTAATAACTCTGTAAAAAGAGTGGACTCAATGTGAGCGTGTTAAAATGTCAGTTCAAGGATTTATGAAATTAGGGAATCATTCCAAATGTGTCAAAAGCAGGAATGACGCTCGGTTTTCCGTTCCGCTGAATGCGGAGGAACAGCGGGTAAGACGGGAAACTCGAGCGGCTGCTTTTCCCACTTACGCTCGCGGGAAAATCGCAGCGGCGACGATCTTCAGCGCCCGCGGAGCGGCGTTTGGGATGAATGTGGACCGCGCGCATCTCTGAAAATACGCGGCAGACTTTTCTTATCGATTAGGCTAAGCTCTCTGCGTGTCTTTGATTACAAATATAACGTATAATGTATAACGCTTGCACGAAAATTAAAATGAATAAAAGCCCAAGCAAGCTTTATCTATATTGACATGTTAGGTGGGTTAAAGAAAACATACAATTAAAATTAAAAAAATTAAAAAAAATTTACAGAGATAAATAAATATGATTCCTTTTATTATTATTATGTCTTATATTATTTCAAACTTGAGTTACACGAGTATTTAATCACTCTTAATTTTAATAAGTATTTTTATAAGCACAATCTTCCTTTAACATTTACATCTGGAATAGGCCACTTAATAATTGACTCAACCGACATAAAGTGTGTGTTCAAGCAGTATGGCAAGACCTAGCCAAGCATTGAGGCAGAGCAGACAATATAATAATAAACGCAATTGGTGACAATTATTGATCGAAATTGTAAATATAACAATACACTAGCTAGCCGTTTTGAAGTACAGATACCATTCGCTGTTGTAAATTTCAGCCATATTTCAGTTCTCGACTGCCCAGCCGTTTGGTCATTGTCCCTCACCACTGGCTTATATGGCCATTATGGTAAAAAACCCGAGGTGTTTTTGACTCAACGCCCACACTTATATCCCACCACTGCCATCAAGCGGCAACGGCTGCGCCCCCGCGTATATATCATGCGGTCTATATGTGTGTGCGCGCGCGTGCGCGTCTGCGGCCTATGCGTCTGATGTTCACTAATCAAGAGGAAAGAAACTTCACCGGTTTGAAACGTTTTATTCGTGATGCGATGACACGAAATCTTAAGTAATTTCGGTCCACAGTCGAAATATAACAAATTTAG
Source organism: Rhodeus uyekii (assembly GCA_037043235.1). Taxonomy (NCBI): domain Eukaryota; kingdom Metazoa; phylum Chordata; class Actinopteri; order Cypriniformes; family Acheilognathidae; genus Rhodeus; species Rhodeus uyekii. Next base: position 1,142,364 of record JAWRVZ010000086.1, read on the forward strand.
ATTTTATGTCATGTTATATATGTTATAGGTTTATTTTAGGTTATGTTAAACACGCCTGTCACAATAACTGAGAGATAATTCAGAAATGCAATTATAAAACCATTTGTCAAAAAACTCCTTGGCCAATTTTCAACAAAAGTCACTTCATTTAAATATAGTTTAAATTCCACAAAGTTATGAGGACAAGATATAATGTCATGAATATCCTAATATCATGTCATGAATATCTGTGCATGGAGATTTTGTCCTGGAGTTTATCAATAATTGGCAGGTCAAATTCCATGCCTCATCTTGTCAACATTTTTTGTTTTGATTGCCCAACTGAGAGGCCAGAATATTTTACAACGAAGTATTTCATGGTCGAAAACAAACACATGTATAGCTCAAGTATGATGTTAATAAAAGCTCAAGAGCGTCAAGTCAAATTGATTTGTATGATTTGACACTTTTCACAATAGTTTCAAAGCAGCTTTATCTGTCAGTTTGAGCTTTAAACCAGGGGTGGTCTCGTGTGATTCCTGAAATGTGCTTTACCCTTTGGTTTGGTTGTCTTTTTGTTACTCGAGAAGTCAAAGCAACATTCTGAAGTTGTAGGTGATTCATCTGAATTTGGTCTACAACAAAAAGAGAGGGCTTTTCTTCCTATAGGGGGCAGAGTCACTCTCTGAAACTACACACGCACGCGCGCTCGCGCGCCTGTTCCTTTCTGCATCCAGAATGTTGCTGCAAAGCCTCTTGAGCAATCAAAAGTCAACATCTAGAGAGTTAAACTAGCTGCATGTCAAGAATCACAAAAGACCCCCTCCCATTTAGTGCCCAAAACTAAGATCTTCCATTCCCAAAGAGCGTAATAAGTTCGGTATTCGGTGCATTGTGACGTCACCGCTCAAATACGGAGATATACAGCAACAAGTCTCGCCCAGCTAGTGATCTGTTTACTCCGTAACAAATAATCTGGAGGACTGCAGGGGAGGGGCGGAGACTCACAGCACTCACTTTTGGCTCTGTGCCCACTCTGAATGAGATAGAGCAAGGGGTTGGCACGAAGAACATTAGGATTTCCTCAACCTCACTAATAAACTGCCTACAGTTCACAGGATGAAGCAACACCGCGACTTGTAAAACCGAGGGGGCAAAGTCATTAGTAGTATCAGTGGGAAATGAGCATACGTGTATTTTATTATAGCCCATGTTCAGTCTTAGCAAGTGGTGAGGGAACAAATAGCTCTCACGAGCCCAAGTTAAACGCATTGCCAAAGCAAATAGGATTATTGTGAGATGCGGTGTGTTCAGATGTGTTCGCTCGTCTGATTTACAGTCGTCTTCGCACAATCTCGATGGGCTTCGTGGAAATGAATTACATTTTTTACGACGACAGGATCAAACGACAAATATTTAAATAAGCCATCTGTGGTTTGTAAATGAAAGCAACGGTCTAATCGCCTCAAAATTACCCGAAGAGATCCATTGCGTATAAGGCTTTGTATCAAAGCTAACAATTAACGTTTCCAAGCATGCGATTTTCTGCATAGCCTATGTGGATTTTATTCACTCAGATAACTTGGGCTATTCAAAGATGATTTAAAGAACAATGCGAAGACGTGTTTAGTCACACTTGATCATTTGTAGCTATTTCGTCCTTTTGCTATACCGTGATGCTCGTGTTCAGTGCGTTGTCGCTTATGAATTGACATGATTTCCTTCAAGAACAAAACAAAAAATAAAGAAACTTCCCTCTCGCGTGTCTTAAAGGAGACGTAACCATTAGTCCTCCCCTCCCGCATCACAGTGCAGCCAACCTTCTTTATCTCTGCACAGTCCTGTCATCTGATGCTGTTGCGAAGTTGATTGACTCTTTTGTTCTCACGAGAGACAACTTGAGTTAATTCTAACATAATTTAAAAAAAGGATAAGATCATCATATAAAACTATGCTTTTTATTTATTTTTTCAGAGAGTTCACTATCTTTGCATTTCTTTAATATATTTTCTTAGACACATTTTACAACAATGACAGCCAAACTGTAAAACTTCATTTTATACATAAAGTCTTAAAACATTTTTTGTTGCTATATTAAGATTATTTGTTCTTCCTTGCTCCCTTTTTTGTTTTCTTATTTTTTGTCTTTTCTTTTACTATTTGTCTTATTATTGCTTGAATGCTTTTCATTGTTTTCCTTTAAACAGTTAACTTACTCTTAAAACCTTTTAGAAATATTATTTTCCCCTTATGAATGTTAAGTAGCCTATTAATTCTCTTTTAATTAGAAACTTGAAAAACAAAAAACAAAACGTCACTCGGTTTAATATTTCATCGTCATGCTCAATCAGAAACGCAGGAAACACACCACGTTCCCTAACTGGGATTCATTTATCAGTTTTAATCATTCCTACAAAGCAACATTTAACTGTCAGTTTATCTGGTTTTTATATTATTTATAAATCTGTTTTGACAGTTTATGTCACCACATTCTCCTCTTTGTTACATGCTATAATGAGTTCCTTAGAAATCCCAATATAAGCCTGCAAATGAATAATCTGTAAACTTTTTACTGTGTTCCAATAAGGGGCTGATTTTAGACGAACTATCATGTAAATAACAACTGCAATGCAAACTTTTTATGTCTTAAGGTAAAATAACGAAGTCCTAATAAATGAATGAATGTTTTGTTGGATATATAGTGGAATAGACGTATACATGTCTGACATCAAGTCAGTAAGTCTGTTTACAGTGGTACTGTAATTACTATACGGTCAGTCCGCCACAGTCGCCAAATACAAGCAAACAAACAAACAAATGAAAAATAGAGAATCGAAGAATGGCTTTTTAATTGAGTGTTTATTGCCCCTTTTAGGACCTCTCTCTGTCTCCTCTCTCTCTTTCTCTCTCTCTCTGTCGCTCCCCCCCCTCTCCCTCTCTCTCTCTCTCTCTCTCTCACACACACACACACACACACACACATATACACATATAGCCTAATTTGCAAAATATTAGAAAGTTCAGACTTTACTTGAACTGTTTATTAACCATTTGTAGTTTATTTATCATAAGGCATACAACTTCACAAGCTGAACACACTAGAGGCATTTAGTCGACTCCCTCTCCCTCTTCCCTCTCTCCCCTTCTCTATAGTATGCATATGTTGCTTATCTCCATAAATGAAACTTAAGAGATTAATTTCAAATAGGAGAGCAAGTCTTAAAAATAAAGGCTCTTTATTGGCATCAGTGGTTCAATGAAGAAACTTTAACGTCCATGGGACCTTTCAATTGGACATGTTTCCTTAAAAGGTTGTTTGGATTATTAAAATGTCCACAAAAAAATCTTCTATGGCATTGCTGTGAGAACCCCCTTTTGTAACCTTTATTTTTAGTTTTCATGATTTAACGAATGATTATTCAGCTAAATATTTTTAACTTATTCAAATTGTAGTACAATAGTCCTATTTAATTATGCGATTACGAAATGTCTACAATAGACAGCAATAAATACACGCATGTCTCTATGGAACCTCAACCAACAATGCCTTTTCATTTCAAACAAATGCTAAGTCCTAAACGAAGTCAAATTAGGATATTTTATCTGACACTTTATCTGACAGTTTCCTGCTAGATCATATATATAACTCCAAAGCATTACTACATAGGCTTTGCTATAGGCTACAGGCTATTGATTCTATTCTGCTAGCCTATATGCATACGAGACAATGGCGAAGCAATAAATGTGTTATTTTAATAAAACAGCCCTGCTAATGGCTATTAAATATCTCCTCCCCCTAATAAAAAGCTCCAGTGGCGCAAAAGGTTAATTTAAACATACTTTCCCTTTGTTAGCATAAACTTTATTCTGAACATTTGCTGCTGAAGAGCCTCCTTAGCTAACAGCTGGTTGTTTGGCATCTGGAAGTTTATCAATGAAACACTTAATAAGTCCACGTCACATCCATTTTGTTGAACAACCTCTTGTCTCGGGCATTACCCAAAATGGCCGCTATTCAGTTTGGGGGTTCAAAAAAAAAATTCAGCTAACCGAATTGCATATCATGATGTTGCTAGGATTCATCAGATAATTTGTGCTTCATGCATTCTTCTATGAGAAGTCATTTGGAGGATTTAACTGCTGTCGTGATATGATTGAGTAACCTCTGAAACGACGAGGTTGACTGACAGGCAATATTTTAATGACAGTTTTGTTCCTGTTGCAGTTTAACCTTAAAACTGTGCTAGAAATTCCTTGTTCTGTCACACGTCAGAGCAATGACCTTAATAATAGGCCTACTGTTTTATTTTTCCTCTACATTTGGTGTGTGCTACTTCAACTAAAACAAACTGGTTAATATTGGTCATCATGCATATTCTATAGCCTATGCCATTTGACTCAGGGTGTAAATAGCCTTACCAATTCTTTGGCATATCATAAAATCAAGGAGAGTCTTAAAGCTTCTATTAAAACTTTGCAAAGAAATATGTCCCGATAACATAATGGTTTTAACTGAGAAGACCTGCCATGGTAAGATGTTAAACAGCTTATTTTTATAAAAAATGTGTAAAAAAAAATACTTGTTGATATCTCATCAGTTTAGGAAAATGTTTGAACAAACATAAATAAAAATAAATCATTTTGCTTTAAGGAGTTTAAATTATATTTTTAAGTGTGTTGCATTTTATGTCATATTAAACGAAATAAACAAACAAACAAATACAAGTGTTTTAGCAGGAAAAAATATGAGGACCTCACAATTTATTCAGTATTTTTTGCTGGCAAAAAATAAAAAAACATAATAAAACAACAGTTTATGAAACAACTTAGTAGGTATAGACAATTTTATATAAGACAAAATTAGTTCCAAAATAATTGTTTGTAGAATAAGTTAATTTTTACTGACCACCATAAGAAGAGCAAAGTTTAAGATATGTCAAAATATCAGTACTAAATAAATTGTCTGGCATCTGTAGTTAATTGTCACAGATCTGTGCAGATAATTTATGCAGAATTTTTGTTTAAATTGAAAATAATATATGTATATAGTACTATTTTAGCTAATTTATGTAATTGCATTATCTATTCGTATACAGTTGGACCAATTCTTCAAAAATTTTGAACGCAAATAGACAAAAATAATAGTATTTTTTATACATGGTAAAATATGAGTGCGAGTCTTTTTTTATTCTTTTAAACATCTAAGGGTATATTCTTATATATTTGATAAAGTTTAAATAGCCTATTGCGAATGAAGGTTATGTCAATTCCGTGCTGATCGCCGCTAGTAGAAAAATAACTTTAGCTGATTTGTACTTAAGCAAAATCAATTCTATTCAGAGTACAAATAAAATTTACCGGATGTCATACGAGAAATATGAGTTACTTGTGTTTTAAAGAACGCATGAAGAACCCAGTGTTCCAAACAATCTGTGACGTCAAGAACTTTTCATATTTAAAAAAATAACCCGAAGTTTAGAAGCCCACCTTTTAGTGGGCTAACGATTATAGAATAGAAATGGTTATGATTAGCTCTAAACGCGTCTCATTAAAAAAAGAAAGAAAAAACCCCCCATAAAATTCAATAAAAAATATTGCGAATTTGGACATATTTATTTGAACGTAAGCAACTGTGTTTATACGGTGTAGTATTTACGCAAAGCTTCGCTCAAAAACAACGTTAACATTTTATTTGTTATATAAAAGTTATTCAAGAGCAAGTGACTTCGAAACTGATTACCTGAGCGAATGTCGCTCTTCAGAATCGCACACACATTTACGGAATATCTCGTCTCTTCACAAACTGTAACGTTTGTTAAAGCGGTAAACTATTATATTTGTTAAATAAAAGCAGTATAAAGAAGCCAAGACAGAACCGAGCTTGCCATGGGTACCGCTACTAAGCCTTAAATAATTCTACCTCCATATAATCACTGAAATATCATTTTAAAAAGAAGCAACTTAAATTTAAGCAGCATATCTGCTGCACGAAGATCTACAAAGGTTTTCAGGCGAGTGTTTTTAATCCAATAAAGACAGTAGGCTAGTGGGAACACGGCAGTAATCTCGCCAGAGATGATGTCGGCCCTTATTTGAGAATTTTATATATTTTTATCCTGGTTATATGGCAATAATGCAAGCAGCAAGTGTGGCTCTGGCTGTGTGTACAGTCTTTGAGATCAGCTGACGCTCATGTGACCGAGGCTAGCGAGTGTGCAGCTCAAAATGGAGCTGTCGGAATCAGTGCTGAAAGGGCTTCAAGCCGTGGCCGATCCAAATGTGTTCGACCTCAAATCATTTACGATATTCACAGAGGTCGTATTCGACAGCCTGCTCTCGCATCGACGCGAAAGTGTTCTAGGTAAGATGGTTGAGGTTTTTCTTTGTGCTGCATTACTTCCGGTTCTTTCCACGCAAGAAGGAAGTCGCGCTGCGCTGTCTGTTTCTGATGTTATTTTCTAAGTATCGGCGTATTATATGTCTCCTAGCCCTAAAGCTATAGCTGACAGACGGTGGTCGGCATCCTTGCTTACGGTGTGCCTATTGTTCGAAGCCCAGTGTACATCATTTAACCTCTGCTTAGCCGTATTAGCTATGCTATGGCGATTACCAGCACAGCATTCTTGTTATTTTAGACCCGAATGACTGTACATATGAACTCGTGAATATTTACTTGTTTATTGTCAAAAGATGCATGCCAGCATCTTTCGTCAATTTAAAAAGTGAAGTTATCTCATATGCGCTAGTCTCTCTCTCTCTCTCTCTCTCTCTCTCTCTCTCTCTCTCTCTCTCTCTCTCTCTCTCTCTCTCTCTCTCTCTCTCTCAATTTGTTGCCCATAGCCTATTCAATGTGATAAATTGGCATGATAAATAATTGTACATTCGTACTTTAGCATTGTTAGTTTAGCTGATTCAGTTCCAAACCGCGCAAGAAACCTATTCATCTCTCCTACTCCCTCTCTGTCTCTCCCTCCCTCGCGCACGTAGCTTTTCTTGAGAGTAATTTTTCATCTATCTCAGGTCACCCAGAATTGAAGCACATCGATCAGGCTACCTTGAAACACTGTCATACAGCGGCAACGACCTTCATTCTGGAAGGAGTAAAGCAAAATGCAGATAAATCAACAATTGGGTAACATGAACCGAAATGGTTTTCTAAAGACAAAATAAACCTCTTTTATTTTTTATTTTTCCATTCTGAAAACATCGTGTGCTCTTTTAGCTCGTGTCTTGAAGACGCCAGGTTCCAGGTCGAAAGAGTGGACATATTTTATACTTCATTCCAGGTAATGTGTTGTAACAATCCTCCTCTGAATGCTGTAAAGAACAGTTGCATTGCAGTAAATGAAATGTTTCTTTTCCTTTAGAAAAACAAAACAAAATTGGAATATTTGTTGTCAAGGTGAGGGACATTATTCTGTATAGCCTATGTCTTGTCGTAAAAGACGTCAACTACCCTTCACACGTATATAACCATATAGTGTATCTTCAGATTCCCAGAGTGTTATGAATAATGCAAAATCCGTGTAACTCTAAATAGGACCGCTGTTATAATATTTAATATTTTTGTTCCTCAGCATTGATGCATGTCCTCCTCATATAACTGATGCTGCATGGCGTCTTGAGTATTGTATAAAGGTATGTTGTTAATCCGCATTGACAGTGGTTCATACTTCTTTATCCCATATCATGACCATTGTTTTTCTCGACAGAATAGTCATTTACATAAAGTCAATCAGCCGTCATACCTGATTTCTTTGAACACCGAGGTATGTAATTTCAGATACATATTCAACAGCTAAATGTCCAGTCATTTTTTTTCTTCTTCTTCACTTTGAATAAACTCTGGTTACTTTACAGAGGGGTGGCGCTTCTTCGGAAATAAACTTTAGTTGCACCATGGAGCAACTTCAGGTATTTAAAACGACTTGCGTCATTAGTTTGCTTTATCATGAATGAAGGAATTAATAATTAAAAACAATGATTCCCTCCCCCCCCCACCCCCCAAAATGTATGGGTTATGTTTTTATTAGTTTATCATTTGAGCCATCTGTATGTGTTTTTAGCATAGAGCCTATTTTATCTTACAGTGTTGCATTTTTGTTGGCTTTTCTTATTTTACAAGATTTCCTGGTCTAAACAAACACACACTTGATCAGTTGCAATAAATTGAACATTTCTGTATTGTTTTTGATAGTTAGTTGATATAACCCGTTAATTCCACGCTCATCTACAGGCTTACCTGATTATATTCTGTAATGCCAGCCTTGTTTTTCTGCATCTGGAAAAAAACAATTTTATTATCTTAGTCATTACACAGATGCCTGTGTTTGTCGTAGGGGTGACGCAAAGGTGAATTGTTGAAAGATCAAGTCATAAAATTCTCATGCACTCAATCATCGTCACATCACTTAACAAATATGTTAAATGCTTACGTGTTGACCAACAAGTTTAGCGGACCAAATGCATAAATGTTGCCACGGTGTGAAAATAAAATGATGTCAATACCGATGTGTTTTTATATGTATGTATGTTCAATAAAAGTGTCAACATGTCATTTGCCCACGGTTAAAACTAGGCAGTTTTTTTTATTATTTTAAAGTGATAATTCATGTGTGGTAACAGTTTTTCACAGGGTTATTATTAGCCTACAAACAGTTTGAGAAGTTTACGATGTCAACCAACTGATCATCTTTAAATGAAAAAGTGTTTTGCCACTAGGATTGACAGCATAAGACCGATATTATCACAGTTGCAGTGTTGCAGCAGAAGTTTAATTTTATGTTTAACCCAGATATAGAAATTTGAAATGGTGAAATGAATTTGCTCGAGGATAAACTGAATTGTTTCAACTGTTTAGGATTTGGTTGGAAAAATGAAGGACGCAGCAAAAAGTCTCGAGAGGGCAACCCAGTCTTGATTCCTGGATTCCTCAATCTCTAGATTTCGGACGCCGAGGTTTAACGAACCAAATTGTCTGTCTTTCAGGATGTAGCGCTCCATTTTTTTTCCTTGTTGAATTATTCTCGCATAAATTGACAAGTAGGCCAATATGCTGTAACTATTGTCAGAAAATCCACAATAAAAATGACTTTGATATAAGCAAACCTGCCTTTGTGTAATTCTTTAAGAGCTTAGTCGACGGTTTTTGTTGATAAACACACGTTTACGAAGAAATCGACATTTGTCGAGACTATAATTAAGCGACAAGTGCCTGAGCTGGATCCCCTTACTGACACAAACAACGCGTTAAATTCTAGAAATTATAATGTGTTTGGGCAGGTTTTTGTAAATCGGGCTAATCCGAATATGCGGGATTTTTGATTCACTGCGATATTATCACTGAGTCTTATTTGATAAAGGATAAATCCCCCCAAAAGCAGACCTCACACTTATTTTCAAGGGGTTTCCCGACCATGAGAAGAACGTGCGCAGATTTTGCACTACCTTTGCATCACATTCACCATCATGAATTAATTCAGAAACGTGGGCTATCGGGTTAGGCTATGTTTGAACATGTGACAAGCTAATTTATGAACTGCTTTCTCAACACCTTTGCGCAAGTCAGTTTAACCATCTCTGTCTATGAATAGATGATGTGACTCGGGTTTTATGGTAAGTTGATCTTGCCTCCGTTATGAATCGCATTCTTCAAAGCTGTTGACGAGATCACTTTGCAGACAAAAGTAGCAAACGGTTCAAAGCTGACCTACAAGAACCTATCCTGTTGTGTAAACCTCACGAGCTGGACCCCGGTCAAACAGACTTTGAAACGCAATTCTTTGTTATTTGCTGAATACACCGACACATATTCCCAGGCCACCCTTAAGGAATTAGATCACGTGATGCACGGGGCGGTCGAACTACAAGCCATTTTGGGGACGGTGTCAGTTTCCACTGAACCATCAGCGCAGCATTTTTCAAAGAGAAGACTGGAGGAGCTAGCCTAGAGAAAACGCACATCAGCCTGGCCGTTTCACCAGCGGGAGGTCTACATTCAAGACCGCTTACTAGATCTGCAACCGAACACGGCACACGCATCGACAACCGGACCTTTTCTATTTTTTTATTATTGAAATGCGCCCTGCTCCACCGTTCTCTTATTGCAATTGACAGCGTCTGCAGCCCTTTTCAAGATGGCCGCTTGGCTCGTATTCATTTTCTACTGATCGACTTCTAACTTTCATTGTCTAACCACCTCCAGGCTCGACTATTCACTCCAGCTCAGTAAGGTATGTGTTCTTCGATATCTTCCCTTACCAATGTCAAATTTCAGACAATGTGCTCAAAATGCACCTGTGTTTTGTGAGCTTAAAATGGAGACGTGTGCTAGAGTGGATGCGGGAACTGACAGCCTCGCGTACGCAACATTGTCTCTGTCTCCCCGCGTGCTTGTGGATTTTAGTTAATTTATCTATGAGTATTGTGTCCTGTCTACGCGAACGATTCTTATTTTGCTGTAGGATATTCAGTGATTGCAATCATAATGGTTGCTAAGTGTTTCTGGCTTAAATGTAACGGTTAAGTTATTAATGAATCCCGATGTGCACACGAAATCGGGTAGAAACGGGTCGTCTGTTCGCGCGAGGCTGATTTCTAAAGGATTTTCTGATGGTTGTCACATTGAGCAGTTATCTAATTTTATAGATATGTGATCTCTATTAAGTTTACGACCGGACAAACTCGTTGTTTTGCTGATTTGTACCTATTTGGGTGTTTTCTTAACTTAAATTTACACGGTAACCTAAACTTGTCGTGTTGTCGGATGAACAGGACGAGGCTTTCAGTGGTTGACCGTAATCATTCACTACACGCATGATGTATGGTTGATAAAACAACACAATTATAAACTCAGATTCTTATTTAACGTATTTTAAATGTTTTAGTGCTTTCTTTCATTTATCCAACTGCCCCGAAGAACGCTAGCTGCTCTGTTTGTATGGATCTTGTAGCCTATCAGTTTGTTGGACTTTGACAGAGAACATTTGTCTACAACATACCATTCAGATTTTAAAAAAATTAAGCTCAAGCATTAGTTATGTGTAGCCTACTGTGAGGAAGCCTTGCCGTGCTCTGTTGTCACACATTAAGAAGAAAAAATATATTTTAATATTGAAGGTTGTCGGCGGGTTGTTTCAGAATTGTTTTTTTAATAATTATTATCATGGTTATTGACTTTGCGCACGTCTTTATTTAGAAACCGCAGCATTCAACCTTAAGACTAGATTAATAATTTGGCTTCTAGACTATAACTTCCCTGCCTCCCTGAAGTTATAAGTGACGTGTTTAGAATATTGTGACGTGTTACAATATTCATCATTTTGATGACAGGCCGGGTACATAGAAATAGGCCTGATAGGTTTTTAGTAAACTCTGTACTTTCTCACGTGGCAATTCATGTATAAGGGTCACTTCCTTCTTTTGACAGTTATTTAGTCCATACATGTTTCATACTATCACCCCCATCACCACAAAGGCTGTGTTTTTTTTTTTTAACTAACCGACACGATTGATGCACTGGTACAAAAACTCTTGCTTGTTTCTTTGACTGGTGGCTGTTTCACTAAATAAATGTTAGACCATGAACGCCTTTATTTATTTAATAAGAAAGGGCACAGGTCAACATTTTTCCCCTCTCTTGGTTTGAAAACAGTCTTCTCACGGACTGTTCATATTTATTTATGTAATAATATCCTCTCTCGTGCAGTATAGCATCAGAATACTGTCGGTTTTCTCGTGTTCTCCTGGCTCTAGCGGTCTTCTGTAGTTTGATGGCTTAATTTCTTACTGTCACACATGACATCTCCCTTTAATGCCAGGTTATTTTACAGAAAATAACACTGCCCAATTACCCTCCAAAACTCATTTCATAAGTAGCACGCAGTGACATACCTTGGTGTGCTTCACTCAGCTCGACTTTGCGAACTCTTCACTGTTTAAAGTTCTTGCTTACTCTGACCGTGTGCATTGTTGTGAGCACTTGTGAATGACCCGACGTAATAAGGCGTTCAAAAACAGGATTTGAACGGAAATGATCCGTATACATAGCAACGTATGACGATGGTCGTGATGTCAAACGGGCAGCCTATTAGTTTAATGCAAGGTGCGTTCATGAGCAATGGGAGAATGTCCAGGAGGGAGAGACTGTCAAAGCGAAACGGAGATCAGCATAATCGGTATTAAAGCTGTTCGACCTTTTATTTCAACTCTTTATGCGAGGTCTAATGATAAACTGTTGATAACTTTGGAAGGCCATTATGCGCAATATCTCATATTTATGTTTTTAATCAATGCATTCATAGGATACGCGGAATGCTCCGTTTCAGCAGTTTGGTACGTTGCCATGTAACGCAGCTTTAGTTGCTATAGAAACCGTAAAAATGTGTTCGTCACGTGAAGTTAATTTACGCAGAGTCTGTCGTGGCGAATCCGACTTTACAGCGATATAACGATCGCTTTACATTGCAAATGGATGGTTAATTGCACGAATCCTGTTATTACCTGCATATATACCACAACAAACATATTAACCTCTCAGCTGATTGAGTGATCATACATTTTTTTTTTCACTTGCAAATCTTATTTTGATGCCCCTGCAGGGTCTTTTCTATCCCATGACGATGCATCGTACAACAAGGATCAAGATCACAGAGCTCAATCCCCATTTGATGTGTGTCTTATGTGGTGGATATTTCATAGATGCCACAACAATTATTGAATGCTTGCACTCATGTAAGTATATGGGATGTGCTGCACAATTTTCTGTGGTTATATATATCATGTAGCAAAGGGGGTAATGTGTCTTATCCTGTGATAATTCTCTAATCCTCAGTTTGTAAAATGTGCATCGTCCGGTACCTGGAAACCAGTAAATACTGTCCCATATGTGATGTGCAGGTCCACAAAACAAAGCCACTTCTCAATATTCGGTAACCTTTAAAATCACTCTGTTCCATATTTCCATTTAGTAATGTAATAACTAATACTGATTTGCAAGCATCTTGTTTATTTTTGTCTGAAATTATGTGTTCATTTATCATATTCTTTTAATTGTGGATGCCTAAGAAATAGCTTGAATTTGAGTTGGTCACAAGAGGACTGTCTAAATTGCAATCAAAAGTACCTGACCAACATCTCCTGCTCCCCCAGGTCTGACAAAACTCTACAGGACATTGTATACAAGTTGGTTCCTGGTCTTTTCAAAAGTAAGTCAGTCACTGCGTCAGATTGTATTTACTGTTTGTTATTTGTCACACATGCTTGGTCTGGACATGTCAATGTATTTGACAGTTACAAATACATACTGTAGTAATAACAGTCAGTTATGCATAATTACATGTATCTAACCCTAAACCTGTAGTAAGTACGTTGATAATTTATTCAGTACTTAAATGCATAATTACACTGTAACAAGGACACCTTTAAATAAAGTGTAACTGAAAAATGTTGTTTTCTATGCAGATGAAATGAAGCGTAGAAGAGATTTTTATGCCGAACACCCATCTATTGATGGTAAGCATATACAAGTCTGTTGAACTGTTCTGGTAACTATTTAAACAGGCCATGTTATGCAGTCTAATTGTTGGCATTTGTTTAAATGTAAGTCATTATACATCTTTAATTTTATTTTAAAGCTGCAAATGGATCAAATGAGGATCGAGGTGAAGTTGCTGATGAAGACAAGCGAATCATCACAGATGATGAGATTATCAGTCTGTCGATTGAGTTTTTTGATCAACGGTATGTGTTTTTCATATGTATATTGTCAGTGTATTCTGCTATAGAAGTTGTAAAAATATGTAATGTATTTTCGAAGTAGCGATTCTGCTATATTGTAAATTTGATAAAGATATTTGATTAATATGAAAAGTAATAATTTAACACTTCTTTTACAATTATACTGTTTATTGTTCAGGGCCCAACAGCAAGGCTGTACAGATGAGAGGCAAAATGAAGAGGTAATTGAGATCTGGAATATATATTCTCATTAAAAAGTTCTTGCTGTCTTGATACAAATATTTGTGCTCTCCTTAAAAAAAAAACAGGTTAATAATAAAAGATACTTACAATGCCCTGCTGCCATGACTGTGATGCATTTGAGGAAATTTCTGAGAAGCAAAATGGATATACCTCCTACTTTCCAGGTAATGTGATATGCTATAATGGATGTAGTTTAATAAGCAAAAGACAGTTTCTGGATTTTTAAAAATCCTTTGTAGTCTGTTATCGTTATTACAGTAATGCAGTTTCAGTGTTTCATCACATTGTATTTTATTTTAAAATAAAGAGGGTATTAAGATGGTCTTGTTATCTGCTGATTTTGCACCCAGATAACACACATAAGATGACTGTTGTGTATCTACTGTGTACAAACATCTGAGAAACGTCTTTAAGATGTCAGTTTTACATTCATTCTAAATCATAAACAGCTTAAAGACATTTTTTAAATATCTATTTAACATCTGACAGAGACATATTTCAGATGAGCAAACACACACAAAAAAAAGTCTTCCAAATGTAAACACACACATCAAATAGAGATCTCTGAGATGTGTGTGTGCTATTAGGGCATTGCAGTGTGCAGTTAAATGCAGTGTGATTTTGGTGCTTTTTTAAATATTATTGTTCACTGTTCTAATAGATTGAAGTTATGTATGAGGATGAGCCTTTGAAGGATTATTACACATTAATGGACATTGCCTACATCTACACATGGAGAAGAGTAAGTTCTCAAATATTTGTTTAATGCTGACTGTACAAACTCTCTCTTACATCTCAAAGTGTATAATTCAAGCATGTCATTTATTTATCTTAAGATGATAATTGGTTGCTTTGTGGGTTGAGAATTCTTTCTGCTCAGCATCCAGCGTTAAATGATAAAGTGTTTTTTCTCGCACATAGAATGGACCACTGCCTCTGAAATACCGCGTGCGGCCCAGCTGTAAAAAAATGAAGATTACCCATCCACAAGATGGCGTGAACAGTACAAACCGCTCTGAAAGCGACTCGGCCAGCGATAAGGCCAGCAGTCCCGCTGGAGTTGCATCCACATCCTCACCACTACCGAGTCCAAGCACACTGGTTCAGCCTTCACAACCTCATTTCACTCATGTTTCCAACCCTATGAACGGCACGACGATGACAAGCCCAAACCGACAGTTCAGCTTTGGCAACAAAGTGCGAAAGACAGCGCTGAACGGATCTTCCACATCGTCGGGATGAAAGGGACTACACGAGAAAGCCAACGCCAGACATAATCCAGCTATTTCCATGCCAACGTAGTGTCATGTAGAGCCCTTTCTTTTTGTCATTATTATCAATATAGTATACATGTAACTTTAACGTAGTGGAAACGACGCGCTTCATTCGACACGTTGCTGGATTTTCTAAGTTTGTGTGAGAACGTTAGATGCCCGTTTGATTGCAAAGTGGAGCGCAGAGCGACGGTTGCGGCATTTTCACAATGCAGAAATGACTGAATTATACCTTTTTATATATTTTTACTTTCGGTCTACATTTTCCCTAAACAATTTGCTTTATATGTTGCTTGTATTTTACATGTGTACTATAATGTTCTTTAAAAGCATGATTAAGAAAGAAAAAAAAACCATTTACTTTTGATTTTAGTTTGCCTTTTTGGGGTAGTTACTAAACATTCCTGGTATATTCTTGCCTTTAATAACGTATCAAAGAAAGGCATATATATAGTTCAAATTCAAATGACAAAAGACTATTAGAACTGTGTGTTCAAAGGGATAAGAAAATGCAACTTGTAAGTTCTAGTCCGCCTAATAATTTCTATTATTAGAAGTTCCTGGGAATTCAAGATTAGTTTTTGCAGTTATTATACGATATGCTGCAGTGTGCTGGTTCAGGGCCGTCAAGGTCATGCTCAAGTCCTGTATATCATGCACGCATATCTTTTAGACTGCTTTTCAAGATATTACATACGTAGGTACACGAATTTGTCAGAAGAATAAAGGCCACTGTAACACCCCCAACTTCTCATTCTGGACAAGATTTTGATGTCTTCAGTGTTCATTGTCTTATTGGTCGATTGTAGACTATTGACAGCTATGTATTGTGACTGTTGCACAGTATAAAACACCGAAATAAACATTTTACACTTTCACATCGCCTCGCGTTTTAATGCCGCTTCGAATCATATGAAGAGAAATCTACAACCACCAAAAGCCTTCATGCGTTGCTTCAACATCCGGGTATATTTATTCGGAAACACTGTTTATGTACAATAAGTATTATGGTTCAAAACTTTAAGTTGACAATAAGCTAGTAATGGTGATGTAGTTCAGAAGAGCCGTTTGTTTAATCTATTATTATTTATTTCTTATGGCAGGTTATTAAATGCTTGGGCGATAAATTTCAGGCCTAAATGAACGAAGAGCCTAACTTATGACATAATATATTTGTCCGGTTGTAAAGTCGTTTGTGAGGAAGGTTTTGAGAGGCAGGCGCTAAAAACTTCTCCAGTAGTGGCTTAAACAGTTTATAAGTAGGCTTGATAAACTGTTTAAGTAAGTAAACGGAAAGTGTGTCGGTGAATCTCTCAGAGATCCGAGGAAATCACTGTCTGGCAATTCTCAGAGGGCACAAGGTTTATTCCGTTTTGGGACTGAATTCTGTCAAGGTTAACTGTTTTTAAAGACGGATTCTGACTTTTTTGTTATTTTTGTTTATTACTACTATTTTGCTCATCTAGAGTTATAAAGCTTTTACTTTGGACGTAACAATGCTATATTTATATATCATATAATTGATGAAGTCGTCAGAGAAAAATTACGAACAAATCACTACAAATGATCTTGACTGAAATGATTTGTTAGGAGTGAATTTAAAGTTGGAAATGAGCAAAGCCAAGAAGAAATTCCAAATAAACCGTCGATGTTTAAACAAAAAAGGTTTCTTCTCCAAACCTATAATCATCAGCTCGCTTTGCTTTGCCTTACCTGATGTCACGATGAACCTTTACGCATAAATATAGGCCTGCTCGTTCTTCGTCAGAATTGAAACACAAATGCGTTAAAGGTCTTGATCTTTCTGGGAGCATGTTTGTGTCAGAAGTGACATTAAAGTTAACGCATAAACTCCTCAGCCTTGCGTCTGAAGAAGGCCTGAATTATCAGGGTTTTTATTAAGTCAGAGAGCCTTTCTCCAATAATACTTCACATCAAACAACCCCTAAAAAGACAAGCTTAGATTTGACCATTTTACGCCTATATAACTAATCACAAATGATAATCTATCACATATGTATATAGGCAAGTGCTTGACTAAAGGCATTTTGATGTTTAATGGTCATCTTACAGGAGAGAGACGGCGTGAAATGAAGTAAACGACAAGACATCCGGGAACATGATAAACCCTCTGCTAACCACATTAAATGACCGCGTTAATTAAATTGATAGTAATTAAACCGTAACGACAACTCTTAAGTGAACAAACACGCACGGAAAGTTTGCGCTCAGCCGCTCTACGAAACACTTTTTCCATCCATATAATCACGAACTATAAGGTAGTAGTTTATTTTCTATTCTAAAACCTTTTTTAACGAAAAAGTGAATGTGAAGACTAGTAATGACTAAATATGACTGTTGTAAACATGTGGAAACTGATGTGAGGGCAGCTGTTTGCTCCGATATCCCACATTCACAGTTCTTGAATCACGTATCTAGGTTTATTTCACCTGTTATTACATCTGGACATCAACCGCAATCGGCACTAACACTTATTTGAACATATATATGCGTGTTTCAGAAACAAAACATTAGATGAACATTGACAGCGAGATCACAGAACAAACGTTACGTCTATCACTTCCGGTTTGTTGCCAAGACAACAGTTGCACGCCTCCTCTAAACTCAGTCACAACAAACGCTGTCATTGTGCAAGTTTTCACGCTCAGTTTGTCGCATTAACATCGTTTTTTTGTCGTTTTTGCTCCGATTTAGGATACTGATAAAACAATGAGTCAACGACAGATTTTACAAGGTGAGGAAGTCATATCAAAATATTGCAAATATTATTGTAATTACAAACTCGCCCAGATAATTAAAGATGTTGCTTACTTTTCTTTCTTATGCATTTTGTTGCCATCATTTTTGGGCATTGACTCTTATTCTGCTTGTCTACGTTTAACTTAAACTACTGTCATGCCCTATCAGCAAACCCAATTTTGTAAAACGAGATTATTGTAATTATAATAATAATTGTAATTATTATTATTATTATGCAGTGTTTGAGCAGTACCAGAAGGCAAGAATACAATTTGTGCAAACTGTTGCAGATCTTGCAACAAGACCACAAAATAGTGAAACACTTCAAAATGCTGGTGAGTGTCTCAAATATTTATTTTTTTGAGAAAATTAAGCAAAGGTTTCTGTTGAAAGAATGAAATGGCATCTGCATATAGTGGAAATCATTTTTAAAATGTTTTCTACGCAACTGATGAAAAATTATTTTCCTGGGTAATATTAATTCATGAGCTTAAAGGCATTCCAGGTGAAAGTTAGGCTGTCAAAAGTTGTATGATATATAATCTTGTCACAAATGCCTTACAAAACACGTTAACAACTTATGTTTTTAATTTATATGACCAAATAAAGGAACACACAGAAGCTCAACATTTCAAATAGATCTATTTTATTATATGATTTGAACCTTTGAAAGTATATCTTCCCCTCATCTGCTCTCAAGTGTCTTTCCGCTCCTGTTTTCTCCCCTGCACAAATGTGCTCACTCTCTTTGGCTTAGGTGTAATGTCCCTTTTGAGGCCTCTCCTTTTGGATGCAGTCCCAACTATTCAGCAGACAGCAGCTCTGGCTCTCGGAAGGCTTGCCAACTATAACGATGACCTGGCTGAGGCTGTAGTAAAGGGAGACATTCTTCCTCAGCTTGTGTGCTCCCTGGCTGAGCAAAACGTGAGTTTCTTTAGTTGAGCCATTCAGCTTTAATTTAAATAAATAGGTTTGCCTTTAGGCGTCAGACCTTCACGCCTAAATTTGCTTTTGCACAATGCAGAAATGTATCAATGCCAGCTAGGCAAACCATGTTTTTAACAATTTCCAGATTAATGAATACATTTATGCTCTTTTATCATGTAACAATTGCTTTTAAATGTTTTGTGATAAGCATAAAGTCGAAGCAAAAGCAGTTTGTTTGTCTGCATTCTTTATTTAAATTACACAACTTTAAACAGCAGCAGTACTACACATTTACATATTGTTTCATGATGGTTCATGGTAGTGCATCATCTCCAGATCTCAGATCACATCTTGGTTTCACTCCAGGCAAACTTTCTGATAATTGTCCAGATTCCAGAATAAGAGAGATAGAGAGGGGGAGAGAGAAGGATGGGGTCGACTAAATGCCTGTAGTGTGTTCCGAATGTGAGAGAGGTGATCTAAAACCTTTACTCCAAAACTTATTTATCTATTGCTGTTACATTATCAGAGAGGCCTCATCATAAGTATAGAACACACTCCACTATAGGTCTTTTTTGTCTAACTGTATACGGTAATAGAATTGGACATGTCATTTGTTCAGGGCAGTTTTGCTGGTGATTCATGAACATTCTAGTGTATTTATTGTTCAGTTCTTTTATCCTTTCCCTCTGGATTACTGGGATATAAATGACACAGCGGTTCTATAAAAAAGCTGCTGGATTTGTTCTTCGGGCTGTTGCTAAGCACTCCCCTGAGCTGGCCCAGGCCGTGGTGGACTGTGGGGCACTGGACGCTCTTGTCATCTCCTTGGAGGAGTTTGACCCTGGGGTCAAAGAGGCTGCGGCATGGGCAATAAGCTACATTGCCAGACATAATGCACGTGAGTTTGCTTCAAAAAGGTCTTTTATAGATTTTTTTTCACCATTTGTCAATGCTCCTTTTGTTTTTCATCTTCTCTCCTGGTCTGTAGAGCTGTCTCAGGCAGTGGTTGATGCTGGAGTTGTGCCTCTGCTCGTGTTATGCATCCAGGAGCCTGAAATTGCCTTGAAGAGGGTTGCTGCTTCCGCTCTGAGCGACATAGCCAAACACTCCCCAGAGCTAGCTCAAACCGTGGTGGACACAGGGGCGATCGCCCACCTAGCACAGATGATCCTAAATCCAGATGCCAAATTAAAGGTGACAGCCTGTACTCTTAAAAATAAAGGTTCTGAAAGGGGGGGTTCAGCAATGTCATAGAATAACCATTTGGGATTCTCCAAAGTAACTTTTTGTGAACAGTTCTAAAAAGAACAACCTGAATGTGAAGAATATTTTAATAATCTAAATAACCTTTTTTCCAACTATATAGAACCCTTGATTGGGATTGAAAGGTTTCATTGATGTTAAAGGTTCTTCATGGAATCACTAATGCCAATAAAGGGTCTTTATTTTTTGAGTACAGATATTGTAATCACTGACATGCAGACTTAATAGGGTTTTACACACTTGAAATACGTAGAGAAAACAGAATCCTTTGTTATCTTGCTTTGTATTTCACACTGCTCATATTTTAGCCAGGGTTAACAATTAATCCTGGGTATTCATACACTAACGGTTCACACTGTACATTCCTAAACCATTTGTTACGTTCTAATTTGTGTATTTGTGTTGTCAGTGTCACTGATTGGATGTTTATATAAAGGCTCTAGTGTTGTGTATCCTCATGTCCTGAGACCCAGGAATAGACGTTTGTCCACTGTAGTGTATATGTTAGTATATTTCTCTGACATTATGTCACAATTTTATGTCTGGATGTCCTGTAAAGAGCTTTCAGGATGGAAATTCAGGGCTTTTCAGAGACACCAAATGTTTTGTAGGTTTCACCATGACAACAGTTTCTCCTTGGTCTTTCAAAATGACATTATTTTAGTGATCAAATTTAGCACTTGTATGGAAATCTGATAATATTTTGTAATTATCATTTAAATCTGACACATTTTATTTTTTTCTGTCATAAATCAACAAGAAAATATAATGGAAATCTGATAATATTTTGTAATTATCATTTAAATCTGACAAAAAAATGTTTTGTCATAAAATAACAAGAAAATATTGTTTTTTCTAATCAAAATATTCCTATGAAATATTAGATATTATTATGAAAACACTGCCAAACATTACTCCCATTATTAAACTTATTTTATCATTATATGTTGTCCCAAGAACACATTAATATGCAAATTATTTTCTGTTTAAAATTAATTTATTGAACGGGACTACCCATTTATGGCCATTTTCCCAATATATTGCATGAACTAAATTGGTATATTAATTAATTATGTTAAATCTTTCATAACATAGTTGAGAATCATCTTTATATAGTTTGGTTAAGAAAAATAATGAAGAAAAAAATCTAATTGTTTTTGGCTATGTCTTTTTTCTTTCGTTTCTTATGCTTTAAACAATGTGATGAAAAATTACTAAATTCAAAAAACATTTTTGTTCTGGCTCTCAGGAGGATATTATACATTGCAACTATCAATTCGATATAACTCTTCTTAACTCCCATTGATGCATTTTCATTACCATTTGACATTTTCCCCTGAAATGCTGAAACTACCACCACACACAATGTTTCTGTGACTGTCCAAAGCTTGTGAATATGAGGTATGTGATTGGTTGTCTGTTGCTAACCATCTAGCTGTAACCGCAATGCAGGGTTCACAGTGCAAAACTGGTGCTAACCTAGGTCAGGAGCAGGGTTTTATAACCCAAGGTGAAAAGCAGTGCTAACTCCACCTCTAAATAGCTAGAGTGTAACTTTCCTCTACCCGGGGCTAAAACTGGGGTTTAGAACAACGATTGATAATCCCAGGGTTAAGCACAGAGTAAAACCCCCCCTAATGACTTAATTTGACAGTACATTTTTTCCTCTTTACAGAGGCATGTTTTTTCAGCTCTCAGCCAAATCGCCAAGCATTCCGTGGACGTAGCCGAGATGGTGGTGGAGGCTGAGATATTCCCTGCCGCACTGGTTTGCCTAAAGGACCCTGATGAATATGTTCGGAAGAATGTTGCCACTCTTATTCGGGAAATCACAAAACACACCCCAGAGGTACCTACCACATACATAACATACCCACTAAATGATTTCAAGATGCTTGGATAACTTTGGAATCTCCACTTTGTCAGCTCTTTGACACCCCCTGTTTAAATAACATGGTGTGAGGCAGCGAGTCTGTAAACCATGGAGAATGCGGGTCTGTTATTTATCACCGGTGCAACACAGGAAACAGACAATTGGAAACCGCATAGTAATTGCATCGCCCATTTTTTTTCACCTGCCCCAAACTGTTTTGCTTTTCTGGCCTTGCAAATTATTTATCAGTATGTCACACTGACTCTTGTGTTTGATTGTGTGCATTGTGTGTTTCCTACTCAGCTGTCTCAGATAATAGTGAATATGGGGGGCGTAGCAGCTGTGATTGACTACCTCGGGGACTCCAAAGGGAATGTTCGCCTGCCTGGGATCATGATGCTGGGATATGTGGCTGCACACTCCGAGAACTTAGCCATGGCTGTGATAGTATCTAAAGTCTGTTATAACATCCAATTTTAAACTTACATGAAAAACTTAAATTTGACTACATGTGTACAATACTGTAAAAACGTTTTGGGTTAGTAAGATTTAAAAAAAGAAAAAGGAAATCAATACTTTTGATCAAAGGTGACTGTAAAGACTTTTACAAAAAAAAAATACACTGCTTGGCAAAAAAATATTGCTGTTTGGATTTAAATAGGCAAATGCTTAAAAGAGTCAATGCTTGGATAATTACTGCAGAAGTTATGTTTCAAGCATGTAATATGTTTAGCAACAGTTCTTCTTCACACATTTGAGATATGCTGGTGGAGACTTTACAGAGTGCTTGACTCTTGTATTGTCAATACAATGTCTCTTGATGGAAATAAATGTAGTGATATTATTTCCATCAAGATCTTGTATTGACAATGCAAGAGTCAAAGACTCTGTAAAGTCCCCTCCAGCACATCCCAAAAACTTTTTAATGAATTTAAGGTCTGGACTCAAAGGTGTCAATTTATGTGATTAAGAAAATGATTCTTCCTGCTCCCTCCCAACCTTTCTTTCACAATTTGAGCCTGATAAATCTTGAAATTGTCATGCTGGAATATGACCATGATGTATCTTCCTACATGGATTTAAAAAATGAAAAGCTACATTCGCCATAAATTAAGATTAAAATAACTGTTGCCAAAAATATCACATGCTAGAAACATAACAATCACTAAAAATAATATTAACTCTTCCATACAAACAGCAACTTTTTTTTGTTTTTGGTCAGGCAGTGTATATTTCAAGTAAATGCTGTTCTTTTGAACCATCTAGTCATCAAAGAATTCTAAAAAATCTAAAGTATTACTCTCATAATAAAAATAAATGTTTCTTGATCGCCCAATTAGCATATGAGAATTATTTCTGAAGGATCGTGTGACACTGAAGACTTGAAAATTCAGCTTTGCCGTCATAGGAATATTTGACATTTAATATTTTTAAAAATCTTACTGACCTCAAACTTTTGAACAGTAGTGTATTCGTCTCATCATACTGATTCTGACCATGTTTGATTTTCCTCTCCTATAGGGTGTGCCACAGTTGGCTATCTGTCTGGAGGAGGAACAAGAAGAACACCTCAAAGCAGCCACAGCTTGGGCATTTGGCCAGATTGGCCGACACACACCTGAACACGCACGAGCTGTTGCTGTAGCCAATGTGTTCCCTAAACTCCTAAATCTCTATTTGGACACTGAAAGTTCTGAAGACCTGCAGGTCAAGGTGAGCAACGGCCCATAAGTAAAGGAACTGTTAGAGATACTCCTTTTCATTTTAGTGTAAACTACTTCCTATCAGTGCCATTCAGATTTTTTGTAACTCTTACCTCTTCCTTGCTTTGTTTGCATATTTAAAAAAAAGGCCAAGAAGGCATTGAAGAACATCCTTCAAAAGTGCACTTATCTACCAGCACTGGAGCCTCTTCTCTATGAAGCTCCCAGCAACATTCTTAAACATGTCCTCTGCCAGTTCAGTAAGGTAGAGGGAACTTCATGTTTTCATTAACACTTTATGTGCAAGCTTCATTTGTTAATGACAATGAGAACTGTTTAAGGAGCTCTTCACTTTCCTCTCCATCTTAAAGGTTCTTCCTCATGACAGTAAAGCACGTCGGTTGTTTGTTACCAGCGGTGGTCTGAAGAAGGTGCAGGAGATCAAAGCAGAACCTGGTTCTGCAATACAGGAACATATCAATGCAGTCAACAGCTGCTACCCTGAGGAAATTGTCAGGTTTGTAAATATTTATGTGAATAATAAACAGCACCATATCAGAATACATTTATACTAAACATGCTTTCATAATGCTGTAAACCCTTAGATTTAAAACGCTGTATATGCTTTATGGTTTTTGGTGTTCCACTTATCTTCCCTTCTTTCACAGGTACTATTCCCCTGGTTACTCTGAGACCTTGCTGGAAAGGATCGATAACTATCCGTCAGTGTGATCGTGTGCAACACTTTCTTTAACTTTTAAAAAGTGAGCTAGTGAAAAGTGGCCATATAGCAATGATCCCATAAAAAATAAATAAATTAATGTATGATATTGTGATTTAGTTTGTCATTTGATGTCTTACCTTTTAATGTTTAGTCAAGGCTCAACAAAGGCGCTCTTTGGGCTCTTTCCCAAAAAGCATTGTAACTTGAGAGGTTTTATATCTACCAGTGCTCTAAAACAGGGGGTTTCAAGCTGGGGCCCGGGGAACTCCAGGGGTCCACAAGGGTGTGCTGGGGGTCCATAGAAAAGTCTAAAGAAGTCAGTTCTAAACAAATAAATCACAAAAACATATTAAAATAACTAAATGTGTAAATACATTGGATAAAATAACTAAAACATTGATTCAAATTAACTGATATATTAATAAAAATAAATAAATAAATAGCATTATAATGCATTACAGAGCATTACAAAGTTATACAGTGACTAGAAAAAACGTTATAATGTAGCAACATTATATTTGTCACATTTTTGGAATACTAATTGTCACAGTATAAGTTTGGTTTATATACATGAAAATATATACAGTAGCCTACTTGGCTTTTAAATCTTAGTATGACGGGTCCTTGAATCGCACCAGGGGGATCGTATTTGAGGATTGAAAACCCCTCCTCCAAACTCACCACAACCGCAAGATGACACTCAAACTTAATAGTAATTCAGTTATTACTTATACTGTCGGCATTTTCCTTTAATGCCAGGACACTTTATTTTAATGCCTATATTTAAATAAATAAAGTGCGTTGATTTGTGTGTATAACCACGTACAAGAAAAGAAAGAGTTGGCACGATTGTTTAGTCAGTCAAGTGAATAGGCAATTCGGTGGGAGTGTAGATGGTCTAATACAATTCTTCGCAGGCTTATTAAAAATAGAGACGAAAACGTATCAGTGAAGAGAATATCATGCTGAACAGGTGTTGTGCCGAATTTCGACGACCTACCAAATCATTTCATCCTCTTCTGCAACCCACTCTTCCTCCTCCTTAACACCCACAAGGGCTTGAAGCATTGCTGTCACCGTTATCGCTTTAGGGAGCAAAGAGCAGACCGCTCAATTTCACTCGGCATTAGCCTACAGGCAACACGATGAACCTCATTCGGTGGATTTAATACCCTTGTCATAGACAGTATCACTCACAGGCCCCTTAATAGTAAACGCTGCCTCCATGTCTCCACTGGCCCTTGAATGTTGCGCATAATTTGACCCCTTGAATTTGTGAAAATGAAAGGACATCAAATGAACAAATCAGCGGTTGTTTCAAAGTTCTTATCAAAGGGCTCGTACAATTATACTTCCATAGATAATCAGGATTTTAAAAAAGAGCCAAAGGCCCAAACAAAGAGCGATTTAAATTTTAACACCTTCTGAACATACAATGCCGTATAAAAAGCGCATATCGCGTGTTCCTGTTGAAGTTTTCTTTAGGAAACACCCAAGAAGCGAACGTCAATATCGGGAATGCTATCTATCTGTACAAAGAAACGGGGGCCCTGGTGAGGTTTGATTCTCATTGGTAATTATGCATTTGCTCCTCATCGCCCCCTGCTGTCTGATTTATGCACTTCATGTACAGATTAAAGAGCAGCTGTTAAACATATGGCAGCCCATGCTTTGTTTATTGTTTCCTCTTCTGATGTCAATCAGATTACTTTTTCATTTGTCACTGTTTTGTTATGCATTGTCTCCATCCCACAGCTTTGTCCTTGATTATGAAATCGGAATACCAGACCTCGAAAAAAAGAATAAATAAATAAATAAAAAACATAGGCCTCTAGAGCCTGTTTGGATTTTATTTAGTCGCAAATGGTTCGTGGGACTTTCAGCTGAAACATAATAGAAAATACAATAATTTTCATATTCTCTAATGTAAGGGATGCCTTGTCACAGTTATTTATTTTAAATGAAGTCTGATTTGCCTGCATTACCGTAAGGTTGGAACACACGTAGCTTATATCAGTTGTGGCATCGTTCTTTCAGCCACTACCACATGCCCAAAAAACGGAAGAAGCCTTGAAATAATTAAGCCATATACGCTTGAGGCTTTTAAATGAGAAGGCTTTATTCACAACCCTTCGTGTGCTCCAGATCGCAAGCTGTGTCTGTATAGATTTAGTGAAAACAGACAACATAATTTTGTCTTTATGGCTCTTCCATTTGAGACAATCTATTTTCCGATTATTTTTATGAGCCACTTTCTTGCTTAAACGATGTTTAACACCAAATCATTACAAAATAACCAGTTCTTGTGTCTTATTAGCGTTGAAACGTTGATATCGACTGCAAAACCGGTTAATAAAGTTAATATCAATTTAAGTTAATTCTCAGACGAATATAGGCCTATACGTCATAAGGCTTTTGTGGCTTAATCTGTATGAAGCGTAGAAACGCTCCTGTCTTTCATCTAATTTATAGTTTTCATAAAATCTGTCCCAATTTGGGCTATAAGGCATGAACTTCAACGGCAGCTGTTATTTTATAATATTGGGTCATTTTTAATTGTTGAAAACAGTTCTTCCATCTTTTATTTGACTTATTTTCTTATAAGCTAAACGTATTATAATATTTAATAAACATTTGTTTTATTTGATTTATTTTGCATTGACTCTTTATATGAGCGTTTTTTTATTTAGAAAAAATAACTTTTTAATTAACGCAGCCTAAATATTCAAATATTAATTATAAACATCCGTCTTATAAACATCTGAATTATTTGGTAAATGGATAGGACTCTTTAACACGTCTTGTCCGAATTGGACATAAGAAATGTAAGAAACCTAAGAAATGCGCTTATTGACTTTCCTGCAGCTCAAACAGTAGAGAGTGGCACTTGCAACATAAAGGTCATGGGTTTGATTCCCAGAGAAAACAAGAACTGATTAGAATGTCAATGTGCGTTTTGAACGCAACGTTTGGATAAAAGCGTCTGACAAATGCATAAATGTAAATGTATTGTCCATTTGTTTGCCGTGCGACACACAAGGGGGCGCGATCAGTGCGCACGCTCTCACACACCTTATTTAACGTGTTCTAGTATAGCACGGGAGATTACTCTCGCTGAAAGTTAGTTTTATTCAACCCCGTCCTCCACTGTGCCCTTGGGCGTCAGTGACCCTGTCCGTCAGCGCTGCTCTTCAGCTCTCATTCATCACTGTGGAACATGGACACGTGAAGTGGCAGGTCCTGTTTTCTCAGGGGGATGTAGCCGCTGGCATGGTCAGCACTTGTCGTCCTGTTGTGGGTCACTAACAATGTGTTCATGCCTCACCTCTAAATGTCTATTTCTCAATAATCCTGACGCGGTCCATCTCAGAAAAGTCTTTGAAGCCAAAAACATCACTTGCACGCGATCAATCAGACTCAGCAGGACCTACACATGCATTCACCTCAGACGTTCTCACATCCTCTGTCTTAAAAAGAGTAAACAAACATGGGCCTTTTCCCTCTGAAACGGACCACAAGCATGAATACACAATTTGTATCTCATTGTATGCACATATTTTAGCAACTGCCACGGTCTGAGAAGAGCAAGAGCACTGCCTTGACAAAACATATTCACCCGAGTGTCTCCATCAGTTTCTGCTGACTATAGGATCATCCCACGATTCATGAACATATGTTTTGGAGTATTTAAGAGATGTTTGTCCTCTCTCATTCTATTCGGTATCCTGTTTGAATATAGTGTGTCATTGTTTATGTGCGAAACTTGCAGTCATTGTTCTCCCCGTGAGCAACAGAAGATCAATGTGCATTTCGAAGGTGTAATATCTTCCAGGACTTTTATATCTAAATTAAAAGTCGAAAAGAACTTTATCTTAATGGGCAGCACACAAAAGCTGAGGATTTTAACAAAAACTAAGCAAATGATTTATGAAGTTCCTTGGTCAGTTTAAATGCAGAATGTGATCAGAACTGTCATTTATCATTTTACATAACTACACAATTTGAATAACAGTGAAGAGTAGCCTAAATATGATGCATTCATTACTAGAAAAAGAGGGGGAATGTCGTAATTAGGGATTCGCGACTGAAGGCATGAGAAGAATGCAATCGATAATTTGGAAGAGCAACTGTCAATCAAGAACAGACCCGCCTCCTATTCACCTGCTCACTGCGGCTTAAAGGAGACAAAGACATCGTTCTCGATAACGGCGAGAGACATTCCAATTGATAAGATGTTTCTGTTCTGTCGGGCCGTTTTTTGTTTGATTTTGCTGCTTATCTTTGATCTCAGGCATGTTAAGGGAACGTCGGGATATGGTATGTAGCAACTCTGAAATTGCAAGTGACAAATAAGGCCTGGATGAAACTAACGAAAGTATTTTTCAATTTTAATATCAAATATCACTTTACACAGCTGTTCAATTTGATCTTGGATTCAACTGTAGCTCATTGGACTCCCATCAAGAAACTGAGCGTCCACTTTGTTTCAGTGAAGGGTAAGAGTCCTTTTTTAATATCTACTATATTTTATCTACACTCTTCACTAAGTGAATTACACTGTAAGATGTTGTTTTAAGGTAACTTAAAATGTGAATAATAAAATATAGAAATAAATCATTTTTTTTAAATAACTGAATAACTCTCTCTATAAAAGCATATATAGAAGTTAAACAACATATATAAACATTTGAAAAAGAAGGAAGTGTAGGCACTATAACAGCACAATGCAATTATTTAGTTTTTACAGTTAAATTAGATTCATTAAAATAATCATAAACAGTTACAAGAAAAATACAATAAAATGCAAATATTAAAAAAAATCTAAACACATTTTTTATTATTCTCTAAAATGCAATGCCTTATAAATTACATTTTCTGTTTTATGCACACCCAAAAATTTTGCAGAGTTGCATTAATTCTCATATTTATTGTAAAGAAACTTGCTTGAGTTAAATGTTGTTTATTGTTAAACTTTATTTAGTGAAAAAAAATATGTGGGGCAAAACTATAATCAGAAGTGAGCAAACTCTATGATGCTGTATTGTAAAACAGTTTATCAGAAGAAAATTCCAGAGAGTTTACCTTTCCTGATTGATCTAGTTTAGACCATTGAAGAAAAATATGCTCAGAATAATTTATTGAATAATCAAACGTTATTTTGATTGTGAGTTTGACACCTTACTCATTGATTCAGTACCTGCAGGAAAGTTTCAGTGTTTTTTGTCTTGTATTGTGACGCATGCCTGGTTTTTATTTGCCTACAGATGCTTCTCCTCTGAGTTTGTCCCTAATGAGACTGAGACGGGCTGGTTGGCAGTGCACAGCAGCAGAGGGCCTTCTGTTCATGATGCCACTGTAGCCGCTTTGACTGACAGGGTGCAGATTGGAAGGCCCCTCCTCCTGGAAGTCTCAGGTTATTGTCAGCCTTGCCATAGCAACCCTTGTGCAACAGAAGTTGCTTGTAATTCAATTGTGCTTTTAATTAAATTCATTTAAATTCAATTGGGCGCGTTTTAAATAAAGATACAACATTCTTTTCTAAAAAAAATCATCTAAGCAAATGCAATGCAATCCCTTGTATGTTTTATTTCACTTCCAGCCATACCAGATCTGAGCAAAGAAAACCTTTCCAGGGTTTTCATTACATTTAGCGGGAACTCTGGTCCTCAGGGCTTGCATAATATGTCTCTAATGGCCAATGGATACTTCACCTGCTACATAGATGCAATATTACCCGCTGCTGGATTGTACCATTTAAGTATGTTTACTGGATAGTACTAGCTACACATATATGGGAAGAATGATACAGAATAAAGCTGTTGTGACCACCATATGGCTTTGTGTTTTCAGATGTGACCATGACGAACAGTATCTACACTCATTTTACCAGCTGGCAGATTAGAGCATGTCCCTCTGGGCCTGAGTACTTGAATCTCATGTTGTCCAAGAGAGATCAGGATATCCCATCCTGTGCCCCTCTGCCCACAGATACAGAAGACAAGCAGCAGGATAAAGCCTCAACCAAATCCACTGACAGTCACAAGCGAGGTGTGAGGTCCATTCATAAAGAAAAGCTACACTGTTGTACAAACACATCAACACTATTTTAGACTTTTTTTATGTGTGACGTGTTTTGCAGCTGTTTGGATTTTTTCGGACAAACGGGCATATGCAACACAGACAGACATCAAATTTGTAGCAATAACAGAAGTGCCTGATCCTCTACACTTTAATTGGAGATTTGGGGATGGACCAGAAATAAAAACAACATCCAGAGTCTTCAAAAAGAGATATCACCTCCCAGACAAGTGCTTTTTATTTCATTTATTTTTCAATAGACAATCTAAAGAGTGTTCAGTTACAAAAAACATTTTTAAGTGCAAATTTTATACTTTACTTGGGTCTGTTTGCTGCATTTTTACATTTGATGCTATCTATCTATCTATCTATCTATCTATCTATCTATCTATCTATCTATCTATCTATCTATCTATCTATCTATCTATCTATCTATCTATCTATCTATCTATCTATCTATCTATCTATCTTTGCAGATACAATGTCACTGTCAGTGTGTCTAATGGTCTCACATCCATCAGCTCAGATGTTTATCCTGTTGTGATTCAGAGAGCTGTGCAGCCCAACAGGCTTCTGTACAGTCCCTCAGTTTTATCAAACAGCTCAGTAAACTTCACCTGCCGAATCAGCTCAGGAACTGATGTCTCGTATCTTTGGAATTTTGGAGATGGAACGGAGCGAGATGGATCAAGCACTGAGCATCATGTGTTTAACAGGTAGAAATTGTATCCTCCTTGCTTCCCTTTTTTTTAATCACACAGGGTGTATGTAAATGGTGGATTTTAAAACGTAAAACAAAAGTCTCTTATGCTCACCAAGGCTGCATTTACTTGATCAACATACATTAATTACTGTGAAAAAAATATTACAATTTAAAATAACTGTTTTCTATTTGAATATACAGTATATTAAAATGTTATGTATTGGGAAAGCTGAATTTTCAGCATAATTACTGCAGTCTTTAGAGTCATACAATCCTTCAGAAGTCATTGTAATATGCTGATCTGCTGTTTAAGAAATATTTTTTGTGCTGCTTAATATTTTTTTGTGGAAACCTTTATAGGTTCTTTGCTTATAAGCATTTATTTGAAATATAAATATTTTGTATTATTATAAAGGCATTATCCCTTGTTTAGAAAAGTGTTTTTTTCCTCTTATAATTTAAATATATGTTTTTTAATTTAATTTAAAGTTTTAATTTTAAAGTTACTTCTACAAAATTTTGTTCTCAGTCATAATTGTTGGTTACCTAGGAATTAATTGAAAAGTTTTTGTTGTAAATGTGAATATACATCACTACATTATATATATATATATATATATATATATATATATATATATATATATATATATATATATATATATATATATATATATATGTATATAATTGTTTTCTTTATTTTTTTCTTCTTCTATAGAACAGGAGAGTACATATTAAAGGCTATTGTGTTCAACCTGGTGAGCTCAGCCTCTTTAACAGGGCACATCTTTGTCGTTGAAGAATCATGTCAGCCTCCTCCAGTGAAAAACATGGGCCCAAACAAAATACAGGTGCAAGTTCTCTATATGTCACAATTAGACAACTGTACAGTCACTCTAGGAGACACATTGCCATGTATATGCATGCATGTGTGTGTATATATATATATATATATATATATACACTGTTATATATACACACTACCAGTGAAATGTTTGAAATAATAAAGATTTTCCTCACCAAAGCTTCATTTATTTGACCAAAAATACTGTAAAATTAGTAAAGTTGTGAAATATGATTACAATTTAAAACAATCTTTGTTTGTTTTAAAATATAATGCATTCCTGTTGAATTTTCAGCATCATTACTCCAGTCTTCAGTGTCACACGATACTCCAGAAATCATTCTAATATGCTGATTTGGCGATCAAGAAACATTTCTTATTATTATCAATTTATTGTATTATATCATATTATATTATCAACAGCAAAAACAGCTTTCAAAATGGGTAATATGAACCATTAATTATAATTGAGCAAATTAGAATATTTCTGAAGGATCATGTGACACTGAAGACGAATAATAATGCTGAAAGCTCGGCTTTGTCATCACAGGAATAAATGACATTGTAAAATATATTCAAATTCAAAACAATCATTTTAAATTGTAATAATATTTCATAATATTACTGTATTTTTGTATCAAATAAATGCATCATTAGTGGGCATAAGACACTTTAAAAAAAAATCCTAATTATTACAACCTTTTTACCCGCAGTGTATACTAAATAGATTTTGCTTGTATACTTACAGGTGTGGCGGTATCAAAATATCCATCTTGCTGTGACATTTGAGGCTCAGATTAAGTGTAATGTCTCCAGAGGTCTTCTGTATAGATGGACTATATATGACATGAGAGGACAACAGCTGCTCCTCCCACACATAAACACGAGACGACAGTACATTGATTTTCCAAAATACCTCCTTCATTATGGAACATATAATGCAGTTGCTAAGGTAATGTCCCTTTGTCACTTTTCTCTGTTTCTCAGGACTCCGATAATTCAAATTCTATACTTAATGCTAAATAAGTGTTTTATGTTCACCATGCAAGGCTGCATATATTTGATCAAACATACAGTCTAATACCGTAAAATGTTATTACATTTTAATATACATTTAAAATGCTGAGTTTTCAGTGTCGCATGCTGCATCAGAAATCATTCTAATATGCTGATATGGTGTTCAAGAAACATTTCTTCTTATTAAATTATCAATGTGGAAAACAGTTGTGCTGCTTGAGTCAACCACCTGCTTTCATTTGTTTCAGCCTAAC
Organism: Rhodeus uyekii; assembly: GCA_037043235.1. NCBI lineage: Eukaryota > Metazoa > Chordata > Actinopteri > Cypriniformes > Acheilognathidae > Rhodeus > Rhodeus uyekii. The sequence goes on from JAWRVZ010000086.1 coordinate 1,175,743, forward strand.
TCTTCTGCATTTTAATGGAAATATTAACAGAAGGAAATAATACTAACAAGAGTTGTTATCATCTCAAAGGTCCAGGTATCCGGTAATGTGGTGTACAGCAACTACAGCATTTTAATTGAAGTGGTGCGCAGTCATCCTGTCAGTGTCATCAGTGGAGCCACAAATATTTTCATCAATCGTCAGAGCGGCATTATTGTTACTTTGGATGGGCGAAAATCACATGACCCAGATTACCCAAATAATACTTTAAGGTTTGTGACCGTGTTTGTTTATTGAGTACATTCTGTCATTCACCACATCTGAAATGTTCATTTTTGTTTCTGTTTTAGTTACAGCTGGTCATGCAGGCCAGTAAACATAGCAGAGAGCAGCTGTTTCAGCAGGAATATCGTGACCACTTCAGCAGTACTTGAATTTCCCGCTCTGGCCTTGAAACCTGATTTTGACTTGCTTAAATTCACTCTCACTGTGTACAGTGGCCATCAATCTTCTTCCTCTGAGATGTTCATCACTGTAACATCAAAACGTGCCAGGTTGGATTAAAAAAAGATGATTAAAATGCATCAAATGCAATATAGTATACACAAAGTATGTTATATATTTCACGTATGTCTTTCTCGGCAGCAACATTCATATGTCTTGTAAAGAGTGCAGAGGAAATTCAGTGAACTGGAATGAGCAGTTTTCTATCTCTGCTCTCTGTGATGATTGTGGTTTCAATGGAAATACTGTCACCTATCATTGGAAACTTAACCTTGTTAATGCCTCAAGCAAAGCTGTCACAGAGAGTAAGTACAGTCATTCAGAAAGACAGTCATCTAATATTTACCAAGACAGTTTGGTTTGTGTTTTGATTAATATGAAATTGATAGCTCTTGCTCTTTCTTTCAGTTCCATACTGCAGTATTATGGATCTAGGTTTACCCTCTAAAATGGAGGAGAGCTTACATTTCTCTCAGGCTGCTGTGTCACCCTACACTCCAGACAATTTTACTGATCCCTCCGTTGCAGATATAGGCCTATCTCTGGCTCCTTATCTTTTATCAGTATCTAATAATACTGACCTTACAGCCCCAGTTTCACAAGATACTCTGACTTCAGTGATGCATACAAAACACTATTACATTAATGTACACACACTCACTGAAAGTCCCAGCACAAACATGTACCACAGTGCAGCATTTCCAACTATCGCACCTTCACACCCACCCTTCTTTCCTTCCTTCCCTGAGGAAACAGAGTCATCTGGGGGTCCGTGGGAATATCATGGGTCTTTTCCAGCCCCAGATAAAGTGTCATTGACTGATGTGATTTCAGGTAAGGGACTGTGATGAGAATGATCAAAACCATGCCTTAAAGTCAGAATCATGTCAAATAATAAAATTAAGTAAAAGTTTTAAAATTTGAATTAGGTTCCCTATTATAATAAATCCTTTGTTTCAGTGCCTTGAAACAAAATTACCTCTGTACAAACTAAGCTGTGTTATTAATCACGGTTTCTATAATGATAAAATGATATTAGACGCCCTCTGGTGGTAGTTTTTGGGGGGCTAGTCGACATTTAACAATCATTGTTGCAATAAGAAGAGCTGAAGCAATTTCTGGAGAAAAAATATTCTATTTAATAGATCGGTTATCTAACTCAAGGAGAGCATTATGGCAACCTAATAATAATAAAATAATCACAATAAATTTGAATAGTTATTTAATAACTTTGTTTACTACATTTGCAGACTTGCATACTGAGGACATGGTTGGCACAGACATTTACGAGACAATATCAGGCGATCGTCCCTCTCTACCAGGTATTTTACTCTTTACATCCTGAAATTAGACATTTTAATTGAGTGAAAAGTACTAAATAATATGAAAGATGCTCACATGACATTTTTGGTGCTGTTTAGAGTATGAGTACTATAATTTTGGAATTGAAGAGGCTGATCCTGGTGTTCAAGTCGGCAGACCTACAGGTACATGATTTTTACGCCATAAATCTAAAGAGCAATAATGAATTCTAGTGTTTAAATGTTATTGTGTGTTGGGGTGAAAGGGACCCATTCAATGGGATTTAGTTGGATTGAAGGATCATTTCCTCATTCTTATGACAACGAGGGTGATAATCTAGTGGACCCCAACCTACTTGGCCTGGCAGTTTCTGAGAAGACCCTCCTGGATCTGGACAGACAGCTCATTGAGTCTTATATTCTCACAGGTATGTGAGAGCACTCACAATGCTTATTATAAGGTCATAAAACCTTCTGAATTATACTTGCATTCCCATAAAAGTTGACGACTCATTATGGACTTTAAAAAGTACTTTGGTTTTCTTATTCTTTTAGGATTATCTTCTTCGGTTGTCACATTTAAACCCTTCATGCTTAAACCGAAGAGTCTTTATTTGCTTGAAGTGTCTGCAAGTGAGTTTTCCATCTTGTTTTACACTTTTACAAATGAAAATTAATTAACAAATAATGTGTTAAATGTGTTTTTTTTACTCCTTTTTTCTCACCTTGTCAGGTTCAGAGGAGCGGCTGCAAGGGAAAAGCCAGCTGTTCTTCCGCACGCAAGCTGTTCCGGAGGGAATGAGCTGCCAAGTGCAGCCCAACACGGGCTCTGAAATCCACACTCATTTCAGCGTCTTCTGCTCCTCTGGAAAAGAGGTCTATGTTTTTCCTTTCATCATAGTCATATTTTGTGTTTTTAAGAACAGTGTAATATTCAACATTCATTTTATCTTTGATCTGAGCTGATCTTGATGTAATTGTGTTTCTGTGATCAGGATCTCTTGTATGAGTACAGTTTCAGTGTGGGAAACACTGAGAGGAAACTGCTTTACGAAGGCAGGGATTTCCAACATTACTTTAGTCTTCCAAGTGGAGATCCTAATGACGATTACAAAGGTACAAAGAATCCATAATAAAGCAGACAATGTAATTTCACGTTTACATTATTATCTATTCTCATACTCACTACACCTCTTTTTCCACAGTCACAGTCTATATTGAAATAAAGAACCATTTTGGAGCAGCGACCAAACCATGTCCTGTGACGGTAACTGTTCGTCCAAGCTTTCAGAGAAAATCATCTTTTCACCCCAGCCCTGATCAAGAACTGTGCGGACACAAACATTTATTCTCACATCTTTATTTGACGCATTAGAATTTTTTTAATGAAACGTATTCATTCCTCCAGGTACATGTATGGATTAGGTAATCTAACCGGACTGAGTAAGATTGGAAGCAACCGAGAGATTATCAACTACATCTCTCTTTTGACGACGGTGTTGAACCGCTTGAGTCTGGACCTGGATTCTTCTGTTGAGCTTCTGACTCTCACACGCACCGCACTCATTTCAGCGGCCTGTCAGCTGTCAACTGATAAGGTCATTACTAGATATAGATGATCTAACTAACATTTGCAGAAACAAAAACTGTACACTCTAAACTCTATTCTTCTTCTTCTTATTTTTTAGGGAGATTTATTGGAAATCATTTCCATGCTTACTGATTTGATAAGAATCTCTAGTCAAGTGAGTATAACCAAAGTTGGGTTTTAAATTCAGTTTTCTTTATAATGTTTTATACATTTTTGCTAATTTTTTAATATCTGATTTAGGTAACATTTCACAGTGCCAAAGAAGTTATCCAGCATATTCACGACCTCCCATCTCTCGTACGTGAGTCCAAGCATCCAGCAGGCTATGTTTTGGACATTGGGATGGTAAATGCACTGGTATCTCTCATGTCTGGTGTGTTGGAAGCTCCAGTGCTCTCTTTCAGACCAGGACACCAACTCATAAACAAAGTGCTTTACACCATCACTAATTTGGTGCTGGTAAGAGAGGCATCCCTGATGTAATGTTGATGTGTTAGTTTTCAAAATGGCATGACATTAATGCTCTGCTGATATTGTTTCCTGTTTTAAAAGTTGAAAAGCAGCAGAACATTTTAACAAATTCCTAGATAACTTTAGTTAATGTTCTGGCAACGTTCTCTCAAAGTTATAAATGTTCTTCCTGTAATGTTAATAGCATGTTTGTTTAAAGTTGTCTTGTCTTAATTCCTTAGCACAAAACCATAATTTATACATCATTAATGGAGCAGGTTTTTTTTCAGATAGATTTTAGTTGGACTTTTATGAAACATTTTTTAAATATTACTACTTGCTTAAGGGGGTTAGAATATTCAAAAGCAGCGTTTTCATAATCTTTGCAGAATTACAAAATGAATTATGTTTATGTTCTCATGACCCCCCAAAAAATCTCGATGTTTTGAATGTTGCGAATAAATGTTTTCACAACTTAATAGCTAATTTTTTGTTAGCTGGGTTAAGTCCTTCAAAATGCCCAGATTGAGATGCATCTTATTTTATCTGATTATTATAGCTGTGTCAGTGATGTAAACTGTAGATTTGAATGTAATAATGTAGTATTTTAGTATTATCTTCATTATCAGTGTGGGATAAAAAGATCTCTTCTGAGATTTTGTGATATTAACCTTGTACATTTGGATTGTAGGAGTGTATGCTATCCAGCAATGTCTTGCAATACAATGTGAATACTACTTTTATGGAAGTGTTAGCCTGGAAGGACGACCAGTCTTATTCTATGGTGAAAAAAATTGGCCTCTCTGCGTTCCACCTCACTGATTTTCTCGGGATGCAATGGAGCAGCAATGGCCAGCACAAGCCCTGCGTCATTACCTGGCTTGCAGTTTACAAGCAGAACCCATACCGCTGCTCCAGAGTCATGCAGGTACACTATAAACGCATGGCTGAATTTGAGAAAACATGCGCTTTGCTTTGAAACAAAATACATTTTAATGTAATGTGATGTTACAGTTCAGTGGAGAGATAGCAGACATACGGCTCTACAACTGCACAACTAGGAAAGAAATCAAAGTCCGACATCTGTCCACACCCGTTACCATTGAATTCCAGAGAAAAGATGAGACAAAAGTAAACTTTTTATTTTTTTACTGTTTGCTCACAAATAGTTTTCCTCTATATTTAGTTAGCCTGATTTGTGTTTATGCTTGTTCCAGCAGAGCAGACATTCAGAGTTCACTCTTCTACGCCGTCAGGTGAACACTCACCGTTTCAGCATCACGTCACAGACCCTTCAGAGAGCCCTTCAGATCACTGTGCACTTTAACAGGCCAGCCGAACGCCCCTTTCCCATCCTGCTGCTGCTTAGGTGACGACATTACTGCATTTCAGTGAAAGTCTTCAGGCTTCTAGACATCCATTATGTTAAATCTAACATCTGTTCACAGGATGTACGAGCAACCAATGCCTAATAAGTACAACGAACAGAAAATATATCACTGGAAAGGACAGACAGCTCACATCTTCCTCCCTCAATCCTATTTGCATGGTTTGGTTTAACATTTTAGTCCATATATCACTATATTTGACACAAACTAGACATTATTAGTATTATACATAATACATGTCTGTGTGTGTGTGTATATACATGTATGTATGTATGTATGTGTGTGTGTATTTACTAATAGTAGTATTCACTTATAGTATTAATAATTTGCCATATTTATTTTCTTTTTATCTCCAGCTACTGGTAATCTCAACCTAATGCTTCTCAATGCTGACTATAATAAAATGCCTTGCAACAAGTACATTGCCAGAGCTGTGAACTACACACTTAGCATTGAGTCTTTGCAATGTCTTTCCTGGGATGGTGCTCAAGAGTGGAAGCCCAGCGGTTGTTTTTCTCATGAAGGTGTTTCATCAGACAAGATCTACTGCAGGTATGGATTATACAATAAATGCCCCACCTAGTGGCAAGACAAAACATAAAGTTTCATGTATTTTGATCCTGTATAGTCATTTCAAATGTTGAAGTAATGGCTTCAAATGGTTTGTAACATATAGGTTGCAAATGTATTTTTAATATCATTTCCTTAATATCCATTACTGTGTTAATCAACTGCTCCGTAGGTCAATATCACGTGGCCCCATGCACTCATAAGTACCCCTTTTTTCTCAGTTGCAGCCACCTGGCATCATTTGCAGTATCACATGAGAACATCATAAGCAACTTCAACTCTTCAGATGTTTCACAATTTATCCAGTATACCTACAATGCCTCTCTTCAAATTAATCTTAATTGAATATGGTTGATTTTTAACACTTACAAATATTCTTCTCCTGTCTTGCAGCTCCAAAACCAACTACACACTGATCATTTTGTCAATAATATCCCTGGCTCTTTATATGGTGGTGTTGGTCTTCTGTAAAAAGGCTGATGTTTCCGCACAGAAAACTACGGGCTCATTCCTGCTTCCAGAAAACAATTCCACAGACAGATTCCTCTATGCTGTCACCATAGATACAGGCTTCAGATCTAGAACCAGAATGACAGCAAAGGTATTCATCATTATGTCCGTAGATGGTGTGACTGCATATTGTAATTTGCATCCATTGTATACATTGAAGTTAATATTTTAATCTTTATTTGTCAGGTTCACATTGTTTTATATGGAAATGATGGTGTCTCCCAAACCAGGGAACTCAGCAGCTCTGACTCAACACTCTTTACATGCAACTCAAGGAACACTTTTATTCTGAGGTAGATGCTAATTTTGCATGTTTACCATTATTGAGAAAGTACAGCCAACCATTTACTTAAACCTAATTTAAGTGCGTAATGTCTTACAATGTGTTTAATATGTTTTATCATAATTTTCTTGAACTTTCATGATTTAGCTGCCCAGACAGCCTGGGTCGAATAAGGAAGGTGCACCTTTGGCATGATAATGGAGGTTCATCTCCTAGCTGGTACCTGAGTCATGTAGTGGTAAAGGACCTAGTGCAGGGGTCCAGCTGGTTCTTCCTGGGCCAGTGTTGGCTGGCAGTAGATGAGGGAGATGGAAGGGTGGAGAGGAGTTTAGCTGCTTCTGAATGCTGCCTGGCATTTAAAAAGGTGAGCCCCCATGTTGTTAATAATATACAGCTAAATATGACTACCGTATATAGATTTTTGTGTGTCTGTACATTTGTTCTTATAAAGGAATGATCCACCCAAAAATTAATATTCACTCACCATGTCATACCAAACAAAAACTCAAATGAAGATATTTTGAAGAATGTTGATAACCAAACAGTTTTGATTCATTTTTGTCCATACAATAGCAGTTAATGGGAACAAAAACTGTTTTGTAATCAAAATTCAGACATATCAAAATATATTTATTTGTATTCAGAAAAAGAAAGAGAGTCATACGGGTTTGGTATGACATTAGGTTGAGTAAATGATTTACATTTTTGGATGGACTGTCCCTTTAAGTCAAGGACACAGCATTCACATTTAAAAAACGGTACGTTAAATTATTTAAATTACACTCTTCAATTTTGTTTTTGTTACATCAGCGTTTGATTATATCAACAATAAGCTTATTTTCTTTCTTCCTTTTTATTCTCATGTCATGTAGAATGCTGTCCAAGCTCTTTTCCCCCTCTCTGGAACTTTTTATAAATTAAACATAGAAGTCATATACATATTAAGGGTTTTAAGTACACATGTGTTATCAATCATTCATATCTGTAATTATATGATATATTCTGTTTTTATGGAAAAAATTTAAAAGTGAGAGGACTTTTTTGTGTGTGTGGGACAATTCAAAAACATGATTAATAAGGATATAATTTGTCATATTTACAATGATGATTTTGTTTGTAATACAATCTAACAAAAAATCTTCTGTTTTTTCCTCTGTATTTGAGAAAGTTTCTATATTTGAAACTCACAGAATACCTGGAGGACTTTCACCCGTGGCTGTCTGTGTACAGCTGTCCTTCTTTCAGCTCACACACACACACTCAACGTTGGGGTGTGTGTCTGCTGCTCCTGCAGGGCTACATGTGTGTCAACACAGTGCTCATAAATCTTTTGGAAGAACAGGTGTTCAGCGCAGAAATCAATACATGCCAACAAATACTGTCAACTTATATGTTTGTTCGGTTCATTTTCATTTTCAAAACATTGAGACATGTCTTTTTTTCTGTACACCAATTGGCAGTGCTTTTTAGAGATGGGCCTTATTGACATTTCACCGGTCTCCATGGTAACTGGCCTGTGCAGTGTTCTTGCTGTGATGCCGGTGGGGGGTCTGGTGTCCCTGGTGTTTCGTGTCAGCAAGGTCAGAATTCCCAGGCTGCCTGAAATTGTCAGTTTCTTCCTGCCACACAGTAAAATTTTAAACGTGTGTGTTTATGTATGTGTGTGTGTGTGTGTGTGTGTGTGTATATATATATATACACATTGTACACACACAATATATATATATATATATATATGTATTAATTATTGTTTTTATATAATAATTTTCTTTTTGTATCCATTTTAGACCATATCCCATAGTGTGTCTGGAGAGCAATATAAGGTAAAGGTGCCTGATGTCTACTCTGTAGAAGGTATGTTACAATATATCACTCAACTCATTATTCAAAGTAGTTTTATGCAAGACATTTTCTGTTGGTTTGTCACCATGATGCACCTCTAATGAATGTATTGGAATTGTGTCTGTCCTGGAATGCAGTTTCCCACTGGTCTTACGCCTCTTGGAAAAAAGATTATAAGGTATAATGTACAGATTCTTTATTTGCTCAGCTGTATATGCTTTAAATGTAATGATTTTAGTCTACATTACTAAAGACAATACAAATGATGTGTCCTGCAGTGTGGTACTCAGGATTTGCCTACGTCAAAACTGCAAGAGGATCCTGACACCATCTTAGAGATTGCGGAAGACTCTATGTCTGATGTCAACAACATCTCACATGGCAAATGCAAATGGTTTAAGACTGATTTCGAATCACACACCTCTGCAGGTTTGTAAATTCATTTGATAAAAATGAAAGTAACATAATATTTTACTATACTATAATGATATGTATATTTGTAATAATAATTATATAATAGATTTATTAAATAATAATAATTTAATAAATATATACCTCTTTAAATAGTTAATTATATTGTTTTTAAATTATGTTTAGGGCCAGAAAGATTTTTCTTTAAAATAAAATGTATTTATAATGTTACAAAATATTTCAATTTTCATCAAAGAATCCTGTGGCAGGGTTAAACTGTTTTCAATATTGATAATGATAATATACCGTATGTTTCTTAAGCAGCAAATCAGCATATCAGAAGGATTTCTAAAGAATTGTGTGACACTGAAGACTGGAGTAATGATGCTGAAAATTCAATTTTTCCATCACCGGAATAAATATAAATAAATATAATATAATATAAATATATTAAAATAGAAAACAGTTATTTTAAATTGTTATAATATTTTACAATATTAATGTTTTACTGTATTTTTGATGAAATAAATGCAACTGAGCAGAAGAGACTTCTTACAAATACAAATCTTACCAAACCCTAAATTTTAAACTGTAGTGAATGCTAAAAGATTTTTTTAAATATATATATACACAGACATCCTAGAAAAGCGGCAGGTTTGTGGTGGTAGAATCCAAAATCTACAAACCTGGTGTTACAATGTGGGCTGGACCCTCTGCTTGACTCTCTCTATAACATGCGTCATCATCACAGGAACTCTTGGAGTAAAGTGAGTGATCCTTTGTTTCTACAGTATTCTGCTGGAACTTAAACCTTACTTGAAAAGCGCATTTGTCAAAATATTTGTTTCCCAAATATATGAAAATTAGGATTTAAATTTGTTACACTACAGGTTCAGCAAAACAAAGGCTCTTCTGTGGTCTCATTCTGTGTTCTTTTCTCTTGTCTGCTGTGGCTTTGTACTGCATCCAGCAATGGTAAATCATCTTGATCCCGCACTCACAAATCCTAGAACTGCCCCTGGCATCATCCGTTAAAATGGCTCTACATGGTTTCGATTTTATATTTGGCTCATGTTCTGTTCTTGGATCTTAGGGTGTTTTCACACCTGGCTCATTTTGAACGTTTGTTTGTTGTTCATTTAGGCATATATGAAAATGCCAATTTTACTCAGATCCGCACTAATTGTTCTGAGATCAACTGAATAGACCAACGAGTCAAGTGGTGTCATAAAATTATTACAGTTAATGACAGCTACAGATAAAGCCACAATAATGGCATGAAGTGAACTTGTCAATCCATCTTGTTAGATGACGCAGAAGAAATTCTGACCAATTGGAGGACAGCTTTGCTCAAATATGATTTGCATAAGCACATTTTAGTATGCTTTGAGATGTTGCCTTGTGAAAGTGAATCGAACCATGAAGAAAATGTAACAATGTAACACATTAAGTCCCAGTTTCTGAACAAAACAAACAAACTCCATGTCTGAAAACACCCTTAAAAAGTCTCTATAAATTAAAACCTATTTAAAATTGTATTTCCTCATACAGATACTCATAATTGCAATCACAGTGTCTCTAATACATCGTAAGAGGCCAAACTGGTTCCACAGCCTAAGTATAATCGAGCCTGTCATTGAGTTATTGAAACACGGAGACCAAAACATTGAGAATGTCTTGGTTGCCAAATACCAGCAGTCCCATTTTGAAAAGGTAAAGTCATGTAAACATGTTTCATCAGTGGTTCTCAGCCTCTTTGACTCCTGGGCCTCCATTTTTATTTTTTACTCACAATTTTAGAGCTCAGGACAACTAATAATATTATAACTAATTATATTCATTATAATAATGGCCAGAGAGATATAAGATTTTAATTTTAAAATAGAATATGTAGAGTATCCAGGTTTGGAAGTGAATTAAAATAGGAATATCTTGATTTTTCTTCTTTTATTGGCTGATTTTAATGCTTGTTTTGTCTTAATTGAAATCATTTTTAGTCATCTCGAGGTCCCTTTTGAGGTTTGCTGAGGTTCCCTAGTGGGCCCTGACACACTGGTTGAGAACCACTGATTTAGAGGAATTGTAAGAGAATAATAAACAAGTGTGCAACTACTATGCATTATGTTTGATGAGTAGGTGCTCGCTGCCCGTCAGAGAGCCAGGTATCTGCGTCTAGTGCAGCCGCCGAATTCAAGAGAGTTGAAGTGTGTGAGAGGCCAGATCAAGAAACAGACTCTCCTTCACAAAACCACAAGGTCATACTATTTTATCAACCTCAACTCTTCATTTTAAGTAACATTCAACCTTTAACCTCAAAAATATACTTTTTCTTCAATAGGGATTTGATGTTACATCTAATCATGCTGTCAACAATTCTGTTTGTGACTTATGGAAAGTCTGCCAATGACAAGTACCATTTGAATGAGGCTATCAAAACTCATTTTTTAAAGTAAAAACAGACATTCACAAATAACTACATTACTTAGACCTAACAACAAAAGTGCTAATGTTATTTTCATATAAACAGGGGTCCACAAAATTCATTTTACTCCATCCAAAAACATGTTGATTGGTGGAAATGGACAACGACCACTTTCCAAGCGGGACTATATGACAATGCCAACTGCCATGATAAAGGAATCGGAAATGAAGTACATTTTTAATTATTTATTTGACATCTGCTGCTATGTGATTTAAAAGAATACAAAGAATATTGCTTATTATGTGTTGCTTTTACAGATAGGAGATTTCAGAAGTGCTTTCTGTCTTATTGGGAGTCCATTCATTAGAAAGATCAAGAGCACATACAACTCATCATGCCAGGTGACTGTTTCACAGTAAAAGCAAAAATCTGAAGACACATTAGATGATTAGATACATACACATAACATTTGACATACAATGCAGATCAAAAGTTTGAATAATATTTTTTATGTTTTTGAAATGCTTACAAAGGGTCATTTAATTGACGACATTGTGAAATAATCAAATTTAAAATAATTGTTTCCTGTTTGGATATATATTAATTAATTAATTTGATATCAAAGCTGAATTTTCAGTATCATTACTCCAGTCTTCAGTGTCACTTGATCCTTCAGAAATCATTCTAATCATATTACATTTTGAGTCCTGAAGGATCATTTGACACTAAGCACTGGATTAACGATACTGAAAATTCAGCTTTGCTATCACATTAATAAATTATATTTAAAAATATATTTAGAACAGAGTTATAGATATATAGATAGTTATAAATATGGGTTTATGTAAAATATAAGTTTAGTTATATAATTAATATTTTTTATAAAATAATTATTATATAAACATTTATGAAAATATTTATATTAATTGTATAATTATTATATAATATAATTATATAATTTTTATAATATTATTGTTTTTTATCTATATTTTGAATCAAATAATTGCTGTCTTGTTAAGCATAAGACTTTAAAAAATAAAAACACATTTGTTTTCTCTATGAACAGATTTTGAATTTGTTGGGCAAGAACAAGATGAAATCCTCTGATAACCAATCTGTGGCAAAGATACACTCACTTTGTGGGAAACTTGAGTGTTATGAGGGAGAAAGAGTGAGTGTGAGTCTGGGAAAAACAAGGTAAACTTTTAATTAATAGTCTATTTGGAAAGTATGTATAATATATAATTTTGTATATAAAGAATATTTATTGCATTGCTAAAATAGGTTCAAAGCTATGAAGTCAATTAAAAAGCTTCTGGATACCAGATGGATGACACCAGTCACCAGAATTGTGATGATCCAGTTTATCCTGTACAACGGGCCCAGTAACCTCTTCACTTCAGTGACCGTTCTTGTAGAGCAAACCTCAACAGGGGCTCTGATACCCTCAGCAAGCGTTCAGTCAACTAGACTCTATCATTTCCCAGCTGCCCTTGACTACAGTGTTATGATCTGTGAGGTGAGCATCTTATTACAGTCCAGATACATGATCAGCTGATGAAGTTTTATATAGAGGTTATAGGCCAATTTGTATAATATGATACCATGATAATATAACACAATTATTATAATATTATCTTGAATATAATTATAACTAGAAACACAGGTTAGAATTATTAGTATTATTAGAATTAACTAATTTAATGATTTATTTATTTATATATTATATTGTGAGTATATTTAACATAATATTTATACTTTTACTTTTAGCTTCTTTTCTTTTCATTCATCCTGCTTCTTATGTATTGGCAAATATATGTTATGACTCAAAGAGGTTGGCTTTACTGGAGAAACATTTGGAGCTGGCTAGAGGTGACTACACTATATCTAAAGATACACTTTAACATTACACTATCTTTTAAATTACGTTTGGTACTAATTTAATTTAATTTAATTTTTTATTTATACAGGTTACAGTTATTATTTGGAGTCTTTTACGATATATTTGCTCTGTATATAACGTTATGCTAAAAACAGAGATGATTGACGTCCTGCAGAGGGAGGATTTTAAATTACTTTCTGATCTAAGCCTCATCTTCTTTTATGAACAGGTAGGACAAAGCAGTGTAATTCATGATACTATATTCCTACTATCCCACTATGAGAAGATGCCATAATGTTCAAGAAAACAAATAAATGGCACTGCATGCAGTCACTCAGATAAACTAAATTTGTTCAGTCTTTCTGAAAGCGTTCTGAATTTAGCAATATGGTATTCGCTGGCAAACAAATCATTTTAAATACGAACATATAAAATCCACAGCTTTCTCAATCACTCCTTGGTGGTGTTGTGACCTTGCTTCTTCTGAAATGTGTGTCCTTACTACGGCGAAACAAAGCAGTAGCAGCAGCTCTATCTACTTGGAATCTGATCTTCTCCAACCTGCTTTGGTTACTGGTAGCCTATTGATTTACATAACACAATTTGTTAAGTTCAGTTCACCACATTAATGTAACTGAAGGCAACTTAGATTAACTTGTTTTCTTTATTTCTATTTAGGTACCTGGTGTTATTGTCGGAGTGGCCTTCTCCACTCTCCACAACTTCATCTTTTATTCATTCCCATTTACTTGTAAAACGAGATCTGCTCATTTGCTGTTCACTCATTTCTTTAGCTTGAGCCACTTTGATGACACTTACTTCCAAACCCAAATCCTATCAACACTTTATTTTGGAGTTTTATTTTGTGCGATGATTCCATTGAATGCTCTGGTATGTATTGGAATATCAAATATTTACACAGTGTATATTTGAGTGCAGTTATATCCCAGTTTAAAGTATAACTTTTCATATGAAACTATACCTCATATACTGGTTGACTTCATTTGAACTTGATTTGATATTACTTTTTTCCTTAAGGTAATTGCCACCCTTACCTTTTCTGTGAAACAAACAAAGACTTCTAAAAAAAGAAAATATTTACTGACTGTCTTTGAGATGATATATTATGTCAAAGACATGGCTTTACTCATTATTGGCAAAGCCAGTCACAAGTCATCTGACCATCGTGTTCACACTAAAGTAAGCACTCCCTGTAATCATTTAAATGTAAATAATATTGTCTGCATAAATGTTAAGATTTCATTACCCATTTAAAGGTAAATCTGCATTTCTATCCACAGTGCTTTTACTTAGCAGAGTTTGAGGATCTTATGGATGAGCTGTTGTTTCATCTCTGCACTATGTCAGACAGTCTCCACAACACCCTCCCACCAAAAGAAAATCTATCTGAAACTCAAAGCAATTTTTCTTTCCCACTTTCTGAGCATGTTTATTGCTCAGACTCAGAGGTGATTATTTTACTTTTGCACAGCACTCACATTATTCACGCCAAATTGTAACAACACATATTTATTTATGCAACTTATGTGTACATTTTGTTATATGTAGAATACAGTATTAGTATTTAGTGCTATTAAATTACTCTGAAGCACTGGCTTAAAAGGAAAATTGATCTAAAATTATGTTTAATGTTTTCATATCACAGAATATATATATTAGTGTTTATTAATATTATTAAATGTTAAAGTTTATTTTAGATATTTGATATTGCAACAATTGCATATTGTTGTTTTGTATAGAGCGTAACTTCTGATGGAAACCGTATGAGTAGCGAACCACGCATTTTGGGGAAGAAACTCAAAGGATGCATGAATATGAGCAGTGCCTCGTTTTTGCTATACAAGGAAAACACTCACAGGTAGACTTGTTCTCTAAGTCAAATGCAGTAGAGCTGAGATACAATGTGAATGAATGTCAGAATCTAACACTGTAATTTGCTAATTAATTCACTTCAAGATTACCACTAGAACGGAGAATGTCTCAGTACTTGCAACAAGGCAGAGAAAGAACGCAGGAGGAGAGCCTTTCAAGAGGGCCCAGGAATTTCAAAAACCACCGCAAACATCCTGTCAGAGAGTCAGAAGAGATTGGACAGGCACAGATGATTCTTTCTTCAGGCAAGGATCATTGTGCACAAGCTGAGCGGAAGGGCATCGTGTCCTCTAAATCAGCAACACTGCCTGATACAAGCAGAGTGGTAGATAAGCATAATAATGCCCTCATGACACACAAATGAAAAGGCACGCTGTTCTAACCTCAACAAGTGAACATGGGTCTTACAGCTTATACCAAGGCAGCTGGACAATCATATGTGTTTAAAGGATTACCCGTTGAGGCAATGGACGTTGTATATTGAACAATTTATGTCATACAATAACAAAAAAAGAGCTGTTCAGTTTGTACTCCTAAAATTCTGGAGGAGAAGCATTTTCAAGTCATATGGGTTTCCTTTAAAATATTCAACAGGTTTTTAGAATCTTCATTGGTTAGCATTACTTTAATAAAACTTTCCCGTTTTGTACTTTGAACAATATTGTTTACTTGATGTTTGATTTGAAGATAAATCCGTAAAGGACTACTACCACAAAGACGTGACTTGATTGATAAATTGGAACAAGTGAAACTTGATTTTGTAATAGTTTAACAAATTTCATAAAAAATTCTAAATTCACTTTCAATTATTGTGTACTTCCTGAGGTGTGAAATTCCTGAGGCGGACCCTCCCTTGTCAGTTGGCCATCATAACCGACCAGTTTATTTCTTTTGTTTTACAATTTTCTGTAAGATAATCAAATCAAACTTTCTATTGTTAATTTTCCTTAATACATATATACATTTTTAGTAAATAAAACTCTTATATGCCTACTCTTTTAGTCTGGTTAACCATATTTCTACTGAACTTCAACAATTTAAAACTTTACATTGAAACAGCACATAACTTGCTCCTGGGGGTTACGCTTCCTGGATCTCGTCTTATCCCTTTCACTTAATATCCAATAAGATCGTAGTGCAAGACAGCCCATCCAATTGCGGTTTTGAACGTGCATGAGCTGCGGATTTGAGTGGCGAACGATGATTGGCCAAGTCCTTGCGTTACCAGCCAATCAAAGCGTGGCAAGTCAGACAAGTTCAAGTAAAGAAGCAGGGGTTGGGGAAGCGAAGTGATAAAATTACATTGAGAGAAAAATGCTACGTTTGTAGTGAGCCGAACCGAGCCAAAATCGTTTAATGCAAGCGTTCCTACAGCTATCGCAGTATTTATTTGTTTGACTACCGCTAGCAGTATATGCATCTCGGTTTAATCCATTTAGCTAACTAAAAGAGGCGTGAATATTACCGATCATGAAGAAGATAACCCTTCTATTGATCGTGCTGCTTGGTGTGACACACTTCATAATACCAAGTAGTGGCGACGAAGATGCCAAAGATGGTAAGATATGTTGCAGGATGTTGATATTTAACATTTTTTTTAGTGTTTTGAAACATTCAGATCCGTTGCACTAGCATGCTTGGTTCATTGTTGTTTATGCAAAACGGCATGTTAGACTGATTTTTGAATGAGATTTTTGTTGCACTACAACAATCAATAAAAGTATCAAGGAACCAGTAAATATCGATGTTTATTTAGTTTGATTTTCATATGTTAAATATTTTAGATTCAGCTGAAGATCTAGGAGAGGAAGATGATGATAGTGATGATGAGGAGGATGATGCAGATGACACAGAAGTTAAGGAAGAGAATGGGGTGCTGGTGCTGACAGATGAGAACTTTGATACCTTTATTGAGGGCAAAGATACGGTACTGGTGGAGTTTTATGCACCATGGTAAGTTTTCTGTCCTCTGCATTAGGAGACACGTCATCGCCTGTCAAAGATCTTTGTCATGCAAATATTTTTCTCTCTTCAGGTGTGGCCACTGCAAACAGTTTGCTCCTGAGTATGAGAAGATCGCGCAGACGCTAAAGGAGAATGACCCACCTATTCCTGTGGCAAAGGTTGATGCCACTAAGGCTAGTGCTCTGGGCAGTAGGTTTGAAGTGTCTGGCTATCCCACTATCAAAATACTCAAAAAAGGGGAGCCGGTGGACTATGATGGGGACAGAAGTGAGCATGGTGAGTGCACTCTAATTTGAATGGATTTTTTATTGTTTTAATTAGAATCGTGTTCATCTGTTTATTTTTTTTTCTGTTGTTTTGTTAATCAAGCATGATTTTCTTTCATTTTTCCCAGCCATTGTGGAACGAGTTAAAGAAGTTGCTCAACCAGACTGGAAACCTCCTCCAGAGGCCACCCTAGTCTTGACTAAGGATAATTTTGATGATGTGGTGAACAATGCAGACATAATTCTTGTGGAGTTCTATGCACCTTGGTTTGTATATTTAGAGTCCCATGCAGCGTATTTAGTAACCCTGTATATAACCTCTTTGCCATCTTTCTAAAGGTCAGTGTCTTTAAATTCAAACAGGTGTGGCCACTGTAAGAGACTCGCTCCTGAGTATGAGAAGGCTGCTAAAGAGCTCAGCAATCGCACTCCTCCTATTCCACTGGCTAAAGTAGATGCCACTGCGGAGAGTGATTTAGCGACACGGTTTGGTGTTTCTGGCTACCCAACTCTTAAAATCTTCAGAAAGGGCAAGGCTTTTGATTACAATGGACCACGGGAAAAGTTTGGTACGCATTTACCCATTGTCTTGGTGACCAATTGATATGGAGGTGTTGGGAACTCGGTCTCTTCATTCTTGTTCCTCCAGGTATTGTCGATTACATGTCAGACCAGGCGGGTCCTCCATCAAAGCAGGTGCAGACACTGAAACAGGTTCAGGAGATCCTCAGAGATGGAGATGATGCTGTTATTATGGGCGCTTTCTCCAGTGAAGATGCAGCATATGAGATCTATCAAGAAGCATGTGTGTAATTATGTTGTCCCTCTCAAATGAATGCGGTTTTTATTCCTTTTCATTTTTCCTAATAATTTGTTGTCTTTTCCTGCAGGTAACTCTTTGCGAGATGACTACAAATTTATGCATACGTTCAATAATGAAGTTGCAAAGTTCTTCAAAGCTTCTCCTGGGCAAGTGGTCATGCTCCAGCCAGAGAAGTTTAGGTCGAAATATGAGCCAGCATCTCATTCACTAACAATTAAAGTAAGTTATTCATCTTTAATATTTCTGTGAGATCTTTGTAAAGCAAGCAGTGCACTATTGTTAAGGTACGGTAATGTTACAGAAATTTAGGTGAGCTAACTCAAACCTGAGAGGAAATCTTTCTCCCTCAAGTGAAATTCCTCATAGCGTATATTCCTATCTAAATATATTTTGCCCATTAAGATTCACAGAACAATGGTAAAGGTGAGTGAACCTTGTCAGTTTACCTTAATTTTCTTTTGTGTTTCCTAAAGGACGCCACACCCGCTTCAGAAGTTCAAGAGTTCTTCAAGAAACACATACTACCTTTGGTTGGGCACAGAAAACAGAGCAACGATGCAAAGAGATACACCACACGACCTCTTGTGGTTGTTTATTATGGAGTGGACTTCAGTTTTGACTACAGAGTTGGTATGTTGCAAAACCGTGTAAAAGGAATAAAGATCACACCTGTAGTGCACACTGCAAACGTTTTTAACTACTAACGCAATTGATTTCCTCCCAGCCACACAGTTTTGGAGGAGCAAAGTGCTTGAAGTAGCAAAGGACTTCCCAGAGTACACATTTGCCATTGCGGATGAGGAAGACTATGCTGATGAACTGAAGAGCCTTGGACTCAGTGAAAGTGGGGAGGAGGTGAATGTTGGCGTTCTTGGTGAGGGAGGGAAGAAATATGCCATGGAGCCAGAGGAGTTTGACTCTGATGTGCTCCGGAGCTTTGTCATGGCCTTCAAAAAAGGTAAGTTATTGATTAATTCCTTATGAAAGTGAACACGATACAATTTAAGATTTAACTCTGTACTGCAACAATCATTCATTCTAATTTGACAGGTAAGCTGAAACCCATTGTAAAGTCTCAGCCCATTCCCAAAAGCAACAAAGGACCAGTGAAGGTTGTGGTGGGTAAGACTTTTGATGACATTGTCATAGATGCAAAGAAAGATGTCCTTATAGAGTTCTATGCACCATGGTGTGGCCACTGTAAAAAGCTGGAGCCAGAGTATACGGCTCTTGGAAAGAAATACAAGAATGAGAAAAATCTTGTCATTGCCAAAATGGATGCCTCCGCTAATGATGTGCCCCACGACAGTTATAAGGTAGAGGGCTTCCCTACGATCTACTTTGCTCCCAGCAACAAAAAGCAGAGCCCAATCAAATTTGAAGGCGGCAAAAGGGACATGGAGGAACTGAGCAAATTTGTGGAGAAACATGCCACACAATTATCACACGAAAAAGATGAGCTCTAAGAGATTTATAGAAACCGTGAACTTTATATAAATGCAGTTCCCTAAGAATGGAAGTATTCTGGAGGCTTGGAGACCTTCAGAAAAGAGAATGTTTTGATTTTGTTTTTGTACTTTTGTTTCTGGTATCAAAACATTCAGTATTTTCATTC
The DNA here is from genome assembly GCA_037043235.1 of Rhodeus uyekii. Lineage (NCBI taxonomy): Eukaryota > Metazoa > Chordata > Actinopteri > Cypriniformes > Acheilognathidae > Rhodeus > Rhodeus uyekii. The sequence goes on from JAWRVZ010000086.1 coordinate 1,195,438, forward strand.
CAAACCAAGCACTGTTTAATCCTCCCAAGTCTTTTAAATAAAATGATGTAAAAAAAAATGTAAATTGAGTGTTTGTCATAAGCTGTGGTTGTACACTTATTCTTGATCACCAGACTTCTTTCTCTCATCCAGTTGTTAAATCTTAATGTTCAGGCCCAAACACTGTGCTAATTTACATTTGTGGGGTCTGTAGAACCGAAACATTGCAATCCTAACACTCTTTAAGAATACTAGCATAAACGGTTTTAATATAGATTTTAAGAAGCTTAAGAGTATTTGTGGTCTAAATGAAAAGTTTCTAAGTAGTTGGTGAGATGGTATTCTCACATGAAAGGAATTAGAGACTGAGATGGTCCTATAAAATGCTGCTTTGATAGATTTACAGTGCCCTCCACAGTTATTGGCACCCCTGTTTAAGATGTGGTTGTGGACTCCTAAAAATTCTCTTTTTTTTTTTTTTTAAACAACGTAGAACCCAAATGCAAAAAAGAGAAAAATCCAACCTTTCATTTAAGTGTATTTTGGTGGTAAAAAAAAAATCACATTTAGAAAAAAAAAAACTTGAAATGTGTCTCATAATTATTGGCACCCTTAACAATTCCTCTGAAAAATGTAATAGATTTTTTTTATATATATACTTTTAATTAGTAATTCATGACTTCCAGTTTCCCTGGGGTATAAATATGACCTGACACAGAGGCCTAATTCTCTTACCCATTTGTCAACATGGCAAAGACAAGAGAACACAGCATTTAAATAAGGCAGATGTGTGTCGACCTTCATAAGTCAGGCAATGGCTACAAGAAAATAGCCACTCGCCTTAATTTGCCCGTATATACAGTCAGAAGAATCGTTAAGAGGTTTAAAACAACTGGAACAGTGACAAACAAGGCTGAAATAGGTCCCATGTTTATCTTGCCACAACGCACAGTGAGGAGGATGGTAAGAGAAGTAAAAAAATGTCCTAAGCTCACGGTCACTGAATTGCATCAAAGCTCTAAAACAACCATCAAATGCTCCCTACATGCCGACCAGCTGTTTGGGAGGGTGCAAGGAAAAAACCTTTTCTTACATCACTAATGTAAACGTCTGGAGTTTGCTGAGCGGTACTGGGTCTTCAACTGGGACCGTGTGTTTTGGTTAGATGAGACTAAGATTGAGCTTTTTGGCAACAAACACTCTAAGTGGATCTGGCGTAAAACAAAAGATGAGAATGCCGAAAAGCACCTCATGCCCACCATGAAGTATGGTGGAGGATCTGTGATGCTGTGGGCCTGTTTCTCTTCCAAAGGCCCTGGGAACCTTGTTAGGGTGTATGGCATTATGAACGCTTTGAAAAACCAGGACATTTTAAATAAAAACCTGATGGCCTCTGCCAGAAAGCTGAAGATGGGTCGTCATTGGGACTTTCAGCAGGATAATGATCCAAAACATGTGGCAAAATCTACACAAAAATGGTTCAGCAGTCACAAACTCAAGGTCCTCCCATGCCATTTCAGTCCCCAGACCTCAACCCAATCGAAAACCTGTGGGGCGATCTAAAGAGGAGAGTGCTTAAGAGAGGACCTAGGACACTTGATGATCGAAAGATTGTGAAAATAAGAATGGTCAAAGATCCCTCTTTCTGTGTTCTCCAATCTTATGAAATGTTATAGGAGGAGATAAAGTGCTGTATTGTTGGCAAAAGGGGGTTGTACAAAGTATTAACATCAGGGGTGCCAATAATTGTGGGACACATGATTTCAAGTTTATTTATTTCTTCTAAATGTGTGATTTTTTTACCACCAAAGTAATGTACTTAAATGAAAGGTTGGATTTTTCTCTTTTTTTGCATTTGGGTTCTACGTTGTTTAAAAAAAAAAGGAGAATTTTTAGAAGTCCACGACCACATCTTAAACAGGGGTGCCAATAACTGTGGAGGGCACTGTATACCTGTCATAAAATCAAGATGATTTTAATCCCGTTTAAAATGGTGTATTACAAATTCTCATAATTTTCAAAGAAAACTAAAATTTGGTAATCTGAAAGGTGTTTAGATTTTTCATTGAATCTGTTCTATTTGTTCACACTTTCTCGAATGAACAATTTCTCACCTAGACATAAGCTGACAGCATGAGAGAGTACTTTTAGCCCTATTTCATTAATAGGGCTAAAAGTAAGTCGAAATGCAGAAATAAAATGCGCTTGGGACATGAAAACATAGTGCTGATGCAGTCGTCGCGTTCATTATCTCTGAGCATGACGTGAGAACAGCCTTCAAGAATGTAAATATCAGGAAAGCTGCGGGGCCGGACGGCATCACAGGTCAGATCCTGAGAACCTGCGCTGACCAGCTGGCCCCGGTATTTACTGAGATTTTCAACCTCTCATTGGAGAAGTCTGTTATCCCATCATGCTTCAAGAAGTCCATCATTGTTCCTGTCCCAAAGAAACCCCAGCCTGCCTGTCTTAATGACTATCGTCCAGTAGCCCTAACCTCCACCGTGATGAAGTGCTTCGAAATACTAGTACGAGACTTCATCACATCTTCACTACCGGACAAAATGGACCCGCTACAGTTTGCGTATCGCCCTAACCGCTCCACTGAGGATGCGATCGCATATCTCCACCACACGGCTCTGGACCATCTGGACAACCGCAAAGGGAATTATGTTAGGTTGTTGTTTGTGGACTACAGTTCAGCTTTCAACACAATAATTCCCTCCATACTCACCTCCAAGATGGAGATCCTGGGACTCAGCACATCGCTTTGTCGCTGGATCTCCGATTTCCTCACGGACAGACCACAAGCAGTACGGATGGGCAAACATGTCTCATCTACCCTCACTCTCAGCACTGGAGCGCCCCAAGGTTACGTTCTGAGTCCCCTGCTGTACTCACTGTACACACATGACTGCTTGGCCACTTCCAACTCCACCACCATTGTCAAGTTTGCTGACGACACGGTTGTGGTGGGCCTGATCTCAAACAACGACGAGACGGCCTACCTTAAGGAGACCAAACTCCTGGAGCTGTGGTGCCAGGAAAATAATCTCCTCCTGAACGTCAGCAAGACAAAGGAGATGATAGTGGACTTCAGTACAAAGCAGGAGAGGAGGAACTACCAACCCATCACGATCAACGGGACCCCAGTGGAGAGAGTTGACAGTTTCTGGTATCTTGGTGTTCACATCGCCCAGGATTTGTCGTGGTCACGTCACATCCACCACACAGTCATGAAGGCCCGGCAGCGTCTTTTCCACCTCAGACGCCTAAAGGACTTTAAACTGCCCTCTCAGGTGCTCAGGACCTTCTACACCTGCACCGTTGAGAGCATCCTGACAGGCAGCATCACAGCCTGGTTCGGGAACAGCACTCAGCAAGACAGACGAGCTCTGCAGAGGGTGGTACGGTCAGCTGAGCGCTCCATCCGCACTGAACTTCCTGACCTGCACTCCATCTACGGCAAACGCTGCTTGAACAGGGCCAGGAAGATCAGGAAAGACATCAACCACCCCAATAATGGTCTGTTCTCTCTGCTACGGTCAGGGAAGCGTTTTCGCTCCCTGAGGGCGAACACAGAGAGAATGAGGAGGAGCTTCTTTCCACAAGCTATACGGACCCTCAACCAGAACTTTCCGGGATAACACAAATACACACACACATACAAATTGGACTCAACATTTCTATTTCTCTTCTTTTCCATGGTGCACAGTCATGCACTTTTGCACCTTCACACTCATGCACTTTATTTCTTTTTTGCACATATACATATATATATATATATATATATATATATATATATATATATATATATATATATATATATATATATATATATATATATATATATATATATATATATATATACTGATGTATATAGAATGTATATACACGTTTGCACATAGTTAATGTACATCCATATACTACACACACCCGTAGTACTTATTGAACATACTGCATTTATTTATATACATTCTTCCACTATTTATAAACACTGTACATAAATGTACATAATTGTATATACATAGTATCTACGACACTATGTATACACTGATTATCCTGCAACCTGTACATTTCTCCCTCCCTCTGTACAATCTCTCCATCGCTCTCCCTTCCCCTCCCTTAAAACGAACTCTTGGTCAGGCGTCAAAGCATTTCACTACATGTTGTACTGTGTATGATTTGTATGTGACAAATAAAACTTGAACTTGAAAAATACGTGTTTAATTTGATAATGTTTTATTAAAACATGCACAATTTAAAAGCCATGTTGAAAGTGATAAACTGCAATATGTGTCTTCTTATGGTTTAACTGGCTTAAAAAAATCATATGATGTGGTGTCAGGGACCATGTGATGACGTTTAGAGTCTGTGAATCATTTATTGAACTGTTCGAAAGAACCGACTCAGGGGGAAATGATTCAATATTTTGATGGCATTGCCCCCCGTTTGGAGTGGGTGGTACTTAATGAACCGACTGACCCAGGTCCAAGCAGTCCACAGGAAGTCCTCCAGTTCAGTGCGAAAATAGAATGACATGTTGACTATCGACTTACTGGCCACATGGCAGTGTTTTCATCCAATATTTTGCACAACTGCAGCGTGCCTTTTCTTCTGCCTGTACTAAAACAAAGTAACAAAAGCGCAAATCTTTGCATCACACTATACCGCAAACACATTAACACCTGCTGCTCTATGCTGTCGTTATTCACGGCAACGATAAAAATCCGAAGACCGACGATGCTATATTATGCGCCGGTTTACTAGTTTTACAAAACTGTATTCGTTCAAAATGAAGAACAAAGAGAACTTCTTCGCATGTCCCCCACTGCAGTCACGCATCTGATTCGCTCAATCCCTGATAGAATCTAACCAATCAAATCTCGTAACACTGGGTTACTCGAACATCGCTCGTTCCGATTGGCTCATCTGTTTGGCGCTCGTTGATTCTGCAGTGCGCGAGGTGGGCGGCGAATTCTGAGTATAAACGACAGACTGAGCGGGTTTGAATACTTACAGAAACGGAAATATTAAAAATTGACATACATTTCAAATTATTTTCAAATTCGCTTACAGCCTGCCGAAGTAAAGAGAGTAAAAGACATCCGAAGAAATAGATGCTTGAAGAACTAAAGGCGAATCAAACGCCTGTCTTTTGTTTATCGAGGCTCGCCGGTATTGGTAACGCGGAGGTGAAGGACCCTCTACCGCGAGCTAGCCGAGTTAGCTAGCTCAGTTTACCGATCAGCTTCACTGAGGGACGGCGCTGACACTGACGGATAAAGTCGTTTGTTTGGATGTGGACAGGTCTCCAGCGTCAGGTAGGCTCTAGAAGAAAACAATAAAGAGACAGTCGTCTCAGTCTATGTGAAGTCACATTTAGTTTCTGGTTAAGACAGCCCAGCTAACCAGTTAGCGACTTTAAATAACTTTACATTGAAGCACTACAAGACAACAAACGTGTTCGATTTAATTACAGACATTCAAATTATTCATGTTATACTGTCAATTAATAATGACGTTTAAGGGATAATCCAGTAAAAAAGAAAAATCAGTTATCAGTTACTAACACACACGTTGTTCCTAACCTGCGTGACTTGCTTTCTTCCGTGGAAGGAAACAGAAGGGATGTGGAAGGAAATTCTCAGTCACCATTCACTTTTATTGTCTGGAGGAAAAGATTCAATGGAAGTGAATGGTGACTGAGACTGCCATTCTTCCTTAGCAATCTGTGTGTAACTCAGAAGAAAGAAAAAAGTCATACAGGTTTAGAAAACCAAGAGGGTCAGGCGTGAGTAAATAACACAGTTTTCATTTATGGCTAAACTATTCTTTAAACATCTCGATTATCAGGTTTTTATTATTTCATAATTCCAGATCTAGTATTTCGTGAAGTTTTATGAGTAAAACTCGTGTTTTGATACGTGCTATAAAGGTTTTGTTTCAGTTTACACGTAGACGTCACTTTATAATGTTTAATACACCAGCAGGGGCGCCATTGAGCTCAAACACCTGTCACATCAACACCCTGATAACATAAACCCCAGCTTTTTGAATAAAGTTGTGCCTAATGTAATTTCAGAGCTTTTCACATGGATTTTATTCATGGATAGTAAGGGCAATTTAATTTTTCCCCTTCTTAGCCTCTCTCCGTAATTTTCTCGTGTTACTACATTTAGATTGAGTATGTGAGTTTGTGGTGTTACTGAGAAGACTTGTGAACTTGCAACTGACGCTTTGTCACTGTCTTGCACGCCGCCTCATGGCTCAGCTGCTTGGTTAGCTATTCAGCCTACGTATCTGCAGCATGTTAGATAATCTCTACAGCAATAGAGTAGGCTTTTACTCTTGAGTGGTTCTCAGATTAAATTATTGCTGTTCTTTATTATCTCAGGGGACTTTATGGAGCTCTTATGTATATTTCAGTTAAGTTTCAACTTTGTCTGAGAAATAAATTAGGAGACACTTATAATTTTATTGATGTAAGAGTATGTTAATATTACTATAAATGTTTTGCGTCAGCATAGACCTTAATCAGGGTAGATGCACATTGACAAGTGTGTGAGGGGTAGACTTTCAGTCTTCGTAATGGCGCGCACTGAACGAAAGTCCTAGATCACGCTATTTCCATAACTCACAACTACCAAAAACTATGCTATGGAGGTTCTGTCTAAACATACAATCCATTGATCACACTGTACTTCTATCCCTCACGGTCTCGTTTACATGCTTGTCAAAAAATAAATGTGCTGCTACCCTGGCTAAGACCTATTATTTGGTCTCGCCACTTCGCGGTTCACGTTTTGTGGCCTCAGTGCATCACGGATTTAAAAAAAATATTAATTGAAAAATAAAGTTAGAAAATACTGCCATATCAGCAGCTGTATTGCGGAAAGCAGCATTGTTTTATCGTGATGCGAGAGAGAAACGGTTTCCCAGGATGCCAGACAAAGAGAGAAACTCTCTCAAAGGCTTTGTACACACACACACACGGGCACTCAGACAAGACATGTGATTGGCTGATCCTACTTTGTGGATTTTCACCTATCACGGGCGTTTCCGGTCCACATTAAACGTGATAAACGAGGGATTACTTTAATTTTTTGGCAAAATGTAAACTTCGAGTTCATTTTGAAATCTTGCTTGATTGCAGACTTCATCCTGGTAAATCAGAGACATTGTTTAGATTACATATGAGAAGCAATTCAGAAGCTTTTAATTCAGAACCATATGGAAGAGAATTGATTGGTCATTGCATATGAAAGCTGTGTGTGATTTACTGATATTGGCTACATTTACTCTAATTTTCCATTAAACCAATTAACCTCCATGTTGTATTTTCTTGTATTGTGTATCTGTTCTACAATGAAATCTAAAACGATATTGTATGTCTGTAGGGAAGCCATGGGATTAACCGGGAGGAAATCGGAGAAGGGTCCTGTTTGCTGGAGGCGGCGAGTGAAGTCTGAGTACATGCGACTGCGACAGCTCAAACGTTTCAGGAGGGCAGACGAGGTCAAGGTGATCCATGGGCTTATACAGCAGAGATTAAGCTGCTGGTTTTGGTCATGCTTTTAGGTGTCACATGATATGCACTGTTATTATGTTGAACACTGTTGTCCTCGTGAAACTTTGTTATTGGTGGAAACAATGTTGCATGCTTTTTAATAGGATGTTCTCATTTTGAAATTGGTTTTCTTACTGTACAGAGCATGTTCAGCTCCAACAGACAGAAGATATTGGAACGTACAGACATCTTGAACCAGGAATGGAGACTGAGACGGATACAACCTATTCATATTATGACACCTGTGAGTTCCTTGCGTGGGACCAGAGAGGTTAGAACAAACCTTCTCTATTTCAGATTCTCCTTAAGTGTTTATTGCCATTCGTGCTTTTGTCATTTTCCTCAATGTCATTTATTTTTCATTTGACTCATTTTTCTCTGCTTTAGTGTCTTATTGTTAAATACCATGCGTTTTTGGTATTTTGAAGTGGTGTTATTAGTAAATCGATTCTACTAATATAGGACTTTTTAATGTTACCTTTCACAAACATTTTAAATGCTGTGTTTTAAATGGTGACTCTCATTTACTACTAGAGATGCACCAAAAATGCCTGCTGAAAATGGTAAAAAAATAAATAAAATAAAATATATAGTTGTTGTAACTCTGTGAGGGGTTATAAGCAGCACAGCATAGTGGTTCATGTGCTCATTGTCTCCTAGTTAGGACCTGAAGTAGATAAATATTATGTCTGCTCTTTTTAAAACAAAGAAAATAAGCAATTTACCATAGTATGCACAACAGCTGTAAACTGTGTACTTGTGCAAAAAAAACATATTCTGATTACCGTAGAAGCTTGTTACATATAAATGCGCACATCAACCTGATCACTCTATTTACCGTTCATGTAAACACTGTTCAGGTTCAACAATTGGAATGCATTCATTAAGATTGAAACAAAATGTGTGGATGTAAACAGACATTTAGCTGTAACATGACTTCATTTTGCAGTGCACCGTTGACAGCGGTTTCTCCGAGTTCTCCAGGCAAGTCATTCCTCTCAAAACGCTGAACGCTGTGGCATCTGTGCCGGTCATGTACTCATGGTCTCCACTCCAGCAAAACTTCATGGTAAAACCAAATTCCTTGTGTGTTTGCTAAAATTAAAGTAATAAAAAACAGGCTTCTAATCATGTATTCTGTTTTAGGTTGAAGATGAGACGGTATTGCACAACATCCCTTACATGGGTGATGAAATCCTTGATCAAGACGGCACCTTCATTGAAGAGCTTATTAAAAATTATGATGGAAAGGTTCATGGAGATAGAGGTTAGGGATTAGGTTTTATTCTGATTTTAAATGTTTTGTCTTGTTAAAGTAATACTTCACTAAAGACAAACTTGGAAAACTGTTAAAAGGTTCTGCTGAAAAGAAGAACATGCTTGTCTATTTTGTAGTAAAACTGTAAATCATGTCAATTTGAATTGTTGGGTGAACAATCTCCAAGAATCGAGTCACGGTTATCTGTTCAACAGAGCTAACATTTCCACAGTTGCACAAATCCCTATATAGACCACACGTTTTTCCTGTGTTTTATTTTGTGTGTAGAGTGTGGCTTCATAAATGATGAGATCTTTGTGGAGCTAGTGAATGCACTCAATCAGTACAGTGATAATGAGGAAGATGATGAAGAGGAGGATCAGCATGATTGCAAGTTTGAGAAGATGGAGCTTTGTGATGGAAAAGATGATGCTGAAGACTCTCACAAGGACCAACTGATTTCTGAGAGTAAGAGAAATGAAATGATTTTTGCCGCAAAGTATCTTCAGGTTCTGAGAGGTTAAAATGTTTTTAAGCTCCACACAATTTATTTATTTTTTACTGTTTAAACATGCTCTCAAAGAGTAAAAGTGTACATCAACATTGTTAAATATATTAGCTTTGTAGCATTACAGAGCATATTAACACATACTCAGAGACACAGGAGTACAAGGTTGAACTCTGCTCAGGCTCCAACTATCAACAGAAAGACTTCTCAAAACTTTTTGATAACATGTTCTATCTGGTGAGAAGTATAGACAATATTCATCCTTATTCTATGGAAAAATGCAGAAAAGTAAAGGGTTTAACTAATAAGTGGTTACATAGGCGATAGACTAAAGTGTTTGTAAATTGAACCTCTCTAACTTGATTATAAATCACTCGTCACAGATCATTCAAATAAGAAAAATAAAAGAATATACAGTATATACAAGCGGCAATGGACACAATTTTACTAAATGCTACATGTTATAGTCTCTCGATTTATTATGCAACTCTGTGCTGTCTTATTTTTGTGCAACAGGTCACAACCATGATGGATCAAAAAAGTTTCCTGCTGATAAAATCTTTGAAGCCATTTCTTCCATGTTTCCTGATAAAGGTTCAACTGAAGAACTCAAAGAAAAGTATGTCAGGAAACTCCTCTGCTTAGAAACTTTGCATGATTGATACATTTAAAGGACCAATAATGTGAGGCTTGTTTTCAAAATGTTTTTTTTAGATTAGCATTTAGATATATAGCTCTCATTTGTTAATTTTTTTTTATTAGTCTGGGAATCCGATTCTGCTTATCAATTCCTAATTTTGATTCCAACAAGGTATAAAGGAAAAACAACTTTATACCATGAACAAAAATCAACAGGCTAAAGAACACTTACACAAACAAATTTTGCCTATGGTTTAAAAATACCCAAGTAAAAACCACTAGCCTTACTAATATTAATTTCAAGCATTATTTAAGACAAGTAAACAAACAAAAAGAGTAAATAACCAATTTAGCAATTACACAAATGCAACTGAACAAAGATATGATTGAAATAGCCTTTTAAGATGTTCAGGTACAGAAACTGAAATGTAAAGTAACAATGCACTTTATAAATAAAATATACATTACAATTATAGTTACAAAAGCTATTCAGTCGAAAACTTTTGTCTTTTGTTGTTGATTATGTTCACTTAAGACATTTACATTTATGCATTTGGCACATAAAACGGCATACAGGTCGTCTTGCTCTTCAATGGTTTACAGTAATATTCAAATGCACACAAAGGAATCAATAAGAGGAATCAATTTAAATTCTATAAGTATTTTCGATTCCCAACCCTAGTTTTTATGGGACGAAAATTTGATCGTTTGGGAGCACGTTTTAGTTTGAGATGCTCTCTCTCTGCAGATATAAAGAACTCACGGAGCAGCAACTCCCAGGGGCTCTTCCTCCTGAATGCACCCCCAACATCGATGGACCAAATGCTAAGTCAGTGCAAAGAGAGCAGAGTCTGCACTCCTTCCACACACTCTTCTGCAGGCGTTGCTTCAAATACGACTGTTTCCTTCACCGTAAGCAAAGACTCCACAAAATGCAGTGCTTGGATTAAATTAAACCCTTTTTAAGATGTTTCTCTTGTGATTTTCAGCTTTTCATGCAACTCCAAACACATACAAGCGTAAGAACATGGAGAATCTGGTGGACAGCAAACCTTGTGGCATTTATTGCTATATGTATATGGTTCAGGCAAGTGCATTTCTCCACTTAGTCCAAAATGAAAGGTACTGTTAACCCTGAAGACTTGACTAAAGCTACACTGTCGCTTATACGTTTCAAATCAGCTCCGAAAAGCCAAGCCAATGTTGATTTCTGGTTTTATTTATGCCAGCAGACTCTCCTTTGTTCAGACTTTTATTTTATTAATTTTTTTTACAGGTGATACCCTAAAGGATTGAGATTTAATTGACTCGCTCATTTGCATTAAAACTTTTAATGAAGGATTGATTGTATTGACTACTCATTTAAATTAACACCTTTTAAGAAGTATGAGAGTTGGTTCTAAATTTCTTTGTGAAAGTGTTTATTCTGATTAACCCTGGTAATTGCATATGTCTCTCCTCAGGATGGTCTTGTTGAATACCCAGCTGGGGTGGTTGCTGAACGTGCCAAGACCCCTTCTAAGCGCACCATAGGCAGACGGAGAGGAAGACTCCCGAACAGCAACAGCAGACCCAGCACCCCGACGGTTAACGCTGAGACTAAAGACACAGACAGCGATCGAGAAGGAGGGGCAGATGGAAACGATTGTATTGATAAAGACGATGATGACAAAAAGGATGAGACCACCAGCTCCTCAGGTAGTGAATCAGTAATTATAATCAGTAGTCACAATTGATTTTATAATAGTGTTTTGGAGACATGAAAATTAGATTATCTAATCTTCAGATTATATTTTGTTTCAGTCTAATAATTTCTTTTTTGTTGTTGTACAGAGGCAAACTCTCGCTGTCAGACTCCAGTGAAGTTAAAGTTGAGCTCCGAGCCTCCTGAGAACGTGGACTGGAGCGGCGCGGAGGCCTCTCTCTTCAGAGTGCTCATCGGCACTTATTATGACAACTTCTGTGCTATCGCCAGACTCATCGGCACAAAGACCTGTAGACAGGTATTTGCACCTAAGAAGACAGATATACATTTTATATTGCAGTGTACATGATACTGTTTAATGCTAATCAACTACAGTTTCTGTGGAATTATTTTGAGGAGCCAGTTACCAGAGTACAAGTAACTTGAGCAATCAGGTTACTTTTTCAAGTGACTAGTAAAGTAACTCGTAACTTAGTTATTTTGTAAATTTAAAAGTAACTTTGTTTTCCCATTTTATTGACTGACAGCAATGTTGAGAGAAATTGGAAGTAGGTGCAGAGGTGTGTGTGTGTGTGTGAGAGGGAGAATGGTTATCGTAGTTCTGGACTAAATGTGAGCATTTACTCATCTCAGTTTCACAAATAAAGATTCAGTGTTTTTCAAAATAAAATCAGAATACTATGCAAACCTCCAATAATTAAATAAGTTAAATGTTTTTATGCATTTAATCTCACTTTATTGTCCAATGTATTTGGTGCTGACCGTCAACCAAAAGCAAATGTGACTAGATTTTGTTTTTAATGGTAAAGTAAGTGTTAAATATCTGTGATTCAGAATGGCAGCCCAGCTGAAAGGTTTATTTGAGCTTTGTTCTTTACTGCAGTGTTTTACGTCTCTCTGTACACTACTGTGCAGTGAGAGATTGTCAGGTGTGCTGTAGTGTAAATTTAATTATTCTTAAATAAACTCCCCATTCCCATTCAAGACATTTTGATAAGACTGACTGTATATTGTTAATATAGTCTACAGAGTTTCTTTTTTTTTTTTTTTTTTTTTCGGTTGGTGGTGTCTTGTGATTTTTTTTTTTTCCTTCAATGAAAAAATGTACCTTGGCTCAAAAAAGGTTGAAAAACACTGCTCTACTGTACACATGTGAATTTGCATTTCCTTCAGCTTTTCCGCCCAATTTTGATTAAAAACAAGCTGAGAAAAATTAATGCAAATGTAACGCATTATTTTTCTTAAAAGGTAACTAATGCAATCAGTTACTTTTTAAGAGAGTAGTGCAGTATTGCATTCCTTTTCAAAGTACCTTTCCCCAACATTGTTGGTTACACATTACCACAATCAGTAATTAAGTGAACAGTGCATTGAATTCAGTTTTTCCTGTTTTGGGACAGGTTTATGAATTCAGGGTAAAAGAATCTAGCATCATTGCACGTGCACCTGCGGTGGATGAAAACACACCTCAAAGGAAGAAGAAGAGGAAACACAGGTATTTCTTTAAAGTGATAGTTGTAAGAACCTGACTACCCTTCATTTTGTGTTTAACTTTCAGTATTTCCAATATGATTAGTGCATTTCAACCATGTTAAATCCCTCTTCTTTCTTTGGTTCTTGTAGGTTGTGGGCCACTCATTGTCGGAAAATTCAACTAAAGAAAGGTTTGTGTCTTTACAGTCAACACATTTAGATGGAAAGATTGTGCGTTCAACAGTGTGAAAGTTTAGTGAGAATGCAAGTATGCATTTTTATGTGAAATTTATGCTCTCAGATGGCTCCTCCAATCATGTGTACAACTACCAGCCATGTGATCACCCGCGCCAGCCCTGTGACAGTTCTTGCCCTTGTGTCACCGCTCAAAACTTCTGTGAGAAGTTCTGCCAGTGTAGCTCGGAATGTGAGTATACACACACTAGGGATGCTCTGATCGGTATCGTCCATAATCAAATTCTACATTTGGCCGATCTCACAAACCGATCCAAATTTGATTATTTAAACGCATGATGACGTCAAACTTTAGCCTGTCATGTTCTAAAGAAATATCACATGGCGTAACACTGACTAAAGGATTCACTGCCTCTGTCGTCTACTCTCAGTGTCTGACACGCGCACACACACACAGAGCAGGCAGCGGCAGGGAAAACGGAGCACGTGTGATTAACTGAATCTGTCTTCTTTCAGGTCAAGTCATATATTTGTAAAAAATTTATTTGCTATCAATTGTCTTAAGGGGATTTCCCAAGACTGCTATTCAATACATTGTTAATGCCATTGATCTCTATATAGTGAAACATCAGCTTCAGTGTTTTCCAGGTGCTTAGTTAAATTAATTTCAACACTTTGTGAATAAAATAAATTTTGAATGGTTTAATGATTTTAGGACAAAGACAGTGCCTTGATATCACCTGCTGACGTTACAATGTAATCTCATTAACTGACAGCCTGCAATTGTTTTTTTTAAAAGTCTTGTAGGCCCAAAGTTTCCTAATATTGATAGTGTTTTGCAGAAGCTTTCTTTTTAAAGGCCTATTAAAATGTTCATTGAGAATCAAATAAATGAGCACAACAAATATAAATTTTACAATACACAACATTACTGTTAACCGTCAACAGAGAGCTTACAAATCACTTATTAAAGCTTGAATGATCGGGTCAGCCAATCACAATGACGTAATCGGGAGTTGGCATTGGCTGGAAAAAACCTGATCGGAGCATCCCTTCCACACACAGACACCAGTCATGACACTGAAAATAATCTGTGGTTTGGGCTTTGGAAAGAGCAAATACTGTGCAGTAAAGGTTTCTTACTCTTAAGTTTAAAAGCATTTAATTTTGACCTATGTTTTTGTAGATGGGTTTGAATGATTGGCACTGAATGTGTTTCCTTTTATAACAGCCATGTGTAATGTGAAACAGTCATGTCAGGAGTTATTTTTTTGTCTCTGCAGGTCAGAATCGGTTTCCAGGTTGCCGTTGCAAGGCCCAGTGTAACACCAAGCAGTGCCCCTGTTACCTGGCCGTACGAGAGTGTGACCCTGACCTGTGCCTCACCTGTGGGGCTGCCGAGCACTGGGACAGTAAAAACGTCTCCTGCAAGAACTGCAGCATCCAAAGAGGAGCAAAAAAGGTGCGTTTTATTCTGACACATGGACACGAAGATGTATCAGGTTAATATTTGGTTGCTCAACTGTGTAGTTGATGTAACTCACTTTCTTTGGTTATTTATGGTGGCGTTTTAGCACTTGCTACTGGCTCCGTCTGATGTGGCCGGCTGGGGAATCTTCATCAAAGAGCCGGTTCAGAAGAATGAGTTCATCTCTGAGTACTGTGGGGAGGTGAGATGTTTTTTCATTTACTATATAGTAATCCCTCGTTTATCACGATTAATGGGGACCAGAACGGGGCGATAGGTGAAAATCTGCGACGTAGGATTTGGCCCCCCCCTAGGATTTTCTGTAAATGTGTGTGTAGGTACCAGAATGTTTAAAATGTATATTTATACTTTAAATATATTTGAATTAAATCTATTTAATTATAAAACCTTAATATTGTACATTTTATTCTCTCTCATACGATACGTATTATGGTGTTCTACACTCATCAATGACAGTAGTATCTTGAGACTTGACTCCAGTAATGACGACGATGACAGACCTGTGCGGTTCCATGAATGTGATGGTGTTACTGCACTGATATAATGAGGCCTTTAGATCAGTTCAGGAAGTGCCTCATCGTCAGATATCGGCGCTGGATCATTAACATTTGCTTCTGAGAGAGACGAAGAGGCTCCCACTCCACTCGTGCTCTCATTGGTCGATCTCGCGCTGGTAACCAATCATGTGTCTTGTCTGAGTGCCCGTGGGTGTGTGCAAAGCCTCTGAGAGAGTTTCTCTCTTTGTTTGGCATCCTGGGAAACCGTTTCTCTCGCATCACAATGAAGCAACATTACTTTCCGCAATACGACTGCTGATATGGTGGTGTTTTTGAAAAAAAATATTCGATGAATTTTTTTTGAAAAATCTGTGACGCACTGAGGCCGCAATACTTGAACTGCGAAGTGACGAGGGATTACTGTATATATATTTTGCATATGTCAGTTCATTACGCAGATTGTAACATGACACGTTTCTATTTTTACCTGCTAGATCATCTCCCAGGATGAAGCAGACCGTAGAGGCAAGGTCTATGACAAATACATGTGCAGCTTCCTGTTTAATCTCAACAATGGTAACCAACCACCTCCATGCAAACATTTGCTGTTCACAGTCCCCTCACTGGTTGATAAACTCCCACCTTTTCACCCACAGACTTTGTTGTTGATGCAACCAGGAAAGGAAACAAGATCAGGTTTGCCAACCACTCCGTGAACCCCAATTGTTATGCAAAAGGTAAATGACTCAAACTATTATGCTAAGAAGATTGCATAGAGTGTAAAATGTGACATCATGCACTGTTCCTCTCTGTCCACACAGTGATGATGGTTAATGGGGATCACAGGATTGGCATATTTGCTAAGAGAGCCATACAGACCGGAGAGGAACTGTTCTTTGACTACAGGTAAAAAAATATATATAGAAAAGGCTCTTTTTTTTTTTCAAGGTATCCATACATACCTTAATGTTTTTGTTTCTCTTTCAGATACAGTCAAGCCGACGCTCTGAAATACGTTGGTATTGAACGTGAAATGGAAATTCCATAAAGCCATCTACCTCCTCAAACAAATGCCTTACACTCTTCAGGAATTCTTTCTCCACAAGCATTTCCAATACAGTTAGATACAGTTTTATAGGATAAGGGCATCTATGTGAAAAACTTTTTTTTCATTTTTTTTAAAAACTCAACTTACAGGCTTACTCTGGGATCCAGTTTCTGTTAGTAACTTGAGCATTCTGTCATGTTTACAGTTGGTTTTAGTTTGTAGGGTTTTTCTTTCCGTTTCCTTTATATCTTCGGACCAAATTTCACATTCAAACTGGCTGTGTATTTGCAATGCAGACACATATTTATATCACACAATCCCCAAGCTCAGTTTCAAGTTTTGGAAACCAAAGCCAGTGTCACTGCTTTGTGTGTAATCTCTCCAGAAACATGCTACAGAGGTGTTTTACACGCATTTTCTGGTGCCAATGTGCTGTTGCTGTGAAGATGAAACAACTTGGTGCGTCAGGAAAGGAGGATAGACTCAGTATCATATTTTTGCGGTGCCTTCACGTGTTTAAAGAACACTGACTAGTTTCTTGAATTAGATTTCTTAATATGTTGTTGAACGGTGTACTCAAATTGTTGTATGCATGAACAAAGGTTTCAAACGGAGTTGGAATCAGGTAACACTTCATTCCTCACTGTACATGTTTTGTAAGGTTTATCCAGACACAGTTGCAGCTATGTACTTTAGACATCACTAAATGTAAGGAGATTAAATTAAGGTGCTGTTTTTGTCCCGGATTACGTGAAAAAACAATCACTTTCTTTTCTGAATGTGGGATACGGTAAAATCAAAGCAATAATACCACGCTTGACTCCAGAAGTTTAATGTCCCTATTTATTTTGTGTAAACAAGTTTTATAATTTATTGATGGCTATCATTTGCTGTGGTTTGTCTAGTGAATATTAAGGAGTTACGTTTTAGGAGCTAGATAAATTTGTATTGCTCCTTTTAATTCATCTTTCTCCTTTGAACCTGTTGAGCCACTGATGTTTATACTCTTTCTTCCCTGAGAGTGTTTGTCCACTCCATCTTCATGCATTTGCCTCCAATTATAAGGTGCTGTTTCAAATGTTTACAGGGACTTGTTAAAAGTGATATAATAAACATTGAAATATATTTTTTGCTGTACTATTCAACCATTAGACCAAAAAATTAGCAAAACCTAGCACTGAGAAAGCATAAAGAAAAATTAAGTTTATTCATAACATTTATAAAATGAACTGCACTATACAAATGGTATGTTCTCATGACTGGCAGCTGTAACTTTAACCAGCGAGTCAGACGCGATTATCGTCAGAAAAGTATCCTCTTAGTTACAGGTATTTCTGTCTGAAATCAATCTGTCAGTTTTTCAAAAGTCATTGTAATTACAATTAAATTAATCCCCAGTTTGTCTTTTCATAATAATAGGCAATAGCATGCAACCCTGACTCCGGGTCCCACTATGAGTATAGTTCAGTATTTACACATTAAAAAGTAAATGGCAATCCTGAGCAGCTTAAGGGCTTAGAGACAAAGACTGGCTGCTTCAGCAGTCTGGGTTTAAAGGGAAAAGTCCAGTGTCAAATTGTCCTGCTTGGCAACAAGGACTTGATATCTTGATAAGAGAATCCTCTGTCTGCACCCACTCTGTGGTGATGTTCCTCAAAACATCAGACAAATATCTACGGAAGAACATCGAGCTTCAGAGGACATTTTTATGCCAAGTAACTGTAAGTGTCTTTTTCCCCATCCACACGTTCCAGATATTCCTTCTCTATCAAAATGTCAATGCATTTCTGAAAAAAAGATGGATGTTAATATTTATAACGAACGTTTCAAAAGCAGTCAGAATTGCAGAGTGCTGCAGTCCGGTTACCTTGATGACAGGAACACGAGGTTTGAATCGTGAAGAAAGTTGGTTCAGCACTTCTGCCAAAAGCTGCTGGTGCTTTAAAAGTTTCCTCATCTTCATGATTCTCACGATAGCTGCCTGCACACATAGATACAAAAGAACACATAGAATCACAACAAATGTTCGACTTAAACTATAACAATCCCTTAAAGTTCATTTTTAATACCTGTATGAGGAGCTTCCTGTCTTCCTCGATGTTCTTATGCGTCGTCTCCTGCTCTTGTTTCTGCTCTGTCTTCATTGGCACATTGATATTCACCCGTAACTTTTTACTGCGCACACAGAGATAGGCGACAGTGTAGATGACAAACGTGCAACGCAACAATATTCACTTTTTTTAGTATGTACCGTTACTGAAAGTCAATTATTAGTGTATACTATGCAGATCAAACATGAAGCTGTAAGAAAATGCTAAAGGGAAGCATTTACTTCTTATAGCCCAAGAAAATCTTGATTAATGTATCAGGCTTGAAGTCCATTTCATCTATATTTGCATTCTCATCCTCCAATACCTACAAAAAGAAAACAAAATATATATATTAATTGTTTTCTTAAAAATAATTGTACATCTAAATCATGCAGACGGTTCTTTAAGGATCCTGAAAGCCAGTGGTTCTCAACTGGTTTGGCTGTGGGACCCACATTTTCCATGCTTAAAGGCAGTTAGATTATTTGCTTTAAAAAAGAATTTGTGATGTTTGAAAGTCTTCACAACCTGATAGCAATCATTAAGTGGTTATTTAAATATATATACATACATACACACATACACACATATACATATATACACACACACACACATAAACAAACTGCATCTGTCTTTCAAAATAAGTCTCACATGAAAAATGTATGGATAAGACCCACCAGTTGAGAAACACCCGCTATAAGAAACTAGATGTCAACACTTACCAGCAACTTTGATTTCAGGAGGATTTGCAAGACCTGAACCAAAATATCCTGCAAAATTAAAAACAATAAATTAATAAATAAAAAAAACACATTGCTACTTTTAGCATAAATTGATAATTGAATTATTGTTTCTGCTAGTCTTCTTTTAGTTCAAAGTACAAATTTAATATGTAATGGACATCAATGTATTACATATTACTTATTGACATATGCGTTTAGGGCAGTGCTTCTCAATTATTTTCTGTCACGCCCCCCCCATAAGAAGAGATAAACATTTTACGCGTTTTCATTAAACATTTATCAGATTCTCAGATATGTGGGAGTGAATGTGTTTTGTCGCTTAAAAACCTTTATAATGATCATGTTGCGCGATACTCAATTACTGACGGGGGGAGGGGGGGGGTGAGCGCGATACTCGGTTGTTCATGTGGGGTGGTAAAGTTTGTTTTAATGTACATTCATGTATTTAATGTATCAGTTGCATCAAAAACCAGCCCAATGGCTTTTTTCCCGGTCAGACATAACCAAAAGGAGCTCAATCTGGCAACACTGCTGATCGCCTCTTTTTCTGGATCAGTGCCAGATATCGCATGAAAACACGTGTGAATTTTGAGAACACTGGTGTGATCGTACACATTAAAGGGTAAAGGGATTGTTATCTGAACTTCATATCTGCTGCTCTTGTTCAGTGCAAGAAAACCTACTTCCTGGAAAAAAAAGAAGCATGTTCCCCAGGGTCACACACACCCCCCTGGCATCGCTCCACTATTTGAGAACCACTGGTTTAGGGAGACTACGAATGAGATTTGTCATAAAGAGATATAAAGCAAAGGTACTGCACTCACTGTTTTGATCTGTGTGCTGTCAGCCAGTTGCTGAACTGTGTAGCTGTTCTCGGTGTTGAACTGGAGCAGGATGGCCATCTGGAAGGTGGAGGCCTGCGGGGACACACCACATATACAAACCCTGACACTTGTGCCAACTGAGTCCTACAACCTTCTTAATGAGAATCCAGCAAATGCTTTTAATTACCGCTGGCATGATACAGCCACGAAGAAGGAACAAACCTGCAGAGTGTATCTGTTCTTGAAGCAGTTGGTGACCAGCTCTCCTTTGGATAGATGGTAAAGCCATGTCAACTTGCGGCCGCTGTGTCTACTTCCATAAAAAGCTGTAAATCTTTGGTAACTCCGCTCCAACTGTGAAAAACAAAGCCGTTAAAAAACTATCGTAAACTGGAAGTGTAATCACACATTGTTCTCAGCTCATGGAAGGGTGTTAATGGCTTTGAAAATGACAGGGTTAAGTATCTGAGCATCTCACCTCAGATGGTAAAGCGAATGTGCAAGACTGCTGGAACGGCCATGAGCCAGAGCTCAGAACCTGGATACTGAAATCCACTGCAAAACAGATGGAGGCGGAGTCTCTCATTTGCATTTTTATTCATCAGTATATATAATATACACATGCAGGTTATATTAAAAAAACACTCCACACACAAACAAACATGAGGAATCGAGCACTTACAGTCCAAAGGCTCAGAGTTGGAAAGGTGCTTTTTGAATTGCTCATTCAAGTCTTTGCTGACTCCGATGTCCTGGAACATGCGCTGAAGTTTGGAGGTATACTCGAAGCCACATGCTTGCTGAGGGTGGGCAGAAAAAAAAACCTCTCAATTTTAAACCGACTCAGTTTGATGAACTGACATCAATTCAGTTGATGAATGAACAAAAATGTGTAGCGTTCCTCCCATCCCAAAAAATCCCAATAAACTTTGCAAATTTTTTTTTTACGTTTGAAATGAACAAATTTGCACTGTTACTTCTGAAATGAAGACATCAATAAAACAGTTTGTAACAATGCATAGCATAATGATCCATTTACCTCAGAAAAGATATTCAATGTCCCGTAAACCTGTATTTTTACTTGATCTGTTCCACATTCAACGTGTTTAAATAAATCAGTCATATATATATATATATATATATATAACTACACACTTTATATAAATATAAACAAAAATACACAATTTTTGCCCTGTACTGTACCTGATCCATAGCCCAATTAATTAATATGGAACTGAAATTAATCGAAATGAAATCGGACTGAGGAATTTGTGTCAATACACAGCCCTAGAAGAAAGAGCAGTAAAGTGAGCCATCTTCACTAAACAAGTGCACAGACCTTCAGTTTGGAGATCATACTGGCCTCGGCGTCGTCGCTGGCACTGTTCTGGTGCACCAGTCTTTTGGCCAGCATCTTGGCATAGAACTTCTGGAACACGTCTTTATCCTCAATATATTTGAAAACCACCATCTGATAATAAAGGATGTAGGCAAATCTTGTCAGACACATTCTTGATTTGCATTCAGTAATTTGTGCAGACTGTATGCATACTGTGCACTGCAAATTTAATGAATACACAAAACACCTAGAGAGAATATGGCATGTACCACAATGTGCACCACAAAGAGAATGCAATGCACGATTCCAGTTCATTAATTAACCATTATGTCTTCCTTGACTAATTTTTTGATCAGACTGACAAAAACAAATGTTTATGCATGAATTTGGATTATACAATGTAAAAATAAATGACTGCAAATTCCAATAAACATTAATTTCTAAGATAACTGGACCATGCACACAATACAAATACTAAACATTTGCAGCACACCTTGTACGACCTTGCTGTTTCTCTCCTATAATGCATTACATATTATATATACACATTACAGTACAGTATTTAGGAATTGGTATAAAATAATTTAATTATGTTTTAAAAGATTGATTAAATTACGTTTTATGAATTCAATTGGTTAGATATGCTTATTGATTCAAATTTAAACCATTAAAGAATGTATAAATATTAAAATGGAAAACAGAATTTGGAGAAAAAAAAAACAATGGGGAAGGGGGGGGGGGGATTTCATAGCGCCATTTAACAACACATTAATAAATGGAATTTTAACACTGGTTTTACAGACAGGACTTAAATTAATCCAGGGTTAGGCTCAGTTAAATTAGGACATTTAAGTTGCTTTTAGAAATGTGACAAAAAGCATTACAAAAAAAGAAGACAAAACAATAGCAATGACATATTTAAGGGACTGCACTTTAATTACTGTGGAGGACGGGGGAAACTCACCACTTGGTTGAGAGTATCTTCTAGCTCAGCCTCCTCTGGATTCTTTGAACTAAAAAACACACACAGTTAAATTATCTGTGCTAAGTGCAGACCTGCAACTGCAGAATCCTAAAAGCAAAACAACCTTTCCTAGACAGTTTTAATGTCAAACTTCATCTTTTGAATCCATGCACCAGAATACTTTGTGGTGACATTTTACACATTGAACCTTGCTATTGTAGTTTTCGTTCTTCAGATATTTTATCAATTCTAATGTAGCAACAGAATACTTCAAGCCTCAAATCCTCAAACATAAACTGATGTGTTTGCAATAATGGCATTGGAACAGACGTTCACTGGATTTCCTTGTCATTTCTGGCCAACAAATGAGAGACTGAGATGTATGACATGAACATGAGCGAGAGAATTCACCTCTTCTTCAGTAAGGAGTCACAGTATCTGGCCAGAAGCTCAGGGGATTTGCTGGAGGACTGTGCCATCCTTGTTATCGCATTATTATTAATGAATCTTCCACAGGCCTGAAGAGCAGCACAGACCAATGAGTGAAAGTTGTAGCAACCAGCGTTTTAAATAAACTCTTTAAATAATGTTATTTAAAGCTGTAGTGAGTAAGTAGGAAATATCAGTCAGTTCACATTTCCAAACATTCCTTTGCTTTCTTCATGTATTCACAGACAGACTCGATGATGGTGAGATCAGATCTCTGTGTGGAGCACCGGCTGTCGTCAGACTCCTTGTGCATGCGCAAATGTCAACATATTATTACAATTAATAGCAAAAGGAATGTTTGGAAATGTAAACAGACATTTCTTACTGACACTGCAGAAAAAGATAGATATAAGAGGTTTTAAACCCTTTTTTGGATGAAAATACTCATGTGACTCATGTGAAAATACCCAAGACTTTTGCACAGTAGTGCAGATTACAAACCTTATCGAGTGCCGCCACAAACCCAGCATCATTATTGAAGGCTGACATGACGAGAGCATTATATTTCTTGTGAACATCCAATATTGTTTGCACATAGATTTTGGGATCCTGGAAAACAAGTTCAAACTGGGATCAAATTAAGTTGTTAAAAGACACAGAGTTACTGGAAAACATGTACAAAACCCTGGGGCTTAAAAGCAAAGCATGAGTCACGTCTCTGAATTTGGGAAAAAATTATTTAGACAAATAACTATTGTCATGTCATGATGCATCGATCTCTGAACTCAGGCAGTTCAGGTTCATCATCGATAACAAAAGGTTTGACACATTTTCCAAAAATCCATTAATCAATTCAAATCAAATCAATGAAATTCCTTTCAATAGTTGCAGCTGAAGACTGAACCATCATTGTGGCTTTATGCTGTAACACCAGGACTTACATTGAGTGCTGAATCGCCACATTTCTCAATGGCTGCCAGTCCTTGATTATGAATGTGGGACTCCAAGAGTTTTTTGAGCTCGCCCAATCCATCTGTGATCCGGGAAACAAGGTTGTACATCCGACCGAGATCTGCAATTATACAAAAACACGGTATATTGACTGTAAAACTAAGTATGTAATTTTAAATGTTAGCTTTTTCAAAATGAAATGTCAGAAAATCTATTTTCTCCAAATGAAGATGACATTGCATGACTGGCTGACCTTCATTCTTATCAGCATCTAGAAGGTTCTGGAACTCTGTGTGGAAGATCTCCAAGTGTTTCTCGATGAGGACCTGCTCACACTTGCGAGCCAGCTCGTCTTGCGTGCTCTCGTGGAGATACACCTGTACCCGCCGCTGCTCTTCCAGTAACCGTGCCTCTGCCTGACACATAAACAGACACAATCTTACGCTCTTAACAGTTAAGTCTGAGTACTCATAATCATAAGAAATGTATAAAACCAATTTTTACCATAATTTTGAATCCCCTGCAATTAGCCTTATAATGTCTGACTTGAATCTGAACATGTGCACAGGTGAAATTTGTCACGACATTACCTTTTTCATGTATTCAGTAACAGGGTTTTGAAGAAGGAACTCTGTGCTTTCCCGTGTATAGAAGCGCTCGGTGTCTGCCAAAAACTGTGTCTCAAAGTACTCCTTGTACACTGATAATGTTGGCCCCTTCACAAATGCATCATCCTCATTCAAGCCCAGCTCAACTGGAAAAGTCAAACCAAATCCCATTTACATTTATGCATTTGGCAGACGCTTTTATGCAAAGTGACTTACATTGCATTCAAGATACACATTGACATTCTAATCAGTTTTTGTTTTTCCTGGGAATCAAACCCGGGACCTTGGCGTTGCAAGCGCCACACTACTATTTGAGATACAGAAAACAATAATGCTTCAAAGGTCCAGACAGGACTATCTTTATTCCACTTATATGACTCGTAAAGATTTTAAAATATCCTATATTAAAGTTATATATAACCAGATGATTCTATATAACCAGACCAGCATAAGACAGATGTAGAGCTGCCACACTCACCATAGGACTGCACCACTCCACTGATGAGTCTGGTGTTAATAGTCTCACCATTTCTCTCCTTCTCAATGAGTTTTAACACCGCATTTGTCACCTATATAAAATATATAAAACACATGGGTATATAAATATATATAAACTCATTTAGAAACAGACATTTTACAATTGGACTACTAAAAATGACCAATAAATAAAGAATATAAACAGATGATTCACCTGCTTGTTTAGAGGTCTGAATAAACACTCTCTCCAGGTGACCAAAGCAAGCTGTGACAGAGATACATTATATTATTACCGTTTCTTTCTTCAATGAGGCATTAGACGAGGCATTCTATTACAACTTCACCATTTATACATAGTTTTTATATTTTTTAGTTTTTATATCTTTATACAAATCACTATTTGTTTTTATACTATCACTAATAATAATAATAATTATTATTATTATTATTATAAAAACTAATCTAAATTTTAAAACAACAATCAACCATAAAATAAAGCTGAATAAAAATAATACATTATTCTTATTAATAAACAATTATTCAAAGAAAATTATTTAATTATAGTTCAGGGCTGAACAGTACGTTTTGCCTACCGAGGTAATAAGTTTAAATCACTGGAAAACATCACATTTAGGATTTCAAGGCATAGAAATAGATGCATAAGATCAAGAAAAGTCTAGTTCTCTCAAAAAATCTCAAGGCAAATTTGAATAAAAAAACAAATATGATGTGTGGTCACAGGTATGCATATTTTTGGCTATTATGAGCAATAAATATAGCTAACTACAAAACAGTGTAGTCATGTATTCCAAGTCTTATAAACACAATGTGTGGAAATGTAAAACAGGAACCTATGAGTCAGGCCAGGGTGTGTGCTGTTTCTCTTACGGAGTAGATTTCATAAATTCCTTTCCGTCCCTCATCACACTCTCGGCGCACCCAGTGTCTGTTGAGGTAAGCACAGATCCCATTTAACACTTTACTGGAGAAGCGATAATCCTCCCACTGCTGTGTGTAGAACTTCAGAACGCTCTCATCCATCAGGTCCTCTCCATCCTGCCAAACACACAGATGGAGGAGAGAAAAAAAAAGAGAAGTCAGGAAGATATCTGGAGAAGCAACAACAATTCACACTGCTATCCTCCCAATATAAAGTTTACTATACGGTTTAATAATTTAGTAACAAGGCATAGAAAGACAAGCAAAGTGTTCAAATTAGATAAGTCTTCATGTTCCCAGCTTTTAACTAAAATCACATTAAAAAAAACTAACTTTTTTGCTTTTTCTTTTAGAACTGAGCAACAGCAATATGATCAGCAATGCATCATGCATCCCAAACAATAAACACACTGTAGGCTATTACCTTGAGAAGGTTTGTCAGGTAGCTCCTCAGAAACTCTTTCAGTCTTTTGTAGAGTTCTAGTCCGACAAACTGAGCCCCACCAGGTGTGGGAGTTTTCTTGGAGGGTTTGGAGGGTGGGATGCCAGCACCCCTGGCCTGGTTGGACTGGTGCACGCTGGTACAGTAGTTATACACATGTCTGAACAGTAGGTTAAAGTCTTAAGATAGTTAATGAGGAAAACAGATATTACAACAACCTTTGCAATGATGAGATTCCATTCGATAATGATGAAGCTTTCAATGTGAGCTTCCAAGTACAAAAATACTGTGCCAGATAGGTGTCTCCTACACACCTATAGAGTTTACTTCTGTGATTGTTTCGCGAACATGATCGAATCTAATACGAAAAACATGAGCATAAACTGTATGTGGAATTTGGATAGCATAACTGTTTGCTTAGCATGGAATTCAGATGTAGCTCAAACCTGTAAACCCACTTATTACACAAGTTTGCGGCACCCACATTTCAGTTTGGACATCTTAAAGAGGACATATGATGCTTTTTAATGTTTTCCTTTTCCTTTAGTGTGTAATGTATCTGCTTGTACTTGTGTAAGACTCCAACATAGTCTCCAACAAAAGAGATTTATTCTAACAGAGAACACTGCTCCAGATCTGCCGAAAACACCTCGATCCGCTCATATTAATTCAGCAAACATTAATTTCATGATTTTAAATATATTAGCATAACGCCCACCAAAGGCATATAAACAGAAAGAAAGAGGGCAAGGCCTCTGTGAATAACAGTGCTGTCATTATCTCGCATTGGGTTGCAATGTGAAAGCAAAACTTTCTGTAAACGGCTGAATTGGAAATTGAGGTGTTGCAATAATGAACGGTATGTCAAGAATTAGGTTTTTTTTAATATTAAAGCATGCTAACCTCTTCTAGTTCACCAAACAAGCTAATGACCTTTTAAAATAGCATCATATGTCATCTTTAATTTAATCTTGCATGAAATCATAAATGGGGAAACAAAAAACAACTTTTGAGGAACTTGTACTATTTACAAGAAGCTTAAAACAGCCAGTTTCAAATCTAAAGGTCAACTCTCGTACCTTCAACAGTATCAGTGATCAAGCCCTTGAGAAAACTTATGTTTTAATAGACTTTAATAGGCATAATCTACTCTGACATGCAAGAAGCCATATAGAGAAGCCTTTATGTACCTTGGACAAAAATATTCAAAGTCCTCTACATGTGTATTGCAAGCAGCTATACATCAGTGCAGTAGCTTAAAGGTTGTAACCACATGAACAGTGATTACCAGAACAGTGTCGTTTTGAGTGCGTGTGTGTTTGTTCTTCCAGGTGCTAAGTTTCACACCTTTAACTCTAACCGTAAGCTCCACTCAGTTGCAATGGCAGCACTCTGATGCTAAAAAACGACATGCTGAGACTCTCAGATTCTCATCGCCGCTAAAGACACCTGCAGAAACAGCATACAGTTTTTTTTTGGCTGCAGAGAGGCCACATGCAGACAAATAAAATACTACTGAAGATGTAAAAAGAATGACAGCTGTGGGTGACAGATGAAACTCAGAGCAAACACCGTCTCTAATGTGGCACTAGTGGGTGAAATGCAAAACTGCAAATTTGAAAGCAGACAAGTTAATTTAGTCAAGTTAATTTCCTAGACTCAAAGTGCTTTGAAAAGCTGTAAAATGAAACACTCATTGCAGTCTGGCATTACAAAAAAAAAGATAATTAAAAAAAGTAATAACACCATCACTTTTACATTGTTTAATTTGTTATATTTTACTTAATAAATATAATTCATAATTTCAAGGTGTTACTAAACAAAATTAAGACGTGGATATTTTTGTGCATATATCAGTTTGTGTATAAATCAAAAAACTTTTTAAAAATCGCAATGAGCTAATTTGAAATAGTCAATTTCAAAATCTCAATTTTATACTCAATGACTTCACGCTCTCTAATATTAAAAAATATTTATTTAGCCCACATAATAACCAAAATAAAGTTTGCTGACATGTTGACCCGTAGCGTAAACACCAAAGTTGAGGTCGGGGGCACCATACGGATGGTCCTTGGTCTATTAAGAAACTGACAAATTCGGTGCTCCAAAATACCCTCACTCAACATGAGTGAATGAGAGATTCAGCTTTGAGTAAATTGGGGAAAAAATTAATACAATTATTCGATTTCAACAAATGATTCAATGACTTACTCTAAAATACTTCACTTGTTTCATTACTGGATGAATCAGTGTTTTTTTTTAGACAAAACTCTTGAATGAGTGACTCAATGACAAATACATTTTTGTCATTTTTTACCCCCTGGTGGCGTAACGAAGTAATGATCCAACTGATATTTAAAGTGCCATTAACTTTCAAAAAGTGATTTACTCTATTTTGATCGCTTCTGTAGACATCAGTCTGAACTTTCTAAACTTTTATCCCAGTACTTCTGTGACAATAAGAATATTTGTAACAGATATAATGACACTGTCTGGTTGAAACAGAAATTGTTCTATACCTACACATGACAACTGCTCTATCTGGGTCAACAGCAGCACCAACACAGATTTGAATGTTCCGAATTCGACTAATTGTTGTCATTTATGAATAAGAACGCGTGGGTGTCTTTTTTACCCTCAAGGGAAACTCTCGATCTTGTGGATTCCCATTGAAATTACTATTCGACTTTGCAGGGCAACGGTAAATGTGACTGCATCTTAAGGGCCAGCGCTTAACCCATAAACTGTGCTAAACCTATAATCACCTTCAGAAATTACCCAAAGAATGAGAAAACACAATTCTCCCTGATTCAGAGCAATACCAAACACTTACTTTCCAATATGACCTTTAACACTCTCAAACTGCTTGCACATCAATGAAACAAGCAATGCAAAGTCTACGACAGCGACCCAAACTATTCAACGGGTTTGCCTCATAAGCCAAAGTCTCATTTTAAGAGCAAAATTCACACACGGTACCACACCTAACAAGACAAAGACTTTCAGTGTGCTGGCCACAGCTGCTGCCCCCATTAATCCCCATTCATCCCGTGGTGCCTGGTAAGATACGTATAGAGTTCCATGTAGCGTGACTTAGCCATGCTCTGGCGTGTATAGACCTGCTGTATTCCAGCTCTCAGGTCATCCCAGATCTGGTCCAGCCCAATCTGTTTGAGCCCGTGGGTGTTCTGGCCCCTGTTGGATGACATTGTCTCTGTGCCGGTCTGCTCGTGTCAGATAAATCCTCTCTTCTCCCCGTTCAGCTCCAGAACACTGCTGCTTCACATGTAGTCCACCATGCTGGAGAGCATTCAGATAGGATCAGTTCAGGGATGAGTACTGCTACACTTCGCAGATGGTGCTGCAGGCTGGTCTAGGGTTACAGCAGCGTCCAAACACTTCCGTACGGTCTCTGCGAGAGGAAACAAAACAGGTTTGATATCAATTTAATCAGCCTTATCACTTTAAAATGGTACGAAAATTGCCATAAAACAGAAGGTTATACATATTGTTATGCATGACAAACAGTATTATAAACAGTACTGATAGGTGTTAATAATAGGGCAGAACTAATCATTATTCTGAACAAACAAATGCAAAAGCCAAAAAAAGGAGGATTAATCCAGGTGTTCTAAACAAAATAGACATATATATATAAATTTATTTATTTTTTTGAGGAAGAAAAAAAAAACCTAACAGGCAAATTATAGGAAACTAACTACTGTAAGCTTCAAACCAGGGCTCATGTGAAGTGCTGACAAGCAATGGGTCAGGGATATATTTAGCAGCATGTCTGACTGCTGTGTGTTGTAATGCAGAGTATATGAATCTTGCCGGTCATTGTTTACATGTTGTGATGTTCGATACACCACATTTTAGAGGCAAGACTGACCGAGGGTTGGTGAATCAGAACATGTGACCAGCGGGATTGGGCTTAGCTGGGTTATTAATAGCATTTCCCACATCATTCTTTCTAAGGCTTCTTGTTTACAGACAGCTGTTTCCATAGCCAGCACAACGGCTAATATGTGCCGGAGACCAAGTTCACTAAAAACATCTCTTGAGTGATAAAATGCAGCTATTAGGATTGAGAGAGGCACTTCAGCATATCATACAGTCAAGTTTAGATGGAAGACGCTCAAGTATCTGCTAAACTAAAGTGTGCTTTTTCCCTGTGTAACTTCTGTAAATCGAGAGAAGCAAAGTCCCACAACTGACCCAGCCCTGCTAAATCACTGACCCAGAGCTTGGGAGATTTTACAGCAGGGGAAATAAACAAGACGGAGTGGCGTCACGCCGTTAGGATCAGCCCAGCTTAAGGTGACACATATAAGAGATGCAGACAGTTGAAGACGGCACTGACTTTTAACACACTACACACGTAAACAAACACAGCTTTACAATAAACTTTCAGCTTCTATAAGTAGGATGGATATTAATAGCAATTATGGTCATTCATTGACCATAATATTTCAGTACTTTTAAGGCACTGTATTAAATATAAGACTGATCATTGTGCATAAACAGTTTGTGAACACCATAGTGCTTGAGTCAGGTCACATTTAATCTTATTAGATCAGGCAAAGCAAGGCTAGTCTCTCTGACCCACATTCATTAGTGGGATATTTCCATGAAATCAAACATGCAATTTGTAGGTTGTAAACATTTCAACAATTTCAGTCAGACTATGGCTCAAAAGTCCTTTAAGGATAAAGAAAATGACACTTTTTCTCCAAATTTCTCCACTTTTTCATTAAACGGATAGATCACCCAAAATGAAAACTCTGCCATCACTCACCTTTATGTCACACAGCTCAGTTTTATCTTTTGTGGATCACAAAATCAGATGTTGATAACCAAACATTTGGTTAATTACTAGTAGTTGGTTAAAATTACTAGTAGCAATACATTTTGTTTTGCTCTCAGAAGAAGTTCACGCAGGTTTGGTTAGTACATAATGACCGAATTTTTATTTCTTTGGCTGACTAACCATTTAAATGTTCCTCAACTGTGGGTTGGATCAAGTAAAGACAAACTGACTGACTCAAAACAAAGGTTACTGATGCCAGGTGTATAAGAAGTACACAAAGCACAATTTTTCTTCACCAGTCAGCGTATTCATCATAAGTGTGAAGATGATTTATTAATGTGCTTATGTGTGACAATTATTTTAATGTAAGCAATGATTTTTGTGTCATATGCAGGCATCAGACAAATTGTCCACAAAAATACAAATCTGTCTGACTATCGTGACAGTTTAATTGTCCCTATGGTAAAACAATACATCTAAAGATCTTCTTAGCATCCGAGGACTTTGCATATGAAGCATACCAATATTAGCATGATTCATAAGCCATTCACTAAGATTTTTGTCTTCTTCTGCGGTTATAATTTCAGAAGGAAACTTACCACACACTGGTACATGAGTTTAGAAAATCATGGGTTCAAAATGAAACCAATTCATAGTCACTTATGGCATTTTGGACAAACGATGCTATTTAGGTAGGCATCTGAGACAGCAGAATTCATCTGAATGTGTGTAAATCACTGTTCACTCTACAGACGGCATTTATACCGCTTCATGTCTCTATCATACACGTTACTAAGAACAGCATGTCGACATCTGAAATACACAATGTCCTAATTTCATGTCTGTTTTGAAAGCAGTTATTTTCTGAACATACATTAGCAATGCTAGGTAGCAGCTCGATAGCTTCAGATACCCATGTAAACTGACGCCGATGAGAAACATTAAAACATATTAAAGCCAAATAAACGAATGACATTGACATATAACCTACAAATAAGACAAACATCACTTGTTACTAACCTACTCCTGTATTACGACGAAGCTTTTGAGATATAGATGTAAAATGGCCACCTATGCATTAAGTCGTTTACAATACCACAAAAAACGTTTGTCTTCCTTCTCTAGTGACATGTCCTGCCAAACCGGGACAGTTGACATGTATATAAAGATATTTAGTCTTACCTGTAACAGTTTCTAACGTCGAGTTGAATGAGGTTGAGGCCCTACGCTCTCTGTGTATGACTGGAGATAATTGGGAATTCCGTATTCGAGCGAGTGAAGCGTCATACGCCACAACTCAGAGAGATACAGCGACTCCTAGTGTTCACTGAGAGATACAGCGACTCCTAGTGTTCACTGAGAGATACAGCGACTCCTAGTGTTCACAGAGAGATACAGCGACTCCTGGTGTTCACTGAGAGATACAGCGACCCCATGTGTTCACTGAATGATATAGCTCGCTATATCACACTATCAACAAGAATGATTTAAATTTTTTCCTCCTCTTATTAATATATGTTTAATGTATTTGTTTGTTATCTATTCTTAAACACCTACACAACTTCAATAGCTGCATTTTGTATCCCTAAGTATTTTTGTACCCTGTAGTGGTTGGCACTTTTGTAAAAGGGTTTAATTTTTTATGTTGCAATGAATGGATTATATATTGAAATTTGATAATGCAGAGCCTTTTTATGCCCTCAGTACACCCAGTGGTTTAATGCCCCTATTGCAATATATTTACTTAATACATATTGTTAGAATGTAGTGTTCTCTATTGCAGTGAGCATAATAACAAACTTTCACCAACTAATTTACATTACACAAAATTCTATGGTTACAAAATAATAGTATTTAGATAGTGTACAGTATATATAATGTGTTAAGTACTAAGTGCCCATAAAACATTGCTGAACATTATCTAATGCATCCAATTTAAATAATTGCTAAATATTCAATATTTAATATCCCAACCAGTCATAACTAAAATAAAATACATGACATACATGTCATTTTTATAGAAATAATGTTTATGAACAATAGTCTTATTCTACAGTTGAGTCTCATTAAATGAGGTTCATGGCACTGTACGCACACACTTTCATGTACAATTGGTTGACAGATAATCTCAACTACATTAAAAAATATTATTATTCTGGCTGTATTGACACTGACGAATGAGAGTATGTATATGTATGACATCATTTTTTGCAGAACTGCGTTGTAGATGAAATGAACTAATTTAATAATTGACGATCTTTACAAAGGAACTTAATCAACACTGAACTGAACAACAGTGATGCACCGTTATCTTATCACTGTAAGGCTGTGTTAAAACGGTATTGTGCAAAACTTGAATTATATGCATTTAAAACACATGATCTTCGCAATGCAATAAATGCACATCTCTGAATTAGTGTGTTTACATGACACATTTAATTCTACTGCTCAGGTAATGGCCAAATTCACAATTTAAAATCAATCAGCGATTGAAATGTATCTTCAGATTTACAGGTAAAGCTTCATATTACATATACATCATGACATGACAAACATTTTATATGCATGTTTTGTTTATTATTTGTTTGTAATTGTAATACTTATGATAATTTCCCTTTGCTATCAGGCCTCAAACAACAAAAATGTCATTGTACAAGAATCTTATTTTCACTAATTTCCAATGAGTAAAAATATATGGATTATATAATATAGTCATGCCTCACACAGCAATAAGTAAACCAAAATATTCACAAGAAGTAAACAAAAGTATGAAAATAAAGAAGGCCTAGAAGAGGAGAGAGACTATTGGCAACATGTTTTTACTGTGATTGTAACAAACCTGTTTAAGACCAAACACAACTGGACCTTAAACATAAACTTCCACTTCTGCCATTTCTGTTTTTATTTCTGTCTTTACACGATTTTCCTCAGAAACTTGACAGTCTTCCTGCAGCTTCCTTTCAAACAAGAGTTGAGTATTTATGTCTTCCTTTTCTTGCAGTGGTTTTCTTCTTGATACTTTCTTACAATGCCTGATTATTTCCAGTCTCTTATTGATTGTCGATACATGTACATTGACTTCAACTAAAGCAAGAGAAGCCTGCAGCTCTTTAGATGTGATTTCAGGATTTTTGGCAACTTCCTGGATGATTTTACGTTGTGTCCGCGGTGAGATTTTAGTTGGTCGACCACTCCTGGGAAGATTCATCACAGTTCCACGTGTTTTCCATTTCTGGATTATAGATCTGATTGTGGATCGGGGAAGTCCCATCACCTTTGAAATGGATGTGTATCCCTTACCTGCCTTATAATGAAAAACTATGCTTTCTTTAATATCTTCTGCAATTTCACTTCGTCGCATTTTACATTTACCAAACCTTTATGATGGCAAATTGATGGCGAAGGATCAAACTTTAGGGATGAAGATTAAAATCAGATTTATTCTGAGCAGTGCTTGCTCAGTCTTCAAATGGAGCTGTCCAACCACTTCAGCTGTGAAAGATCAAATAAATCAGGTATCAACTTCACTTTATTTTCCAAACATATCCAGCTTTTTAAACATTACTGTACAGTTAACTGCTTCTAGCAGGTACAAAAATTAATAATAACTGCTTCTAGCAGGTAACTAAGTCTGGTGACTTTAACGTTGCTCTGGTCTTTGTGAGGGAAGGCAAGGCAAGTTATGTATAAAGAACATTTAAAAAACAGTGGTATTTTATTTCAAAATGTTTTAGAGTTTGAAATATGTTTATGTCAGTATGTTTGATCTGGAGTCAAACATACTGGAACTACTGAAGCATTTGCTAATTCACTTCATAAAACAAATGAAATTAAATACTGACCGCATTAAACTTCCATTATTTTAGATAAAGCAGGTCCATTGTACGTGTTTTCTTGAATGCAATTTACTGGGGGAAATGTTCAAATTGAAATGCTTTAAAACAAAACACGGAATTTCATCAGTTACTTGGTCATCAAACTGAATCTTTCTGACCTAAAGATTTACGAGCCAACGTGCATTAATTGCAAGACTATTTTTAATGACAATATTTGTAATAGTTGGCTATCAATACATTAGCAATGTAAGCTAACAGCTGGTTATCGTCAGTAGGCGCCAAGGAAAGACAATAACATATATTATTGACCAATACCATTGTAAGAGAACTACAGAATAAACAAATATATTTGTTAATCACCTGTTAACACACTGTTAATCGCCGACGACGGAATCCTGCTCCTTTTTCACCAGGTCCTTATTCACTGAAATATCCTTTCTACCTTAAACCAGTGTTGCCAGATTGGACTGAAGATTTCCAGCCCAACTACAGCATAAAAGGGATATGAAATATAAAATAGGAAATTTAGCCCAATTTTTATCAACCAGCCCAATGCATTTTTTCCCGGTCGGATGTGACCAAAAGGAGCACTGCCTTAAAACAAATTGGATGTGTTTTTTTGGCATTGGCTGTATTTTAAAGGAACAGTGTCAAAAGTAATATGACAGCGGTTCATTAAACAGTAAATAATATATATTCCTGTAAAATTGAGCTCGTATGTTCCAATGAATTGCACAAGTGACAGATTCAAACTAAGTACCTCTTTTGTATTTAAGATCCGTACATTTATTTTTATCCATTTAAAAGAACAGAAAAACATGACGTAAGAATGTTTTCAGCTGAGAATTAATGATATGCCATTATACAGTATTATGTTGGAAATATTCTTTCCCCCCAGTCCATTGATTTGCCAAGTCAATGAAAGACGCTACTCGTAGATAAATGGAATCAATTTAATAGAGAATCAAAAGAGCTCTGAGCTCAGGATTACAGGAGCACAATGCCAAAAGCTGACATCTGGGCAGTCCAGAATGTCTTACAAGCATATGCAAACAGTTTATATATTCTTTACTTTCAGTTCCTCCCTCGAGTCCACCTCTTCATACAGTGACTGTTGTCAGGCACATCCCTTCATTGGTTACATCATAGCAATCAGCAATCTGCACACAAGAATGCAGGAACCCCTTGCCTCATGTCTTTCTTTCTGTAACTTTTCTAGCAAACAGACAGCGTCAACAGTTACAGTCTTGGACTTTTCACCCTGAATGCATTATCCTTTGTTTTAGTCAAAAAAGGTTTGCTACAGAATTAAAAACAGTAACTTTATGTTTGAACAGGAATGAACACGTCAATACAATTTGGAACATTTTAAACTATAATTAGAAATAAACACTACAACACAATTTCAAACATTTTGTTTTATAATTTCCTTCAATTCCTTCATTAGAATTTGTACCAGATTAAAGATGTGGACATTAATTAATCATTTCAAATTGTATCAAAACCGAACACAAATGTGAGTGTGTGTGTGCGCGCGCGGGGGGATTCATTCTCTTTCCTTTATTACAACATTTTTTATGTTTTATGGTTGAAATGTGAGACTCAGAACATGCCCTCTCAGTCAACCGTATACAAAGCCATTTGTCATTAAAGCAAGTCATTACTTAATTACTTCACAAGTTCTCAAAAACAACAACAAAACGACCACGTGGTGGGATAGACAAATGCATCGTCTAACGAAATCCTGTATTTAGAACATTTTCTGATCTGTTATTTTTTAAATGATACCCAAAACATTTCCCCCATTCAAATTTATTTGCAGACAAAGCACACTTGACGTGTTATTACTTTCACGAGTTCTTTAAAAGAAAAAAGGGATCGATTATTGTATTCTCTAACAAAATGCTGCATTAGATTTTCTGATGTGTTATTGCTAAAATATTAATGTATATACTGTATTTACTATAATTGAATGAAAACTGCTGTCATATTACTTCTGCAACTGTTCTTATAAAAATACAGCCAATAGACCCTTTTCACATGACGTCACGCAACTTCCGTTTTAACTCAAAGCAGGGTATCTTTACTTCCGTTTAGCCGCAAGCGCGTTCAGGTGAATGCAGGAACTGGCTAACCAACAACACGAAAAGTAAAGGTTATAGTAATAATAATAATGTTTACATATTTATAGGTTTCTGTATTTTAGTTCGTTTGATAATGTTAATGATTATTTCCAGTTTACAACTCTTTAACATGTGCGTGAACTGGATGGTAAAGTAGGCTAGTTTGTAGCAATATGCATCGCTCTCAGCCTGTGTTGCCTGAAGTTTACTAATAAGTTTTAACTTTTATATTATGTATTCCCGCACAGTTGTTTAGAATGACCCCCCCCTTAATCCAATCTAACGGTCAAACCATTTTCATATTCTGATGAGATTCATTATTCCTCTTTACCTGTGTCCATCTTTCAACAGTTTCCCACCCATCAAGCATGGCACAGTCTTCTTGTCGATGCTATTGTAGTCTTCCTTGTTGTTCAATAAATACATAAAAAAACTTTTGTGGCAGTAAATTAATTTTATAACCTTAATGTCCTTATGGTAATGCTCCATATTGGAATGTTTATAATGTGTTTGATCTGCACAATTTATGTTTGCAGTGTTTACAC
Source organism: Rhodeus uyekii (assembly GCA_037043235.1). NCBI lineage: Eukaryota > Metazoa > Chordata > Actinopteri > Cypriniformes > Acheilognathidae > Rhodeus > Rhodeus uyekii. The sequence continues at coordinate 1,232,919 of JAWRVZ010000086.1, forward strand.
CGAACCCAAATATATTCAGTGACTGTATATTGTGTTCAATAAACATCATACATTTGTGATAAGCTGTTGCCCTCAATATTTTAATGTTTAAAATTGCATTTCCTGTTTCCTGTTGTCAAAATTCTACAAAAAAGGACAACGTCAAAGAAGTTTGTTTGAAACCTTTGCCAATTTATTAATAAAACAACTCGCATGTACAGAAGGATTCACAGCCTTTGCCATGACACTCAGTTGGATCCTGAAAATCCACTCTTACTGCCATTTGCATTGTACAGTGTACATTTCACAACTGTTTGGGCACGATTCTTGGACTTCTTTGGTACCGGTTTGTATCCTTTATCAAGTTTAGAACGTGTTGTAAGCGAAAATGTGTCTGAAAGTCGCTGTACATCATAAACGCATGTAAGGCAGATGTAGAAAGGGACTGTGTAAACTTAATCGCGTTCACTATGACGGCCGGCGGAAGTAAAGATACCCTGCTTTGAGTTAAAACGGAAGTTGCGTGACGTCATTGTGAAAAGGGTCTATACCACTGGGGGGGGGGGGGGGGGGGGGGTTTACGCCACAGCGACCCCTAGTGCTGGAAGTGCCCATTGTTATTTCATCGTTCGTTTATCTTTTATCACATTTTATTTGTATTTCTTAATCAGGGACAATCGGAATGTACTAGCTATAATTTAGTAACATTTACCTTAGATCTTGTTTATGACTCCACAAATGTGGTAAAATGTGGAAAATATGTTATCATTTTTAGCAACCTGCAAACATTTCTCAGAATGTTCTGTCAGCTGAACAATCATCATGCTGTTTAACAACACCATACAGCACCAGAAAACAGAAGAGCTGGGGATGAACTTCTGGCCTCAAAAACCATTTATGAATGCATTTGTGTAATTGGATGGTGATACTAGCCATGCATTAATATTTATTATATCTGTGTGTCCACTTCCTCTCCATTCCACTTTTCTACAGATGATACAATATTTCAGGCCCCAATTGTTATAATAGTTATAAGCCAAATTAATGACATGACAAACATTTTATATGCATGTTTTGTTTTTTTATGATAATTTCTCTTACTGTGCCATCAGGCCTCTTACAATGAGATAAACAAAAATATGATTGTACAAATATCTTATTTATACTGATTTCCAATGAGTAAAAAAAAAAAAAAAAACCCAATATAACAGTCATGCCTCACACAGCAATAAGTAAACAAATATTAAGCAAAAAGTAAACATGTATGAAAATAAAGAAGGCCTAGAAGAGGAGAGAGACTGTTGGCAACAAATCTTTACCGTGATTGTAAGACCAAACACAACTGGACCTTAAACAAAAACTTCCACTTCTGCTATTTCTGTCTTTATTTCTGTCTTTACAAGCTTTTCCTCAGAAACTTGACAGTCTTCCTGGAGCTTCCTCTCAAACAAGAGTTGAGTATTTATGTTCTTCTTTTTGTGCAGTGGTTTTCTTCTTGATACTTTCTCACAATGCCTGATTCTGTCCAGTCTCCTCCTGATTGTTGAGTCATGTACTTTGACTTCAACTAAAGCAAGAGAAGCCTGCAGCTCTTTAGATGTGATTTCAGGATTTTTGGCAACTTCCTGGATGATTTTACGTTGTGTCCGCGGTGAGATTTTAGTTGGTCGACCACTCCTGGGAAGATTCATCACAGTTCCATGTGTTTTCCATTTTTGGATTATAGATCTGATTGTGGATCTGTGCAGTCCCATAATCTTCGAAATGGATTTGTATCCCTTACCTGCCTTATAATGGAAAATTACCCTTTCTTTGAACTCTTCAGGAAGTTCATTTGATCGTGGCATTATGCATTAGCTGAATCTTTGTGCTGATTTTAATCAAAATCAAGTTTCCTTATGAGCAATGCTTCCCGTCAGGAAAGATGACAGGATGATTCAGGGTTACTGCTGTGTCCAACCACAGGGTATCTGTAAGTCAGCAAATCCCAAATTAGGTTTTAAACCTTGTGGTTCTCAAGCAATAAAGGACCTACTCTGGTTTTGCTGAAAGAGAATTAAACAAGATGGAGTGGCGTCACACCGTCAGGATCAGCCCAGCTTATAAGAGGTGCAGACAGTTGAATTGAACACTGACATTTAATGCTCCCCTGCTCATTTAACCTACTACACACCTAAACATGTCAGATTCAGGATCAAATAATTTAAAATCTGGTCCTTGGCAGGTCTTAAAATAAAGTAAATACAACCACAGATGAACAACAACACACGACATATTACACAATTATTTATTTAACAAAGCTAAGCCAAAATGGAGAAACAATGTGTGATAATTAAGATTTAAGAGGGTAAACAGCAGACAGACAGTGCTAATCAATGCATTTGATTAACTTATCATCAGCAAGCGTGATCATCTTTATAAAAGCAGATGTTTCAGCAGTTTGGAGAATTCAGGTGTGTGTGTGTGTGAGGGTACATGATGCCAAAGAGGAAAGACATCAGCAATGATCTCAGAGAAGCAATCGTTGCTGAATCTGAGAAGGGTTATACAGCCATTTCCAAACAATTTGGAATTGAGCAAGAATATTCACGTGAAAAGCATTCAAGACAGTAGCTACATTTACATTTAAGCATTTGGCAGACGCTTTTATCCAAAGCGACTTACATTGCATTCAGGGAACACATTGAATCAGTTCTTGCTTACCCTGGGATCGAACCCATGACCTTGGGGTTGTAAGCACCAATGCTCTACTGGCTAAGCTACAGGAAAGTCAATCTTCCCAGGAGTTGACATCCCAGAAAAATGTATTGCATCTGAATTTCTGAAACAATATCCTTAGGACCAAAGTGGAGGTGTCTGGCCATAATGCACACCACCACTTTCGGCAAAAACCAAACATAGCGTTTCAGCACAAACACCCCATACCAACTGTCAAGCACGGTGGTGGAAGGTTGATGATTTGAGCTTGTTTTACCAGAAAACCTACCGGTAGATGAATTGAAACAACATAGTAAAAAAGAACAGGCCAAAATGATTCCAGAACGACCTGAGACTGATCATCCTGTCATATAGAAAACAATTACTTTAAGTTATTGCGGCTAAAAGTTGCTCTACAAGCAATTGAATCAAAGGGAGTAGTTCTTCACCCATAGCTTCTTCATTTTGCCTTTATTTTTGTTAAATAAATAATGACTTGGTGTACTATGTCATGTGTTGTTGTTCATCTGAGGTTGTATTTGCCTCATTTTTACTTTTAAGTAAGACTTGCTAACAGCCTGATGAGTTTTTTTTTTAAATTATGTCCTGATACATAAAACCATAGAACTCAAAAGTATTTTCTTTCTTTTTTTTTCACATGACTATGCTTTGTATAAACTCTTCTTCCAGTCTCTGTTAGTGGAACAAAGCTCTTAATAATAATAAAGGTCACGCATTACCTTAGATTACGGACATTATACTGGAACCAGACTGTTGTTAACATCAAACCACTTTTGCCTGCTCAACTTTAACCTCATTAAATCAAGGCTGGACTCTCTGACCTAAAAGCCCACATTCATTAGCGTGGGATATTTGTAACAAATTCACAAGAAACTACAGACCAATCCTTTCTGTTCACCATGTAACCTGCTAAAGTGAAATAAAAAAAGCAAAGAAGATGGCAACACTAGAACACATACTTTTCCTATGTTTCCAGAGTGGTCAAGATAAAGAAAAAAAAGGTAATTTAAGGTAAAGGTATGTCACATTTCTTTTTACTTGTGCCAGAAATCAATACATTAAAAATACTTATTAAAACTAAAATAAAGACAACTGCAATGCTGGGTAGCTTCAGGTCCCAGGTAAAGAGAGGTTGAAGAGACTATTTAAGGAATATTAAGGCAAAGTAAACGAATGACACAACAAACAAAATATATTATTTAAACTCTGTAGCGTGGTGAAGCTTTTGTCCAAATGGCTTTTGTCAAACCCTCCTATTAGGTGTATATTATCCCGAAAAGCGAGTGGCTGACACGTATTTAATCTTACCCGTTTCTAATGCTGAGCTGTAAAAGGCTGAAGTCTGTGCTGTCTGTCTCTGCAGCTGGAGATTATTGGGATGGGAAATCCGTAGAGCGAGTGAAGCGTCATAAGACACAGCTCAGAAATACAGCGACTCCTAGTGTTCACTGAGAGATACAGCGAACCCCAGTGTTTCATTAACACAACTACCGGTACTTCGTATTCGCAACCTTTTATTTACTTATTTATTTTTACATCAGGGTCTATTGAGGGCATTTCGTTAAATTTCCAAGAGGTCTCTATATCTCTTTCCCAGCGGAGGGCCGGACATTATGCTTTTTTTTTTTTAACAGTTATACATTTCCATTGCAGCAGCCATAGTACTTGTAAACATTTTAATGTTTTTGTCAGTTGTTGCTGATCTATTTGTTTCACACCAGACACGATGGGACTCTTATCAAACAAAAGGCAAAGTAAAGTAAGAGAAGACTGTAGCTCTTTGGAACTTATTATGGGTTTCTTTGAATTTTGAGTTGAATTTTGATTCATGGTGAAATGTTTGTGGGTCAACCACTCCTGGGAAGATTTATCACTATTCCAAGAGCTTTTCATTTGGAAATTATGGTTCTGGCTGGGGATTGTGCTGTCTCATCATTTTAGAAATGGCTTTCTAATCTCTCCCATACATGCAGTATATATATATATATATATATACATACTCTTTTTTTCTATATTTTTTCTTTGCTATATTCTGTCATTTACCCTTTAATCATGACATTATGCTTTGCTGTATCTTTGAGCAGATAATAGTGTAATAGTGGTTATGGATCAAAATGATTTGATTTTCAACAGTGCTTGCTATCTTATCTAGTCAATAGTTCCATCCACTTCAGCAAAGTATATGAGTAAAATAACATTCTTTGATTGCTCTCCTTTTCTTAATATTATGCTAGATCTGTTATACGCACCCATTCAATGACATTTGAACTATTCAGACAAATATTAGATTATAAATTTAGATGTATAATATAGCAATGTCCTCACTTGTGTAGTGAAATATTATGACAACTGACTAGTGAGGACATTTTTGTTTTTTTCAAATCCTGATCCAGGATGGCCACTGTTCTGCAGATTTAAGTTCCAACCCCAAACTGAACTGAAACCAGATAATCAAGGTCTTACTATTGAAAGGGGTTCTTTATTAATCCATAAAATGTGTCAATGTTGTGATAAGGGACTATTGCAACTGTTTACACTGACAGCCATGGTAAAACTTGCTATGTTAGCTTGACACATGCTATGCCTGTTATATGCTAAGAAAAGACTGATTAAAATTATATGACTTCATGCACACATTTTAGAAATTACAACAAAACCTCTGATCATATGTGCCTGAATTCTTCCAGCTTTCCTACAGCTCAATCAATAGAGTATTGGTCATGAAGTCATTTGAAAAACTGGTGCTGGCCCACATGAAGGACATCACTGGGCCCTTGCTGGATCCTCTTCAGTTTGCCTACAGAGCAAACAGGTCTGTGGACGATGCAGTAAACATTGGACTGCATTATGTTCTGCAACACCTAGACAGACCGGGGACTTATGTGAGGATTCTGTTTGTGGACTTCAGCTCGGCCTTTAACACGATCATCCCAAACCTCCTCCTGCCCAAACTAACTCAGCTCTCCGTGCCCACCTCCGTCTGTCAGTGGATCAACAGCTTCCTGACAGACAGGCAGCAGCTAGTGAGGCTGGGAAAATACACATCCAGCACCCGTACAATCAGCACCGGAGCTCCCCAGGGCTGTGTTCTCTCCCCACTGCTCTTCTCCCTGTACACCAACGATTGCACATCTAAGGACCCCTCTGTCAAGCTCCTGAAGTTTGCAGACGACACCACACTCATCGGCCTCATTCAGGATGGTGACGAGTCTGCTTACAGACAGGAGGTAAAAGAGCTGGCTGTCTGGTGCAGTCTCAACAACCTGGAGCTTAACACCCTCAAAACAGTGGAGATGATCGTGGACTTCAGGAGAAACCCCCCTGCACTCCCCCCACTCACCATCACGAACAGCACTGTGACTGCAGTGGAGTCATTCAGGTTCCTGGGCACCACTATCTCTCAGGACCTGAAGTGGGACATCCACATTGACTCCATCGTAAAAAAGGCCCAGCAGAGGTTGTACTTTCTCCGCCAGCTGAGGAAGTTTAACCTGCCACAGGAGCTGCTGAAACAGTTCTACTCCACCATCATTGAATCCATCCTCTGCACTTCAGTAACTGTCTGGTTCAGCTCAGCTTCTAAATCTGACCTCAGAAGACTACAGAGGGTAGTCCGGACTGCTGAGCGAATCATCGGTTCAACTCTCCCATCTATTCAAGAACTGTACTTATCCAGAGTGAGAAAAAGGGCTGTCAAAATCACTCTGGACCCCTCACATCCAGCACACTCCCTCTTTGAACTGTTGCCATCTGGTCGACGCTACAGAGCACTGAGCACTAGAACGACCAGACACAGGACCAGTTTCTTCCCTCAGGCAATTCATCTTATGAACAGCTGACAATAATGGCGAACACACTACACTTTATATTTATATACACACACACTTTATTTATCTAACACACATACTTAGTATACACTTAAATTTTGCACACAATATATATGTACATACATAACTTCACTTTGTAATATACCTGCCTACAATTGTCATTTGTATATTGTCATCCACTGTCTACATATTTGTATTTTTTTATTCTTTTATTATGTGTTTTATGTTCTGTCGCTGTCATTCTGTTGTACTGCGGAGCTTCTGTCACGAAAACAAATTCCTCGTATGTGTAAACATACCTGGCAATAAAGCTCATTCTGATTCTGATTCTGATTCTGGTGTTTACAACCAATACGATACCAATTTCGATCCTAGGGACAGCAAGAACTGATTACAACGTCAATGTGTTCCTTGAATGCAGTGTACCGTAAGTCGCTTTTGATAAAAGCGTCTGCCAAATGCGTAAATGTAAGTCACTGTAGCTTATTCCTGACTGGAGGAATAAGCCATGTTGCAAGCATGTCCACTCTCCCCAAAAACATAACTATACAACTATATTGTTAAAGCAAGTGGATGATTGACTTCGATCTCAAAGGTAACTAACACCAAAGTATTTTGCAATAAGTTTCTGTTGCTACAGGTTCAAATATCTGATATATCCTTCCAACATGTACACAAAACATTTGGATTAATCTTTCCAGGCAGGGTCTGTTTCTACAACCAGTCTGTTGACTAAATTCAGTTTAAAAGGTCACAATGTGCCAAGAGACCCATAGTTTCTGAAGACTTAATTTGATAAGACTTAGTTTGATAAGGATAACATGCGACATCCACAGCAGAATCTGTTTTTAGTTTCATAGATACGTATGTCTACTTAATGTTTCAGAATTTCCACACTATAAAACAGTTATTTCAAACTATGCAAAATATAGGGATGCCTGACATTGTAATTTGACAGGGACTGACTCCATTCATATAATTTGTTAAAAGGTTCCATCTAATATAAATGTAGTTGGTGTTAAATAAACTACATGACAAACATTTGTCAGGTACTTCTTTTTATTCTCTTGCCATAAGAATAGCCACATTGATGAGGAATTCTCTTATTTTGCAATCAGGCCTCACACAATAATGCAATGGATGAAAAGTGGTTAGTACAAATATTTTACGCTAAACAGCCAGTCGAGAACTGAGTTGCTCTAAATATAAAAAGTATTTTACTATTCATTCCTGACTTGTCAACATCATAACAAAAGGTAAAAAATATGCCTCCAGGAGTAAATACAATTGTGATATTGCACAATAGTTTAAAATACAGTATGTACAATTTCACATACAGTGGTCATGCTGCCGTTAAAACAAGTTGAATACACAAGCAGAATGCAATTATAATATGAGATACAGATGAGTAAACCTATTATATTGTTTACACTTTCACTTGTATATTTACTCATAAACAATAAAATGTCAAAGCCTTTATGAATTGATGAGCTAAAAAAAAATCGATATTTACATTTAATAAAAAGGCCTATACATGTGCCACACGAGAGTCAGCAGAACTGAGCTGAATAATAATAAAAATTATGATTATTATAATTTTTACTTTTTTTTTTTTACAAGAGACCTCCTGCCATGAAAAGAGACAAAAATCACCCTCACAAAACAAACAAAATGTATAAAGAATAATACTGTAAAGTACATGAAAAGGGGTCATATTATGAAAATTAAAATGATCAAATCCCTCTTTCTTCACTATAAGGAGCATTCAAGTAAATCTTTTCATCAATGATCTTCTGAACGTTTTGAACATTCATGCTTCCTCTAATACACATATAGATGAGACACACAAAGGCTAGGTCATCTACAAAATATCATCATAAAAATATATTCATATATTTCATTTATTGTGAATGTTAACTGATTAACCTTAAAATTGTACAAAACAATGTTCACATTTTCAGTGTAAATGAGGGGTGAAGAATTTTATTTAGATTATAACAGTGTGAAACCTTCATGACTCGTACATTCTCATGAATATGGAATCCCTCATTATCCTCTCCAAAAGGTTGATTTCAATATCAGTATTTAACAAAATCAACTGATCTTGTGGTTATAGTCTGAGATGTTATTTGTGAACACAGAGACCCTTCCAAACATATGCTATTACATACAAAACCTTCCAAAAATAATAGCACTGTAATATTAATCTAAATTTTAAGAAGCATATTCACTCCAATATGCAATATGCAAAACCACATAACTATGAGATTACGATCAAATTTAGTTAACACTAAATGAAGTGCTCGGAATTATTATAGTGCTAAATGTAGATATTTATTACAAATAAATGCATCATATAAATCTGAAGGTGAGCAGCATAATTTTTCTAAAATCTATCCGTGAACCAGTCTCTGAGAGAATGGATAATCTGTGTGTAAATTAACATTTTATTTAAATGTAAATAATACTTTACAAAAATAAAAATGTTTTTAACAACATGTCAGTGCACAGTGCAATAATTTCTTAAATGTTGTTGCATCTATGCAAATGAAAATGTTCCATTCGGAACATTTATATAACACTGGCATTCCGAACACTGCTAAACTCATGAACACTGGGTGTATTTTCTGCTCAGACAAATATATCAATAAATACAAATAGCCATTTGATTTGTTAGGATTCTCCTTTACCTATTTAACCAGATCGAGTAACATTTACATTGACAGCTGGCTGAATCCAAAAGGCACCTTGAATTAAGTCATTAAACTGGTTGTCAGTGGTTCCACCTTCTTCTTGACAAATGCTAATGCTGTTTGAGTGTTGGGTGTTAATCTGCCAGATAGATGTCAGTGTGCTAGTGCTTCACCACAGCCTGCATAAATGAATCACAGACAAAATGATCTCTCAAAATAACATCTTTATGCCATGATGCATGCCTTCAGCAAAACAAATGCTTAAGACTGAGAGGTGTTTGGCAAGGAACAATAAACTGAAGGCTTCCACAGGAAATAAACGAGAACAGCAGTGCAGAAGGCTACAAATAGTCAGTGTCGATTTGACATAATTCTTGGTGCATGCCTTGATTTTCATCCCCTCACTGAAATACTGATGATTACAATCTAATGTCATCTTAAAATTAATTCTCTGTGGTTTGTGCAGTGAATTCATATAGAGCATTTTACATTTACAGTCCGTCTAAAACATTCTAAGACTTTTTGTCAAATTGAGCAATGATTTAACTTTCATAAAAGAAAGGATTTTGGCAAATAATTGTTTCTGTAAAAAAAAAGAACACATGGTGAAATTATTTATTAATATGTGATCCAGAGACTATACACTTAAAAGACTTTTGCCAAAACACAATAGAAAGAGACAAGCCAGTCACTATGTACAGGACAGTTTCTCAAACTGGTGATGAGCTTGATCCCAAAACATTAGTTCTGATACTCAAAAAAAGATTTTGAAAGAGTTTGTACACCCCCATTAGATGAACCATTCCTTCTTGCTTTCATCGATGGTCTCTGTGAAATTGGGCTCAGTGCCGATAATGGCCGCGTCAGCTGACTCGGATGACTCTCCCCCCTTGGCCTCGTTGGTGTGGTACGTGCCTTTATGGCGGAACATGTACCGGATCAGAAACACCAGAGTGCACAGAATAGTGAAAATCACCACTGCAATGATACCTGCAAAGAGGATCCAATCACAGTTAATGCTTTAAAGAACAGATCACTTCAAAGAAGTCATAGATATGAATCTCCATCTCACCTCCTATTATAGCTGAATTCCTATTAACTCCATCCGGTATCACTCGTTCTTCATTGAAGGGGAAATCGGCACCTACAGAAAATCATAATGATCAGAATAAGTTTGTCGTCACAGTTTTTGATTTATTTTTCAGCATCAGTACATATTGGATATTTAATTGTGCATGCTCATTTTTCCAATCTATAAAAACACATTTTGTTAGATCTTTAGCAAATATCAATGAATTCACTTGTAGCATTTAAAATGATTTAATGGCTTTAGAATTTTATTATCAGACATACAGTATATTAATAATATAACATTACAAAACGTACCATATTGACCAGAATTTTAAGAAATCATTTTACATATCATGTCCACAATAAACCACAGTCTTCTTATAATGTCAAGGTAAATTTCTGGCTATTTGAGTCTATAAAACATGTCATGTACTGCACAGAACTCTTTAGGTTCTATATAGAACCCTATAGGGTTCTCGACTCAGTATTAAAAAACCCTTTCTGTAGTGAAGTCCCACTACGATAAAGATGTTAACTGGTTGAGGCGGCCAAATATGGATCAGATTCCGGTCAGAGAATCAGGAATGGAGAAGTGATTCTTTGTTATGAGGCATTTATTGTAATCCAGTATATTGCAGGTATGTAGCTGTAAGATTATATGGGTGTGCGTGTGCGTGGTAGGTAGTGCATGAACGCACGCATGACACGGAACACAGTCAGCAACATAAAGATGAACAGTCATCGACTACCAGTGTGCGTCACTAATAACGGGGCACTGACAACAACAACTAAATATTAGTTCCTGGGACAGGCTTTCTGACATTTTCTATATAGGTATAGAACGATATCTGTACAACCTTCAAGTTTAATGGGCTACATTATTTTATTGCGATAAAGTTTACAAGCTGTTTAAAATGATCCCATGATTGGAGCCCATTAAATTTTCTATGTATGATGTGTCTTACAGAACCCTTAAAGGTTCTATATAGAACCTTTTCTTCTTAGACTGAGACTGAAAATGAACAACTTAAAACACTGAACAAGTCTTACTGAGAAGAGAATGAAAATGTTTCTATATGCATGAATGCATTACGTTTACAAGTGGATTCATTTTTTAAGGATCTACTATTACTAAACAGAATTCTTCTCAGTTTGTCACATACACATATATTGGTTTAAACTGATGTACTAATGCACTTACAGCTGAGTGAAGCATATTGGTCTTTACAGAAGCCATTTTCTCCACTAACTGGCCATTGATATTTTTACAGAATGGCAGCGAACAGTAATGTGTGGCATGTTTATTTATATTGAATCTAAAATGTGCTACTGCTGTATTGAACTTTCGCTCAGTATTTGTGTTTCATGTTTAAATCGAATCAGAAGCAACACAATAATAGTGGCAGTTAAGAGGCACACATAGACGGTTTTCTATAAAGACAGATGTTATTGCTGAGGTCAATGCTTCACTGTGAATGTCTAAACTAGAATTGGAAATGAAATGTCTACGCTACTCCTGGGAAAGAATGAAGGACATTTCTGTGCATTTTCAGAGCTTTAATGTGCCCCTATTATGGTGGTCTCCTACAATAGGCTTACATGCATTCAAGGTCAAAAAACGTCACATATACCGCAACATCCCCTCTCTTGTAATAGTGTCTGAAGTGATTCAGTCCCTCTCCTTTCTGAGACCATAGTCTGTTCTGATTGGCTAGATGGCCCAGTCTGTAGTGACTGGTCTACAGCTTACAGCTCATGCTAGAAACAAAAATATCATTACCATATCTGAATTTCAACTCTGGAATACTTGTGATTCAAACAGTACTGATGGCATTGGTTTTACCTTATCAATTAGAGCCTCAGTCTTCAAGTGGATTTGATTTTGCAGCGCTGAAAATAGCATCTTCTTGACATGTCAACAACATGAACAAACACTTCCAGTCTCAGTGTTTGAGGACGGGTCAAAGCACACTTTGTTTATGGGCAGCCAATGAAGACCATAGGCTGGCATTGTACAAATTTGTAATAAAGCTACATAGGTTTGTGTAGGGAGTAAGACTTGAATTACTGACAAGTTTCAGTTCAGTTCTTTCTTTTGGGAGACAATAACTGCAATCTTTGCATAACTTTTACATTCATAAACAGCTATATTACACAGTAGATGAAAGGTAATATCCAAAAGAAAGTAATAAACACATTAGAGGAACTTTAAGGCCTCTTTGGTTATTATTTGGGTTCTTTAAATGTGTTCACCTGCGTCTAGGTGCCATGGGTCGGTTGCAGCAGACATGGGTGGAATAGTGAGAGGTGACGCTCCGCAGTTGGATTCCACCAGTTTACCCTGGTGTGAAACAGGCGTAGAACCACGAGACCTGAATGCGGCTTTCAGAGGAGCAATGTTGTTGAACTGCACTCTGGACAGGCAACCCACAAACCCAGGCGTGTTGTATTTTTCTATAATCACTGGATCGATGAAACCAGTTTCTGCAGGAAGAAGAGATACAGATAGGCATCTAAAGTTAGACTAAGAGCAAGAGAATGATTAACATCTTAATGTTCAAAATGTCAGACAGCCTGAAATACAAGATAACTGCAGAAAACTGATCCAAGCCTTGTTCCGGGAAATGTATTCCATTTCATTGCAATAAAAGGATAAGATCAATGCCTGTTCATGTATAATGCACAAACACAAGATATCTGCATTACAATGACATCCTAAAATAAAACTTTAAGGAGACAACTGTATTTTAAATATATTATTCCCACTTGCATTACAAATATGTTGATAAAAAGGCACTGTCTTCATATATGCAGTTACCATTCAATGGGATTTTATATGTGTTAAATAGAAACAATGTTTATGTGTCACTATACAGAATATACAGGAATAGTTCACTTAAAATAAAAATGTTTGTTTCAAAACTGAATTATTTGGTTTCGATTATTCTATTTTTACAAAAAAAGAATTGGAGGGGAAGATTATCAGTGGTTAGTAATTTAAATTTCGCTTTATCCCAATTGTGTCATTGTTAAATAAAACTACAAAAATTGTGGCAACACTTTACAACAAGGTCTCATTTGTTAAAAGCTGTTAATGCATGAACTAACCTTTGTACATTTTAGTTGATTTTAGTTAATTAAAGTTGTATTTTTACAGTTTTACAGTTTGGTTCTTCACACATCACATGACTTCAGAGAGCTTGTAATACAAGTCCTATGCAACACCTTTTTTAATGATATTTTAACTGCGCTTTGTGTGTATAATTTTTTTTTTATTATAGCGACCAACATTCTTCAAAACATCTTCATTTATCCTCCAAAGATGAAAACAAGTGAAACAGGTTTACAACAGCATGAGAGTGAGAAAGTGAGAACAATCTTTTTATGTTTGACTTAAACCTTGATTACTGCTCAACAGTCAAAATCAAGATTAGATTATAACCCATTCCTCAGGCATTTTCATAAAACTCTTTATTACAATTCTACTCTATTCTCTCCCCCTTTTTCTTCTTCTTTTTATGTCTTTAGGCACACTGAGAGATCCTGGTATCTTCAAAGAGCAGCAGAGATTTGCCTGCCATACACCCTGCACCAAACACAGACAAAAGAGTAAGTATAACTGCTGCACATTACAGACAAAACCTCTTCAAAGCAGCTGCGGTGCGCAGCTAAATTCAGCATTCTCTCCTTACAGCCAGAGGTAAAGTACACACACTCTCTACATAAACACACAATGAGAACAATTGACAAAAAAATAAAACAAAGCTTTCTGCGTTGTGCATCAAGAGTATCACAGTAAAATAGTTTAACCAGCTGGTACAGTGGTATGCATGTCAAAAGCAGCAGTTCAAGATGTGTGGCGTTCAGAATTACAATGAGAATTCCTTTTAAAGACGCCATGAAATCAAAATTGACAATGCTTTTTTTTTTTTTTACTGAATCTTTGCAATGCTTATTATAAAGGATTTATTCATGCACATTATAATATAAATTATATGAAAATCTTTCATCAATTTTTTTATCCTCCCACGAAACAACATCTCGTCTCAGCGACTAAATATCCTCCACAACTGACTACAAAATGGCATTAATATCTTTGTCTTTTTAGTGTGCAACTTCCTAGGATCCAATCAATTTTTGTTTTGTTAAATATAATGAAACATATCTATCAATTCACAAACAATGACAGAACACCACTTAATTTCCCAGAATGCTCTAAAATGATAGAATTTAATATAAATATAATTTCAATGTATATAATTTTCATGAATATAATTTGTAATATTGCAGGCTGCAACATGGATCATGTGTTATACTAAGATGGTTCATGTGCTATATTAATGAAAGTCAACAAACATTCATTAAATCATAAATAATGAGCCACAAACAGCAAAATATTTAACATGCCAGGTCTCAAAGGGCCAAAAGGGGATTTTTCTCCCATGCAGCAAAAAGAAATGGCCTCGTACAACTAAAGTCAATCTTACAGCTCGGTGTCAATTAGAAAGCAAGGAAGTATGATAACATCCTTGTGAATACTAGTCTCAGTTACTTGCAGCCACAAGCCAGACAGAACATTTGTTCCTTTTCCACAAGATGCCTGGGAATCCCAATACACAAAATATGATCTGCTTGAGTTTCAACGATCTGTTTTGCAGTGTGAAACGACTGGGGTAATAAGAAGCAACAGAGCTGTAGACATGCTACATCTCTGATGTGAAATATGTGATTAAATTCTGTTGAAACCTTCGCTTTAAATGACTAGAATATGAAATGAGAGAGAGAGAGAGAGATAAAATGTCATCAGTTGTATGAAAAGAAGGGCATCTAAGCAGGGCAAATTAAATGATTATCATTCTTACTTAATAGTATAAATATTTTCTGTGATTTAAAAGTACACGGTTACTGCAGAAAACCTTTGACTATTCAGGTTCATGTTTGTTCTATGAAATGTAACACATTCTGGTGTACATTGGCTCCTCAGAGGCATGAAACGTGTCTGGAATATTTATGAGAATTGACTGATTGTTACTGCTGCAAATTCAGGTGGAAAGCTCTGGAGACTTCCCCCTCGCTCTTCATGACGCTCTGATTATTAGGGACGTGCTGCAGCATTTGCACTTACATTATCCCTTGTTTTGTGCAAACTGGTCTTCCATTACACGGTTTTAACCCCATTGATGAATTGTTTTACTGCAAGCAGATGACTTGAATCAACCACAGTTGTGTTTTTCTCCAGATGACATTAAGAGGGAGAAGGAAGCACTGCAGATTCTTTGTTTCTCAACACCACAAACTTTACTCCCCAGTTACAAACAAACAATGATTTTTATAATTTAGACCAAAATGTAATCATGACCTTCTACTATAAACATCCAAATCCTGTTATTTATCTTCCTGCAAATGATGAATAAAAGCAGACGTTTGTTTAATATGAAGGTGTGACCTGCTAGTGTTGGTGTCTCCCCCCACCCAGCTTTTGTACTAAGGAAACACCAGACGGCATTAAATGTGTTTGTGTGCAGTGAACAATAAGATATGACTGGGAAACAAAGGCATCCACAGCTAAAAAAAAAGAGAGATGAAAATATAAAATATTAATATATATTAAATAAGCTGTGATTGTTCTGCATACCCAAAAAATTAATTGACTCTGATTAATATAAACACAAAAAATTCCCTTGTTTGAGGTGTACCATAAAGCATACATGATAATATTTTCGTAATAATTATGTAACACACATGTTTATTTTCAAAACAACAGATATTTTCTTTAAATCTGCCAGTTACTGAGGGTTTTGCCTATGCTGTGTTGTTATGTATCAACATCATCCTCTCACATTCTCAGTAGAGATGTACCGATCGACCACCCAGGGACCAGAATCGGACGATTTTCTTGTCTCTCAATCTATATGATTGACTTACTGGGTTACACACCAAAATAAGTGGCTTACTGCATTTAAACGGTCAAACACACACAATTATGTCAAAATGACATAATCTTAGAACGTAAATAGTTGAGAAAGTTAATGTATGTTGTGTAAGAGTTTATTGCATCAATGCATAAACTCTCAAAGTGACAGCAGTCTAATATTCCTACTGCTGTCTGTCATGTTATTCAAAAAACAAAAGACAAATAAAATGACACTCTGCTCTTGAATGAATACCTTTTGTAAATTTAATTGTAAGCACTGATCTTAAATTAATCTTAATTAATTTTTACAATGAAGACAATCCAGTGTTGTTTTACATTTGAATACTTTAGTTTCTGAAGTTTTTCTTACCTGAATACTGTTAAACCCACCTGATAATGTTTATTTAATAGCTCTCTTTATTTATTTATTTATTTGTGCTGTTGTTTGCAATTTATTTATTGATTCTTATTTTATTACTAACATTTTGTATTGAAGAAAAGTACATTTTTGTTTGTATATGCTGTCAATTATTGTTCTTAGAACGAGTCATCTGCAAAATTTCTGTAATCAGTAGGTCACACTTGCAAAACAAATTATAAAACGGATCGGCCAGTTGGTCACTAGTTCTCATTGGTTTGCTGGCATATGGCATATATTTCATGCGCAGGGAAAGCTGTCCGCGAAACATTCGTCCAAGCGGAAAAATGTGCTGTTGCTACCAATCTCGATCAATGAAAATCACATTGTATTTGATACCAAACTAAATAGACTAAATCTAATGAAAAAAGACATGACTAAAACAATTTCCATTGTATTTCATCTTCTCCATAGGGTAATATATTTTTTTATGAGAACTTGTTAAAGACAGACCTAATATAACTATGAGAAGCTGTTAATCAGTAGTCTATGCATTTATTAAAGCAGATTATCTATGCGGTGCATTATCTACGCATTATTTTAACTTGTTTTTAAAGAATACCTGTATTTTTGTTAATTATACTAAATTAATATTGGTAAATTATATTAATTAATTATAATAAAAACATTTGTACACCCAGCATACCCGGTTAAAGAAATCAAGTCTGATATTGTACAGTTTTTTTTAATGATATATAAGCACCAACTGACGCTGCAATGCACCCACACTTGTAGCCACCTGCTGTAAAGGCTTGTTCTTGTTTTATAACCCAGTTCAGTGTAGAAAATAGACATGAGATAGGCTTGATTCATAGGCTATTTGATGATATTGAAAAACTCAACAGAAGCAACTTTATCACAAGCCACATTCCTTACTTCAGTCAACACAATACAGTAAATCACTTTAAAAAGCATTTCATGGCTAGAAGGGATATGTAGAATTACGCAGTGCAAGTAAAACTGTTATTTGAATTGCCATAATTTAAAAAAAGAAGCTCTTTTGTCTATGATCTGCTGAGATACATGATGAATTATTTATGAGACATTAAAGTAAACACTGCTATCCTGGTAGGGGCCATTATCGCAGGGGAGAGATAGGGAAAGAGGGTGCAAACAAGGGATTGAAGAGTGTCTTTTGATGGATGGGTTGGAGGATAGAGAGAAAGGGTGGGATGAAAGGGTTGCCATGGTAACAAATGGAAGCTGATGAAGCAGGAGTGCGTGAGAGAGGGAGGTACTGGGAGGAACTGGACCCAAAGAAAAAGTGATGATGTGAATTATGATGACATACTGTCAGCACTTATCACGATGGCTGAACATTTAATTTCACCTGTTTTCTCTCTGTAAAGTATGGGTGAAATAAATGGGAGGGGCCAATCCTCAGATCTTGCTGTATGATGCACCATGTGCTAACAGATTTAGACAGAACAACACCTGTCGGCCAACACGTGACATCAAGATCAGAGAGCAACCTCTGAAATACACACAGCAAAGGCACATTCCTCATGAAACACACAGCTATATTCACTAAAGGATTTATGCAAATCAAACAATAATGCAAATGCGCTGACACCAATTAGAGCTAAAGGCAATTTGGACAAAGCAATTCTCACTAATATGCAGCAGACTACTGTAATCCGACATACTTTACTGGGACTGTACAGCATCGGTCCACCCATTGCAGCCCAGGTACCTAAACTGGCTCTTAAAAATGAAAATATTAATCATAAATAAGGTGCAATCCATTATTTAAATAGCAAGGAAACGGGCTGAAACACACACACACACACACACACACACACACACACACACACACACACACACACGCACACAGCATTATTTCAGCAATTTAACTAGATTGCATGGATAAGGTACAGTTTTTTTGTGCTGAAAAGCAATGCAGAAAAATTACATCTTGTGAATTCATCCCACTGTGTTTCTACTTGTTCTTCCATCAGCCACCCATTCACCTTCACACCTTACACTACCTGCACCACACACATTCCGGCAATGCAGAAAATCTACCCAGCAAATCATTAACCAAACAATACAATACACTACTATAATATTAGGTACAGAAATACATAAAAGACTACTGTGAGAGATCACTGGAAGATATAAACACACAAACACATGTACAGCATCCTTCACCCTGGAAAACCCTGGAGCCCACCTCCTCATTCAGCCCTTAATGCTACAGTACAAAAAAACAAAACAAAAACATTACCTGCCAAATCAGCATTTGCTATCAGGTGTTTCTGACTTGTTCCAAAATGCCAGCTTTCTTCTCTCTCAACATATGTTTCTCCTCACGCTGCAGATGCCCTGCCTGTCTGTGTGCGTGTATATATACGTCTGCATCTGGGGCTGGGTGATCACAGACTGCAGCCCCTCTCCTGTTCCGCACTCATTGATATCCTGCTTCAACAACACCTGGAAACTGGATTCCACCATCGTCTGGATCTGGAGCCCACCTCCACTGTGATGCATCCATGCTGGACGATGACTGCACCCAGGGCCATGTAATATTCACAGAATAACAATGACATCATCCATCTGTTCAACAAGGCTTTGATGGAGACCAGACGGACTATATCAAGATGTCACGCAAGTCTGTTCAGTGTAATGTAACATGATTTTGTTTTCATTACACTGAGATGACATCATACTCTTATAAAATCTAAACCACTATTCTGCTATTTTGTGAAAAACTAGTGGAAGAAAACACTTTCTCTGTTTTTCCAAACACACTTTTAATTTATAAACAAATGTTTTAAATATTATCCATATTCATTTAATTTGTATATTTTTAAGTCAAGTCAAGTCACCTTTATTTATATAGCGCTTTTTACAATGTAGATTGTTTCAAATCAGCTTTACAGGAAAAACAATATAAACAAAGTTTGTTTGGCTGAACAGAAGCCCCAAAAGAGCAGGTGAATCAATACAATTGATGAATTTTAAGTGTTAAGTTTCCCCAACTGAGCAAGCCATAGGCGACAGCGGCAAGGAACCAAAACTCCGGCAGGTGACGTAACGAATGAAGAATAGAATGGAGAAAAAACCTTGGGAGAAACCAGGCTCAGTTGGGGGACCAGTTCTCCTCTGGCCAACAGCCAAACCGTGCATGATTATTATACAACAAGTGCAGTATATAGTTACTTAAATTATTTTAAAGTGACACTATTATGCTTTTTTGATAATCACCTTTTACACAACGTTTAATCTAGCTATTTGTGAATGTAAAATGTTCGCAATGTTTTAAAGATCAAAATGCAGAACAAATACAGTAATCCCTCGCCACTTTGCGGTTCAAGTCTTGCGGCCTCAGTGCATCGCAAATTTTTCAAAAAAAATGAAAAATCTAATTTTTTTTCTTATTTATCTTAAAAAAAAAAGAAAAGATATTTATTGAAATTTTTTTTTTTCAAAAATACTGCCATATCGGCAGCTGTATTGCGGAAAGTAGCGTTGTTTCATCGTGATGCGAGAGAAACGGATTGCCAGGATGCCAGACAAAGAGAGAAACTCTCTCAGAGGCTTTGTACACACCCACGGGAACTCAGACAAGCACGTGATTGGTTCCCAGCGCGAGATCAACGAATGAAAGCACGAGCGGATGTATCCCGTGAGCTGATTGGCTGATCCTACTTTGCGGATTTTCACCTATCGCAGGAGGGTTCCAGTCCACATTAACCGCGATAAACGAGGAATCACTGTACATTTATTGTCTTCTAAAAGAAAAAGATTCAGTGCTGGAATTCAGATTTGTTTCCGACACGCACCATAAGGAGTAGACCAATCACAACAGACTGGGTCGTTTGACCAATCAGAGCAGTTGTATTTTTTGACCTTGGATACATTTAAACCTATTGTAGGAGACCTCCAAATCAAAAATAGGAAAACATAACATAATAGGGCTACTTTAATATTAAACCTTTTGTCCTACTGGGTTGATAGATTTCCATTGTAAGAGTCCTATTCTAAATGCATATTTTTTATATATTTTTTAAACAGAATAAGTCTAAATTACTGGCAGTAGTAATAATTATTTGTATATTACACACTCAGTATTGTCAGCTGTATGTGATACAGTAAATGCATGAAAGAGAATAATTGAATTGTGTTTATTCCTCAGGGAACATTATGAGACATTATTATTTCATCAATCATCTGAATGAAATCTTTTCTGCACTTTTCTAATGTAAATCAGTCCCTCGAGGGTGTAGCTGGCTATAAATCTGTACATTACTCGCATCTTAAATCGTCAGAGTTTGAGTGGGCTTTCATAATTGGTACTTAATGACTATGTCAAAACAGACTCAAGAGAATTGTTTGTTACAGGATTTATAATCTAATTCACACTTTACAGGCAGAAATGTGAATCTTTTGTTTTTGTTAATGCAGCCAAATTAATTCTTAAATATCATTTGCATTTTGCAGTTTGAACATGATTAAAGTCATAAAGTGCATCTGTGAAAGAAATGTGCCCTCCTCAGGAAAAACTACTTCAATCTGAAGAGACTTAAAGAAATCCAGAGTGCATGGGAATTGCAAGGATAAAAATCATCTACACAACAATGCACTAAGGCTGAAACATTTGCATCTCTTTGAGGTGCCTGCAGATTTGCACAGAAAGCACTGCCTCAAGACATACAAATGACAGATCATTCTGTTTGAAGAGACAGCTAAAGAGAAAGCCAGGGATAAAGTACATAACCTTCAATGATGGTTGACAAAAAGATTTTTGTTTTGTTTTGAGAAAGATAAGCAGGAGTCTACCTCCCACCTGCAATATTGCTTTGAAAACAACCAGCGCAAATCTGCTGAATCACTGTAAACTAATGTAACATGAGCCGATTGTTTCAGATATAATTGAGATTCATTGGCTATTCAGGGATTTTAGCCAATAGGATTTCTCTCATCTATGTATAACAGCTAATTGGAAGAATAATAAGAAGGTAATTTGAGAACGGATGAGATACGGAAGATGTAATACATGCAAACCTGCCAAATGAAATGCATCTTATTTGAGTCGTTTTCTCCCTGTGGAGTTTTTCTTTCCTCCTTCAACCATTTTTTCATCATTATCCTACAGTGGGAGCCTGTCAAAAGTGTGGAATATACTTCAAAGGCGTCCTACATTTCTTCTAAAAATGGTCTTCTTTCTTTTCCTCTGAATCATTCTTGTTGAATCCAACTTTGGTGAGCCATGTCTGTATACATAAAAGGAATCTAATATTGTGGCGCATAAAGACTTGCATGTCTCAAACAATTGTTGATGATATTAATATAATTGGGCCCCAAGAGAACAGTTTTGAGTTCAACCGAGAAGAATTTCATACTGTATATATGAAAAAAGTGTAAACTGTCGTGGAAGCTGAATGTTTCCTCACACAATGAGTCAAACTCCATTATGTTCCTCATTTAAATATGCATGTCAAGCCTGTTCTGTTCCCCATTTTATCTCAAATTTCACATCACGGTGGAGAACTTCAGACAGCAATTCTTCAGAGCAGTAGTTCTCAACCTTTTTGACTCCAAGGCCCTCCAAAGATAATAACTGAAGGCCGCCCATGAGATTTCAGAAAATTCTGACAAAGCTGCTCAATTTAAAAAAATTTATTTACAGAAACTAGGAGTGGAAACATATTAAAATAATCCAATAAAAATATTTATGAATAAAAAATAAATGGAAATAAATGTATTACCAATTTTCTAGTTTGAAGTTGATAAAGTATTATAGATAGAGCTTTGAGCCAATATAATGTTTGTGTGAAAACTCCATCACTATATTGGACAGTGTTTCAGTTTTATTGTCCAATCCCTAAAAGGTGTTTCAGGCAAAGGAGGCAGTGTCTCCTCAAAAAGACTGGATATTATAAAATATTACAAAATTATAACAACACAAACATTACAAAATGTGACATTAAAAAGGTTAAAATCACTACATTTTCTAAAGTAACACGGCCCGACAGTGACACTTGAAGGTTACAGTGATAGGCTTGCCCCCCCTGAGTCCATTGACTTTTAACAGTCCTCCTAAAGCATGCAGTGGGTTTGGATAGGGGTTACTGAGAATGAATGGAAGAAAGTTATGTGAGAAGAGGTTATAACTCCATCTCATTATGATTGGATATAACAAGAATCGCGCCTCTTGTTTTCGTGCTCATTCTCGAATCGGCCTGAATTGAAGACAATGATGCCGTTCATGGGAACACTAATTAAAAAGTCAGTGAACAAATCACTCACTTACATATCACTGAGCAGTTAGCTTGGTGAAATTAAAGGTACATTAATTACAGGGCCAATGTTTACCAGGCTTGATGATAAATATAATATGCTGACTAAATTTAAAAGAACATCAGTTCGCAAATGAAATATATTGTTTAAATAGTTACTGCCATATTTTAAAATAAATGTAAAAATGCATTTAATCCCTAATCCAAAATGTATACTTGGTTTTAATAAATAGAACATTGCATGAATAATAAACAGAACTGTTTTTGGTCTATTTGGTCTATTTTTTTGTAATGTTTATTTAACCAGGAATATATATATATATATATATATATATATATATATATAAAAAGGACAAATTTATTGATATTCAGTATTTAAATGACTTGCGATTGTGTGTTGTTTTTATTTCCATGACTTTTCCAGGTCTAGCTGTTTAACCATAATTTTTAAAGCTCTTAATTTAAATTATTTTAAGCCATCTTGCGCCCCACTTAGAAGTGTGCTGAGGTCCCTTGTTTGAGAAGGACTACTTCCGTAGATTTCAGTGCTATGGTGTAGCACTGGTGCAGTACCACCCAGAGAGAACAAAGAGCAGCTGCATCAACCCTGCTGCCCACTCAGAACCCTCAGATGAAAAGCTCCTCCACCCATACAGGACAAAGCCGCCAGTGAGATTGCACCAGGACGGCGAGTGAATTCTGATAGCGTGGTGGAGTTGGTACATCGCACCGTTTCACTGGTAAAAAAATTAAGAAGACAGTTACAGGCATGTGGCTCGGTAGAAGGTGGAGTCATGATGAAATGCTTAATACTAATGTTTACTGTGGTCTCCAGGGTCCATAAAGCACACAACCCCTTAATTAGCTTTATCTTATCAACAATTACTGCAAATTAATCAAATTAATGTTTGACTTTCTGGCAGCCAGCATGGTTTAAAATATAAAGACACTGGACAAAGCATTTTTCAATGTAAATCCACTGGATTAATTCTGGCTGTTTTATTAACTCTCAAGCTGTAAGACTAACTACTTAGAAAAATAAATATTTTTCTCAACAAACCATATGATTTAAGATATTATGCATGTCTGTGGTGTGTTACGAGTTATGCAGAAAAGAACATTGAAAAAAATATACTTTTTTTTATAAAAATGGAAACAAACAAATTGTTTTACTGTTCAAAATCATCCTCTCACAGAGGACCATGATATAGCAAGATTCAGTACTGATCAGATCAGCCTCCTAGTTAAAAAAAATTGCACCGATAAAACTAAAAGGCTGACTCCAGAAGACAGGAATGATGGAGAGATGGAGACTGCATGTGGTTTCTCGGAAGTTTAAACTGCTGTATCATCAGTATCTTTGCCAACTGAATTTCAAATGAACAAAGTACTGTATGCTGCACACTTCCTCTCAACTAAATGCATTTATATTATCATCAGGTTTGTCAAAATGAGCGTGTTTATGCATTTGATTAATCAAACATGCTGAATTTAATCAATATGGCAGCACAAAATGACTGAATATTTTAATTGAGTTTTGAGTATCTATGATAAAAATGTCTATTTTCCTAGAATTGTATGGATCTATTTTAATAATTGAATTATAATTGAAGCATATGAAACATATGAGATATCACCTACAATTGTTTTTGTTTTTTGTGTTTTATGGACACACAAGTATAACAACAAATCAATCAAACTTCAGGGATGTCAATCTGTCCAATTAGGAAGCTTAAGTGATTGTGAATCAGTTTCAACTGCTTTGGTGCAAATGAAAGTGACAGCAGGTGCACTGGAGAGTAAACAGCAAGACAACCCCCAAAATGGGAATGATTTTGTGGGTTGTGGCCATAGACATTGTTCTCTTCTTAGTCTTCTTGAGCATATTCTGGTGCAGTGTGCCCTGGGTTCCCACTGGTGCATGATAATACCCAGCCTCATGTGACTAATGTTCGGCCTATGTCTACAAAGATACTGAATGGTCCTCACATTCCCTAGACCTGAAGTCAATTGAGAACATCTGGAACATTATATATCGGAGCATCGGAAGCCACACAGACACCACAGACTGTTCAGAGCTCACTGATGCCATGATACAGGTCTGGGAGGAGATCCCTGAGGAGACAATCTGTCATCTCATGCCCAGATGTTGTTGTGAGTGCACAGGCATGTGGGGGCCAAACACACCTAAGAGGGAACAGGGTGTTCGTATTCTCAACTAGCCCCCACCTTGTACCCTCTTGGGACCGATGTTAGTAGGTTATCTGAATAGAACGTTTCTAAAGAACAGTATTTATCTGAAACAGAAATATCTAGAATCTTCATATTTTTCAGAATTTTTAATTCTTTTGTGGTGGGGGCAGTGAAACTATCAGAAGAAATTTTAACTATTGGTTAGTAACCATATATCAGTGTTTTTCAACCTCTTTGAGCCAAGGTACATTTTTTCATTGAAAGGCACACACCACGAACCGAAAATGTAAAAAAAACCCCAAAAACTCTGTTGCTTATATTAACAATATGCAGTCATTTTTATTAAAGTGTCTTGAATGGGAATTAAATAAACACAAAGAAAAAAGTATTTAGTTTTCAAATCAAGTAATTTTCAGCACAGTAGTTAAAAAACACTGCCTTATATAACCTTTTTGGATAAAGGCAATCTCAGAAAACACATCTAATTAAATATTTTTCTTTTTGGTCATGTATATTTATGCATTTTGTCCAATAACAAACAGTTGAAAACAATGTGGGACAAATCCAAAGGCCCAAATGTGGGACTAAAAGCACATCATACCACAGCATTTTCGCTACCATAAGTAACTTTGGCCA
Source organism: Rhodeus uyekii (assembly GCA_037043235.1). NCBI lineage: Eukaryota > Metazoa > Chordata > Actinopteri > Cypriniformes > Acheilognathidae > Rhodeus > Rhodeus uyekii. The sequence goes on from JAWRVZ010000086.1 coordinate 1,258,610, forward strand.
CTGTCATGTCAAAACAGAGCCATTCTCATCAGAAATCCTTTCCCTTGAACAATGGATGCTTCAAAAATCTACCAGGAAAAGCATACAATCTGAGCACCTTTGGGACACAAATTTCAAAACAAAATTATTCTGGACTATTTCTAGGATGATGCAGGTACAGACCACAGCTGCAATAGCATAGCAGTTCCTACTGAATACAATAAGGTAAATATTCCATGTTAAACTGTTTGCAGGTCAACCACATGCATTGCCTAAAGCAGGAAATGCTGAAAGAGTGTGACTTATTCATGTGTAAGGGGTCTCCAGCCGTAAATCATTGATGAGGTAGGTATAGGGTAGTGGGCTCATCATTTCAGAATAAATTGATGCAGAGGCACTGAAACCAGAAAGACAGAATCCTCTGATAGACACTACTGATAGGACCTGGAGATTATGGGTCTGTTGGAAGGAAGAAGATTAGAAGTGCTTGACGCCACAAGGTTTTGGGTGTTTGTGTTGCGAGCATAATTGCCAGACTGAACTGTCTCCTGCTATTGGTAACAGCAGCAATTACTCTTTTTGGTGTGTCAGCAGGCAGAGCTGAATTGAGCATGATAGGGTCTGGTTGGGGCCTCGTCTGTATTCATAGAAGAAAGTACATGTCTGTTACATGCCTCTGGGTAAGGGTAATCACACCTTATGTGATTGTCTTAAAGGGGCATTCAAGGACATTCAAGGACATTGTGGACTGGCAGAAATAAATTATATTCCTGACTTTCTGTATCCCAAGGGTATACTGAAAATCAGGAATATAATTTCCTTCACATCCTACCTATGTAAAATGCCACTCATTTTGTATTGGAATAAGTTCTTCTTAAAACCAACATGTCTGTACAAGTACATGTCTGTTACATGCCTCTGGGTAAGGGTAATCACACCTTATGTGATTGTCTTAAAGGGGCATTCAAGGACATTCAAGGACATTGTGGACTGGCAGAAATAAATTATATTCCTGACTTTCTGTATCCCAAGGGTATACTGAAAATCAGGAATATAATTTCCTTCACATCCTACCTATGTAAAATGCCACTCATTTTGTATTGGAATAAGTTCTTCTTAAAACCAACTAATTATCTGAAATCGGTTATGGTACATAGTTACAATATGCATCTGCAATCATTTGTTTAACTGTGCACATTATGATAAAAATTTAATGCCTTTTCTGCACTAATATATTTCATTGTGAACAAGCACAATAAAGCATATAAAGATTTAATGTTAAATAATAAATTATTAATATTATGCCAAACAGTATATGCACCAAAATGATATTCCCACTGAATTATCTATTAGCACCATCTAGTGGCTGCTATGAGGTAATACAGATTATTTAAAATACTAATTACGTACTGCCTGTCTGCACCAACTTCTCTCACAAAATAAGTAACTTTCCTTTTTAAAGGGTTTGAGTTTTTCAACTCTAAATGCAACGATAAGGGTTAAAATACATTAAATATTCTATTGCTAGAACGAAAAAATTCTTCTTCTTTCACAAACAAAAATATTATGTATCATAATGTCAAACATCATTTTTGAGGGTTTGAGGCTACAGGTTAATCCAAGCCTGAGGGGAAAGGTGGCCAAGGAACAGAGGGCACTTACCAAAGACTTTACCCAGGAAGAGTGACTTGACCAGGGTGAACTGCGTGTCTGAGGCTTCAGGCAGGGTGTAGGTGACAGGAGGATAATGATCCAGCTAAAAGAAAGACAGGTAATATTGTATGAATACATTAAGAGACAGAAACTGGATAATATGCAAATGTATATTGCTGGTGGTCAGGAACAAAATGCCCATGCATTTTTCCTTTAGTGGCATATGATGCCATCTACTGGCTAAAAAATGTGTTGTGTAAAAACGGTTACTTCTTATATTGAGGCAGTTTTCTGATTTGTTACATATAAAAAGACTTGATATGATTTTTAACAAATACTGTAACCTAATTATATAATATTAATCAATAAAGAATCAATATAGGTAATTTAACCAGTACAATGTTTCTGTGTAGATTTAGGGTTAATTAAAAAAAAAAAGTTTGAACCAGCAGTTTAAAGTGTATTCAGATATATTTATTCGTATATAGATTCATAAACATCCATTTTCATTTAAACATTTACATTTCAGTGTCAAATAATGCTGCTTTATTCAGTTTAATTTACATATTATATATTTAGTATTTATACACAATTATAGTTTCTATTAATATTTTGAATTAGCTTTTATTTCAAAATTTTCAGTTTTCATTTTAATTATTAATTTAATATGTGGTAATTTTGTGCTTTTGTCATAAATCATTTTATTTCAGTTTAGTTTGATTATTTAATTTATTTAGTAATGTTAGTGCTTAAACTTATTTACTTCAAATTTATTTAATTAAACAAAAATGTTTGTAATAGTTTTAGTTAACGATAATATCCCTTGCATGATTTGATTTTTCTGTTTAGTCCAAAGATCATGCTGTTAAATGTTGAACTGTTAAACTGCAACCCCCCCCCCCCCCCCCCCCACACACACACGCGCACACACAAACAGAGAGAGAGAGAGAGTTTGGTGACAGCTTTAATTAGCCCATTACTGCTGATTCACTGGCACTCCTAATTAGCATGAGGCATCCCAGCTCCGGTATTAAAAAGAATTATTTCTGCTAAATTACTTTTTTGTGCTTGAAGATATGGCTGCTCTCTCAGTCTCCTCTGTGTTGTGAAAGTGGCGCTCTCATCACTGCACAGCGCTGTGAATACAAATTAGGCTCGCAGAAAGAAACGGGGGCTCCAACACAATAGCGTTTGTCTGACATATTTCAGCTCTAATTTGTTCCACTGATGTGGAGGACTGAGAAATGCAGGCATGTTTATTCAGACGTCTCCCAGGTGCACTTGCTGGGTAAATCAACCAGGGGAGCCCCTCCTTCATCACTACCAGTGATCTCCAGACCTTATCCAATTGCATTTCTGAATCTCAGAAGACCTTGTGGGCTTATATTTCTGCCGCCGCTAATGTGGCAGGGTGTGTTGCTGTTCGTCGACAGGGTAATGTAACCAAATTAAATTGCTTTCAACCTGTTTACCTTGGAAACTAATGGGCAGCAGGGATGGAGGGATGACATGGAGAGAGAGAGAGAGAAACTGTCCCCTATGGGGCTGCGGCCCCATTCTGACACGGCTAACGTTAATGTGTCCTGCTGTGAGCGTTTAATTAATCTCCATCTAAAAAGCCGCCTATCTGACAGGGCCCCTCCTGCGCAGCAGTCACCCAGAGAGGGGACACTCGGCCTGGGAGGCAATAGCCAGATCCCCCTGGGGTGTCCAATACTCTGACAGAACAACAGAGTTATAGCTGAAATCCCACTGAGAGAATAACTTACAGAGTTCCAGAAAACAAAAACATGAGATAAAAGAAAAAGGAATACAAGATGAAAAAGATGGCATGAGTGTATGGTTGGGGGTTAATAGACATGAGTTATGAGTCATTTTATTATATGAAATTAGTTTCAGAAAGATGCATTTAAAACCTTGCATGAAAAAATAAAAATCTAAATTGCTGCTATTCTCTACGTTATTGTGTACTGTCAATGTGATTCAAAAATCAACTGTATAAAAAATTAATTAATGGAAAAAGTAAAAGCAAATAATGTTTTGTTTTCAGAAAAAGAGTTAAATGAAATGAATGATTAAATTATAATTAAATTAAATGGCAAAAATAAATAAATTCATCAAAATAGTACCGGAAGAGATATAAAATATACACTTTACATGAATAAAAATAAAATAAAAATAAATCCATAGAGTAGAACTCGGCAAGTTGTAGGGGTCCTCTTCATTATGTAATTTAAAACCTATTTCAAGTAATTTTTTTAAATAAAACTGTTATTAGTTATTAGTTAGTGTGAAAAGGACAACAAATACAAACTAATACAAGACAGTCAAATACTATTACAAATTTTTTTTTGCGTGTTTGTCACGCTTAAATGTTTCAGATCATCAAACATAAAATATTAGTCAAAGACAACAAGTAAATGCCGTTTTTAAATAAAATAAACTGAAAACAAAATCCAATATTCCATGGCCCTGTGTGAATTTCTTTTTGCCCCACCTGTTAAAACATAACAGGTTTATCACATCTGAGCTGAATTTCTCTTGCTACTCCCAGACCTGATTACTGCCACAGCTGTTCTCAATCAAGAAATCACTTAAATAGGACCTGCCTGACAAAGTGAAGTAGACCAAAATATCTTCAAAAGTTAGACATCATGCTGAGATCCAAAGAAATACAGAGCCCAAAAGGTTATAAACCCATTTCTAAAGCTTTGGGACTCCAGCAAAGCACAGTACGAACTATTATCCACAAATGGTATAGACATGGAACAGAGTTGAACTTTTCCAAGAGTGGCCAGCTGACCATCCAAAATTACTCTAAGAGCGCAGCGAAGACTCATTAAATAGGTCACAAAAGAACCCACAACAACATCCAAAGAAGTGCAGGCCTCACTTGCCATAGTTAAAGTCAGTGTTAATGACTCCACCATAAAAAAGTGACTGGGCAAAAATGACCAGCATGGCAGAGTTCCGAGACAAAAAAACACTGCTGAGCAAAAAGAACATATCTAATTTTCCAAAAAAACATCTTGATCCCCAAGACTATTGGAAAATACTCTGTGGACTGACAAGAAAAAAGTTGAACTTTTTGTAAGGTGTATGTGTTCCATTACATTTGCCATAATAGTAAAACTGCATTCAGAAAAGGGTCATCACACCAACAGTAAAATATGGTGGTGGTAGTATGATGGTCTGGGGATGTTTTGCTGTGATAAATGGAACCATGAATTCTGCTGTCTACCAAAAAATCCTGAAGGAGAATGTCAGGCCATCTGTCCGTGACCTCAAGCTGAAGTGAACTTGGGACATACATCAGTACAATGATCCAAAACAGGAGAGGCCTAGTCAAAGTCCTGACCTGAATCCTAATGAGATGCTGTCGAATGACCTTAAAAATTCCAAAATTCGTTCACAGCTGTAAAAGACTCATTGCAAGTTATCGCAAATGCTTGATTGCAGTTGTTATTGCTAAGGGGCACAAGCAGTTATTAGGTTTAGGGGCAAGCACTTTTTCACACAGGGCCAAGTAGGTTTGGATTTTGTTTTAACTTAATCACTTAATAACACTTCACTTCACAACTTCACTTAAAAACTTGGTTTTGTGTTTACTTGTGTAATCTTTGACTAATTTTTTAATTAGTTTGATGATCTGAAACATTTAAGTGTGACAAACATGCAAAAAAATAAATAAATAGGAAGGGACAAAAACTATATATATATACACACACACATATAATTTTTTGTTCACAATTCAATTTTAGTTGTTATATTAAAGATTCAAAAACACTTTTATTACATTACTATAGGACACTTGGTTCATTTCTTTCATCATAACTTAAAATAAAGCCCATCTTTTCCAACTGATGTATGTAATGTATTGATGTAAGCATTACATTTGCTATGTAATGCTTGCTAAACTCATGTTGTGTTGTATGTGTGCACTGGAAGCTTCAGCACCAGGACAAATTCCTTGTGTGTGCAAGCACACTTGGCAATAAAGCTCTTTCTGATTCTGATTCTGATGTAACAAACACTGCAATCGACTAAATTAAATGCTGTGCTTAAATCCAACAAGACAAGCATAGAATGCAAACCAGTAGTGAGATCTAGCCATAGGTAATTGCTGAACTTCAACAGTGCAGTTACTGATATAGGAATTCAACTGACAATACACACAACTCTCTCTGAGCTTTGAAATTAAAGGTGATTTTGAGGTCTAAAGGGTGTATAAGTAGGTACCTATTTTGAATAAGTAGCCTAATTACTTCATGAATACTAAAAAAAGTATATTCCATATAGTTTGAATATGTTCAGAATGAATGTAATATGAATGTAAGACATTTGCCATGCTGTCATTATAACGTGACCTTCCAGCGTGACGTTCGTCACTTCACCACCATTCATGAATCCTCTCCCGTGGCCTCATGGGATAGGAAAGGGGCCATCGTATGCACACTTTAGAATCTCACTGGAAGTAGTAGATCATCCAGGTACGTTTTGCCTACTCTTCTATAAGTACTGTGAATTCGGACGTACTTCATTTCCGTTTTCCACCCACTTTAGTAAGAAAATATGCAATTTAGCAAGAGAGAGAGAGAGAGAGAAAATACCATGGATACAGCCATGGTAGTTTTTTTAGGACTCATCACTAATCTCATAGTTTTGGTTCTCATAGTTTTCTCACATCAGGTCTGGTGGAGTCTTGTCACAAAAGTTAAAATATTTTAACACATCAGAAGTTCAAATCAGATCCAAAAATTAGAAGTCCACACATATCCTGAACTATTCGCTATTCAAAATGAACCATTTACCACTTGTGGATTGATGGATATAGTGCAAATGTGGCTAAATGCAAGGACATTAGTCAAGCAAGATAGCAAGTTGACCTGTATTAATTAATGTAAATGAATAATACTTCCCTAAATAAATAAAAACGCGGTGCTGTTTGTCTTAGAGTTAAAAAAAAAAGTCTTAAAAAATTGTAGAAGCTCAAGAACATCTGTTTGCTTTGCCTACAAGGTTGTTCTCTCAGTTATGTTTTGACCTTTCACTGTCTGATTCAAAAAGGATGCGATGTTTCATTCAAAAGAAATATCACAGGCGTGGGTGTCTGGAAAGGTCAGCTGGACTGTTGTTACTGTCTCTCATCTCATATTTCTTTTGAAGCAAGCTCTCTTCTCTACTGGAACCACAGGTGGGCAAAACCTGCATTACAAAAAATCTAAAATATATGTTTATTTTATGATTCATCAAAAATGTATTTGACTGTTTTGAACAATATTCTGTGTGATCAGGTCTGTAATAAAATATTCACTTATTTCTTGTTGTTTTAAATCAAAACTGAAAAGTAAAGAATATTATTACATTTGAAACTACAAGTCAGCATTTAATGTAATGACATGTTCCTACATACTATATGTCACTGTCTATCCTGTGATTAATTATGTCAGAGGATAAACGCAAGGATTAGAAGTAAAGTGTCCTTTCATTTAAAGTAGGAGGGGTTTCAGGTAGAGACAATGCCTGCAGGACAAGACTTGATGAGGGAGACGTGTGTGGGTGTTGAGAGTATAAAATGATTTGAGGGAATCTATGTACAGTGGTACCTCGAAATACAAAATTAATCCGTTCCGAGGCGGCCTTCGTATACTGAGTTTTTCGTATCTTGGAACACATTTTACATGTAAAATGGCTAATCCGTTCCAAGCCCTCCAAAAACACCCCATTAAATTTCATAATAAAGCTAAATTGACCTATAAACAATGAAATAACGTAAAATGTCGAAGCTTACCTTTCGAGTGAGGCTATCTCCGAAAGTGGCGGCAGAGGAGGAGGAGGACAAACGGCAGATAACGTACGTACGTACGTACGTACGTACACTTAATTTTACGAAAACACATACAAAATTTAAAGTTTCGGGTGCGGAGTGGCTGAGCTAAAGCACGCCAGCACGTACGTATAGAAGATGCATGATGGGAGGGATGCTGTCCAATTAGAGAGAAGGATCTCATGGCTTGGCTAGCATCAGGAACCAATGGGAGAGCAGGAGGATGGTGGCGAGTCTACTATAACTAAGATGGCGGCGTGCGGCGCGAGTTTCAAAATTGTTATGGCCGAATCTCGGACTTTCAGAAACCTTTCGTATCTTGAAAACTTTTCGTATGTAGAGCAGTAAAATTTTTCGTCTTTGCTTTCGTAACTTGGATTTTTCGTAAGTTGAGCCTTTCGTATCTTGAGGTACTACTGTATACGTTTACCTGCTTGCTTTAGCAGCGGGAGTGGGAAAGCAATATTTGTGTACTTTCACTATAACAAATATGAGTGATCGTTTAAAGCCATTGAGAAGCAATAGTTTCAAATTTGTTGTGTTGCAGAGAACATTACTCTGGCCACTTTCCATGACTCATAAAAGCCACAATGCATAAAAAAAGAAGAAATTCCAGTGACAGACCGTCATTATGTAGAACACAAACTACTGAGATGAAAACTTTGGATTTGTATAAAAAAAGGAGAAAAATATTATTGTTAAAAAAGCATAGTGGACAGCTGGAGATGTTTTTGTAAATTCCAACAAAACAAAAAGACAAATCTGTAATTTTAAGAAAAACATTTAACACTCACTGGGCTGATCAAAAATAATCCATGAGACAAATATAATAGATCCAATGGGGACAGAAAGTATTCAGACCCCCTTAAATTTCTCACTCTTTGTTGTGTTGCAGCCATTTGCTAAAATCATTTAAGTTCATTTTTTTCCTCATTAATGTACACACAGCACCCCATATTGACAGAAATACACAGAATTGTTGACATTTTTGCAGATTTATTAAAAAAGAAAACTGAAATATCTCATGGTCCTAAGTTTTCAGATCATGACAAAGAATGAACAATTTAAGGCGGTCTGAATACTTTCCCTACTCACTGTATATGTAGACGGCCTGCCTTTAATTTACACTTCCCCATGATCTTCCTTAAGAGTACCTACTTGAAATGCCATGCAGTGTGTGGATATGAGCAGTGGATATTCAACACACAGGTATACACATAACAAAGTAAAGGAGAGCTGCCTCTAGTTTCATAAACACACACACCTAAACCCCTCAAACCCATAGGTCATTGTGTGAAGGATGGCTCTGGGTTTCTATTTGCTGCAATGTCAGTGGGGTTCCCAGGGGCCATAAAGACAGGGTAAAAGGGCTGTGGTTTTCCCTTTCTCAACTCTATATATTTCACCCCATGCCAGATTTCTATCTCTGGTC